>CM029925.1:41666468-42916468 GCA_017639245.1 Myiopsitta monachus | reverse complement strand
ATTTCTGTATAGTGTGAAAACTAAATTCACATTTTGAAGATCCTTGTTATATATTATTCTGCCTCTGTAGTTTCCCAGACTTGGTAAATGAAATCAGGAAACATGAGGAATTAGCAAACCTAAGCCTACCAAAATATCACTCACATGCTTAGGAAATGTGGGTTATAAACCTAGTCCTACTAATAATAGCAGCAAAGCTATAAAATCGGCTTCAGTTACTTCAAGGACCAGGATTTTTCCTGCCTTATAGTAAAGGCATTTGAAATGAAATCTTTAGGATTTTAAATATATTGGAAAATGACCCCATTAAGTACAATGCAATTTAAATTTTGGAACCCTTAAACTAAGCCAAACTAGGCCTAGCTTCTCTGCTCTTTCAAGGACAACTGTTTTTTAGATGCTGTCAGTTCAGACTTGCTCAGGAAGATAATTTTCTAATTGGTGTCAGTTTGACACATGCACCACTAACAGGCAATATTTACTATTTAGACATGCAATGTTAGCATGTCTAGATGTATGTTTGTTATGTTCTGCTATGTTATGCTTTAAATAAACTCTACTGATCTTCTGTGACCCTAAGCCAAGGTTTGCATGCAGCATCTATAAAACTTGATTTCAGTATGCCAATGAATTAGGACTCAATCACCAGATACAGCTTTTGTAACTTATTTGCCCCTCTTGCTTTTAGTTTTGAGATAAAGTTCTAAGCAACTAATTAGTTACAAGGTAACATCAGCACCTGCATAGGTTTGCAAAAATAGGAACAAAAAAGACATCTGAAGTACTTAAGAGATCTGTAAGTTACATTTCAGCTGAAATGACAGCCTTGAAAATGCTGGTATTTTATTAGGTGTCTAACTGAGGATACAAGCTTATGCCCAAGTACTAAAAGGGATGGACCTTGAAAACTGGAGTCAGTCCAGGTTCTTTGTAGAAAAAAAAAAACAAAACACATTAAAGAGGAAAAAAAAATGCGATTTTAAAATATAAGTAAAAACTTTAGGCCACAGATGAGAGGGCTATAGGCAGCAGAGTGATACTTCCTACTGTCTGCGTGCCTAGGAATTTAGGGGTTGATATGTGCTCTGACAAAATATCCTTGGCAAAACAGGAACAATATTCACCGACTTTCTATGACACACATATTTTAGATACAATAGTTACTTCTCCAAGTATCAGGACACTTTTAAAATATTAATGATATGTCACAGTAGGTTTTGAATATTCAAATGTGTCCAATAACACACATAATAGACATTTTTCAAGGTATATATACTTTTTTTTTTTGCCAATGTTTATTTTGTAAGACTCAGAAAAATATATGATCTTTTTTTATGCAAAGAAGATTTTTAAATCATAGAAATACAGCCAGCAGTTAAGAAGTGAGGTAGACTGACTGTCAAGGATATTGGTAGAAAGTGAACACGCTGTCCACATTCTATATATTGATGTCACTGAAAACCTGAAATGTTTTTATATCTACTATTAGAAGATCTTGAAAATAGGTAATATATTCAAAGACTCCAAAATTGAAACTGCATCAGAGAGGTTGGAATAGCATTTTGCAAAATGTGGGACTGAATGATAGAAGGCATTTTGAATGTTTTAAAGGGTTGCTGTAGATATCAGAACAGGCAACAATTTACTTAATATTTTAAAAGGTTGACTGCCCTGACTTTTACTTTGATATAGGATGAAGCAACATTTAACATTTAATTGGAAAAAAGCAACCACTGTATGTTGACAAAGGGAAAATTACAATTATTGGACAATCTTGCCTAACTGGAAGATTAAGTGGAAACAGGAAATACTTGGGCTTCTTGGAGGTTTCTGACATTTGAACAAACCTGGTCAGTCAGCAGAGTCAATAGGACGGGAATATTACCAAGAGATTAAATGCAGGATACCTACTAACTGCCACTAAAGAGATGGAAGAGAGCAGGCCCGCTGTGTAGTGTTTGTCTGTGAAATCTCCACTTTCAATAAATGAATTTTTTTCAAAAAACAAATTCAATAAACATAGGCAGTGTAATTTCAGTTAGTAGTGCTTCTAAGTGAATACCTGATTTATGTAATTGTACAAAAGTGCGAAATAGGAAGTAGAAAACCTAGGAGTCAAAAAAAGTAGCGAAATTACTGCAAGATAGAAGTACAATGCAAAATGTCAGTAGCAACTGGAATGTGTTACTTCATTTTATTTTCTACTTTGGTGACAAAAATGTGTTGAAAGAAAAAATTTGCTGTAGAGGGAGGTGACATCTAGTAATGCTGTATGTGTGCATTGATAGTTTGATGAAATGCATTACTCATTAAGTACATGAACATAGAAATAGTAGTTCATCTAGTTTAATATTAATATTAGATAAAATTATGAAGACTATATGAAAGTGCAAGCATGTTCAGTAATGATGACAAAGATCTTTTATCAGCTTCTTGTGTAAATTAAGAAGAGACAGGTGAAACTGGTAGTTGTAAATGATAAACAATAGTCTTTTACAAAGTGATAGATACCATTTCTCCTGGCTAAATTAGAAATAATATCTGAATGTCCTAAGAAGGTGAGAATCATAATTTTCATCCCTTCATTCTCCTTTCATCGGGTTATGTGAAAAGGGGGTAAACCACTGCATTTAAAACTTCTGAGTTAATCAATATGGTCTACAGAGATTTCAGTCAAGTCTCAGTTCAACATTTCTCTTGTAAAGTGATGTCTTTTCTGTTGAATTTCTGTAATAACCAGTAAGAGATCTTTAAAGGACTTCACATCTTGTCACTTTTCTATTTTTAGGAAAGATGAAATTTTCCTTTTCACCTTTTGGCATTTATACAGAATCACAGAATGGTTGAGGTTGGAAGGGGCTTCTGGAGGTCATCTTCTCCTGTCCAGCCCCCTTTCTTATCTCAAGCTGGGCCATCTACAGCCATTTTCCCAGGATCATATCCATATGTCTTGAATATATGCCTCCAAGGATGGAGACTCCACAACGTTTCTGGGCAACCTGCTCCAGCACTGTGTCAACCTCACAGTGAAAGTCTTTCCTGATGCTCAGAGGGAACCTTCTGTGTTTCAGTGTGTGCTGTTAAGGACACCATAGGAAAATAGCTGACTCTGCAGTCTTACACTCTCCCTTCAGGTATTTATATAGAATGATAAGATCCCCCTGAGGCTTTTATTCTCCTGGTTGAACAGTCTCAGCTCTCTCAGCCTTTCCTCAGAGAGATGCTCCAGTACACCATGTTAGCGGCCCTTTGTTGTACTCTCTCCAGTAAGTCCATCTCTCTCCTTTTCTAGGGAGCCCAGGGCTGGCTAAGGGCTTTCATGAGCATGTATTGCTAACCTTCTGTGGTGGGTTAGCCTTGACCCACACAGCTGTTAACATACTCCCCTTCCTCAGGGTCACAGGAGCAGAAAGCTTCTGAGATGAGATAAAGGCAAATAGATAATTTTCCAGATACCATTAGGCACAAAACAGACTCAAAGAAAGTGGACTGGAGAAAATTAATTTAATTAATTGTTAATTAATATAGATTTGGGTAGTGAGAAACAAACCCCCTAACATTTATACAATACCTTTCTTCCCCCCTTTTCCATGTTCAACTGCGCTCTTTCTCTCTCGACTCCTCTCTCCAAGTGGGGATGGGCTTGATCACCCATAAGAGCTCCTCTCTTCCACTCCTTCCTCCCATTATTCTTCAGGATAATCTTGCTCCAGAATAGGTCCTCCACAGCCTGTAGTCCCTGTCAGTAAAATCTGCTTCTGTGCTTGAAGCACCTCCTCCTCTGATCTCATTGTTACCACTGCTGGTTTTCACTCTTCTTTTTTCTCCCCCCCTCTGCCTGTCCAGCATTTTTTGTCCTTTCTTGAATACATTTTCCCAGAGGCACCACTGGCTTGGCTGATGGGCTCAGCTTTGCCCTGAGGTGGGTCTGTTGGCTGGCATGGCTGTATTCTGCATGGGGCAGCTGAGACCTCTTCCCAAAGTGGCCACCCCTGTACCCCCCCATTGCCAGCACCTTGCCACAGACATGCAATATACCTTCAAAGGTCTTATGTAGCTGCCATGTCAATGTCATCTCTACTTTTCCACCTTCCTGCCTCATGGTTGGTGTGTAATGGGGATATATCCTCCTGCTGATGTTCTGAGGTTGGGGCACCCAGCCAGTCATGGAAAGTTTCCTCTGAGCACTTGCTGGCTGCCATTCCTAGTCACTGAATTTAGGCACTTAAATACTTCCTGAGGGTTTGGCTCTGGATCATTTATGGAAACTTCACCCTTACTAAGAAATTACAAATTATACCCTGTAATGACTTTGGTTCACTCAGGCTTGGGGAGCTCTCCTTTTCATTTTAATAAGGGTTTGCTCAAGTAAAATGAGAAACCTCAATATATGACCCTGTGCTTCTGTTCTTTTAAAATTTCCAGTGAAATGTCCTTATTAGTAACTCTAGCAACAGATTTTATTGTCCCTCTGTTAAACTGAGAGGAGAAGCTTGAGAAGTGTCATTCATTTACTTACCCATTTCCGCTGCAGAGAATAGTGTAGACTTGGATGACTCAGACTAGTATTAAGTTAAACATCTTTGATCTTCATTGTTTCAGGTTTCTTTATTTCTTGCAATTAAAAAATAAAAAGCCAGACAGAACCAATCAGAAAAATGCATCTATTTCAGAGTCTGATGGTCAAATGATTTGAGAATAAAATGAAAACATAACCAGAGTTTCTTGAAATGACATGGACTTCAAAATAAAAAATATTGGGATAATTCCCACTCTGGATCAAAAGCCAAGGCAAACTTGTTTTTCAGTGAATCTCACTGTGATATTATGACTTCTTTTTATAGAAATGAAATATATAGCTAAGAATTGTTTTATAGCAGCCCTACTATGTATAACATTTTTTTTCCCTTCCTTTGATTGATTCTACAGCACTGAGGGTAAGAGCCGTAATTCAGAAATCCTTAAATTCCAAGTGTTGGAGGGGTTATTCCTGTTGCATGAACACAATTACTGCAGAGCTCACTGTGTGGAAGTGAAACATAAGGAGCTGCCAGTGGTAAAGACCCAGAAGTACACAGTGATAAAAGCATACTACAGCGTAGGGCACTGCAGTGTCAAGGAAGAGAAAGAATCAAGGGCTCTGAATTAGGTGCCTGTAGCCTTGTGACTAAGGCAGGCTTCTAGAGCACAGCAAGCGTGGAGCTTAATCTCTTGTATCTGGTGGGGAAATTTAACCCAGGCCTCCCACCTGCTGAGAGAGCATTTTATTATATAAAACCAGGTTTTTCTATGTTGAGTTCTTTAAACTGGCTTCCAGATAGACAGAAGCATCTGCATGATGCCTCAAGAGAGATGTCAAAAGTCTAGGGAAAAGAGAGTGAAGGGAGGCTATGAAGTCTGCTTTCCATTAAGGTAGGGTTTTGGGTTGTGTTTTGTTTGTTTTTTTTTTATACCTATTTCTAGGTTCTTGCCTGCTCAATCTTGGTTTTTAAAGACTGCTGTTGCAATACAACTGCCTCTTCCATTGCATTGCGTTAACATCTATGGCTCTGGCATCTACATGAGTAACAAAAAGGGAGAGAACAGTGATGGGAGGAGAAGGAGCAGGTAAAAGCAGGTAATTAAAAGCTGCTTGATTCCATTCTGATGTTTGCATTTGCATCCTCTTCACTAAATCTAGTTAGCCACATTCTCTCAAAACTAGAATAGAAGCTCAGCCATATGTTTGTAAAGTGGTCAAAGAAAGGGATCTGAACGATCCCTGGGAGACTGCTATCACCACATAAGCTGTACTCTATTTACAGGGGAGGGATCTCTCAATCTCCCTTTTGTTGGCTCTGTCCTGTGTTTCATAGACTCACCACACTGAGAACAGGGAGTTAAATAAGTGATGTCTCCCTCACCCAACAACTGCAGGGAGGGACCTGTTTCCTCGTTTCCTATGGGACCCTCCCAAAATCACACTGTTGTTTTATCGAGTTAGTGTTTCATGTAAAATGCACACAAAGATATCTTTATCTGAAGATAAAGATGAAGAGTCAAAAAGAGGCAAGTTAGGGATAATAACATTAAAAATACAAGTGTTCACAGGCACTAGATGACTCAAAAGATAGTTGGCAGATTTTGTGATGATTTCGAGTACCAAAGTTTTGGATTTAGGCATATAGACTCCACCTTGGACAAAGGGCACTAATTATGCGAGCCATGTAGCTGACATTTGCCCTGGGGGTAAGTGCAGAGAAAAGCATAAGAAAAAGGAAGCTTGAAATAAAGCTAACTACCTGCTTTGAACATTAAGATGAAGGAAATGCAAGCTCCACTGAACTTTTTTATTTTTCTTAAAAATTTCATTCTATTATCTCTTTCAAAATGTGGCAATGAAAATAGTAAATGTAGGAGTAAAAAAAAAGAGTCTAAATCAGAAATGCCCGGTTACTGTTGTCTACAACTCATAGATCTGTGTGCATAAAAGGTAGCTAGATGTACAAATGGACTCAATTAAATGCATTTGTAGAGCTATAAATACGGATGCATTTGTTAGAATTTGCACTTTTAATTTCCTAGCTATGAAGATGTTACTTATGATTGTTGCCTGTTTAGCTAAGATGAGAGACTGTTTCCTCTATGTGTTATATTACCTGTTGGCCACCATTATCATGAAGCTCTGACTGAGTAATGATTCCATGGAATATTATAAAGGAAATGTGATAAAGAATTTAGGTCAATGTAAGCAGCACAGGTGCCACAGCAGCTAAGTAACAGCATGTTTATTAAGTCTCTGGGTTTTATGTTCCCTGTTTCTTCAAATTAAAAGGAATAATTACCAAACACATTTCTGCCCAAGCTATGCCGCAGCCACAACTAAAACATAAGGTTCAACTGTACAGGCTGAGAAAGCAGCGGCTGTTCAGCCTGGAGAAGAGAAGGCTGCATGGACACCTCATAGCAACCTTCTAGTGTCTGAAAGGGGCCTATACGGATCTTGGAGAGGGAGTTTTCATCAGGGACTGTAGCGGTAGGACAAGGGGTAGTGGGTTTAAACTAGAACAGGGGAACTTTAAGTTAGATATAAGGAAGTTCTCTATCATGAGGGTGGTGAGACATTGGAACAGGTCGTCTAAAGAAGTGATAAATGCTTCATCCCTGGTACTGCTCAAGACCAGGTTGGACAGAGCCTTGGGCAACATGGTTTAGGGTAAAGTGTCCCTGCCCATGGCAAGGAATTGGACCTCAACGATCTTAGGGTCCTTTCCAACCCTAACTATCCTATAATTCTATGAACACATTCACTTTACAAAATCCATTTCTGGACCACTCATCCATGGATGGCATCCTTCCAGTCTGTATGCAGTGGTGATCAGAAGACCACCCTTTTAGGTACAAATCATTTAGACAGGGCATAGCTAGAAGAAATCAAGAGCTTAGGGAAAGTCAGCATGCTGCCATAGTAAACAGGTAGTATGATGACTAGTGTCAGTCACACCAAAACAAAACAATGACCAAAGAGGTAAACACAGCTAAAGGTAACGGAGTCAAAAATAATACTGCAGATGTAATAATGCCTTTGTGCTCAGGTGGACTGTTGTGTCCAGTTCTGGACAATAACAGCATGACAGATTCATGGGCAGGAAAATGAAATGCTGAGAGAAGAAAGATTTCTATATACAAATAAGTAATTTTAGAAAAGAAAGACATTTTAGCGAAGAAATTAATGACATGGGCACACTGTGAGTTGGACTGAGGTGCCTGATTTTCTTTACCCTTCCCGGAGCACAGCTCTGGAAATTTCCACATTGTCTGAAGGCACTACATTGAGAGTAAATACTTGTTTTCATACAATGCATAATCAACCCCTTGGTGAAAAACAGCATTACACCCAAGAGGTTTGTAAGAATTAAAGCACATGTTGATATAGCTAATGAGAAACACCATCATGGCTGAACATATCTTCAAAGAGAAAAAAAAAGGAATAAAAACCTTCATGAAAAGACTAATGAGTAGAAACCAGGGGGAAACTTACTGTAACATACAAGGACAGAAACTAGAATATGGATTTTTACAGCTCTGAGAGAGTGTTGATGTTAACCTGTAAGGATCAGTGCCCTAAGATCCTACATAAAAATTACGAGGGTTGTGAAGGTCTTTCTGTTTGAAGAAAGCACATAAGAAAGTAATCAGCCTTTGACATATCAGAGTAACCCTTAAACTCTTGGATATGATACACAATTAAGGTTCAGCAGTGTTTGAGCAATGGCTTTACCCCAGTAACAAGAAGGGAAAAGCTCTGGTGTTGGAACAAGGAAATGAGGAAATGATGGTTTGCATCGATCATGGTTTGCTTCCATAATTTGGATTGATCATGGTTTGCATTGCCAGTATTGGCATTGGCTCCAAGTCAAGAGTGTTTGCAGCATTATATGACTAAAAGATTTTTTTTAAAAAGCTGTGATTGATATTTTTTTTCTCTTCCCAACATTGCTGTCATTTTCATCAGATCTGCCAAACCTCAGCTAGAGGACTTGACAAGGTAATGTCATAAGGAAGGAAGTGGACCAGGATATGTCTAAAATTTGTCTCCCAAAAGTCACCAAGGCAACATGACTAATGCTAATGTTCCTTTTCCTAAATGCTCAATACTCAGGAAAAGCATAAAGTAAATGACATCTGGTGCATAAAATGTGCATTTCTTATAACAAAAAAAATTACATTATCTCTATCTTTTATGTTTTTTTTCAATTTTTTCTGCTGTCTTCTTACAATGTAAGTCACATATCAAGGATTTTTAAACATGGTTATTTTGAAATAAAAATGCCGAGTTGTTTTTCTTAGCAGATATAAGCTAACAAAATTGCAGTAATTTAAGCTGCAAAATTAAGTAAATTTAGTGGCAAAATACATGTTCTGTTTTATATATAGCAAATAGATTTCAATACAAAATAACATCCTACGTTGCAGAGTTTAAATTATTTCAAGGCAGAAGTTTAAGCCAGAAATCTTGTTACCATGGGCTGCTATCTCTTCACTACTCATCGCTCATACACATTCTCTGTAAAATCAGTCCTGGCAGATCACAGAATCACAGAATCATAGAATATTTTGTGTTGGAAAGGACCACAAAAGGTCATCTAGTTCAATCCCTAAGACATCCAGCAAAGATATCTAAGATATCCACCCTTCATGCAGTCCTAAGACAGTCCTTAATGACAGTTTTCTTCACTCTCATGAGAGTGGTTGTCCCCTCCTGGGCATAGAAATATATCTGAATAGTCCAAGAACTGTGCATGTACTTAGGTCCCTAGTACAGCCAGAATTTACGTGCCCCTCAGACTGCTCTTTTCTACGTACAGACTCATTTACTGCTTGGAGAAACGGCATTTTGTATATATCCCTGTGATTTTGGAGTGAACTTCCTATCATTTTTTTCCTAAAAAAGAAAATGAGCAGCCTGACAGTAAAGAGCATCTTTATAAACCAACAGGTCTTCAGAGTAACTTAAAATTAATAATGAACACATTAAAAAGTATTGAAGCTTTCTCTTTTATTTCTTCTACACCCCCTTGCTCAGTTTAATTACCTTTGAGAACTGTGCTATTCATGAAATTGTCCCTTTTGAAACATTATGGGTTCCTTTTGCCATCTAAGATTTTTATCATTTAATAATTCCTTGTGCATCCTTTCTAGCTACCTTCAAAGATTTTGCAGGGCTGAGCTGAATATAGGGTTTGGGAGATGCCAGTATTTAATTTCTTCCTGAATGAATGATGTGACTCTAAAGCAGTTCCATTTGTTGCCATTACAGGTTGCATGTTTTTCTCTGTTGGAACCTTTTCTTAATTCCCTCTGTGTCTGCAGAAAGGAATGTGCACTTGGTTTTTTGTCACTTTATATTTGGATGTTTTTTTCCTTTCACTTTTTAAATATAGATTCCCCAAGTCAATTTGCTTCAACCTTTTCTCAGCATGTGAATAAGAGTAAAACTCTAAATTGCTTTTCATTTAAATTACCTTCTTCTTTTATCTCTCAGTGCTTGTGCTTCAGTCTCAAGAACTAGTCTCACGTACTTTCATTTGCTTTGCACTTCGTTCCATATGCTGTTCTGGTAGCCTCTGTATTGTTTTGGAATAAGTCAAAAGTTTCTCACATCAATAAAAATCACAGGAAGATATTCCTTGCTTTTTGAGAGGAGATTATGATCACTCATCTGCATCTGAAGCTCTTAAGACCTTTATTTGCTCATTTAAAAGATACAGTAAACCAGGACTTTCTCTAGAAGCTTTTTAAATAGCACATACATTCTTTAAATGAGCCATTTCTCTTTCAATGAGAAAATAAATCTGACAGAGCTTGTGTGTCCCACTCAGCGGGTGTGGGGGAGTTGACCCTTTACAATATTCTGCGCGGTTTGTAGGAGAAACCACAGGCCCTCCTGAGGCTGAAAAATGAAGCAACAATTTATTTTATTGTAAAACTTCCCTAACCTGTGTCAGGAGGAAAAAAACCTAGCCAAGTTCTTATTTTATGAAAGATATGAAGTAGAATGAGAAAGAGAGAAAGAGAGAAAGAGAGAGAGAGAGAAAGAGAGAGAGAAAGAGAGAGAGAAAGAGAGAGAGAGAGAGAGAGAAAGAGAGAGAGAGAAAGAGAGAGAGAGAGAGAGAAAGAGAGAGAGAGAGAAAGAGAGAAAGAAAGAGAGAAAGAGAGAAAGAGAGAAAGAGAGAAAGAGAGAAAGAGAGAAAGAGAGAAGGAAGGAAGGAAGGAAGGAAGGAAGGAAGGAAGGAAGGAAGGAAGGAAGGAAGGAAGGAAGGAAGGAAGGAAGGAAGGAAGGAAGAAAGGAAGGAAGAAAGAAAGAGGGAGAGAAAGGGAGAAAGAGAGAAAGGGAGAAAGGAAGGGAGAAAGGGAGAAAGGGAGAAAGAGAGAAAGGGAGAAAGGGAGGAAGGAAGGAAGAGAGGAAGGAAGAGAGGAAGGGAAGGAGGGAGGGAGGGAGGGAGGGAGGGAGGGAGGGAGGGAGGGAGGGAGGGAGGAAGGAGGGAAGGTAGGAAGGAGGGAAGGAAGGAGGGAAGTTAGGAAGTTAGGAAGGAAGGAGGGAAGGAAGGAGGGAAGGAAGGAAGGAGGGAAGGAATGAAGGAAGGAGGGAAGGAAGGGAGGGAAGGAAGGAGGGAAGGAAGGAAGGAGGGAAGGAAGGAAGGAGGGAAGTTAGGAAGGAAGTTAGGAAGGAAGTTAGTTAGGAAGTTAGGAAGTTAGGAAGGAAGGAAGGAAGGAAGGAAGGAAGCAAGGAAGGAAGGAAGGAAATAGGCTTACCACCTCGTGGATTCAGTGATGTCTTCCTGGTCAACAAGTGGAAATCCTTTAATCTGTAGTCCTTTGAAGTTGTAGTCCTTGGATTCCTTGTGGTCCTTGCACTCAGCGAGTCCACTGGAGTCCAGGATGGAGGGATGCACGCACACGGTTGAATGACGTTTGACATTTTATAGGGTCAGGCTCTCTTTGAACCCTCCTACAAGTGGAGACTCATTTGCAAGAGTACCTGGTGAGCCCCAGACCCAGTTCACGTTGTGTCTTGCCAGGCGCCGTTGCATCTGTCGCACTGTTTCCAGGCCGTTTATTGCCGGGGTAGTTGATCTCGGCCTCAGGGCAGACAACACAGAAAAGCATTCCCACCTTGATGGACCGGAATCGCTGCTGTGCCCCCCTGCTGTTTGCAGGAGCGATTAAGACCTGTCAGTTCTTGCTATCTTTTAGCTGTTTTGAGACAAACACAAAAAGGGTCTCTTGACCATCACACAGTTATCCAGACTCTTCTCTGAACTAGGCACTGATTTTTCTTAGTTATTTTTATATGTTTTTTTTTATGATATAGTGATGACTCTACTTCTCCTACTTTACTTGAAACCCTCGGGGTGCTTAGTTTGGAAAAGAGAAGGCTTAGGGGGAACCTTATTTCTCTCTACAACTACCTGAAAGGAGGTTGTAGTGAGGTGGGGGTTGGTCTTTTCTCCCAAGTAACAAGTGATAGGACAAGAGGTAAAGGCCCCAAGCTGTGCCAGGGGATGCTTAGATTGGATATTAGGAAAAAATTCTACACAGAGAGGGTGCTCCAGCACTGGAACAGGTTGCCTAGGGAAGTGGTGGAATCACCATCCCTGGAAGTGTTCAAAAAATGTGTAGATGAGGCCCTCAGTGACATGGTTTAGTGGTGGACTTGGCAGTCCTCCTGGGGTAGAGGTTGGACTTGATGATCCTGAAGGTATTTTCCAAAGTAGTTGATTCTTTGATTCTATGATTCCAATCATAATTTTATATCACTACACTATTTACTGTTATATAGCAACACATATTTTAAGAATGTGGAAAGATTGGAATAGGAAAGTTGGCTGGGATGAATTGTTCTTCCAATCCAGCATCCTGCATCTCACAGCAGGCAGGCTTTAAGGAATTGTCCTTTAGGAACTAAAATGCAAGAAAATTCACAATGGACAATTATGAAAAAAACTTTCACACAATGAGGAGTTTGTCTTCACTAGTTAATTACTTTGTGATTGGAGACAATGATTTTATAAATTACTATTTTTACTCTAATAGATGATATTGCTCATGTCTAAATGTACCTGCTTGCAAACTGTTATCAGGTCCAGAATGGTGCATTATCACTATATATCCAAACCTTATATCTTTGTGTGCTAAGCCTATCTTAACAGCAAGTGTTAAAAATTTACTTCCCTACTGTCTCCTTGTCTCCACAGTATGTTTGCCTGCCTGTCTCTCATCTGAACCAAAGCACAATACTGAAATTGGGAGCTACATCTCACTGCCTGGGATAGTGGGGCCTGTGCTGCAGGAGGATCTGCTGCCCTGAGAACACAGAGTGGTCCCAGGCTCCCTGTGTTGAGCACTGTGAGAAGGGCAGCAAAGACATCCAGGGCCTCTCTGCAGTCTGAAAGATGTCTAAACCATCACAGAAATGGTGTCTGCTCTCCTTACCTACATATGTGCTTAAATGATTCCAGCATTGAGTAAAACTTTAAATACCACTGGCAGTGAGTTCTACTATTAAATTTTGCAAATTCCATCCTCCCACCTCCCACACCCTCCTGGGTTATGTCTGTAGACTTTCAGTTTCACTGAAGGCTTGCTAATTCCTGTTTTAGGAGAAAGAGTAACTGTAAAGAAAAATACCTGTTTTGTTGGTTTGTGGTTTGTTTTTTTTTTTTCCATATAGCATTGGGGGTTATCTATGGTCTTGTCATATCCTTTTAAATTTATCTCTTTCCCAAGCTAGACAATCTCAGTCTTAGCAATCTCTCATCACAGAAATTTCACATGCTGTTAGCAATTTTCATCACCTATTTCTACATCTTATTTTTTTTTTTAAAAAAAGATTGACCAGGACTGAGCACATGCTGTAGCTGAGGGCACATCACTGATATCACAATATTTCCAGAAGGACAGTCTGTTGCATCCTTTTATGTGATAGCATCTTATTTGTTGCTTAGGGTTTTTTTTAACCACTCCTGCACAGATCTTCATTCCATGGCATTCACTGTAGATTAGGAAAGCAGAACCCATATGGCTTGTTCAAATATCTGCTTATGATCTGCAACATCACCTTATTGACAATACAGTATTTAGTCTGTTGCCATGTTGCTCTTTTGACTCTGGCATTCCTTGCCCTTTCATTTGTCTTAGGATTTATCTTGGTTTACAAATTGCTATTTTATTCTCTTCCATTTCAGAAGTATGCTCTATACCATTAATATAAAAAGCACCCTGCATCCAGACTTTTTCTTAAAGGGGATGGTCAACATAGACAGTTACCACAGGAATTTGTGATTCAACATTGCTCCCTGTAGACTTATTTTATTACAGTGGCTCAGGTGTGAAAATCTGATGTTATTCAGACACTTGGGGACTTGTCAGACCCTGTCAGCCTAGTAGAGCACTTGTATACCTGGAGGAATAACCCAGAGATATGTGAAGATATAGGTGACAGTGCCAGCTGGAGCATTTGCTTTTCATATTGCTGTGAGAAGGTATTCCTGGCTCACTGATAACCCAGGAAGGACCTCATGCAACCTTTTTTTTTTCTATTCAGTGTCTGATATGGTGTAACCTCTTTGATTCCTACATTACAACTTTTCAAAGCTGGTGTCAGGTTAGTTCTTACTTTTCAAACACTTTCTGAGCTGCCATTTCTTTTTCAAATTATTTCTTTTTCAATTCTTCATAAACATTCTTTTCATAAGAAAACAAAAAGAAAGTAACAAAATGTCTCTGCTTCTTTGGAGAAAAAAATGTGTGTTTGCATGTATAAAATTTTTGGTGTTTCCCTTATTCATTTTGATATTTTCTCAAAGAAAATAGTTTCGTTTTTTGTTTGGTTTTGGTTTTTTTGTTTTGTTTTGTTTTTGTTTTTGTTTGTTTGTTTTTTTTTTTTTCTTTAGGCACGGTTGGTATTAAGGTTTTCGCTACCCGGCACTGAATGCTGTTAAAACCTGACAATGTTTTGAGTTTCTAGAAAATGTATTGTCATCTTCCTTCTTGGATATCTGAGGTTAGATATTTTCTACATGTAGATGTTATCCATCCTAAGGGTACTTCTGTTGTTGACTTCGACATCTCTCTTTTAAATGCAATTCTGAATCAATGGGTCTTAACATTTTACCCATGTTATAGGATGGTTTGACATAGCTGATGATTTCTGTAGACAAAACCAAAAGCCAGCCTTCAGTCATGTGCTTTCCTGGACACTACAAATAAGCTTCTTTCTTTAACATCCATATTTGCAAAAGATTAAACATTTGGTTTCAGGTGTTTAGCTTTATTCTTATAATGAAACTAAATGCTTATCCTAAATCTGCCTTTTCACAGAGTGGATTTCATTTAGATAGAGTTTTGTCATGCAGTAAATTTGAAGTTCCAAATTCAGCAAAGGAAGCAGGAAATTTTATATAGGATATTGAAGGAAACAAAAATAATCTCTCTATTGATAAATAATACTAATTGTTTTTCTCTTGCCACTTTCAAACAAGGAGGTTAAAAAAAAGGGTTACAGAAATAGTCTAGACCATGTAGGCATCTTTTGTAGTCCTTTAATTTGTAAAACATTGTTGCGAAACTGGAGCATTCGGGATTGATAAAAGAATCTCTGTCAAAGATATTAGCAAAAGTAATTTTAATAGAAATGTATAAATGCGTGAGTCAACAGAATGTGATGGCAAGGTCCACTCTATTAAATACAAAAAGAACTTGTGTCAGAACTGACAATGATTTATACGGGATTGGGTTAAAATGATTTATACAGAGTTTAATTGAAATGATGTATGTAGAAACCAAAAATACAAAGTAATAAGGGACATTGTCCCTTGAGTCACAAGGCTCACACTATACCCCCTTGCTTTCTAAACTCCTGAAGGAGCCTAGGTGCAGCTGGATCTAGTCCTAGTTCCAGATTTGGACAATGGTTAATACCTAAAAGAATTTAAAAGGAAATAGAGGTAGAGGAACTAGAACGAAAGGGATAAGGGAAGTACTCTCATTGAGCCACAAGGTTCAGATTAGATCCCCTTGCTTTCTGAAATTCCTCTTGGAGAGGAGTGTGGCTGAATCCAATCTTAGTCAATGGTTTATTTCTGAAGGGTTACAAATGTAATTTAGCAGCACTTTGTATTGTTAAAAATTAATCACAGGACTTCTAACAATGTTTGATTGTTGAAGCTAATGTACATACACTTACAGGTACCTAAACTAACACAACACACTAGGATGAGATATATGGATTTACAGATATATATATATGTATATACATATATACACATTCATACGCTAAAAATTTCCCTCGGGTGCAGTGAAAAGTAATGCTGTCAGCTTTCTCAGCACTCCTCAGCAGGTGAAGGGTTGAGTGTCAGTGAGCAGCAGTTACAGCCTGGGCCGATGGTCCCCCTATTTCATAAAATTTGAGAGTTTAATGGCTCTAAGAGATGTCCCACTCAGAGGGAGATAAGTTGTTGCAGCTCACTTCGGTCCAGAGGAGCTCAAAGGGACTCTCTCTTTGGACCCCTATTTATAAGATAGAAACATGATTAGACAATCAATTAGGTAGTGTAGATTTTCATCCTGGCCTCCATTCTTCATCAGGGGATGATTTACTATCTCAAAAAAACTGATATGACAAGGGAGTATCCCACCTTGCTGTTATCTGTGTGGCCCTTCCTGCCCTTGTTAAGCAATTGGAGTAAATGGTCAGGGAGTTTCCTACTGTCCAAATCCTTGCATTTGTGAGAAGACTAACAGGAATTCTTGAGGAAGCAGAGGGGTCCAGGAAGGAGGAGGAAGGATACACCACCGCAGACATGCACTGGCTTTGCTAAGGCTGACACTAGTACAGATTGTCCAGTCTTGGAACATATAATTCTGACATGCTGATAGAAACCTGATTTCCCCTATAAAGCTGTAAACTGCTTAAAGATATTCAACAATTAAATCCATAGCTTCTATGGTGCTTCCAAGATCTAGATTTATCTTATATCATCTGGCAATGTTTCATGATCAAAATAAAAGCAACCTTTAAAATGAAAGAATAGTGGTCTTGAGAAAAACTGACATTTGAGAATAGATAAAAACCAGGTTTTACCTTCACTTGCAGTTGTATCAATGAAAGTTTTTTTCTCCTGTTTTGGGTTGTTGGTTTGTTGGTGCCGGTCTTTTGTTTCCTTTGTGGTTATTTGGTTGGTTGGTTTTTGGTTTTAGTTTGATTTACTTTTATTGCCTTTCCTTTCAAGAACCACTAAAAAGAGAACAAAACAGGGCACAAAGAATCATAGAATCATAGAATAGTTAGGGTTGGAAAGGACCTTAAGATCATCCAATTCCAATGCCCCTAACATGGGCAGGGACACCTCACACTAAACCGTGCCACCCAAGGCTCTCTCCAACGTAGCCTTGAACACCACCAGCGATGGGGCATTCACAACTTCCCTGGGCAACCCATTCCAGTGCCTCACCACCTTTACAGGGAAGAATTTCTTCCTCATATCCACTCTAAACTTCCCCTGGTGAAGTTTGAACCCATTACCCCTTGTCCTCTCACTACAGTCCCTCATGAAGAGTCCCTCCTCACCATCCCTATAGGCCCCCTTCAGGTACTGGAAGGCAGCTATGAGGTCTCCATGCAGCCTTCTCTTCTCCAGGCTCAACAGCCCCAACTTTCTCATCCTATCTTCATACGGGAGGTACTCCAGTCCCCTCATCATCCTCGTGGCCCTCCTCTGGACTTCTACCAACAGTTCCATGCCCTTTTGATGTTGAGGACACCAGAACTGCACACAATACTCCAAGGGAGGTTTCACAAGAGCAGAGTAGAGGGGCAGGATCACCTCCCTCGACCTGCTGGTCACGCTCCTTTTCATGCAGCACAGGATACCATTGGCTTTCTGGGCTGCGAGCACACACTGCTGGCTTATGTTCATTTTCTCATTGATCAACATCCCCAAGTCCTTCTCCATATGGCTGCTCTGAATCTTTTCTCTGCCCAACCTGTAGCTGTGCCTGGGATTGCTCCGACACAGCTGTAGGACCTTGCACTTAGCATGGTTAAACTTCATGAGGTTGGCATCAGCCCACCTCACAAGTGTGTCAAGGTCCCTCTGCACAGCATTCCTTCCCTCCAGTGTTATCAACCGAGCCACACAGCTTGGTGTCATCAGCAAACTTGCTGAGGGCGCACACAATCCCACTGTCCATGTCACCAACACAGATGTTGAACAAGACCAATCCCAACACCAATCCCTGAGGGACGTCGCTCATTACTGGTCTCCAGCTGGGCATTGAGCCATTCACCACCATTCTTTGTGTGCAGCCATCCAGCCAGTTCTTTATCCACTGAGTGATCCACCTATCAAATTGATGTCTCTCCAACTTAGAGACAAGGATGTCATGTAAGACAATGTCAAACGCTTTGCACAAGTCCAGGTAGATGACGTCAAGTGCTCTACCCCTGTCCATCAGTTCCATAGCCCCATCATAGAAGGCCACCAGATTGGTCAGGCAGGATTTCCCCTTAGTGAAGCCATGCTGGCTGTCACCAGCCACCTTGTTGTTTCTCATGTGCCTTCCAGGAGTATCCGCTCCAAGATATTGTTGGGCACAGAGGCGAGACTGGCTGCTCTATAGTTCCCCGGCTCATCCTTCTTCCTCTTCCTGAAAATGGGGTTATATATGCCTTTTTCCAGTCATCAGGAGTTTAACCTGACTGCCATGATTTTTCAAATATGATGGACAGGGCCTTAACAACTTCATTTGCCAGCTCCTTCAGGACCCGCTGATGGATTTCTTCAGAATTGACAAGAGTGAATGGCGGATGCCAGAACTTAAATCCTTTTTTATCTGTGAGTTTTAGGTAGGCAAAACTAACTTTTAAGAGTTAAGAGCTGAGGAGATGGGGGGTCAGTCTTGTACTTCTGCCATGACATTTCAGAACCAGTTCAATGGTTACTCCTCCGTATCAGTTTGTTACATTTTTTGTCATCAGCCTGAGCAGCACTGCTGCATCTCTGTCTTCTTCGATGTTATGGAGATTGCATTATAAGGATCCTTTCATTGATTCTATGAATCAAATACAATTGTAGACCATATATTAAGAATAAAAGCCCTTTTTCTCTGAGTTTTAGGGTGAGCTAAGTATTGAATGTGAAAACCCTTCTGGTATTTTTTTCAGTCAGGTTTAAAATTCAAGTGAAAGAATTAACCTATCTGCCTCTGTGCTCCACAGGGATTTTTATTATTCAGATTTATTCATTAGAAGACTTGCTATTCATGTTTGTTCTATTTGCTTTCATTAAGTGTTTGGCATTAAATGCCTTCCTGTTGTGTCACTAACTAAAAAAATAGAATAAAAAAGCCAGAGTACTGTGATATAAAATTCATATATCCCGGCCAATATAAATGATGTATTCTTTTAATAGAAAATAGTGGGGAGTAACCAACAGCAGGCAAATGCAAATTAAAAAAAAAACCAACAACAAACAAACAAACAAAACCCCACAACAAAATCAAACAACAAAAAACCCCAAGCAAATAATGAATAGTGAAGAAGTTTATAGTCACTGAAGTGTAAATTTCTTCTTGGGGAAACACATGTGCTGCACCTGCACCAGGATTTGTATTTTGATATACTGCAATTCTAGTGTTTTTCATTCATTAAGCACATTTAATAAAAAACCATAGTTAATTCAAAAAGGGGTAAATGCATTTTTCTTTCACAGGCAACAGATTAAATGTGGTTCCCAGCATGATACAATACCATCCTACACTATGCTTCTATGCACCAATTAAAAACATAATGAAAAACAGTTGTTAGTGAAAAAGTTCCTCCAGCTGTTGTTCCCCAACATTGCACCAGTTCTCTGAAAGTCATCTGAAACTTCGTTGTTCTTTTCATTTGCATTAATTCCTGCCTGGCAAGGCAGCTCTCCTGTTCTGTCGCTGGCTTCTCCTGGGCTGCCTGCAGTGGTCTATCAACCCGTGTGCTCAGGGGACCCCTCTTTTGGCTTAATCCTTATCTAAACACTTGGGCTCCAACCTTGGGGGTTTGGGTCTGGCCGTTGTATGGCATGGCTTCACGTCTCCTTTTCTGCAGGGGTGGCCTGGATGCTGGCCTGAGTATCCCTGGCATCCCTATGGGAATTCCTGGATAACTCCAAATTTTCAAATCTTTTACATGCCCTGTGGGCTGTTCCCAACACTCTGTACTCAACACTACCACCTTCGTCAAAGGAGCCCCATATTTTCCTGCATCATGGGAAGGCAGGACTTGCTGTTAACAATATGGACACAAAGCTCCAGGTCTCAGGATCAATCAGTACTACCAGCCATTTCTAGGGTCACTTTGCAGCAGTCGCAGGTGCAGCCTCTGACTTATCTTGCCTCATCCTGAACTGCATGGAGCAAAGTCACTGTCATGAAATAATAAATTACAATAATCTAATTTCTGTGGCAGTGATATGTCTTGTACTGTCTGACTCTCTGTTGTGGTTTAAGCCCAGCCAGTAACTTAAAACCCAGGATGATCACTCAGCCTAGGAGGTTCAGCAATTTCAGTAGTTATCTAACCCTGCATCACCACATCATCCTCCTCTCAGATTTTTCTCCTACATTCCACAGCCTCACAGTGGCATGCTCTCAGTATAATTAGAACTCTTCAGTAAATCAGAGATGATGCTTGAACTCCAGTGGCCAGCTGGTGCACTCAAATAACTCCTGGTCAGTGAATACATGCGGGGCCAAGTTTAAAGTGCTATTCAGAGAGAAGAGACATATCGAGGTGAAGCTGCTTAACCCTCATTAACTCCCCAGCAATCTCCAGGCTGAGTTTGTTCTCATAAAACATAGGTCAAACCATTTCTAAACAGCTTTGTAAGAACTAAGGCTGTGTGTAGGGAGCAGCCAGCCCTCAGGCGCAGCCTCCTGGCACTGTGGCAAGGGCAGCAGCTCACCAGGACAGGGCTGTATGAGCTAGCACTCACCCTCCAACTCATGTTAATACGCTTCAGTTTAGACAGCACTAAATTGGATGGTCTATGAGTCTTTCTTTGGAGCTCCTATTTCCCTAACCCTTTGCCCTGATGCTTTCTTATGTTTACTTGCTCACCAGTGAGATATATGTAAGAGCAGCACTGTCCAAAGACTTTAAATTGATTTTCCAGGACAAAGAAGGCAGTAATGAGTCAAGCAGCACTAATGAAGGGCACTGAAATGGCATAGCTCCCACCCTAGAGTAGTCATTAATATTAATAGGAATTTCCTCTCTGCCCCTCTTTCTTCGAAGTGCAGAGAACTAATATCAGGGGAAGCCTCAGGACAGCGCTCCTCAGGGCACTTGCAGTCAATTTCCATCCCTCCGACATATTCCCAGCAGAACAAAAATTAATACAAATAGAAAATCTCTATTAGTTACTTGTTAAGCATATATTCACAAATTATTGCCACCTATTTTGGTTCAGTAGCATAAATCCAGTGAGGCCAGCTGAAGTGAAGACCTCTTATTAAAAAAAAAAAAAAAGAGAAATAAAAAGAAAGAAAAGCTAATTTATTCTAAACCCAATATGATCTCAGTATATTTCCTCAGGATAAAATTGCTAGTGCTTTTCTATAATGAAATGAAAAAAAAAACCCAAACAATCCTCCAAGTAATCGTATAAGAGTGGTCAGATATTTTGGTCATTATATTTCTGTTATTTTGCCACCTTTTCTTTTTTTCTACTTTAACCAGGGTTGAGGCAATCACTAGTGATTACAGAAACAGAAGTCTGTTAGGCAAGAAACGATGATTCTGCTCACATGTTGAGCAGTTATTTTCTAGGAACTTTCACACATGAAAATACGAGGTTATTTAAATGCCAGGAAAACTTCAGTTATTTTCTGCTGCTGTTCATCTGAATTATTGACAGCTTTTGAACAGAAAACCCACCAACCAAAGTCCAGACTGAGGAAAAAAACAAGGCACAGGCCAAGGCCATTTTCTTGTGGAGCTCATGTGACTCAGAGCCCAGTGCAATTCCCAAGAGAAGTGGAGCAAACCTCTGTCCTGGAGCAGCCGATAGTGCTGAAACAATTTTGCCTTGCAGACCATATCTGTAAATTGGATACTTCCCAACTTACTATAGTGTTTCTTCAAATACCACCTTGTCGTGGTTTAAGCCGTAAATTTCACTTCTCCCTCCTTTCCCGCCCCCCTCCCCCCTCCCTCCGATGGGGGGGAAATGGGGAGAAGAACCAAAGAAAATGTAACTCCCACAGGGTTGAGATAAGAACAGTCCAGTAACTGAGATACAATACAAATCACTGCTGCCACCACCAATAACAATAATAATGACAAAGTAAATACAAAGGGAGAGGATACAACCGTTTCGCCACCCGACCGAGCCGAGAAACCGCGCACCACTCCAGAGACCGCGCGTCTCAAGAGCGACTGCGCGCCGCTCCCCAGACCGCGTGCCGCGAGAGCCCCGCCCCTGAATCCTACCTCCTGGGCATGACGTGCTGTGGTATGGAATAACCTCATTGGTCAGCCCGGGTCAGGCTGCCCTGTCTCCCCTCCCCCAGCTTTTCTCTCTTTCCCGGCATAACACGAGACTCTGAGGTGGGGGGGGGGAAGCCGAAACCCATGACAATCCACCTCTTATTCCATACCATTCACATCATGCTCAGATCCCACATTTTCAAAATATCATCCCATATATATATATATATATATGTACATACACACACACACACACAGATGGAGAGATATAATCCCTTAGTGCCTGGACCAATCCCTATAAAGCTGCTGAGTCCATCCAGTCCGTGATGTCAGGCTCCGCCTTTTGTAACGGTCTTTCAGAGCAGAGGATGCTGTGCGCAGTGTTGGATCGTTGCCTGTTGATGCTGATTGTTCCTTTACTGCAGAACTCGTCTGGTTTCATCAAAGTTCGTTCTTTGTTGGGATGATGGTCTGAGGGTCAGTCGCTAATGACTTGAAGACATCTAGTTGATGGGCTATAAAAAAAAACAAATTACATAACAAGCAACAGCATGCAATTGAGTTCATTGGCTGTTTTCTCCTAAAATCAAATCTCCTTGAGGTACACATCGGACTTCCCCATCTTCCCGCATTACCCACCAAGTATATCTGGGTCCCTGAGCAAAAGCAATCCCACGAGTGGGTTTGCCTTTACCTGAAGCAGGAATAACCCAGACTGCCTTCCACAGCAAATTCTTTATGTGCACCACAGGAACGTTGTCCCCCTCTAGAGTATGTATTAAGTTCTGACTGGGCTGGACCAGCTCTGTTGGCAGATCCTCTGGTGTTGACCAACCAAGTGGCTTTTAGTAAATGTGTATCCCAATGTTTGAAAGTCCCACCACCCATTGCTCTCAGTGTAGTTTTTAATAGCCCATTGTACCGTTCGATTTTCCCAGAGGCTGGTGCATGGTTGGGGATGTGATATACCCATTCAATGCCATGCTCTTTGGCCCAAGTATCTATCAGGCTGTTCTGGAAATGAGTCCCATTGTCTGACTCAATTCTCTCTGGTGTGCCGTGTCGCCACAAAATCTGTTTCTCAAGGACCCAGGATAGTGTTTCGGGCAGTGGCGTGGGGCACAGCATATGTTTCCAGAAATCTGGTGGTTGCTTCCACCATGGTAAGCACATGACGCTTGCCTTGGTGGGTTAGTGGGAGTGTGATATAATCAATCTGCCAAGCCTCCCCATATTTGTACTTCAGCCATCGTCCTCCATACCAAAGAGGTTTTAACTGTTTAGCCTGCTTAATTGCAGCACATTTCACACTCATGAATAACCTGGGCAATATTGCCCATTGTTAAGTCCACCCCTCGATCACGAGCCCATCTGTATGTTGCATCTCTGCCCTGATGGATTGAAGTGTCGTGGGCCCACCAGGCCAAAAATAATTCACCCTTATGTTGCCAATCTAAGTCCATCTGAGCCACTTCAATTTCAGCAGCTTGATCCACTTGTTGGTTGTTCTGGTGTTCCTCAGTAGCCCGACTCTTGGGTACATGAGCATCTACGTGGCATACCTTGGCCACTAGGTTTTGCACTCGGGCAGCAATGTCTTGCCACAGTGCAGCAGCCCAGATGGGTTTACCTCTGCGTTGCCAGTTGCTCTGCTTCCATTGCTGCAACCACCCCCACAGGGTATTCACCACCATCCATGAGTCAGTATAAAGTACTGGCCACTTTTCTCACTCAGCAATGTCCAAGGCCAGCTGGATGGCTTTCACTTCTGCAAACTGTCTCGATTCATCCTCTCCTTCAGCAGTTTCTGCAACTTGTTGTCTAGGACTCCATACGGCTGCCTTCCATCCACGGTGCTTTCCCACAAGGCGACAAGACCCATCAGTAAATAAGGCATATTGCTTTTCACTTTCTGACAGTTCATTATATGGTGGGGCCTCTTCAGCACGCATCACCTCCTCCTCCTCTGGTGACCTTCTAGAATCTTTACCCTCTGGCCAGTACATGATGGCTTCTAGAATTCCTGGAAAACTGGGGTTTCCTATTCGAACTCGCTGTGTAATTAGTGCGGCCCACTTACTCCATGCAGCATCAGTTGCATGATGTGTAGAGGAGACCCTGCCTTTGAACATCCAGCCCAGCACAGGCATCCGGGGGGCCAGGAGGAGCTGTGCTTCAGTGCCAATCACTTCCGAAGCAGCTTGAACCCCTTCATAGGCTGCCAATATCTCTTTTTCAGTTGGGGTGTAGCTGGCCTCAGATCCTCTGTAACTCCGACTCCAAAAGCCGAGGGGTCGACCTCGAGTTTCCCCTGGAGCTTTCTGCCAGAGGCTCCAGGTAGGACCGTTCTCCCCAGCTGCGGTGTACAGTACATTTTTAACATCTGGCCCAGTCCGGACTGGTCCGAGGGTTACTGCACGGAACTATCTCACCTTTAATTTGCTCAAAGGCTTGTTGTTGCTAGGGCCCCATTTAAAATCATTCTTCTTCCGGGTCACATAATAGAGAGGGCTTACAATCAAACTGTAATTCGGGATGTGCATCGAACAGAACCCCACAGCACCCAAGAAAGCTTGTGTCCCTTTCTTATTAGTTGGTGGTGACACTGCTGTTATCTTGTTGATCACATCTGTGGAGATCTGGCGACGTCCATCTTGCCATTTTATTCCCCAAAATTGAATCTCCTGTGCAGGTCCCTTGACCTTACGCCGTTTTATGGCAAAACCGGCTGTCAGCAGGATTTGGATTATTTTCCTCCCTTTCTCAAAGACTTCTTCTGCTGTATCACCCCACACAATGATGTCATCAATGTATTGCAGGTGTTCTGGAGCTTGCCCCTGTTCCAGTGCAGCCTGGATCAGTCCATGGCAGATGGTAGGGCTGTGTTTCCAGCCCTGGGGCAGTCGGTTCCAAGTGTACTGGACGCCCCTCCTAGTAAAAGTGAACTGTGGCCTGCACTCTCCTGCCAGAGGAATTGAGAAAAAGGCATTGGCAATGTCAATCGTGGCATACCACTTGGCTGCCTTTGACTCCAGTTCATACTGAAGCTCTAGCATGTCTGGTACGGCAGCACTCAAGGATGGGGTAACTTCGTTCAGGCCACGATAGTCTACTGTTAGTCTCCACTCTCCATTAGACTTTCGCATTAGCCATATGGGGCTATTAAAGGGTGAGTGGGTCCTACTGATCATTCCTTGACTCTCCAATCTACGGATCAGCTTATGGATGGGAATCAGGGAGTCTCGGTTGGTGCGACATTGCCGCCGGTGCACTTTGTGGTCGCGACTGGCACTTGTTGTTCTTCGACCTTCAGCAACCCCACAACAGAAAGATCCTCTGAGAGACCAGGCTAAGGTGGACAGCTGCTCAATTTCCTCTGTCTCCAAAGCAGCAATAGCGAAAGCCCACCGGTACCCTTTTGGGTCTTTGAAGTACCCTCTCCTGAGGTAATCTATGCGAAGGATGCATGGAGCCTCTGGACCAGTCACAATGGGGTGTTTTTGCCATTCCCTCCCAGTCAGGCTGATTTCAGCCTCCAGTACAGTCAACTCTTGGGATCCTCCTGTCACTCCAGAAATAGAAATAGGTTCCACCCCTTGACAGCTTGATGGCATCAGAGTACACTGTGCACTGGTATCTACTAGAGCCTTATACTTCTGTGGGACTGATGTGCCAGGCCATCTGATCCATACAGTCAAATAAGTTTGATTGTCTCCTACCTCCACCTGGCTGGAGGCGGGGCCCCTCTAGTAGTCATCACATTGGTCACTCACCTCTTGTAGAGATGGATTATTCTTCTTTATCACAGGAGCTGAACTAAAATCTGCTCTTCCACTCCATCTGGGAACCTGCTCACCAGAGACTGAAGCCGCAGCCTTCATGGGGTGATCAGACTTGACCTTTGCTCTCCTTTTCAGTTCTCGCACCCGCTCCTCCAAAACTGAAGTAGACTTTCCATCCCACTCCATCATATCTTCTCCATGATCCTGCAGGTCAAACCATGGGGTGGCCCGTGGTGTATAACTTCTATATCTTCTCTCTCAAACAGTGGGACGCCTTCTGTTAATGGCTGAGACGTGTGTTGGTACATGTGAGGAGCTGGATAGATCGTCTCTCAATTGTTGGAGGTTCTGGGACAGTTTTTCCACAGCTGAGATGATGGAAGGGGTGATATTATCTTCAAACTCTCGGAGTTTATAAATCATTTCATCCCCTGTTGGTGGTCTTATGTCACTCTAGGTTATTGTTGCCAATGAATGGGCATATGATTGGGGTGCATTTCGTGTAAATTTCCACCACATGGTGGTCCGTACATTCGACTTCATCTGGATCTATGGGTATATCCCCAACATTCGGCTTGGTGATATAGATCATCTCTACAATGGCTGATTCTCTCAGAGACTGGATGCCTTTCTCTAGAGTAGTCCACTTGGCCGAGCGACTCATAACATCATCCTTGTATGGAAACCTATCTTTCACAGCTGCCAAGAGCCGCTTCCAAAGGCTGAGGGACTTTTTCTCTCTTGCAATTGCTTTGTCAATTCCCCCTTCCCTGGCAAGTGATCCCAGCTGTTTGGCTTCACTACCTTCTAGTTCATGACCGTCGGCCCCATTGTCCCAGCATTGGAGCAGCCAGGTGATGATGTGCTCCCCTGGCTGACGGGTAAAGTCTTTTCGCATATTCCGTAGCTGGGTTGAGGTCCGAGATCGAGAAGTCACCTCTTCCTTTTCTTCTTCTTCTTCATCATGTGGTAATAACTCCTGGTCAGATGCTGTCCCAGGTGGTGACGTTTCTTTGTCTTGTTTCATCTTTCCTGCCTCTTCTTTGTTTTTCCTCTTGCGTACAGGGGCAACCGATATTGGTATGAGTTGGTCCTCTGGTTTAGCTGCAGTGATTATTACTGTGGTTTGGGTAGCGGCCGTACTTGTCACTGGGATTTGAGTCGTGGCTGTACCTGTCGCTTTTGGTGATGTAGCTGCTGTACTTGGAGCTGGATTAACTGCGCTGTTCATTACTCCGCCCTCAGATCCAGAGATATTTTTTTCCTTTTGAAGATGCTGGACAGTGTTAAACAAGGCTCTGTAAGCATAAGCCAAGCCCCAGCACCGTTGCCATTAGTTTGTCCATCTCTGGTGTGACCAGAATGATCACACACCTCCTTTAAATGTTTTACTAATTTTTCTGGGTTTTGCATTTGTTCATTGGTGAAGTTCCAAAGCACTGGAGGAGCCCACTGGCCTAGATACTTGCCCATACTATCCCACACACCCTGCCACTCATGACTGTCCAGCCTTGGGGAAAATCTCTCGGCCATCCTCGATTGTGGTCTAACCCCAGACATGGCCCACACCCCACTCTGCTTAACTCTCCGGACCAGACTAAATAGTTGTGAGTACAACATATTCAGTATGTGTGCCAACATGATAATTCCCGTCACCACCAGCAGGCAGATCTCAAGGGTATCTAAAGGCCATTCAAAACCTTCAGAACTCTCAAACAGTGTTGTAAACGGCCTGGTGGGGGCGCTGGGAGCACAAAAGAATGTCTCCTTCACAGGCTGACCACCCAAGGAGGTGAAAAGAGATGTGTAATTGCGAAGAACTTCCATTATATACCTCCCAAAGTATAGAGTTGGTGGCCGCACAGGAATCACAAACCGGGTCAGTTTCATGATCACTGAGTCTATTGTATTAACAATTCAGTGCAATACAGTATAATGTAACAAGAATCTTAACCCAAAACCCAGATCTGAAAAACGTTAAGATAAGAACAACCAGCTGTAAGTAAAGTATCATACACTGAACCTGTGAGAACCAGAGCAACAACTTTGAGAGCCAATAAATCAGCACTGTGACGAGTGGCTATTTTGTCTTTATCTCAACCCTTAAGTGCCCCACGTTGGGCAGCCAAAACTGTGGTGGTTTAAGCCGTAAATTTCACTTCTCCCTCCTTTCCTGCCCCCCCCCCCCCCTCCGATGGGGGGGAAATGGGGAGAAGAACCAAAGAAAATGTAACTCCCACGGGTTGAGATAAGAACAGTCCAGTAACTGAGATACAATACAAATCACTACTGCCACCACCACCACCAATAACAATGATAATGACAAAGTAAATACAAAGGGAGAGGATACAACCGTTTCACTGCCCGACCGAGCCGAGAGACCGCGCGCCGCTCCCCAGACCGCGTGCCGCGAGAGCCCCGCCCCCGAATCCTACCTCCTGGGCATGACGTGCTGTGGTATGGAATAACCTCATTGGTCAGCCCGGGTCAGGTGCCCCTGTCTCCCCTCCCCCAGCTTTTCTCTCTTTCCCGGCATAACATGATACTCTGAGGTGGGGGAGGGGAAGCCGAACCCATAACACACCTAAAGGCAAAGGTTTTATGTGAGAGGAACTAGATGAGCTTAAGGTCCTTTCCAACCTTAAAATATTGTATGATTCTATAATTCTATGATTATTACCTCCCAACAGAGGAAATATACAAGACCTGCTTGCCTTCATGTATACTTGATCTTTGTATCAGAGATCATTAGAAAGAAGGTAGTGGGGTAAATAAGAATAAGGTTCCCAAAGGGTTAGGAAGAAAGGAGAGAAGGCTTCTGGCAGTAAGTGCAAAATACAAGTTGTGACCAGGAAACACAAAGTAGAAGCAAAGCATGGGAAAATTAGATACCGATACTTGATGTAAGGAAACTAAGAGATGCCTTAGGGGCTTGCAGGTGGCACAACAGAAACACAGAGTAGGTGATACTACAACTTGAGGCTGTACAGGAAGGTAGGGGTACAAGCAGAGGAAGCTTAGAGGAGAGGAAGGAAAATAAATAGTTGAACAGGCAGGTGGAAACTGATGACAAGACCAAAACAAAAACAAAAACAAACCAAAAAATCCCATGTATGGGAATCACATAGGAGAAGGAAGAAAGTAAGTATAATGGTGGCAAATGGCCAATCAGTATCAGGAGAATCATGAATCACACGATCTGTAAACTGGTGCGGCAAAAAATCTGCCAGGTGATTGCAGAATCAGTAGGTATCTTAATAAAGGTGCTGGCAGGAGATCAGTATGCCAGAATAGCCAGGTTCATCTTTTGCATGACTCCAGTGAACTTGCTAGATTTGTACTCAGGATGAAATGTGCACCAAGAGATCAGCTGCTCAGGAGATTTCAGATCAATAAACAATAGGGTGGATAATTGATATGGCAGTTAATAAATGGGGCTTGTATGGTAATAACAATGATCTCTAGGTAATGAAATCATCTGTGTGGCAGCAAATCAACAGCAACAGATGACTAGCAAACCACAATGGATTATATTAGAATGAAATAGAAGAAAAACCGTATTCCTTTCAAATTCTATTAGCCACAAACAATTAAAATTACCCCAGATAGAAACTGGACACAGATGCTTGAAACAAATTAAACGGCAGGGTAATTAAAAGCAAGTGGATGTAGCAGTTGCCAGGTTATCAAAAGTGACAGATAGGACAAATGGTGTAATAGGAAGCTTGAACAGTTTACAAAGGAGAGGTCAGAAGAGCAAGGGATGTAGCACAGCACATCCTGAAGAAGGACGATCCCACAGCCCAGCATGGGCCCTATAGCCTCATGTGTGCCAAGGTCTTTAAGAAAAAGATTTACTTTGTTGTCCTGTAGACTAATGAAAATCAGGTTGGGCCATTTTTTTTTTTTTTCATATCTCGTGTATAATAGTGGAGACTGCTGACTGCTTCCAAGTCACTTGGTTGGGTGCCAGAGGTGACCAGGGGATAAGGGGTAGGGTAAGGCAAGGGGTTTTGGTGACTCCTGGCAGCCCTGATGCAGTATTTGGCCAAAAAGGATTGCCAGGGCAGGTGATGAGGCTGGCAAGGGTCTGTGGTCCTTCTTCAGCTTCCCCTGCAGTGCTGCCTTCCAGCTTGGTTCTGGGTGCCACACAGTGCCACCATAGGCAAACCGAAAATAATTCCTGTGAGGGTGGGAAAACACTGATCTCCTCCCTCCCTTTTTTACTAAATTAAGCTACTGTTAAGGCATCTTTAACAACCCGTTGTTCCCAGTTAATGATTTCACTAAGAATATTTTCTGAGAGCCTTGTGCTCTACTTCCTTAGCACAGCTCACAATATATTATTACATTTTTATGTGAGTATATTCTTGTGTACAATCTGAAAGCTGGTACCGTGGGAACTGCACAGTTGCCCGCAGTGAAATTTCCACAGTATGATTTTTCAGGCTGCAGGCTGCAGGGAGGTACAGATGGGCTCTGAGGAAAGCAGATGCTTTCAGCATCAGCCCTGGATCCACACTGGAGCTGCCTGCACTCACCCTCAGGTACAACAGAAGAAACCATCCTGCAGTGCCCTCCTCTCTCAAACGGAGTCAAGGTGTCAATTGCAGCTTTCTGTAAATATGCCCAGTCACCCAGTTGCTGACAACTGTGACAGACATGTTTATTGTCCTAGTTAGTACCACTCCTGTGTGGGATGGAGAGCCATTCCTAACAGTCTTCTTCATCCCAGTAATTGCTGAAGGACATTAAAAGGCTGTCAGCCCTGGACACCAGTGTTAAAATGCCTCAAAGCAAAGAGATTAATTTGAAATTTGGAGGGTAAAAGTTACTTTTGCCTCATGCAGAGCAGGGGCTTTATGAACATTTTACTATCATTTCAATCAGGACAGTACCCTCACCGCACATGCAGGGGGGGATATTGAACTTGTATTTTTGACATTCTCAGAGAAATTCAAATCACCAATGGAGTGGGTAGAAGAAGGACAGCTATTCTTTTTCTTCTGGCTAATATATGAACTGAATTGTAAGTGATTCAATATAATTACATATAATCAAATGAATATTTAAAGCTACCTGCAAAGTTGCATGATTAATTAAATACTCATATTGTTCCTTTTTGAGGTGACAGAAAGGGAAGGTCCAGGCTTGGGAAGAGGGAGTGGGGAGGGGAAGATAAAACCCCATAAATATCTACCTTTGGTATGATCCAAACAATATTTCAAAGAATGATTTTTGAGGTAGCTTGCAAACTGAAACATTTTCCTGTGTGTATGTTTTATTTCCAAAGCACAGGTTGAAATTGATAACCATATTGATAAAAAGTGTAATAATATTTTCATAAAATGGGGGCCCTAGCATTTTTCATGAAAATTAGAAATATCTCTAATGTTGGAAATTTTTCCAACTATTTTTTTTTATATATATAAAGGAACATTTTTCAATTCCCATTTTTTGTCTTGCTTTAATACTTCCCCAGGAACACTTCTGTATTTCTTTCAGCTTTTCCACCATCTGAACCCAGAAAGAATCTCCTACGAGCTAAGGAACCACAGACCACCCCACTGGCATGCTGCAGGGCTTCCCACAATTGTTGTACATTTGTTGTACTCTTGTTGCCAACCTGAAGGCCACCAGCTGCCTCTGCGGCTGCCCATGTGTGTGGCAGGTATGTGCTCTGCCCCCAGTCATGAGGTATGTGTGGATGCAGGCCATCAGGTGTTTAACATGGCACAAAGACAAGGTCCCCTGGAGACTTAGGCTGGGACTGAGAAACAGGAAAAAAGGGCAGCCAGATGGTGGATGCTACACTACTCCCATACCACAGCATGGTCCAGCTGCCCTACAGTCCTGAGAGCACATCGATACCTCCTGGTCTAGAGTGTTTAGACACAGACTGTGAGTAACAGGACATACTAGTAAAGATTTTTATTTTTTAAGCCCATTCCCTATATTTCTGTCTTTTTCTGCTAAATACTCATGCAGTCCACTCCTGTCATGGGCCAGTCTCACTACTGCTCTCACACCTTCATCATCGGCTCCACGGGAAACTTCCAAGTCCAAATCCCCCAGTGTAACTGGGCACTGCCTCTGTAGAGTGTTGTCTTAATGGAAAGCAGTATACAAGCAGCACTATCTGGAAGAAATAAAGGCAAATAAACTGCTCACAACAGCAATGAAGGAACCTTTTACTCAAATCTGAAGAAAACTCTAACAAAGGCGTATCAAAGGATGGGTCTCTCCTTGCCATAATAGCACACTATTTCACAAAGGCAGCAAAGAAACAAAGCTGACAGGCTAAATATTTCTCTGGTATCTTTAGCTGCTTTGAGCTTGATGGCACATTTTGATTTCAGATCCCTAGAACATAGTAGACTCTCTGCCAATTGATTTTGGAGTGATAAAGGGAGAAGTATCAGCCGGTTTAGGTGCTTGCAATTAAATGACCTGCTAGAACAAAACTCAGAAGTATTACTCTAGTAGGACCCTCTGATAGGTTGAGAGTCAAACCTAAAAAGTCTGGGTTTGAAACTTTCAATATTCAGGTATAACCTTCAATCTTGCCCAGTGATAGTTGGACTTTGCTCTCACTGAAGTCAGTAGAAATAATGCTGTTCTGTAAGGCACTTCTGAAAACTTGCAGGCCCCTTTCTGCTTTCTCAATAAAGACAAGCAAATTTAAAGTTAGTTTTAAAAATCATTCCCATTTAATTGAATAGGAAGGATGACCTTTTTGAAAGCAACCTAAAGAATCGACAGTAGATACACAATTCTACAGGGCTTCTTGTAAAATTTCATACTCAAGAATGTCATTGTTTTTATTTAATTAAATCCTACTGCTCTCTTTTAATGGACATAGAACACTAAAGAATCCCCAGACTCCACAGCTGAGAATGATTTAATTCCCCCAGATAAAGGCTGTCTTTTCAGGATTTTCTTTGAAAGCTTAAGCATCACAGACACCATTAAAGCTGAAAGAAGGCTGTTGACACGCTCAGAGAGGGATTCACATAAATCTATTGCTGGGTTAAGTTGTACAGGTCTCCAAATCATACAGCTTTTCCTCCCTTATGTGACAAACACCCAACACTAGGCACTGTTAATGGGAAGGAAGGATCAAAATTTCTTTTTGTCCTCCTCTGCTATTAAATCCATTCCTGTAGCTCCCATTGAATTTACAAGCATTTGAAAATTGCATAATGGAGAATTTTAATCATTTCACCTCTGCTTGTTTAACCTATGTTCTGCTTCTAGGACTTTTGGCTACAACAAAGGAAAGAATAAAACTAATTTTTAATAAATGGGCACTTATTATTTGGTCTAATGGAGTCCATTTGGCTTAATCTGATTATTGTGAAAATAGCAAGTGTGATTTTTGCACCTGAAGTGATAAAAAAAAATATTTTATAAAGCTGGTATTAGAAGAAAATCACAGTATTTTGTTATTATTATTTGTTTGTATTGCACTTGCATCTAGTGGATTCATCCAAGTTTGAGGTCACATTGTATGCTGTTCAAAAACATGAACACTGTTCCAACCTTTTCTGGTCTTAGTAGAGAAGATGGCTAAACAGAGACTGTAAATCAGGTGCAGAAATATGATCAAGTGTGTCTATAATTCCACAGCAGATCACCAGTGTTGTGATGAATACGTCACAGGCTTTGTGACTTTGAATTCAAGGGTCTTCCCAGACTACATGGTTTCCATTTTCACTTTAATGTGCCTGTTTGATTTTGGGATTTTTTCACATGTCCCCCCACCCTGTATCTTCCCTTCAGTCTCAAATTATTTTTTTGCATTTTCGTGTGTGTGTGTTTCTATACCTGTTTCCTTCTCCTGTACAGTTACAGGCCTTATACCTGTCTTTCAAGGGAGAGTTGCTTTTACAACTCAATGAAACACAGAAGACTTCTCCCTGGGTGCCATTTTTAAGCATGAATCTTTAGCTTGAATATAACAACTTCTTAAATTATACATGCATTAATAACAAGTAAGTTCCTCAACTAAAATCTGAAGACACAAATGAAAGAGCAGTAATTGGCAGACACAAATGGTTAAGATGGAGACCCAGTAAATTCCCTACACACACACACACACACTAGTTTTTGTTATTATTAAAAATTATAAAAAATAATGACAGTAATGAAAACAAATAGGCTAAACATGAAATTTTCTTATTTATGATTCAGAACTCAGTCACTAAATGAATGCTGCAGATGTAAAAAGGCAAATCTCAGAGGAGGGATCTTGATAGGACTTATCGCCATGCTTACAGGCTGTGTATCCATGGTACACTGGAGGATTTAAACCTTCATAAAAATATTTGTGAAACTGAGGCCTTACTATGAAAGTTTGTGATTACCAAGATATTTATAGATGTTAAAAAGTCAGAGTTTAGCAATCTGATATCCTATTTTTGCTCATAATATACAACTGTGATTGTTTTTGCAAAGCTACTTAGTGTCTTAATGTGTCTTTAAGCCCTTGGAGAAAGATCGAAATACCGTATGCTATTCCCCCTTGATTTCAAGCTGGTTCTAAAGCTTCAGTCAGCTGGTGGGACTATTCCAGGGAGAAATTTCAGGCTATCATTCCTTTATGAAAAATTATGCTCAAAATGCTCCACTTTCGGAGAAGCACTGTGGAAAACTCCTTTACTGATTAACCATTCACATTATTAGGTCGTGCTACAAGAAAGCTTTCAAGGTACAAACTGGTCTTTTGCAGGAATCCAACATATAATTGAGGCTGATTGTATGGTTATGCTATTTCTTAAATAATGTTTTCCTGAATAAAAATATATAAAAGGACAAAAGAAATGCAGATGCAGCTTTTGCTAAGGTGGTTTTCTTATGTCAATAACATAAATATATCCTAACTGAACTGTTGATTAGCCGCACAGAGCTGTGGAAGTGTAATGTGAGCAAACCCGCTTTACTGCTTGGAGGAATCTGTCCATCTTTCTGTAGACAATTTATATAATTTTTATATTAAGTTTAGTCACCAACCAATGAAAATGTTAAGTACTTGTGTAATATTTGTAGAATCCAAGCATGAGCTATGAATACTAGTTGACCTTATGCTGTACTATTATCTATATTACTGCATGATTAATAATGCCCTCTAGATCTGTATGGACTTACCTGCATTAACAGCAATTATCATTGCAAACTTGCTGCCAGGAGTAAAGATCTCAGAAAACTGAAAGGTGAAAAAGGGACTCATTCACATTCCATGCAAACTCAAAAGCTAAGAAAAATACTAGAAAAAGTAAGTAAAAGCTATTTTAAAGCACCTGCAATGTAATAAAGTGACAAAAATAGTTACTATGAATTTTTTAAGACAAATAGTGCCCAAGAAGTATTTTGGCAAAGTAACTGCTCTGTTTGACAGATGAGAAGGCATATGCGATATATTTATGCTTAATAATGCCTTTGGCGTAACCTGTGCCACAGTCCAACAAATTAATTCAGTAAATATTATTTAGATGCAATAGCACGTGTTAATGGGTAGTTGAACCACTGCTTATGAGACAGTCAGCTATGGGCTGGACACTTCTTTTGGGATTCCACAAGTGACTTACTTTGTTTTGGCATGGGTTTTTTTCTTAGTCTGGATGGTATTTTTACATGACACCAGACTGCAGAAGAGGGCTAAATGCAATGGTCCTTTTGGACAGCTGAGTCTGACTTTAAAACTATCTTCATAAAGTAGAGACATTTTTCCAAATCAACAAGCTGAAAAGACAGAATACTGCATGTAGGAAATAGAAACATGTAGAAATGCCCAACGGGGAAATATGGCATGACAGCACTACTTCGGAAAAAAAAAATCATGGTTGTGCTATTGAAGCATCAAATGGTATGATTCAGGAATATAAAATTGTCACAAAAAAAAGTGCCATATCTTGTTCTTGTGCATATTAGTGGTCAGTGCCATATGGAAGATAAAAGAAGGCATTATTTTATCTTGCAGCTGAAGGTGTAGTCTGACATCTAGTTCTGAATATCAGACTTCAGGAAAGAGGGAGTAGAATCAGAGATAACCTAGGGAAAGGACACAGGCATTACGTAAGGTTCAATAATTCCAAGGAAAGGCAGGAGGTGGATTTTTTTAGCTGAAAAATAAGAAGGGTCAAAGAAAACCATCAGATCAATTATCAGTCATCAGTCATAAAAAGAAGAGACTAATAGATGGTTCTTTCTGTACACTTGGGATCAGAAAATAATCTCCATTTCTAGGAGAGATACTTTTGGCATTAAAAAAAAAGGTGCACTGTAATGAGAACTGTGGGATCACCTGAATTGAGCATTTCCTTCAGTTGAAACCATTGATCAACTGCAATGTACATGTACTTATTCTTTCCTAAGAGGGATGTATTAGCTGACCTTTCACAGCTCTTTGCAATTATACTTTACAGTGAAATATTTCAGATTTTGCAATGTTAATTCTGACTCATCTCCTTTTAATGTGTTTTATATTCCCTTTAGTCTGATTTCCTGATGAAATGAGGCTCAGGAGACCATGCTCCCTGTTTGCCCATCTACCCGTCTTACAGTTCCTTCCTTCTCAATGACTTTCCGAACTCTGCTGACCACTTCAAAACAGATGAAAGAGGAGAAGAAATCAGTACCTGGACAGGAGACAAAGATCAAAGCCAGGCAGGGCTCATCTGCTGATTGCTTCATATGGCAACACCTGGCAAACCAGTTACTTGTGTTTACTGCCCAACTAGTTATCATGTATGTTCCTCTAGGGCAGCTCTAGCATGCCCTCTTGTTTGGTGATCAAAGAGAAGAGAGAGGTGGGAGAGAACCAGGGTGAGCCAAGCCACTGCAGGGCGAAAGACGAAATCTCAGCTGCTCATGTCCAAGCACCCAGGTTTCAGGGTTTCACATCATTCTTCCCACCCAAACCCTCCAAAATTCTCTGATGTGACCCAAGGGGCTGTCATCTGGCTCCCTGCCTGCTGGAGATGCAGGTGCTTGGGCAATGAACAGTGACACAGGCCAGCACGGGAAGGCTGAAACACTCTGAACAGTGCAGAAAGTGACAGAAGATTTCCCTTCTCAGGCCCACTTTAGTGGATAGCTGTGGTCCAGCTGGCAAGAAATGCATTTGTGATTAAAAAGAGTGTTATCTTTACAGAAAATTACAAATTCTATTTCACAGAATTCAAACATATTAGCAGAGGTGGATTCCTGTATTATTACAATAATGAGAATATTGAATATCTGCTAAGGGAGATTAAAGAAACAACTAAGTTTCAACAACAGAATGGTATAGGAAAACAACTGCATGCATAGAAACAGACCAATTATTATAGCAGAAAATTGTTTAGAGAAGCACTGTCTCAGCAGCTTAAATAATTACCTTGGAACAAGTAGTTTTACAGTAAGAGGATATTCTTTGCTCAGGGCCAAAATGACACAGAGACATTGATTTAAGATGCAATTACAGCTGAAATCAAGAGTTTGCTTGAATTTGGTGGCAGAAAGGGATGAGGTAAGCTCTATCACTGATTGTGATTCTAGTCTTGGACACAGGGACACAAAAAGGATGAAAAATGAATAAATAAAATATAAACCAGCAATTAACTATACTCTTGAGATTTACTGTGGGAATTGCATAACCTGAAAAGTCTAGATTTAGGGAAGATGCATATCCAATTTCTTGGGAGAAGCATATAAAAAGCTAAAAATATTAGAAACCTTTCAGAAATCCTGGAAAAACCTAGGCACAGGCCTGAAACTTGGTTAAACCAATTCAGAGACCCAGACTAGGTAGGGCCACAAAGAAGGAATGTAAACAGTAGTAAAGGATAAAAGAAAAGCAGGAAAGGTAAGAAGGAGTATGTAGAGAAGAGACTGACAGGGGCAAAATGATTACAAAATAAAGTATGAGAAATTGATAGTCTGAGGGGGAGTAGGTGGGATTTATGAGCTAGTCAAGCTTATAAGATGCTGTGGAGAGGGTGAGGGCAAAACAAAGAAACTAATTATTATTTTTGTATCAGTCTATCTCAAATTATGTGGAGAAATATCTTCCATTAACTCATTGCCTTAGGAAATAAGGTTAAGGCATCAATAAAAGGTGCCAAAACAAACTTCTAGAGAAAAATATGTCACACACCATATAATGCATGCTTAACAATTTTAAAACAAGTTTTAATTGAGTGGTTCATCTACAAGTAAAATTTGCCGGACAACCATTTGAATCACCTACATTATTTTATTTGAATCAAATTAAAAGGGGTCATTTTTACATGGGTAACCTTAGAAACTTATGCATCTCTGTGAAATTTTATAAACTAAAATATTCCTTTCCACACTTTATGTAAAAAAATAATATACTGTTTTACTTGCTCTAAGTGAGTTAAAATATATTCTTTGAGAAATATTTCAAAGAAAAAATTTATATTTTCATTGAATTGTGTTGTGCACATCTTTAAGATTTTAGCCACACAACATGGGATGTGTGCATGTGTAATAGAAATGCAGTTTTCAGCAGACTCTGTAAGTCTCTGTCTCTGTAGCCCTGTGAATAGTCTTGTATTCCACCAAGAAGCAAATTTTAATTAAAAAAAAATAAAAAAGAAGAAAAAAGAAAACAAAACATGTCACAATTAAACATTTCTACTGTATTTGCTCTTTTATTGTCTGTACCAAATAACTGACACATTTTTAACTCATCATTTAGTTCTGTACACATAGAAAGTGACATGAGTGTCTGTCATGAGCATCAGATTGCAGAGCTCTTTCACAGACAAACTAAATTCATGGGAGTGCTCCAATTGATCTTAATTCACTCTGAAACAAGTCTTACTAATATGTGTTAAAAATACATTCCTTCTTGAGCTTTTCCATTCCCATAATGGGGCTAAAAGTTTGATTCTGCATTTCCCAATTGAGGGAGGACTCTCATGAATAAACTTGAGCTCTAAGTATGCTGAGGCAGGGGTGTTCTAAATGGAATTTAACCACACGAAGTTGCTATTGTAGACAGTGTGAGTATAAAAGCATAAACACCACCCCCCACCCCCACCCCCACCCCCCCCGCGGGTATAAAGCAAATTGCCCTGTAATATATTTTAAAGGGTACAACACATTCTATGATCATAATTTTGACAGTTGTGCTTTGCCAGAGGTGCCTCCATGAAGCCTTTTCCACAATAGAAAATATTGCTGGGTTGTATTATATAAAACCGATTCCTGTATTAAACCATTAATAAAAAAACCTAAGTCTCTGTACTAGGCTGGTGTTTCTAACAAGTAATTTACTGACATGTAGTGACAACACCAAATTTAGGTTGAGCAGAAAACTAGCTATAATGGTGAGAAAATCCTTCACATGACAGGAGAATTATCAGTTTCCTTTAAAAACCTTGGTTCCGTATAAACAAGTCTCTATATCACTGTGCAAAAAAGTGTTCTTTCAGTTTGATATCCAAAAACATATTATCACAACGAAATGAAAATATTTTCATTTTCTTACCAACACAAATACTTGAAGAAAATGGCTTTAGATTAAATGTTCTGAAACTCAGAAGCAAAAGTTTTGTTTTAAGATTTTTTTTAACCTAAATTTAAGCAACTTTAGTCTTAAAAGAAGAAATAAAAAATTAGAATGTTTCACTTTTAGAATGCAGGAACAAACAGTTCCATACCAGGTCATAAAAATAATTGTTTATTTACATGAGTTCTCTTTGATTTAAAACACACATTCAGGTGAGCAGAAATAATTATCAAAATAATAATTAATAAAAATTTTTGTAATAATTAATTAAAATAATTAATAAAAAATTCACCTAGAATTACTACTGTCTGTAATGGAAACTTCTACATAAGCAAGTTTTTTAAGAAATGTTCATTGAACCTTATGAAGTGCTTCCACATAATGATTAAGGGATAATATACATGGACATTTTCCCAATGCAGGAATTGAAGTGACAGTTTTTCCAGCTCAAAAGTCATAATTTATTTTAAAAGAACTGAAGTATAATTGCACTAAATAAACTTCATGCAAATATTTGCATGCAATTTTTTCAAACAAATTGACTGTACTGTTTGTAATTAAATTCAATGCAGAGTAATTTGGTGATAAAAATCAATAAATGGCTCTGAACCTTGTTACTTATTGATTCATGAGCCATTTATCTCCTTCTGTATTCCACATCAAAAGCAATTATCAGTTAAAGAAATCACACAGGTGCAAATCAGAAATAAGAAAAATTAACAGTGCCCCAGATCTGCTGCAAATATATTTCTTTACAATCTCCACTCACTAACTTATAAAAAATATTATCTTCTTGTGACTAGCTGTGGTTACGAATTTTTTGATCAAATATTTGGAGGTATTTCCTGTTTAAAGAAAAAATTAAAGAAATTTAAAAATTTAACTTGATTAGCCAAAGCCTGTTTTGTAAGAATAGAGACTTAAATTAACCACTACTTGAGAAAGATCTCTCTACACTATCAGTGATTTTCTGGCCAATGTAGTAAAAATATATAACCCACAAAAACCTGCCAGGCAGAACAGGAGCAGCTCTGGTTACCTCTGGCCTCCTCCTTGTAAGAGCACAAGTAAATGGTGGGCAGTGTCAGTTCAGCAGGCTGCCAGATGAGCCTCTTTCTCCTGTCTTGATGAAGAACTGAAACACTTCCTGAAGTCTTGAACCTGTTGAGGGAAACCCAGCATCAGTGACAGCAGGTGATGGTGGTAGTCCTGGAAGCAAAGTCTGAAAAACAAAAAAATGGATAACATTTTTTCCCCATGAAGAATACAATGACTTCTCCATTTCTATATGCATGGTATAGCCCTGAGACTTAGTGAGAAGTGTATTTGTAGTCCCAGCTGAATCCTGAATGCGATGTAAAGCATATGCTTTCTGCTGCATTCAGTGTGAGTTTGTAGACAGTCTGCACACCTCACAAGGTACCTCACTTCCACGGTTGAGCCCCTGAGGCTATGTCTGACCTGAGTGCCCCTCTAGTGTTTGTTGCCCTTCTCAGACAGGACAGCAGGTTTGTGGGCTCATTGCCACATTCACCAGGGCATTCAATTCCATTTTTATTGTGTGTATAATGATATATGTGCATGCACATATGTATAGACGTATAAGTACTATATAATGTAAAACATTTTTGAGTTATAGTCAATATTACTTGCCTGCTTATGATTGTGTTTCAAAACTTGTGTCTTTTTCAGACAGAAATTAAAGCAAGAAACTAAATGCATGTTCAATCAAAATGAATTTAGTAATAATATTTGCATCTGTTTTCTAGGGTTTGTGGCGTCTAAGAAGAAGTTGTTATTGCAATTACAAAAAACAAACCCAGCAAACCTTCAACATAGTTAAGCTTTTAAACATCTTTAAACTTGGAAGGAAAGCATTTTTTGTGTATTGTTGCATGCCTTCTGAAGCAGAAAGAGGGCACTTAACTCTGACATTTACAGTACAGCCTTCAGATTTTCCATTTATATACATTACAAGAATAGAAGAAAAAACCCCTCCCAGAAGTCTTGATCTTCATTCCATGTCAGTGTTTGTGTCTTGTCTAAACATATGCAGAACATTGGGTTCACTTTTCTTTCACATTCAAATCCTGCCTTGTTACTTTTTTTTGAAAAAACAACCCAAAACTTACCCTGTAACTAGTCAGGTTCAATCAGAGTCTGTTATATAGAATAACAGAATAGTTAGGGTTGGAAAGGACCATAAGATCATCCAGTTCCAACGCCCCTAACATGGGCAGGGACACCTCCCATTAAACCATGCCACCCAAGGCTCTATCCAGCACAGCCTTGAACACCACCAGCAATGGAGCATTCACAACTTCCCTGGGCAACCCATTCCAGTGCCTCGTCACCCTTACAGGAAAGAATTTCTTCCTCATCTCCAATCTCGACTTCCCCTGTTTAAGTGTGAACCCATTACCCCTTGTCCTCTCACTACAGTCCCTCATGAAGAGTCCCTCCCTAGCATCCCTATAGCCCCCCTTCAGGTACTGGAAGGCTGCTCTGAGGTCTCCACACAACCTTCTCTTCTCTAGGCTGAAAGCCCCAACTTTCTCATCCTATCTTCATACAGGAGGTGCTCCAGTCCCCTCATCATCCTCGTGGCCCTCCTCTGGACTTCTTCCAACAGTTCCATGTCCTTTTGATGCTGAGGAGACCAGAACTGCACACAGTACTCCAAGTGAGGTCTCACAAGTAGCATGAATTATTATTATTAGTGCAGATTAGGAAATAATTAGTCTAGATTTCAATCAATTTGAAAAATCACAGCTTTATAATTAATATTTGTAAGCTGGGTGTATGTCACATGAAGACTGTAATATAGTTTTAACTTGCATCGAAAGCTAACATTACACAACATGGGTAGGTGTGTGTGGCAGATACCATAATGCAGTGAAGTCAAGAGCAATTAAAAAAGAAGGTTTGGGTGGGAGACAGAAATTGGACAGCCTATGTCGAACAATGACCCTGAAATAAGAAGCATAATGAGCTATTCTTTCTGGTCTAATTTAAAGATACAAGGTTACCCTTGCAAAAGCCACCACACAGGTAGAACTTTGAAAAATAGATGCATCTTATTGAAATATTTATTGGCATGTGCTCCTCTGGCCTTGGCTTCACAGCTCCTTACAGCACAGGATAGCAGCAGCATGCAGAAAAGGGAGCTTTTCAGGGCAGGCAGTGAATGGTGCTCGTTTGTAGGAAATATGGAACTTATTGTTCCTGAGAAGCAAAGAGAAGGGGTGAGTTTATCTCCTTGGGACAGGTCCATGTCATTTTCAGTTGCATCTTGCTGAAATAAATGTAGGAAAATGGCAAATCATGTAGACGAGGTTCAATATCAGCTCCAGGACAAACCTGGTTGATCTATCCTGGCTATGGGATCCTCGGCCCTAAGTCAAGAGAATAACATAAGCAGTTTTGAATAGCATTCAGCACATCACCCAGGGTGAGAATAAAAAAATAAGTGAAAATGTTACATTTGTGTCAATCTGGAGTAACTCCAGTGCAAATGACAGAAAATCAACCAAATATCCAGGGCATCCGAATAAGGCCAGGTATGACATGTGATTGTACTTCTTCATGCAGCATTTCAAAACAAGTGATTACTATTATCATCCCTGCTTCCAGACAAAAAGGAGAAATAGGTAGTTGCATCAGGTTAGGTGTCCACCATAGAATGATAAACCAACACGGGAGATCAATGAGGTTTTTTGTGGGTTTTGTTTAACTTTTTTTTTGTGTGTGTGTGCATACCGTCAAAAATCTACAGTCCTGAGAGACAAAAAGGAAAGAAAAAATGGAGGTGACTGGATGTCGGTGGATAGGCAAGGTTCTGAGGGGCCTGGACTTCTAGATCTAGGGTTTTACCTGGTGTTGCTGCCGCATGGACCCCTCCTATACTACACAGGAGCACTCCGACCCTGTCTGAACCTTTAGAGGCCAGCTTCCTTCAGGAGCTTGTAAAGGACCATCTGCCAAAATGCTTAAAAAGGAGCCCCAAAAGAAGGAAGACTCCAGGGGAAAACTGTGAAAGACAATAAAAAAATATTCTCTATTCACACGTATTTCTTTCAAGTTTGTCACATTCTGCCGCCATTAACGAACACTTCACTGTAGCCCAGACCTGTGACAAAAATACTTTCATATTTTTGGGAAATGTACTCTAGTTTGGAAAAACATCATTCTATGATTCTATGATTTACCCATTTTACCAGGCATGGAATGCTATTGTCACCAACAGGGTTCAGGGGGCAGAGAAACATTTCACTATTGCAGCACTGAAACCGTCTGACCTGAACTTGTGAACTGACATATTCAAGCATTTCTAAACCCCCTCATAGTTTCACAGCATGGAAACTCCCCCTGGCCCCACCCCACACACAAGTCATTTTTGGCTGGGTTTTATTTTTTCACAGCTGGTATTTGATAAGTAAGGATACAAGAGAAAGTAAATCAAACTGTTTTTCACTTTAACGCTTTGGTATTATAAAATCAAAAAATACTAAAAACCCACCACATGAAAGTGTGAAATTTCTTTCCTGAAATACCTGCTTAGTTTCTTGAGCTCACACCAATAATATCTAATTAAGGCCTTGACTTCAGCAGGATTTATAAAAAAAATATTAGAAATATAGTTATTCATCATAGAGACTTCAACGCTTTCTTGTGAAACACCTGGCATTGGTCAGACCCGTAGACAGGCCACTTGGCCAGACACGTTGCTGATCTGATCTGGTATGGCAATTCTTGTGTTACTACTATCTTTCTGATATAAACTGAAAAGTAAGAACTTCACAATATTTGGTCTCCAAGGCAAAAGATATCTTCAGTGGAGGAAGCAGCTGCCCCTCCCGTTGGTTCCTTTTCCGTTTTCCACACACCCTGAGCCAACAGCTTGTACAGAAAGAGAGGTGTTAGATTTAACTGAAAGCCAGCAGGGACAGGAGTACATTTCTTGTGAAACTTGGAAGTTTTTGCTCAGAGTTTCTGATACATTTTAAATCCTTCTCTGTATCTAATGTAAATTCATTGTTAACATCTCCATACTGCAAATTGTGACATTTGTAAACTGTTCTGTTTCTTGATATCTTTATTACACATTTCATATTTAAAAAGAAATCATTCAGAGCACACTTTTGATTACAGAATTGCAGAAATAATAGTATCGGAAGCTCTATTGAAAAGCCATTCTAAGTATGCTGTATGAGAATGAATTTAATGTCAAAGAATAATTAGAACAACTTCATTGCTTTTAGTATATCATCTGTCAGAACTGTTGTTGGTACGCCTAACCCTTAATTAGGAATGAGTTATGATTGATTAATGGACCCAAAAGAGGTTTAATCTCAGGCTATGTAAAGTGTATTAAAAAAATGAAAGGTGACTGTACTTTCACAGACTAGTTAACCTTTTGGAGATAGAGTTTTCATTTTGATGTCCTCAGAGGTCAAAGTATATTCCAGCTGTTTCACAGCACAGCTCTTCCTTTAGACAGCCAACAAGAAGCAAAGATTAGGGAAAAGTTTTATTAGAACCTAGTAATTAACAAACCCTGCATATATGAATTCTCATTAGACTAAAAATTAATATGTTTCTGTGCCATGTTACCAATTAATATTAGATAAAATTTCAAATACTTTTAGTTTTTTTCCCTCTGCTCTTTCATTTGGAGTCAGATTTCTGACGCATTTTTTCATAGGTTCACAAGTATAAATTACAAGGCTCCTACATAAAGCTTAATTTGAGTGTTGAGCCACTGATGTTAGTAGGCTATGCTGCCAAGCCATTTGCCCCAGCCTGGCTGTTTTCATTCTTCAAGGCCACAGGAGGATACAGGAGGACAGTGTCAGAGCTGGTCGATCTGCCTCAGAAAGAAGGTGTCAGCACCAAACCGGGGTGTACAAGCAGGAAACAGAAATGAACAGAGACACTAATACAGCTTTTGTTTGAATTGAAAATGCCTAGGCCTTTCAGTGAGATACCAATGGCCTGGGAGAGTGAAACTGAGTCTGCTAAACTGATTCTGCTACACTCAGTTTGAGGATTTGCAGATAATTTCATAAACAATTTTCCACATATAAATCCAGGTCACCATCTCTTTGGGTGTTCCAAAGAATGAACAAACAAATGGCATTTTGCTATACTTGCAAATTCTTCTGTTCATTACCTGTAGGTGGAAGACCATTTTTTGACCTCTGGTAGTTGAATACTTTTCAGTGACAAAATATTTTGTCACCATATTTCTGTGGGATATTTCAAAGTCATTTAGGGTTTGAGAATACCACCCACTAGAAACAAAGAACAACTATTTTCATGTTCCCAAGTGACTTAGGCAAATTTGAAAATTCTGAATCAGGTAAGGTGTAGAGCTATGAAGAAAATTATCTTGTCACTGATTATCTGTGTTGGATAGAAATGGGGAAAGATATATCTGCTAAATGCACAGAACTGTTGAAATACGCTCAGTATCAGAAGAAAAATGCTAAAAGTACAAGAGTTTCATTTTTATTTTACTGTGGTTGCAAAAGAAAATTACAAATGCTTTAGCAAATGTATCACAGAAGAATGTAAAGAAATCTTGTTGGTTTCTTTCATGAGGAAATCAGACTGCATAAGGGTATATTTATGTATTTTATTTATAGTTGCTATAATGCAGATAGCAAACCATAACACATATCAATCAATCAATCAATCAATCAGTCCTAAGTTGAGGTGTTTTTAAGTCCTGAATACGTTTTTAAATTGGAATTTTACAAGGTATCAAATAAAGAAATAGGGCCATTGCCTTTCACCTTGCATTTGGCTAGACAGTGGCGCATTTATATGACACTCAACAAGGATGGGCACTAACTTTTTGTAGCATAAGAGAGGTAAGTCTTAGGTTGGCCAACCTCACCCTTACAGAAAAACTTAATATTAACTCCAGCTTCTGTCCCTCAGAACTGCTATTTTTTCATTTTTAAGATGATGAGTAAAAATAAGGAGGCTAAACAGCAACATACAAGCCATGCAGCCAAATTAGCATTTTTACAGGAAAGCAAAAGCTTTCATTTTTGTTTTAAACCTGGTTTTCCCAGAGTTATGGGCTATAACGGTGGATATATGTGGAAAATAAATATGGCCAAATTCTGACCTCAGTTACATTTGTACAGTCCCATTAAACTTAATAGTTCTCTATGGGTATAACTGATGGCAGGGCCTAGATTGTAACCAGAAACCTTGTCCTGAGCTGGCAGACAATGAAACAGGGAACGTCTTATGCTAGTTTCCTGTACTCAGTGAAAACTTTATGGAATAATTTAATGGAACAACGCATGTCTGGAAAAACAAATCCCACAGATTATTTATAATCCATACCTTGCATGTGTTTAAGCATGTCATTCACTTAGCCTCCATCTGCGGCCCTGCGGAGCTGAGGAGTGTCCTGGGACCACTGCTATTTTCACATCAGTGCTCAGGCATAGCCACTATTCACAGAACATTTTAAAATCACATTTTCAAAACAGTTCTTTCCCTTTGTCAGAGCAGTTTCCACTGTGTGAATTGCATCTCTATAAAGCACATTAAGCTACGGATATCCTGTGGGGTTTGGGAGTGTTTGTCAAATCTAAGGTCTGGACAGTCAATTGTTTCATTGTGGGAAAAGACATGGGTATTCAAGCCACCTCCTCTATCACTCCCTGACTTACATGGGCAGAAACACAGCATACATGAGCCACAGCACACTCCAAGCGTTTCTTTTCTCAGTCCTCTAGAAGTCAGGAGTGCAAAACAAAGCTACCCTACAGAAGAGACAAAGCTGAACTTCTGTCGTATGTATGATTGGTGCCAGGACTTTTACTTGTAAGCTTTTGTCATCTGTGCCTGTAATTCATTTTAATAGTGCAGATATCACAGGGCATGGTGGTACAGGCAGAAAAGTACCCTGCTCCAGCAATCACAGTCATGCCTTTGGGTGAGATACTCCTATAGCAGCAGCAGTCAATACGGTTTCTTTCATATCCATATTGGCTTGCTTGTCTTTGGTGAAATCTATGCAGCTGTATCAGTTCTGATTTCTGGTTGATAATTCTGGATGATGTCTGATCCAGCTGGAATCAGTCCTCACTGTCAGCTTGAAAGATGGCAAGATAGCATGGAGGCTCCCCACTGTCATTCAAGAAAAAAAAGTGGCATCTGCTCTTTTTTATACTCCTATTTCTGTTTGGTATTTGTATACCCATTGGTTTCTGCAAAATGTTGATATTTTGTCTTCTAGTACAATTCTGGTACTGATCCCCCATTCTATATCTGACCTCCTAATATGTGTTTTTTTAACAGACATGGTTATGCATTTTACATACGTGGTGATGTGTCATCTATGCGTGGTATAGGCACATAAACATGTTGAGGTGGCACAATTATATCTGAACAGTTATATCTTAACTGACCCTTTCAACTGGGCTAAGGTTGACTAGTCAATCTTCTCAATCCAGGTTGAATTAAAGCAAAACTGAAAATACAGTATTTGGTAAAATTTGAAATTTTACCCAATTTGAAAATATCTGAGATTTGTCCTGCTCCAAGAAAGCAGTGTAGATTTTCAAAATCTTGTATTTTAGAAGCTCAGGGGGTCATATCTCCCTGACATATTTTGAGTACAACAGCTAACAAATTAAACCTCTGTTTACTCAGAAACTTATATATTTTTGCTTTGTATTCTGCTACTCTGATATATATATACATTTATTCTCATATTCTGTCATACAATATTTATTCATTTTTCTATTTTAAAAAACAAAATATTCAAACATGTTTTTTATCCACAAGAAGAAAAGCAGTTTCTTTGAAATCCAATCTTCCCTATGGATGATCTTTCTATCTTTTTAAGCCTCTTAATTTCTCAGTGTTTTGCACCAAATAAGGCTGGGATATCTTTCTTCCTGTACCTTGTTTATTTAAAATCTCAGAGTCAATGAGTACATTTAACTAGGGATTTGAACAGTTTGTAGCTCAAGGGGATATGACATTGGTTATGACCTAAATGTAGTCTTATAATACAGTATTTAGTAATAAATAAAATTTATACTATTTGTTATAAAGTATTCTAGGTTTTCATTACTGTGCAGCTCAGGAGACCAATACAAAAACTGGAGACTGCTGAAAAGCAATAACTGGCTACCCTGGATTTGAAGAAGGCTGGGGTTCTTAATGACTTCTTTGCCTCAGCCTTCACCGGCAAACGCACTGACCACACCACCCAAGTCTTGGAAGGCAGATGCAGGGACAGTGAGAATGAAGACCCTGGGCCCACTGTAGGAGAGGATCTGGTTCGAGACCGTCTTAGGAACCTAAACATATACAAGTCAATGGGACCTGATGAAAAATATCGCAGGTCCTGAAGGAGCTGGCAAATGAAGTTGCTAAGCCACTGTCCATCCTATTTGAAAAACCATGGCAGTCAGGTGAAGTTCCCGAAGACTGGAAAAAGGGGAATATAACCCCCATTTTCAAGAAGGGGAAAATGGATGAGCCAGGGAACTACAGACCAGTCAGTCTCACCTCTGTGCCTGGCTAAATCTTGGAGCAGGTTCTCCTAGAAGGCATGCTGAGGCACATGAAAAACAGCAAGGTGGTTGGTGACAGCCAGCATGGCTTCACTAAGGGGAAATCCTGCCTGAGCAATCTGGTGGCCTTCTATGATGGGGCTACGGAACTGATGGACAGGGGTAGAGCAGGTGATGTCATCTACCTGGACTTGTGCAGAGCGTTTGACACTGTCTCGCATGACATCCTTGTCTCTAAATTGGAGAGACATCAATTTGATAGGTGGATCACTCAGTGGATAAAGAACTGGCTGGATGGCTGCACACAAAGAGTAGTACTCAATGGCTCAAGGTCGAGTTGGAGACCAGTAACGAGTGGTGTCCCTCAGGGATTGGTGTTGGGATTGGTCTTGTTCAGCATCTGTGTCGGTGACATGGACAGTGGGATTGAGTACACCCTCAGCAAGTTTGCCGATGACACCAAGCTGTGTGGCTCGGTTGATATGTTGGAGGGAAGGAATGGCATCCAGAGGGACCTTGACACACTTGTGGGGTGGGCTGATGCCAACCTGATGAAGTTTAACCATGCCAAGTGCAAGGTCCTACAGCTGTGTGGGAGCAATCCCAGGCACAGCTCCAGGTTGGGCAGGTAAGTTATTTAGAGCAGCTTTGCAGAAAAGGACTTGGGGGTGCTGGTTGATGAGAAACTTAACATGAGCTGGCTTCAGTGTGTGCTCACAGCCCAGAAAGACAACCGTATCCTGGGCTGCATGAAAAGGAGCGTGACCAGCAGGTTGAGGGAGGTGATCCTGCCACTCTACTCTGCTCTTGTGAGACCTCACTTGGAGTATTGTGTGCAGTTCTGGTGTCCTCAACATCAAAAGGACATGGAACTGTTGGCAGAAGTCCAGAGGAGGTCCATTAGGATGATCAAGGGTCTGGAGCACCTCCTGCATGAAGATAGACTGGGAAAGTTGGGGCTCTTCAGCCTGGAGAAGAGAAGGCTGCCTAATAGCAACCTTCCAGTATGTGAAGAGGGCCTACAGGGATGCTGGGGAGGGACTCTTCATTAGGGACTGCAGTGAGAGGACAAGGGGTAATGGGTTCAAACTTAAAGAGGGGAAGTTTAGATTGGAGATGAGGAAGAAATTCTTTCCTTGTAAGGGTGGTGAGGCCCTGGACTTGGTTGCCCAGGGAAGTTTTGAATGCTGGTGGTGTTCAAGGCAATGTTGGACAGAGCCTTGGGTGTCATGGTTTAATGGGAGGTGTCCCTGCCCATGTTAGGGGGTTTGGAACTAGATGATCTTAAGGTCCTTTCCAACCCTAACTATTCTATGATTCTGTGATTCTATGAATATGCCAGAGGAAAATGATGTTCAGCAAAGCTGGTATGGTGTTGGGAGAGGATTCTCTGAAGGCATCAGATTTTCCATTTTGGGAGGGGAGACACATTTCAGCTGTGCCATCGTTATCATTCCCATTTGAAGCCAAAGAACATTGGAATGACTGTATATCTAAGTATAGATATGCATATTTAGTGCCCTGAACTACATTTAAAGAGGTTTAATTTTATGTCAAGTTACTCCTAAGTTGCTTTGCCTTTCTGTAAGTTTCATGTGGACAGACCATTCTGTAGCTGGATCTGACTGCTGCTGCTGATACTTTGCTGAAGCCTCACTGTCAAAGGGATGGATTTCACCCACCTTCTGTTTCTTTTTACTTTGGAAGAGGAGGAGGAAAGGGGAGTGGTAATCCGTGTGTGTTTTTCATGCTGTGCTGAAAATCAGTTCTCTGAGAGCTTGAATATAGCAACAGGAACATCAGAGAAAAGAGATATATACCACAGAAACTGAAAGGAATGTGTAATTGAAAGTAGTATGTGGAATGTTAAGAAAGACTATTCAGTGCATATGTAGAATACAGCCATAAAACTCATATGAAAAGGTGGGGAGAAACAGAGAGTCAAGGGATAAGTTATATTTGAGCCTTAAAGAGTTCATGTATGATTAGATACTGAGAATCTTGGGCACCAAAAAAGAAGTAGGAGTGATAGTGAGAAAGGTATTCAGCAGCTATTTATGCCTCTAGCTGTTTTAGGGACTGAGATGTCAAGAAGAAAAGGAATATGGTAGAAGCATTGAGAGCCCTCCTTCTCTACCTTCCTCCAGAAATCTCAAGACAGATTCTGCAGCCGTGGGGGCAGGAGGCAGCGGAGCTGCGTGGGCTCACTCTTCTTCAGCAAAACAAAGTGATATAGAGCAATTCAAAGAGGGCAGTAAAAATGCTATTTACAACTATTTAACAAACTGCTCCCCAAATGATATTTCTTTCATACAGATGTAAATAAAATGCTGACTTTTATTATGCTGCACTGAAGAAGGCAATGAGAACAATCCCATTTAATAGCAAACTGTGAGTTGAAACACCCTCTACCATAAATTCTGCCCATTTTTACTGCAGTTTTGGGTGTGCTGATGCTGACCACAACATTTTCCAGGGTTCTGTTTGTATTAAGGATCCTCCATGGACTTTATTGAGTTATGGGGCTAACACAGCCTTGAGTGCACCATTACTTGAATGCTTGGAGGCATCAGTTAATTTTTTGAAGGCTGTCATATGGATAAAATAGACCACTAAATAATCACAGGAATATTCCATTTGTTTTAATAAGGCATTTTCCCCCTCTGTGATTCAATCTGCTTGTCTTCCTCTGTTTTTTAAACAAATAAACAACTTATCCCAGGTTGATGCTCATTATATTTCTCTAATAGTCACAGTAAAATCTCTGATGCCATACTGCCTCATTGCTCAGCAGTTCCATGGTTTTTAACAACAAGGCCTCCTGGTACCAGTGCTGAGGAAACTTTGCCCATCAGCATCAGGATACAGCCCTGGGAGGTGCTGGTCTGATTCTGAAGTGCTTTGAGCATACTTAGCTCCTGGGGGCTCTAGTGGGCCTCACGGAAGATGCCTGCTGCACCTATCCCCCTAGATTCAGGGTCTTATTCTACAAACCAAAATTCTCACTGACATCAGTCTGAGCAACTAGCAGACACAGTGAAAGCCTGTTTCTCTACTTAATTACCAGAGGATAGATTATAAGGCACCACACTGAAATCTTGAGTTGCATGAGCTTAAAATCTGTCTAAGAGGGTCGAAGAGTGATTTCTGGGATCATTACCAAGAAAAAATGGCTGTCCTGATTAAAACTGGACTTCCAGTATTTAGGCACTTATTTATGGTCAAATGTAAAAGAAAGCAGGAAAAGTAAGTTCTGCTATCACGGAAAAAATACTCTCCAGTGCTGTATCTTCTTCAGTATTTCTGATAAGAGTGCCAGTCTTCTGATTTTTGTTCGCTTCCAGCACTGCTACAGTTGTATTAAGTCACGTCTCATTTGGCCGTGACGTGTGAAATTGTTCATGGTGGTTATCCTCTATAGGGACTTTAGAGAACAAAACTACTGCAACTTACAAGGTTCTTTTGAGTTCCCAGGGAAATTTACTGCCTCCAAAGAAATTTTGCTGAGGTATTTTGCTTGATGAAAGATGTCTGTTTTGCAGTATGCTCCTACTCCCAGACATCTTTTTCACCACAACGATGGGAGATAAAAATTTCTATACATGCTGTAGTCAATGTAATTTATTTATGTCACAAAATGATGATGATTTATAGCTGTTGAGTGTCTGACATTTTTCTTTTATGCAAATATTCTGGAATTTCATTTAACTTCATCAACTCTCTGGTTGCTCCCCCTGTTTCATTTTCTTTGACATCTTTCCTCTTCATTCTCCCCTGTGGAAAACAAACAAACATATCAACAAAGAAAAACTTACTTGCTGGACATGGAATGTAGACTTCTGTATTACAGAGCTCTGATACATCCAATAGATGTTCTTCAGTAGCTATCTATGTCCAGAATGTTCCCTTCTTAAAAGCACATGTACGTAAGTGATGCGTTTTGTGTCAGAATAATGTAGAACACTATTTACATTAAAATACAAGACGAAAAAAAATAATGAAGAGCATTACAGACTTAAGGAATACAAGGATACTTTCATCAGATACATTTAAGCTTAATCAGGGCTATCACCACGGCAAGATTTTAGTGTGCTTATTAACATCCCTGCATCTTTTCATGCATGAAATTTTTCATAAGTAAATATTTTCATAAGTCAGTTCCAAAGAGTGCCTCCTGCAAACCACTTCCCCCTTTTCACTATCAGCACCTGCAACAAAATATAAAGGATACTTTCATAAGGCAAACTAACATTCTGACTAAATGTCAGTATTAAGGACACAGTTGAAGTCTAAAAATAACTAGACAGACTGGTATACAAACACCAATCTCAGAACAACAGGGCTGCCGTTATTGTTTAGAGCCGTAGCAACTGCCTTTTGATGATCGTTTCCCAAAGAGTAAGTCTGAAGTAGATATTTGGTTAAGCAACTTCTTAATAAGTTCGTGGAAGTGGGACATAAGCAAATGCCTCTGTACAAATATCCACTGGCTCCTTCCTCCCCTCCTAATAGCTCAAACAATAGAAACAAAAAAAAATTTACCTTGATGTTATTTTGAAGGATATTTTGTTCAAAGACTTCTTGCAGAATCTTTCCTTTTGTGTGTATGAAAGCATGAAGATGATGTAAAATTGTATCAAAATATTTTCTTAAGTGTTTTGAAATGTGGCAAATTCCTCCAGAAGATTAATTTCACTATAGGAAGAAGAGCATTGTTCTGATGTGCCTGCCTTCTTTGCACCATCAGAGAGGGGGCCTATGCCCTCTCTGCAGCACTTGCAGATTGATCAGTCATTCCCAGAAAATGCCTGTGTATACAACTTAGAAAGATAATTCTCTATCCCTTTTAATGCATCTAAGCATAATAATCTGTTACTTGTTTTAATTTTATCCAACCAAATCCTTCATCTATTATTGATGCCAGAATTATTTCTCCCATTTTTACATTTCTTTGTCCTTCTTTAGAATTTGAAAGAATATTTGTCTGACTTGCAACAGTGCAAATTCTTACATAATATTAAGTAGGTAATATTAGTACTGCCAGGATGCTGCAATATTGCTCTGGTCAAAGATACAGAAATAAGAACTGCAGTGCTTGGTTTCTGATGATAATCACAAACAAGAAAAATAAATGTCCTATGACTGAAAAAAATTTACAATAGTTCATCTGAAAGATATTTGATGAGAAGGAGTTTTAAATATATTCCTTCATCTATTTTTACTAGAGTTTCTGAAGCTTGTGATCTCTTTTGGGCACCATTGTATGAATTTTGCCCAGCAAGGCAGACAGATATCAACTATAGCATTTTTTTTTTCTTGGGGAGGAGATAAGAACACCATAAAATTGCTTTTACTGAAAATCTAATTGACTACACAGTTTTCCATTTCATTTTACTTATCTACTGCCTTTTGTTTAAAAACATGTCTATCAAAATATTTTAATCCCATTTGTTGAGATGTTAGACTAGCTTATTTATAGAAATGAAATAAAATACTTCAAAACACTACTATGTCAAATTAATTTCCTTCATCCCTTTTGAGACTGCATATCATGGATGTGATAAGAAAGATGGATATCTTAGGAAAGATAATGGATATCTTGGATAATGAATAAGAGATATGTGATAAGAAAGATGGATAACTTAAGAAAGATATCGCACTGCTAGAATAACTGTGGCCATGTCCTGCCCAGGACAAATATGCAGTTGCTGATGGCAACAAAAGGAATGCTTAGTGGCACAGTGTATGGTTCCATTATTAGAAAAAGATGTAGGGAAAACTATTCTCTGCAGGAAGGTAATTCGTTTTATTCTCTGCATTAAGTTACAAATGTATGAATCGCTCATCACAAAGAGTTCCTCCTTACAGGTGATTTTACTGTATACTTAGATCTCTAGTCTTTGTGCAGAGAAATTGAAAGTACCTTTCTACCTACCTCAGGACAAATACTTAAATTTCTCAGCATTTTTTTCAGTTCTTGCTCAGGCATATCTTCCATTTCAATTGATCTCATTGAGTGAATGACTAGAATTTTCTAAAGAGTTCAAGATATTTCTATCACAGAGCAGGTTTCAGCTTGGAATCCTGTTACATTACAGATAAACTGTTTAAATGACATCACAGCCTAAAGGATTTCAGTAACACCCCCCACAGCAAAAAGCTATAACATGACTTTATATGATAAGAGCACACTGTGTCAGCTTATACGTAAGTTCTAAAGTTGGTTTATCTAAAGCTCTGGATTTAGGCTGAGACGTATTTTGCAAAAGAGATAGACCTACTCACTTCTTTAAGTTTACTTGTAATTGGTTTATCGCTTAGCAATTGAGATATGAAGCCTTTGCTAATTACAATTAGTAAGGGTTAACTCAAACCTTCACCTATTTTATTTGCCATTTTAATATAAAACAGCATTAAATAAGCAACATTCAGGAGTCATTTACCCAGTTGCTCCATTTGGAATGCAAAATAACAATAAAATAAAATAAAAAAGAAAGCCCTACTGCTTTTAACTTCTGTTTTGTGCTTGATAAAATTTTAAATAAAAAAAAAATGCCCAAACTGAAAACACCACTTGTGCTTCAGAAGTAATTACTTCTCCTCAGCATATTGGCAAAGCTGTACAGGACCAAAAGATTTAATGTAGGCTTGACAGGGGTGCAGTGGTTTTTCTTAAAATTTTATGGTTGGAGAGGGGGGAGGGAAGCCAAACAGCTTTTATTGAAGTCAGCAGAAATATTCCCATCAGCTTTAAGCTTGACTACATACTTCAAGCTCTACAGGGTGTCTAAGGCAGACTTAGTCCATGAGTCATATTTGAGTGAAAACTAGGAAGCAATTCAGAACTCGCTGATGAACTAAAGAAGCTATATATTATGCATTTAGGACTTAAAATGGGAGCAAGATGACTCTAGACTTCAAAGAGGAAAAAGAATCCAGTTGTCTAATAATCTAAAAGATGAATCTGTGTCTTGCATGTCAAACATGTTAGAAAGATGTTACTGAAATAGCTCAGAAGTGCATTTTTGCTTTATTCTCATGTGACATTGCCTGAAATATTACTGTAGTGTGAAATATTAATGAAGTCACCTTCATGATGTTCATTTCAGACAAGATTGCAAGAAAGGGATAGAATGCATTATTCTACTGCTTCTGATCAGGAATTTAGGAACAGCTATTTTACATGTTTCTTCAACTCTCCAGTCCTGAAAGCTTGAGAAGAGTTTGAGATTAATTGTTTGTCATCCACAAGCAGAAGGAGTAGCCTGAAGACAGTCTGGGGCCAGAGCTTGTGTATGTATTATGCAAGGCAGAATAAAGAAGACTCTCCCTATTCCACTATACACAGCCGTAGCAGGTACCCATTTGCAAAAGGGCTATCTGCTTGGCCATTGTCTCTGTGCCAGTGCTCATGGCTGGGAGAGACTTAGGATAGATACATGGTGGCAGGCTAATGCAAATGCCTGGGGACAGGAAAGACATAGGCTTTACACTCTTTGAAGCTAATGCTTTGGCTCTGTATCTTGGGAAATCTGGAAAACCCTATTCTTTTAAGACTCTATACTACACTGAGTCTAACATAAGGATATTGGGAAAAAGTGTTTTCACAGAGCTTAAAGCTTAATTTATTTAAGCTTAAATAAAGTTCTAAAGCATCCAGATAGACTTGTCATTCAGACCCTGGCAGAGCATGTAAAAATGCCAGCCTAACACCCTTCCACCCATTTCCTGCAGTTTCAAACAATTTTGTTTTTCTCAGTCTACTTCTCCCTCATGCACAGCGCAAACACTTCTAAAAATGCCTTAGCACAAGTCTTTCATATTCCAGGGCAGGTTATTTACATCTGTGTAAATATTCCTCAGATATTACAGTAGGTATTACTCTAATAACCTTTCCGTAACTTTCACTGCAGTCAGTTTTCCAAAGCACCATTTTATACATTGTAAATTGAAGGGACCCACGTAGATCTCCAGTTCTTCCAGTCAATAACCTTACTATTGCTGAATGGGCCTTTTTTCGTTCATCTAACTCTTTCAATTTGGTTCTGAAGAATGTGCCTCTCTTGACTTTGATCTGTGCAATTCTATGCAAGCGAGCATATTGTACAGATTCATGAAATCTCAGGCTTGTGGCCTACGGACAGGGGAAATAAGACTCACAGAGCGTCAAGCCGAGATAAAAGCCCCACAGGGTAGCAACTTGGAAAGACTGCAAAATGGCCTCTTTATTTCCCATACCAGACAAGTAGAAACAGCCTCCATGGTGGCTTAAAATCAAGAGAAAATGGTTGGATGGTAATGAGAATGAAGAATATTTTGGAGCAATTTCAGGCCTATAGAAGCAGTACTGTTGCTGGTCATCCAAAAGCAGCTTGTGGCATCCAGAAAGAAATGTATTCTGAAAACTGAAAGGTGAGCTGAGACCTCATTTTCTTCTAAGAGAGAGATGCATGCAAAAGTCCTGACAAGGAAGAAGCCCAGCCTGAATCTGGTCACTGGCCCACTCTGTGGAGGAATTTGAGCTGCTACCTCTGAGAGGAGCCAACTGCATGAAAAGAGAGGATAAACTTGATGAAAAGCCCCATTTCACAAATAGTACTCCAGGGTCAGAGAAAAGCAACAAACCGCCTGTCTGAGCCCCTTTGGCAGGGTGGCTATCAGTGCAGGATCCTCCTGAAGGAGTTTGTCCCAGGGTTGGACAAGAAAAGATGTGGGAGAAGCCCATGGCATTGCAGATACATCATTACTGTCTCATGTCTTTCAGCAGACTGTCATCCTACTTTTTTTCTCTGGCGTCAGGACATCTGTGGATTGAAAATAAGCCAACATTTTCACACAGGGCAGATCCTGTTTACTCACTGGGACAATTGTAAGAACTTGGAACTATAATTTCTGCCTTTGCCCCAGAGATTTGTTTTGGTTTGGTTTTAGGTTTTGTTTGTTTTGTTGGTCTTGGGGTGTTTTTGTTGTTGTTTTGGGTTGGTTGGTTTGGTTTTGGGTTTTTTTTTTTGTTATTGTTCTAGTACCCATTTTAACATTTCCTGCTTTCTGAATACCAGTGCTCTGATCATCCGGGTCTATTTAGAAAGGAAGGAGAGCTACTGCCAACAGATGGATCACAAAAGCTTATGTGCTTTCTAATGAAACCAATCTTTCTAATTTACTTTTCCCTTCAGAATGTTTTTATGCTTTCCCCATTTCTTTAAAGTGCAGCTCTCAAAATCATCTGTTTGACCACTTTCCCAGGGTAGTATTTGTGATATAATAAAATATAAACATAAAAAAAAGATAACTAGGTTTAGTTTAAAAGTCAGGCAGGTTTCACAGGTGTTGCTGAAGAGCCTTTAATTATTTAGAAGTGACACAATAATATCACAATTGCTATTACCTTAGATGAATATTCATGAATGGATTTGATATTGCGGTACTGCTGAGCGAACCTCAGAAGGTTTAGAATTAAGTTCTGATGCAGAAAAGCATTCAAAGGTTTGGAAACAGCTGAAACAGCTAACTTGCCTCAGGGTATGAAGTGTCAGGCATGAAATTGAGAGGTTTAAAATCAGTGCAAGCTAGAACTCTGACACCAAGACCTAGGTGTCATTGACTAACTCAGTAAAAAACCCCAACAAAATGCCTGTAAGGTGTAGATCCCCTAAACCAAGAAATCCCTGTAAAACATACTACATGCATTTTCAAGCCTTCACTGTGCTATAATTCAAAGACCTGTCTACACTCTTTAAGCTTAATGAAAATTTTCCTTCCATGATGGTAGAGCTTTCTAGGCATCCTCTCTCCTGTCTCTTCTGAGGAACTTGTGGATATGTTCATTCTCTGACATCTTGAAGAGACAAGGCATTTCTTCATCTATAAGCAGCATTGGATTGCTTGTCTGGAGGTGGTGGAATTGAACATCTGTTTTTGCCAGAAAAATCAGTTCAGGAAAATAGTTGAAATAAGATGACTAGAATAAATTAAGTAAAAATCCATCTGTTTGAAGCAGCTTAGTTGCAATGGCAAAAAAAACAGCTCTTATTTGTCTTTGAAGGAACAGCAGTAATGTAACCCCCTTTTTCATCTCAGACCTCCCTGGGAAGTATTTATGAATGGGTCCTGGCTGTGATCAGTGTATCTGAATGTCAATGGGGTCAAGCAGGTTGGTGTATTCCTCTTCAGTGCAAGCCATTTCCACTGCAAACAGGAAAGCAGATGTTCTTTCACTGAAAGTATATCACTCTTTGGGTTTCATAATGGGAAGCTATAGGAGATAAAATAGCTCCATAGAGCTAAGCCTTTGCTGATGTGTCCTGTATTATTCAAACTTGGTCCATGCCAGACTATCTTATTTATATAATAATTAATTCTATAAAGTATGGTGACTGAACCAAAGTTTTTATCTCTAGTCTTTTGTATCAGCCATATTTCTTTGATTGTGTCCAGATGTTGAAAACATTCCTTATTCGTCCTGGATGTATTTTTAAAGAGGCATGAACCTCTTCTAATACTTTTTTGTCTGGGTTTTTGGTTGGTTTGGCTTGGTTTTTTGTTTTCCTAAAGAGAAGACAAATTTCTTTTGTTAGGCAGAACTTCAATGTTCATGAATGCTCATGTTTCCATTTTATCCCATGAAAGAAGGCAACTATAGAATTTACCACACTTGATTATAATCATTAGTGTTGGTATCCTTGTCATGGGTTCAGCAGTAGCAGTCATTTTTCTCCTTCTTGGTAGCTGGTGCAGTGCTGTGGTTTTGATTTTGGGCCTGGGAACAGCGCTGATAACACCAGTGTTTTCAGTTACTGCTTGGTAATGTTTTGGTCTGACCAAGGACTTTCTGAGACTCATGCTCTGCCAGGGAGGAGGGGAAGCTGGGAGGAAGCAGAGACAGGACACCTGACCCAAACTGACCAAAGAGGTTGTTCCATACCACAGCACTGTCATGCCCAGGATGTGAAGACGGAGAGCAGAGACCCAGAAGGGTGTGGTGGTGCATTTGTTGGTTCGGTGCTGGGGGGTGCACTGGCTGGGTTGGGCTTGGTGAGCAGTTGTATCCTCTTCCCTTGTATTTCCCTGGTCATTATTATTATTGGTGGTAGCAGTAGTGATTTGTGTTATACCTTAGTTACAAAACTGTTCTCGTCTCAACCTGTGGAAGTTGCATTCTTTTGATTCTCCTCCCCATCCCCCCTGGACTGGGGGAAGAGAGAGGGGGAGTGAGTGAGAGGGCGAGTGCATGATTTATTAAGGGGCTTAAACCATGACAGTTCTTCAGAAAGATGGCTAGGAACTGATACTTCTTCAAAGAGATGTGGAACCAAAGTAAAGAAAATAGTGTAATTGTCTCAGATTAGCATCTTAGGAAAGGAGAAAGCTCAGAATCATTTCCTACTTTAAGTAATTGATTAAGATAATAAAAAATTATTTACATCCTTAGTTTCAAAAGTACCAGCTGAAATCTCTTCTCCACTGGCTACATGTAGGATTCGACATATAAAAAAGAGTTCATTGCTAAAAGGAGTACCTTAGGCTTTCCAAAACCACACTGAAGGAATGGGGAACTGGTTAGGGCTTTTTTGCTGTGTGAATACTGAAGTGCATTCACTCAACAACAAGAAAAATAGCAAATTACCAGTCCTGGGTTTTTAATATGTTAAAAAAAATCAAAAGTAAAATGAAATACCAGGCTTTTGTTCTTGCACAGACAGGCAAAAAAAAAAGCCTGTTCAAATTGTGGAGTATAGAGTCTGGATTTCCTTCCAGAACCACAGTGTCACGGTGGCTTCATCACAGTCAAAGGAACAGCTCTGAACTGACACACAGGGAAAGAAAGATCAGGTTCTCACCAGTGATGAATGGTGTATTTTCAACTTGGAGAGCTGCAATAAGAATTGACAGCGGTTTTCCCGGATGAAAATAGATAAACTCATTGAATCTTCTGGCAAGGCTCCTCTGCTTCATCAGTTACACAAATCATCATGTTATTCTTCAGAAAAAAATGAGATGCACCAAAAAGAAAAAATGCCAGCTCCCCAATGAAGATTTAATATGCTACACACGTATTCATAAGCAGCAGAATCATTATTAGGTTTTAGTGGTTTTTTTTCAATGGCATTTGCCATTTTGATAAGATACTACACTGACACAAACTGTCTGAAATTTGTGCATCACAAGTCCAGTGAGGAATTTGAACCTTACATCCCCTGGAGTTCCTGGACTCCATGTGGGAATCCTTCAGCTAAGGAGGGATAACATATATGGATCCCTTAGGAGTCTTGTACTAAAGGAACTTCCTTATAGCTTCCAGCCTGCGTAACACACTTCCTACTGAATCTGCCTTCAGATGAGACCTTCTCATGCCTTGCCCTAACTTCATATTGTGGCTGTATATTTTTCTAGAATGCTCCATTTTACAATTCTTTGGATGTATCAATGCTGATTTTTACACATTTACAGTGTTATAATATTTTTTATATATATATATGCTGCTAGGAATATGCACTTCCCCGCTATTCAGCTTTTTCACTGCAGTCTCTCTCAAGCTGAACCACTGTTTTCTGCTGTTCTTTACATTTTACTGTCTTCTCACACACTTTCTTGGCCTTTGCACGCATAGCACAGCACTGCCAGAGTACCTGGTAAATGCAGAGATTCTCCTGTAGGATGCAAAATGGCGCATCTCCCCTGGGGCTGAGGGAGAAAACTCACAGCTCACATTTCTGCATTGCATTCACTGGAGTCACTGTGACAGGGCTCAGTTTGAAAGCATTTTGATGTTTCACAAGATATTGAAGTCTCACTGCATCCTGTCAGATAAAACAGCAGAGGAGTCACACCTGCAGACTGGTGTTTTGCTTCCTTATGAATATTCAGTTTGAAGAGGGCTACAAAACAGATTTGTGAGGTGCAGGCCATTGCAGGAAATCAGTTAGAGGCAATAAGAGAGAGAGGCAGAGGAAAAAGAGAATGCTAAATTAGAAAGAAATAACTGGAATGTAAAACTAAAATAAAAATACCATCTCAGAGAGTAAGAAAGCTAGCTAGAAGATACTTTGCATGTAATCTTTAAGAACTGAGGACCAGTGTTTGCTTTATAACCATGATTTTCATTCGTAAACCATGTTCTTTAGCCCTAGAAGGTACATAAACTACTTCTAAGAAACAATGAAAAAGGAGCCCAAATCTGTGAGCTTAAATTTACGATTAAGAGGTCTGCAACCCACCCTGAACATTTTGTGCCTCATGGACAAGGGTGCTGGTGAAGATTCTCTTTAGTCTTCATCCAGTAAGTATAGCGAAGTGTATTCTTTCAGGGGAAAGCAATGCAAATCACAGAGTATTGTGAGGTTTTGTGTGTTGTGTTTTTTTTTTTTTTTTTTTTTTTTTTTTTTTTTTTTGTTTGTTTTTTTTTTTGTGTAGTTATTTTCTTTGTTTTTTTTTCTTTTTTTTTTCTGAACAATTTATAAGGTAGGTGGAAATACTGTTTGGCTGAATTCCTGGTTATCTGTGAAAAAGACATAATGAGAGCAAAGAAAAGTCACTAGAAATATGTCTGTTGTATTTCACCTGGGGTAATTTTAAAATGATTTACAAATATTTTGAACCTGAAATTTCCTGGTGAAATTATATATCTGTCTGCAGTGACTAGCAGAGTGTGCTCCTCCGAAATCAGGAAATACGTGGTCCTTCTTTGTCAGGCAAAATCCCTGCTGAAAATTCTGATTTTGATGGAGCACTAAGTGAGGAATCTGGGGGCTTCCTAGAGCACAGTTCCCAGCCATGGACATTCAGCATAATTACCCAGAGAAACAGCCTTTCTATCATGAGATACACTAACAGTTAGACAACAGCTGAAATTCAGGAAGCAGCTCTTCAAAGCACAGCGTTGGGGCAAGCTTATTTCGTCAAACACCATCCCATGCTTCATAACGCATGATTCTGACAAGGGACTGAAAAGCAAATTTTACAGAGCACTTAGATTTTGCAGTCCTTTCAAGAAGCTATGAGAGGGAGAATTTGGGTCACTTAAGTCTGTTTTAAATCTCGACTCTATGCCTAATGCTCTCTAAATATATAGCCATAACACGTTTGTACATATATAGACATGCACCCTTATATGTAGAATCATAGAATCATAGAATAGTTAGGGTCAGAAAGGACCTTAAGATCATCCAGTTCCAATCCCCCATGTTAGGGACCTTAAGACCATCCAGTTCCAATCCCCCTAACATGGGCAGGGACATCTCACACTAAACCATGTCACCCAAGGCTCTATCCAACACAGCCTTGAACACCACCAGCAATGGAGCATTCACAACTTCCATGGGCATCCCATTCCAGTGCCTCACCACCTTTACAGGAAAGAATTTCTTCCTCATATCCACTCTAAACTTCCCCTGTTCAAGTTTGAACCCATTACCCCTTGTCCTCTCACTACAGTCCCTCATGAAGAGTCCCTCCCCACCATTCCTATAGGCCCCCTTCAGATATTGGAAGGCAGCTATGAGGCCTCCACACAGACTTCTCTTTCCAGGATGAACAGCCCCATCTTGCTCATCCTATCTTCATACAGCAGGTGCTCCAGTCCCCTCATCATCCTCGTGGCCCTCCTCTGCACTTGTTCCAGCAGTTCCATGTCCTTTTGATGTTGAGGTCACCAGAAGTGTACACAATACTCCAAGGGAGGTCTCACAAGAGCAGAGTAGAGGGGCAGAATCACCTCCCTCGACCTGCTGGTCACGCTCCTCTTGATGCAGCTCAGGATACGGTTGGCTTTCTGGGCTGTGAGCGCACACTGCAGTCAGCTCATGTTCATTTTCTCATCAACCAACACCCCCAAGTCCTTCTGTGCAGGGCTGCTCTGAATCTCTTCTCTGCACAATCTGTAGCTGTGCCTGGGATTGCTCCAACCCAGCTGTAGGACCTTGCACTTGGCATGGTTAAACTTCATCAGGTTGGCATCAGCCCACCCCACAAGCGTGTCAAGGTCCCTCTGGATGCCATTCCTTCCCTCCAACATATCAATTGAACCACACAGCTTGGTGTCATCGGAAAACTTGTTGAGGGCGCACTCAATCCCACTGTCCATGTCACCAACAAAGATGTTGAACAAGACCGGTCCCAACACCGATCCCTGAGGGGCACCACTCATTACTGGTCTCCAGCTGGACATTGAGCCATTGAGCGCTACTCTTTGTGTGTGGCCATCCAGCCAGTTCTTTATCCACTGAGTGGTCCACCTATCAAATTGATGTCTCTCCAACTTAGAGACAAGGATGTATGTGAGTCAGTGTCAAACGTTTTGCACAAATCCAGGTAGATGACATCAAGTGCTCTACCCCTGTCCATCAGTTACTTTAAGAGCAATGAAAAAAAGTTTAACAAGTAATAATAAGCCTCCAACTTTGATTTTAAATTTTATTTTCAAGAGAGAACAAATATGGCCTTTTTTATTTGAATATGTCTCTGCACTTTTGTATTCTCAACCTGACACTCCTATGGAATGCTTATGCAAGTACCTAAAATTTTAATGGTAATTGAACACTATTTTTCCTCTGTTACAGGCTTTAAATTAATGTATAATTTCACTGGAGGTTAAAAAAAGATGTCTCTTCATGTACCTTGTGTACCCAGGCTGAGAGGTAGGGCACACTAAACACTAGCTGGGACAAATTCTCAGGAATTTAGTCTGTTCTCTTCATCGTAGTCTTTTACTCAGGTGCAATTCAAGTTAATTCTTAGTAATAAATATCACCTTTCACACAGAATTAAATCAGGAAAGAAACTGCGTTTGGAGAAAAATATGTATGATTTTCTGCATTTAGCTTTTCTTTTAAATTGTAATTTTCAAACACATTACTATGCTGTCACACATGTAAATCCTGTCTTGGGAAGTATAAATATAGCCATAATATCCTGAAAGAGAAATGCCAAAATACTGCCCAGCAGATGCAGATACAGGGAAGGGAATGAGAGCAGAGAGCAAAGAAATATTTGGAGATGGGAACTTTTGCAAGTCTTACAATTGAGGATCAGGGAAATTTCAGGAAAGAACGCACTTTCGAGAGCACTTCCATGCAGATGAAGCTCACATACAGAGCTTCATTAATACGCTGTTTGTTTGCATGCTAAATCATGCAGTACACATACCAAAACATGGCTTATTTTGGTACTGGCATCTGGTGGGAGTGAAGATGGTAAGGGGGGAGCTAATATACAGAAGCGTTTCTAACATTAGCATCTGCTGATTTCTCAAATTTTCTTCTTTAAAATCTTAGTATCTCCTGCATCTGGTTTCTTTTTCCTCTCAGAGCAGAGGGAAAAGGAATGCATGCTTCAAATTTAGAAATATTTTATAGGCATAAATCAAAACATTTGTGATAGGTGAATAAAGTCCCTTCTCACTAGATCCCTCCTCACTGGAAGTCATTTGTTTCACTCACACATATATCTGGAAATACAGCTTCTATATTGATAACCAAATGGACATCTGTTTTGACACTGATTGAACATCTTGTTGCTAATTTTTTAGGGCAAGCATTGCCTACTAGGGTGCATTGTCACTTCTACAGGGATAGGGAATCCTCTTAACAGATGGACAGAGTTCAGTCTGTCAGTGATTTGATTACATACAATTTAATGGTTTAACAGATGTGTGGGGGCTTTTGTGAGTACTTGCTTGAGAAATTCATCAAGGTAGCCTAGAAGCTATCCTGAAAACTTCTCAAAGTGATTTTTAAGAACACTATGTTATTAATTTCTACGGTTGTTAGTAATGCTTGTTTGCGTCACAACAACACAAGCAACAAGTTGGATTGTGTTTATGTCACATTTATCCAGCATCTTCACAAGCAAAGCCTGGCAAGAGAAGGCTGTCTTTGTTTTAGGCTGCTCTGTGGAAGGGTATCCCTAAAGGGAGAAATGAGGCTGTTCAGGAAGCTACCTGTGGCTTGTTGAGAAGCAGCTCCTCAAGATTCAAGAGATTAAATCCTTGCTCCATTGAAATAAATTATAATATTTCCAGTGACAACAGTGCTGTCAGAATTTCACTCAAAATACTTTCTCATTGTCATGGGTTCAGCAGTAGCAGTCATTTTTTTCTCCTTCTTGGTAGCTGGTGCAGTGCTGTGGTTTTGATTTTGAGCATGGGAGCAGCGCTGATAACACCAGTGTTTATAGTTACTGCTTGGCAATGTTTTGGCCTGACCAAGGACTTTGAGTCTCATGCTCTGCCAGGGAGGAGGGGAAGCTGGGAGGAAGCAGAGACAGGACACCTGACCCAGACTGACCAAAGAGGTTATTCCATATCACAGCATGTCATGTCCAGGATGTGAAGATGGAGGGCAGAGACCCGGAAGGGTGGTAGTGATGGACTGGGGGTGCACGGCATGGTCAGGTTTTTTGATGCAGTGGGGGGTTCACTGTTGGGGGGTGCACTGGCTGGGGCAGGCTTGGTGAGCAGTTGTATCCTCTTTCTTTGTATTTCTCTTGTATTATTACTGGTGGTAGCAGTAGTGATTTGTGTTATACCTTAGTTACTAAACTGTTCTTATCTCAACCTGTGTGAGTTGAATTCTTTTAATTCTCCTCCCCATTCCCCTGAGACTGGGGGAAAAAGAGGGGGAGTGAGTGAGTGAGTGAGTAAAACTGCGTGGGTGGGGGGCTTAAACCACGACACTCATGCATACAAAACTGTGATACATTCACTAGTGTTTCCTAGTGATATGGAAGTGCTTAGACCAGACTGGTGTCTTTCATGGAGTGATGGTGGATGCTTTACTCCTGTTGGCCTTATGCTACAACTTTTGCAACACACTGAATAGTAGAGTTTAATATCAGTAATTGCTGAAAATTTTGGTCAATGAGAACCTTAACATGAGCCGGCAGTGTGCTTGCAGCCCCAAAAGCCAACCATATCCTGGGCCACATCAAAAGGAGCTTGACCAGCAGGTTGAAGGAGGTGATCCTGCCCCTCTACTCTGCTCTACTGAGACCTCCCTTGGAGTATTGGGTGCAGTTCTGGTGTCCTCAAAATAGAAAGGACATGGAAGTGTTGGAACAAGTTCAGAGGAGGGCCACGAGGATGATGAGGGGACTGAAGCACCTCCTGTATGAAGATAGGCTGAGAAAGTTGGGAGAAGAGAAGGCTATGTGGAGACCACAGAGCAACCTTCCAGTACCTGTAGGGGGACTGTAAGGATGCTGGGGAGGAACTCTTCATTGGGGACTGCAGTGGTAGGACAAGGGGTAATGGGTTCAAACTTAACCAGGGGAAGTTTAGATTGGATACGAGGAGGGTGGTGAGGCACAGGAATGTATTGCCCAGGGAAGTTGTGAATGCTTCATCGCTGGCGGTGTTCAAGGCTACGGTTGGAGAGAGCCTTGGGTGACATGGTTTAGTATGAGGTGTCCCTGCCAATGGCAGGGGGGGTGGAACTAAATGATCTTAAGGTCCTTTTCAACCCTAACTATTCTGATTCTATGAAATCGAAGGATAGCATCCCATTTCTCACCTTAAAACTTCAGTTTTGTTTGTTTTTTTTTTTTTTTTTTTTTTTTTTTTTTTTTTTTTTTTTTTCCTTTTTATTTAGCCCAGTGAGAACACAAGAAAAAAAATCAGCTTTTATACTCAGGAGTCTTTTTTAAATACTAGGAAACCTTTGCAGCCTGACACAGGGCAATGTGTTGCAATCTGGCATGCTAAATATCTTCGACAAGAACTAATCTTTTACTTGACTTAAAAAGAAGACTTGATGACAACCAGATAGAACAAATCTGCCACATGGCAGGTTATTAATTCTGGAGTTCATTCAGACAAAACACCATATCACTTTTATAAAGTGAGATAAAAATCACATCCACGAAAATCAGATTATGTGCCTCACCAAGAGGCACCACTGATCTGTGCCACAGGGACTATTCTGTAGATTACCCTAAATCAGCATCTTCTCACAGTGATGTGGGAAAATGCAGGAGGAAGGGTAATACTGTGCAGTCCCTATCCACATCCAACAACCTACCACAGCCTCATGCACCCTTCAGGGGTATTGGAATGAAGACAATGCATGCTAAACCCCAGATATTACTGTTTCTTGAAAGCCAAAGAAAATAAGAGAATGGTTGCTGTTCCCAAGCCATCCTGAGGTTTTAGAAAAGTCTGAATAGGTCTTGATGGCATAATTCATGATACCAGAGCTCCTCTCAGCTCTCACTGGGTAGAAGTACCTTAGAGGAAAATGGTAACACCTTCCTACAGCATCATGGTCATCAGTCTGGTAGAGATTTATGAAACAATCTGTGGTGCAGCCACCACTGCTGAAGTGTTACCCACACCATTTGCCAGAAACTGCTGATTTTATTTCCAGTTCATCACTCAGCTTGACAGCTGTTTTCTGGGTGCTATCTGGTTACCTTTTATGCAGCTGGGATTCCAAGTCTGTAAGTAGGGCTGCACAGAACACTTCTTTAGCCAGGGTCTCAGGATAAGCTTCATGACCTATTAATGTCCTTAGCAATACCTTTACAAAATTCAGTACCACCTCTCACCTGGATTATTCTGGTTTACTGAACACTTTTCCAAAGCTTGGGTTTGCTTTTTCTCTGTCTCATTTTCCACAAAGGTTGTTCCATTTCACTTTTATTTCTGTTTTCTCAGTTATCATTTCTTTTCCAGCTGCACCCTCTGTCCCCCTTCACCCTGTGAACCCTACTGCCTCCCCGCCTTCTCTTTCTGCTGAGCTACTGCCTCTTACTTCCATTCTGCTTCCCTCACTCTTCTTGCCTCACAGACCAAACAAAAACTTTAGAAATAAACAGACAAAAGTACCACTCAGCTCTCCATTTCTTTAAACTCCCTCCATGGAATTTTGGGGGAAGGAGTGCAACAGGAATAAGAAACTCTCTTGGGACTGCCGTGCCCTTGGAGCACCTCCAGCAGCCCCTGTTTTCGTGTCACTTGGAGAGTATCAGTCAGGGTTGGGACACCTCCCTGGTCCCAGACAACCTGCAGCACTCAGATGTCTCCCATGCTCACTCAGCTTAGGGAAAACTCTCACCAAAAGAAGAAATGGGGAGAAGCTGGGACAATTTCTGGAAACAAGTACCCATAACCTTCTCACAGAGGTTTTCCACATGCGTAATATCAGGGATGTCCAGCCTTTCATTCCTCCTTCCCCAAATACCATGCTGGTATGGTTATTGAGCTAGATCAGAGGTAACTGGTAGCAGACTTCAGTCTATTGTTTTTTCTAACATTGAATATAATGAACTGTGTTTTCATATGTTGCATTAGAGTTGATTTTGTTTCTGCTGACGCTCAATATCCATAGATATCAGACGGCAGAGCTAGGATAATCTCTTGGGTAATTTACTCTATCTGCCTGAGTTACTGGAATTTGGTATTCATAGATTCCTACAGAATCCCCATTAGTTTACCCTGATTACATGCAATGATAGTGATTCTGTACCTTCCTTCATCTGACTTTATTGTAATGTATTATTTATAAGACTGCTTCAGTGTTGATGGTATGGTATAATCAAAGCGGGGACACAGCACTGCCACAGAAACACCTAACAAGCACAGCAGGTACCAGTGGTGCCACAGCACTGCAGGAGAAATGTAAGTTGTTTGAATGCTATGCCAATTCAAGCTCACTTCTGTTGCAAGCTGTGAAGTATATCTTCACACAGCTTCATGGTTTCAAATTGCAGTTTGATCAATTAAATATGACTTTATTGTATTTCCCCCTGCCCCCATCTGCCTATTTTTCACCTCCCCAAATGTCTCTTTTAATTCTGGGTTCAAACACAGGCCATGGCCCAAAAGCAAAACCTACCGACAGCCAAATCACAGGTGCACACATATCTGAAAACTACATAAAGATGTCTGGTGATAGGCTTTATTTTGAAACAGTGGGTTAGGAACCCCTCCATCAGATCCAAAACTCTCTGTCTCCATAGAGGCATTTTGAAGCCCAGCTTGCCTCCTTCCTCAGATATTGGGTCTCAGGCTGGGCCTCAGCTTATAGCTTGTTCAAGTTTGGCCAAGGTGTCTCTCCAATGCTGGGATCCTGTTTCTGATACAGAGCCAAGTGTCATGTTCTCAGTAAAGCACAAAGAGAAAAGTATGTTTCATACAGCTGTGTTGCATGCCTGGTTGATTCCTCGGGGACAAAAGCAAAATCCAGGGACTTCCCCTTTCAACGAAATTGAGAATGAATTCCCCTACATATATCACTACCACATTTTGCCACCTATTGCATCTGTGAAAAGAAGGTTAAAAATTCTTTCTTTACCTTGTATACAGCAGTAAGAAGTCCTATCATAGTGAAAATATGATGAAGGGCTGCTGACAAGGGCAGAAACTTTCTTAACTTGAAGACTATTTGCTCAAGAATCAGTTCAAGAGACATGTGGAGGTTTGCTGAACATGTAAGTTATCTGTTTCAAACTCAAGCAGCTCTAAGGTAGGCATGAGACGTGCCTGTAGTAGAGAATAAAGCAATAGGGACAGAAACACAACCAGACTTAATAGCAAGTAGGAAAGAGGCAAGGAAAACACAGTCATATACTTGGCTCCTGACCTAGGAATAACTGTATCATTGAGGCCAGATTTCAGATTAAGGTCTTGATTCTTCAGAGGAATTACATTCACTAACTGTATCTAAGAATTTGTGCTTTCAGGCACTAATTTGCATATGCATTGTGTACTACTCATGAAGCCAATGTTAATACACAAACTGGCTAAAAACCTCATAGCCATTATGAAACATGTCTTGATTAACATAAGCAAAAACCTGCTCCCAATTACTTTACACAATTCCTTACTATTTTACTGAATCAGCAATTTAAAATGTAACATTAACTTTTAATTAAATAGTTTTGAAAAAACGAAATATGTAAGCAATAAGATTAGACGATGATTCCTTGTTTCTGACTCCTCTTTCTGGCATTCCTTACCTTTTTCTAAGTGCTTGCCAGGTGTAATTAGTCATTATTCCTAATGCTTAAGAGTTTTGAAATGCCTGGGCTCAGCATTCTCCAAATTTATTTGCTCATCCAGACCTCACAAGCTGTATACTTTATAAGCATTTAAATAATTAAATTTTGAACCTTCAGGGCATTCCTTGCTGATTTTTGTAAAGAGAAGAATGTAATGGGAAATCAGCTTTAATTGCATTATCTTAAATAGAAAAATGATTTATCAATGTACATTACCAGATTTTATTTGGCAACACAAATTCTTTCAGTGAAAAAATTGTGTTGACTGATTTAACTAGGCATACTGCAGCAAACATTAATAACTTCTGAAGCAGATAATGTAATCAACTTGTGTTATTGACACCACAGCTTTTCATGCTTTGTTGAGACTAAAAAGGCAAACGTAAACCCAGGACTCTCAACTATCATTAATTTATGAGATTTTTGTCAAACAGAATTGCATTGTTATTTTGGTATCATCTACATCAACCTAGCAACCCACGTAATTAAACTTCTAATGTGTTTTCACTGCAGTCTCGGCTGAAAATCTAATCCTGTGGGCTTTGGTAAAAGTGTATTGCATTTTTTAACTTCATTGCTCTGTTTAGCTAATGTCTTACTATTGTACTTATGATAAACTGTAAAAATCACAGGTTTTGGTCTACTGTATTGCTTAAAGAGAACATTTGAACAGGTACTACCTATCCTAGCAGATATTAACTTCTGGAAAATTAGTAGCAAATGAGTTTTCCTGGGTGTCTGTCATTGCAACGAAGGAGAACTCAAGTATTTCCACTCCATGATATAAGGCAATATAAAAGCAGAAAAAGATGCACTTCTGTAAATGCATATGCTAGGAATTAGAAAGGGTCAATATTAAAAAACCAAATCAAAACAGAAAAGCTGGAAGAAAAGAGAATATTAAGGTAAATTGGTTTAAGCAAAGACAGGCATAGTCATGTTAATTCCTCATATATACCACATATAGGAAATTGCCACAAGCTACTCTCCATTGTTAGTTTCTGTGAGACACTTCACTGCAAAAAAATCAACAAGGCTACACTTGTGTCATTGCACACACTCTGATTTACGTCATCCAACAACATGGACATGTTTATAACTCTTACCATCTCCTGCTGGTTTGAAGTACTTTAATGCCTTTGATGAAATTATACAACCTAAGTGTATGGAATATCTCTTATAGTAGTGCAATTTTCAAAGTAAACCCAATATTTAGAATATTACTGACATATACAATTTTATAAAGGATGCAATTCCCTTTAAAAAATTCAATTTCAGTGTTAATGAAGGCAGGCTGTGTCTTGCACTAACACAGCAGAAGCAGAGAATTCATCAATTTAAATTAGCAGAGGTCATCATGTCTATCAAACTTTTTTTTTCATTTCATTTTCAAAAGAAACAAGAAAAGAAGAGGAAATTTATGAAGATAAAATTCAAGAAATGTGTGTTTTTAAACTGCAATCTGTCCCAGAAGAGTACTTTTGCATCAAAGTGGGATTGCAGTTATAGAAAAAACACGTTTCCTCACTAATGTTTCTGAACTTTTACTTTAGCTGTAAATCACATCTGCTGCCATGGAATCTGTTTTTAATGGTGTATAAATGATTCTCTTAAGTGTTTATGCTAGAAGATAACTTTTCTTAAGCCTGCAAATTGCCTGAAAGCTACATTATGAAGTGGGTTTTGTCAGTATATATAGTTAGAAAATGTGCAGCTATAGAATACACTGGCAGACCTGATTCTGTATGAACACTTCATATGAAATTTCATCAAGCATAAATCATATCTCAATCACATCAGAAGGACACTCATGCCCTGTCTATGACACAAACACAAAAGAACAGAGACAGAGAGAATGAGTGTCCTTGCTTCACTGTGTGGTAAGACGAGGTGATTAGGGAAATTTATAGTAAGATTTTAATCTTGCCAGTGCTGTCGAAAATATAGTGAACGTAAACATGATGTGAGTGGACTTCAGACCATCACTAAAGTGCTAACGTGCAGCTGTGGAGGTACTTTTATCAAAAGATGATTGATTTCCTTTTAGTTAATCAAACACTTTTCTCTCTGGAATGGAAAATCTTAGGAAAGAGTCAAGAGCTTTGATTAATTTTCCCTTTCAGGAGCATTTGCATTAAAAAATTTGGAAAAAGCTGGCTCCCAAAATCCGAATGTGATATGTTTTTTATCTCCAAGACAGTGATACAGGAAGCTGACCTGCTAACGCTGTTACTCTTAATGCTTGAGAAGTGGCATGGGACTTTTCTAAACACCTACTTGTATCTAGATTTGTGTGGACTCAGTCGTACTGTCTGTGGCACATAGGCCCTACATTCAAGCCAAGCTTTGACATCTGGAGTTCAGGTATCCCTCTATCTAAATTCTTTGAGGGTCCTAATCTAGGTCCTACGTTATGTTTGTTTATTCACAAACTACGACATGATGGTGATTTCTTACTCTCTCGTATTCATGCAAGCAAAAGACTGTTACTAGCTGGCTGTCTGCGCAGCACATAAATTTCTAGGATTACCTTTCAGGGAAACCCTGCTGCATCTGCTAAATGCAGTGGGAATCCAAGTGTTCAGCTCAGGCAACCCAGACTGGCTCAGTGAGACCAGGTAGCTGTATTTTAGACTTTGTTACAACTAAACAGTGAGCCTCTGACATATGTTTGTATTAGACTGAAAAAGAAAAGATGTCTTATTTACTAGTGCAGCTCAGAGGAGGAACTGTGAAGACAGATTTTTAATCCAACATATTTTCACTGTTGCCCACTCCTTCTCCTAGAAAGAACAAGACTTTACTGCAAATACGCAGTTAACCTAGCTTCAGCCTATTAACTTCTATTTAACACTAGTCATGCTCAGATGCATACTGCAAGTCCCCATTTTCCAGGGCTTTTGGAGCACTTGTTTATAGGGTGCAGAATTTCAGAACGACAGATTGAGGTGGATACACTACTTATTTTAGAGCAATGTCTTCTGCACTCTGTACAAAACACAACACTATTCCCTAAAACCGGAAGGTGCTAAACAGTGCTCGATATAAAACTCGTGAAAAAGGATCAAACTGAATAATTCATATCAGCTACTCAGTTCCCTCTGGCCCTGGGTAGTGTTTCAAAATCTGTTTGAGCTTCAGGCATGTACTAATGAACCTATGTTTCTCCTAAAGGTTTGAGCAGCCAAAAAAGGACATGAACCGTATATTGCATGGTGGAAAAGTCACTAAAGAAAATTCAGAATTATTCGCATTTTTCTTTCAAAGAAAGATCAATAATATGAATTTAATGATGTTTATTGCTACACTGTTTAGATGCATGTGATCAGCAAATTCAATCCTCCTGCTAGTTCATTTAAACATATTAATAACTTTGATCCAGCCTACATTTTTGGATCCTGAAACAGTTTCATATTAACTTGCAAATGTCTAATACTTTAGGAAATACCAAATGTATACAAGAAGCCAATTTTAAAAAGGACACACTGTCTGTATTGTTTAATCTGCATCTCCTGTCAAATTTGCTAAACTATATAATTTTAATCTTCAACACAGTTTTCCACTGCCTTGATGTTAATCTTCAGAAACCGGGTGGCAATGAGGAAGACATCAGAATTTTATAAACAGAGGGTTTTCAGCTGTCTTGTTTTCTGTGTTGTGGAAATTCTTTGTTCAGGAACTCATGAAACACTTTTGCTATCTTCTTGCACCTCTCTGGGAAATGCAAGTAAAGAATCCAGGCGGCCTGGAATGACTTTCTGTTTCTTTTCCCTGCCAAACTCATTGTTATGCTGTACTAATTTTTTGATACTTTAAGTGGAACAAAACACTAATTTAATGTAGATTTCCAAAATAAGCAAAGAAGGGCAGAGTTATCCTTATATCCAAAACATAATGGTAATCATAAGTTTTCTTTCTACAACCTATTCAAAAGTATTTGATGTAGTAATTGAAAGGACAGAAGATTTTCCAGAAGAAAAGAGCTTTTGTGCATTTCTTTCAACTGCCTCAAGCTCTGAAGTGCAGTTTGGGATCTCACATAGGGCCATGAGGTACTTGAGAAGTTTGTACTGACAGTTCACTCTACCGGCCATGTTTGGTTCTCAGTGATGCCTCATTGAAATCCGCTGAGCATCTCAAAGTGCTTCTTACTTCAGATTTAATTGGTGATCTCATTAGCAGCAGTGGAGGTTACATAGTACTTGCAACAGCTCTAAGCCAAGTGGTGACAGAAGAACAGATGATGGACATTACCTTGACAACTCTGCCAGTTCTTAGGCTCAAATTTTGTTGATAGTGCCTCTTGGTAAGACTCCAACTGAATTGTGAGGACCAACTCCTGTTGTCATTTACGCTTCTGCAGCTTCCCTGAAGCCAGCAACCTGAAACTGTTTTTACTCAATATTTAGTCTCGATTTTACAGCAGTGGCAGGGATTATGCTCTCCTTGATTACAAATGGGCTTGTCTGTTGAGGGGTGACAGGAGCAGAAGGACTGTGGAGTAACATCTTGGCACCCCTCAATATGGAGCTAAACAAGAGCTGACAGTTTTTCGCCCCAAGATTTCTTTTAAGTCTTTCAAGACTTCAAATTCTGCCCTTGCGCATACCTCTTCACCCAGTGAAGGTAAACAGAGCAGAACACAGCCCTTAATACACAGAACAAGTGACTCAAAGAGGAATTCTCAGCTCTTGTTTTGCCAGATGAAGTTAAAACGATTCAGCCAACGGAGTTATCATCTAGCTCAGCTAAGAAGACAAGATGTGGACAAGTTCTGATTGCTAATGAAGCACAATAGCCATTCAGAGCACATAAGGAAATGGCAGCAAAGCTAGGCTGGTATTGCTTGGGATGAACTGTGAGCCCCAGGCAGCACATTTTCCAACTGGAGATAGAAGCAGTAAGTATTATAATGCTACAACGGAATTGTAAGGTAGTTAAGACACGCAGTTATCATTAAAGTAGTCCTTCTGTCTTTTGCTTTTTTGAAAAATCATAAGGAAAGTTGTCTAGGGAAGATGCCTACATCAGTGTTAAGGACTTAGTTTTATCCCTGGTGGTTTAAGACATTTCAAGTGAAATCATCTGTAACCTTACATCCATAGAGATTTGGAGATAGAAGGAGGAGGTTGCATTTCTAAGTAGCAGATATTCAACTAAGCTGCTTTCAACAGGTTCCTTTATCTACTAATACAATAGTCATTCCCCTGAGTTTTTTTTAATTTCTTCAGAATATATCCCACATATTTAAAGTGGATGAATTTAAACTTGATACTACCACAGCAGCCACCACCTTTCTATAGCTGTATATACCTAAAAAATACTGAGAACAGGCCATATTTCCAATCAAATTATATAAATAAGCAGAGCTTGAAAGAGTAACCAAATGTACTCTTGTGAATACAAGAACAAGATTAGATCAGAATTTTATATATGTACATCATGTTCTGGCCTTATCTGATTTCTGAAATTTGTATATCACAGTAATAGGTTTAATATTCACAGTCAGTAAGCTCACTTATAATTATCAATCAGTAGTTAATAAAGCATCATGTAAGACTCGGCAGACCTACACTAAGGTGTTTGAGAAATTAAGTTTAATTTTTTAATTAATTTTCTCTATTTTTTCCATGTCGATTTCATTTAAAAATGAGAGTCAAAAGAAAACTAAAAAAAAATGTATTTTTGTAAAGAAATAAAGAAATAACTGATAAACTCATTGAATGTTAAAGTCAAATCTCAGAACCCATTGTTCAAATGATTCTAAGGTTTTGGTTGGTTTTTTGCTTTGTTTTATTTTGGGGTTTGTTTTGTTTTCTTTTTAAATCTTGAACAGAGGCAAAGATCAGATGATTTCTAATTATAGATATTAACTAAGAATTTCAATTTATTTTGTAGCACCCATTCTATGAACTATGCAATTTTAGTAAGACATTTGGATTTTAGTTTGGTTGCACTTAAGAGCACAGTGTTGGACTGGATGGCAAAGGGTGCCTTTCTAGTGTAGGATTCTAATGTGATGTGTACTTTTTTCACACTTGCACATCAGCCTGAGAGTTCAAGAGAGACATGCAGCTTAATTTATTCACAGTGTTGCTTCATGGCCATATGCTTTCTCTGCTGCTGGGGAATATTACAACAGTGTATTTCTTTTTCTACAACGTATGCAATTTACTCATTCTGGTCTTTACCTATTCTCTTACTAATGGGGCTAAAACCATCAATGACTTTACCTCCTGACCTCTGCTAACAATGTTAACATGTTTTGGCTTGCTGTGTACAGTACAACTCACTAGTGAATATTTGTCTCTGCTACCTTAAAAGAGGTTTTCATTTAAAATGGGTAGTCCATTCCATGCAAAAGTAATTAAGTCAATCACATTCTTAATGCATTTCCTTCCTTCTCCATGTTAGCAGGATCATAGAAAGGATCATGATCATTGGAAAGGACCTCAAGATCATCTAGTTCCAACTCCCCTAGCATGGGCAGGGACATCTCACACTAAACCATGCCACCCAAGGCTCTCTCCAGCCCAGCCTTGAAAACCACCAGCAATGGAGCATTCACAACTTCCATGGGCAGCCCATTCCAGCTCCTCACCACCCTTACAGGAAAGAATTTCTTCCTTATATCCAATCTGAACTTCCCCTGGTGAAGTTTGAACCCATTACCCCTTGTCCTCTCACTACAGTCCCTCATGAAGAGTCCCTCCCCACCATTCCTATAGGCCCCCTTCACATACTGGAAGGCTTCTCTGAGATCTCCACACAGACTTCTCTTCTCCAGGCTGAAGAGCCCCAACTTTCTCATCCTATCTTCATACGGGAGGTGCTCCAGTCCCCTCATCATCCTCGTGGCCCTCCTCTGCACTTGTTCCAGCAGTTCCAAGTCCTTTTGATGTTGAGGTCACCAGAAGTGTACACAATACTCCAAGGGAGGTCTCACAAGAGAAGAATAGAGTGGCAGGATCACCTCCCTCGACCTGCTGGTCATGCTCCTTTTCATGCAGCCCAGGATACGGTTGGCTTTCTGGGCTGCAAGTGCACACTGCAGTCGGCTCATGTTCATTTTCTCATCGACCAACACCCCCAAGTCCTTCTGTGCAGGGCTGCTCTGAATCTCTTCTCTGCACAATCTGTAGCTGTGCCTGGGATTGCTCCAACCCAGGTGGAGGACCATGCACTTGGCATGGTTAAACTTGATCGGATTAGTATCAGCCCACCACACAAGTATGTCAAGGTCCCTCTGGATGCCATTCCTTCCCTCCAACGTATCAACCGAACCACACAGTTTGGTGTCATTGGCAAACTTGCTGAGGGTGCACTCAATCCCACTGTCCATTTCACCAACAAAGATGTTGAACAAGATGGACCCTAACACCGATCCCTGAGGGACACCACTCATTACAGTTTTCTGACTGGATATTGAGCCATTGACCACAACTTTTTGCATACAGCCATCTATTCACTGAGTGGTCCACCTATCAAATTGATGTCCCTCCAATTTAGGGTGTCATGTAGGACAGTGTCAAACACTTTGTACAAGTCCAGGTAGATAACGTCAGCTGCTCTACCCCTGTCCATCTGTTCCACAGCCCCATCATAGAAGGCCACCAACTTGGTCAGGCAGGATTTCCCCTTAGTGAAGCCATGCTGGCTGTCACCAGCCACCTTGTTGTTTTTCATGTGCCTCAGCATGCCTTCCAGGAGAATCTGCTCCAAGATTTAGCCAGGCACAGAGGTGAGACTGACTGCTCTGTATTTCCCTGGCTCATCCATTTTCCCCTTCTTGAAAATGGGGGTTATATTTCCCTTTTTCAGTCATCAGGAACTTCACCTGTCTGCTATGATTTTTCAAATATGATGGACAGGGGCTTAGCAACTCCATTCACCAGCTCTTTCAGGACCCGCGGATGGATTTCATCAGGTCCCATAGACTTTTGCACATTCAGGCTCTTAAGGTGGTCTAGAACCTTATCCTCTCCTACAGTGGGCCTAAGATCTTTGTTCTCACAGTCCCAAAAGATGCACAAAAGTTGAGATCCAAAAGATGACATGCCCAAAGATGATACCCAAATATGCCTATACTTTGTTGCACTTTATTCACATCAGGATGTGATCTCAGTTGTTGAATATACCTTGTGTTTGTAATTAAAGTGAAGTTATTTGTTCTTTGCCATGTTCACATGTTCTGTTTTGCTCTCTTGAAAGAGGTTGGCAAGTTTCTCCTGTGTTGCACAACCCAGCACAGCTGTCTTGTTCATCAAGTGCAATATGAGCAGAAGAGTGATCAGTATGACCCAGTGTCTGGTCCCATTTATACCGCAGAGATGTTCCTCCAAATTCACTGCAACTTCTTACTAAAACTAGGAACAAAATCTGGCTTTTTGCTGCACAGTGGGATGGTCCTGTCATACTTTCTCCTTAGCAGCTTAACTTAAAAACACATGCACTGTAACTGCACTCATTTCTGTTTCCTTGTAGGGGATTACAGTCTAATCTTCCTGCAAACGCTCACTGAAATTCTACCCTACATTTTCTGGGGACAAAATTATGGCATGGGTAATGCAAAAGTGGGTTTTGTCATAGTGTTCAGTTGAGCAGTGTTTTCTAACTTCATCTTACCCTACTCACAGTACTGCCGTAAAGTCTCATGAGTAATTCTAAAGACAGATTGCACTGAGCTGTGAGGATAACTGGCACAATCTGACTTTTCTGGTGTAAAAGTTTTATACTGGAAACACCTAAAGGCAGGCAGATTCTGTAAGGAAGAATAAACAAACATTCTCACATGAGAGAGAAAAGGCAAAGCTCTATAGATAACAAAATTTACAAAGAACATTAGGGTTTCAAGGCGCTTATTGCTATTGTGACAGTACCAATGTTTAGGGTAATATCACCTGCTTCCCACATATGTTGCTTCCACCTTGTGCCTTTCCTCAGGTAGAGTTTTCCACAAACGTATGAGTAGTTTTAGGATCTAGCTACTGCATGAAATTTGGTTAACCCTAATAGCTTCAAAAGGGCTTTGATTTTCCTGTCCATCTCACCTTCAAATTCACACACCAAGAAATGACCATGTAAGCTTTACTCACTTAAAAGCCAACCTACAAAACCCTTGAAGAAAAAAAAAAATTCTAATGTATCTAGTTAAAACTTTAGAACTTTAGAAAACTATTTGGACAAGAAAAGTAAACCATAGAATCATAGAATAGTTAGGGTTGGAAAGGACCTTAAGATCATCCAGTTCCAACGCCCCTAACATGGGCAGGGACACCTCACACTAAACCGTGCCACCCAAGGCTCTCTCCAACACAACCTTCAACACCACCAGCAATGGAGCATTCACAACTTCCATGGGCATCCCATTCCAGTGCCTCACCACCTTTACAGGAAAGAATTTCTTCCTCATATCCACTCTAAACTTCCCCTGGTGAAGTTTGAACCCATTACCCCTTGTCCTCTCACTATAGTCCCTCATGAAGAGTCCCTCCTCACCATCCTTATAGGCCCCCTTCAGATACTGGAAGGCAGCTATGAGGTCTCTATGCAACCTTCTCTTCTCCAGGCTGAAGAGCCCCAACTTTCTCTTCCTATCTTCATACGGGAGGTGCTTCAGTCCCCTCATCATCCTCGTGGTCCTCCTCTGGATTTGTTCCAACAGTTCCATGTTCTTTTGGTGTTGAAGAGACCAGAACTGCACACAATACTCCAAATGAGGTAATGAATAAAAAAACCAATGTTTCAAACTGCATAAGAGAAAAAACAAGAGTAATTTATTTCAGTACATGTTTGAAAACAGCCAACATTGTAAACCCTGTCCGGTACGTGTAACACAATATTTATAATGGTTTCAGAGTTCTGCAAATAGACAAGGAAACAACAGAGACTGAAATGTATTATAAGCCTAGGTCATAATCACTATAAAATTCTCTTTGTCTCTGAAATTCAATTCAGCTAATCCACTGCCCTGTCCCTAGGTCAATTAGCAACTTCACTGAAATATAGAATACCTTCTAATCAGAGAGATCCAACTTCTTCTCTCAGTCACATAGCTAAAACACAGCAAATCCAGTTTTTTGATGGTAAGGACTTGTAGGGGAGTTGGTTTGTACTGATGAAACAAAGAATAAATCCTAAATTTACTTTGAAGAAAGATGACTCAGGAAAGCACTTGTTCTGATGGCTGTTTTCTTGTTTTTCCTTTTTTTCCCTTAACATAGCTTGTGTTTTGTGGATACAGTCAATAGCAAGGCTGGTCATTGCCTAGAGATACATCGAGAGATATAATGCCTCTAAAGCTTGTGAGATATGCAGAGATTGTACATATTAAGTGCCAATTAACTGCACCTTTATGGCCTCAGCTTTTCCTGACTAGGAGTTGGAAAGGAAATCACAGAGTGTATGGGCTGCAATTATGTCTGTTCTTTGAAAAGAATAAAGCTCATCATCTCCTTCATCTCAAACTACCTGTCAATTTAAGAACCAGGCAAGAAATAGCCCTGGGTTGGAAAAAATACCATGAATAAATCTTCCATAGCAGAACTTGGTGAGAGTACTGAAGAAGATATTTGGAAAAGGGTGTTATTCATCAATCCAAAGGCCAATCTGAATCAAAATTTTACATCTTGATTGTGAACTGTGTGCCACATCTGGGATCCAACACCGTAGCAGGCAGCATCTTCCTTCTCCATTGATTCTGGGCTACCTGAAACATTATAGCTGACCTCAAACAGTAATTCCCATGGTCTTGATTTAAGTTATGCAGCTCAGACTCATATGTAATATAGGGTCTGATAGTAGCATATCAGGTAATCATGAAATCTCAACAAAATATTTTGAACAAAGGAAGGTTTGTTTGGAAAATAAAGTTTCTTCCGTGTGGAAATACTCTTGTGGGAAAATGTCAAATATCACATTTTTCTTACTCCCTACACCCCCATTAAAGCAGGAAAGCTAATTTGTTTTCTTAAGAAACTTCAGAATTATATTTTAAAATGATTACAAATAGCTCAAGAAGCTTCACAACACCAGAGACACAGCAGCTGAATCTCATGTGATGCCACTGTTGCCAAGCTCGGCAGGCTTGCTTTCCCAGCTGTAGGGCCCCATCACCATATCATCCCTTGCAGCTTGAGAAAGGTGACAGGGATTTGCTGTTACAAGTGGAGACAGTGACAAATGGGTGCTTTGTTTTGTTTTACTGACATTCTTGCCATTCTCACCTTTGTCAGAAATGAAGAGTAAGTGGAAACAGTGATGAGACCTAATGCCAGTGTTCTTTAAAAGGCAACCTGCTTTCACAAAATCCACAGCACATCCAGCATAGCAAGGTAGGGAGCTGTTTGTTTCTTATCAATACTTTTTCTACATTTTTTAGTAACATTTTATGGATTATTGTTTTCTTGCTTATCAGATATAGATCTTTGAAAGTAACTGCCCAAAGGAAATCTCCCTGTTGTTCCTGAGTAAACACAGAATCTCAGAGGATGAGACAGAACAAAGACAAAAGCAAAATGAACAAACCTCCTCAGAATAACGTGAAGAAATACATTCCAATGAACCAATGGTTTTGATTCTTCTAAACAGTGAATGACCCTACTGCTTAAAGAAGCTATGTCCAGATGTGCTTCAGGTTTTCATAACACAGACACCAAAATAAGAGGATATACTGCATTTCTAATAATCTGAACAATAAATGAGTACCAGGTATTTAAGTATTCAAGAAGCTTTATCCTGTTACTTAGGTTCTGCATGGTAAAATGCAGTATCAGAGAAATATGCTTTTCCAAAATGTATGAATAAGAGAAAAGGAGGGAGAAGAAAGGAAGATAGAGCATTTAGAGTTGTGCTTCTTATTAGCAAATACTTTTTAGTCTGGGGAAATAATTCTTCTATAGGTATTAGACCAAACTCACACACAATAAAAAAATAGAAAGATCGTTGCTGAAAGAATAAATTATAGATCATCAAATATAAGCTGTGTTACCTGACAAGAAGATTTTTTGTTTCTTTACAGTACTGTTCTTTCTTAAATAAAAGATTATTTTCAACTAAGTGAACATTTTAAAGCAGCAAACTATCCCTTTCCTCCGGGCTAAATACATACATTGCTTATCAACCTTTTATGATCCAAAGACTAAAATATCTTAATATATAAAATATCACCATAAAAAATGGTCAGCATGAGAAAAGAGCCACCAGCCAAGTGGCTGGATATTTTGAATGATTCATTAGATTAAGAATTATTAACAGTTTTCTCTTTTGAAATCCAACTGTAAAATGAGTAATGAAGCAGAGCAAACACATAGGGGTCATATAGGCAAATACGCAATTACAGTTGTCTCTGGAAAGAGGAGTTGTCAGAAGTACTATCCTAAGGGGGTTTATATACAGGAGAACAGAAGCAATTGCTCTTTAATATTTGGCAGTGGTGTTAATTGTATCTGAAACAGCCCTGAAAAGAATTATGAATGGAAAGGAAGTACAAAGGAGGTCCCTCTCCTTTCCTCTCACTTTCAAACATGAAGACCAGAGCCATTTCAGGGTCTGGCTGTGCAGGGCCAGGCATGGATGTGGTCAGCTCCACTGGCTGTTGAAAACAGAACCTTTCCATTTTCATTAACAGGCAGTGTCCAGAGGACCAAAGAGGAGGGAAAAAGAGAGATTAAATTGCTTCTTACCTTCTAGGTGGATAACAGGGAGCCAGGCAGGTATGGCAAGGGAAGAAGCCTTGTTTCTTTTTCCAGCTGGGAGGTATTTAGGATTAAGCCTACGTAACATGACTCATGCTATGACTTAATATTTGCAGAGATGCATAACTTTTCATCAGGAAAATCCAGGTACTTGCACATGCATAAATGTACCTTATATTTGGAAAAACACTTCCATTTGAATGTTGATTTTTGAATTCACTGAGTTATTTTGTTTTGTATAAAAGACATTAATGTTTCTGATTTCCTGGAAGACATTGATAAAAGCCCTGGAACCCAAATGTTAAGGTGTGAGTGAAGGCATAGACCTAAGCACTGATAAGTGTGGTAAAACTGTTCCAGACCAAGGAGAGCTTCACCACACACCAAGCACTGCTAGCATGCTCTTAGTGTACTCTGTGACATACTTGCTATAGAAGTAGATCTGGCATGTTAAGGATCTTATTTGTTTTCTGCTAAAGATTGCTACCTACAGAGCTAAGCTGGTTGCACCCAGCCTTATGCTCTGGAGCTCCATGAACTTTCTGAAGGGACTTGCCATTCTACTTCCCATTCATCTCCTTAAACAAGCAGGGGGAGCCCTATGCAATACACAGGGTTGTCTCACAAAATAGCATTTTTTTTCCTTCATTTTCTTCACAGGATAAAACGATCAGGTAAATATTCACCCATAAAACATTCAGACATTACAATAGTACTTTGATTGCTACTTTTTACATGTGAAAATATATCCTTACAATACCTTAAATTCTAATAAGCCCTCAGATCATGAGTACATTGGCAGTACCCGTTAGCAACACTTCTGCCTGACAAAAAAACTGGACACCTCCTTGAGAAATTTTCAGATTCATCTTGTGAAAATTAAATTCTGTATAGCTGCTAGGAACTGCTGCTTTGTTTCCAGATTTGTATTTGGGACAGGAGGAGGGTAATCATCGGATAGATGTAAGCAACACAGTACAAAGACTGAAAGCACAGTTAGAGTTTCAATTTACTTTCTGAGCAGCTTTGTCACTTCTCCACCCATGTGCCTATTCTCCCCAGGGAAGTCACTGCAAGGAGCAGAAACAACCCAAGAATTCATTGAAAAGAATCCTTCATGTTTCTTTTCCTCTGAAGACTGTTGAAAAGGTAGAGTCTGGTGTTGAATTATAAAGACAATTTAAGACTAGATATAGCAGAGGAGATTACAGAGCCAGGTTGAGTTTTGTGGGATTTTAAAATTAATTTTAAATATGTTATTAGAGCTTTTGCTTATGCCAGTGTGAGCTAAATAGGCTTGCCATAGTGCAGAATGAGCTTCCAGAGAAGTATCCTGTCAAAAGGGAGCTCTGAAGGGAGAAGCAGGTGTTTCATTCCTTGCCCCTGTTGATGCGCCTGCACTAAGAGTCCAGCTCAGGTGCAGATCCTAGACTTAATATATTCGCAGTATGTGCAGTTTTAATTGCATAACAAGGATCCATTTTCTGAAATGTGTTAATTAGAACATGTTATTCTTAAAATGTCAGGGTGAGGTTTCTTAGCTTTTGTGGTAAATATGTTAAATTCTAACGATCAGATGCTCTTGCAGGCCTTCTCATCTACTTCAACTTTTCATTGAAAACAAGTCTGAAGGACACACAAAAATGTTTTAACATTGTTCAAAATAGTAACACCTGACTTGTTTGGTGCATATGAAGTTAATGTTTTTAAAACCACAGTGTATCAGACACAATTAACATCCCATATTGAAAAATTCTCTAAATTACTTTGTGCTAGAAACTCAAAACAACTTCTCCAATGTGTACAGAAATCAGTTAAGACTCTTGATGTTAATGTTTTCTGGTAGGCCTTCTGTTTAACAGCAGACTTGTCTTTTTTTTCCCCTGGTGTTTTCGTTAAATCCATTTTCATTTTTGACATCAACAGCAAGTGTTCAGACTTGTAAAATCAGAACTGCTCTGTGCATTATTTTAAGAGTAAGATGCGAAGTAAGTGGGCGGATAACATTTATTTTTGAGGAAAGTATAGTGCTAGAATCAGAACCTTTTAAAACAAAACCAGCAGTGCTTCTGAACTAATGGGAGTATATAAACAAAGAACAAAACAAAACACAACTAATAACTTCTGGATTAATTTCTGATGCAAACTTAGATCAAAGGTAATTTTGGTATGCCTTGAAATACATTGTATGCACATCAAAAAATATAGTAGACCTTGAAATTAAGAGTTTAATCATACTTTTGATTTACACTTCCAGCATTATAAAACACTAATACAAGGAGATCTTCACTGTTTTTCTTTTGTGAGTGATGTGACTGAGAGTCTCATCAAGTGTCTTAGGTGCAACAGAAGGATTTAGAGCAGGTGTGACAGGGAGATCACTGAACAGAAAAGCCTTTGTGACTCAAAAGTGTGATGACTGGGTTGTCAGGTGGTCTCTTAAAGTCTGCCTGGCATTATTTCTCTTTCCAATAGCATTTTCATATTTGGGAGGCCTTATTGCAGATTATAAAGACACATCAAATCTCTAGTGAGAGGTGAAGAAGGAGGTACAGCAGAGGCATCACAAATCAATTTCTTTGCAGAAACACAACCAGATTAAGATGGAGACATGCTAGACCCTGACTTGCTCTGCTGGTGGTCAGGTGTCTTTCAGAAAGGCAACAGTCTTCCTCCCCTCTTCTCTTTTTACAAGGAGAAGAAAATGATTTATCAGTCAAATAAACCCTTTAAATAAAGATGTTTAATACAGTGTGTGTATGTGGGGACTTAATATCAACAGCACCATCTTCTGGGACACAGTATTGTTAAGGATGGCATTGTTACAGCTGTAGAGGTGTAACTGCACGAAGCGGAAAAGATGCCACCTTAGTAGAAAAATAAGCACTAAACCACACATTTTCATAAGGGTGGTTTAAAGTGACAGAGGTGGCAGTGCTGAGTAGCCTTGTTGCAAGTATTAATTAATAGCATACTGTACCAGATGATAACAGATCTAGAGATCAAGTGGACTAGAGATGTTTGCATATTCAATACTTGATATATTTTCAGTGTAATAAGGAAACAAGTAAATAAATACATAAATAGTTTTCACTAGAATTGTAGATTTCAGTGTCATCACTGGAGAATCTTGGAGTGAACACAAGTGTTATTTTGAGTTAGGATTTTGGCTTACAGAGATGCTGGTTCAAATCACCCACAAGGAAAGTGTTGCAAATGTTACATTTGTAATAATATGTGATTTAAATGAAAAAGCCTTCTCATAGAACCGCTTAGGCTGGAAAGACCCTTAAGGTCACTGTGTCCTACCATGCACCCAACATTGCCAAGTCCGCCACTAAACCATGCCTTTAATGCCTCATCTACATGTATTTTAAATGCCTCCATGATTCAATCATTTCCTTGGGCAGCCTGTTCCAATGCTTGATAACCCTTTCAGTGAAGAAATTTTTCATAATATCTAATCTAAGCCTCTTCTGGCACAACCCTCTACCTGGTGAGTAGTAACAGATCCCAAGGAAAATGTAGACGTATTTCGGGTATAAATGTTTTCTTTTCAGGTATTACTGCCCACCCCCACCCCCCACCTCCCCCAAAAAACCAAACCAAACCAAACCAAACCAAACCAAACCAAACCAAATAAAAAGCTGATTCCTTAAGTATTTCTAAACTTCACTGGGGAATTATACTCTTCCTATTTCATTTCTGCATGGTCTTTTGATATCTGCACAGATTTGCACTACTGTTCTAGTGAAGGTGGTGGTAAAGGCACCTACAGATCCATCCTTTTCTTTCCCTATGTTTTAATCTCAAAATATATACCCAAAAGTACTCAAGCTGAGCAACTTTTTTTTCTCTTTAGGTCTTTGTTAACTACTGAGTCCAAGACCAAAGGATCTACAATTATTAATTGCCTATGTCTGCATTTGATCTATTGCAGTGACTGGACAATCCATGAAGAATCAGATTTTCAAAAAGAAAATATATCTGGTGGTTTATTCCATCTAGATATGGAACTTTTCCCCCACAGCAGCAAAAGCAAATAGGTTAGGTGCTTGCTGTATAAAAAAAGCCCGTTTCTGATTGCCAAAGCTGATTTTGAACATTAGTCATTGAATTTTCTACATGTATTTCCACATACATTGTTTTATAAGAGAAACTCATCTTTGAGTATCAGAGTGACTAATTCACAGGGGAGCTATAAAAACAACTTAATAAATGTTCCTTTAAATATGTGTGTGCATATGTACTTTTATATAAGCAGCAGGCTAAGAAAATGTTCATTTTCTTTCTTCTTTCATTTAATTTCTCTGGGTTTTTTTCTGGTTTTTATCTATTAAGTGATTGCAAAAGAGTGGAATACAGGAGATCTAACAAACCCATTGCTTTCGTCAGAGACTTACACTTCACAACTGCTTTTCAGAAGAATGAACTCTTAATTGTTTTCTTAGCTGTCATTTTGCTCTAATGAAAAAAACAGTGATGAAAACAACAGTGATACTCATGTCACCCCCCACAAGAAAGAATCTTCTGTAATGAAAAATAATGCAACAAAATCTGCTGTGAAAAGGTAAATAACAACAGTGTAAGAAAATACCTGACTCTGTGGTTGGTCATGCAGGACAACAACTCTGCCTCTGTGTTCACAAATGGCTTTATAGGCTTGCAAACATCTGAAGCATGTGTATCAGAATATCCATATGTTCTGTTCCATTTAACAAAAAAAAAAAAGGCACCAGTTGCCTTTGCACTATTTGTATGTGCATGACTTCTTATTGCCTTTGTCTTTTATATCGATCACTTGCAAATACAGCTGATGAAAGTTGCCAGGTGTTCTCCCCATGAACTACCCAATTGTGAAAAGAAAATAGATATATGGTGTAGATATTTGCATATGAAATATCCAGAAAATCTATTTTATTTCTGCTTAAAGAAAATTGGCCCAGGAAACATCAGTCTGAGCATAACTGAAAAAAACCCAACACAGCAAAACTATAATTTCTCTGTCTTGATTATTTATCAGTTTTCCTTCAGACTGCTCATACCTCATGGGTTTAACAAAATTCTTGGCTGGGCCCTTGAGCTCACTCCTACTGTATGCAAATTGAAAGACTTCTGCTTCCTTAGTGATGACTTAATTGGCTTTTATAAGATGTATTAATTCAAGAAGAATTCCGCTCCATAACTTATGTTAATTAAACAAAACAAAACTAGTATCAAAGCTGAACTTCTAGTACAAGAAACAGACTTGGATTTGTCAGTGGTCGCACGTTTAAGAATAAAAGCTCTTTCAATATCTATTTACCAAACTGGAATAAAATATTTCAAAGAAGTCATAATGTGTTATAGATTAAAAAAAAAAGGGTTCATATGTAAGCAGAAATATTTCTAAAGCCAACATACATCAGAAGGCAAAAAAATCCCAAATAGTCAGGTCTGGCAAATAAGTTATCGTGTAACTTGGAATATAAGTGTAAATAGTGAGCAGCATTAAGAAACTTAAAGTACTAAGTACTATAATGAGTCCACAAAAGGTAAAATAACACAACCTCTAAGGCTATCATTCTACAAGTTATTTCAATAAGTGTTGTGCTGCAACAAAACTAAAAACCCACAGAGCTAAAGGAAAGCCAATTATTTTACAAACATTCTGAATACCTGAATAAGAAATTATCTTTCTCTTGTTTCTGCTTTGGTTGGGGTTTTTTGTTTTGGGGTTGTTTTGTTTCTTTTTTTTTTTTTTTTTCCCCTGTCTTGATGGGATCAAGATTGAATGGCTGGGGGAAAAAAATCGAGTTGTGTCTCCCTCCTGGATTTTGTAACAAGAGACATTTAATGGGCATCATGAAATTTGTAAACACACTGATTTAGTGCAGAAAGGGGATTTTCTGTTTTTAAAGCATAGATTTTTATTGACATAAAACCAGAGAAGGAATGTGTGAATACTTGTGAATAGCCTTAAAAGAATCTAACAGACAGTTGTAAGAGTTAATGAACAGAGACATATCCACAAGTGTTCACAGATCAGCTTTATCCCTTCTTTAACATAACTACCTTCATTTTTCTAATTTCAGTCTAGATGAGACATGCCTTGTGTACTTAACCATGGTCAAACCATGGTATTACACATGGATCATTTCCAACATGAATCTTTACGCTGGCATCCCCTTCATAAATCCAGCCCTGATTAAATAGAGCTCCTCCCTTCATCCAAACACTCTGAAGGAGCCAGGTTTCCTCTTCCTCCTCAGACTGCTCAGCTATCAAAAAAGGTCTTAAAAATAAATATTCACCTGTTTTCCATGATAAAAAATCAAATCAGATGATTAGCTGGTCTAAATGCGCTCAGCTGTGATGAGTGATAACTCTACCATGAAAAGTAACTAATAAATATTAAATTAGTTCCATCTAAAAACACAAGGCACAAAGTTATGTACTGTACTTTCTGGGCCTTTAGCGAAGTGGAAAAGGCTGAAGGTTAACTTTGAATGTGTGCATAAAATGAAAATTGTTTTTGGCCTCTGTACTGCTTTTATTACAACCACATGGCAAATCAAGTTATGCTGATGCACTTAGTAACTAAAGTTTAACTTCTCATAAAAATAACACTCTTTTCTGTAGACAAGAAAACAAGAACAATTAGCAAGAAAATGGCAAGACTTAATCTGCTTATTAAGATACTCATTCCTGGGTATTCAGAACTGGGTTTTTTAACAGTAGCTGTAATCATTAGAAAAAATGGCTTTGAAAGTGTGTCCTTAAGCCTGACAAAGTACACAACCACAGCATGAAGCTGAAAGTTTTACAGCTACATGGAAATTAAGAAATGAGTACATGTATCAGTACAGAGACTGAAACATGAACGAAAAACAATCAAAACTTTAAGCCCCCACTGTGCTATATTAGGCTCCAGCTCTTGGAGATCTGTGTATTCAGCTTAATTTAAATTGCCTAGAAGTGCTTTCCATATACAAATGCATCTTTTATTTTAACTTTATTATTTATTTTAATTTAACTTTAATAATTCATGAAATATCAATAGAATCAATATATTAATTAGTAACTCTGCATGTTGCAGAGATGAGAGGTAAGCAGACAAAGAACCACTAGTGAGTGATAAAATTCTTTCATATTACTTTCCTACTGTAAATTATTCATTTGTTCAAAGGACCAAACTGACTTGATCTTCCTTCAAATCTTATTGCTTCAGTGGTATGGCTAGTCTCTTCCCACATTGTGACTTCCTTGGCTTTTGCAAGTACTTGACTCTGAGAAGGTGAGGTGCCATTAGACCCATTAAGCCTAGATGATCATTTTCAGTCCCTTCCAAAGGAAATAGTCAATTATTTTCCATTCCATTCTGTTTTATTTTTGCATATTCCTGATTTCCTTCCCAGAGAGAACTACCATAGGGAGTAGGCTACATAGTGCCTAACAAGATAGGCAAGTCACTTGCCTACTGCTTGTGGGACCTTCCTCCACCAAGGGAGGTACAGAACAAGGAAATTCACTAGTTCCAGGAGGGCTATACAAGCTTTGTTTCCCATTGATTCCCTGAAAACAGAACAGAACCTGACTGTAAGCTCTGTAGAGGCCACTACATGGTGGCAAATATTACTTTACAGAACTGAGGGAATTTTTTTTCTGGCCCATTAAACAGTACTATCCTCTGTACTCATTTTCATTAAAAAAATCTGATAAATCTGTTCATTAGAAAGAAATGCTTATTGTTTATCATTACAGTGAAAGACCTAAGGATGGAAAGTGAAATAACTATTTCAATATCTGTTCTGGGAACAAAGCTTTCAGATAGAAGCCCATCAGTGGAATGGCAGAAAACATCTTTTTTGAGCTTTCTGTTTTTCAGACTGTGCCAGTAAATATGCTCAGCACCATTTTAATAAAAGAAAAAAAATATTTTTTTCTTTCCCTTCAGCAATTAATCATATTCTAGCTGAAGGAAAATTTAAAAACAAAACAAAAAAAGGAACCCAAAAAATCACCCACCACCCTGGAACAGTCATGCTAAAGGAAGTAAACACATCTTTCAGAATCATAAGCTTCTTTGTTCAGGCTTGTTTTGCCTTAGTGAAATCTGGAGAAACATGTATTTTCCCCCAGTTATGAAAAACTTCCTTTACACTTCCTGATTTCATTCATTATGTGGTCCTTATCACCATCTGAGAAAAAGGATCAGAAAATAACAAAGCCTGCTTCTTTGGAAAGAAATCTACAAGCAATAAAGATGGAAGAAAGCTCTGTAAGTGATTCTAAATTCCTCTGCTACCTGAAGTGGCAGATCAAGGTTTTTTTGCAAGTGAAACTTTTTCATATTGAAAGTCAAATATCACCTTTTTAGCCCATTCAGATCCCAGCTGTAGCCTTCAGGAAAAGTCACTGTTCAACTATGATATGCCTTAATATTTTATTTTCTCCTTATCTTTAATAAGATCTGTGCCAGGAGTTTCGTAGAATCCTACTTAAAGCTATACTTTTCTCTTCTCAAATTATTTTCACATCCAGCTGCAGAAATTAGAGTTCCTCTATACTTCTCAGTGAGAAACATGCTGCATGTGCTAATCTTACTGGATTGTTCCAGTATTGTTTTGTTTGTTTGAAGCATGGTGACATAGAACCAGAGTGGTGAATTGGGGCTTTAAAGGAGAAGACAATCAAATTTAATATGGTCTGTTATCAAGAACTGAGCTGGGAAATCTAACTTTATGAAAACCCTTCTGCTACTGCAGAGCTGTCATTCAAGTAGAGTAAAAAGGCTTTCTATTTTTTAAAGTCCAGGTTGAGAAGTTAATCAAGAATTAAGACTGGTGAAAATTCTATGCTAAACAAAATTTAGCATACAGGATTGAGTTTAATGTTTTTTTATGTTCCTGGGGTAAATAAATACGGATTAATCTGAGATGTGTTTTACATACTAGGGTACAAATACTTTGAACTTTAAATAGTAAAGCCATGTACTTCACACTGCTCATGGTTTTCATGGGTTACCCAAAGCAAGTGTAATTATTGCATGACAGACAAGATTGATCATTCTACTACTTTTGCATTTATGTCCATATATTATAACAAAGTTAGACGCAGTAGAAAACTAGAGTAACATGGTGGAAAATCAGTACTTAGTGGAATTAGATAGTGAGACAGAACAGAAATAGTTTAATACCATCAGTGTGAGAGATTAATAGCTAGGAGAAATGCTTTGGATAAAATGCATAATGAAGTGAAGCAGTGGAGATAAGTTTACATGTCTGTACGCACCTAGGTAATACATTCCAAAGAACATTCACCCCCATTTGAATCAGTCAGCCATGTTGCAAAGAGAACTTTGAATTAGAAAAATGACAGCTTTTTAGAATACATTTGAGAACAACCCTGAATTTTTACCCCTCTATACCTTGAAGAAGCAGATTGTGGCTCTGCTTTCCTATGCCAACATGGTATTACTGCAACTGCACCAAAATAGCCAGTGCTCTAAAGCTAATGTATACTGTAGAGTTGCACCAATCCAATGAACTTCAGCCATAAGCTTGCTAACTGCTTTTTAATTGTTCTTAATGACTACTGCTATGGTTTGGCATTAATTTACATTTATGTAAGTGTTAAAAAGGATGAATCCTACCAGATCCAGGTCATGTTGAAGGAATACAATGTCATTTTTTAATGGTAAATCTATGTAAGTGTTTTTGCCTAAAGACAAAATTTGTGATATTCACATCTACAAAGGCATAAACCTCATGCAAAATAGGCACTTTTGCATTTGTAGATCTATCAGGACAGCCTCTGAAAATAAGATTTCATGTTGAAATATATCACTGGCCAAGCATTATAGAAAAGTTTGTCTTGCCTTATATGTTTATAAGAAATATTACCAAAGACTTTCATTTGTCCTCCACTTCCACACAGTTATAAAACTTCTCAGAAGTCACATAGGTTTAAATTGTAATTTCTGCTGGTTTAATGCTCAAAAGTATGCTTTGTTTGACTGGAAATGGCCAAAAGGTAATAACTTGTCTGATTATGGATGCAATACAAGTTCTTCTTTTTTGTTCCAGTGTTTTTTTTTTCTTCCAAAAAGTACTCGTTAAACACTCCAAGAAAAAAGGTTATTTATTTATTGATGTTAGACAGTCCCAAAGTGGCCAAATAGGAGGAGGCTAAGTTATTAAAGGCTAAAGCTCCTATAAGGGTGTGATAATTTCCATGAGTATCTGAATAGAAATTTAAGTATCTAGCTTTAGAATTAAGGGTTGGTGGTTTTTAAGTATTATTGAAAAAATCTTGTGCACAGTAGCTGCTTCTCAGAAATAAATGTGAAAATCACTTTATTACATGAAGAAAAAATGCCTGCCACATACTTTGCAAAACACTTCATGGCCAGGTTGGATGGAGCCTTGAGCAACCTGGTCTAGTGGAAGGTGACCCTGCCAGTGGGAGGGGGCTTGAAACAGGTCCTTTCCAGCCCAAATCATGCAATGATTCTATGATTCTGTGCCCACTTGAAGACTCATCTTGACTCTCTCCATATTAAAAAGAAATCTCAACCTTCTGCTTTTTCTGTCTAGTGCCCCTCATTCCCTTCCTCTTTTTGAAGGATACCTGACAAAATGATAGCATCATTTTCATTCCAGAACAAGAAAATATATAATGCTTGTATTTTTTACAGCTGAATTCTCTTCTCCAGACAATTTGCCTGATTTTCAGAGATTCCCCGGTGCCACAGGCATACTGTATCTAACATCACATCTAGCCATACCTAATAAACGTCTTATAAAATAGCATAGAAACCCATTTGCCTTCTTGAATATTCCAAAATATTCAACCTCCAGTAGACAGACTGCTCAGCCTGGCATTCCTCTGCTCTTCCCCATAGCTGTCATTTCTGCCAGTACTAGGCAAGTCTGTTATAAATGTTAAAGATGTTAAAGATGTAGGACTACCCTCTCTGTAGTGCTTACACTTGCAGTTAATTCTTCAAGAATTCATTACCCATAAGAAATTAGGGCTTGTTGAAATCTTTTAGTAATTTGGTTTAGCATTTATCAGCAACGTATTTGTGTTATATTTGAAACACCAGGCTGGATGCTTACATTCCTGTTTCTGTCTTTTCAGGGGTTTTCTCTTCACATGGGTCTTCTCCTTCCTTACTGAATAGCATGAATAGCACAATGATGATTTATGGCAACTGCCTGGGCTTGTGCTTTGTGCCAACCTGTTAGTAGCTGACCTCTCCCAGAAGCTTCTCTGGTTACTTAGAAATGTTAGAATCAATTAAAACTGTGGACAGTCACATGGGCAGCATGTAGGGGAGCCAGTTATAACCTCTTGTTTCTGTGCAAACAGCCGATTTGGGGTCCAGAAATAGCCTTCTGTACTGGAAAAACAATGAGTGATCATGCACAGGTTATGTAACTAGCTGCTAGAAAGAGTGCAGAAATTAATTAATTCTGTTTAGCATAATCTTATTGATAATGGTTACATGTAATTTAGATATGCTAAAGGGGAAGGTGATCTCCTGAGTTAGTCCCTGAATAGCTGACGTCAATCAGGTTTGTGCAATTCTCCTTGCAGATGAGGACAGCCATGGGTATACAGGACTTTACACCAAAAAGCCTTTCATAAATTACAATTAAAGATAAGAAAACATGGGTTTGGGTGAATGGTCTGTGAAGAAATCTCAGTTTTTACCCAGAGTTTATTATCTACTCTACTTTTTCTCTTTTTTTTTTTTTTTAATTTTTAGCATAGTTCATGGAGGATCAATGAATATGCTTTTTTGGTTTTGTAGATCTATGTCTTTTAAACCAACAGAATTATTTGATCCTTCAAACAGATTCCGTTTTCAGTCAGCTGGCAAAATGAAAGTCCCCTGTAAGAGGTGATACAGTAAATGTCTTCCTCATCACAACATGCTACAGAGAAAATACAGACAAGCAGTGGCCCTGCTGCCTTAGATAAATCAGCTCACCAGAAAAACTAAATAATAGACTAAATAATAAGTCAAAAAATATGCTGTAACAATTTGTATCACTGTGTGTGTGGAGAATAGAATCAATAGTGCCCGGAAAAAAGCCTTCCATGTTGGAAAAACAATGACTGTTTATACACAAATTCTGAAACAAAGACACAGGAAGAAGCACAGAAGAAAAAGACTTCCAGTTAAGATAATCATATTGATATAAATTACGTTTAATTTGCTTAGTCTAAAAATAAGAAGATAGGAAACAAGAGGAGGAGTTATTTTTTCCCTTTAATTGCTTTAATGAACTCCCTGAAGGTATATGAGATATATAGATTGGACTGTGTAATTCACTTAAATTAAAAGCTCTACCTTTTATGAAGAGGTTATTTACTGTTTGTTACTTGTGTCTGCTTCTAGACAACCACTGTGATGAAAAGATTTCATCTGTACTGAGGTATGCATTTTCTGAATCTAAAGCCTGTTGGTATCCTTCAATTCTGGCAACTTGTCAAGCAGTTGGTTAGGCATTTGCAATTTAGAATGAGAAACTTCAGCAGAAATGCACAAGAAAATTTATTAACTCATAAGTTCCATAAAAGAAGAAAAATAAGAAAATGAGAAATAGAAGTAAAAAAACCAACCAACAAAACAAACAAACAAACAAGCAAAAAAAAAACAATGAAAAAAAACCACAAACAAACCAGAAAAAAATTAAAAAAAAAAAAAAAGAAAAATATAATGGAAAAAGAAGGGGGAAAAAATTTTAAAAACTGCTTACCTGGCTTGAAGTCCACAAGTGCTGGAGAATATTAATAGACATTCTGTCATACCTGAGACTAAGCATATATTAGTGAAAAGGTGCTCCTTTTTCCTGAAAAACTGACAAAATATTTTTCCTGCTTTCCTGAGTTTCAGGCTTAGTATGCAAACAGGCTTTTTTTCTTTTTCTTTTTTTTTTTATTTGTTATATGAGACTGTAAGTGCATAGTGAAATGCTTTGATCACTTACACAGGAGTATATATTCTTATGACTTTCAATAACACACATAGCATGAAACTATGAGGAAAGGCCAGAGCTGATAATGAGTCCAGGCATAGAGTACCAATGCAGAAGATAAGAAAATCTTAATTTTGTCTGGAGCATTTTGCTCTAAATTTTGTAAGAGCCTCGCTTCATTATGTTTTGTAGTAGCAGGAAAAAAAAGAATTGATTCTCATCTTGATAAAGTATATCCTGCTTCATTCAGTGTAGTTGCAGCGATGTTTTCATTTTCTACTCTGTCAGGATTTTTAATGAATCTGATTTCCCTATTAATTTGATATTCAGGGAACTTGCCATATATAAAATATGATTTTTTATTATTCGTGTCCATATATACTGAAATGTGTTATATATTAAAAAAATCTAAATTAGATCAAAGAATACTTTATAGCTGAATGCTACCCTGAAGTAGGTCATAAGATTGAGTGTTTTGATACATATGATCTGTGAAGGTCATGATCTGCAGGTTTAGAAATGAATTTGTAAGAAAAAATACTAGAAAATTAAATATTTTCTCAGTTTTTCACACATACTGGTAGGAAGTGTCAGGGTGCACCTAATAAGTGTCTCAGTCACAGAAGTAGTCAAAAATGTAATCTGGTAGCTCAGAAGAGATGCTGACCCACAGCAGTGGAAGGGAAATAGGAGGTGCAGACAATAATTCCATTCATGAGCAGAGGTGATTGGATCTTTTTTCTTCAAAGGAAGGATATGAAAAATAATTGAATTATTTTTCAGATTATTTATGACAAAGGGACAATCTACAGAATCACTGATGCTCCAATATGTCCCTGAGCTTAATATAAATTAAACACTTGGAGCATTTTCGTTATTAAAACAATAAGAAGGTATGAGAGGGAATCAAAGACAATTTAGAACTTTGGAATCTGAATAACAAAATGACTGTGTTTAATCCACTGCAATTAATTATTAGAGCCATGAAACATTCATAGAATCTACCTTCTTGCACAGCATTTGGCATAGTCCCGCAAAGCATAGAATCATAGAATAATAGAATATTTAGGGTTGGAGAGAACCTTAAGATCATCTTGTTCTAACTTACCCTGCCATGGGCAGGGACACACTAAACCATGCCACCCAAGGCTCTGTCCAACCCCGCCTTCAACACTGCCAGCAATGGAGCATTCACAACTTTCCTGGGCAATCCATTCCAGTGCCTCACCACACTTACACTAAAGAATTTCTTCCTCATATCCACTCTAAACTTCCCCTGGTTAAGTTTGAACCCGTTGCCCCTTCTCCTATCACTACAGTCCCTCATGAAGAGTCCCTCCCCAGCATCCCTATAGGCCCCCTACAGATACTGGAAGGCTACTCTGAGGTCTCCACGCAGCCTTCTCTTCTCCAGGATGAACAGCCCCAACCTTCTCAGCCTATCTTCATACAGGAGGTGCTCCAGTCCCTCATCATCCTTGTGGCCCTCCTCTGGATCTGTTCCAACAGTTCTATGTCCTTTTTATTTTGAGGACACCAGAACTGCACACAGTACTCCAAGGGAGGTCTCACGAGAGCAGAGTAGAGGGGCAGGATCACCTCCTTCGACCTGCTGGTCATGCTCCTTTTGATGCAGCCCAGGATACGGTTGTCTTTCTGGGCTGTGAGCACACACTGAAGCCGACTCATGTTCATTTTCTCATTGACCAGCACCCGCAAGTCCTTTTCTGCAAGGCTGCTCTGAATCTCTTCTCTGCCCAGAACTTCTCTGACCACTTGGTGGATAAAGAACTGGCTGGATGGCTGCACGCAAAGAGCTGTGCTCAATGGCTCAAGGTCGAGTTGGAGACCAGTAACGAGTGGTGTCCCTCAGGGATTGGTGTTGGCACTGGTCTTGTTCAGCATCTTTGTCGGTGACATGGACAGTGGGATTGAGTGTGCCCTCAGCAAATTTGCCAGTGACACCAAGCTGTGTGGTTCAGTTGATATGCTGGAGGGAAGGAATGCCATTCAGAGGGACCTTGACACACTTGTGGGGTGGGCTGATGCCAACCTGATGAAGTTTAACCATGCCAAGTGCATGGTCCTCCACCTGGGTTGGAGCAGTCCCAGGCACAGCTCCAGGTTGGGCAGGTAAGTTATTTAGAGCAGCCTTGCAGAGAAGGACTTGCGGGTGCTGGTTGATGAGAAACTTAACATGAGCCGGCTTCAGTGTGTGCTCACAGCCCAGAAAGACAACCGTATCCTGGGCTGCATCAAAAGGGGCATAACCAGTAGGTTGAGGGAGGTGATCCTGCCCCTCTACTCTGCTCTCGTGAGACCTCTCTTGGAGTATCGTGCACAGTTCTGGTGTCCTCAACACCAAAAGACATGGAACTGTTGGAATAAATCCAGAGGAGGGCCACGAGGATGATGAGGGGACTGGAGCACCTGCTGTATGAAGATAGACTGAGAAGGTTGGGGCTGTTCATCCTGGAGAAGAGAAGGCTGCATGGAGACCTTACAGCAGCCTTTCAGTATGTGAAGGGGGCCTATAAGGATGCTGGGGAGGGACTCTTCCTTAAGGACTGTAGAGTTAGGACAAGGGGTAACAGGTTCAAACTTGAACAGAGGAAGTATAGATTGGATATGAGGAAGAAGTTCTTTACTGTGAGGGTGGTGAGGCACTGGAATGGGTTGCCCATGGAAGTTGTGAATGCTCCATCCTTGGTGGTGTTGAAGTCTGGGTTGCGCAGAGCCTTGGGTGGCGTGATTTAGCTCGAGGTGTCCCTGCCCATATTAGGGGGTTGGAACTAGATGATCTCAAGGTTCTTTCCAACTCTAACTGTTCTGATTGATTCAGAATCTATGATTGATTCTAACAGCATATCTTTATAGAAATTGAATTCATATCACATACTTTGGCATTGTTATTCTACTGTCAGAATTAGACATTAGTTTCTGGTATTGTTTGGTTTCTTATTGATTGGTTTAATCCTACTTCCTGGGTCTTTCTTGCTTGTCTTTGTTTTTTTTCTCTCATCTTACCTGAACTGTGATAAAACACAGCGCTTGTTATAATTTTACTGTAAAGTGTTTCACCGTTGAAATATCTTTTTTCATCTGAAGAAAATAAACTGTATTTTGCCTGACATTAAGAACAGGTGTGTTAACTTGTTGTGCTCCATTCAGCAATGGTGTCTTCCCCAGGAAAATGATTAACTGGAGAATGGGACAACATTAGTTGAAGATTTAATCGATTTCCTGAGTGATGTAATAAACTGATTTATAAGCAGCTGTTACTAAATTAAAGGAAATTAAAAGAAATTAAATTAATGTCACAGATGAATGAGTAACAGAAATAGAGGACTGGTTTGATCAATACAAAAGACATTACGAGCTGAACTATTGAAAAGCTGAAATTCATTGAAAGCAACGAAAAAGCATTTGAGTTAAGGTATCATAGTCTCAAAACTGTGAGAAAAAATAAGCAACACAGCCTTAAGTGGCTGATAAAGAAGAGTGACAGAAAACGCAAGAAAGATTTCAAGTAGTATTTCAGAGAAGTTTATTTTGGGACCGGCCTTAGATCAGCTGTTTCTGCCATGGGAGTGGAGCACAGGGAACCAGCAGAAAAGTCATCTTCAAATTTGCTCATGCCCTCTTGCCCCACTCCTCAAAAAGGCTTTGCTTACACTTGGCTTACAGAAGTGAAAACAGCTTCATCAAACCTTTCTGACGATTAGCTTTCAGCTTTCTGATTTTCAGCATCTTCTTCCCAAAGGAAGTTGGGCAGGAAAGTGGAGAGGGGTGCAGGCTCCTGGGGAAACTTTGGGAAGATGTTCTGAACCTTTGGAAGAGGAAGAATTTATTTTACAGGTGCAGTTTTCTAATGAAAATGTGCACTTAATACACCTGATACAAGGAAACGAAAGCAAGAATCAGTTACCCCAATATAATATGTACTTGCATATGCAGAAGAAAAGGTATCAAAAAATATTTTCAGAGGCATCAAGCAGAAAAATTACCAAAAGGATAGTCCCAAAAGGTATTGCCAATAACAAGAAATAACACATCCACCATGAATTGTCTCTAGAGTCTTTTGCTTTATGTGCTCATGTAGAGCAGTATAAATCAAAGTGATAGCTCACAGGAATATGCCACATCCAAACTGTTATTCATTACTTATATTCTGCATGTAAAGCAGGTAAGTCACTATGCAAGATATTACATTGCTTGATTTTCAGTATGTCAACTATGTGTTTGCATTAAATTGCAATCTGATAGCAGTTTGGCAAATTCATTAAATTTTCCTTCAGCATCTGCTCTTATTTGCAATTGCAGAAGTAGCTGAAAGGCCACAGAGGTTAATTTCAGACTCACTTTCCCACTGAAATTCAACCTTCATGTGTGTCCCCTCTGCCTGCTCCCAATCCTTCCCCAACACAGAACATTCTTAAGGTCACCCTTGAGATGTCATATCCATTTTTTTGCCCCATCTGGGTCAGTTAACATTGTTCCTTCCAGTCACAGAGGTTTGTAGTGGGACCTCAAGTCACTTCAGGCTTTTTGTCATACACTTTTTCCACCACTCAAGCTTCAGAATTTCTCACCAGGTCTAATGGGCCTGATAGTGTGCTCTCAAGGGCATTTCCAACCAGAGCACACTTTCTGACTCATCTGTATTGCAGAACTCTTCTCCTAAGAGCTGAATAAAAGCTACTGGAATAAAAATCCTCATATGAAATGAAATTCCTTTTTAGTTTTTCAGAAAAGACATTTCTCTAGAGTAAGATTTGTTGAAAACATAGCAGATTTTTAGCTTAAATCTCTGGGGTTTTGCCTCATGATAGTTTCCTCTGGCAGGTCATCACAATACTGATGAAAGCACTCCGTGTCTGCACCTGCACGATATTGTCCACGGGTGGATCTGATCAGCAAAGCCAGAGACCCTGACTGTTTCAGCAAAGTAGCAATCTTACAGAGCTGAATAGCTAACACAGGGATGAATTTCCTGGATACTGCTCACATTTGTCAAAGTAACATATGAATGCATGTGCCTGAAAGATATTCTAGCTCACTGACCCTTCTGTCAGGAAGTAGGGAGCTTCAGCCAGGTTTATGAGGTTTGAAATGCTCTACAAAGAAGCTGTCTGGGGTTTTTCTCAACCTTTTTTCACCTGCATAGATACCTGGAGCATTGTTCCTTTGTAGTGCTTGGATGTTTTCTCTCTTTCCTTCCTGATATATTTCTCTCAAGTCTTGAAAGATGCAGGTCCTCCTTGCATTACAGTCTCTGAGCTCTGGACAGGTACCTGGGGGGCTATTCCAGTCTCACCACAAAAAACTTCACATTTTTTTGCTTGCCATCTTAGCAGTCTGTGTCGTTTTGTGGATCTAGGATGAAAGTGGAGTTAGTTTATATTTTCCAAGTTATTTTACATTTTCTACTAAAACATTGAGATTCTTAATATAGGTTAAGAAAAATTTTAAACTATTTTCACTATAGCAATATAGTTTCTTGCTACTCACCTTTCCAGTCTCCATATTCCTTCAGTAAAATAGCCACAGCCTTGCTTGTGGTGAAAATAGGAATTAATGAGATTCCCTACTGAAGAGGTCCACAGTTTCCCTCTATGAATTTCTGTTTGAAGAAATCTAAGGTTTAGCTTATATTTAGTTAGTTACAAAATAGCTGCTCTCAATTAGGAATTGATATTTCTAACACTGTTCTCTTGTGCTTCCTCTTCCTACAACTGTAGATGTGGATTTAAAGCACTATAAAGAAAACATAGTTCTTTGCTTTCCATGTAGTCCTTTCTCTGCAATAAAATAAAAAGCCAATCATCAAAACGCTTTCACATTTTCTCTTTCTATCACAGGAAATAAATTTTACCAGTCAGACAGCCAACCACGTGCTTTAATAAAACTGTTTCTAGTTTTAGCATAAAAAGTTTTGCATCTTTTATCACAAGATAAGAAGTTGCAAGTTTTGGCCCCTACCTGATTTAAGTTGAAATAAAAATTTCAGCCTCTTTACACTGAGAGTGATCAATCCTGCCAATATAATTGTGTTAATTAGAGCCGGATGGATTCTTCAAACTAAACAGACTTTGTGAAATACATTTAAAAATTTGGTGCTGAGTTATTTATTCTTTGCAAAATTGATAGTGAGAGTCTTTGTTTGAGAGAAGTGTTATTTCAAAGCTTTTTTCCCCCATGAACATCTTTCTGAATATCTTTACATGAAATAACCTTCAATCTTTTAAAGTATATGATCCATACCTTTCTCCATTGCAAAATTCATAAGTATGTGGGATAGAGAAATTTTGGCACCAAATACTAATTTTTCCCACACTGGATATTCACGCCTCATAGATGAAACTCTAAGGAGAATGAATATTTTGTCAAACACCGATGTGCTAGACAGAAAGCAAGAATTTCATTCTGGTACAACTCTGTATAAAACTTTCAGCTGCATTTCTTTGTAGCTTGATTTTGTTAGGGATAAAACTTGTTCACACAAACATATTCACAGGAAGGTGGGAGTGTGATCATCGAAGGTATTTTCAATCTAGCTGCCAAATGTACCAGCAGGTGTCCTTTTGTCATCCTAGTGCTGTGATGACTTGTCTCACTGGGTGACCATTGCCCCTTCTGCCATGGCACCCTGGGCACTGTGTCCCCACAGACTGGGAATCATGTGTTTCAGACCACGGAGGGAGTGAAGAATTCACATACAAAAGAAGCAGTCAAAGCTTCTCCCCGATTCCAAAATGCCTTCTTTTCACTTACAAGAAAAACAAACAAACAAACACAAAACCCAAAAAACCTAACCAAACAAACAAAAAAACCCCACAGAATAAAATCCCAACCAAAGGCTAGTACAGTAGTCTCACATAGTCTCAAATTTAGACAGAAAATAACTTCCCAAGAAAGCAAGATGCAAACATTTCTGGCTTTCATTCTGCAGCCTCACAGCTCTGAGATACATGTGGAGCTGTCTTCAGAAAATGGAAATGTTGGTATCTGGATGACATAAATTCAATCCAGCTTTGGTAAAGCTGACTTTGATATCTCATTGGAGTCACCCTCTTTTGCAATGCTGTGAATCCCTCATGAGACAGATGAAGTACCCAGAGTTTTCAGCTCACACCTCCATGGGAAAGTGCCTGGAAATTCAGAAACGCTTTAACTCCTTTCATCCCAATTTCCTCCTCCTCTACTCCCCTTGCTCCCAGCAACTTGCTCCTACAGGATGGTCCTGGCATCCTTGTGGACCCCAAACCCAAGACAGCAGCACAACCAAGCTGCCTCACAGCTCCATAGCTGTCACACTCCTGCAACTGTAAGCAAAGGCTGACTGTCCAAGGGAGAAGGGGAGAGAAGCAACAGAAAAGACACAAGACCTGGAGCCCTTTTTTTTTGCTCAGAAGGTTCATCACAGGCAGTATAGCTTGGCATGGGTTTTGAAAAGTTTGCCCTTCAAAATGAAAATTTCCCAGGTGATTTGGTTTTTTAACAATTGGTTCTAATTTGCTGCCTTAGGTTTTTGAAGGTTTTTGCAACTGAGTGAACTCAGTCAGACAGGTTTTCTCTAAGCATCAGCAACACAAAAACAATACAGGCAAATGGAAAACTGTCGTCACTGTGGATGTGCTGGATGGATATTCTGGAAGGGGAAAAAGGTACTTTTTAAAGGTTTTCTGTATATCTAGCACAGTACTTGATTATTTGTGAAAACAGCAAACCACTGTTGATATTCATCTACAGGGAAACGTTTAAATTTCATACTGTACTGCATCTATTATAGCTCAAGCAAAGTTCATGTTCTCAAGGCCATCCTCTTTTGTAATTTGGTCAACAAAATCCATTCTTTTGTCTTGCTTTTTTGTTGTTGTTTTTTCTTAAAATAGAGCTTAGAATTAGTGTAGTGAAAACCGCTATAGGCTTGAATTAAGATAACAATTTGCTCTTTCTCTTGGTCAAGAAATAAGGTGCAGAGATGAAAAAGATTAAATGAAGGAGCTAAAGTGGATGAATCTGCTAAAAAAATAATGAAAAATAGATATTTGCAAGGCTAGCTCTTTTCCCTTAGCATGAACATGAAGTAATAACCCTTAACACCTTAAACAACAGCAGCACTGCTATATCATTTGCAGGTCTACTCATTCAAAAATAGTATATTGTATTTTCAAATGTAACCAGTAACTTTTATCTTGGCTTCTAAATTTAGACCCTGATTTTCAACAAGTAATGCACTGAGGTTTCAAACATTTTGGCATATTAGAAGGCAGTGTCCATGCTATTTTTCATTCTCTATTGTATTCTTTTTTTTTGTTAGTGCATAAGATATGTAATGGCTACTAGATCAGTAATAATATGAACATAAAGTTTCACCATATCATGAATAAAGAGGATTTATAAGGAAAAATTAAGGCACAAAATCAGCAGAGCTTGCTTAAATAACTTTGTGACGGCTGACAAATGAAAAACTGGTGCAAAACCTGTGCAATACCAAAGGAAAGATAAGAGTTGCTCAAGATACTATAGGAAGCTGCAAAATGAAATCCAGCAAAGTGTTAGTTAAAACTAGATTTTGTGGAAATTGTGTTAATAATACAGATTGATTAGGCTGACAAATAGTGCCCCAGCAAAAGTAAGAGCAAAGCTGATAAAGCATGGGAGAACTTACTGCAGAGACCAGGCCCTCCTTGCCAGTGCGATAATCAAGATTCACCAGTAGCTATCTTTTTTCTTCTCCACAGCTTTTGTGATCCTGCTTCCTGTGAGCCTTTGATATTTTAATGGATGCTTCTCACCAAGTGCAGTTTAAAAGACTTCTAAAGCTTCATGATCCTGACTTCAACATCTGTACAGTTGCTGTCCACCTGACCAATTGCATCTCAAGCTGACTTTCTAACCAAAAGACATTGAGCAGGAGTCTGCTGTCTGGACCTTTTGTACCTCAGGAGGGGCTATCTCAGGGGCATCCTTAAGGCTTCTTTTAACTCACAATCTAGACCCTGTGGAGTAGTGGTTATGGGGGCTAACAACAGGCTATGTGCACTAAATCAGCCCATCTTCCAGTTACATAATATCCTGTTGTGGGGTTTTAGGATGGGAATAGGGTGAATAGAGAGTCAATTAATTTGCAACACTGGTTACTTTGATTTTTCCCATAATAGAGAGTTTCCTGGGAAGGGCTTTTTGACATGGGCTGATGGACCACTTCACTACTCACCATAACCATCCCAGATAAACACAAAAACCTGCCTATTCATTGCAAGTCTTCTCAGCAAGGAGTGGCTGCAGACTAGGTATGTTAAAGAAACCACCTGGAAATGATAGCTGTGTAACTCCAGTGACAAGGCAAATAAATGGAGTCATGATTGCTCAAAATGAAAATAATTAATTTGTGCTCAGCTATAAATCAGCACTGACTGCAGGAAGCAAAAGAACAGGGTAGGTAATATGTCCTTAAATGGAAAGCAAAAGGGGCAAATATGTATTTAATAGGATTAAATCTATCATGATAAAAAAAGATACATTTGACAGAATAAATAGGAAGAGATTAACTACACAATTTCTCCTCACAAAAATAAAAAACTAAAGGCATGAATAAAATTCTTTTAGGACTGAAATATTTTCATTCAATAATTAAACAAGCTTTGTAAAAGGATTTTATAGCACAGATAAAAACAAAGATATTGTGGACATATGACCTTGCCTCCTTGGTTATGGTTTCCATGAACTTCTTTATTTCAGAAAACCTTTAATGCCTGATTATAACCAGAATTCTTTTGGAGGCAAAGCTTCTTTTAAAATCTCTTACTAAAAACAGCTGGTTTGGGGTTGCCAGTTGTTAAAAAGTTATGCTAGCTGTGGCACATTCATGGTACCACTGTAGCAATGTTTGCAACTGGACTTTCTCTGAGGGCTTCATTTTAAACCACTCCAATACTATAACAGCAGTAGCCACTGGAAAAAAAAAAAAAAAAAGGAAAAGAAAATGTTTTTGTGAGAATTTTCGCAGAAGAAGCTTTGGATTGGAGATGCCTAACTTCATTAGAATTAACCAGTAACACTGCCAGAACTTAAAAAAATGAAAAAAATGTGGTTTTCTTTTTTATTGAATTCTTAATTTTGTCAGTTTGAAAACAGTAACTTATTAGAGGACCAAAATCAGTAACACTTTCACAATCAAAACTCAGAATATTTTATATCTCTTGCTATTGCTTCATGCCTAAGACATCCAGAATCAGACCCTGGGGCCCTGAGGTGATGTTGGCCTTATGAAGCCCAGCTGGAATGGGGAACACGGGACAAAGCCTCCTTTTTTGACACCTTATGCTGCTGTTCTCACATTCACTCCCTTCTTTGTACTCAGCACTGACTGTTGCGCTCAGTTTGGTCTGTTTGCTTTCAGAAGTTAGCTCAGGAACAGAGGAAAGCAAGGCATTTATGCTTCCTTGCTTTTACAGATGAGAGATGAAGGTTGAATTCCAGTGAGCTTTGGCTTGTGAGAGCCCAGATCAGAACAATGCTACTCCAGCACCCATGCCAGCATTTACACCCTCAACCTCCCTCTTCAAAAGCCCAGTCAGTGTCTGGTAATCGTGGGCAAAAAGACTGATTTAGCTGAGTTCTTTAGCTGCAAGTTAGACCCTTTTTGCCATTTGTTTGATGGTTCTTTTTAGCACCTGTACATCACCTTTGTTTGGGGCGCATTTTCCAGCATTACCTTCAAACTTGCGTGCCTTGATCTGGACATTGCAGACACAGGCAGCGGCACCTACTTCAGGAGCTGCTTGACAGGTTCCATCCTATAACTCTCTTTCCCATTGCTGACAGCTTCCTAAAAATTACAGATTTAGGCAGAACTTTTCATGTCTGGTATCTGCCTTAGGCTGTTTCTGTTATGTTTGGGATTTTTTTTTTTAAATATTTTAGCGAAAATAAAAAGTCTGCTTCCAAGAATACATTTAAGGAAAAAATACATCATTATGTCTACACTCTGTCGACACAAAAATAAACAAACCCAAACCAAACAAAATACTCAAAACAAGAACAAAATCCCCAAACCCTTGTAACTATTTTGTTGAAGTTAAAGCATTGTTTTATTTTGGAGAAGGAATGTCCAGGCATGCTTGTCCTTCAAAATTCTGTGGGGTGGGACCATAATAGAAACATCTCAAGTCTTTCTTTTGAATTAAAACTTCTCACTGTGCTCAAACCAAGAGATTTAAGCTCTCACATGTATTCCATCACTACTACAGATGGGGTCCATCAGTATAGCCAGAGAGAGCAGTTGGGGGAAATCCCAAATGTAGCAGGAAGCCAAGGTTGCTGGGTCCGAGTCTGCCTGAGGACTTCCACAGTGAGGTTAAACTAGGAAAATTCCCCAAGATCACAGGTGTGGGGCAGGAGGCTGTTTTGTAGGTGAGTAGGTCCTGTTAGGCAGGACTAGGCAGGTACATCCCCATGGGTCCCTGATTGAGGATGGTGCAGCGAGCCTAGGGGTTCCTGCCACGGTGTTGCCTAGGATGGTGTCAAGAAGGCAGTGTTTCAGGGCACTTGCTGGTTTAAGGGTTACATGGTCAAGTAAAGCCATATTGAGTGTACAAGCCATATATGTGTCTCATACACACACCTGCGCGTGCATGTACGCACAGGTGGGCACATGCACACCAGTACACCCAGTGCCTCAGATGGGGCGCCAGGGAGGGAGGGAAGGTGAAGCAGGAATGCAGTCTCAGCAGTGATCACCTCTCCTGGACAGATGCTTGCTGTTTCAAGCTGGGAGCCCCTGCAGATGAAAAAGCTCACACCTTGGACAGAGCAGTATGACAGTAGCACTTACCTGCCAAAACCTTGTAAGGATGAATGTGCCTGCCTTGGGCAGTGGGGAATTCAGGTCCATGTGGACCAGACAAGCCTTGCAACATGCAGGCAGTGTCTGCTGAACACCACAGCCCTGGAGAGGGTGTGCTCAGAGTAGCAGACTTCTGAAAGTAGAGGTATGATTTTGTTTATTAAAACCACACCATTGGAATAACATATGGTTGGTCTGAATGGAGCACATCAGGCATACATACAAACTGAGGGGACAAAAAATTGCAAAGGCGAATTCTCAAATAGTAGGTGTGGTCCTAACAAAGGCGGTTTGTACATCCTTAATGCAACTGTGTGCATGCCAGTTCTTTGATGTAAGCAATATCACACCCAGCCACAAAAAAGTGACAAAGTCCATTCAGTTCTCCCAGGGCTCTGACAAGATTACCAACCCCAGGATGTCTAAGAAAAGGATGATGCCGAAGTAAAGTGAATTCTCCACTTAAACACACTGAACAAAATTTATCATTGTGCAGTGGATTTGACTGGCATGCTAAAAATTCCTATTCTGCATGCTTTAGAGGAGAAGTAAATGATAGAGAGGGAAGATGCTCAAGCCACTGCTTCCCCAGAAAACTGCACAGAGATCTAATTTAAATTCTCTTCTCCTCAGCCATGAACAGTAGGGGACTCTGACTGTATGGTGGTAATTAAAGAACTGGACCTCAGTTGTATTTTCAGACTTTGGGGATTCCTTCAGCACATGGATCAACCCTTTCTGAGTTGCCCAGGTTGTTTGTTCTTTTTGGAGTGCTCTCTTTTTGTTTTTCAGGTTCTTTGATCCAAATCTTCAACTGGTGTAAATTGGTACTGCTCCCTGGGGATGTAGTTTTTAAAGGTGACAGAAAAAATGCTATTTAAAAGCACTGCTTTGTCAGTCTGACTGTGAAAAGAGAAATAAAAATGGCTGCTGCTTGCAGTACACAACTGGTTGCTTTAGTAATAAAGTCACATTTGGGTTGAAGGGACCCTGTATAGGACAAGTAATATCATTAGAGAAGTGGAAAGATAACCCTGGCAGAAAGGTTCATGGCAATCAGATTGAAAATGGGCATTGACAGAATAATTAACAGGCTGTTTTGCTGCTCTTCAATGATGACTGAACAAACACAATTCTGGCATTTTATACTGGACTTGCTGAGTAAATTTGCTTTACTCATAACAAGAATCTTCTAATCAGGTAGAGCTACTGCCACTTAGGGCATAAAGGAATGCAGGGAATGCAGTGTGGATGGGTTTATTAAAATACCTATGGCAGCTTTATATTGGAAACTCTTTTGCTTGTCATGGTGCAATCACAGTTCTTACCAGCACTGTAGCAGTATATTTCTCTCCTTTACATATGAAAACATGCAGCGAATCATATTTCTTATATTTCATGCATCTTATTCATGTTATTTGAAGGTACAGCCACTGATTTTTCCTTTGGCATAACCTTTGTCATTTGCTATAGACCTTCTACATATGCTTAGGCTGTCAGGAGTAGCAATGTTAGGTACATAAATACACTTACAAATCCAGAGAAGACAGGTGAGTGAGGGTAGTCGGATAGTAAAAAACCTGCTTTCCATGGCTCAGGCTGTTGCAGATTCAGCAGGTTCCCACACAGAACATTTTTAGGAAATTTACATTCCGTGGGAAACGCATAGTTCAAATGGGTGTCCTTAGAGAGATCTGGTTTATCAGTTTAGAGATATGTGAGTGTCAGACTTCTTTCTTCTGTCCCCAGCTTTCACTGTTCATAGATTTGCCCTGCCAGAGTCACTGTGTGCCTGTGGCTCTTTCTTCTCTAGTGAGGGTTCCAGCTCTTTCAAAGGCCCCCAAATCCCTTTTTTTAAAAAAAAAAAAAAACACAAACAAAAAAAAAAAAAAAAAAAAAAACAAAAAAAACACATAAAAGTTTCTATCTCCACCTGAAGCCTTGATCTAAAATAACACCTATGGTGAGTCCTTCAAATGTCTCCACTTGGAGTCCTCCCTCTTCTCCTCGTAGTCAGAGTAACTTCTGTGAAGAGTTCCTCCTACAGCCACCCCATCAGCCCTTTCAGCAGCAGAATTATGTAGCTAACCAGCAAATTGCTTTCAGAGAACTAAAGTTTGCCCTGATCTATCCTAATGATGGGGAAAAGAAGAATGCTGTCAGCAGCTTTGTTAAGGTCCAAATAATGAGCAAGAAGAGAACAAATGAGGGCAGAGTGGGTGAAGGATTCACCTATGCATGTGTGTGGATGGATGGAGATTATAGGACTACATCAGCAGTACCACTGCTCTCAAGAGGTGGAGTGCTGTAGACTGACAGCAAACTCAGCACTTGCATGTAATGCATTTTTTCTCACTTTAGATCACAGATAGTCCCCATTTCGAACAAGTGCCTGATGGACCTTGTGCCAGAGTAGACTAACAGGTATTATATAGCCTAATTAAAAAATAAAAGCAACCTTTGCTAATTTTCCCTCTGAGTACTGAATTTTGTTTTCCTTTTCCTTTAATGCCTCAGTCAAGGGAACTGAAAGTAGTCAAAAGAACAATTAAATGCAAATAATGCTGACGGAGTTGCAAACACACAGTACAGCTGGGTACCAGTGCAGTTTTCCATGGCTTAAAGATGCTCTAGAAAGAGATTAAACCTAGAGCAGTACTGAGGCTTTTTCAGTAATCACAATTAGATGTTAAAATGTTGTATCAATTATTCAGTTAAAAACATCTTAGTACATAATACTTATGCATTTATGCTAAAAATGATAGCCAAAATACAAATCTTCCTGGGCACAGGAGATAGAATCCAAGATTTCTAACTGCTTACTCTGTCCTCTACAGTTGCTGTTCATCTTCCTTTTTCTTCCTTCAGTTTGGCGAAGTTTATCTTTCTTGGTCCAGACAATATGGAAGAAGAGCTTTCTCTTTTTGCAGTTCTGTAGCTGGGGGCTCAGAAGACCTGGAGAGGTAGGTTTGAACCCTATGAGGGTCTTCCCATCCTGAACACATGTGCTCACAATCTTATTATCAATCTGCAAACTAGAAGAACTATTGCTCTTCTGGAAAAGACAAAAAATCAAACTCTACACTGAAGAACATAAATTATAGATTGTTGGTGCCTTACGTCTGGCATCATAACATTCTCTTAATATGTCACAAGTTTGCAATTTCAACTCCTGACTAGAAGCAGTGGCTTCTTCACAGGAGATACAGATCCTAATATCCTTATATAATCAACAGATCCTTTTGGATCCAAACTGAAGCACACATTGATTTAATTCATAAATTCCCTTCTGTTCTGTGTAGAATGAATCAACACATTCTCCCTAATAGAGGATCTTATATTAGGAACAAATAATGAAGTACATCTGGGAAGATTTAGCCACCATATGCCTTGGCATAATCTGAATAAATATCAAAAAGCTGTGGGTATTCTGGAATTTATTGGAAATTGTGTGCTTCCATTATACAAAATCAGTATTTCCCAGTTATTTTATTAATAAAGTCCCCTCTAGACAGGAAGTTTATTTTATAAAAAAGGCATTTGAATGTGTAAGCTAACCAATTCCGACACTGTACAGTGCCTGGAATACGTTATTACAGAAGTAGTCAGGAAAAAAAAAAAAAGTTGAAAATTTTAATTTGTTGTTAAAAGTATTTTTTTTTTTAAAAATCCAGTAAAAGACCCTAAAGAAAATATCATATAACAGACATTTCGCTATGCATTATTTGGAAAGATTAACTCCTACACATTCCATTTTATTGCACTATTCCTAACATATACGAAAATATATCAACTATTTTAACATCAGTTATCATGAAGCTAGTTCTCTGAGGAGCAGGTAACAGCCTTAAAATATCATATTTTAAAATTATCTTCACTTTCTGCTGTTCTCTCAGAAATAATATCATCTTAAACCTGGTTTTCAAGTATCCATTAGAATCAGAATGTCTAGTGAGTCATTCTTTTAGCATCATGAGAAATATTTGGTTATTCTAATTTGTTGAAATTATAATTATTTACATATACAACCCTATTACTAGTAGTCTGGGGAAAAAATGGCTTAAGTCGTAATAGTGATTTTAGACAGGTTGATTAAACACAGCATTATAGGAGACTCAGTCAGAGCAATATTGCAATAGATGACATTGCTCATGACTCTGTACACAGTAATTTCAGTTTACAGATGGTTCGGTTTTATGAGTCAGGTGACAGCTTCTCAGCAGACCCAATGGATCCCCTGGGAGACACCAGTGAAGCTCATATAGTTTGTTCCCAGTTCTTCTGAAGATTGCTAATTCAGGTAAGATTACACTTGTCTCTGAAAGTGATGATGATACTGTAGCTGCTGATAGCAATAAAGGCAAGAAGACAAACTCCAGTTATTAAACTGATACCCTAGCTGAGTTTACTGCTGTGAGCTCTTAAATACCTGCATGACAGAGACTCTATTAGCTTCACACCTAGTTTTTAAGTGCTCTTAATGAAAAAAAACCAAAACACCATAAATTTGTATCCCAATCATTCTTAGAATCATGGAATCATTTGGGTTGGAAAAGACCTTTAAGATTGGGTCCAACCATTAACTTAATACTGCAAATCCACCACTAAACCATTTTCCTAAGTAATTTTTTCATGGAGCTATGAAGCAAAGTGGATCCACACACTCCAGGATCTGTTCTTCCTCTTCCTTTATAGAGGACTTTAGAAGGACCTTAAGATAACCTAGTTCCAATTGGGCTGCTATGGGCAGGGATGCCTCACCCTAGACCATATTGCCCAAGGTTCTGTCCAACTTAACCTTGAATACTGGCAGGGATGGAGCATGTAATACTTCTTTGGGCAGCCTGTTCCAGTGCCTCACACTTATATCTAAACTGAACTTTCCCTGTTTAAGTTTAAACCCATTTGCCCTTGTCTTATCACTACAGTCCTTAATGAAGAGTCCTTCCCCAGCATCCTTGTAGGTCCCTTCAGATACTGGAAGGTTGCTATGAGGTCTTCATGCAGCCTTCTATTCTCTAGCCTGCCACTGTATGGGAGGTGCTCCAGTCCCCTCATCATCCTCATGGCCCTCCTCTGGACTTACTCCAAAAGTTCCATGTCCTTCTTATGTTGAGGATACCAGAACTGTGCACAATACTCCAAGGGAGGTCTCACGAGAGCAGAGTAGAGGGGCAGGATCACCTCCTTCGACCTGCTGGTCACACTCCTTTTCATGCAGCACAGGATACGGCTGGCTTTCTGGGCTGCGAGCACACACTGAAGCCGGCTCATGTTAAGTTTCTCATCAACCAACACCCGCAAGTCCTTCTCTGCAGGGCTGCTCTGAGTCTCTTCTCTGCCCAACCTGGAGCTGTGCCTGGAATTGCTCAACCCAGGTGTAACACCTTGCACTTGGCATGGTTAAGCTTCATAAGGTTGGCATCAGCCCACCTCACAAGTGTGTCAAGGTCCCTCTGAATGGCATTCCTTCCCTCCAGCATATCAACTGAACCACACAGCTTGGTGTCATTGGCAAATTTGCTGAGGGCGCACTCAATCCCACTGTCCATGTCACCAACAAAGATGTTGAACAGGATTGGTCCCAACCCCAACCATTGAGGGATGCCACTTGTCACCAGTATCCTCTTGGACATTGAGCTGTTGACTGCAACTCTTTGCATGTGGCCATCCGGCCAATTCTTTACCCACCAGGTGTCCATCCGTCAACTTTATGTCTCTCCAGTTTAGAGACAAGGATGTTGTGTGGGAAAAAATAAATGAAAGACACAAAACCTTGTTTAGATGCTTTTGGCTACCTGTGAGTTTCAGATATTACTAGAAAAAGTAAGTTTGGCAGCAAACGTTTTCCTGCATTACACATAATAAGCCAACCATGGTGCATCAATTCCAGTTTCTTTGTTACTTGTTATATTTGGGGATTAGGGAAGGAGTTAAGTGCTGTCCCAGAATTCACACATTAGAATCATAGAATCATAGAATCGTTAGGGTTTGAAATGACCTTCAGATCATCTAGTTCCAACCCCCCTAACATGGGCAGGGACACCTCACACTAAACCATGCCACCCAAGGCTCTGTCCAACCCGGCCTTGAACATCGCCAGCGATGGAACATTCACAGCTTCCCTGGGCAACCCATTCCAGTGCCTCACCACCCTTACAGGAAAGAATTTCTTCCTCATATCCAATCTAAACTTCCGCTGTTTAAGTTTGAACGCATTACCCCTTGTCCTCTCACTACAGTCCCTAATGAAGAGTCCCTCTCCAGCATCCTTATAAGCCCCCTTCACATACTGGAAGGCTTTATTCTTTGAATAGCTCGAGTAGCAGTGCAAATTATTTTTAAAGGCTTTGTTTTAAGAGATCATGTCCTAACATCATTTAGGAGCGTACAGTCTAGCCTAAAGATTCTGTGACTGCTAAGCTATCAAATTCACTTTGGCATATACCACGTATGTCAAAAAGTGAACTACATGTCCATTGTCCAGGTGATTACATAGGTAAGCTTCCATTACTTAGTGGGAGTGTGCTTGCTAATCTTTAAAAGCTCCACATGAACACAACAACATCTGTTCCCTTCTTTATGAACATCTAGTAAAACTGTGCTCTACACAACCAGTGTAGAAATACCCTTAATTAGAAAAATAATGTCAGAAATTACCATAATAAGGATTAAAAAAGCATTTGATATCTATAAAGTGTGTTTTGAGATTCCTCTGTTATTTCCTAATCAAGGAGACATGTTTCCTTTATCTAGGAAAATAATAGTTCCTAACAACTACTGTTTATGTTATTGTAGAATTTAAAGAATGGGGTTTCAGACTACAAAGCTTCATCATGTAAAAATACACAATAAAGTAAAGCTGCCTGTCCAAAATAATTTTCTGTGTGGGGAATAACAGGTACCAAATATATGAAGGCATAAAGAGATAGTAAGTTTTTTGCACACCATAGTAAACAGCGAGCATCAAACACACCACCTTTTAGAAGAGTTATTAGCTCTAGACATTGATGCTAATAATAGGGTTCAGAGTAATACATTTCTCTATTAATTTAATATAATTAATGGAATATATAGATAATAATATTCAGATCCTCAATAAATTCATGTTTCTCAATTAACTGAATATTTAGTTCCTATTTCAGTCTTCCAGCATTTGTGGAAATGGTCTGCTAAGGAATTTTATTGAGAAGTAAACACACACATTTTCAATACTGATCTAATTTCTAGTATTTAACTTCAACTTCATAAATTACAGATGCAGATGGGAAATCACTGGGTGTGACCTACAGGGAAATTCTAATATATCTGAAAAACTAACATCCCAAATATGAATATAAAGGAATATATGGATGAAAAATAAAAATTACTGGAACCAGTGCCTAAACACCACCCCCACTTCTGAGCATCAACAAATGCTGTACCTACCTAAACAATACAGCTTAGTATCCAAACACATTCTATATATGTTATATAGGTAGGTAATGTTTCCTGTTCTCTAGTCTTAACATATTTTTATTTTGTTCTATTTAACAGACACAGGTAAAATCAAGATTGGTGAGCTAGTTTCATATGCTATCACCTGTCTTTTCTTATGGTGTCTTTTTAAAAGAGACGCAAAGATACTGTGAACAATACCTGATTGATAGTCTGAAGTATATTACTAGTATTTAGATTTAGTCTTTTGTTATGCAAATTGCATGCTACCGAATTTCAAACTGAGAAGTAATCATGGACAGTGAAATGAAGAGGAAAAAAAGAAAAAGATGGACAGCAAATGAATCTTATTCATTTGACCAAAGGCTGAAAATGCACAAAGAGAAGTAGGTATGAGGATAGGATAAGCATGACAAATCAGATCAACAGAAGGAAAGTAAATAAAAGTAGAACAAAACAAATGAAAGCATTAATCAATATGGTGTACAGAGAATGCACTAAAGAGTTTGCTTTTGGGTTTTTTTGTTTTTTTTTGTTTGTTTTTTTTTTGTTTGTTTTGTTTTGTTTTGTGTTTTTCTTTTTTTTAAATTAGACAAGTCTTCCTAGTTGTAACATAATAAGGTAGTAAAAGGAACCTTTTTTCACCTTTCCTTCATTAGTCATTTCAACTGGTTCTGACTCATTTGCCCTTCTTCATTGTATATGTCATCTAAGTCCTAATAACTTAGTAATTGCTGACTTTCTTGGTTGTTTAAGAATAAATTAGTTCTTTAGTTTGGATGCATCATTTATTTCTACTCATAAATAATGACTAGGATTGCTGAATTTATTGTTCTAATTATTATGTTTATGTACAACATAATAATCCCCAGCTTCTAAAAAACATTTTTATAGTGTTTAACTGACTTTCTTTGTCACACATCTCCTCATCCCAGTGAGCTGTGAAAGTCTGTCTGGCCTTTTGTAGAATATTCAGTGAAACACTGGTCACTAAACTGATCCACATGTGAGATGTGCAGGAAGAAAATGACAGGTGAAAGCAAAGCAGGAATCTTTCACTTTAAGGCCTGATGGCCATTTTCCTTAGCTGCCCCTGCTTGAAAGCTTACCTTGTTAATATTTACAGTGCAATAATGATTATCTCATTCCTGGCAATGCAGGGAGAATTTATATTGCTATTTGTTCTCTGAACACTCCAGGCAGTACAGGATTTTAAATCAGAGATTCTATGGAGAAAACTCATATCCTTCAATGCTACAAAATTAACATAACCCTTTTTTTTTCTCCTGTATTTTCAGATCAGCTTCTTGCAAGCATAAGATGTGTGTATATATCCTTTGCAAAGGAAGCACCATCAGGCCTGCATCATTGATCTGAAGTTACTAGTTCTCATTTTTTCTGTTCAACATTCATTTCAAATCCCATTGCGCCAGCTGGCATACAAGAATGCAGTAGGGCACATAGACCCTCTTTTTTCAGTGTAAAATCCTCACTGTTCCTCCATGAGATTTCCTGTCACCCCAAATGGAGCTGCACCCGTGGCAGTGTGGAAACACTGAATAGGTTCACTGTATTAATCACTATATTCTTTTTCATTAATCTGTTCTTCACTGATAACTACTGTGCTATAGAAGGCAATCTAGGAGGAAAGCTCCTAAGAAAACCTGATTTATCTGATAGGTTCAATACTAGCATATCCAAGTGAGTATTTATTGAAATCAATTCCAATGGCCTAGGCCATTTACAAAGTGAGATTAAGAGATGTAAAAGTAATTTCTGGCCTTAAAGATCTCTGAATCTATGGTATGTTAACTTTTTAGCAACTTCTAATGACAAAATAAAATTCTATCTCACTGTTTTTTGCCACTTCTACAACCTTTTGCACATCCAAAATGATCAGAAAGCAGGATGTACCCCATTGTCCAGAACTCTTCTGTAATGTGCAGTTCCTTCAAACCCTCCACATCCAGCCCTTATCCTGCAACATCTTGTTACTTGTTCCTGAACAAATTGGTCTCATTGCTGAACTTCTGACACAGACCTGTATTTTCACATAACGCCAGGTCTCTCAACACAGCTAGAATTTTGAGATAGTTTTGCTCTTCTTCTGCTTTCACCTTCTCTGAAAGACAGTATCTTTCAGCAGAGATATTTCCTTAAGTGAATATTAGCTTCACCACAATTCAGTAAGAAGATTAAATTCAATTTTATCTTGTTTTTCCAGTGCTATGAGGATTGGCAGCTAAGTGAACAACTGTTGTCTAGATACAACCAACACCTCAAGTCTACAGGAAAAATTGTACAAAATCCTAAATAGAGTGAGTCCTGAGAGAAAAATAAAAACCCCACCACATTCTCATTTGATTTCTTATAGAGCATATTTTGTACTCATTCCTACAGTGTCAGCTGCCCTGGACTTTCTGCCACAGTGTAGTTTCCTGAAGAGGCTTAACAGTCAATGAGAGCATAATGCAATTGAAATCAGTGGAGCTCTGCTCATGTACATCAGCAGAGGATATATATAACCTGGAGTATTAAAGTGTACTGACACTCTCTGTTAGTGATTATGCTGATCTGCAGTTTTGCTGAGAACGCTGTAGGTAGATGGGAAAGTATGTAAATTAGAAATTTCTGATACTGTAGCTTTAAATTGTATAGAAACAACATTAGAAACATTCTGGCATAGAATCCCTGCCACTCAACGAAAAGGAAAAAAAGGAAGCCTTTCTTCACTAACACTGAAATGTTTGTGATAGATTTCTACTATCCTAAGTTAGCATGTGAAAATGCATAGGCAACATTGCAACATGACTATTCATATATTGTTTAAAAAATACATTAGACAGGCAGCATGTTTCGAATTTTGTTTCTATACAGAGCAGCATCTGAGGGTAGATTATGTTTTATTCAGACTTTTCTTATGATGGCATAAAATCCATTACAGTTAAAAGAGAAAGCCTTTCTGCATAAGCAATAAAAATTTTCTGACAGGTTTCTACTATTCTGACAAAGATGGTATGAATCTTTTACAGGCTTATAGCCAATCCTAATTGGCTGTATTATTGTGTATGAGTTCTTCTAATAATATTAGTTAGCGATATTTTAAATCATGGTTCATATTGTAAACCATGGCTTATACAAACATCTGCATGAACTTTTTCAAATCAGTGATTTAGATTCATATTGATACATCTCCTCTCACTGTGGAATCTAAGGGAAGCTTTATAACTTTTCTAGGTATATTTTAATCTAATTCTACTTGACAGATTTTTACAGTTCTCATAATATTCTATTTTTGTGTATGTTCTTATGTCACATCCCTCACTGGAATATCTGAATGCTTCTCAGCTGTGCGTAGAGCAACATAACTAGCATTAGCACTATCCTATCTATTCGCAAATAGTCTTTCCAAAGGGTGCATTAAAGCATCTTATCTTGGTTGGTTCTTGAGTTCTGAGGTTTTTCTGATGTATTTGGAGGAGTGTTATGCAGTGTGAAATTATATTCAACCTTACGGCATAGGAGGATGTTAGATGAGACATTTAAAAGCTTTTTCATCCAAACTGGCCCCTCTCAAGAAAGCACCTGTAAAAAGGCTGAAGTAAGGAATTTAATTTTTATTCCTGCATGGCATATCTGAGTTTCTAGACCATGGGGTGAATTATGGTACTGAAAAGCAAGTGACATTAGTAATTTACTACAAATAAAAAGTCTTATTTCCTTCCTCTTTCTCTCTATAACCATCTTTCAGATTGATGAAACAATCCCAGATTATGTATTCTCTCTTACATTTATAATAATGATTTGCAACTCAATTCATACATTTTAGAGAAATCAGAATTGAAGCACCCTGGAGTATCTTCAGGGAACTATGAAATATGCTTATTTCAAGAACAAGATATATAACATTAAATTAAAGCTTTTTTAAAGTTAAAGCTTCTTTATTTGATGAACAAACAACTTATATTTTTCCCCCTTCATTCCTTGTCTACCTGTAAACTGACAAATATGTCTGAAATTGGTTTTGTTGATATTGCAGTTGGAAGTTTTTAAGTAGAGAATAAGATACTTTTCTCTAACATTATGCCTGACCTTCTTAGACTCATGGCTTCTGAGCAAGCCTTGCTCCCACTTGCAGGTTCATTAGGCCTGAGGCAGGAGTGTATATACATACATATATATATATATATATATATATATATATATATAAAATGTAGTACTTGGGGTAGGTGTGAAAATACAGTTAAATCTAAATTATATTTTTCATCTGTATAGCTTAGCTCACATATTCCTTGCAGCTCTGATAATCCTTAGTCTTTACTCCAAATTTTTGATGGGCTTGAAACATCTTTCATCCTTTATTGCCTTTTTTTATATGGTTTCTCAGGAGAAATTAGTAGTGATGATCAATGGCTGAGTTGCTTTGAGTAATTCTACTGCATGCAAGTTATCAGATGTGGGATTTCAATAAGATGCTCATTAGGCCAACATGTGTCAATTTAACAGAAAGTATGAAATTTTAGATACAAACTGAGAGAAGGTGGCAGATCTAAGCACTCCCTAGACAGAGGAGAATGACATTTTCTTTGTGTCATTGTGCACTAGCAACAAAACTGAAGCTGGTGTTTTTGAGACTTGGGAACCACAGGAGTAACAAACAGCAAAAAAATATAATAGGATCTTCTTTGTAATCATCTTAAATGACTAACAGTTTTGGGGTTTGATCTTCAGATACATGCAAAATGAGACTTGCTTTTAACTAGAGACAAACTGGAGTTTGTCTGCCTGTATTTTTTTCATGGCCAGAAATATTTTCCAATGGCTAACTAGAAGCTTTTTACACTGCATTTCCTTATCATCAGAAACACTGGTCCTGCTTCATTTAAATTTGTTCCTAGAAGTGAAATAGTGTTTCCCTGCACCCCAGATTTCTTCATCTTACATGTGATCAGAAATATGGCTTTATCTAACAGCTCGTTTAAATTTAGTAAACATACTTTATACTCTCCGTAGTTTTCCTGAATTTTATTTTTTTCCCTTGAGTCTTACATGGTAATGTGCTCACAAAGGGTTTCTCTAGAATGGTTCAAAACTCTATTTAAAAACATGAGCATCAAATGCAAGTTATAAAATGTTATCTAGTATAAGTGAGCAAAAGGAATAAAAAAGTCTGATGGTCCTTAAGTACATACTTAACTGTAAGCAGGAGCTTCAGCATTTCTATCTTCTCTTTCAATTCTCAGCACCCCAGAAACTTTAATATGACATAGAAGTCATAGTTCTAAATGCCTCAAAGATAATAATCTTTGGAACTTGTTTTCTTGTCAAAATAATGCCCATCAGCAACTCTTTCTTAAAATCGAACTAAACCAAACATACCAAAAAAAAAAAAAAAAAAAAAAGGGAGAAAAACACAAAGCAAAAAAAATTTTGTTTTCTTGAAATAGCTCTGTTCCAAGGCAGAAATTACTGCTCTGCAGTAAAATTTACAGCACACTCTCAACGTAAGAATTGTGCCCAGCCTTCTAAGCCATACAGCAAGGAGCAATGGCCTTGCTGAATCAGCCTCCTGGCTCTTCCTGAAGGAGCCCAAGGAGATTGAGAGTCCTTCAGCTGTGCATTGCCTGGCGCTGGAGCTGCCTCTGCACCGCCGAGGGTGTTGGGAAGTTAGAATTGCCGTTTCCCAAACAGCAGCGTCACAAAGACCTGCAGTGCCCCCACCTGGGGAAGATGGTTCAACCAGAAATTTCAAGGTGAATTGGACGATCAAATCCCTGGCGGCTTCGTCCCACTGGAGCAGAGCAAGGAAAGAAGGGATGGTTATTTGCACTCTATGCATTAGAAAATCCCTAATGGATACTTAACACACTGTGACATTTGGAACAAACTGTTATTGTTTCTAAAACACCATACACACAAATAATATCTGCATTTCCATAAGATAAAGAACTGCCGTGGATCTTGGTAGATTGTCTGAAGAACGATGAAGAAAGAAGAAGACATCGTTGCACAGTCAATATTTCAAAATCTGTGGTTTGGGTTTGTTTTTTTTTCAGAATTAACATATTATTAATGAGCCACAGACTCACTCGTTCATCTTGCCCTCAGGGCTCATTAGTGCAGCTGGTCTGGAACCTGGAGAGAGCACTGACATGGGGTCCAACCTAAACCAGTGTTCAACCATCAGATGATACCTACCCCCATCTTTGTGGCCTGTGGTCCATCCATTTCTGGCTGAGCTGGCCAAGCGTCGTTGGCTGAGCTGGGCTGGAGGGATGCCCCTCCTCTGCATCAGCTCTGCATGTCATTCAGGGACATGTTTCAGAGTTGCTGGACAGCTGGCATGTGTTACCCCTTCAGGAATGTTTTGGTCACATTTCTAAGCTCTTGCTTGCAAACAGCAATTCCAGGAACTTTTTATTTTTAATGAGAATTTCACTCTTGAGTGAAGCAAATATTGTAAGGAATTTGAGACCCTAGGCGTGGGCTTACAGTGCTTCTGCTGCAGCCCAGCCCTGTGAACATTTGTAGATGCATTAGCAATGCACATTTTACCAAACCTTGCCTGGGGGTTCTCAATGAGATCCAAGCACATAAAAACTGGGTTAATCTAAACTCCCAATTTATTTGAACTTCAGGGCACATAAGTCCATAAAATAGGTAAGTCAAAAAAGAAATAAAAAAAAAAAAGAAGGGAGGGTATGGAAGGTGACCCAAACCAACTGCTGCTTCTAATGGGGAAAAATAAATATATGAACATGTTAATCTGAACTTGAAGGAATCATGTAACTGTGAAGGAACAGAATTCTACTTGTGCTTTCAGACCTGGCAGAACTAAGCCCCATACCATTAATAACAAAAATATAGCTTTAGCTCATTTTTCAGGTTTCCATTTAAAATGAGAAAGCCTTGCAACAAAGAGCAGAAGCCAAACAGCTTTGCCTATTAATTCAGTTTTAATAGGGATTGTTCTGTACTGTAGCATTATTCTCTGTGCACATTGATGTTCCTGCTTTCTCTTCACTCCTCTCCTTAGTGTGAAAGCTGTCTCTTCTTACTAATTAAATTCATTACCTCCCACTGAAGTGAAGAGACTGAGAGATTGCTGGTTGACTGCCTTTGGCACACTTAATCAATCCCTAGAGAAAAAATGATGACCCTTTTTTTGTTTCTTTTTAACTTGTAAACTTTTTTCCCAACCTGAGACACAATTTCCCCAGTCATTTGAATTTACTTCCATCTTCAGGTTCGGGACCCTAATAATAAGTAAATCTGTGGTCATGTAAATAATCAATAAAAGGATAATTATTCATCTCATGTTTGGCATGAATTTGAAACCTGCAATGCCATTTTGCTCTTAGAAAATAATTTTAGTATTATTCATAGAAAACCCTGGAGTTTTGCTATTTGGGGACACTACCAACACTTTATTTACCCAGTCTTATCTTAAAACTTATTTACGTAAAAGCTGGACTTCAGTTATGGTGTTCCTATTACTTGTACCTCATTTTTTAGTTATTAGAATAAATCAATATACAGTGGCGCTGCACTGATTTAAAGCTAGTGACATCACACATAATTTCTACTGTAATTCTTAATTTATGACAAACAGAACTGGGTACTAAGGACACTTGTTATGAGGTAGTAAATCTGACCAGTTCAGAAAAACCAAGTGAAAGAAAAAAGAATAAGTTTCTCACAGAAACCTGTAAGAAATACTTGCCTTTACCACTTTTAGATATGTGCATATAATTGGAGAGGGCACGTGCATCATTTTTTCCCCCTTCAGATGGAGAACAACTTCTACCTTCAGACAAGAAAAGGTGAAAGAACAAAGACTTAATTTCCTCTTAACTAAGTAGCATTTCAGCTGCTCTGTAACCTGTGACAGCCCTAACCTAATGAGTCAGGATGAGAGCTTTGTTTGTATTTTAAAGCATCAATACAGTGAACATTTGCATACATGTCAGTATAAGTATGGGTCATTCTTAGCCCCTGAGGTAATTTCTTTCTGCCCCTAATTAGCTTCCAGAATGAAGCCTTTAAAAATTTCAGTTTGTCAGCTGGCTGAAGGAGACCCTATCCCCATAGTGAGACTCTGTGAGGCTAAATTACATTTACGTGAGCATTTACCATATGTAAGCACTATCCACGGTCATAAACAGCCCAAATGTCTAAGTCCCCAGAGTGTACAAGATGTCATGGTAGGACTGAGGGAAAGTTTCTATGTCTGTCTTGGTATACAAAACTACTGCTGTACCACTTTTTTTTTTTTTTTTTTTTTGGTTTAGAGCAGCTTTTCCTCCCTGGTCCGCTTTCTTTGATAGGATATATCCTTTGTACACAGGCTATCATTTCCATTGCTATGGAAATGAGTGTGTTAGAAATGATGGACTTCTTTGATTTCTTGATGGGCTAGCTAAATACCTGCTGGTTTATGGAAGTCTCAGCTGTGAAGATCTTTCCATGGCTTAATGAGGTAAGTATCAGCATGTTTTGATTTCCAGAGCTGTCTAAATCCTCTTCTTATCATGACAGGTGTTACCCACACAGTATGAACCACTCTTCAATTAACTGTAGTATGGCTATGTAACCTGATAATTAGAAATTGCAAATATTAATTTAGAGGGTTTTGGAAGACAGAAACACTCACTTTCAAGACTGTGTAAAGTTACAAAAATAAGAAGCAAAGTCCAAAATCTTTTATCCATCACAAAAGGGGAAATGAAAAAAGCTTGTTGCTTTTTTTGCTTGGGTTTTTTTAAATAAACTACTGTGAAGAAATTGATGAAGTTAACTATGCAATGTTGGACCTCCTATTTGGAAAACCAGCTTGCTTATATTATGGGAAGAGTTAGGAGAAACCATGTGAATCCATTCTTTCAGATCCACAATTACTGAGGACAACACAAAGTTGTCCAAAACTAAGATTTTGATTTTAGGTCTCTTTCACAGACATTCTGAATAAATTAACGCAAGTTTCATAATGTCTCTTTAGCAATTTTTTATCACCTGAACATGGATGTTTAAAAACAAAACTTCCGTATCTCCCTATCCCTGTGCTGTGGGATTTCAAATATAAGAGACAATGTAATGTTAAATACCCTAGTTATGTCAGAGATATACAGGTATCACTTGGCTGAAATTGGAGTGAGTATTCTTCCTCCCATAAAAAGTCAAGGGTATTTCTTTTGTCTTCACAATCAGACCTTCTTATAAACTCTATATAAATTATTGTGTCTACCAATACAGAATATTAGTACATGCTAACCTTATGCAAAATGAGAGCGCAACTTGCCAATAGAAAGGGCAGAGCAGCATACATTTCTCACTTCTCCCATACACGCATAACTGCTTAATTTTTTATTAGCTTGTTTCAAAGAACTCAAAAGTTAGTTTAAGTATGAAACACTCTTCTTGGTTTGCTAGATTCCGATGTAATGAAATTGGATCTACATCTTCAGATACTTATACCATTTACACTTATCTAAAAATTTATTTTCTTGGTAAATGCTGAACTGAATCAGTTCATGGTGATTTGTTTTCAACATGCACTGGAAGAGTGATTGTGTTACTGACCTCTCTGCTGATAACCACAGAGCACTACAGAGGGAAAGCAGGGGTCCTTCACCCCTATGCAATACATCATCAGTGAGATGTTCTTACCCACTCAATGCCCTGAGACTAGATGAGGACAGTTCTATGATCCTGTGATTCTGCAGCACCTGCTGGGTGATCTGTTGAGTGAATAGAAAGAGCAGAAGCACTACTGGAGCGTAGGTCACCACAGCTTCTCTCCATCCACTCAGATGCGATCAGCAGCACCCACACAGACAGAAGCGGTGAAATGCAAACTGTTCTGCTTGAATCTCTAGAAGGGTGTGCTGGTAAGTATGCATGGATGTAAATAAATGTATGCCAGGGTCTTCACAACATACAGGCACAAACATCTCATTTTTCATTTGGAAGTCAAATAACAGTGGAAAAAAAAATAAAGAAAGAAAAAAAAAGCACAAGGATCTAATTTTTCTGGACAGTGACAGTGAAACCAGTTTCATGTTCTATCTGTAACCAGTTCTGAAGAAAAACAACTGTATGTATGAGGTCTATAACAAATTTCTTATTTTCAGTGCACTTCTAAGAGAAAAGTTTTCAAATTATTTTGAAAGTAGAATTAATTATAACTTAAGTAGAGCAACCTTTGAAATCCTTTTATTAATGTTATTCTTTTAATGTTGATGGTAGAAATAGAAACAAAACCCCCTACTCCACTGCTTGAGTCAGTGGCAAAATTGATGAACTTCAGCAGGGATGAGGTTTTGTTTTAGTGGTTTCTTCATTATTATGCACTGATTTTTACACCATTACTATGCTGCATAATTACCTCCTTCAGATCAGTTACAGTGCTTGCCATTTAATGCTATTATGGAATTACTATCAATATTCATTAAAAAATAAATTGGAAAAAAAACATGTTTCATACAGTGGCTAAATTTTGCCAGTTCATCGAGTAATTCTGAGTAAAATTTGCCTGTTTATGTCCACTTGCTATTGCCAACCATATTTTTAGGTAGAAAGAGCCATTCTTCCCTTGGTTAAAGCTGCATATGAGCAGGTTTTGGCAATTGTGATCAAAATTGCTGTTTGATGATGCTTGGAAGATTATATTATCTTTTATTTTAAAGTTTTGTTCTATGTTAGCATTGCTAAGCTATATTTCAGTTTCATGAGACTTCTGGGATAGAAAGAAAATGTAGTAAGGTAGTATACAGCACATTTTGACTCATATGCCTAAGGAAATGCAACAAACCATATGACAAATGAAAAACAGAGATAATTCAAATCTATAACAATACTGATTTTGTTTAGCATTCATATTTGAGGGAATTACAGAATATAGAGTTTCTGGGGTCTGTTTTATTTTTACTCGAATGGCATTCTGGTAAAAAAAAAGGAAGTGTTGTAAATCACTTTGAGTTTGTCACTGACTAGAGTAAAATAATAAAACCCTGTGGATAAACACTGAGCACAGTTCCATATTCCAAGTTCAGACAAAAAAGCCATTGAATTCGTAAGCGTTGTTTACCTTGAGAGGAATTGGGAAGGCACTTGTGGAAGCTACTGGCTGTGAACATTCGTATATATTTACAGAAGATAAAGGAAACAGACAGATTGCCGAGCTGACACATATAGGTGGGTATGTTACCATAAAGCTTTCTGCTTTATGCTTGTATTATTCAGTACACCGTGGTTCTGTATACAGTTTTTAACCCTTTTAGAACCCAATAAAGGGACTCATTTACCTAACTTTAAACTTCGAAATACAGATGTAAGCATCAGAGCTGATTGACTAGATGCTAGATATTTTGGCAGAAAACAGGCAATTTTGAGATACAAATTATCTCAGTTTCAGGCAGATACCCGAATTAGATAATATCAATTGCACATAAAGTGCTTTTTTCTCTTCAGTCACCATAAAAGCTGTCTAGACCACTGTTTCAGACAAAGCGCTATAGTTTTGGTAGTTAAATCTCTCCCTCCAGGTGAACCAAAAACTTTTCTTGTAACAGCATGTCACAAATGAAAACTGATATCCCCCATAAAAGGAGGAAAGTTAAAAAAAAAACAACTTTTCGCTTTTGGATGGTAAACTTTTCTATTGCTATATACCTCTTACTGCATTTCCCAAGCTACAGAAGACAAGGCAGGGACTGGTCTAGAAACACGACACAGTTAGACTTTGTAAGCCCTAAGCACAGGGAATATTAGAAATGCCATAAATAGTTATAGCTGTTTCACTTTGTACCGGAAACTCAAAAGTGGCCCTGCCCTCTTGGAGCTGCTTATGTGAGTGCTTGCCTTAAGAGCTGCTGTGTTGCAGCACCTACATAGCAAGTGATCTGGGAATGCCTCTTCTCTGGGTGGTGAACAGCTACTGTCAAATGTGCAGGGACACAGTCAGGATTAGCTGTGGTGAGCAGCAGTGTAAGGAGTTTGTCTTGATTCTGATTTCATCTTGCCAAACATATTTTTCCCTCTGGTAACTTTTATATTTTTATATTTTTATTTTAATAGCATTACTAGTAATGTTGTTTCTAGCAGCTATCCTCACAAACTCTCTGCTCCTGACATGTGCAGACATTTCTTTCCTTTCCAGTTAGATAAAAAATAGGGTCTTTAAAGTGTATAAGATAACTACTAGTCTTAAATGACTTAATACACAGTGTTCAGCTATACAAAATAATCCTTGTCATAAACATGGAGTCACATGAGGTTATCTTAGGCCTGCCAGGTTATATCATGCTGTGTCATCGGTGATGCAATATATCTTTGAGCTATTATAATCTAGAATGATTTGATAAAGCACGGCACACATCATATCTGAACAATGTTGTTAGAAAAAGGGAAAGATTTAAAATCTATGGCTGTGTTAGCATGTGACTGGTTCACATTTACTTGTACCAAGTAAGTACAGACTTCTGCATACAAACTTTGTCTGATTTTCCTCTCTGCTGTTTTGAAAAGTGACTGCTACTTGCCTTTAGACTGCCTGACTACAAATTTTTGCAAAACATCATCTGCAAGTGTTGAAACACAGCTCTCAAACTGCCACTGGGCAAGTAATATCTATTTGTGGTTCCTTATAGTCAGATCTTCTTTTGTAGGTTTTGTTTCATGTTGAAAAAGAGCAACTAAATCCCTTTGGCTCCAAGATGCTGTCTAGTAAACCATGCCTTGAGCATTTTTTCCATTAGAATTATTTTTAAGAGACTGAGAATCAACCCCTTTAGCCAGCTCACATTTCTGGTTCTCAATTAATCCTAAAGACAAGACTAAGAAACGGTAAATTCAGCCTGGATGCAGTCCATGCAAGAACTTCAGCCTTTGATCCCTGTAGGTCTGGCTTCCAGTTATTCAAACCATTGACTCACCCTGTCTAAAATTATAATCTGGACTGATAAAATAGTTTGTAACAGGCTAAATCCATTTCACCAGATATTATGCTCAACCATAGACCCCCAAAGCCAGTGTTTGGCCCAGAGAGCTTAAAACCTTTTTTTATGATAAATGTATTATAAAGGAAAAAAAAAAAAAGTGTAACTTTCAGAAACCATGGTAACAGGACAAAGTTTCCCTAGGTAAATGTTCAAGAAGCACAAACCATTGTAGCCATTATCATCACTGCTGACTGACACAAGTCAGGAGAGGCATCAGACCCTGTTATCAGTGTGATCACAGCAGAATTGCAGCAGCCAGCCCCTGCTATAATGATCAGCCTTGTACATTCTCACGTTGTATGACCTCAAATGCTCATGAAGACAGGTGAGCAGAAGGATTAAAGTGCTTAGGAGCCATAACATGTTACATGCCTTCAAAGTTTTCCTAGCATTAAGAAATTCAAATCTGCCACATTCATATTATCTGATTTTGAAACACGCTAAAAATGAAGAGTTGGGCACTTAACTCTCCACGGCTTCTATGAATATCCTTCTGCTAAGTAGTACTCTAGTCTCAGTTTAACAACACAATTATACAATCTTTTTGCATTAAGAGGTATTATCCAACATAAATAAAGGTAACACCATCAAATCCACAGACTTTGCCATCTAATTGGGCCATGAAGCCAACACACTATACTTTAATCCCTACTGGAGCCCTAGAACCAGCAACTACTTCTGTTAGCGCAGAGGACAGTGAGTCCCCAATGGCTGTATCCTGAAGGCTTTTCTGTTCCTTGTTGAAGAATTTGACTTAGAAGCACTGCAAAACCGTAGGGCAGTGCAACGCATGGTGCTAGGCAGCTGACTGTCACAGGGGTTTGATTTGAGGTAGATACTTCAGGTTTCAAGTAGAGACAAAGATTTCAAGTTTATTAGGCATAAGTGAATACAGATAGACAAAAATCAGTTCACAAATGAAGAAGCTTCTGTGTCTCTTTCCCAGCTGTGGCTCTGCTCCATGTTGTTAAAAAAAACTTGTGAAAACAATGCTCCTTTTCACACTTTTCTGAAGAACGAGATGTGGTTAATTTAAATTAGTATGAAAGGAACCTATCTGTGATGGCACAGGTTTCTGAGGTTTATTGGATGGAAGATGAAGCAGGTGAGTAATTTAGGAATACAGAACACGGGAAAGCGAGTTTAAAGAGACAAATTATGGACCCAGATCCTAAGTAGGTTGTAGCTATTACCCCTTTGCATCTTCTGTCTCCAGCAGAAAGGCCCATAGCCAACAGAGAAAGGACATAAGAGAAAGTAAATGCTTACAACAGTGGTATATATATTTCTTGCCAGTCTTTCCAAAGACCAAGTTATTGGTGCACTGTGGAGGCAAAATAATAGAATAATAGAATAGTTAGGGTTGGAAAGAACCTTAAGATCATCTCGTTCCAACCACCCTGCCATGGGCAGAGACATCACATATTAACTAAACCATGCCACCCATGACTCTGTCCAACCCGGCCTTGAACACTGCCAGGGATGGAACATTCAGAACTTGGGCAACCTCTTCCAGTGCCTCATCACCCTCACAGTAAAGAATTTCTTCTTTATATCTAACCCAAAAATGTTATAATATGCTGTAAAAATTAAGGATTTTTTTGGTGATGGGATGAAGAATATGGCAAAATGTTTTCTCATCAAGATGTGGGAACAGGGAACAAATGGTAAAAGCATCAAACTTTCCCAGTGTTGTTATAAATGGTTAACAAAAAAGCCTGCAAAAAGAACACTAAAGTGCTCTATAGAAAACACTAGTAAGAGCAATGATAGTTACAGTGAAATAAAATGACACGACAACAAAGATGAAGTTTCATACCAAATACTCTAATAGTGTATAACAACAGGATTTTTTTTCCCTTCAAAACTTCAACCAGAGTTATTTCTTTTTTCTTTTTTTTTTTTTTTTTTTTTTGTGTGTGTGTGTGTGTTTATTCCTCATTACATTGTTTTCAAAGAATAAACCTTTTGGAGTCCCTGCACCTGACATCTGATCATTTTATTGTGCATGGTAACAATTTTAAAATTAGTGTTCGAGAGGGAAACTCTTTGGTTTGTGATTATAGAAGTTGATTTTTCATGTGTTCTCTCTGTGCTATTGTATGTTTAGAACAGTGTCAGTGATGATTATTAAAAAAATACAATGACACTATACTTCCCTAAATGTCTAGGGGGTTAATGCACAGTGTCACTGTTGATCCGTGTAGTCATGAGAAAGGATTCTGTCTAATTTCTGTTTGATTCAACTTTTAAATTGTCTTTGTGACAAGAGAATTCTTATTAAGAAACTTTATGTGTCACTTGCATTTTTCTCGTGTGCAGGCTTACAGTTTGCCAGTTTGGCAATTAATGAGTCCTACAACTTTCAGGGAGAATTAATTACTCTTTGTAAAGCCTAGTGTCTGCTGGGGGTGGGAAGTATTTCAGATATGCCAGACTGGGCTTACTTCTTTAAGGGAAAGAAAGAGAATTAACAAGTCAAATAGTGCTAATTTTTTAAGCCTGGAATACAAAACATAAGCTAGTTTCGAAGTCATTGTCCAGAAGGATCTAACACAAGGAATTCCGTCTGCAGATCTTAGCTTCTAGACTGATCTCTATTATGGTTAAATCTAGAGAAGGTTCTACTTACAGGCATTAAAAGTTGGCTTATTAATATATTTGAACAGATAATTATTTGACCACTGTTAATAAATTTTGGCTGCTTATGGTCAACAGTATTTTTTATTGTTTTTATGAGGACAAAATATGTCTTCATTAAACTATTTCCTCCATAGTTCAAAATTATGTGATATTTCATCCATTAATAACCACTAGATAAAAGCTGTCATTCACCCTCCCTCTTCAGCCCCACTATACAACCCACCAGGGGAAGGCATCCTCCCTTGTTTAGGTGGCACAAACATTACAGTTACACTGTAGAAGCAGTTGCAGGGCAGGAGCCCATTCTCTTTCCCACTGGCTCCTCTGATTTCTGCTAGTTGAGCAGGAAGGAGAATTAAGACCATGTAAAAAGTCATAAAGCCAGAGGAAACTTGAAACTTGGTCTGCTGCTTCTAGAATGGCTTGTTTCTGTCTTTCTTATCTTAGAATCATAGAATCAACCAGGTTGGAAAAGACCTTTAAGATCACCAAGTCCAACCATTACCCCAGGACTGCCAAATCCATCGCTAATTATCCTCCATCAGTCCCTACAGTAAAATTCAGGGCTAAAATGCTTTCTGCAACCACACTGTTTCATCTACTTCTCCCATTTCTGCACCTCCCCTAAGTAGACCATAAGTCATTAAGGGCAAAGCCAGTGTACAGCTGGGCAGGTGTACAATGCTTAAGTCAGGCTATATTCTTAGGTATTGCATTAATAAAAATGGGTAGCATAATATTAATATTACCTAGTTTGTTATACTACTTAAAATATGACACAGAATTTGCAAAAGCATAGAGATCTTTTTGTCTCTATAAATGTCTTGATTACATTATTGAAATTAAGTGTTTAGAATAAATAAAAATACACTGAAAGTGGAAGCTTGTGTGTGACCTAAGGAGAGAATATGAACTATGTCCCTAAAGAATCTGAAATATTCAATGGTATTGTTATGCATCAAACTGTAGAAAACATAAACATTTTAAATATATTTTTGTCTTCTGAGAAAAGTCATATTTAAAATTCACTGCTAGTTTTCAACAGGAGAAAAATTGATATCTCTAGAATGGTCTGTTGAGCAGAAGGAAAATTATTCAGGTTAATGTTATTTAGAGCATTTGAGTTAGTTGCTTTCTATAAAACTGTTACCTTTCATTTCCACTTTTTTTATTAGGATTAATCAAAAATCATGCACTATTTTTTTATTAAACTTTGATTTTTTTTGCATAAATTTTAATATGTTTCACAGTTTGTCACATAGATACAGTGAGGTTTCCAAAAATATGATATTTCTGAACACATACCCATGATATGTGTTCATACCATGATATACTCCATAGATATACACATACACATACCATGATATACTCCAAGAAACAGTGGTACATTATTTTATTACAAATGATAGTACAATAGCTTACATAACAGAAACTGATTTACTCTGCAATTTGAACTGGATTGGGCTTCAGTCCTGGAAGGCACATTATTACATTTTTGAAAGTAAGTAGTCTCACTGAATCTTCATTTTGGAAAATAAGGCCATGCTGTACAAGCCAACCCATTGAGATAATGATAATCTTTTTGACAAGAACCTTTCAAGTGCATAACTCAAAAATGTGTAGTTAAAAAAACAAATTCAGATTTCTTTGTTAAGATACTGTTTGCCTGTTTTTCCATAAAGAAAAAAACATGGAAAATCTAATATTTAATAAAAAAGAGAATGAAATGCCTTAATGAAAATTTTCATGGATGAAACCGCACACAAAGGGTGGCCTCTATAAAATATATTACTACCCCAGAAGACCTGCTACAGCATTTTCAATTTTATTCCGGAAGCATAGAAAACATGCGTAATTTCAAGTAGTGTTATAAAATCTCCAAATAATGTTGATTCTTTGAGTTCAACACAAGTTACTGCTTGTTCTGCAAATGACAATATTTATGTCTGAAAGATTTTGGGTTTAGCTTATATATATTCCAGTCAGATGAACAGATCTCAAGATTATGCTTCAGCAAATAAATTCTTTGTAAATATAGTTTCAGAAAAGACTTTTATGGTAAGGTCTTTCCACCCTATAGCATGTTGCATGACTGTGAAATCCTTAAGCTCTGTATATTCATTAGTATATAGTGGAAACAGGGTGATTTTTTTAGACAGTGACAAGAAATCAGGGTGTTTATTTCCTGTTTGTTTCGCTCTGACATTCGTTAAGCTTTACATGAACCAGTCATTTGTTTCAGACACAGGATGCTTTGTGAAAATCCAGTTCAGAAAATCTGATTATCAATGACTGGAAAAAACATAATGGTCTAACTTCTGTATGTGTAGTTATTGGCAATATAACTGTGCCATTCAGTTTTTATTACTGTGTAGCCCTAGATTCTAGTAGATTACCCAGTTAGCTAAATCCCTGATATATATTTATTTTTATCCATATCTTGTTTACATGTGTGAATCCTGACTATATAAAATGTTGCATATAGCATCTCTGCAGTATTTGTGAGACAAGAACCTCTGCATGCAAGCCCACTGCATCATGGCCCCACAGCTGTTCTTCCCTGCAGGCTGGCTGCATGGCAGGTGCCCTGTGGTCTCTGGATTGCAAAGAGGTATTGACAGCTGCTGCCCTCAGGAGAAGAATTGCACATAAATCTCTCCCAGAAGCAACAGGGAGAAACTGGGAAGTGGCTATTAGTAATTATTATCTTCTGTGTGCTAACAAGTCTTATTCCAGCTCTGCAGATTGCCATTTTGATTCAAGAGGTCTACATCCGCATACAATAGCCAAGGAGCCTGCCCTTAGTGTGAAAATGCCCTCTCAGCGGTCAAAGGAAGTGATCCTGTCCCTCTACTCTGCTCTCGGGAGACCTCACTTGGAACACTGTGTACCATTCTGGTGTCCTCAACATAAGAAGGACATGGAACTGTTGGGGCTAGTCCAGAGTCAGGCCACAAGGATGATCAGGGGGCTGGAACACCTCCCGTACGGAGACACACTGAAAAAGTTGGGGCTGTTCAGGCTGGAGGAGAGAAGGCTGTGTGGAGACCACATAGCAGCCTTCCAGTATCTGAGGGGGGCCGATAGGGATGCTGGGGAGGGACCCTTCATTAGGGGCTGTAGTGATAGGACAAGGGCTAACAGGCTCAAACTTAACCAGGGGAAGTTTAGGTTAGATATAAGGAAGAAGTTCTTTACTGTAAAGGTGGTGAGGCACTGGAATGGGTTGCCCAGGGAAGTTGTTAATGCTTCATCCCTGGCAGTGTTCAAGGCTGGGTTGGAGGGAGACTTGGGTGGCATGGTTTAGTGTGAGGTGTCCCTGTCCACGGCAGGGGCAGTTGTAACTAGATCTTAAGGTCTTTTCCAACCCTAATTATTCTATGATTTGAAAGGCCCATCACTATGCTGTTCTTTAAATAAATAATTCAAATTTCTGTGAGAAAGAGAAATTCAAACTAGTGGTAAAAAAGCAAAAATATACATGACTGAGCTGCAGTGAGTTTATGAGATAAAAGATATTTTGTGCTACATAAGAATAGGCTGATTTGTATAATGTTGGCAATGAAAAATCAAGCTGTGACTCTCAAGTGATTTTTTTTTTTTTTGTTAATTATTATTTCAGTTGGCTTCTTCGGTTTTTCCTTTAATAGAAGCTGAGAAGAAGAAAAATTAAACAAATGTCAAACTCTGTATCAAGCTGTTACAGCTAATAGGCATAGTAGGAAATTTTGTAATAGTAATACTTTAAATCAAACTTATTGGCAGAAAGCAAGCAATCAGTGTCATTTGAGAACTTTCCATGGGCATTGTTCACCAGTAAAAAAATATTCTTCACACAAACATGAAATTTTCCCAGGGAAAATATTAGTTTTGTCATAAAAAGTGTGATTGTCCTTCATAAAAATGAAAATGTCTACATCTTACTACACATGAATCCTTTCAAATACCTCATGACCTGTATGTTACAGGCTGAAAACTTGCCAGGTGTAAAATTGCATGCCAGCGTTGCTTACATCAGATTTTTCTGTGTATTTTCCTTACCTATCAGCCTAACAAAAGATGGAAATTCATTTAAAATTTTGATATTTTCATGAGAACAAAGAATCTTCCCTTCTAAACAGATATAACTCTCTGACTAGAAATGGTAGATTTTATGATCACTACTATTCACTGAAAATTTATTTGATGTATACTTGATACCTTTTTTTTGGAATTTTGATACAATCTGTCAGTATCTTTGCTTAATTTTAAGTTTTATCTTTCACTTTTTTCCTCTTTCCAATTTGCCCTTGACATCCCCCCATAAAAAAAAAGGGGGGGGGGATGTTATCTTATGTTTTGTGAAAAAAAAACAAACCGAGAAACCCTTAAAATAAACGTTTTCTGAAATGAGAATAAGAATATGATCTTTGAAATGTTTGCAGCACCTTTGCTTTTTGATGATTAAAGAGAATTGCAAGAAAAAAAAACGCACTTCTTTCAACAGGGATGGAAAAGCACAAAAACAACTTTAAAAATATTTATTTTTTGCTGTTTTCCCAGCTCCACCATGACTTAGAGTGGAACTCTAACCCCATTTAAGTCAATGTCAACTACACAGAGAATTACATTCTTGGTTTTTAAAATACACAAGAACTGCTTGTTCTATCCCAGAGCTACTTCCTAAAAGGTAGGCTATTCATTGACTTTTGTGGGGTCAAACATGCCTCTCACAAAGGTTCACTCAGCACACTCATCACACCTTCATCCTCAACAATGAAATACTTTTTTAGTGCCAAACAGCACAGTGAGACTTCATTAAAAATTTTAGTGAAAACCTGAGCCTTTGAGCATCTTCAAAGGATTGCTGCTTCTATTCAGTGAACACTTTAATAACAAACAACAATTCTGCCTTTAGTAGAAGCTTTATTGCAGAAATTTACATCTCAACAAATATTACAGCGTACATGCATTTTCATTTTTGTCATCTGAAGTAAGTAGCAAATATGAACTTGGCGGTTGCCATCTGGTTAATTCAATTACAATCAGTAATGAAATAATGTATAAAAGGATGAAGAGGAAGAGAGTTATGAGCATCTTGACTAATGGAAGTCTGAATGCAAATTACATCAGCCACGTCCTCAGTTACGTTGCAACATCTGCAGCTTTAATAAAAAAGGATGCAATTTGACTGGGTATATATCAGCATAAAAATAACTTCATTCTTAAAAAGAAAGCATAATGAAATAATTTTATCGCTTTTCTGGATAGAAATGAAATATGGAGGAGAAAGAATACCTGCACAGAGTTTAGATAAATTTTTGAATTTTCCTATATAATCTCGTAAAATATTCTATGAAAGATTTAAGTTGGTTTGAACACAAATGCCCAAGAAAAAAATGAAACTGGTACCTCCTATGCATGCACAAGTTTTGCTTTGTACTTATTTGAAAATGTGTTGCTTGTGTGTTGCTAACACGTTCCCAAAAACACTGTCTACATATAATAGTGCCTGCTCTGCCCTTGATAATGCATTTGAAATAAATCCTTGTCGCACTCTGTAAGGTACTTTAGACCAAATACATATTGCTGTTAAGCTGACAGTGACAGTTTTGTGGTTGTTTATAATGTCTGCTCTGGTTTCCTGCTTTGAATTAGGCATCACCATCTTTGCTCTCTTAAATTCCTATGCTTTCTGTCAACAGTGTGCTGGAAAGTACTGTGTATGTTGACCATGAGTGCTAGCTAGTTGATTATGAATTGGCCAAGGGATCAAACACTTGAACAGTAATGAAACCTGTGACACAAGGCTGAGCTGTCTATGAATGTTCCTTATTATTTATAGAGATGTTAAACAAAACAGACTACCTCTTGCAGCATTGCTCATGGGAGTATCACTGTGAAGAGTGCTAGATCCAATCCGAGTGTTTCTATTAATTATCACATGAAGGAGAAACATGGAGCTCTTTTAATATGCAGGTAACAGCAAGGATGGAAAACTTCACAGGTTCTGGGGAAAGCACAGCAACATTTGCGGTCACATTTATCTGCCTTTGCCACCCCCTTTTCTCTGCCCAGACCTGCATGGAGTCAATGTAGCTTCCAATACCCAGTCTGTGCCTGGGAGAACAGCAGGCACCGGGCATTAACCAGCAGCAATGTCACTGGGACCTGGGACATGTCCAGATGCAATGGCAGCACCCTCACGACTTTCTCAGCTTTGGACCACCAACACACACCACGAAGCCAGGCCAGGCCAGGCATAGGCACTCACATACATCATAAATACACTCGAAAAAACGATTTATTTTAATATTTTTAAATGGATGGAGTATAACTGAGCCCCTGCCTGGCTCTCACCACATATTATTCCATAAGCGTTCATTCGCAGTCCCTAGAACTTGGTTTTCAAAGAAGAATCCAGGATAAGTCATCTCTCTGTCATTTGCTGTGAGCATACAATTTTTTTGATTCAGCCTGTTAAACTATTTATTAAGAACTCATTAATTTACTTTTACTCCAGCAGGTATGACTTAATTCTTTATACCGGTGAAATGCTGCCTGGCACAACAAGGTGTGGAATTCTGTTTGATTGTCTCTGTCAACAAGCAAAAAAGCACAGCTTTCTAAAAGGCTTTTTCAGCTTGGAAATATTTGAAATTGTCAGCTGGCTGAATTAAGTCTGTGAAATTTTGTCATTTCTGTGAAGCTTGAAGACTCCCAAACATGAATTTTTGCCATTTTTTTATGAATTGTGGAGATGACCTCTGATTATACCAGCAGGTTAAGAAATATTAAAATTATTTTCTTTTTCTTTTTTGTCCCTTGGCTATTACATTCCTTGCCATATTTTCACTGGAGGACTTGCATATAAAAGGAGGAAAAATACTCCCCTTCTGTCTGGCAGATTTTCAGCCGAATTACTGATCAAGCATTTTTAGACTTAGATTTTCTTATGATACAAACTTAGGCACATAAACTGTTCTTGAGGATGGCACTCAGTCTGCGCATGAGAAGTTTAAATCTACACTCTGGATGGACAGCAGTGAGCTAGCTAGTGAAGGCTGGCTTTGCATATATACAGACTGAATGTTTAAATATGTTTTGTAATACTGTCAGCATCTAACTTGGTCAAGCTATTGATCACATTGCAAGACAGTACAATCCTTGGAAAACATTTCTGTAAATTTCATTTTCAAAGTAGGGATTATGTTTAAGTTTGCTTGAGTTCTGCGCATGTGTATTTACTTGGAGTATTTCTCCAAGACAATCCTCAATAGCGTGTACAGCAGGAAAGGAATGTCTCTTAACATCTCAGTGCACCTGAGGGTCATACTGACGCAGATCAAACAGATAGGTTTAAATTCCTTTAAATTCATTCCTGGTTTTAGTCATTTTGCAGTAGCTCTGAATGAAGAAAAAAAAAAAGGTATTTAACCCTCAGGCTAGGAATCTTAGTACACAACAAACACCATTTGTGAAAGATTTTTCTTGCTGTCAGTTCACCCAGGAGAAATATAAGCTGAAATACACTTCAAAATTTAAATTTACAGCATTTTTGTCATTTTAGTAAATATTTTCTTGTATATTGCAGAAGTTTCTTATTGGGCAATGTTTTACATTCAGCCCACTTGAGAAAACCAAAGAAAAGCAACTAAATATGTCAGTTTTCACCTCTTATCTTCTAGCCTGTATTGGGTTATGATAAGCATGACGCCACATCCTCATCACTCAGTCTGCACAGATCCTGTTGACATCAAGAGGCAGAGCACAACAGATCTGCTGAAGTTACTGGGTTTCCCCGGGATGTCACCAGCAGCAAAGCCCCGCTGCTACCCTTTAATTTTCACTGACTGTGAACAAAAGCCTCCCAGACACCAACACGGGAAACAAATGAGTTCCCATCACAATGTAGAGGAAACACCATTTCATTACCTATAACTTCTGGTTTTTGCTTTTCAATATTTCCTGTTAGTCCAAGAAATCGAAGGACACTATTAAAATTCAAGACAGTTCATAACTGGTGGGGATACTCATGCACTGAACTGAGCAGCTATATGAAAAATGATTGAAAATTTGACCACATCTCCATCTCCTGCCCCCTGATCCACCTCTCCTAAGATTGTCCTGATATTGCAGATCCCATGGTAGCTTTCTTTCAGCTACTTTTTCACAGGGGCAGTAGGTGCTTATCCAAAGTTATGCAGGCCTGATGTCTGGGATGGGGTGTATTCTGCAACTAAGTTTAGTCTCTGAGATTTTACAGCCCATAAAGGAAAGGGAAGGTTATGCTAAGAAAAAGTGCAGGAACACTTCTTATTTCAGTGTATATTTCTCTCTATTAGAAAGCAAATTAACTGCAAAGTGTGTGAAGTATTTTTGCGTGTACAGAAACATTTATACACATATACATAAATACACACACACATATATAAAGTCACCTGATCAGGAATGTCCTGCTGTTTTACAGACATCGGGCACACTTTTGGGATATCTGCCAGGACGCATTAAATACTTTCCTGAGGGAAAGCCTTGACCTGTGGCTGCAAGCTGGAAGCTGAGGAGCTTCCCCATGCTGCTGTCTGCCCGGGCTGTGGTGGCAGAGGTCTGGAGATGCAAACAAGCACATCATCTTGCACAGCACACCCATGCTCTTCCCCATATTTGCAGCACAATTTCAGCTGCTGAAAACCTTTCAGCACCTCCTACACATGCAATGGCTATGAGAGTAACTTATAATGCACATTGTTATAGATCTGCAGTGCTTTTATATATCTCCTGCTCCCCTAGCTTGATTTTAGGCCATTTATTTTGGCGTTTTGAAGAGGGTGTATACTATTGTTTTTCTCATAAAGTCACTGGGGGACTTTGCAGTGTGCATCTGCACTCAGACTGATGCAGAGTAACCACATCAAAGGGGAAGAATTGTCCTGTAGTTCCTACATGAGCAAGGGGTAGTTATCATTACAGCAAAAAAAAAAACCCATTTGCATCATTACTAAATGTATAACCACAACACTAGCTTTATTGCCTGATTTTTAGGAAAGTGTTTGTTATTAGGAGTTATTGAATGAAGAGTCTTTGGGAAACCTATTTCAAACTATGAGACACTTGCAAAACCTTCTCCCCAGTTATTGCTTGCGGAGATTCTCCTTTGTAACTATTCCATTCTTCATGTTGTGCTATCCATTGCCTCAGTCATGCAGTACTGTATTCATCTCTGTGTGGATGGGCCCAGGACAACACAGAGCTTTGAAGACAGCTGTGTGAATATTTTCAGAGGGTATCTGCATACAAAAAATGCCTTTTTTTTTTTTTTTTTTTTTCCCCAGAGTGTGTACATTTCTATTCTTTCAATGGAAAGTCCTGAAGAAAACACTTTCCCTCTGGGAACATGTGCAAGGCATAAATAAGAAGGACCAGAAGTACCACTAGAGTGTATTTTATATTCTGCATTTAAATGAGGAAATTCTTTTCAGTGGCACCCTAGTTTCAACGTTTGCATCAGTTCTCAAGACAATCCTTTTCTGAGACACTTTGTTGTCTAAATCATGCCCTGTCATGGGTTCAGCAGTAGCAGTCATTTTTCTCCTTGGTAGCTGGTGCAGCACTGTGTTTTTGATTTTGGGCCTGGGAGCAGCGCTGATAACACCAGTGTTTATAGTTACTGCTTGGCAATGTTTTGGTTTGACCAAGGACTTTTCTGAGCCTCATGCTATGCCAGGGAGGAGGGGGAGCCGGGAGGAAGCAGAGACAGGACACCTGACCCAAACTGACCAAAGAGGTTATTCCATATCACAGCACGTCATGTCCAGGATGTGAAGATGGAGGGCAAAGACCCAGAAGGGTGGTAGTGATGGACTGGGAGTGCACAGGCATGGTCAGGTTTTTGGTATTGGGGGGTTCACTGTTGGGGGGTGCACTGGCTGGGTCGGGCTTGGTGAGCAGTTGTATTCTCTTTCTTTGTATTTCTCTTGTATTATTACTGGTGGTAGCAGTAGTGATTTGTGTTATACCTTAGTTACTAACCTGTTCTTATCTCAACCTGTGTGAGTTGAGTTCTTTTGATTCTCCTCCCCATTCCCCCAGGACTGGGGGAAGAAAGAAGGGGAGGGAGTGAGTGAGTAAAACTGCGCGGGTGGGGGGCTTAAACCACGACATGCCCACTCTGGCTTTCCAACATGTCATGTTTTGTTCTCCATAGCTGCTAACTTAGGCTGTATGCCCAAACTGTTGCCTATCTGCAATAATATTTCTATGAAGATAAGAATACCATGATTCCTCAGGTTTTTCCAAAGAAACTCTTCCATAAAGTTATCAAAAATTTCAATAAATAAACATTTACGGGGGGGTGGGGTGGGGGGGGTGTCCTGCAGTGCTTTTAAAGCTGAAAATAGATGGCATTTTTTTCTGTTCCCCTATTTATCCTCCTCTTAAATTGACAAAATAAGAAGTAGTAAAGTGATTCACTCTCTACAGAGGTCGAATTTTGTGCTCTGTGCATGACAAGCATATTCTATTATACCTGTTAATTCTTTTTCTACACAAATTTTCTGGAAACCCACTTTCAATCAGTCTTTTTCCAGGGGACATTTACTGATGACTAATTTTACATGAGTTCCTACTGTAGTGTATACCTGCAGTTTCATTTCCATCTTGCTAATGCCTACAAATATGGGTCTCTTTATCTGCAGCTTTTTGAGAATGCTTCAGAAAAGGATTTGTGGCATAATATCTCAGCTGGAGATATTGTAAAAAAATACTTTTTCTATAGCAACACGAAAAAATTAGCCCATATATCCTGTGGGATGTTGTGAAAAGAGTTGAGAGGGACAAACTAATTACGCAATCTTCTCAACCGAAAAGAGACAGATAAGAAGAACTACAGCAGTCTAAAGTTGTCTGGGAAGCTCACACATAATTGCATCCTTCTTATAAATATAATATCTTCAGTTAATTGATAAACCTAAGATCAACATGCTTAAAATCAATAGATCAGGAAAGGACTTGTGTTCAGAAATCACTTAAAAGCTTTATTATAAACAGTCCTGCCCAGGTTGCATTATTCTGTAGATTCTTTCAATTATAATTATACTGAGTATCTTCCAGGCTGATGTATTCACAATCACCGGATGTTAACAAGTGCTAGACAGAAATACATAAAAGCAAGGACTGGAAGCATTGTGGAATAAGCATTGACACGTTGGATTTTAGACGTATTTGCACTCTCCCTGTAGATCTGCTTTCTTTCTCTGTGTGTATATATACGTGTTTGCATAGACAGACAAAAATATTAGGAAAATATTATATTTATATACATATAAATTTGCAGGTATCTCTCTTGCAGATATCTTTCTTCTCCCCAGAACCTTTACTTGTTAGAGAAGATTTCAATTTGGTGCAGTAAGCCTTTGCATGAGATGAATGTAAACTCACTGCATTCTTCTTGTTTAAACACACACAATTTTTTAATAGAAATATGAAAAAGTAATCATGTCTCAGCACTGATGCATTTCTCCATGCCTTTATCTTTTACTTGTAGTTGATGACTGCTACAAAAAGGCTATTTGAGCCTTTGTTGCAATTAATCCCACTGTACTCAATCTAATTAGAAGGAACAGACAAGTTTTCATTACTGCATACATGTCTGGTGTTACTTTAAACTTTCTGCCGCTGGCTTCAGTGGAACTTCAGCAATATTATGTATGAAGCCCAAAGTATCAGTGACTGAAGTTGGGTTGCTCCAAGTATCTTGGTTTCATGAGCTTCTGGTCTAAATTTTTTCTTCATACTATGGGATCACAGAGTAATTTGGGTTGAAAGAGTGCCATAGAGGTCACCTGGGCCAACTTCCAAGTAAGTTTAAGCTCAGAAGTTAGATCAGCTTGCACAGAGTCTTTGGGTCATGTGTAGATGAGAGATCCTCATCCACTCAAGATCAGCTCAGGATGCTTATTAGAGCACATGAGTCCTTTGGTATTATCTATGTAGCAAAACCACTATTAAGAGTTGAAACTCGGATACAGGTTAAAGAAGCCAGCTTTTCCAGGTTCACACAGGAAGCCTGAAGATGATATAGCAAAGATGCTTTTTTCTTCTGTGGTAATGGACTCTTCCAGTGGTTTATTCCTATGGAACCGTATCCTGGGCTGCATCAAAAGGAGTGTGACCAGCAAGTCAAAGGAGGTGATCCTGCCCCTCTACTCTGCTCTTGGGAGGCCTCCCTTGGATTACTGTGTGCAGTTCTGGTGTCCGCAACATAAAAAAGACATGGAACTGCTGGAACAAGTGCAGAGGAGGGCCACGAGGATGATCAGGGGACTGGAGCACCTCCCGTATGAAGACACACTGAGAAAGTTGGGGCTGTTCATGCTGGAGAAGAGAAGGCTGCATGGAGATCTCAGAGCAGCCTTCCAGTATCTGAAGGGGGCTTATGGGGATGCTGGGGAGGCTGTAGTGAGAGGACAAGGGGTAATGGGTTCAAACATAAACAGGGGAAGTTTAGATTGGATATAAGGAAGAAATTCTTTCCTGTAAGGGTGGTGATGCACTGGAATGGGTTGCCCATGGAAGCTGTGAATGCTCCATCGCTGGCAGTGTTCAAGGCCGGGCTGGACAGAGCCTTGGGTAATGTGATTTGGCACAAGGTGTCCCTGCCCATGGCAGGGGTGTTGGAACTAGATGATCTTCAGGTCCTTCCCAACCCTAACTATTCTATGATTCTATGCTATGAACCTCAGACATTTTTATCTGCAGAAGCAGGAAAAGTCTGCTTCAAAGGGAAAAAGTTATAAAATGAGTCAAAGGCCGTCAGCATAATCAACAGTGGCCTTTGCCACACCAGCGCGTACTAGTGTGTTGTAGCAATGGAAATTCTGGTGAGACAGAGGTAGATCTACCCAGGTGCTGGACAACATGAGAGAAATTATCTGGAAAATTTCAGAAATGGTGGAAGAAGTGTTACAAACTGTGCTACAAAAAGATCAGTTTAGCAAGTAGAGTCAGAGGTAAGGAAAAGATGCATTTGACAGGATATTAGAAGTGAAGCAAAGCACTACAGAAATCAGGAATAGAGACACAATGTGATCAAAGCAAGATATTGCTAAAATTTTCTCCCTTGCTTTTTTTCAAGGTTACCACTAAGTATAATGTTTTGCTTTATATTATTTTTAATTTATTCTACTTTCTTTTGATTCTCCCAAGAAAAAAAGGTCTTAAATTAAAATTAACTGTGTTTTAGAACTGTATTCATACAATTAACAGAAATTGGAGAAAATCAGCCCAGTTATTTATCTTGGTTATTATCATGGTTGTTATAAAGACTTCTTCCCCAGAGTAGAGAAAAATTATTCTGACCCCTCCATATCCCTATCTCCTATGGGCTTAATCTGCCTGAAAGGAGCAATTGTTATTTCCATTTCTTCCTTTTGATCCAGAAAAATTCTAGATCTGCAAAACCGACAGTTTCTTCCTGTAACTCCTGATAACAGGAGCTATGACAACAGTCCAGGCCAGCTGGGACTAATTTAAACAGTTTTAAGAAATCAATTGTCAACTAACACCAGAGGCTGTATAGAAGACTAGGAGCAGAGTAGCCTGCAGTTGGCTTCAGGTCTTTTGGTTTAGGTGGTAGTTAAAATATACTCAGAAACTTTGGGTGGCTGCTGTAACAAGACTTGGACTTTTTGGTTGTGTTTCAGTTGTGCTGTTCTTGAGATTCAATGAGAAAGAGCACAAAGCAGGGTTCACAGTGGAGATTTTTATAGGACCCTACATCCCTGGCAATGTTTTTTATTTCAAATCCCATGATGGTATGTATTATATGGTCCTTTAAGTTCCTTACTGGGCATCCTGAACATGTCCCAGTTGTAGTACCTGAGGAAAAACCTTACAGTAGATGGGCTTCAGAGAGCCCCTCAATTCCACCATCACTTGACAGCTGTGCCAGACATATTGAGGAACATTTCTGGTCTGCTCACAAAATAACCCCCAAATCCATTTGCTTGCATCTGTGCCAACACTCACGGGACATTCTTCTGCCAAAGATTAAATTATTTTGGTATAGCCCATTTGCATGAGGAGTTGATGAAGAAATAGTAGGCACGAGGACAGAGCACACACCTGCCAACACGACCACTGACAAGTCTCACCTTGGACTTCAGCCCATCCTCCTAACAAAACATCCTCTGAGATGGAAAGCAGCATAGTTCACAACATGGTAATCCCACAGTGTGGTCTTTCCACAAATGTGAAGTACATGGAAAGGATTTATAAACTGGCTAAAAGCTCGCAAAAAAACAAGCAGTAAGAAATGGTAAATGATGGGAAAGCCTACATCAGAATGTACTGGTGCTCCCTGTGTTCACTGGAAGTACAGATTATTTTGAAAATATTGAGAAAATAAGATTGATGTCAGACAAAAGGCAGCTGTCAAATTATATTTACTAAGAGGTGACAGTCTTTGTTCTCTGTTCAGATGTCTTCACAGCTTGCTTTTGGCTGAACAGCTGAGCACCACAGCTATTCCCAGCCCAGTGCACTGCCACAGCCTATCTTCCCCCATGACCTAGCTCCTGGATACCTTAGGAGAAGCTGGTCACTGGCCAGATGGGCAGTGTCTATACACGGTTCCCTGGGATCGGAGAGGGTCTGTGGCATGGTGATATAAGCATGCAAAAGCCTGACATTGCAACATGGAAGCGCAGTGCAGGAGCCAGAGGGCAGAGTCTCATTCAGTGCTTCTGAGACTTGGAAGACTAGGGCAAGCAGGGGTGAGCTTTTGGGGGAGGAAAGGGTGGATAGTCCCCACTACCCTATAAATCAGTAAATGATAGTGGAGCAAGTATCCATCTCACAAAGCTCTGTTACCTGTTTGGGATGGCCCAGAGGCACTGGTTAGTATCTTTTCTGAACAGGGGGAAATTATGTATATCATTTTACTGATTCAGCTTCCAAATATCCCAGATCCTCAATAACTGACTAATGAATTTAAAACTATGGAGAAAGCTTGGTTCTTCTACATTTAAGCAGCTCCTGCTGAGAAAATATCCCCTTTGGCATGCAGGCACCAGCTGCTCTGACAAGCATCCATGGGATAAACCGGATTTAAGGATACCAGTTTGTTAGATTAATTTCTTCCTTCATGGCACTCAGCATGCCACAAAACACTCTTTGAGGGATTTCTATTTTGTTCAAGTTTTGGGCTTAGCATTTTTTTAGGTTTTTTTACTTCAGTGCTCCTCGCATCACTGCTTCTGTCCAGATAACTCGCAACATTCCTTGAGTCCCAGCTTGCCATTCCCTCCTCCACTCTCTCTGCCCCACAGCCCCATGTTGTAAGGAAATTTCACAACTGGAAGAGGCAGAAAACTCATTTCTACTTCTTCCTTACATACTAATTTCGTGAAAGCATCCATCTCTTCTGATCCCTATGTACCGTAAGTCTGTCCTTTCCTGAGGCTGTACAGAGCAGGGAACTTGTCTTTAACAGTCTTGGAGCTAGACTCCTTCAGCACTGCCTGCAATGCTGCCCTTCCCTGGATACCACTTATCAACACAGCTGTGTGATGAGGGGTGAGAGAACAAGTAGCAGCATGTACAAACACTGATCTAAGCATCAATAATAAGCATCAATAATACAGGCACTTCCCAAACGGCAGGTTTTCATGGGTTCAGCAGCAGCAGTCATTTATCTCCTTCTTGGTAGCTGGTGCAGTGCTGTGGTTTTGATTTTGGGCCTGGGAGCAGCGCTGATAACACCAGTGTTTTCAGTTACTGCTTGGTAATGTTTTGGTCTGGCTAAGGGCCTTCTGAGTCTCATGCTCTGCCAGGGAGGAGGGGAAGCTGGGAGGAAGCAGAGACAGGACACCTGACCCAGACTGACCAAAGAGGTTATTCCATACCACAGCACGTCATGTCCAGGATGTGAAGACGGAGAGCAGAGACCTGGAAGGGTGTGGTGGTGCATTGCGGCATTCGCTGCTACGGGGTGCACTGGCTGGGTTGGGCTTGGTGAGCAGTTGCATTCTCTTTCCTTGTATTTCTCTTGTATTATTACTGGTGGTAGCAGTAGTGATTTGTGTTATACCTTAGTTACTAAACTGTTCTGATCTCAACCTGTGGAAGTTGCATTCTTTTGATTCTCCTATACATCCTCCTGGGACAGGGGGAAGAAAGAGAGAGGAGTGAGTGAGTGAGTGAGTGAGTGAGTGAGTGAGTGAGTGAGTGAGAAAACTTTGTTGTTGACCGGACTTAAACCACGACAGTTCTTTTTGGTGCCCAACGTGGGGCACGAGGGGTTGAGATAACGGCTGGATTAATAGCCACTCGTCACAATGCTGATTTATTTGCTCTCAAAGTTGCTGCTCTTGATTCTCTTGAGTTCACGGTTTCAGCCTGTCTTACCCTACTTACAGCCAGGATTTGTTATCTTAGCATTTTTTGGATATGGGTTTTGGGTTAAGGTTCTTATTTCATTGTACTTTATTGGAGTGGCTTGTAATATGGGTGGGCTCCGGAAGCAGGAGGGGGCGGATGTGGACATGCACTTGTACCTGGCAGTTCGGCTGCTCTTCATCATCCTGGCCCTCGTCCTCACCTCCATCTTCATGAGACTGTGGGGAGGCGAGGGGGTTTGGCCCCGGGAGCCGCTGGCGGCCAAAATGGCCCGGGAGAACGGCCTGAGGGATCAAGAGGCCGGGAACGGGCCTCCACCAAGCTCAGCCCGGCTGCTGCCGAGCAGCGGGAGGAGACGACAGAGGAGTCGAACCCCGAGGCCGAGCTGAGCTCTGTGGCTACCAAGCGTCAGGGGCAGGCAGCGGCCGAGCCCAGCCCTGCGTTGGCCGAGAGCATTCCCCGGCAGCCGCTCGCAGAGCCCCATGAGCCCGAGCCCCAGAAGGATGCAGGAGACCACACCGCACTTCCCAGCAAGGCGGAGGAGGAAGATCTGGCTTCAGACAAAGAGCAGCTGGTGGTCAGAGAGCTGGCAAGCACAGCAGCTACACCAGCTACCAAGAAGGAGATAAATGACTGCTGCTGCTGAACCCCATGACACAGGTAGAAAGCCAATCCTTACCAGCAAAGCCGAGTGCTGGGCTTTTGGCAGAAGTTTTTTGAAGTTTCTGCTGGAGTCTATTGGACTTTCTCCTCATATCCTCAATGAAAGATTGTCAGAGACAAATATATCATCCACTCTGAACAAGGCCTCCATCAAGATTAAGAAACAGATAATTAATTGGCTCTCCTGAAACAATGGGGCTATACAAGGTTACATTTGAAAGGGAAAGTGGTTATGAGAGATAGGCAGGTGCTCAAATCTCTTAAGTTCTGCTCTTCATTAATAAAAGAAAGCAACGTAAAAATGCGAGCACATTTGTGTGATCATCTGTCAACTAGTTTTAATAAATACTCACAAAATAAAATAGGGAAAAAGAACTTTTTAGAACGTCTTCAGGTGTGATTTTAGATTCCATTTAAACTGAATAAACGATACAAGTGTTTAGGAAATATATTAGTGTGCAAAGTTTGCCTGGCTGAAATTCAATACTGCCCTAGAAACAACTTATTTGTGAAAAAAAAAAAAAAAAAAAAAAAAAAAAAAAAAAAAAAAGAAATTGGCAGGCAGGTTTCAGGGATACTATTTTCAATTTGTACCTTACGGTGTCCTAAGGTACAAACTCTGCCCCTGCATCTCAGAATTTAGAAGAACAAAGGTCTTTTTACCTGCATTCCCACTGGTATTTTTCTTGACCAAACATAGGACACCAGCATCTTCCTTTTCTCACAAAAAAGGTGTAGGAATCACATATGTCTGAACAGAGCTGTGGCATCAGTTTTAACCATAGTATGACACTCTCATTAAACATGAGTAAAATAAAAATTATTTGCTCTGTTTGGATAAATCCCAAAGCCATACAAATCATGAACTCTTCTAAGCCAATTATTTTTTTGAAGTTCAATTAGTTATATTCTGACCTTTCCACAACTATAATTCAGTTAAGAAAGTATATACAGCACCTGAATTGCATGAATGATCAAAAATGTCCCAGTGTTCTGCTGTGACAGCAATGTTATAAAACTGACATAAGCACCTAGAGGACTACTTGTCTGCAAATTTGCAGAGAAAATGTGAAAAATAAATATGCATTGTATTGCATTTATTCTCATGACACTCATTCTGCTAGCCCAAAGACCAATTCCCATTCCATATGACCATAGAATTATAGAATCAACTAAGTTGGAAAAGACATTTAAGAACACCACATCCAACTGTTTCCCAGCACTGCCAAGTCCACTTCTAAACCATGTCACTTAGGGCCTCATCTACACAGTTTTTGAACACTTCCAGGGACAGTGATTCCACCATTTCCCTGGGAAGCCTGGTTCAGTACCTGACCACCCTCTCGGTGAAGAAATTTTTCCTAATATATTTGTGCTTTCCACTCTGAAATCTCTCAGCAAGAATCAGCTTCCAGGGTACTGTTCTTAGACTATCAATGTGAGGATTCAGGAATGTAGTAACTTTCTTAAAAGTCTTCTCCTCTGTTTTTATATCTGTAGTGATGTGAAATAGCCTTCACGCAGATAAAAATCTGGCTCCTGTCATACAGTCTACCAGATATAATGCTTTTCAGTGAAGCCCATCATGTACTATTAGAAGTTGTGAAAATCCATGGATATTCCAAGATCAAAGCCAAAGAAATAAATTATTGAATTCCATATAAATCTGTGCAAAACAATACTATATAGTCTGTTACTTCAAGCCTTCTCTTTTTGTCTCATTTGTTGTCCCACCAGCATTCATTCATTACAGCACTGTTCTGCTTAATTCTTATACAAGTTTGCAGTAGCACCATATATTTCACTGGCTTTGCCTATCAAACCAATGCATCGTTGATCCCACTCACACCTACAATACTCTCTTCAAATAACAAGTTTAGAATAGGGCCAGATTCACAACCAAAACTGTCACCAAAACCTCCTGGCTGTTGTTACCACACCTTGCCTTCTTGATCTTTCTGGTCTGAAAAACCACACACCCTAACTACAGCATTTGTCTGTTTTGCTTGAGTTAATACAGTGTGATGTAAAAATTAAAATTAGACAATCAGTTTTTCTTGTTTACTGTTGACAAGAAAAGTGAAAACACTACGGGGCAACATCCCAGCAGGCAGAAGCTAATTTGGTATGTTCCCATCTGATTATGCTTATGACCTGATATTTTTTCTTTCTGTTCTCACTCTTTGATAAACTCTCCCTCCTGTTCCACTTACTGAAGAGTGAAAGTGCCTTTGAGCTAAAGAGCCAGACTTGTTAGATGAAACAGGTACCAAACTGTCAATTGCAAAGTATTTATTTTTGTTAAACTTTCTGCCAATTAATAATTCTGCTACTCATCTGGGTTTTGATACATGAAGCCATTTCTCCATCTGAAAGACCAGTCTTCAGTTTTTCTTTTATTAAACCCAGGATTTCTTGGGATTAGTATTGGTGAGGAATACTTTCTCTTGATGAAACACAAAGCACATTGCACATAACTAAAACCAGAAAGAAATTCACAGAATTCACTCCAATGCCCAAAATTAAAAAAGTAATCATCTACATTTTCAGCACCTTTGTATTAACACTGCTTAGCCATCCTGCTATATTTTTGCATTCCTGTTTTTTGCTCTACACAATCAGCTGCAATGCAAGGAAATCTTTAATGAATATAAATACCTGTATCAAGGGTGATAAACAAATCTTAAGGGATTTTGCAATCATGTCAACTCAGAAATTCAAATAACAGAGGTTTACAGACTGTTTATATCTCATTAACATAGACACAGGTATATCACCAGCACTACGGATTCTGCAGTTTCATCTATGACTTTATGTAACTTGTTTGCACTTATAGATTACATTTTTAAGATGTAAGTATATCATATTTCCTTTTCCACGATGATCTGAAAGTTCAAATCAAGCAACTACTGTTTTCAGTCTTGATAAAAGAGTCTCCAGCTAAACAAATCTTGTAGCTATTTGTGTGTAGGGACATCAGAGGAGTTTATTTACAAATACATATTCAAATATGATAAGATATGGAACAAAATGCTTACACTATGTCACCAGAAAGTTTAAAGATTAGGTATGAGAAAGAATTCCAAAAGAGTAGTGCCAGAAATAGAGTTGTCTCTTTATTTCTAAATAAATAATCATGAGGGGTTTTTTTTTTTTTTTGGAAAAGTCTTTAGTAGTAACATTACTTTCTGTGATAACATGAAAACCAGCTTGTATCACTAGTAAACACTATGTTCATCTATAATATAATCTTCCCTATTGCTACAGGTATGCAGCAGCATATCCTGTTCTTTTTTGTATTATCCAATTTTCCAGATTCTAATAACTATAAAACTTGTACTTACAGTTTTTTCCTGAAATAATTAAAATGTATAAATAATTTTAGATATAGAGTTTAATCTTATGGCTCAATAAGTAGTTTCTGGTCCATTCTTGGGGGGGAGTTTATACCCATAGTTAACATATAGATTTAAAGCCCTATTTTCTTGTCTTGGTATCATGTATCTCAGATTTTGCACTGTTATGAGCAACAAATATACCTTGCTTTTTCAAACTGCAGTGGAAATAGAACACTTGACCAAAAAAAAAGAAAGAATGCTTATTTTGGAGTTTCACTTGAGCCTGTTCACTGCACAATTATCTTTTGTTTTCCTGCTCCTCAGAAAAGTTGCTTTGCATGTTATCAGCTGCAGCAATTTAATGCTAGCCATGCTCAGGCTTGTTTCTATAGTGGCTGCTGTTCAGCTCAGATTCCCCATCCACAGACAGAGCTAAGAAAACCAGTTAAGCTATGCAGGAGGCAGAGAGAGAAGAGGATGTTCAGTGAGAGCAACAGCTCATCCAGCCTTCATGGCTGTACAGAAAACCTTGGCTATCTCAGGTTTAGTGGCTGTTAAGTGAAAGAACCATAAAGATATTATTTTAAAAGTGATATTTTCAAGCCCACTTCATTTTTTAGGGAGCTTGAGACCTGACATCTGAACAATGGCAATGAACCAGTGCTCCCAAACACACACTGCTGTTTTAAATTGCAGTTCTGGGTCCTACCATTTCCTTCAGATTTCTTAATCCATCATGGCACAAAACTGAAATAGGTGTGTGGCAGAGACCTCGATTAGAAATACAGGTGGTGACACAGGCAAAAGTCTTAAACCACAGTGGAATTCATTCCTTTCTGAGACCACCATGTAATTATTTATTTCTCCTGACATGGAGAATTTTGTGTAATAGTAGTAATGACATCAAATATATGAGGAAAAAATGGTCAACTTTGAGTCTATAGTAAATAACGGGTATGTCTTGACAAGGGAAAGCATCTCTCATTTTTTAAAATATATAGCCTTTAACGTGTTCTTATTTTTCCTCCATTTCATTATAATCTATTTGCTTACCCCAGCTATTATCCAGTTTTCTTTAATATAGTGTCAGTTCCTATCCCAAATATTGAAGTTTATGCCTCCTCACATTTCTTATAAGGCAACAAAATCATATGACTGTCAAGGGGAAGTACAGCGTAAGGACTGGCAAGCAGCTGCTGGAGCAACCCACAATGCATAGAATCATAGAATAGTTAGGGGTGGAAAGGACCTTAAGATCACCCAGTTCCAACCCCCCTGCCATGGGTAGGGACACCTCCCACTAAACCATGTCACCCAAGGCTCTCTCTAACCTGGCCTTGAACACTGCCAGGGATAGAACATTTGCAACTTCCCTGGGCAACCCATTCCAGTGCCTCAATACTCTTCAGTAAAAAACTTCTTCCTTATATCCAATCTAAACTTCCCCAGTTTAAGTTTGAACCCATTACCCCTTGTCCTATCACTCTAGTCCCTAATGAAGAGTCCCTCCCCAGCATCCCTATAGGCCCCCTTCAGATACTGGAAGGCTGCTCTGAGGTCTCCATGCAGCCTTCTCTTCTCCAGGCTGAAGAGCCCCCACTTTCTCAGCCTATCTTCATACATATTCCCACTAACAGAGCTTCATCCTGAACTGCCAAAGTGGAAGGAAAATGAGGGCATTGGTATTATCTATGCTTATGCAAATGCTCTGTGTGTCTTTCTGCCTGTGTTGATCTGTCTGTATCTGTGTGTATATGCATGTGTTGCTCTCTTGCATCTGAGTGCCTGGGCCTGCTTAGCATAACTAACTCTTTTTAATCTTACAAATTGAAAATATTTGAATGAAAGTTTTTTATATGACTAAATGAACTCAGTATAATTATCAACAATATGAATATTTGTATAGAAAGATCTTCATGTTTGTATTTACTGAAATGCAATTAAAATCAATCTTATTTTTTCCCATAATTCATCAGTACCAATTTTACCCAGTGGCTTTTTATTTATATTTTTAAATGCATTCATGGAGGAGAGGGTCACAAATCAATCATCCAAAGCCGATGATCCAAACAGGCAAGAGGCAGAAAACAAACGTTCTGCAGTAAGATTTTGAAAAGAATATATTTCATTGATGCTTGTTATTTTTTTTTTTTTCATCACTTAAATTCACAAACTAGGTGAATCAAGAAAAAATGGCTTTTGGTCTTAATACAAGCTTAAAAGAAGAATCGAGGGCAGCTAAATATATGATTGGAGATTTGAGAAAGCAAATAGACTGTGTAGACAGTGTAATGGATTTTAAATAATTAACATAAAAAGCTTTCTGACACTGTGAGGGTTGTTGACCCTCAAGTTTCTTGACAGCTGGTCAGCCAAAATAGAAATATTAAACACTTTCCGTGGCTCATCAGTGTAAAAATATAAAATACTGTATGTCTAGAGCACTTTGTGTGGCATTAAATTAATGCCTTAAAACACTCCCTCTGTGGTGTTCTGATACTTTATCTTTTGAGAAAACAAATACATGCATAATTGCGCCAAGCAGTATTTACTCTCTGTTTCCCCTAATTGTCATCCTTAACTTGATTCACTCCACTTTCTCCCAGTCCTCACCAGATGTCCAGGCAATAATAAGGACCACATCCTTAACTTGTGGAAGCTAATACCCTTCCACTAATATCTGCAGTACAACTCACAGGGGCTACTTGGGTATCTGCACTCTTAGCAATATTTTGGCCCCTGTTGAATTTGCTTTATCCTAGAAAACCTTTTCATACTTGGTTTGGTCCCCTGCTTTTACAGTCAGATGGTCTTATAGTAGACTAGCTGATGATAGCTTTAAGCTTATTACAGATTTTTCAATATTCTTTACTCACACATTTAGACTTCAAACACTCATTGACGGGGAACAACCCCCCCACTGTCACTTCTAGCTTTACCCTTTTACCTCCAAGCGCGTCTGTTTTTTCTTAGTGTGACTTTCACTCATCCCAGGAGCTGCTTAGTTAATACACTTTTGTCCAGCCTAAAATAGTTAGTGCTCCACTTTTCAAGCCATCAGGCCAGCTGCTTCTCCGGGGATGAATTCCTGTGAGCTAGGAGCTCTTTACTGCTGTTCTTCAACACCTGCTATGCACACACTGCTGGTGAGCGTGCATGCACTAGACAATGCCCTCCCTCTTCACTTACATGTCTTTTTCCAAGTGTTCCCAGTGTATTTGGAAGTACCAATCCCCTTGTGCTTTCTGCAGACTACAGCACTGACCTCTGTGTCCCTTCCTTTCCCAGGTTTCCCTCTGGGGTGTTTTGGGTTCCCTGTCACACCTGTGGAGTTAGGACACTGTCTGTCTTTTCTTGGTGCATGGATAAAGGCACCCCTTTGCTCAGTAAATGTCACTGCCTAAACTCCAGTGCTCCTAGTGCTGCATCCATGGATTTTTGCTCCTCAGATATTAGGAGCATTCTTTCCTCTTATTTCGAGAGTTCATTGCTGCTCCTCCTCATAGCAGTGAGGTTGCAGCCTTTTTTGTGACAGACTTAAATTCTTCCAGGATTTATTTTATTTTGTACTTTGCCTAATAGCATATTGTAAGTACACGTGCACTTTGCAGTCATCGCTGTGTTTCTCAAATTGAGGTGCTACAGGTTCATAGTTCAACTGTTCTTCCAGAGTTAATTGAAGATTGTTATGTCCTTAGAGCTAACCTTTATTGGGGAAAAAGGACACCTATCAGTTTTTTAATACTCCATGTCAGCCACTGCTTATAGGCAGAATATGGAGCTCTGATTAAGCCACATTTCTTGAGTTCAAGCTCTGCTGAGTGTTTCCATCGATCTATTTTTTTCGCAAGTTATTTTCGTAGTTCATTTTACTTCTGGTACCATATGTAATTCAACAACCATTAAAAAAGGAGCGCTGACAGTGTTCTGCCTCATTAGGTGCCTGGAGCAGCAGCAGTCTGTGGCAAGCCTGCCTGTGCCAGCTGCAAGAGCTTGAGGAGCCCCAACAGCTCCTTCCACAGTGCCAGCCAGCATAGCAGTTCACGCAGCCACTGTAGCAGTTCATGCAGCCACCCAATTACCTGAACTGGGAACAGACCCCATCGAGAAATAACCTTGGAAGAGAAAATTGGTTCATTCCCAGACAGATGAGTACCCTGAGCCTGTTGTTTGTTTGTTTGTTTTTTTCCATAGCCCTTCAACATCTGCACTACGAAAGCAGTGGTACTGTGCAGGGACAACCAACCATAGGAAGGACCTGCCTGAGAAGAGATTTCCTCCGAAGAGATCTCTGTGTAATCACAGCCAGAGGGCTAAGCTCTGACTGACCTGAACCACCACAAAATCCTAGAGACAGCTACCATTGTGCCTTGTGCCTCTTCCTAACAGGAAAGAGGGCTTGGTGGGGTGCTCTAATAGTGCACGACTTAAATACCGCATGCATTGAATTCAGGGAGGGAGGCAGAGGTGGGGACATCCGCTGTGGCACATGTACCAAGATTTTTGTGGCCGTGATTAAGTTTGCTAACAGATCCTTGGAACCACACAATTTGAAGATCTTCTTCTATATACAGCTCTTTTCCTAGTACCTTGGAAACTTTAGGGAAATAATTTGAATAAATTTGACTATTTCATGGGATATTTTTGTGGAACAGGCATGATCAGGCTTTATATTCATTGTGAAAAGCCAGTTGTAGCATTTTACAAATCAGTATTCAAACTCAAAGTTATTCCATGTTTCTATCTATGACTACAGTGTATTTTAACTTTCAGAAACTTTAACTGAGAAAGGCACAGCTGCTGAAAAAGCAGTGAATCACTCAGGCTGAACTTTAACACCCATTCAACATCTAATTAGTTGAATTAGAGCCACTTTGCAAGCAAGACAATCAATTCTTTAGCTTTAGCTGCCCCAATAGTTCTGAAATTTGATGATGTTATCATTACTTCAGAGGAGACACTCGGTTAGCATTTTAATAAGTGCATTTTCCTCCAGCACTTTAGCTTTGAACCAGGAGCTATCATAACTTAAAATACTATCTGCAAAATGCAGGCTCTCCTGGGCTAGCAATGTGTCCACATCTAAAAACTTTTCTGCTAGAACATTCATTACTTTCACATGGATCAAGAAAGAGAATTACCATCAACTCGAGTTTTGTGATGTGCAGACTGAGAAGGTAATTAACAGGACAGAATTTGAACTGAAGGAATACCTTTTCAGAAGAAGCTCAAAATGAATTATTAAACTCACAATTCATATATGAATAAACGGTGAGATGAAAGTATCTCCACAAGTTTTAAACTAGCCTTTAAATACAGACCAGATGAAAACTGCATTACTAGTTTTCTCCAAGTTAAGCAAATACATTTGATGCTTCACAGAATCACTGTCAAGTGAAGGTTGAAGATTTCTGTAAAATGCACATACAGAAAGCCTAAATTGGCTTCATCTCTTGACTATTTTCACTATTCCCTTGGAAAGTGGAGAAGGGCCTCTTGCTGCCCTGAAAATGCTTGGTTGGACTTCTAAGCTCTTTGTCTTGCTGAGAAATAGTATGTGGGCTGCTGGATCCCTCCTTCTGCTGCAGGACATGAAGGCGTGGCTCAAGCCTCCTATAAGAAGACTTATGATTTTATAGAATCATAGAATCATAGAATAGTTAGGGTTGGAAAGGACCTTAAGATCATCTAGTTCCAAACCCCCTGCCATGGCAGGGACACATCCCACTAAGCCACGTCACCCAAAGCTCTATCCAACCGGGCCTTGAACACTGCCAGCGATGGAGCATTCACAACTTCCATGAGCAACCCATTCCAGCACCTCACCACCCTTACAGGAAAGAATTTCTTCCTTATATCAAATCTAAACTTCCCCAGTTTAAGTTTGAACCTGTTACCCCTTGTCCTCTCACTACAGTCCCTCATGAAGAGTCCCTCCCCAGCATCCCTATAGGCCCCCTTCAGATATTGGAAGGCTGCTCTGAGGTCTCCACACAGACTTCTCTTCTCCAGGCTGAACAGCCCCAACTTTCTCAGCCTATCTTCATAGAAGGTGCTCTGGAGGTGCACTGGAGGTGCCCCAGTCCCCTGACCATCCTCGTGGCCCTCCTCTGCACTTGTTCCAACAGTTCCATGTCCGTTTGATGTTGAGGACACCAGAACTGCACACAATACTCCAAGGGAGGTCTCACGAGAGCAGAGTAGAGGGGCAGGATCACCTCTTTCAACCTTCTGGTCACGCTCCTTTTCATGCAGCACAGGATACGGTTGGCTTTCTGGGCTGCAAGCACACACTGCAGTCGGCTCATGTTCATTTTCTCATCAACCAACACCCTCAAGTCCTTCTTCACAGGGCTGCTCTGAATCTCTTCCCTGCCCAACCTGGAGCTGTGCCTGGCATTACTCCAACCCAGGTGCAGGACCTTGCACTTGGCATGGTTACACTTCATCAGGTTGGCATCAGCCCACCTCACAAGTGTGTCGAGGTCCCTCTGGATGGCATCCCTTCCCTCCAATGTATCAACCGAACCACACAGCTTGGTGTCATTGGCAAACTTGCTGAGGGCGCACTCAATCCCACTGTTCATGTCACCAACAAAGATGTTGAACAAGAGCGGTCCCAACACTGATCCCTGAGGGACACCACTAGTTCTGGTCTCCAGCTGGACATTGAGCCATTGATCACAATTCTTTGCATGTGGCCATCCAGCCAGTTCTTTGTCCACCAAGTGGTCCACCTATCAAATTGATGTCTCTCCAGCTTAGAGACAAAGATATCATGTTGGGACAGTGTCAAAAACTTTGCACAAGTCCAGGCAGATGACATCAACTGCTCTACCCCTGTCCATCAGTTCTGTAGCTCCATCATAGAAGGCCACCAGATTGGTTATGTTGGAAGGTGTCTTGTGATGCAGGCCAGTTCTAAGAGGAACCTAGTAAAGGGTGATGCATATATCACCATGGGGTTCTGGATTCGCAGTCTTTGAGCAGCCTTCTTGACACAGAGGGAAAGATGTGGTTCTCCTAAGGCATCTTGTGGAAAAGCTGTAAACTGGGTGGAATGAATGGCAATCAGTCCCCCAGGTCTATGCTTCCCTCTCAGCTGATGCGTCCCCCCCATCTCTCTCGGGTTCATTGGAGGCTTTCCTTCTTGATTTCACTGTTATTTTCTTTTAAAATATCACTCAATTTCTTGTGTTTTACTGAATGAGTACTCTTGCCAAAAGATTGCATAGTTCAAAAACTCTTGAAACCTTCTTCATAAAGCTTTCAGACCCTTCTAGCACACAGCTACCATGGAAAATTCTCTTTTAAAGTGAAAGTTTCAGAAAAACAGAATGAATGAAAACAAAGATTTTGAATTAAATTGTTGTGTGTGCTGTAGGCCAGCACACAGTTTCAGCTTTCTTTTCTGTTATAGAAACAGCAGTTGCTGTTCCAGGTCAATTTCATTTGCTGGACTGTGCAGTGTTTTGCCTTCTTTTTCATGCTTAGTTTTGATTTTTTTTTAATTACGTGATAGCATTGCATAACTGTCCCTACCACATTCCTTTCAAACCTATCCTCTCTCTGGAAATTCATTTCCCAGATGGATCTCACTAAACTTCATACCTCTTGGAAAACAAAAGGAGCCAGCATTTCACAACGGTGATAATTATCAGAGAACATCATCGTTCTCAGCTCTGCAGTGTCCATGTCTGGTTTAACAGTTTGTTCTTTTTAAGTTTTGGGCAGATGTTAAGAGAAGAGAGTGAGGATACATACAAAAATGGAAAGGTGATGGGCCATCACTGAAACATCACAGCAGCAGGGAGCAACAGCTTAGTTTTAAACCACTGCCTGCAACAAGACAGATCAGGGCTGTTTTTCGTGCATGTGCATTTCAGTTGCTGTCAGAGGAATTACTGCAGCAAAGTAGGATTCATTTTCCAGTTACAGAATTGGGGATCTCAGAAGAATGAAATATAGTGGAAAATGGGCTAGAAGGTTTGCATGGAAATTTGAGCAAAAGGGGAAAAAAAAATTCTCATGCAGTCAACAGAGAAAGTGTACAGACTGCGGAGCTGCCAGACAATGACAGAAGATGTAACCTTTATCACTCTTTAGAAGGTAATGCTATTCTCTTAATTGCAACACCCCTATGCAGGAGTTATTAAAACACTATTTCTCTTCATTTGTGAAATGTAACCTAAGCAAAATTTCCTGTTGAGTTTCCAGAGGTTTTAGGTCTACATTTAGTAATTTAGGCCTAAAATGATGCCAGCAACCTACTGCAGAGGAGGTGTTTGAATCCAGGACCCTGAATTTTTAAGTAACCCTCCTAATTCCCAAGCCATAACTGATTTTTATAGTGCTTATTAAAAAGATTCCAAATCCTGTAAGCCATGATGAGGTAATACACAGTTGAATTTTGGTCTCCCTTATATTGATCAGCGGCACTCACTCTTCCTTGCTGTGTGCCCCCTCAATTTCAGCATCTACCAGGTATTTTATATCAAATAAACCAACCTCATGAGAATCCTAAGAGACAAAAATGAAAATAAAAAGGAGATGAGGCCATGAAAATGGAGAAACATCTCTCACTACCAAGACAGCTTTTCAAACACAGCTTTGAGCAAAATCAGGTGATTAGATCTAATCTTCCACACAGACTTCTTGCTTCCTCTCCCAGAAAATGTTCTGATATCAGCACATTAAACCTGCGCATGTTAAAGCAAAGTCTTAGCCTATACAGATCAAGACCTCACGGTAAAAATATGCTGATCTCTAGAGAGGAATGAGGACAACAAGCCATGGGCTTGGTTCAGCAGAATATCTAATTCCCCATGTTAAGCATCTCTATGAATTGTGCCTTATGCAGCTTAATGTGTTTGTCCTTTGCATTCATGGATACAAATTTCTTTTTTTTTTTAAAGAAAAATAATAGATGAAAGAGAATATTCAAGGTACTGGAAGAGCTAATCTTTTAGAAGAAAACAACATGACTGACACCAGTTAATTTCCTTTCCATCCTCTTCCTATTAAAGATTATGAAATAGTGAATTAGAAAAGAGCATGTTCATAGTAGACTAAAATAACTTTTCATGCAGAGAATAATAAGGGTGTTGAATAGTTTACTATTTTAAAAGATTTAGCTGTAACCCTGGAGGAAATATTTGTACTTAAAGGTACAAGCAAAAGCAATTAAAGTAGCAGTTTTTGTTCTTTTTTTCATTCCAGTCACTTTAGGATATTTATATGTTGTGACAGCTGGTCAGAAGTCAATGGGCCAGATATAAATTTTGTAAAAATCAATGCAGAAGTTAGAGGGACCAGTCCACTTTAAACTTGCTGGACATCTGTCTGAGGGTCTGTTATGAATGCCTCGTATTTCCTTTCTCTTTTAAGGTTGTTTGGGGATTTTTATTATTTAAAAACATATAACTTTGCTTTCTACAGGGATTTCCTGCTGTGTGTTGGCTGTGCCAGCTTCTTTCCTCTTTCAGGAGGAGACAGCGGCAAGTTTGGGCCATGGACCTGTTGAATGCAGCCTGGTCCAAAGCCAAGGCTGGCAATAGTGGTAGCAGTAGCACAGGAGAAAGGAGCATAGCCCCCAGAAAAGACCATTCTAGCCTCAGGATATTTAAATGTAGTTTTCCAAAGGGAGAGGTATGAAGCAGTTTCTCTGCACTGCTCCCGGTGGCAGGGGGATGAAATGTCCAGTTCCCCAGCTAGGCTGCCGAGCTGGACTTGGTCAGCTTTGTTTAGTGCGACATTTTGAGCCACCTGAATAGCCTGAAAAGCTGCACAGGCTTTTTTCCTTAGATGTCCCCCTCCACCTATCCCAAGTCTGAAATATCCCCACTTTGTTCTGCTTTAAAACTCCTTTAGATCCTTCTACCAGGAGCTCATCTCCCTCCCTAGGCTGTTAAAGAGCTCGTAACTCCCCCTCAAGCTTTTTAACAGTTTGCCTACATAAGCAAAGCTCTGTATGGACTTCAGCCTTTAACGTGTAAACCTACATATACATAGTGCAATACACTACAACAGAGCCTACAGATAATGAGGAAGCTGTATTTTACCAGTGTGACTTTTGGAGACTTACAGACTGCAGAAATTAATGTTATAAACTTGTCAGCAGGTGATGTGTGGCCGCAGAATTATCCCAGCACTACCCTTGGCGTCCTTTGGATGAAATATCAAAGAAGAATGGAAGTTAACTATGCATGAGATGCACTAAAACTATATGCTTAAATAACCCCCATCCACTGTATTTTACTATTTCATTTCAGGTCACTCTTTTCCAGAGTGGAAATTCATAACTAGGTGAACAGCTATTTTCTCCCCAAGTATTTTATTTAAATGATTGCACTGTGAGTTGTCTGAGCTTTGGAGAGCAGCATTTTACATCCTTGTAACAGGACCTAAATATTGAAAGGCCAACCATTTTATGCTTGTATTGCACAAGATCATCAATTACAAAATATGCTAGATAATGGAGAACGTTACCAAGCATTTTCCTTCTGGGCTTTTTAAAAATCTTGTAGCAATGTTATTTCATCTTGATCTTCCTTCTCATGTCTTCCACAATAACTCCATGACATAATGCTAGTTTACCCAAAAACATCGAAGTCTCATGAATAACCTACTGAAATAGATAGAAGGGTTGCCCTTTTCTTACAGCATAAAGGCAGAAAGTTATCTGAATAGAGACTGAAATAAAAAAATCTTTCTACCCAATTTTTATTGTTTAGCCCAACTCCCCCGAAAATACAGACCTTTGCCCACTAGAGGAAAAAAAATAATAACTAAAGATGATGGTTTCTACAGATTATCAGATATTGGAACAGGGTTCCCAGGAAAAGTGGTGGAATTACCATCCTTGGAAGTGTTCAAAAAACGTGTAGATGAGGCCCTCAGTGATATGGTTTAGTGGTGGTCTTGGCAGTCCTGGGGTGATGGTTGAATTTAATTATCTTAAAGGTCCTTTCCAACCTAGTTGATTCTATGATTTAGCTGGAACATGCAGCAAAATGCAGACAATGCAGGCTTGCTTTTGAGAGTTCCCATCAGAAATATTAGATACTGTTTATATCTTTTCAATTTTCTGTTTTAGTATTGCTTTAAAATTACTGGCAAAAAGTCTTCATAAAAAAGAAATCAGATCAAATATGAGAGGTTATCTTTTTAATTTGAGGAAATATTTCTAATCGAGCATTTGAAAATGCATAGGTCATCAGCAAGAAAATTAACCTTGATAATAAAAAAAATAAAAGCAGTTAATACAATTTAAACATCTTCATCATTTTGAGAATGGTGTTGTCAAGATCATGGATGCCTCCTCTTCCGTAAGCTGATTCACTTCTGTAGCATTTTCTGTGGTTTTCAGGTGAGGCGAAAAATGATACTTGAAGCAGCATGTAAGGACTTTGCAACTTTCAAAAAATCATAAAATGGATAACGCTTATGTTTCGTGACAAATATCATCATCACTTTGTGAGTTATGTTCTGTTTCTTGCTCAATAGCAATGCAACACTAAACCTACAACGCACAGTTGCTGAAACTGAGTAAGATTTCATGTACTAATCAGAGCCAGGCAAAGTCATAGAAGTGAATTCAGACTGATGGCTCTCTCAAATCTCACCCTGGAGAAAACAAACACAACATATATGCTATTTAGAGTCATACTGAACACTCAGGTTCTGTAGGATGAGTTTGAAAACCCAATTTTTGTTACCAGGGCAGGATCAAGAGACTTTCAGTGTAAATACATGGGCCCACTCATTTTAAAACCTTTCTGAGCTGGACAACCTCATACCTGACTGTCAGCTCTATCAGTCAAGAGCCATCCCATAGGGCTGATAACCATGCACTAAAGATGCAGTACAACTGATTGATAAGAAGGGGTAAATCAAACCTAGACCACTTGTTTGGAGCTACATGTAGTTCTATTTTTATTCTGGAGAGGATAGGAAGTGGTGTGGAAAGGAGAGGAGTGATGGTACCAGCTTGGTTTTTAAAGAAAAAAAGGGACTGATCTGGTCCAATCAGAAATTAGTACACAAGATGCATTCTTGGGTTTTCTCCTTTATTGAAAGTCTTTCCGAAACAAATATCATCTTGCAGCTGGAGGTAAAGGAAAATTACTTCTATATCTATACTGCCTTTTGTGCCCAGAGGCAATGTTTTCATATCTCCACACTACCACTCTATCATGGGAGGGATTCTTACCTGGTACAATTGACATAAATCTGTAACATCCCCTTCAGGATGAGCATAATAGCTCCTTTTCTACACATTACTGCTTCTTGCACTACGCAGATCAGTGCGCCTAACATTAATAGGCTGAATTCAATCTGCACAGTACCAATGTTAATGACAACATATATTAAAAACAACTTTGGAAACACTTTCTAATGTTTGTCTCCAGAAACAAAATCTTTAATGCATTAAGTGGACATTATCGCCAAGAATGCTAGATGGATTAAAACAGCTTTCAGCCTTCCTAATACAGCCTATCAAATGCAAACACAAGTATGCTTTTCTGTAAAAAGGCTGTCATCCTGTTTTATGATGATACCTAGATATACTGCCAGAACAAATGACAATAACATAAGTTCTATTGCTATCTGCTCGCAGCTGTCAGAAGCACATTTCTGAAGGTATCCTAACATCAGCTGTGCAAATTTGCTGGAAATAGTAGTAAAGAAGAATGCAAAATAAAGGGATTAAGTCACAGTTTGGCTAGTGGGAAGAAAGACCTGCTTACCATTAGTACTATTTTTCACTCCATTCTATCCAGGAATGTGTTAAATCCTCACATAAGAACTTTGACTTTACTGCCTTTAAACAGGCTTATTGTCATTTATAAATGTTTATAACCTACTGTCAGCAGAACTTCTCTTGAATAATATAGATTATTATAGAAGATGCATTCCTGTGTACAAAGAAAATAACCATTTATGGGAGACATCTTGGCCTATCAACTGTCAAAAGGCTTTTGTTACATTTGCATTTATTGATGCCCAACATTTTTTGGTCATTATTTTCTTATCCTTTTTTTCCCCAACCATTTAATGATGGAAAATTAACCCTAATAGTTTGAAAGGAGTTGTGCTGAACTCTGTGGACATAGTACGTGTCCACAGGTGTCAGGACATGTTTATTTGGGAAGGAAAGTAGATTTAGGTATTTGAATAGTAGATACATTGTAAGCCATCTGCAGCAAGTAGTGTCTTGTAGTTTGGAAGCAGAAGCTTAAGGAGCTACAGCAACAACTGCACACAGTGTCGTGGTTTAAGCCCCCCACCCGCGCAGTTTTACTCACTCACTCACTCCCTCTCTTTCTTCCCCAATTCTCAGGGGAATGGGGAGGAGAATCAAAAGAATTCAACTCCCACAGGTTGAGATAAGAACAGTTTAGTAACTAAGGTATAACACAAATCACTACTGCTACCACCAGTAATAATGCAAGAGAAATACAAACAAAGAGAATACAACTGCTCACCAAGCCCGACCCAGCCAGTGCACCCCCCAACAGTGAACCCCCCAATACCAAAAACCTGACCATGCCATGCACCCCCAGTCCACCACCACACCCTTCCAGGTCTCTGCTCTCCATCTTCACATCCTGGACACGACGTGCTGTGGTATGGAATAACCTCTTTGGTCAGTCTGGGTCAGGTGTCCTGTCTCTGCTTCCTCCCGGCTTCCCTCCTCCCTGGCATAGCATGAGGCTTAGAAAGTCCTTGGCCAGACAAAAACATTACCAAGCAGTAACTGAAAACACTGGTGTTATCAGCGCTGCTCCCAGGCCCGAAATCAAAAACACAGCGCTGCACCAGCTACCAAGAAGGGGAAAAATGACTGCTGATGCTGAACCCATGACACACAGAAATGAAAATAGGACTAAAAAGAAAAGCATACGTATATTATAAAAAAAGAATTACTTTGAAAACTTAATTATTTTTTTACCTTCAGATTTCGGAGGCATATGGAAATCACCTTAGTTCTCTTGTGGGTGTTGACATTGTCCTGGGTTCAGCAGTAGCAGTCATTTTTCTCCTTCTTGGTAGCTGCTGCAGCGCTGTGTTTTTGACTTTCGGCCTGGGAACAGCGCTGATAACACCAGTGTTTTCAGTTACTGCTTGGTAATGTTTTGATCTGACCAAAGACTTTCTGAGTCTCATGCTCTGCCAGGGAGGAGGGGAAACCGGGAGGAAGCAGAAACAGGACACCTGACCCAGATTGACCAAAGAGCTATTCCATGCCACAGCACATCATGCCCAGGATGGAAAAACGGAGGGTAGAGACCCGGAAAGGCGGGGGATGCACTGCTTGGTCAGGCTAGATATAGTGGTGAGCGATTGTATTCTTTCCTTGTATTTCCCTTGTCATTTGTATTATTGGTGGTAGGAATCATGGTTTGTGTTATACCTTAGTTACTAAACTGTTCTTATCTCAACCTGTGGGAGTTGCATTCTTTCAATAGTCCTTCCCATCCCTCCAGGAGTGGGGGGAAGAAAGAGGGAGAAGTGAGTGAGTGGGCTGCGTGATTTACGGCTTAAAGCAAGACAGACATAAAGATCTTAAACCAAGTTGTAGCTCTGTAAGTCATAGGGCATGTTACTGTTTCATAAGATAATACTGAATAGTTACATGTTGTTCTACAAGAAATTGACAAACTAAACATAAGTGGATTTTTAAGCCTGAGTACTGGAAATATAAAGATGAACATCTTTGACAGTCTTCTTGATATCATTGTGTTTTTCCAAAGTTATCAGCCTAAATCCATCCTCAGAATAAGTCAGCTGAAGTCAGCAGCATTTTAACAGAATGAACTTGGCTTAATGGAATAAAGGTCAGGGTAATACAAGCTAAATTATATTGCTTTCTTATAATTAATGTGGTTCAAAAGTAAGCCCAGGACTTCACTGAGTAGTGAATAGTAGGTTTCTTATTAGTTCATCTGTTAATGTTGTAGTTTTGAGCAGGTGCACACCTCCCAAACTTCTGTTTACCACATTTTCATTGGTATTTTGGAGTAATTTCAGAGAACAGACTTGGACTTTATTTGGATGAGCTAAACTGGAAAATATATTCAGAGAGTGTACCTCAGCAGCCCGAACCATGAAGGGCCTTCAGTCCAGAAGCTCAGACTATGCCGCAAGGTAAAGCTACCCAAATCCATGTAATAGGGATATCCTGTCCTCATCACAAACTGTTCCATGCTGTGAATCTTCTCCTGTTGGTCAAGGTTGTTTACTAACAAAGGCATAGCCTCTGCTCACGTCAATAATGCAACAAAGCTAGCAACAGTAGCAAGGAAATCCCTATGCCAGATTTTTCATGACCTTAAATGTTTCCATGTAAAATATTACTTTGAAGAATAGTTTCTTACTGTCCTTCATCCCCAACAATATCAGCAAGGAGAGCATGGAGAATGCTTTTCATGTATGCTATCAAAATAGCAAAAAATAGGTCTATACTTCTCACAGTGAATTGCTCTTAGGTGATACTGTCTGACTTCAGGTCTAGAAATAGCCATCTTCAGTACATGAAATTCTTTCTGCATTTGCAAATTGCCTAAACACCCATGGGGAAACATAGGCTCTCTCTCTCAAAGCAAACATTGCAGTAACACTAAAATCCGCAGTAGGCTCAGCTGGTAGAAATTGTCTCATCTTCTTGCATTTCAGTAGAGTTAAGCCTAAGCAATATGGAACAATAGTGCTGGGTTACTGACTTTGACAACCTTAGTTCTTCCTTTAGCACTCCTATAGGAGCATGAACTACCTCACTGAAGTTTCCCACATGACCTCAGTCTCATAACCGGCCTTGTGATCCTCAAGTAGCATCCAGCCCTCCTAATCAATCTCGGAAGAGTCTCATCCAGTATCATTAGCACCTCATGCTAATGCACATTAGCACACAACACAGACTGCTTAATCTCCAATGGGAGGGGATCACACAGGTCATATACAACCCTAACTCATACTGAATACTGTGGTAACACAGAAACAATATATTGTGACTCATATAGGCAACAGATGTGATTTTCTAAAGTGCCCTTGTGGGTAAAGTGCCTCTTCTGCTGGAATCTCCAGTGCTTATGTATCTAAGAAACAGTGCTTCTGAAAGAAATCATTATGCAAAGTCAGTGCCTTGAAATGTTTATTGCAGGGATAGGATGGACCCTTGAACCCAGGATTATTTAAATCTGGGACCTTGTTTTGATCTATAAAGGAAGCTTGTTGTACAATTGAAATTCTGATTGAATTTGCCCGTATCTCTCACTAAGGCTTAACTAACACATGACATTCAGGAAGAAGTTGTGGTATTTTGAATTAACAATTTAGTAAGAAATTCTTGCAGAATAGAACTGCTGCCTTTGCTTTCTGGAGATAGAGTATGCTAATATGTTTAATCTCGAAGTCTGACAAAGAGATGTGGAAGAAAGAGGGTGTAGTAGCCTGTTGAAATGTAAATAATAATCTCTAAGCAAAACTAACAAAATTTTCATTCAGTTTGATTAATTAAAAATGTTGCATTTCCACAACCTGATTGCTTTATTTTCTTAACTGGTTCTTTAACATTTCATTATCAATGTTTTCTTGCCAAACATTTTATTTCATGTAATGGGTTCCAACCACCATCCTGCATTTCTTTTCACACCCTAACTTAATATTGGGGCCAAAGCACAGATATAGGGGACTGTTAAGGAGATATTCTCTGATCCAAACCTTTCTGCAAAAAGAGAACAAATAGATTTCCAAATTTCTACATCAGCTCTAAAAATAAAGCACCTACCAGATTCATAGAATACATCCGACACGGATAAAATAGCATATGTAATATCTACAACGATGTAAATTATTTTTAAGCAAAAACATTTAGTAAATCATGTTCTTCATGAGGCTTTCCACATTATTCTCTTGTTAAATATATTTAAATATGTAGCTCCAACTTCACACTTATATTTCTCATTTGAGTACTCATGTAGAAAACTATTCCCTCTGATCTCTAAGAAACAGTTTATCAAACTTAGTTATGTGAATTGTGTAGCGTGCTTCATCTGTGAAGATGTGCATGTGCTTCATGTGTGAAGACTTCCAGAGGAGAGGCATGAGCTAATAACTCACAATGGGATTGGTATAACTTAACCTGAGCTGTTTAAAATCTAGAGGTCATCTGGAAATGTCTTACCTCTCTTCATTGACTATCACGTGAGCCTAGATCACATTAGAAATCTGGAGATTTTAAATGGTAAGGACATATAAGATGTATCCTACACAGAGGAATGAAGAGGAAAAGTCAGATTCAGTGACTCATCAAAATTGTACCATAGTTATTCCAAACCTTGTACTCTGGCATTTCAGGCTTACAGCTGTGTTTTACTTCATGTATTTCAAAGTTTTAATCACATGAGAGAATCCAACATTCTGTGACCAGAATTAAAAGTGAGATGGGTACAATTAAAAAAAAAAAAAAGAAAGAAAAAAAGGAGGCAGTTTAAGTATAAAATTACCGAGAAAACCAGGTCCATTTTTTTGTAATCCATCTGATTTGAATAAGCTTTTACCATGTGAATTAATTCACTGACTTCATAATGTACAGCAATATATGCAATCATCTGTCTTCATGGACACACTGTGGACTCTTTCAACCTCCCAGACCAATGTGTTCAGTAAAAGGATCACTACCAGTGATTTTGACAGGCTTATAATTGAAAACTCCTTCTAGTTCTCTAGATGGGTTGACATTTTCTTCTTTCCTCAAACTGAAGGGGAAATGCTCTTTAAATCACCTACCTGGGCAAGCTCAGCCGTTTACTTGATAGTCTAAGGCAATAGTCAAAATCTGTTGTGTAATTCTAACCCCACAAGATGGCCAAGCTTTAGCTTCATATAGGGTTAGAAACCCATCATCTGATGTATTGTCACCTATCATATGTATAAGTTTCCAGTTTTCTGGTCAAGAGTGCATTAACATTGGTTTTGTATTACCTGAAGAACAGTACAATTCCAGAGGAAACTGGCTAATTTGCTGATGCAAGCATAGAAGCCAAGCCACTGATAATGTCTTAATTGACATAATACTGCCAAAAACTGATGCAAACTCAAAAATACAAGGTGGTTGGAAGTCTTCATAGTGAAACTTAGAAGTAAAAACACCACTATGTCAGGAGCTCTTAAAATTATTTAGCTGTCATCAAATATTGAACTCCTTTTTGAAACTTCTTGTCATATTCAGTGATACATTGGTTTAATGGAATTTTTTCAAATCATTCTCTCTTCAGTAGGACATATCTATGTATTAGTAGCATTTAATTTGGAGAGTTGGTGAACCATAATACCTAGTTATTATAGTGTTTACATTTATTTGCTACATTATCCAAAAAAGTTTTGTGCAAGTGTGTCTTCGCATAGTAACCTCAAGGAAGTAAAATCTCCATGGTAGAAAGTGATAGTTAGATTTACCATGAGTTACTTGTCTGACTTCTACTAGAAGCCGGTTTTAGAGGATTTGTCCCATGGTACAGCAATGCCATGAGGTTGTAACCACTGCCAAAGGAACTCAGAACAGGGGACATTAAGTATTCTGAAATAATGCATGGTATATCGGGTCAGGCAGACAAGGTTAGAGTTCAAGTGGGTCTGGTTTATGGAAGGGTGGGCCAAAGGAGATAGCAGGATATAATGGCAAGTCAGAGAGGGGTGGAGGATGCAAGCTGGTTAACAGTATACAGGCTGCCTAAGCGACAAATAGTCACGACCTCTAATTCTGCTATGCTCCCAAGAGCACAGGATGCTTTATTGAGCACTGGTAGCTGTTACAGGATAATTTCTTCTGCTGAAGTGGCCATAGTTTTTGGTTTGGGGGTGGGGGATATTTTATCTTCAATTCTTTGAGAATGACTGTCATTGTTTATGGTACAAATTCCTGACATCTATGGGAAATCTCATGAGAACTTTATTTCCTGACAAAATGATTTTATTGTCTCAGGTGAGTCAAAAAAAAACCCATGAAAACTGCTTTTACTTGAGGCATCTTGTCCCTTCTGTTGCATATGATACGAAAAGATATGAAGAACCCAGCATGTAAGAATGAAGATTGGTTCAAAATAAGGGTACTGAAATGAAGGGAATGAAGATGCATTTCCATAGATGCTCTCTGAGCAGCTGTGCTCTGGGATCCTGCTAGCTTTTAGTTCTAACAACTTTAAGTGTTGCCTTTGTGGATAAGCATGTGTTCTGCTTCATTTCACTTGAATTTCAGGCTAGAGCACAAAATAATATAAATCAAACCTTTTATCTCTAAGATGTTCCCTCATTTTATCAAAATGACACCATGTTTTCAATGAACCCCAGCTTTACCCAGATGGATAAAACAGCTTTTGGTTTCTCATATTTGTCTTCATATTGGCTGCTTTTATAAGTATTGGGGGTTTTGACTTGAAATCAAGGAAAATAAAACAGTAATTTAACTTGGAGAGTGACTTCTGAGCTAACTATATACTCCAGCAGCAGAACAAATGTAGCTGAGCCTCTCTTGGACTTTATGAGAATCCCTTAATATTCATCATTCTGGCTGGTACACTTTCCATGTCATCCACTTTCTGGTGTTTTATTATAAGATTCATATGTTTGAGTTAGTTGTTTCAGAAGCCCAGGATCAATATTTTCCAGAACACCTGTTCAATGACCATCTATGTGTGTTCTTTGTGCAGGTTTTGAAATGACTTTTATTTCTATTAATTTCATTTCACGTCCTTCTGCTGCAGTTTGTTTATACTAAGCAATGTAAATCTAACATACTCCCCTTTAGCATCGCTGTAAGAGATGTTAGGAAATTTCCTTGTTACGTTTGGCTCCTTGGCTTATGTTCCGTTTTGCCTTTTAACAGTGCTCATATCTTGAACATAAAAGAAAGTCTTTTCCATTAGTACCATATAATCCTTTTTCCTGTTGCCTTCAAGGCATAAAGCGTGCACTCCCATTCCATTTTCTCTCCTTTTGGTCTCTGCATATTCTGCTCTGCTCATCACTAAATCTGCTCTTACATCTGCATTTCACAAGTTCTGGGGAAAAATAAAGCTTTAAAATGTATCGTTAACTCAATGTGTATGTATAAACGTTTGTGTTTGTCTTAACAAAAACAAAAGAGAATGCTTTATAATGGAACAGCTTCAAGAATATTTTACCATGCCGAAGGCTTTGCTCCTATTTCTCTTAATGTGTTCAAGTGTATTGCAAAAGACCAGTAGGACTTTCAAAATGGAGCATTTTCCTGGCATAGTAAAACACCCAAAGTCACCAGTATCTAATAAAACCCCTTATACTGTCCACAGAAAGACCACCCAGACTGCCACAGTCTAGTATTGGAAGCATCAATACACAATGAAGCAAACAGTGTGAGAGGCCATCTGAAGTTAAGAGGGGACATCTGAATATCCATGCTCCACCATAGAATCATAGAAGAGTTAGGGTTGGAAAGGACCTTAAGATCATCTAGTTCCAGCTCACCTTCCAGGGGCAAGGACACCTCACACTAAACCATGCCACCCAAGGCTCTCTCCAACACAACCTTCAACACCACCAGCAATGGAGCATTCGCAACTTCCATGGGCAACCCATTCCAGTGCCTCACCACCTTTACAGGAAAGAACTTCTTCCTCATATCCACTCTAAACTTCCCCTGGTTAAGTTTGAACCCGTTACCCCTTGTCTTCTCACTACAGTCCCTCATGAAAAGTCCCTCCCCAGCATCCTTATATGCCCTCTTCAGATATTGGAAGGCTGCTATGAGGTCTCCACGCAACCTTCTGTTCTCCAGGCTGAACAGCCCCAGCTTTCTCAGCGTGCCTTCATACAGGAGGTGCTCCAGTCCCCTGATCACCTCGTGTCCCTCCTCTGGACTTGTTCCAACAGTTCCATGTCATTTTTATGTTGAGGACATCAGAACTGCACACAGTACCCCAAGTGAGGTCTCCCAAGAGCAGAGTAGAGGGGCAGGATCACCTCCCTCGACCTGCTGGTCACGCTCCTCTTCATGCAGCCCAGGATATGGTTGGCTTTCTGGGCTGCAAGCACACACTGCCAGCTCATGTTCATTTTCTCATCAAACAGCACCCCCAAGTCCTTCTGCACAGGGCTGCTCTGAATCTCTTCCCTGCCCAACCTGGAGCTGTGCCTGGGATTGCTCCCACCCAGCTGTAGGACCCTGCACTTGTCATGGTTAAACTTCATCAGGTGGGCATCAGCCCACCATCATGATATCTGAATTACTCTAGGGAGCCCATTTACTTTCACAGTTTCCCATCTCATTTTCCATTGTTTCCTCATAGCAATTAGAGCTAACTATTCTTGGATAACACTATTTTCATTGTGACTGTCCTAAGCATCTCACAATTTAATCCATAATTTCAAATACAGTGACAGCCAAGGTGAGATTGCTAGCATTTTTCCCTGCAGTCTCTCACACTGGCTTTATTCTGCCAGCCTGCTGGCACAGCAGATGTTGCTGCTTCCAAGCACTACCCCTATCAGGGGCTAGCCAGTTTTAAAGAAAGAACCCACTGGAGTGGCTTGCATTGTATGCTGCAGCCTCATTGGGATGTATGACTCTTGCTGTAATAACAAAATCTGATTTTTACAATTGCAGATCATTCTGCCCAGTAATGATCCTGTCAAGCACAGAGGGAAAGGGAGAAACTCAGCAAAAGTAATTGGAATTTTACTTTTAAGCCTCCCACATCCATCTGAAACTCTTGCCCTCTATCTTTGCAGAGAAACCGCTGAACACAAAAAAGTTTGATAATGGTATGTTAATACGTGCATATTCTGCTTCTGATACACCTTGTAGTACTCAGGCTGAGATGTACCAGCTCTCTATTATTTTAACAAATAAGATTTATTCTAAGCAACCAGGGAGCCTCTCATTATAGGTACCAAACTCATTTTAACTGTAACAGCTGTTTTAATTTTTAAATAAAATTGTTAAACTTTGAATTCCTTGCAAATTTGTGAATTTATTGTCGTGGTTTAAGCCCCCACCCCCACGCAGTTTTACTCACTCACTCACTCCCTCTCTTTCTTCCCCCAGTCCAGGGGGGATGGAGAGGAGAATAAAAAAAATGCAACTCGCACGGGTTGAGATAAGAACAGTTTAGTAACTAAGGTATAACACAAATCACTACTGCTACCACCAGTAATAATTCAAGAGAAATACAAGGAAAGAGAATACAACTGCTCACCAAACCCAACCCAGCCAGTGCACCCCCCCCAATACCAAAAACCTGACCATGCCGTGCACCCCCAGTCCACCACTACCACCACACCCTTCCGGGTCTCTGCCCTCTGTGTTCACATCCTGGACATGACGTGCTGTGGTATGGAATAACCTCTTTGGTCAGTTTGGGTCAGGTGCCCTGTCTCTGCTTCCTCCCGGCTTCCCCTCCTCCCTGGCATAGCATGAGGCTCAGAAAAGTCCTTGGTCAAACCAAAACATTACCAAGCAGTAACTATAAACACTGGTGTTATCAGCGCTGCTCCCAGGCCGAAAGTCAAAGACACAGTGCTGCACCAGCTACAGAGGAGAAAAATGACTGCTACTGCTGAACCCATGACATTTATTAAGTGAAGAACAGGTTGAAAACTTATTTCTGCTTCTTACACAATAAAGTGTTAGATGCATGCTAAGCTTCTGTGTGATCTGAAGAGGAAAATACACTGAGTGAACAGTCCCTGGTGGGTCTGTCCCAGCATTGCTTACATTGTTGATCTGGCTGGTTTTGACAAGCTGGAACTGTGGTCTGGTTCCCATAGGGAGCCCTCCTGCAAAAAAGCTCACAGAGAAATGTGTCTCTCTTCCTGTGCCATTACTGTAAAGAGTCAGAAAATTCATAATTCAACCTGAAGACACTCAGGAATCTGGAGTTAAAATACTGGCCATGGTCTTTTTAACATATACTTTTCACTAAGGGCATAAATGAAGGACGTCACCTCTTCAACTGTGGCTAGACCTGTGAGACACGGAGATATCTCACAGCTGCAGCACCGCAGCAGCATCCCCACCTCTTTGAGACCTGGATTTACCAGGGCACTAAGAAGACTGTAACTCACCTTTCTGCTATGTGCTACCACAAAACAGTGTGCGCATTCCTGTTTATTTGGATCATACATATCTGTATCCACTCCTTTCCATCCTGCTATCTTTGAAGTCTTTCCTAACTCCCCTAACTTTATGCAAATAGCAGATCTGCAGCATTACAGATCCTGAAGCACTAAGAAACCTCAGGCACCATGAAGCTTCGCTTTCTGTTTACCTTCTTTACCCCATATGTGATTTCACAGGCGTCTGTCACACCACCTCTCTTCATCTCTCTCCCATCAGGGAAATCTAGTTAGCTATTCTTCATGCAGAATCTGTCAGGTATCTGTGACCATTCTCTTTATCCTTCTTGGTGACATTTTCAATTCTACCACAATCTTTTGGGAGGGTTACATTAGTATTATACACAATTTTCAAGACATAGTGCATGAAAATATTATAAAGTGCCTTGGTGATGTTTTCTGCTCTGTGCTTCTTCCCCTAAATAATTCCTGAAGTTTCATTTGTTTGTTTTTTTTTTTCAGTGCAACAGAGTAGTGAAGAGATCTTTTCATTTTTATAACCCCTGAATCTTGCTCACAGTGAGCAGAATCAGCCCAATAGTTGTAATTTTCTGTGAATCTTTGTGTTTTGAAGGTTTTCTACGTAAATTATGCCAGCTGAAGCTGGATCACCACATCAACATGGGCACTCTGAAGGTCAAAAAATCTATATGCAAGCAGAATTCAAAACAAGTCAGGTTGGAAAATGTTTATTCAAATACCTTAGGTGCAGGATGCTTTATATGGGGTTATAAGAGATATATACACAAAATTTTAGTCATTTGCTTGTCAGGTTTTAGAATTCTTAATACCCTTATTTAGCTTTCAGTAAAACTCGTAAGACATAAGCTTCCCTTTAGAAATACTTGGAAGTGCTGTTGTCACATTGTAAGCAAGCAGCCTTGCTTACAATTGACTTAAACTCAATCATGAAAAACATTTTCAAATGAATATTCATTATTGAAGCTTTTTTTTTTTTTTTTGGATCACTGCAGAACTAAACAGAGGTATAATGGGACAATGCTTCTATTTGTATATAACATGGATTAACACATTCTGCTTGTCACCTCTGAACAGTGTTGATTCTTCTTGGGCTGCCATTTCTGATGTGAAAGCTAGAGAATTACATCAAAAATTGATCCATCCCTGCTTGGGTGTGGAGATTCACAGCATTAGCAACATCAGCCCAGTGCTAAGGAATTTAGCTTACCAAAAGCCATTGAGTACCTGGTCTGAAGGTCTGGCTAACAGGCACTTCAGGGATTTGAATTCATTTGTATATAAAATCCCACTGTAGTAAAATTTTTTATGCTTCCTATGCAGCTGAGATGGAACAGAATGGGTCACTGAGGAGAAAGGAAAATATTTTAATCTTTTGTAGGCTTTGGGGTAGCCCCTATCACCTCCTCCCCTGCTTCACTCACCCCAGCATCTTGGAGGCCTAAGCGCATCTTCGCCTGAGAGGCAGTTTCTCATGGCAGGCTGAGGCACAAAAGTGAGAACAAAGCTCACAGACCATGGAGCCCTGTATATTGACTCTATGTGGCAAACTGTCCTCTGTTTAGCATGCCAGCTGTTTGCCTGTCCCCAGCAATGCATTTTGCCCAATAGGACTAGCCCCAAAGATCCTGTAATAAAGCATCATCACAGTCAATCACAGCTCCTTACTAACAGCTGCTTTCTTGATTGTTTTCAAAAGGAAATATCAGAGATTCAGCTGACAGAGAATCCAGAGATACAATCAGTATTAAAATCAAAGCAAAGGAATAAAAACCTCACAAGGCAGTGTTATCACGATTTATGCTAATCTGGTTTTAGTAAATTTTTTGCATCTGAAAATGTTTATTTTTTCTGATGCTTTTCTATTACTTCTTAATCTGACGGATTTTTCAGTCTTCAGTCTGAAAGGTTGAATTCCATTCTGTTAAATAAAATAAAGGGTTGTTAAAATCGTTGAGCAAATCTGGTTATCAGAAATACATGGTTGACTTTGTCCTTCTTTTGTCCAACTTAAAGTCATCCTCAACTACTTTTTTCATTAAAGCCTTGACTCAGCAAGGTATTTTTGGCAGATATATAAACACTTTTTTTGTTCAAAAAAGTTCTTAAAAATCTGTTTAAATAATAACCTGTTTTTCTTAAAATTGAGGTAAAATCTATTTTAAACTCCTTCACAATGTAAACCCCAGACAGTAAATTAACTTCCTCAGAACTGTAAAGCTCATCTCTAGTTATTATATTATATTTATTATATATATTTATATATATAATTATAGTTATTATATGTATTTATATAATTTATATATAAATTATAATTTATATATTATATTTCATATATAAATTATATATAATATATATAATATAAATATTATTTACATATTGTTAAATTAAATATTATTATATTTATATATTTATGTAAGAATTTATTATATGTATTTATATAATATATATTATATAAATATATTATATTTATATATAAATGATATAAAATTAATGCAGGTAGTGAAGGAACCTTAAGCCTTTGATTTGCTGAAAATAGCAGTTCATGAAATTGATTTATTCAGGCAAACGTTACATGCATTTTTACTGAAAAACAGTTGACTTTCAAGTCAGAACACTTCATTTTGACTTATTAAAATAACACATTTCACCTTTTTTTAATTTGAGACAACCTATTTGTCATGGGTTCAGCATCAGCAGTCATTTTTTCTCCTTTTTGGTAGCTGGTGTAGCGCTGTGTTTTTGATTTTCGGCCTGGGAACAGCGCTGATAACACCAGTGTTTTCAGTTACTGCTTGGTAATGTTTTTGTCTGGCCAAGGACTTTCTGAGCCTCATGCTATGCCAGGGAGGAGGGGAAGCCGGGAGGAAGCAGAGACAGGACACCTGACCCAAACTGACCAAAGAGGTTATTCCATACCACAGCACGTCATGTCCAGGATGTGAACACAGAGGGCAGAGACCCAGAAGGGTGTGGTGGTGGTAGACTGGGGGTGCATGGCATGGTCAGGTTTTTGGTATTGGGGGGTTCGCTGCTTGGGGGGTGCACTGGCTGGGTTGGGTTTGGTGAGCAGTTGTATTCTCTTTCCTTGTATTTCTCTTGTATTATTACTGGTGGTAGCAGTAGTGATTTGTGTTATACCTTAGTTACTAACCTGTTCTTATCTCAACCTGTGTGAGTTGCATTCTTTTGATTCTCCTCCCCATCCCCCCTGGACTGGGGAAAGAAAGAGGGGATGAGTGAGTGAGAAAACTGCGGGGGTGGGGGGGGTGTTAGAGACTTAAACCAGGACACTGTTGTTTCAAACCTGGCAGAACCTGGGCAGGCGAAGGTACTTTCTAGGTAGCATATACATAGGTATATGCTTCTCTGTTAACTAAGTGAGATGGGCTTAACTGCAGCTCTCTGTTTAGATGGCTTCCTCAGGTGGCTCATACTAGCTGGTTTGCGCACACTATGGCCATTCTTCAGAGTCTAAGTTGAAGAAAATCACTAAGTCCTTTGGAAAAGAAAATTAGCAAAAATCTGTCCACCCAATGGGAACTATCCAGAAGATCCTTTAGAAGGTGTGAGCTGGGACTTCAGGGGTACATAACAGTATCCATATTTGCACTGTAGAAAAACAACCTAGTTTAACTCTTAGATGAACTAACAGATGAAAATAAAAAACAGAGGAGCTGTGGGAAATCCATCACTGGAGATATCCCAAACTCAAATTACTGTAACCCCAATCAGTACAACCTGAGGTTAAAGATTAGCTCTGCTATGAGCGCAGGGTGTGATGAGATGACCACCTGAGGTCTTTACTAACCCAAGCAGCTCTATGGGTGTAATTCTCAAGATGGTTCTACGTTACTAAAAAATCTAGAAGGAACAATCTGTACAGAAACAAATTTCCTTTGCCCTTTTTTCCTACAGTATGTTTTGATAACTTGGGCAAAGCTGCCTACATCAGTGAGCCCTATCCCAGGTCAGGATTAAACTATGCTTGTTCCATTTAATGGCATACTGAGGAAGCACACCACCTCTGAGACCAGCTGTGACTGAGAAATATCCACCCTTTTCCTAAGCAAAGTACTATCCCTCTGCTTCCTTGTGACAGAAACTTTCTCTTGAATGAGGAGAGGAAAGGATGCAGAAAAACTGATAGCATTCCATTTTAAAGGTACCTAGGAGCATTCAAAAAATGGAGAACTGGCCTAGAAGACTGCAAGTTACATATATTTGTTTGCTTGCTTGCTCATTTTCAGCATGTGATGCAAAGCTGATGGAGAGCTAGAGCCTGATTTTCATGAGGGCAACTGAGTTTAAATACAGAAACATTAGCAGGAGAGCAGAAATAAGTGATCTGCCTAACATCCAGGAAAACCTTCTAGCAACTGGGTAGACCAGAAACTGTAATTAATCTAGAACATCATATCTAAATTAAAGCAAGCATTATTAAAGGAAATGTTCACAGAATTATTTGAGCAGTTGTAAATAGCAGATGAAGCAAAAGACTGTGTGAGAGAAGTTACTATTTAGTAAAAAATAAATGATGGGACAGCCTTACAAGGCACTTTGGAATCATAAATTATAAACTTGCTCAAAGTCACAGATGAAAGGAAGTTTGTAATATTATAAGTATTGAACATTAGAAAATCAACTGGAATTTAAAATTGTTTAAAATTATTTGAAATTATCAGAACTAGCGACCAAGAAAAATTCATACCATACAAAACCAACTAGAACATACTGAGCAAAATCTGTCACTGACAATGTAGTTGTACTTTGCAGTTACTATTTGGAATATTGGTCTCCAACAGGGAGAATATCTCATACTGGTTTTGATACTGACTGTGAAAGTAGTGAGGTGATACATCGCTTTTAGACTTTGCAGAATCAACGGGTTTAATACCTAATGTAAGGACACATAGTATTAATCGATAAATTCCTTCAATTCTGAGGAAAGAGGACAACATAATGTGATTTCTCTCTTTAAATTTGTTAGAGCTATTCACTTGCTGACTTAGTGAATAACCTGCAAAAATTGCTTGTTTTTCTTACAATATACTCCGAAGTGATACAACTGTGTGTATTTTCCCACTTGTATAGTCCACCACTACACCAACACAAAAAACCTAACCCAAGACCAAACCCAAAACCAATGACTATTATTCATTGCATTAACCTATTCTTCATCTATGTAGTCAAAAGCTCCAAGATACCAATGCAGTCTTGTCTAGTATACAAAAAAAAGTCCATGACAGAAATACTAACCTTAAGATCATCCTATAGCTATACTTTTATCACCTGCCACATTTGTTATGTACTTTTCAATTTCTGCAACAAACCTTCTGTCACCAGGTAAGCCTGTTTTTTCCTCAGAACAAATATATCCTATATGTTAAAAAAAAATGGGTTAAAAATCTAAAATATAAAAATGTAAAATAAGTGTATGTGTGCTTCTGAAGGTTTCTTTCCTGGTTTTGGCACTGCTATACATCTGAGTGCTTGCAGTGATCATAATATGATTGTCATTAATTTGGGTTGTCAACATGTCTGTGTGTGGGTGTTTTTCAGGGAGGCAGGGGTGAAGGTGCTTGCACATGTGCAATTCCAGCTTCTAGTACCTAGCACTGTTGTTTGTCAGTAAGGCTGATTAATATCAGCCTTTTCTGAATATTTACATGTCAGTCTTTGAACTCATGGCAGTATACTATTTTCTGAAGATTCCTGCCTCATTCCATGCACTGTATGCAACCCCTCTCCTGGGAAGTGCTTTCTGCCTTTTATGAAGTACTATAAAATGAATGCAGATAGTACAAAATGTAAAATGTAAAAAATGTAAAATCATGGAGGGAGAGATCATTGACCCAGCAGCTTTGCAGCCTGGCACTTAACACAGCCATGAATAAGATATTAATTCACACTATCACTGTAGATGTGAAAAAGTGTCACCAAGAGAAATTGTGAGCAACCTACCATAGGGCATCTTCAAATCTGGCCATAAAGAATTCATATCTATGGAAGCAGGTTTAAACTGTCCCAACAGAGAAGAAAGTTGCACCTTGATTTCCAGAAGGCTGAAGTACTAAGATATGTCATAAAAAAAGCACAACATAAATGTCTTTGAAACCTAAACTTTCATCTTGTGGTCTTGAAAAGGCAGCATTACATTTTGGATTAAGCACACTTGATTGCTCCCAAAAATTAAAATGCTTGATGCCTTTTCATATCAAGCTTAAAGCTTTGCTTAATGTCATTGTTTTGTTTAACTGTAAATTGTGGATCAAATTCTTGTCTTGCATACAAATATGGAAATGCATATTCAAGGACAGAATTTTTCCAGGTACTATCAAATTAATGTACACTTTGTTAGAGCAGTTTTTCGGATTCTGACATGGAAAGATGTATCAGCAATTTGCAGCAAAATATAAACGAAGAAAAATTGTCTCTTCTCTATTTCGTACAAAGGAGATTGAACACTGACTCCAATAAAAATAGACAAGTTTTAGGAGAACGCTGACTTTTAAGCAAAATTTTTCCTTTACATTTGTCATTCCTGATTTGGATTCAGCATGAATTCTTGATAAGTTATAAGAATAATTATGCATCTTCTTTTGTATAGTTCATACTACCTAGACACAACATGTCTGTAAGCAGACTAAGAATTCAGTGTTAATAAACAGTAATAGTATTAGTATTTATTAGTAAATTAGTATTTATTTAGTATTTTATTTCCCATTAAAAAAATTTCAATACGAATTATGAAAGTCTCATAAAATTGAGAAATAAATAAAATGTAGTGAGTGATTTTGAAACATGCTTATTTTCTCCAAGTGTCATAAGTAATTCACTCTTTTCTGCTTCTGAATTCTTTTACTGTTTCAGGAAGTTTTTGGTGTCTAAGGCCAGCAAATGAAAATGTTGATCATCACCCTGTAGCACCAATGTTAGACAACATAGTTTCTAATTTTTTGCACCATCTGGCTTTCTAAAGTCAATCACCTGACTTGAAAATTAGGTGAATGTAGGGTTTCCCCCTCATCCACTCAACTGTACATAAAAATAGATTTTTTTTGGAAAAATAATATTAAAGCTTGCAATAACCACTGTCAGTTAAGAAAGCTGTGTAACAGCTTCCATTTCTATTATTCTCCAGAAGCTCTGTCTGCTCATTTTTCCATTGTTATTTCATGTTGAATAATTCATCACCAAAATTGAAATTAGCTCATCATATCAAAGTTTATATATTAATCTAAAATCACCAGGATTTATTATCCGTCACTGATAGATTCTGAGAAGGTCGATTATGCACTCATCTAACCCAAGAGAGAACATGTAGATGCTGTAAGGAGGCAGGGATTAGTGCTAACCCAGTATTGCCCATGGGTAGCCCCATGAGACTCCCTGGGGTTCTCAGACAAAACCACTCTCAGCCACAGGAACAGCCACCCTACGCAAGTGCCTCTGGGGTGAATGGCAGGGAGCAAACCTTCAGGTCACATTAATTTGGAGCCTTATGTAATTCCACTTCAGGAGCGGATAGTAACAGCTAGGTTATGCCTGAATGAGATCATCCAATTCCAACCACACAGTCCACTAAGGCTACTTATTTCATTTAATTATGCAAAATATCACAGGATGTCAGGGTATTCTGTAATTCACAGGCTCAGAAGGAAAAAAATAAAATCAGGTGGCTCTTTCCAAAAAGATGCAAAATATTACAGTTATTAGCATACATTTTGACTGAGAAAGCAGTCATAGCCAGGACAGCATGTGTGCTTCAATCTAAATGTTTCTTAAGTCCAGTGAGGCTGATGGGGCTAAAGCACTGTCTCGGGTTCAGCAGTAGCAGTCATTTTTCTCCTTCTTAGTAGCTAGTGCAGTGCTGTGTTTTTTTGACTTTCAGCCTGGGAACTGCGCTGATAACACTGATGTTTTTAGTTGCTGCTCAGTACTGTTTACTCTGACCAAGGACTTTCTGAGTCTCTTGCTCTGCCAGGGAGGAGGGGAAGCCAGGAGGAAGCAGACAGGTCACCCAACCCAAACTGACCAAAGAGGTATTCCATACCACAGCACATCATGCCCACCATACAAACTGGGGGCAGGGACCCAGAAGGGTGGGTTCACTGCTCGGTGGGGCTTGGTATTGGTCAGCGGGTGGTGAGCAGTTGTATTCTCTTCCCATGTTGTTTCCCTTATCATTATTATTATTATTGGTGGTAGCAGTAGTGATTTGTGTTATACCTTAGTTACTGGACTGTTCTTATCTCAACCTGTGGGAGTTGCATTCTTTCGATTCTCCTCCCCATCCCCCAGGGAGAGGGGGGGAAGAAAGAGTGGAGGGTGAGTGAGCGAACTGCGTGAGTTACGTCCAGGATTAAACCATGACAAGCACTCAAAAGTAAACAACACTGCTTATGAATTTTCCTCTAAAAAATCTGAGTGGTACAAAGGCAGTAGCAAGAGCAGATGCCTGGGCCAGATGGAACATCAAATATTCACTCAAAGGGTGCTGTGGACATCTGCTTTTGATCCAAAAATATCAACGTATTTGGGAAGTGACTGGATGTGTAAGATTTTAGTAGGCACAGAAAAATCAGATCCTCCTTTCTAAGGTGATTAAATATGTCTGCGGGTAGCTGGTTTTATTGAAATATCTGACTTAGAATCAATGAAGTTTGTTTTGCTATATTCTATATTTGATGTAACCAGATTATTCACTTTTGTTTACCTAAAACAGTCTTGTAGTGTTCCTAGCCATAAAATGGCTTCCTGAAAATAACCTATTAATTGAAGTCCAATCAAAATCCTGAGAAAAAAGTTGTCAGTATTAAGCAGAGACCCAAGCTTAGAAACTACTTATCAAGGTTCTGATAGCATCTCTTTAAATATATTGTTCTATGATGTTACTTTTTCATGTCATGATAGCAGTAATATCAGGACCCTGATGCTCATAGAGAATATATGGGTGCTCTGAAAAAACAGTGAAAAAAAACCCCACTTGGGGTAGTGGTTTTGTGTATACAAGACATAATTTACTGGAATTACCCACCTCATAACATTGGAAGTGTTATTGTTTTTTGTGTTGTGTTGTTCTACTGCTTTCACCGAAATACTCAAATTAACACCCAAGATTCATGTTTCAACAGAGATGCTCTCCTAGTGTTAACTGTTACAGTGTTAACTGTAACTACATACAACACAAAAGCACTGCTGCATATAGAGAATATAGGTTCATAAAGAAAGGTCCTTGTTATTTGGCCTTTGTGAAGGACATCAAGATTTGTACACTTCTGATAAATAATTCGAACATTGGTCAGATTGTGTGCCTGCCATGCTGGGATCAGAGTAATCCTTATCACAAATCTGTATCACAAATATTGCCATAAGATTTGGGACATAAAGTATTGTCAAACTGAGCAGTAACAGAGTTTGCAATTTGTGAACAAATGCTCTTAGACTGTATCATGTAAAAATACATCAATATCTCTTAAGCCTGGAGAATAATTCATTCTTTAGTAAATAAATTAACTAAATAAACTAAAACCATCATGTTCTTCATGGCAGAGAGCAGAGCACAGAGTGCACAAGGACAGATGAGAAAGCAGAGGGCATACTGCACTTCCTACAGAAAGCATCCCTGGAAATGTTCCTGACTACTGCAAAATGCCCACACAGGGTTTGACAATACAGAGCACACCCCTCCTATTAGTATCCATTTCTCTGAGAACATTTTAGGATAAATTGCTATACATATGTACATTTTGTCTGAATTTCTGAGGAAATTGATTTCTTTCCTTATTGCTTACTGGTAAAATCTAAACATAATTTGGTTTTATTAATGATTCTCATATTTTCATCTGCTCCTGTTACCACTACTGCTGCTTATGTGGGGAAATGAGCAACAGAAATGTCAGTAAGTAGCCTGAGATCTTTTAGCCAAGTCTGAAGGTTTACAAGAAACCTATTTACTCGCAGTCTCATCTCAACAGTACTCAGTAAAGCTCCTTACAAACCTCCACAACTAAGGCTACCTGAAACTTCTCCCATTTGCTACTTTACAAAGAAAATTGTCTTACATTTAAGCAGTTTTCAAAGGGTGTCTGTAACTGAGGAGCTCAAGCCACATTTTGAAAAATGCCATCTCTGTAAGTGCCTTTAGTCATGTCTGAAAAGAAGATTTAGATTTCTGACTTACTTAAGCTTTTTTAAAAATCTGTCTGTCATCCATCTGAAACTAACTTACCCTATACTTTCCAACTCTGCAGGCATTCATTCCAAGATGTCATCACTCTGTTGTTAGTTCTAAAATAGCTCTGTGTACAAATTTTCTGAGCACTTTAAAATTTTCTTTCCAGTTTTGAAGTAAGTGATTTGTCAGTGCTTCTTTTCAGTCTTTCTCTTTCCATGGCTAAAAATTCAACAAGAAGAATAGAAAGCATTCAGGTTTGGGTTTTTTTAAAGCAGATGTATTTATACCATAAGTTTAGATGATTCTCTTTTCATGCCTAATGGTAACATAGAAGCTGCTGCAGTTCAAGAAGAACCTTGCAGTTCTCCTTCAGGAGTGGCAAAGATCCACGGAAGCCCTTTCAGCATATTTCCCAAGATCAGGACAATGTCTAGTGGTGCAGCAGAAGCAACCTTGTGGGTGACAATGTTAGTGACAGAAGGCTGTGCAAAGCAGTTGGTATAGGTGCTAGAGTCAGTTTTATCATCAAAGATTTGGAAAGAAAAAATGTGCTGCAGTCCATTCACCAGCAGGGTCATTTCTTTTAAATATGTTGACAGCCTTTTGGCAAGTAGGGAGCAGGAAGTGCTGCATTTGGATGTGCAGGGCTCATTCCTAGCAGAGGTTTGGCGCAGACCACTGGTAGACATTAGTGATGTTTTGCATTCTGCTTTCCAACATCCATCAGTAGCAAACGGGCAAAATCCTGGCCTCAGCCAGAACCTTTCCGCCTTTAATTGTCAAAATGGGTCTCTGCCACATGTTCACTTTGATATACCAGTGTAAAATAATGGTTCAAAGGCATCTCCCAGTATTACAATTTAGCATGTAGACCTGAATAGCTTGACCAGCTCTATCTATCAAGGAAGAAAACTAGGAGCCAGGCCTTAGTCCCCCCTCTACAATAGGCTGAGTTTAAACAGTGCTACGTAGTTCTTAAAGACATAGCAAGTGCAGAAATAACTGAACTACTGCCTAAAGTTTACCTGAAATGTTTCTGCAGTACATAACAGTTCTCTCATGAATACTGTGATGATGAAGATCACTGCTATTCAAAACATTTTGAAACATAATGCAAAGCCATATAGGTAAATTGTATGCAGTTATCTCTGTATTGGAAAAGTTTTGTTCTGCTTCAACTGCGTAATCTTATGGAGGTCTCACTGCAGTTGCAACTAATTCTGACAATTTCCAATTAACAGTCCCAAGCTCAGCCTTAAGTGCAAAGCTCCATTTCTTTTATAGGAACAAAATAAAAAATACTCCACACATGTCTCAGATATACTATAAATCACTGTGACTCTGTGTTTTCACCCTTATCACCCAGCATACAGATGCTTTTCCACTTTCCATCTCCATCTTATCTCAAAAAACACCTGAGGACATGTTGAAGTGCTGTCTGTCCACCAGAAATATTTTCACAGTTTGTAGAGGGATAATTGAATGCAAAGTTTTGGGAACGAGAAAGAAAGCACTTAAACACTCACCCAAATCTGAGAAATGAACTCCTTTTGCCAAAATGTTTTTGAGAGTATGATACAAACAATTCCAACCTTATATTTTTTAGACATGAGTAAGAGGGACAAGCTGTCTCAGAACAACACTGTCAAGGGTGGTAGCCTCCTCAGACCTCAGTGATACCTCACACCGCTGGTGCCAGCAGGCCCTTCCCTTTATGGTGGATTGTATTTGCAAACAGGGAAGGAACTCAGCAGGGACTGACTTGTTCATGTACTTCAGGGAGCACTTGGTTTTTTTACGATGTCGCCTTAGGGTGGAAAGATTGAGGGCCAAGGATGTACTTGGAAACAGATAAAAATACTACTGTCACATCTGATCTATGCAGTTACTGGGTTCTGACCATGGCAAATGTGTTGGCTCTCCTCATCACCTATCATTGTGAGAGTCCAGGCAGTTCCCTTATGTCTCTTTTCAATGATTGCTACAACTCACTCCAGCTTTTTCACACTTTCTTCATCTTTGAATATTTTTTTTATTCTCACTTTAGTTTCCTTCAGCATCTCTTCTTCTCCCATGTCTTTCTATCTTTTCTTCCCGTGTGCACTTCCATATCTGCCTTGATTTTTGGTGTTTCTCAATTCTTTTTCTTGTCATCCACTAATTCCTCTTTGTTGTCCTTCCCATTTTCCTGTTTTGTGTTCCCTTACCTTTGAGGTAAGGATATCCACCATGCTGGATATAATACATTCTGCAATGGAAAATACTCCATGAAGAAGATACTTTTCATCCTTAGCTGTTAAAGTCACCGCTCTCCCCACTGGCAGCATGGTGACTATCCTTTCCAAATACTGTCAGTCATATGTTACATCATCTCAGTTTTGGACAGAACCAGCAGGAGCTGTCTATGATCAAAGCATCACACTGCAGACCTGAGGCATCCTCCCTCCCAATCTCTTAGCTGCAGCAACCCCTAGACAGCTCACCCTCAAAGGGACAGGTCAGGAGTTGCACCTTTGGCCAGCCAAGGTCAGCTAGCAACACCAGAGCTACAGACCTGGTCTCCCAGCTGCCTCAACCGAGACCCAGGGGTCTTCTCCTTTGAAACCTGGCCATGCCTGAGTGGAGGATGTTGTATACCTCTCCTAAATTCAGGAGCACTGAGTTTATTTCAACCTTTGAATTTAGCAGCACAGTGTGCTGAGGGCAACTACTGCAATTAGATATACAGAAAAGTAAGGTCATAAAAACATACAGTGTACATTTCAACATCTTTCAAACCCTCTGGCAATGGAAATAATTATCCTGGCAGAGGACATCAACTGATCGCTGCAGGCCATAGCTGGAGAACTGCCAGGTTTCTGCACTGAGGAAAGGAGGACTGAAGAAGCTGAAATAGCCTGAATAAGCTTGAGAAAAAATCAAGAGAACTTTTGCTTTGCAGGGAAGGTACTTATTGTAATAATAATAGTTACAAATGGGCAACTGAATGAATTCAGAGAATACTTTAATAATAACCTACAGGAGAAAAAAAATAATTATCCTGTGAAAAACCTTGGAATGAAAATATATGAGCTGGGGATTTATGGAAATACCTTGTTGTGAGCGTGCTTTGGTTGTTTGGGTTTGTTCTTTTTCTTTCTTTTTTTTTTTTTTTGGTCATTCCACTCATTTTCAAATAGATTTTCTAAATATGTGTATTTTCAGAGCAAATCTAAAACTTCTGTTCCTTCTGGTAACAATAACTTTTTTCCTTACTATAAAAAAACTAATTGATTGACCATGGACTATAGAGTTATTGAAGATCAATTATTCTGTAGAAATAAAAAAAAAGAAAAAAAAACTAGAGACAGTTTATAATTTATTTTAACATTTAAAAAAATGCAGCATTTTTCTGAGCACGCTTCAGCTCTAATTAATCTTTGATAAAGTCTTCAGAAAATCATAGGAAGATGTGTAGCATGTTCAAGTGCTGCAAAAGCGAATACGTTCACTCAGATCTTTAAAACTCACTGCAAGATTAATATTGTATTTTAACATAAGGTAGCTCTAGAGGAAGTTTTCCACCTCCATTATGTGCCAAGCCTGGCAGCTGTGCTAGGCTTTGCCTTTTAAACACAGCTGTGTCTTCCCTGAGCTGTCTTAATACATGTTCTGTTCAAGGAGATATTAATCACACCGGCTAGACTGTTGGGAGTTAATGTTTCCACTACCTACTTTTTTATCTAGCCTTATAAACTTTATATTGAGATATAAATTAAGACTTCAAGTGCCCCTATTTGCTTCTGTGACCCCTTGCCTGAGGCTCCCTTTAATTCTAAGCTGTCTGTGGAGCTATACGAATGATGCATGCAAGAATGCCATCAGCTTTGACATGATGTTTATTTCTTCCTGTTAATGAAAAGATTTCCCATTTTTATGCATATTTCTGGTGGTTTAAGAAAATACCATCTTTGTATTGCTTTAAGGTTCACTATGATGGAAAGGCTTTTTATTAAAACCATATTTTTCTCTAGATTATAGATTGGCACTTGCATCCTCTAATTCTGACAGTTTACATTATTTCTCTGCATAATAAGATTGAAGCAGAGGAAGATTAACAGGAGGCAATCTAATTTAATGGTTGCAATTATAGTTGATGAAGGAATGTGTTAATCAGGCAAAATGTAACTCTGATGACTTCCTATGTGGGGAAAAAAACTCAACAAAAAAACAGAAAAGAAGGAAAAAAAAGAAAGAGAAATCTGTAATGGGTGAGCTTGCTCATCTGGATATCCACTTTTGTTCTAGAAACATATTTTAATATAGATATTGTGCCATAAAATTGCATCCTAAAATATATAGGCTGTGTTAGCCAGATGGCTGAGCGATAGAAAATATTGAGATGTTACTCAAAATTCATTAATACCTACATAGCTACTGATGGAAGAAAAACACTTTATTTACTAAATAATATGTTTAGACAGAGCTCGTGCCTGCATAGCAGAAATCATCTGTGGGACCACTTCTCCATTTCAGCTGCACTTCGACCCTACAAGTGTATGGACATGCATAATGACTTGAGAAAATTGTGCCAGGATATTGTTGGCCATTATTTCCTAAATAGATATAAACTGCAAACTGCCTGACGCTCTAGTATGTAACGTAGCATGCAGCAGGCTATTGCAACCTCACAGACCAGCCACTCAAAAAGAGCTCAAGTAACTGATGAAACTCTCCTTCCATGGGACTGGTTGAAGGGATTCATTTCCATAAGGCAATGTATATAGCATTATTTACTTATTATCAACGTGACATGGCAGATAATTTAAAGAAATATAGTAATTTAATCAAATAGAAGTTGACATGCACAGAACACACTTCCTCATTTTTGTCTCATATTTCAGGGGGTGAGGGAGAAGAGACTACCCTTACCCAAAGGATGACACTTCCTTCCCAGTTGTCCTGAGTATCCCCAGCTGTTTGCCCCATGCGTCTAAATACACAACATGGTGGTACTGTTCCTGCATCTCCCAACCTGTTACAGCAAAAGTCTCTGTTCCTGAGGCACTTCTGCAAGTATCTCAGTGGGCCATTGCCTGGTGGACCAGCAGCTGCTGGCCTTGTGTGATACAGCAAGCTTCATCTTCCAGGACTGTGAATACGAGGTCATTCTCAACCATGAAGCTAAAAATACTACCTTGAATCAGGTCCCTGCCCCCACCCCCCACAAAAGAAAAACAACAACCTTCATTCTGTATTCAGATATATTTATACAAAGTTAATATAGCCAAAAATTGTGTTTCTATCTGAGGAAATTTCAGCGAGCAACATAAGACAAACATACGCTGCACACAAAATTAACACCTTGCGTAAGTATTTGCTGTAGAACTGCATATTTTTGAGGGTTGATTTTATTACTATTAAAGCATATTCTGCATCTGTTTTGTATAGTCTGCTGCACACTTTCTGTGACATATAACTCTATAGAGCTCTTTCAAGCTCAGACTCTTGAAAGCACAAAGGGCATCCCAGTACCACTCCAAGTTTCAGGAACAATGTCATTTAGACTTTGAGACTCCCCCAGTTGCCACCCTGAGGGCAAAAGGGGTAACCAGGAACATGCACTAAGCACAAAAACATTTCTGTGCCAGTGTTTTCTCTCTTGGCCAGCCATACGGAGTGGTGAGTCCATAGGATTGCTAATGAGAAGTGTGACAGACGAAGGACAAAATGGACCCAGAGCCTTGTTTTTGTGAAGAAATTATTCCCTCCTACCTTTCTTTGCCACCTTAGCTTGGAAATAATACTGTCCCTCAGCAGCAGAGGCGTGAGGGCCAGAATTAACTTTTGTCGCTGTTTTGTGCTGGGAATATGTATCTTTCCAGGAAAACCCAAGAAACATCTCATTATTATTACTATTATTATTATTATCATCTTTTGAAGTACAGTGAAACAGTGGGCTTAATGCTATGAACACTAAATAACTACTGATTTTAGAAGTTCTGAATACCCTTTTTAAGGCAGAACTTTGGCTCTTTATTACTTGCACTACTATGGAAATATTTCTGTCAGCTGGAGAAGCGGAACAAGGACTTGTATTTCAAGTGACCAACCATGTATTACAAACAGACAAGATGCAGGGAAATTTTCACAGTTAGATTCTTATTCAGTGATTTAGCCATTATTTAGTGAATAGTTCTGAACAGCAACTACCTTTGTATGCTTCGCAGTGTGTTCACAAGCAAGTTAAATGCAGGGGGATAACTTATTCATAACAGGTAACTGCTGCATCTCCTATGTTATGTATTTTTAAACCTGATCACCTTACTGTTTCATAGAAGGGAAATCCTTGCACATAAGTAAGGCAAGTAAGACTTCAAAAGCTGTGATCTTGCATTAACAGCAGTATCCAGCTTTTTTTTTTTTTTTTCCATTTGCAGCACTATTGCTCTCCCAGAAGAGAACAACACAGTCTTGATCTTCTGAACTCAAGCATTTCTGAAAGCAACAAGTTTTCTCATTGCTTTCAGCATATCACTAGTTTCTGGACCTCAAGGAAAAGAAATACAGCATAATTTCTAAATTTAGGTATAGAAATAGACAATAAACTAGAATCTGAGGCAAGATTTCCTTTGGGTTTTCAAGCAAGTATAATCATTAGCCTTTTCTCACAGATGCAACATATACATATGATTGGTTATTGCTGGTGAGCAATCCATCACACTCCCATCTGTCCTCCTCCCTTTAGGTCCTCTCATTTTGAAATGTTCTGTCCATCTTCTGTGCTTGGTTCAGCCTTCTTGTCATGGGTTCAGCAGCAGCAGTCATTTTTTCTCCTTTTTGGTAGCTGGTGCAGTGCTGTGGTTTTGATTTTCGGCCTGGGAGCAGCGCTGATAACACCAGTGTTTTCAGTTACTGCTTGGTAATGTTTTGGTCTGATCAAGGACTTTCTGAGTCTCATGCTCTGCCAGGGAGGAGGGGAAGCCGGGAGGAAGCAGAAACAGGACACCTGACCCAAACTGACCAAAGGGGTATTCCATACCACAGCACGTCATGTCCAGGATGGAAAAATGGAGAGCAGAGACCCGGAAAGGTGGGGAATGCACTGCTTGGTCGGGCTGGATATAGTGCTGAGCGATTGTGTTCTTTCCTTGTATTTCCCTTGTCATTATTATTATTGGTAGCAATAGTGGTTTGTGCTATACCTTAGTTACTAAACTGTTCTTATCTCAACCTGTGGGAGTTGCATTCTTTCGATAGTCCTTCCCATCCCTCCGGGAGTAGGGGGAAGAAAGAGGGGGGAGTAAGTAAATGAACTGCATGAGAGGCTTAAACCACAACACTTCTGCATTTGCTTAACTTTTTTTTCTGAGCTAAGATCCTAATTGCTAAAACCAGCTTTTAGGGCAGTTGGCGCCATGGCTCCTTAGAGTTTGAAATATTTGTTTTGCCTTCAGGATATGTCATTGAAAAACAAACTTTGCAAATCCATTGTAGTACAGTAGCCATTTTACTCTGTTCTCCTAAGAAAGCTGTAATTGCCTTTTCCAATTGGTCTGGATGTGAAACCTGAATATTAGCTTATTAGAGGTGCTGATACATATTCATTCAAGATATAGGATAAATAGCAAATTAATTAGTCCAAAAATAAATTATTATTTTAAGCTCAGTTAGGAAGCTGACATTTAAGAAACGTATACTTCATTTTTCCTATGGAATATGTTTTGTTTAAAACTGCACTATACAAAACTATGTCTACAAACTGTAGCTCTTTTGAGCAATTTTATATTCTGAAATTCTTGATTTTTATCAGAAAACGGAGAAAAAAGATTCTGTTTAAAAAAAATAAACAGCAAACTGGTTACAGAAATCAATGCGCACCTCTTAGACCTTTCAGATCAGACAGGAAAAAACATGGGAGACAACTTACAAGCTGAAAGATAGTAGCACATCCTAATACAAATAATGACATGAAAACAAGAAAGTAAAGAAATTTAAATGAAAGAAAGAAGTTAATAGAGGATATAAATGTTAGGAGACATTTGGAGATTTAAAATGAGTTCATTGGAAACAGAAATGGAAAAATCATTGGACTGGAACATTGAATGACAGGGATGGAAGAAGAAAGTGCAGAAGAAACCTTCCCTCGGTGCACACACAACTGAAGTGGTTTCAGAAGCACTTAAGCAGGAGGATATTAGCTGGCTCAACTCAGGAATTATTTTGAGGTACTAAGCAGAGCAGAAGAGGTGATTATAAAAAAGGTTCAGCTTTGTGGATAATATTTAAACATTTTCCAGTACTGTAATACACAGCAGGAAAATCTACTGCTATTACGCTAAACACAGCATAAGAGGGAACTTTTCAACAGCTAATGTGGATGTCAAGGCAAGGGGCTCAGGATAGGTACAAAGACCTATTTAAGAAGGGAAAGAACTGGATATTTTACTAAAAAAAGTGAGTTGTGCAACTATAAATGAACAAAAGCCAACAGACTTTTCCATAGGTACAATTTTCTGAGATGGAGCAGAGATGGTGAACAAATAAGAACTAAAATTAAAAGAAAAAAAATAGGATCAGGCCCAAATCAGCTACTTACAGTTTGTTTGAGAAGTAGAACTTAAGTTCCTAACAGAGATCCTTCTGTTTTCTGAGTCAACCCTGAAGCCTGGCTACAGACGCATCCCTGTAAAAGCAGTGGCAGAGCTGGACATTTCCCACCTGGCTTTCTCTTCCTCCTACCTTCTCCTCAGCTTGGCTGGCTGCAGCCATTTCCCTGCTCCCCCCGGGACACCAGACCTGATGAACCTAGCCCAGGGCTAGATGAGAACTAGCAAGCTAGCACAGGTAGAAAGAAACATTGGTTGAACCAAATCCACTTGCAATTCAGGATTTTTCTGAGTCTAAAGAGATGAAAAAATAGGCAGCAACAGAACAATTCTGTTTAGGTAGTATTTCACTGGCAGAAATTCATAGAGTGAGATTAATAAAGACATACCTTAAGTTAAAGATATTTCATGTCATGTTTACAGTAACAATTTTAATCTATTTGATCTATAATAGGTTTAAACTTGCTATCTGTTAACTCATTAAAAAAATTCTAGGCATTATGTAAAGCAATACTGCTGTCATAAAGCAGTGAGGCAAAGAAAAGAGGGGCATAATTTTTTTATATGTCTATTTATTCTGACCACAACAGTTATGGTTTGAATTGCACATAAGGACGTTACAAATTTCAGTTACCTTTGCACAGGGCTCCATGGTGTGATATAGACCTGTCCCATGCAACTTTGTGCCAACACAGGGATGTCACCATTTATATCCTTTGACACTGCTGATTTTGAAACAGCTATTGAAGAAATAGCCTGAGTAACACATTGCCTGGTTATGGTAGTCAAGGAAATGTGAATTTGGCTTGGTATGACAAAGAAAGAAGTAGCTATCTGGCAAAGTAATTCTGTCCAGAAAATAAGGATAAACATTTGATTTTAATTATCATCAGGGAGGTCCATGCCCTGATTTTAAGAGGATGAAAATAATATTTTTTCAACTATAAAATCTATAAAAAAAACCTCATTCTCTCTCTGACAGACTTCCTAAGGGGATTTTTTTTATCACTTTATAAGAAAAATGAGAACCTCTGTATGAAGCTGCAGGAAGCAAGGAAAGATTAATGTTTCATTTCAGTTATGGGTATCTGCAGGAGACATCTCTGAAATTACCTTGCCTTATGCACTGTATCTTTAAATGTCGTGTTAGTAACATTTGCATCACCAGGTATCAGGAGCAATCTCATTCCTAGACCTCATTACTGATGATGAGAAGCAGCAACCTCTGCATCCTGAAAAAGAGAAAATGCACTGACAGCATCTAAACATCGTAGAATCACAGAATAGTTTGGGTTGGAAAGGACCTTAAAGATAACCTATTTCCAACCCTACTGACATTGGCAGGGATGCCTCACCCCAGAACAAGCAGCAACGTGCTGGCCCAGTCAGCAGCACTAATCTCTGTACCCTACCCATAGCATGTTGACCTCGCTTCTTTCCACCTTCCCCTTCCCCTTCTAAGATTAAGAACATGGGGACCAGAGGACCTCCACCACCCCTCCATAGTAGCAACATCCTTTTCCTGCTGCAGACATTCCTCCCTCCTGAGGGCCTGTGGAATCCCAGCATAACCTGGGGGCAGCCTCCCAAAAGGCCTGGTCTCGAGGCCAAACAAGGTCAGATCATTTCAGTGACAAGTGGAGGAATATGAAAAAGGTCTTCCAATCCACACCACAAGCAATTTTTTGGCTGAAATTCCTGGCCCTGTGATACCCTTTTTTCTTGCAAGCCATGTTGTGAAAAATGAGAATACTGTTCTGTCCATCATATTTGAAAAATCATGGCAGTCAGGTGAAGTCCCTGACGACTGGAAAAAGGGAAACATAACCCCCATTTTCAAGAAGGGGAAAATGGATGAGCCAGGGAACTACAGAGCAGTCAGTCTCACCTCTGTGCCTGGCAAAATCTTGGAGCAGATTCTCCTGGAAGGCATGCTAAGGCACATGAAAAACAACAAGGTGGTTGGTGACAGCCAGCATGGCTTCACTAAGGGGAAATCCTGCCTGAGCAATCTGGTGGCCTTCTGTGATGGGGCTATGGAACTGAGGGACAGGGGTAGAGCAGTTGATGTCATCTACCTGGACTTGTGCAAAGTGTTCGACACTGTCTCAACACGACATCCTTGTCTCTAAGTTGGAGAGACTTCAATTTGATAGGTGGACTACTCAGTGGATAAAGAACTGGCTAGATGGATGCATACAAAGAGTAGTGCTCAATGGCTCAGTGTCCAGCTGGAGACCAGTAACAAGTGGTGTACCTCAGGGATTGGTGTTGGGACCGCTCTTGTTCAACATCTTTGTTGGTGACATGGACATTGGGATTGAGTGCACCCTCAGCAAGTTTGCCAATGACACCAAACTGTGTGGTTCGGTTGATATGTTGGAGGGAAGGGATGCCACTCAGAGGGACCTTGACACGCTTGTGAGGTGGGCTGATGCCATCCTGATGAAGTTTAACCATGCCAAGTGCAAGGTCCTACAGCTGTGTGGGAGCAATCCCAGGCACAGCTCCAGGCTGGGCAGGGAAGAGATTCAGAGCAGCCATGTGCAGAAGGACTTGGGGGTGTTGGTTGATGAGAAAATGAACATGAGCCAGCAGTGTGTGCTCACAGCCCAAAAGGAGCGTGACCAGCAGGTCGAGGGAGGTGATCCTGCCCATCAACTCAGCTCTCGGGAGACCTCCCTTGGAGTATTGTGTGCAGTTCTGATGTCCTCAACATCAAAAGGACATGGAACTGCTGGAACAAGTGCAGAGGAGGGCCACGAGGATGATGAGGGACTGGAGCACCTCCTGTATGATGACAGGCTGAGAAAGCTGGGGCTCTTCTTCCTGGAGAAGAGAAGTCTGTGTGGAGTCCTCATAGCAGCCTTCCAGTATCTGAAGGGGTCCTTTAGGGATGGTGGGGAGGGACTTTTCATGAGGGACTGAAGCAGTAGGACGAGGGGTAACGGGTTCAAACTTAACCAGGGGAAGTTTAGATTGGATATAATGAAGAAGTTCTTTACTGCAAGGGTGGTGAGGCACTGGAATGGGTTGCCCAGGGAAGTTGTGAATGCTCCATCGCTGGCGGTGTTCAAGTCAGGTTGGAGAGAGCCTTGCGTGCCACAGTTTAGTGGGAGGTGTCCGTGCCCATGGCAGGGGGGTTGGAACTAGATGAACTTAAGGTACTTTCTTATCCTAACTATTCCATGATTCTATTACTGACAACTACCTCATCCTCAGGCTTTGTTTCCAGCTGTTTTGTGGACCCTTTATCATTAGAAAATTTCTTGCAACCATTTTATTTGCCCTTAAAAATCAAATACAGGAAGCAGTCCAGCTAAGTACAACAGCCTGTTTGCATGGACATTGTACATGAATTGACCATCCCACAAAACTTTGGAAATTTGTCTTTTCCTGTTGGATACCCTGTTCCAGTGGAAAGCCTGTTCCAGTGATTGACCATGCTCTAGGTAAAGAAATTCCTCCTAATGTCCAGTCTAAATGCTAGTTCTTAGTATCCAGTTCTGATGTCAAGAAGTATCCAAGGAAAAGACCCATATATCTAATTACATGTTTATTTCCCTTTTTACTTATATCACATATATCCGCTTAGTTTGTGGTTTACCCCATTAACTTAACAAACTTTTACAATCTGTTCTAATACGTATGTAAAGGAAAAGCTAAAAAAGTGCAACCTAATGCTTGTAGGTATTTTTCACAACTTTTGGCTCCAATTAATTATAAATACCATTTTTTTTAACCAAGGACACTGAGCCAATTCAAGATTTTGTTTGGTTCCACTCTGAACTCCACTCTAAATTAAAATTTCCTTCCTAAAAATGTTTCAGTCGAGGACTAAGCAGGGACAATTTTCCTTATGAAATACTAGAAGTTTTATGATACGTAAGAGCTATGACATACTATAATGATGTATTAATCAGCATATTTCAGTATGTCTGTTAAGAACCCTGACCAAAGACTTAATAGGATCATGAGGAAAAAAACAAAACAAAACAAAACAAAAAACAAGCAAACAAACAAAAACACATAAAAAAGGAAACAAACAGAAAAAGCTTAACAGAAATTTTCATATCCAAAAAAGGGGTCTGCTTTTATTTAATTTGGAAGAAGCTCAGCTTGCTAATTATTTAAATTGTCATTCTCCAGCCTTTACCAAAAGAATAGAATGGTAAAATCAGAAGTGTTCTTTCTTCAGATTAAGGTTTTTATTGGAAGTGTGCTGTGTATTTGCATTGATGATGCTGAAATGTTGTCACTTACAGATAAAACTACAGGAGATATTTAGAAGTAGCCCACATTGGCCTAACTAATGAATATGATAAAAGAATTTTCCAGTCATTTCAGTGCTTCTGGACCTTCATCAATACCAAGTGTTTTAAAAATTCTTACTTTCATGATTTTCCCTTCTAATAATTATTTGGTACATATACCTCACCATGAAAGCCAGCACTTCTGCTGCATATTTAAACCAATGACTTCTTTAAATACATTTAAAGAATTTGAATACATTTTCATGTTGTTGCATCTCTGAAGCTTATTGGATTTATTTTTCACATAAACCATTTAATACCATGACATCCATAGATTTGAAAAGAGGCTTCAGTCTCTTAAACCTGATGAAACGCTACCACCAGTAAGCATTAATTTCTTTACATACTATCCAGAGCAACTCACCACCTGAGTCAGTCAGCTCCTGAGGTCTTTCCACTTACAAATTCTTTTTTGCAGTCATACCTGAGTTTTAATGTTCTTGTTTATGCAATTTTCAGAGAAAAAATCCTCTTGTAACTTCAAAGTTTACGCAAATGCTCAGTTTTTACTCTTATCTAAAAAGGAAACAAAACAAAGTTTTCCAAATATAATGGGAAGTGGGACATTCTGCACAGCAAGACCCCAATGCTCTTAACTGAGATTTTGTCCCTCCGCTCAGATGGATAACACTTTTCCATCAATATTGCTATTTTTGAGAAAATGTAGGATTCAACAAAATGGTTTCTATTTCCTTTAAAAATTAACCAAAACCCAAAATGTCTATATTTTGCTGCAAAAAAAATATATTTTTTTTCAATTGAAAAGTGTTTCCAATGTTTGTATTTTTCCTTGATCTTTCCCAGAAATGAAGTTTTCTTACTGGCTAGCTTTCTATTAAATTCCTCCCAGAGGTCTACACCTCACAATCTGAAACAACAGATGAGGTAGTAGACAGCAAGTGGGGTTCAGAAATCTGAAGTTATCTCCTGCAACGAGAAGTACATCTATACCCTTCTATGTCATATCCAGCCTTTGTCTTGGTCCTGGTCACTTTATCACTGGTGATCTTCTCATTTCCCAGAACATGAATTATGAGCAATTCCAAAAATGTAAGGCTGGTTCTTCAGGACAAGCCATGGAAGTTCCCAAACATTTTTCACACACCTGGTTTTCATATGCTTTGGTTTGCTGTGTTTCCAGCATGAAATACAAGCCTTTCCAGATCATGTTGAACAGCTAAAACAAACACTGGAATGTCCTTTCTTTTTCAGGGGTTCCTACTAGGCAGGTGCTTTACAGAAATGTTTTATTTTTGCACAATCAGGCAGTAAGGAAAAAACTCTTGAGATTTCATGAAGAAGAATGAAAATATCATGTAACAACTGTCATAACAAAGTATTGCCTTCAGTTACCGTGTTGTTTCACAAAATTGCTACCAACTCTGCTGAACTACCTGAAAAACAGGATTACTATTTTCTCAAAAAACAATCGTTTGTTTTTCAAATTAGTGTCAAGGATCTGAAGTCCATCTTTCTCTCTTTTTCTTTTTCTTTTTTTTTTTTTTTATGGTCATATAAACAGTGATACTGAGAAATCAGAAAACTTGAAAGGACTTTATGAATATAAGAAATGTTAAAAGCGAAGCATATTTTTTTCCAGGCAGAGCCCAGGTTTTCAAAAAACCCAACAATCCAATGTAATATGGTTGCTGTGTCTCCATTTCAAAGCACCAGGTTTGTCAGACAGCATCACCTGCCAGAGGGAGCACAATCCACCATGCTGTGCCTAGTGTTGCTTTTAGCAGTCCTAGGTGAAGAGATTTCCTGCCTACCTGATAATTTGAGGGGAGCTGTGCTTTGAAATATTGGTCTTCTCAGCAAGAAGTACATTTCATTTGAAGTACCTTTTTGCCTGTCCTCCAGTAAAGGAAAGAGAGCTGAAAGTATCTCTGTGTGCAAAGTTGCAAACCGATGTAACTGTAACATTTGCAAAGTAAATTTACAGTAATTAAAATGTACTGAATGTCAGCCCCTTGAGGCTCCTGGTCTTTTCAATTGCACTCTGGGGCAGGCATGAGACTAAAGTAGAGGAAATGGTACACAAGATAAAAAGGATAAGTGACAGTCCTTTGGCATCACTTATCTTATTCAGATGCTAAAAGATTACAGTTACAGCAGAATGCTGGAAAACAAAATATTGTAGTTGTGGTTTGTAATATTGAACAGGAGAAGAGAAACATGTTCTATGCTTCTTAAGTCTAAACATGCTTATTCCTTCTGACCTTTTTTTCCTTTCCAGCTTGTGAGACAAATGAAGTCTGTAAAGGATTTGATCACTTGACCAGTCCTCAGATATAGCCTGCCCAAGGCTGCTGGATATGAGAAGTGTAGCAGAGAAAAAGAAGCCAAATTATTATTACAGGGCACAGCAGGCTTTCTTCAGTAAGTAGAAAGATACCTCTTCAGCTAGTAGTATGATCCAGACACAGCAGCAGCAGACAGACATGGACATGGTTTCAGCATCACATTTTAAAATCATTCATACCTTCCATTAATGTACTGTGGTCTTTCCAGACCTGGGCATCACTTTCCTTGCCTGAATATTCATGTCACCACATATGCTCTATTAAGACATGCTAGTTGTCTGTTTCCAGAGGACAGAAAGACATCCCACCCACCTATCCCTTTCTCTTTTCCTCCCTCTTTAGCACCAGGATCCAAAAAGTAGCTTTTTGTTTTCCTTTTAAACCTTTCCACAACACATTGGAAGTTGCTCACTGATAAACCCAGCTTTGTGTAAGACACAGGGCACTGTTCAGCCAACATGTAGTGGCTGTTTATGTGCTCAAGTTAAACTGACCAGTTTAATGTTTGGGACCAGGAAGAAAATGTTCTTCCTTCTCAGACAGGTAGGAAATGTTAAGGAATTTTTGCCATAATTAGAATAGAACAGCCTGATTTCTGAAGAGGACCCATGAGTTTTGGGAACTGCTCTCCCTGGTCATTGTGCCTTGTGGTTTACTGCTTTAAGGGACAATAACTGACTGCTTCATTGCTGGCCTAGAAAGATAAAGCAAAAGGAATTAATGTAGATTAAAGACAGAAAACTGACTCAAGGCAATACTCCTTAGCCTCTGTTTCCATGTTACAAAAGAGCAACTTACCAGTGCTTCTTGAGAGTTTCTCCCTTACTTCTCCCCAGTAAGTCACACCAAGATATGCTCTTTATGCCTGAGATATCTTATTCTGTTGCTGGTGATCTTCCATTATTTTATTTCTTTATTTCTTCTAAAAGGTACGAAAAATTCATGGGGGACAAACTTCACAAACCCGTAGAGTGCTATGTATGTACGTCTACCTTAAGTTTAATTCTATACAGACTGAAAGTACCATCTTGCAATTCTTTGTGAGAGACCTCCCTTTTTTCTCCTGCTTATGTCCCGTTTTTGCTGATAACCCTGGGCGTTTTTACCAGAGCAACTCAGTAAGTAAAACTTTCTTATTGTAAGTATATAGGGCACCTAGGGCACAGCATGCACCTCATGTTTAGTATGTCAAATATCGTCTGTGGTAATGACAATAAAGAGAAAGAATTGCCTGCAAAAATCTCATGTATTGCTCAAGTAAGGACTACTACATTTAACACACTAACTGAAATGCTATGAAGAGTTCATGATCCAAGAATAGGACTTTTTAAAATCTCTAATCTGATGCATCTATTTCCTTACACAGTTTTGCTCTTGACTCCTATTAAAATTACATACATACTGAAAAAGGAGGTAATACCCCTAAAGGATTATTTTGCATTATATGTCCTCCAAAGTTTCATAAGCTTCATTACTTTTCTGATTAAAATTATGAAAAGATGCTTAAATCTATTTCATGTTGTCCTTAAGTTTTTCTTTATAGACTGAAAGCCTGTAAATGCCTCACCTTTTTGGGGGGCTACTGGTCTTTGAGAAAAATCTTGCTTTCACTGGAATATAACAGATGAAAATAGAATTCTGCTTAGAATTAGGGTAAGAAAGCTCCTGTGAATTTGTGAAATGCCATTTTTATAAGAGGTAGAGAAAGATCTTGGACATAGAAAAGGGGGGTGATTAGTTTTAAATAAAGAAGAAAAAGAAAAAAGAGATATATAATATACAGAAGAATTAGAAGGATAGATGGAAAAGCTTTCTAATAAGTGAAGAACACTGAAATAATTATTCATTTTTCCTAAGGAAAGTTAGAAAAACATGCAAATGGAAAAATTAATCTGTCTGTGTAGGAAACTCTCAATGTCCCTTCCACCAGTATGATTTGTGATGCTTACTCCACATAATAAATTTAGTTTATCTTACAAGCTTCACTATGTCTCTTTCATTCTGTCTACAATATTTGTCACTTTTTGTCTTCTTCCAAAAAACACCTCAAACTTCTCAGCTATTCCAGTGAGCTGTTACCTGTTTAGAGGTTTATAATTCACTCAATCTCCTTCTTTCCTTGTTCATCTGCAATATTTATGCATTTATTTATATGTTTCATTTATATATTAACTAAACCCATTATCTTTTAGGACCTGACATATATATTTGTCTTGCCTGTGCCTGCATTCCATGCAAATAAGTCTTCTCTTCATTCATGTTGTTGAAAATCACTTGCATCAAAACTAAAATCCAGTGTAACTGTGAAACTGAGGTCACACAATTTCAGTTTTACACTAGAGAGATTTTTCAACCATCCATCTGTGGGCCCTTGGGCAAGTATTTAAACTACTCCTAAGGGGTCTGTGAAAGATAATAAAAGTAAGTAAGCCTGCCTGTTATTGACACTAGGCTGAAACTCCCTATACAGGAATGTACAAGGAATGTTTCAGGGGACTTGCAAGCAAAGTGTATACTCTAGAGTAATACACCTGCAATTTTAAACTGTCTTTGTGAAAACTTTGGTGCAACTTCCCTTAGATCTTTAACCCTGACAGAAACTCATGATTCAGAAGGATGGGTACAGCCATGAGACAAAAGTAGGTTGGGGGGAACTAGATGAAACCAATCTGGTTTTGCAACTTGGATCATGACCAGAAAGCTACCATATTTGATACAAGAAATTCTGTTTTATGTCAGAGAACAGCAGAGAAAAATCCTTTTCCAATGGACCATTGGAGCATTGGACCATCTTCTGAATCAAAGCATAAATATAGCACTTAAAACCAACATCTTAATGGTGAACCAAGTTTTATTACTATTATTTTTTTAAGGGTAACATTTATGTAGCTGTTTATAGCAGATATATTTGAAGCAATAAACCTGTATTAATGGGGTTAAATGTATGTCATTTAACTTTCAGTGCTGATAGCAAGGCACCCTATCCTAGCAAGTTTTCCCAGCTCACTCTGGGTCACAGGGGGACAGTGGCAGAAAAAGGGCAAGGATGGCTCACCACAGGGAAGTGCTCTGACACTCACCTGAGGGCAAGACATAGAGCTGGTCTTGGGTCTTTTAGACAAGATGCCTGACCTTCATACAGCTGAAGGTATCTGAGATGGAGGTCTCAGATGACAATAATAAAGTATGACTTCACAGATAAACAAATGCCTGAAATAGCACCATGAAACTCTCTGTGCATCACCACCATTGTAACAATAAGTATATGAGTGTGTATGGAGATACTAGGACAGTCAGAAGACTGAAGTTTTTCATTCCTGTTCTCAAAACTACAATTCATGGAGAACAAGAACCTGAATCCTTTCCCAAAAGCTGGCCGTGCACTGAAACATTCAAAAACACACAAAGCAGAAGATTTTTACACCTGCTGTGTTAAATATTAATAATTTATATCTTCCAGCACAACAGAATAATTTAATCTCCAAAACCTCAAGTTTTAAGTTGAACTGTTAAAGTCCTCATGGAGTTTTCAGGGAGCTAACTAACGATCCTAATAATTCTTGAAAAAAAGATAGAATTCTTTCTTTGACACCATATTTTTAAAATCCACTGCCATCTCCAAGTCACGATTACGAATTTTTAAGTATGCCAATTAGGCTGTGCCTTGTTCTTAAGAGATTTTGATTGCACTTCTGAACAAAATGATGTGGGAATCAAGACAATTCTCAGAAGGGGCTCCAAAAGCTTTTGAAATAATTTTTCTGGTGCATGAAAGCATAATCTATATGGAGCTGTGTTTTCACATGAGGTTTTGTTCCTTAATGTGTGATGTATTAAGCAATGCTACTCAAAGATATAGTCCGAAGAGTTTCAAGAGGCACTAAGTTTGTTTAAGAGGTAATAGCAAAAAAAACCAAACAAAAAAAAAACACATTAATTATTTCTACAGTACAGACATCACTGTAATTTTATTTTTTTTTTTTCACCTTTTGGATAACAGCTTGTAACTGTTGGTACTTTTGCTTTACATTGCTTAAAAGCATAACTACATGTGAATGCAAAGGCACTGTAAGGGTAAATCTTTTCAAAAGCTATTACTGTTTAAACTTTTAGTTTAAGGAATGAGAGAGGATCAAGAGGGAGAGAAGAACTAATGGCATCAGGAGCTCAGCCTGCAGGGCTGTGAGGTAGCCTGAGGGTTCAGCAGCTGTGAAGACCAATCTTTCCAGTGAGGGCTCCTCCAAAGGCAGTTCAGGAGGCAGCAGGTCGCAGGACTACCCATCTCCTAGGACTACAGGGAAGACTGACTTTATTTTTCCCACTCGAAACACAAACTGTTTGCTAGGACCATGCATTATGGGAGAAAATTGCATGCAGCTTATGCGCAAAGTATGAAGAATATCACATGGAAAAGATATTTATTATCTGCCTGCCTATGTAGTATTAAAAATATCTGGGAACACATGACTTTTTCTTCTTAGGTCCTGTGAATAAAATTCACCAAAGTGAATGAAACACCTAAAAGTAGGTAAGGAATTATAGTGCAATATAAATGTCGTGAGTCCCATAAAGTTATAAGAAATTTTATGGAGACATTGTAAGAAGAGGATGTCTTAAAGTCCTGACACAGCTATTCCATTGTCCCACGCATTTCTCTTTGATGTACAAAAGGTCTCAGTCAAACACACATGCAAACCTACCAACTTTGCAGTCATAGTCTAAAAAACCCATTGGTTTTGACTGATTCTTACTAATGGTGGATAACATTCACTTGTTTTGGCAGTCTCACTGACACCTTGAGCCTACAGGGCTACCTGATCTCACCAGCTCCCCTTTTGATATCATCTCCTCTAACCCCTGTATCTCCTCAGCCTTATGGCCCATGGTGCTGTAGGTAAGTGTCCTGGTTTCAGCTGTAATAGTTATTTTTTTCTCCTTCCTAGTAGTTGCTGCAGAGCTGTGTTGTGTTAAGGCTGAAGTACAAATATGGGGATCTAATGAAGCTGCTTGTAGAGCTTTCTGATTAAGTGTGAAGCATGCATACAGATAATGAACTTGTACAGATACTCACCCCAACATTTTGTTTCAACCCCAAATTTGTTTAGAATAGTGTCAGGCAGTCTGTTCTCATGAGATTTCCACTACTATCACTGAATAGTTCCAGTAGTTATTGATCCTGTCCAGGAAATCCTTCACGAATTTCTTCTCATGAAACTGAAGTGTCTCATATGTATACAGTTCTTACTTTCGTTATACCTGGAAAAATTCTGAACTACGGCTTTGTCACAGAAGTCTTCTGACACTTTGAAAGAAAAGAGTAAATCTGAATGATATTGCACGTGAAAGTATATTCTCTGGGACCTAATAATTTATCCATGACATAGAATACTGTGCATTATGTTTCTTCATGATTAATAGATACATTTATAAACTTATTTCATTTTGTGAAAAAAGTATTTCTTATTCATAGGTATGTCCTGAATAATTCAGATTAATAAAGTCACACAATAGGGTTAGAAGATAATATTTGACATCAGTTTTGTTCATATAAGTCATATATTTCTACTGGAGTTTGCTGCACTTTGAGGTATTTGAAAACAGAATAATTAAAACACAAAAGTATCCATATGTAAAAAAATCCTATTTCAAGCTCTATTTATTGTTTTAGATAAAAGAGCATTTTCACTTTTTTATTAGCAAAAATAGCTATGATATGAAGTGACCTTTCAGTACCTTGAACCAATAAGTATGGGGGGGAGAAAAAACCACAATAATTTAATCAGCTACAGTTATCTCTATTTTCTTGAACCAGACAAAAGTTGTTATCACAAATATGAATAAAAATTAGGTGAATTCTCACTTAATGTATATTGTTTCAGCCTTTCTTAATGAGCAGACTTATTTTCAGTGCAATTAATATTTTTTTCTTTACAAGATTTTAACAGTAAATAGAAAAATACAACAAAAATCATCTCTGCAAGAAAGCTAAGGCACATTTTAATTCAACAGCTGCATAGTGCACATGTTCAGGCAACAGCAACATGTTAATAAATCCCATCAATTCCCTTCTCCCTAAGGCCTTTGCTCACGGTTTGACTGACAAAGTTCTGCTTTTATTAGTTATGACGGATCAGGCTTTGGTTTTCACCTCCCTGGGGAAACGTCACACTGTTATTTTAAGGTGCATTGCTCTATTCAAGTAACAAAACTGCCTTAAGCTCTCAAGACAGTTAATGCAGGGCAACTTTTTTAGTCAGTTTCACACTTTCTCTGACTGTAGGAAAACATTGATTGTGAAGAAAGCAGAAGAGAGGGGGTGGGGTTTCAGCCCAAAAGGCCTGGAACAGGAATAGGGACATGCTGCTGAATTACTTTGTTTTTCCCCTTCTATCTTGTTTAATTTGTATGATTTTTAGCATCATTCTTCTGCAAATGTTTAGACATCCAGCCACTGTAGTGTAGATTGGCACAGCTGGGAAGTCCCAAAGTTTGTGATGTTTCTGCCCTGGTGTCTGTTCCCTCTCCTGTTGCACATGTGATCCTACAGACTCCCTCAAAGACCTGAGCTGGAGAATATTGAGTTGGAGAATAAAACCCCCAACCTATAGAATTATGGCTTTCTGAAAACCCATCTCTACAAATAAAGAAGTACTTGCGCTTGAAATCCAAAAACTGGGGATTACAAAAAGGTGCTTTGGGACAGCTAAGAGAAATGACATTGCCATTGCACATAACAATGGGCAGTCTTCAACAGTGAATCAAAGTTGGAAACTTTGTTTTATAAGACCTGATGTGTTTCCTCAGTAGCACTGATTAGATGAAATAATTTGTGTCCTAGGAAACTACATTATTTTTCTGCTCAGCCTCACTGCTTCTTTACTTCACTCTTCTAATACATAAAGTAATAGATTTATAGTGTTTTCCCACTAATACAATTCATAATTAAACAATTGATCCTATAGAACACCTTGCCACACACCCATGTTGGCTTTCCACAATTAAAAAATATAAATGGACTGTGTATATGTCCTTTCACAGTTAAACCATTTTTAAGGAATTGAAAATACCTTCCTTACCGTGAGATCACTTCATAGAGCCTTTTAAGAACTTTGCCTTTGGCTTTTAAAGCCTTCCCAATTTATGCAAACCTTTTTCCCACTAACTTTTATAATTTTCATACGCTCAAAAACTTGTAATAGGTTAAAGGTGGATATATTTTTTTTCCAATGACTAAATGCTGGCACTGGAATGTGTTGCCCAAGGAAGTTGTGAATGCTCCATCCCTGGCAGTGTTCAAGGCCAGGTTGGGTGGTGTCTTGGGTAACATGGTTTAGTGTGTGATGTCCCAGGCCATGGAGGGGGTTTGGACCTTTCCAACACCAACTATTCTATGATTCTACAGTTCTATGATTCTATGATATCTGAAGTACTATAAATCTTCGAAAGTTTAATAATTTTAAAGATCAATTTTACTCCTGAGATAAATCTCAATTTTCTGCAGTTCTCTGAAACAACAGCTCTACCTTCTCACAACTTATAGATAATGTTTTCTAACTTCTTGTTCTTCAGCAAGAGAGTTTATTTTAATACTATATTCACCCTAATAAGTGGTGTTATAGTTTATTTATGGAACAACAGAAGTGAAAAGGACAACCAGTGTAAGAACAACCATTTGAAGTACACTGTAGGACCACAGCACTGCTCTGTTTCACTGGTGAATAGAGATAGATTTCCTTCTACTGAATGGTTCATATATACCTGAATTATTTCAGAAGTTCACTAAAACATTAATGTTTCAAAAAAGCTCTAGCTGTCTCATGAATGTTAAAGGTCTTTCAAAATAATAGTTAACAGTAACATCTTGGATAAATACAACCAAACCAGAAATAACAAAAATGATGCCCAAGCCCTGAGAACCCTTAAAAATAGTCGCTCATCTTCAAAAAATACTTCTAAACATGATAATCCATGATTAGAAAGCTCTTGGCAAAATCACAAATAGAATTTATGCTAGAGCTAACCCAGACCAGCATCTGCCTTGTGCTGACATGTTTCCATCAGTCATCTTAGCCATTTTTTCCTACTCCAGGACATGCTGTCACTGTCACAAAGCTTGCACAAAAGTGTCTGTATTTTTCTGGTCTATGAAAGAAAAAAGTTGCCTGAAGTTATAAAGTAATCTCCAGTGAAGTGGGCCAGATGTAGGTAGCCATGGTGAGTTTTCAGGGTGAGCCTTTTCAACACTGCATTCGTGACTAGCTTCCCTCAGTAGTCATCAGGGCTATTAGAGTTCAGGACTGAACTTTCACTCCCTAAACAAGGGCTAAACCAAACAGGAGCTGCAACCTCTATATTGTTTTCCTGGAGCAGTCCTGAGACACAGCCACAGCACCTACTACATCCTGCATCCTCTCAACAGAAGTGGCGCCACACAGTTGTGTGCCAGTGGCATGCTCAGAAACTGAATCATCTCATCTTCTGAGCTATTCCATTCGGATTAGTCCCACATGATGGAAAAACATTAACTGTCACCCCTATGCTCAGTGCTGTAATGAGTACTTAATCTTTGTTCGGAGAAGAGAAGGTTCAGGACAGATGTTATTGCTCTCTATAACTGCCTGAATTAAGGAGAGAGGAGGTGGCTGGTCACTTTTCCCAAGTAAGAAGTGACAGGACAAGAGGAAATGTCCTCAAGCTGTGCCAGGGGAGGTTTAGGCTGGATAGTAGGAAAAAATTCTTCTCTGAGAGGGTGGTCAGGCATTGGAACAGGTTGCTTAGGGAAGCAGTAGAATCACCATCCCTGGAATTGTTCAAAAACCATGTAGAAGCAGCCTTTAGAGACATGGTCTGGTGGTGGACTTGGCAGTCCTGGGGCAATGATTGGACTTAATCATCTTAAAGGTCTTTTCCAAACTACTTGATTCTGTGATTCTCTTAGACTGACATTTTATATCAGATTTCACATGGGTTTGCCCCATTTAAAAGAAGGAGACACCCCAAAAAATTAACAGGATGCAAAGACTTAGAAATTGGGAGTGGAAAGATAATATGCCATGTCAGGGCTTGTTGTGAAGCTTGGATTGTGATATGAGCAGAAAATTCTACTCTTGCATGAACGAGGAAAATATAATCAGCAGCAGTACTGGAAAAAATCTTGCCTAATTACATATTTACACAATAGAGAGAAATGGCATTGGAGTTGTTCCAGGTTTTTGGTTACATAATACATGTTTAACAAACGTGTATAATTATAAATGCACATATTTACTCAAGAGATAGAAAAAGCTTCAAAGAAGATTTTCCAAACTGTAGCAAAGATGTTTCTGTTTTCAGAACACATTTGATCATTTATTATTCTATTACCCAGAAATCGGTAGCCTTGAAGTTAATAAATATATGAACTGAATATTATCTAATGTTTAATATTACATAATAATATTCTTCAAGTCTCAAGTACCTGGTTTCAACCAATCATATTTTGAAACTGAAGGTTGAGGGTGACATTACTTCTAGAACAGACAAAAATAGACCATGAAAACAAACACAAGCGCCTCAAAAGTTTCCTTTCTTACAGGGTAACTGCAGAATGCAGCCTTACCTTCTGAAGCATCAAAATACCTCCATGTGCTACCACACAAACACGTGATGGTATCTTAGCCAGCAGAGGTTGTTGTAATGGGGAGGGGGAGGGAGTGTCTCCAAAATAAAACCAAAAAGCAAACATAGGCTGTTAATACTAGAGCAGTAATAGTTAGGAAAAGTCCATCCTGATGAAAAACGAAACAAACAACTTGTGACTTTAAAGCTTCCTTCCTGAGTATGGACAAAAAGGCAAAGTCCTGAAATGTACTGACTTCCCAACAGATTTTGTTTTGGAAATAAGTAAATAAGCTTAGAGGATATATTGCTGGACTGCTTTGATTTTCTTGAAGCTAGATATAATCTTTGTTTTCACCTATTAAATGGGATTTCTGCCCTCACCCCAGACATCCCACTGTGAGGTGCAAAGGGCCACCAGTCTCTCACTGCAGCCCAGACTTCTGCTTTATTTCTGCCCCTGTTACAGCATGAGTGAGCCACTGTCCTCCCACCCTTTCCTCCTGCACAGGCTGCAGTGTCTTGGGACATCATCCCACATTTCCTCTTCTCCACCTGCCACTGCTCCTCAATGACACCTCCTGGGCTCAGCCAGGAGGACTCAGGAGCCAGTGTGTCCTCCTCAGTGCTGGCATGCTGGGAAAACCACACCCCAGCTTTGAGGACAGGATACCTCCAGCCCAGAAGGAACGTGGGATGCCAGTATTGGGTAAGACAAGTCATCTCACCAGCTGGGGGTCAGGAAGCACTGAGGGCCCGAAGGAAACAAGGCGTGCTAACCTTTGGCCAGCTTTACCAACCTGATTCCCACTGTAAAATTTGAAAGGACCACAAATCCCCAAAGATCGTCTTGCTTCCATGGAATCAGTATATTCTGATGTGAGAACTGCTTTATCAATGATTCCTCTTTTTTTTAAACATCTCCAAGTCTGAGGTGAATTTAATGAGGTTTTGTAGCAACATCATCTCCTCAGCGCATCGCACACAAAGAGAAAGCTGCACCACTGACTCATGAGACGCAATGCAAAATATTTTAGCATAGAATCATAGAATCATAGAACAGTTAGGGTTTGAAAGGACCTTAAGATCATCTAGTTCCAACCTTCCTGCCATGGGCAGGGACACCACCCACTAAACCATGTCACCCAAGGCTCTCTCCAACCTGGCTTGAACACCGCCAGCGATGGAGCATTCACAGCTTCCCTGGGCAGCCCATTCCAGTGCCTCACCAACCTTACAGGAAAGAATTTCTTCCTCGTATCCAATCTAAACTTCCCCTGTTTAAGTTTGAACCCGCTACCCCTTGTCTTCTCACTATGGTCCCTCATGAAAAGTCCGACCCCAGGACCTAAACTTCCCCTGTTTAAGTTTGAACCCGTTACCCCTTCTCCTGTCACTACAATCCCTAATGAAGAGTCCCTCCCCACCATCCCTGTAGGCCCCCTTCAGATACTGGAAGGCTGCTCTGAGGTCTCCATGCAGCCTTCTCTTCTCCAGGCTCAACAGCCCCAACTTTCTCAGCCTATCTTCATACGGGAGGTGCTTCAGTCCCTCATCATCCTCGTGGCTCTCCTCTGCACTTGTTCCAACAGTTCCATGTCCTTTTGATGTTGAGGACTCCAGAACTGCACACAATACTTCAAGAGAGGTCTCCCAAGAGCAGAGTAGAGGGGCAGGATCACCTCCCTCGACCTGCTGGTCACGCCTCCTCTTCATGCAGCCCAGGGTACCATTGGCTTTCTGGGCTGCGAGTGCACAATGAAGCCAGCTCATGTTAAGTTTTCATCAACCAACACCCCCAAGTCCTTCTCCACATGGCTGCTCTGAATCTCTTCTCTGCCCAACCTGGAGCTGTGCCTGGGATTGCTCTGACCCAGCTGCAGGACCTTGCACTTGGCATGGTTAAACTTCATCAGGTTGGCATCAGCCCACCTCACAAGTGTGTCAAGGTCCCTCTGAGTGGCATCCCTTCCCTCCAACGAATCAACCAAACCACACAGCTTGGTGTCATCGGCAAACTTGCTGAGGGTGCACTCAATCCCACTGTCTATGTCACCCACAAAGATGTTGAATAAGACCAGTGCTAACACTGATCCCTGAGGGACACCACTCGTTAACAGTCTCCAGCCAAACACTGAGCCATTGAGCATGCAGCCATCCAGCCAGTTCTTTATCCACCAAGTAGGTCCACCTATCAAATTGATGTCTCTCCAACTTAGAGACAAGGATGTCGTGTTGAGACAGTGTCAAATGTTTTGCACAAGTCCAGGTAGATGACATCAACTGCTCTACCCCTGTCCATCAGTTCTGTAGCCCCATCACAGAAGGCCACCAGATTGATCAGGCAGGATTTCCCCTTAGTGAAGCCATGCTGGCTATCACAAACCACCTTGTTGATTTTCATGTACCTCAGCATGCCTTCCAGGAGAATCTGCTCCAAGATTTTGCCAGGGACAGAGATGAGGCTGACTGCTCTGTAGTTCCCTGGCTCATCCATTTTCCCCTTCTTGAAAATGGGGGTTATATTTCCCTTTTTCCAGTCGTCAGGAACTTCACCTGACTGCCATGATTTTTCAAATGTGATAGTGGCATAGCATGGCTTTAGAAGCAATTCAGGGAACAGGTGACTCTACTGCTTGTACTTTCTGTCATGACAAACCCCCAGCCAACCATCAACTTCATTTTGTTAGGACAAAAACATTCTGTATTCACCAGGACTTCCACACAAGTGACAGGGCTGGACATCAAAATTCTTCTTCTCCCTGAATGTGTACAATAAAGTAGAGTCTTCAAAGACAGTAATAATGACAGCATTACACAGGCCTGAGATAGCGTGTTCTGCATGTCCTCACCATATACCAGAGATAAATGAGATCCAAGACAGAAAGAAAACTCCCTTTTGCAGAAGTCATTAGCAAGTCCAGTTCTTGCTTTAATAAATGCATCTCCCTCCCACTTATCTTTTTGCACTCCTCTTAAAAATGTTAAATATCCAAATACATTATCAGGCAGAGAAAGGTATTACATGAATGCCAATTTTTAATCTGTGACAAATACATTATGCATAATAGCTTCCTTTTAATACTTCATAATCATCTTCATTTAATAATTTATCTGAGCCGAATTTGTAATGGTCATTACTCATATGATTTGAAAATGTTTTTCATCTGACACTAGAGTTCCAGCATAGGTAAAGTCCAGAGCTGCAACCACTGCTGATGTTGTGTTAATCAGCAGCCGGAGCCAGGAGCAGGGTGTGAAGCACATCCCTTCCCTGGGAATGCTCAAGGGCAGAAATTGCTTCTACTGAGTGTCACTCCAACGTATGCTGAGTGCATGTCAGCTAAGTGAAGGGCATGTCTCATGCTATCTGTTCAACTGCGCTGCCGCTGCCACTGCCAGCTCAAAGCATGTCTTTCACTGTGTTGACATGCATGACAAATTGCAGAAAGAGCCCTGACTGCTAATACTTTCTTCCTGCATCACAGCCTTTAGTGGTTGCAAAATACAGCTAAGCCTGATGAAAGGGTTACACTCATGTATGCTTGTTAGATATGCAATGTTTTGCTGTGTATGCTCAGATGATCTGTCATGGAATAACCCTGCTCATGTTCTAGAGTCCTCTGAGTGATGCTTTTCATATTCAATCTACTGTAATATTTACCACTTAAGAAGCCAAAGGATATTTCTTTTTACATTGTAATATTATGACATGACAATAAACTATTAGCACCTGTGAGGGTTTGTGGGCTGAACTGTAGTTGACTGCAGTCAATTTTTCTTGCTGCAGCATGTTTCTGCAGCACAAAATATGCCATGATGTTTGGACCATCATAGCAAAGTGTTTGGAAACAGCAGTTGAATTATCTGGGAGTTAACAGACAGGCAAACCCAAGTAAAGCAACAATTAGTCATATAACAAGCAAATGTTGGTGGAATTATTTTACTTTGTACTATGAAACAGAAAATGTGGGAAACATTTTAACAGCTGTGAGGAGCTTTCCAACCCTCAGCATGTACCATCAGAAGTCTTGCAATTTGCCTTACTCGAGCAGTAACAGGTCATGATAAGCACGAAAGAAAACCCAAGGTGTGTTGATACTGTAAGATTTAAGATTAAGACTAAGATTAAAGTTCCTGCTATAGCAGACAGAACAACAGGCAGGTGAGGAGATACTGCCAGACACAGCTTGGCTGCACCTGCGTCAGGTACTGGAAGGGGCTGCCTTTATTCCCTACAACTCTGAAATGCCTCAGATCTCACCTAGAGCTACTTGAAGTTTCCCCTGAAAATAATGGCTTTTGCTTTAACAAACTGTATGTGAGACTATGCAAACTTTTTTTTTATTATATTTATATTTAGTTTCTGTTATAAGGATTTTTTTTTTTAGTCTTTCACGTTTATTTTTTCTTCAACTACAAGGTCTTTGGAGGAGGAATTTCTTGTTCACATGTAAAGTTAAAGCGAAGGCATTGAGTCCAGAGTTTTCAAGGTGGCTTATTTCATCATCAATACAACCATTTTCAAGCACAGAAACCCACGTGCCAGGTAACATTTAGAAACAGATACTTTGGCACTCTCCATCCTTCTTTCTGGGGAAATATTCTGCTGGGAAATGAAGAGGAAAGTATTGTTGAAGCAGCAAAACTCTGATCTATCTTCCTTCTCTTGCTCTATGTTAGGGCCAAAGCCTTTCTGAGCAAACCTGTGGTATTACCCACCCATATATGATATATTCATGAAAACAAAATAATTTTCAGGATAGGCAAATATGCATGGATTTTTTTCAGCAGCAGAACCTAGCAATCAGGACCAACAGTGCTTGACCCACGCAGTACTGGCAGTATTTGCATCTTTTAGAAGGCTGAGCCATGTTGCCCACCGAGGAATTTCCTTTTTCTGTGCTGATAGCTGCTTTCATTTGATATTAGTAACTCAGCATGTCAACTGTTTTGTTACATATAAAACACCAAGAAAACTTTTGCTGTACTCTAGATTTTTCTGACAGCGTAATTTAACACTGGCCTGAACTAGGAGTGTGACTACCTCATGACTCCTCTGTCATCAGCCCCGACCTGGGCACCTCCATTAGTTCCCCCATAACAGCTGAGATAGATATGAAAACTGGGTTAGATTTTCACTGGGATTTAAATGACAAAGATGGGATTTCCTAAATGCCCTGGCTTTAAAAGCCTCATGCCGATTTGCCTCTTTTGTTTAAGCACATTTTTGACCTGGGTTGTGTGTTTGTGTTGCTAATACAAAACTTAGAAAGTGAACAGCCTCCAATGCTTAATAGGTACAGTGGAATCCCACTGTTTCTGTGTGCACTGCATAGCACTTCTAGATGGCTTCCATGCATATTTAATGTTTATTATGTTTTCTAAAATAATTTGAGTTTAACTAATTATTACTGAGTGTCTAAAAAGAGAGAGGAAACAAACAACAAAATGTGTCAAAAAGCTAAGTAATTGATTACAATTGCTATTCAAGGATATTTTTTTTCACCTGTGGTAAAATATTTTCATTGTGTGCTCTCCAACAAGTATTCTGGAAAGCAACACTCAGAGCAAGGTGTTCCTACTCAATGTTTGAACTAGCAAAAAGGGAATAGGCAGTAGGAAGTCTTTAAAAATAGAGAAGGCAAACAAGTTTAACCAGCCTGGCATAATGCACACACCTAAATCAGCTTGCTAAAGCTGATCATTCCTCAGTAAGACTGTCTTTACTTGGTTTTGAGATCTGCCTGTTTATATATAAGATCTCCAAAGCACTTAAGTGCTCTGTCATATATTATATATATTGTATACGATTATTATATATTACATATTATATATTGCATATTATATTCTATATGACATATATTGTATATTAATAATATAGTATATATTAATTATATAAAATATACTATATATTGTATATTAGATGTTATATCATCAGTTCATGCCTAGCTGCTATGGCAACTTTTTGACTTCAGAGAGAGACAGTAGTTATCAGCCCTGAGTGGAAGAAGGTCTCAGTTTTTCATGATTCCTGCATACAGTACCATGCATTCATGCAACAGTTGCTCCATCAGTGGTAAACTTGCAGGATATGGTGTAAATATTGGATTAAATTACTTGGAGCCTGAACTCCATTGCAACTTATTAGGAATTAAGTTCTTGTTGTTTATCACCCAAGTCATTTGGGCATCTGTCTAAGTCCTGTGAATTTCATTAAAAATTAGGCATGGAAGTCTCTTTGTGGGGATGTACAAATCTGTGTTTAAGTGTCTAAGTCACCCAGGAACAAACTAGAAAGACTTTTAGCCTTCTACTACTATTTAACTCCAAATGTCGTGGCAGCCTGTGAAATTACTGAAATTCTGCTGAAAAAGTGGACAAAAAAATTTGCTTTGAAATGTAACTTAAAGTAAAATTTAGCTTGTTTCAGGCTCACCAAAGCAATCTTCAAAAAAATCATCAAGATTTAATTCAAATTTATTTTGCACCTCTCAAACCATACATGATGTTTGAGGTGATTTTCCCCTTTTCACTTAGAGAAGGAAAAAGATTCTTCGTGAGGTCGACATTTGCAGATTTTCCCATTAGACTTCCAGGATCTTAGTAAATGGTAATCTTCACAAGGATCAAATCAATACACCTCACTTTTGTGACTGTACAGTTGGAAAAGATGGTTTTGAAGTTCACCTGAGGATACCTCTTCCATGATCTCCAAACTCAAAGGCTATCTACCCAGTGTCTTTGGCTCATAGCCTTGAGTATTTGCAGAAATCCAGTATCAGATTTTCCTCAATGAAAAAGTAGCTAACACCAGATTCAAGGCCCTGTGAAATAGTTTGGAAAGGATTGCAGTAAGTATAGATGAATACAGGCAGGGTAAGAGTGCTGAGGCAACAAATAAAGAATGTAGTCTGGAACTGGGCTGCATCAGAAGACCCCTTTGGGAAGATCACAGTCAGCAGAGGTTAGAGAGACCTTCAGAAACTTATCAAACAGCATTTCACACAGCCAGGAGGAAAAGCAAGGTATAGGAGGTGATTTAAAGCTAGTCCCCCTGAGCTGCGCTGGGGACTCAAGATCTGTCAATCTCAGCTTCTGTGTTTAGCTGAGGTCATTAATTATTTGTTCTTAATTTCACCTCCACACATGAATGTTTTCATAAGTTCCTATACCAAGAAAAGATTTGTTTATATTTCTCCCTGTAGCAAATATTGTATTGCTGCTAATTCTGTGTATATGTGGAAAATACTACATTACTTTTGATTCAACAAGCTGCGTTTTCCTTCCTGCTAGATAGACCTCAGAATGTGCAAACACAGTAGCAGAAGTTGAAACATTTTTACTACCCAGTACCAGACTGGCAGCTACACAGTTAGCAACTCCGGGTAACTGTAGTGCAGAAGTCAAGTTCCGCCAACTCCTCTGTCACCCTGGATGCATCCGCTACATTTTAAAAGAATCAGAACGTGAAATAAAATGAGGATGAAAACAGAAGGTGAAAGGCAGCCGTTTTTTTTAATAGAGCCAGAAGCAAAAATTTCTATTTCTCAAGAATTTTCAAGGAGCCAAACACAAGTAGGAAGATAACTAGTAGAGCAGCTTTCCCTTTCGTTCAGCTCTCACCCAGGAAGTTAGCCCTTGCAACCCCAAGAAGCATTGCAATGCATTGTAAAGTGTACTGAAGAAGGAGCTCATTTTGAGTCATTATTTACACCAAAGCAAAATAAAACAAACAAGGTAGCTGGTATTTCCCATGTGCCAGTTATTCAATATACCTCCCATTGCATAAGGATTGCTTTTATGTTCTCTTTCTCTGCCTCTTAATAGGTTGCAACTTAGCAAGGTCTTTCAGTGTGAAAAATGTCCTGTATGCTTAACTTCCATATTTCCCCAGTATTTTGGAGAATAAGTAAGTCAATGCCTGAAGAAAAGATCTCTGCTTAAGCACATGTTGGAAGTTAAGTCTCTGTTACAGTGTTTCACCAAATCAAGTTCTGCATTTCACCCATGTCTCTGTCCTAAAGCTATTGGGAAGCAAGCAATCACATCACTTGAGTTTTCTTCAGTGTGTCACATCAGAAGTTTAATTTACCATCTCTCAAATTATTTTGCTTAACATTTTTATCTTTTCTCAGTTTCTCCAATCTTTCCTATGTAATGAAACCAAAAGCTCATGATTTATTCCATATACTGACTCACCACTGCTATGAAAGCTATGCTATTTCCTCCCATGTTCTACACACAATCCAGAACATCTGTCTTGTATTCAGGGTATGTGTGGGTTTTTTAACATCTCCAGGTGTTCCCTGCTGGTTTCAGGGTATCCATCAAATTTTTTGATGGTATTTGTTTCCTCCTCAGTATTTTACACAAATGTATGTCATGTTCTTGCACTGTACTACTCTGACCTCTTTAAGACTCCTTGCAGCTTAACTTTCTTCTGTCTATTTGCTGATACTCTTATTTGGACATAAGTAACAAATTCAATCACTGCCAAATGTAATCATGCTTTTAAAATAATCACAAGACCTTAAATATTAAGGATGAACTTAAGGTCCTTTCCAACTCTAACCATCCTATGATTCCATGATTCTATGATTCCTTCCCTCCAACATATCAACTGAACCACACAGCTTGGTGTCATCAGCAAACTTGCTGAGGGTGCACTCAATCCCACTGTCCCTGTCACCGACAAAGATGTTGAACAAGACCGGTGCCAACACCGATGCCTGAGAGACACCACTCGTTACTGGTCTCCAGCTGGACATTGAGCCATTGAGCACAACTCTTTGCGTGCAGCCATCCAGCCAGTTCTTTATCCAGCGAGTAGTCCACCTATCAAATTGATGTCTCTCCAACTTAGAGACAAGGATGTCATGTAAGACGTTGTCAAAGTCCAGGTGGATGGCGTCAGCTGCTCTACCCCGTCCATCAGTTCTGTAGCCCTATCATAGAAGGCCACCAGATTGGTCAGGCAGGATTTCCCCTTAGTGAAGCCATGCTTCATGTATGTGAGCAGTTCCTTCTTCAGCATTTCTTAAGCAACATAGGAGAGACTGTTTGCTCTTGCAAAGGTCATGATCTGGAGTGCAGCACTGCCACAGAAGAGCGCCAGAGATCCTTGATGCATGGCAAAGGAGTAAAAAGATTTACATCCTCTTGCTGTCAAGGATATCAGAGTGCCTGACGCATTATCTTTAATGTCTCTCATATATATCACAGCCCCTTGGGATATACCTGAAGTGGTGATTTGGAGATTAGAAGAACACTAATGAATTTAGTCTCTCAGCTCTGCCAGTCTTCTGTAATTGACTTCTCTGCAGCCTTGTTCCTTATCATCATAGCAGTCTTACCTTACACAATGTCTACCATTCTTCATGTGAACTGATACTGTAATTGCTTAGAGAATAATTCTGAGAACTCAGCATTTTGACAGCAGAAGGTAAGTCAGACACAGCAAGTTCTGAACAGTTTTTACAGTATCTACCTTGTTTTCAATCCATAGAGTTGCAGAAGATGGGAGGCACAAGATGTGGGGGCAGAGTGTGATGTGCTCTCTGCTCAGTTTGTAGGTGAAAGGAAAATTTCCAGTGGAGAAGGAGGTGAAAGAAAGCCACCACCACTTCCATTGACAAGGAAAATAGTAACAGAGGGCAATGTGGAAAAGGTTTAACATTTTCCTTATCTTCTCTAAAATGCGTGCTGTGGCAAAATCTATTTCAAATTCCCCAACAAAAGCCTTTCAAATGAAAAGAGAGAGTCCTCTAAGAAGTGCTGCAGTCATCATCTCTCTTTGCACCACTCATGAGTCTGGTGGGAGGTGGCAGTATGTGACTGGATCCCAGTTAACACCTTGATTCTTGACTAAGAGTTTGTAAAAGAGTATGCAGCAGAAAAACTCCAGGAAACTTCTTAGTCTGCTTCATGCTGTTGAGCTGGCTCCCATGTGAAAGGTAATACAGATTACAGGCTACTGTAGGTGTGTGGTCTTGAAATGCAAATTTAATTTCTTGAATGAAAAGAGGTACTTAGCCAAGTGTTGTGGTGTTGCCAACCCTCATCATTTTTGTTTATGCTCAGGCCAAACAAGAAGGCTTTCAACCGTGTAGTTCACATCTAATCCCATGTAAGATTTTTCTTAGACAGAGTTCTGTTCTCCCACTAGAGCACTACTGGGATATTTGACAAGATCCCTTTTTTCTTTTCTGAAGAGGTTACACAAATATCTGTAATACTTGTTATCATTAAAGTGAAGCCCTCCATTTATTTGGTTTGTTAACCTCACCTAGCCTAGTAAAGATTAACCAAGCATATGGGGCTGAACAGGAAGGAGAAAGTATGTGCACTTGACTGTTTTCCACAAGAAGAAAAACCAAGACCAAATAAAAAAATAAACAAAAATAGCCAAGGAAAAAAAAAAAAATAGTTCCTCCTCTTCCATTTTAATTACAGTGCTTATTTGGGCTTTGATGTTGCAAAACAATAACTTGGAGTGAGAGTCTGGTTAACTAACATTCCTTTCTGCAAATCACTCAGGGCTATGAGATCTCAGGGCATTTGTCCCACCATTTCTGTCTTTGAACATATGTATTTTGCAGCTAAAACCAGTCCCAATTTCTAGTTGGCAGCCTTTGTGAGCAAAGAAAAGCAGAAGAGATTCTTCTGGTTCTTTGGGGCTGTGATTCCTTCTGGGCTTTGATTGACAAATGATACTCACCTTTGACATTGATAGTGTCTCTTGGGTGACAGAGAGACTCACTCAATTTTGGGCTTGAGAGGGCCTGCAAAGTTATCTATCCAGTTCTTCAACGACTTACATCAATTACATCAGCTGTAGTAAATAAATTTTAGAATCATCAGTTTTCTCCACTTGCTTATCAAATTTTCAGGATTTCATTTTGGAGTGTATTAGATGGACAATGGCCATCTGCTATCTCTGTGGAAGATTACAGTAATCCATTGCTGAAGAAACTCTGGAATTTGGTGAAGCAGTTGTCTCATAACTTGCTGCTGCAGGCAAGAGACCAACCTGTATTTCTGTTGCCATTTTAGGGTATGTGACTCATCAAAGTATCTTTCTATTAAAAATGGGTCTTAGATACCTGTAGTGAGCAAATTATCAGTCTGCATGAGTATGTCAAGTACAGACTGAGCAGTAAGTCCTCTAGCCACACTGACAGACCATGGTGCATGAGAAGTGCCATAATCTACAGGCAGATCTCTCCTGCTGTTCAATTTAGGTATATGTCCAACCTCAAGGGAAGAGTTGTAAATTACCTAGGAATCTTTCCCAGAATAGGATGAAAGACTTCCATGTAGAAGGTGCCTAAGATTACGTAAGGTGGCATTATCTCACATTTTTCCATTTACATTTGTACTTTATATACCAGTACTAAGGAAGAGATATGAGGATGGAATCTCCTTAAGAAGCTGGAGAAAGGGCTTGGCTGATTCCAGGTCTAGTTCAGCCTTTCAAATATGGGAATTAAGTTCTAATAGGAAGGTGATTCTAACAGAAGAAAAAGCTGAACTGGACTTCATGAGTTATTACCCTGAGAACAATTCCCAGGTGGGCTAGACTTACAAGGCTACAAATCAGTAAAATCATACCCCTAGTAATCTTTTCTCCTGTGTACCAAGTCAATGAGTTTTGTATTGTCAAGCAGCTGTCTCCCAGACACATATGTTCCATTTTCATGCAATTACACAGAGCTTTGGATACAATTTGATGTTATATGTATTTATTGGATAACTGAATTGAAAGGCTGTTTCTTTGATGGACTGTAAAAATATGGGTAAGCATAAAAGAAACAACTGGAATAAATGCCATATTCATCTTGGGTATTAGAAAGGCAAGTTTGGGCTAAGACAAGTAACAAAGAATGGAACTGTGCCAAAGGACAAAAATAATTAATTACTGGTCAGCCTACAGGTAAGTAGCCTGTCTTCTGAAGAAGGTACTTATGCTCAGTAGCAGAAAATGGAAAACAAGTAGGTGCACAACCCGACCATGTGATTGTTTGTCAATCCTGAAACAAAAGTTAAATTCTCTTAGACATTTACTAGTATGTTCTGTGAACAAAGAGGAATATTAAAAGGGAATTTTAGAGAACACAGACTTTATATGAGGAGAAGGAAATATGACATTTTGGTTTCACTGGGGAACAATGATGAATGAAGAAAGATGTAGCCTGAGTGAGTGATACAGTAACTAGAGCCACTGAGAAAAGTTTCCTAGCCAAAATATTTCAGGGTTTTGACTAACACAGTTCACTAAAATGCCACAGTCTACAACACTGTATGATTTTGGCTGTGGCTCACTCTAGAAACATTGTTTACTAATGTAGTATGATACACTTATTTCTCAACAAGAGATGCAAAGTAAGGGTTACCAGCCCAAATGAGAATATAGTCTCCTGAAACAGTCACACAAGTATGAACCACCTCTTTCTATTTTCTGCTTTTGGAAAGAAAACTGGCCAATGTTTTATGCAATTTAGAGTGAAAAAACCCTGTGTCCAACATTCATCCTGACATTGGGTGAAATGGCTCAAATCTTTGTGATCACTTGATATATGACTCAGATCATGTGCTGTAAGGAGATTGGTGGTGTTTGGAAATAAGCATAAAAACTTAGGTAGATTTTGGAAGCGTTAAGTTTAATTTCCTGACTTTGGTTGCTTTGAAGATAATTAATAGCCTATTGTAGCTATTATAAATATTTTCATATATATCTACATTTCCTGATTCCACCCTGAATGAAATCAGGAAATGCCAACAGTTAACAGAACTGGCATTTACTAAAGGAGCAAATGGCTTGCCTTTGTGTACAGTACAGATGAGTTGGATAAGTGAAGTTCTGCAAGCTGACCTAAAGCAAAATTAAAACTCTGAACTTTTTTGTAGTCCTGTTTTTATTGAAATTCCTTCTAAGGCATTCAGCTGTGAGTTTTCGTCTTACAAATACCAAACAACCTGTCAAAATGATAACCCAATGGTGAAATTTAGACGTGGTTTGTATTTAGTATCTTATGATAGTGGCATGCTAATGTGAGAGGGTAAAAAGAACAGAAGGGATGTGAATTGGATGAGAGCCACAAGAAGGAAAAAAGTCAGTCTGGAAATGAGCTTGTCAGAAACAAGTATTTTGTAGCATATACACATGGTATGCATATATATTTAAAGAAAATCCCAGGCTTACAATGGAACTTCCTTCACTTAGAGGCAATCTCTTAGTTTTTAACAATGTGTCAGAACTAATATTATATATGTGACCTTAAATATTGAGTTTGTAGAGATTTCATATTCTTCTGCATTTATCAAGAATTATTCATAATATGGCAGTTTCTTTCATAATTCAGACACTTTAGCAAAAAAAAAAAAAAAAATGTGGGAAAAAATGAAGTCCAAAAGATAAAATGACAGCTACAGTGATGGAATGGGGATAAGTGATAGTCTTAAAGAAACTCATTGTGCATCTATAATTTTCAACACCTTATCTTTAAGCTATACTTCATTTAAGACATCAGCACAGCTTGATGTGAAGTGCATAGTTTACCAAATGCTGACATTTTTGTAAGATTTATTTTGTTGTATTGCAAGTCAGCTACAATTTTGGAACTCTATGTCTTACTTGTAAAATAATAAAAAAACCCTATCTGTTTACTGGAGCAGTGATAAAACACAAATGTTATATGCTACATGTAGTTTAAAACATAAATATGAATGCCAAATTTACCTAAAATCAAAATTGCTCATCCAGAAGGCACCGCACCAAGAAGTTTTGATTAGATCTGACAAGCTAGCTCAAGGTACTTGATAGGACATTTAACAAAGCAATGCAAATTTACTTACTTTGTTGCATCACTGTGCTTCCTGATCAGTAGTTCTTCCTTATTTTATGAAGTGACAGACTTAAAGGAGACTACAAAGACCTATATGGAAACTTGTACTTTGAAAGTTGCCTGTTTAATTAATATATGTCATCTGTATTACACCAAGGTGGAGAAAGTTACATACTAATTTTCAGAATGCACTCTCCATAAGCCTCTTCAAAACCAATGACTAGAAATATTTTTTAATATACAAAAGTGATGAAGAAATAATTGCAAAGGATGGACCTTGTGACTATTACAATACAACAAATTAAATTATGAAAGAAAACTAATAGGCAGCATTGTAAACCATAAGAAATAGATACAGCAATTGTTTGAAATGTTGAGTATACAATGCAAACCAAAGATCTAGGCATATAAATTTACTTTTCTAGGCTTGTTATTAGCAATGACAGGCTTTATATTTATGGACTGTAGTCCTTTAAAATGAGAACACTTTTTTTAGCCGCAAATGCATCAATAGTAATATAAGCCTTATTAATCCCATTTTACACAGAGTTAATATGAAGAACAGACAAAAACCTTTGTATAGACAACAATATTACTGTTAGGAAACATTTTCTATACTTAGAAATATATTCAAATATTTCTCTGTGTTCATCACTCTGTTTTCCAGATGCCCACAGATTCCCATCCATAAAGATACCTACATACCACATTTGTCTCAGCTGAAGAACCTGTGAAACTTCTCCCTTCTAAACAATATGAAACGTCTGCTCTTCTTGCAGCACTTGCAAGCTATTGGGTGCTTCGTGGTTGTCTTATTTGTGATGGCATCATGAGAAGTTTCTCTTTCAGGAAAGAAATTAGACAATTAGTGTGAAGAAAATATTAAATACTAGATAATAAGTTGGAAACATTAATGAAAAGGTTCATGCTACTTTAAAAAGTAAAACAAAACAAAACTGAGTTACAGTCATTTAACCAATAATTCATGAAAGAATAAGTTGGTGAGGTTTTTGGGGGTTTTGTGGGTTTTTTTGTTGTTTGTTTTTTTTTTTTTTTTAATCAAGGTCCATGTTCATCACTTTACATTTCCACAATCATAACAGCTTTCCACAATTAATAACTCTGATTGCCACTAGGTGGTAGCTTAATGATTTATAGCATAGTAAACTCTCCCACCTGAAAAAGAACTAATCAAGGCATCGATAACATTCTTTATGCAATGCATGAGAGAAAACATGTCTGAAAGAAGAAAAGCTACCTTCAGTTATTGTCTCACTGTGTAGCTTGAATGTTTTAGTCACTTGTTGGATTAATTAATAGAAGTTTTTCTACACAGAGGTGGTACAGAACATTAAACAGTAAAAAAATGTAAGGCAGCCTTTTAAACACAGCATTTTCAAGGGACAGAATCCAACAATATTATTATTACTAGGATTTTTAAAACAGAAGTTGGATGACAATTAACTAATAACACTGGCTATCTTAATCATCCATATCTAATTTCAGACATCTTACAATTTCCTGAATTTCCAAATGCACCTAAGTATCTCTTCTCAGAAAACCTTTCATTGTTAAGGTACATTGAGTCAGTGGGCCAAAACCAGTTGGAAAACCACTGTGATTAGCTTTGCTGTTTCAGATTAAATATTAAAAAATAAGCATTTTGTAATCATAGGTACACCAAGGATTGTCAATATTTTAAGTTAATGTAAAATAAAATAAAAAAAAAATAAAGGCAAAGACAATTAACAGTGGTCTATACAGACATGAAAAATTTATCAGGATGCCTCAATTATTAACGTTATCATTTATTCAAATGACTTTAAATAGGGTTTCTAACACAATATATTTGTCATATAACAAAACACAAGTCATACACTATTCTGTGAAGCAGTTCAGATCCGAAAAGTTAAGTGAGGAGAGAATGGGGAAGCAATAAAATGAAAAAGGCCAAGTCAGTCAGTGAAGAGGTACTTTCATTAACAAGAATTTTTTGCAAGTGATAATCATGATGGGTTTAGTGTGTGCCAAGAAGGAGATAAGACTAATGAATCTCTTGTGTTTTGAGTACTAATTTGTAGTTTATATGAGAGAAAGATATTTAAACTAAAGGGAAAAGAAATCAAACATTCAAGTCCAAAGTTATAATTTCTTAAAGGTCTTTGAAGACTTAATTTTTCTTTTGAAAAATATGTTTCTTATGTAAAAAATCAGAGAATAAAATTCAACATTATGACATGGCATCCAGACTTACACACTTGTATATACTATATTGACATGCTTACTTTCAGTTAGTATAAACACTTAGAAGGTCCTAAATCTAAACATATAACCACTTGCTTTCTATGCTTTTGTATTTCTGTAGGTCCATCCTAAAAACTTTCTAGGTAGTTGCTTCACATGGTTTAGTGTGAGGTGTTCCTGCCCATGGCAGGGGGATTGGAACTAGATGATCTTAAGGTCCTTTTCAACCCTAACTATTATATGATCTGTCAGCACCTGCAAAAATCAGACTCAGGCTGCATATTCAACAGTGGGTATTCAAGGTCAGTGACTACTCCTTAGAACCTGCGCCTTCAGGACACAGGCTTGTACTAAATACACTTTCAGAAGTGCTGCAAGCAAGGTGTTACATTAAATGAAGTAGACACTACAGCTGTCGGAGAGAACTTGCCTGGTGGTTTTTAAAGGTCTCCACTCTAAATTTTCTTCATCTAAATTACCACAAAAGATACACCAGCGTCAATCTCCCTGCAGCAGTTGAGCTCTCCAAAATACAGGCACCTCCTGCATCTGAACTATTACTGACTATTACTACCTAAAAAAAAAACCCTTTCCCTGCACCAAGAATCTCTTTTCTTTAAGTTTTCAGAGGCTCTCAATTACTTGCTTTGCCAATTTTCTACCCCTTTAGCCAACTAAAATGATTTCCCTTCTAGTGTCATGTTCCACAGAACAATTCTGAGAAAGGAAGATGTCTGAGCATCAGCAGGAGCAAGTGAAATTCTATGGTTACTCAACTAAAACACAGATGACACAGTAGATGAAGTGAGATACTCAAGGGAATCTGTGCATGACTTTTGTTTAAGTATATCAAATAAAGTTTTCAGCTTGAAGTGGAAGTACAGGAACATTCTGCCATGATGCTGCTCTGGTGCAGAGTAGCTGGGAAGCATATGGGCAGGTTCTGGCAGCTTTACCTCTGTCACTTAGCACAAGGCTGTTCCATTTCTCTTTGAAAATAAAGGGATTATATGCATTAGAAAGTTCTATAGTGGCAAAAAAAAAAAAGAAAAAAGAAAAAAGTGTTTTTCAGGAACTGAAAGTCTTGAAAAAGTGAAGTTTTAGCAAATAATCTAGCAATCTTTATCTCATAAAGCTTTTGTGTTTTGATAGATGCTTTAAAATGCAAAATTTGATATTTCACATTTTTATAATGCCATCAGTGAAATGTTGTACAAAGTATATGTGAATCATCTGATGAGTCTAATGTACTAAGCAGAAGGAGTAAATCCAGACATCTCTGGGGACATTGGTTTGTTTTAGCATAAGCCAATTCACAATGAACTTGAAACCAATGTTACTCCCCATCGTGTTGTTGCATCACTTATGGGCCTTTATAATGATTTCACAAGTGAAGGAAGACATTAGAATAAAATCTGTAGCATTTTAAAGGACAATTCTAAAATGATGAATGAGAATTTCCCTGTGGCAAAACAAGTAGTGACAGAGTAAGTATCTTCTTGGGCCTTGAGTGGCTGAAAAAGGCAATGAAATGAAAGATTTATGTTTGTCACATTTGGTAATATCGTTCAGAAACTTGTGGGATTTTGCTACACTTAAGTATCAGGCAATGTCACATATTTAAGCACTCTCAACCTGTCAAATTCTAGAAGCATTAAAATATGGCCATCTCAAAAGCTCCTGGTTTGGATTTCAGTGAGAGCTCAAAGTACTTAGCGCTGCTGAAAACACATCCACTTTGATCTGGCCATCCAACTTCTTGTCCAACAGCTTACCTTTCAGTTTGAACTTTTTGTCCCATGTTCATGGTCCCGTTCGGGAGCTGATGCTTTCAACACATTTGCTATGTTGAAAATAGGCAAGTTTCAGCAGGGACACAGAAAGAACAGATGCAGTAATGGATGGCACCTCTGTACAGGAAGGCAGAGATGGAATCTGATACATGCTTTCCCAGCACACACAATAATAGGAGGAAATCAGACCTGCCAAAGAAAAGGGTCAAGCACAGAAAAAGAGCTTGACTGTTTTGGCTGCTTTAGAAAGGATAAATAACTTTGAGCAGCCAGAAAATTATCAAAGGACAGCCTGAATGTCCAGAGCTTGTTCTAAGCCAGTGCTCTCCTACACTGCCAGAAGCTGCCACCATTGTGGTCCCGAGAGATAGGAACAGAGCATAGCACACTGTTGCCTGCAAAATGTTATTTAACCAGTACAGAGAGTCCTGAGTGTAATCCTGCAGTGCATTTTGAATAGCTTTCTACCACATTGTTAGGTCAGTTCTTTCAAATAGCTTACCAGTAGCAGGAGATATTTTCTAAATTTGAGAAACACCCAAAATAGATGAGAGAAGGTGATCTGATAGAACCTGCTTCCTTAGAAATGGTGGCCACCAGCAGATGTACTTGCACCCTATTCCTCTGACTGTCTGTGCTTGTGTTTAGTCTTATATTCTCCAGGTGGTTTGAGTCTATTTCCTCCACAATGCTTGGAAGAAACAGAAGACAAACATCAATACATTCTCCTGCATGGCTGTTTTCCTTCCTGTGATGTCAGCTGACCCACTCCAGGTTTAAGTCAGAAAGAATCAAAAGGTAAGCTAATTAGATTAAATGAGTCAAGATCCAAAAAGAAGCTCATGTCCCAAGCTTACATAACAGGATAGATTCAGTTTTTGGTTTTGACACTTTGTGGGGACAGTTTAGGTGGATGTAAAGATGCTGCAGCAGAAATTTCAGGAAGAGCTCATTGGAGCGGTATTTACTGGTAAATCCATAAGTGAAGTACAGAGGAAATATGATCAGGCTGAAAAAGAGTATTTGGCAGGAAGTGTGAAGTGGTAAGCTCAGTAAGCAATTGCAGAGATCCAAAACACTCCATCTACTCCGTAAACAGGCAGCAAATGTATGGTGTCATTGATCAACAGCCAAGATATAAATCAGCACTCTGATGTATGTGCCTATCGTTGAAATATATGACATTCACTACTGAGGTGCAACCCATTACAGGGAAGAAGCTGATTTTTAGCCAAGCTTGCAGTGCACTTATAAAGCCTCCTGGATTGGAAATATCATTATTAGAAAATGTGCATACACATAGTTAGAGCTGATTATGTACGAAGGCATATAATGTCTTACTGCACATATACCATATTTCAGAGAAAACTTTAGGCTCCTCACCTTCCACCTTGCAGTTAGAACTGCATAGTAGATAAGACTCCTTCTATGTTGAGATTACAGACATTTTTTTGCTGAAATATATGAAATGCTTTTTGTCATTAAACATATATTTTTTTCACCAACTTTTTTCATCTTCGAGCAAGCATCCCATATTCATAAGGTCCTGCAGTCATCCTTGCCAGGAAACAGAACTTTGAGGTCACAAACCGTCAGCATAGGTTTCTTCATACACCCTTGTGAAATGTTTTAACAATGCAGTGACACTTGGGGGAGGACACTTGCCTGCCATCTGAAAAGTGGTATCTGGAAAAAGTTTACAGCAATTCTAACATCAGCTGCATCAGCAGCAATTCCTGTACATAGGTCAGAGCTGTGGTTGCCTTTTTTATCCATGCATAAAAGGTAAGTCTCAGAGAAACTGTACAGTATTACCAAAAATGTCCCTGCCTTACATCAGTTTAAGCAGCCAAATCAATGTGGTTTGTGCATGTGCATGATAATTATATCTTACATTTTCCATTTAAGTTATTGAAGTCATGCTTACTAGAGGGAAAAAAATACTACGGGTTATTCTGCTCCAGTATGTGAAAACCATGATTGATGACATGGCTCCAAGGAATAAGCTTCAATGACATCTGCAGCACAGCTATGAGGTTACTAATAACCACAACCTGTGAATTGAGAAAGAAGCCCTTAAAAATGACTGCTGACAAACACAATGAAAGAGATTTATGGATTGCCTACTTCAAGAGTGCCCATCCCTTGTGGAATGAATAGCTTGTCTCATTCATTATGTTCCTGTGACATGAAAATGGTATTCTGCTTTGGTTTTTTTTTTTTTTCATCTCCCCTGAGTGGCTATCCGAAACTCCCTTCCAGGGAAAATAATAAACATGAATTATGCAGCCACTGAACTTTCAGAGATTTTAGCCCTTCATTCCCTTAATGTTTCAGGAAAACAGGATGTCTTTGGCTCCCAACAAAAAGGATATCAGCTTATTGAGAGTAGATATTAGCAAACCTATTACATGGCTGTAAAGTAAATCCACATTTAAATCTAGTTGTCTGCACTCTTATTGCCTTTATTCCTGCCAAGTGTTTATACTAAATCAGTGAATGTTGATATGTCCCGTGTTAAATATATTCAATCTCTACTCAGTTCACAGTGACCATGGTCCTCTCTCAAGTGTGTTGTTGTCAAATGTAGTCAGGAATAGAGTATAAGACCATTAATTGCATACAGACAAGGACACAAAGGTTGCCATAAAATAAATATAGTAAAAATAAATATACTAATGATAGAAAAGGCACGGTGGGTCAAATGTTTAAAAAGGAAGAATCTCAGCTAACAGGCAAGGGTTATGTCCAGAACTACACAGGCCACGTAACCAGGAGGCCTGTATCAGCAGAACATCTTGCAGCCAACCCTAGCACTGTGAAACTATGACCTCCTATTTAATCTGGTGGATAACCATACGGCTGTAAAAGCTAAGCTGGAAATAAATATGCCTCATAGGGCTTCTCTGTAGGACCGTGCTATCCGGAGAAGATAGAAAGACAATCGCTGAATCTGCATATCCAGCAATTCCTGAGACCTATAGTTGACATTAAATGAAAAGGACCTTGCCCACCTTTGAAGACTTTTTGTGTCTAGGATCTTGGGCAGAGACAGAAGCTGTATGGAGGGAATAATAGGTAATGCAAAACTGCTGTGTTGATAATTTATGTGGCCAGCAACCTTCAAAACTACAGAAATGCTATGGATCTCAGGAGTGGTCAAGGAACTCTTGTTAGTTAATATGTGATTCTGTCAAGTCAGTCCAGATCTCTATTTGGGGATTTTACACTGCCATTCATCAGTGTAGCAGTGTGCACCTGCCCTGCTCTGTAGCATACTGTGTGTTATACTGCTGAAGTGTTTGCTTGCTTCAGCAGAGCCCATATACTGGGACAGAATATAAGGAGAAAACACCTTGATGCACATACCTAATCTACAGAAATTTACCTAGATTATATTTGCAAGTATTGGAATCTCTTTCATTTCTGATGTTTAAGCACCATCATTTTTCCCCTGAAGATTATTTAGATAGCATTTGGGAGTCCGATATACCATGCGCTTAATGGATTGTCATCATCAAAGAGATATGAAAGGGTTACAGAAAAGTTTCAAATACTTATTAACCTGGCCATAGGAAATCTGCAAATAAGTCATAACATAATTAAATAATTGCATTTCCACAAATCTCCAAATGAGAAAGCTTGTGTGTGGGAAGCATTACAAAGGGGTAAAAAAAATAAACTGGGAAGCAGCTGGAAGATGATGGTCTGCACTATCGAAAGACGAGGAAATTAGTATATCTGGTGTATAACAGGCTTTGTTAACAGAGCCTTCTTGTGAATGTAGATTGATTTTGGTTTATGCTGGAGAGTTTTTTCTTAGCGCCGAAGCCAATTAAGTGTAACTATCTGTACTTACAGTGATGGATGGCCAATATTGATGTTATACATTACTCAGAAGTCCATGACTAGATTCATTGTGTGGGCAAGGATGGAGCTGCTCCAGCTCCAAGTATTTTCATAGTGAATACACATTTTCTTCCTCAGCATCTGCACAGCAGCCAGTGTACATTCAGCACAAAAAAAACCACCCAAAACCAATGGTATTGAATATTATAGAGAAAATATTGCCTAGTTCACTAACCAAATTTCCCTCCCCAAAAAATGGTTGTTCAGAATAAAACAGAATTAAATGTGTAGCTGGCCAGCCTAAACAAGAGGTTCACTGTGTTCTGCTTTGCATGTTATTGTATCAGCATAAGCCTGCTGCAGAATTCAAAAGCTATTAGGCACTTGCTTCCTGGACCAAAGTATCCCACACCTTTTGTAGTGCACTCTGAAAATATCACTGCTCCCGCACTGCTCAGTGCCACCTGCTAATGGGAGATTGCCAGATCCATCGCTCTATGATCAGGAAGCTGAGCACATCTTGAAAATCAGATGAGCTGCTGCTAACCCATATCGCAGACCTTTGAAACTATCGCTGCAGATTTTTCTGGGAGCTGTGCAGGCTGTGATTACACCCTGTGCTCCCAGAGCAGTGCCCTAGCAGTTACAGAGGCAGCAAGCAGACAGAGACTGGGGAGAGAAGAAAAAGGGATGCAAGAACTTCAGCAGATGCCCTACTTTGAATGGGGAACATTAATCCACAGAGAGTGCCTATTCGAACACTGCCGCTCATTGCTTCATCTCGGTATTTCTGTATTCTGCTAAAACATGGTTTATTGTTAAAACAATATAGGCATGTCACAAATGACGACTGATAGGCATACACATGATTGGCATACACAGAATTTTTCAAAGATAAAAGATAATGAGTCTATAATAGTTAGTATTTAGCTTACCAAGCATCTGAAAGAGCTGTTGTAGTATTCTAAATTTTTATTTACTTCTCTCAGCAAACTCCATTTTAAAACTCATCCTAATGTACTCATTACAGCCAGGGAACTAATAGTAATTGTAATCATAATAGCAATAGCAATAGTAACAGCAGCAGCAATAGCAGTAGTAATAGAAATTAGCATAGCTATAGTGATAGCTGTAGTTAGTCATAGGTAATAAAATAGTTACAAAATACAAAGATATATAAGACACATATAGTGTGTAAAGGCAGATATGGAACTGGGGGCTTTTTTTTTGTCTGTTTCATTTTATATTTTGCTTACAAATGTCTGTGGTTTTACTATTCTGATCTTGATAGAAAAAATACATCAGATGCTTGAAATCTGTTTTATTGTTGAATCACGTAAATCTCCTAAAATAGGTTTCGAATTGTTTTTCTTATGCTGTTTTCCATATGAATTCCCAAGAGTAAGGAAGTGACTTTCTCCTCTCCACTGGCCAGCATTAGCTTATGTACAGAAAGAACCCAAGGGCAGTTTTCAGTTGAATAATTATATAAATCTCTTCATTTGTATATATTTTCATCAACAGGATACAGAAGACCTCAACAAAAAAAATGTGTTATGATTTACCATTCAGTCTTCTGGATCATACTACTCCCCATCTAAAGCCTAAGTTATTTTAGTTTTAGACAAGGCAATAAAGAAATGGATCGAGGAATGGTTTAAACTACCTAATTTTAACAGTTTTAATTTTTAATAATTGTCATGGTTTAAGCCTCACACACAGTGTGCTCCCTCACTCCCCCCTCTTTCTTCCCCCCGCTCCCAGAGGGATGGGGAGGAGAATCAAAAAATGCAACTCCCACAGATTGAGATAAGAACAGTCCAGTAACTAAGGTATAACACAAATCACTACTGCTACCACCAATAATAATGATAAGGGAAATACAAGGGAAGAGACTACAGCTACTCACCACCGATACCAAGCCTGACCCAAGCAGTGAGCCCCACTCTTCTGGGTCTCTGCCCTCTGTTTTTACATCCTAGGCATGACATGCTGTGGTATGGAATGTCTCTTTGGCTAGTTTGGGTCAGGTGTCCTGTCTCTGCTTCCTCCTGGCTTCCCCTCCTCCCTGGCAGAGCATGAGGCTCAGAAAATCCTTGGTCAGACTAAACATTACTGCAACAACTGAAAACAGCGCTGTTCCCAGGCTGAAAGTCAAAAACACAGCACTGCACCAGCTGCTAAGAAGGAGAAAAATGACTGCTACTGCTGAACCCGGGACAATAATGTTAAAGAGAAGTTTGTTGTTGTAGTTAGCTGGGTCTAGCTAGATCTATCATTCACTAGCCACAGATTTACTCGAGGTGCTGACAAATCTGTAGACCTCTCCTCTCTTCCTGTTAGTCAAGTGCAGTCAATCCTAGCTATCCTAGTCTATCATCTGTCTTAAAGCAAGTGTACATCGGACCGCACAGTCTGGAAAGAATGTCAGGAGGTCGCTAGTCCAGCACCTTCCTCAAGGCAGGATCAGCTCGGGGATCAGAGCTGGGTGCTCAGTCAGGCCATGAAGCCCTCCAAGTATACAAATGGTACAAATGCCTCTTGACAGCCTATTCCTGGTTTTGGCTGTCCACATGATATAAAAGCTTTTCCTTACATCTTTCTGAACTTCTCCTGTTTCAATTTAAAAGCATTATCCTTTGTTCTTCTGCCATGAACTACTGTGAACAGCCTGACACCATCTCCTTCATACCCTCCTGGTAGAGACTGGGAAGCTGCTGTTAGCCCCACACCAAAGGCTTCCCTTCTCCAGTATAACTGAGCCCATACTCCCCAGCCTCTTGTCACAGGGCAAGCTCTTCTAATCCCACTATCTTGGTGGCTGTCAGCTGAGCTCCCCCCAGTTTTCCCATGTCTCCCTTGTACTGGGGGTTCCAAACCCAAATGTAACACCCTAGATGCGGTGTCACCTCCCTTGCTCTGCTGGGTGGAAGCCTGCTAACACATCTCAGCGTATGGGTGGCCACCCCTCCTGCAGGGGGGTGCTCCTGTGGCACACTACGAGGGCTCTGCTCACAGGCTTTTCTGCAGCACACAGTGGAGGCAGATACCCATGCCAACTTCAAACCAGCCTACCCAGATGAAGAGCAGAGCACCATGTGAGCTAATTTTCTTTGCCAAGAAAGTTCCTAAGAAGCAAGAGAAATCAACCAGAAAAAAAAGCAGATCCCCATACTGCTGGAGTCAGAAGATTTCTAATACCTGTAGTAGCTTGCTTAGAGTTAATTGGACTATATAGCACGATATAATTGGCAGTCTGGTCATCTCCTTTCATGAAGAGAGAAAGGTGTGACTATCATAGCTGTAGCTGTGGTAGTCTGAATCCACTAAGCAGCAGGCTTCAGACTGCTATCTTTACATTAAAAATACAAAAGTCAAACTTAGCCATCTACCCGTCTACTTGAATGTCTGATCTCAGCAACAGCCATCTTGAACTGATTCAGAGCATTATCCACCAAAAGGCAGGGACATCCCCTCACACTCAATGTGTAGTACCCAGCACAACATACATTGTACGCAGAGGCAGATGTAAATGCTGGATTCGGCTTGATGCTAGCTATAACTCAGAGTTACAATCTTCCAATGGTAGTAACTGCCTTTTTGTTCACTAAAAAATTTTATTTGCCCTGAATTATAAAAGCCTTTTTTTCCCCCCCTCAAAAACATATGTAAAAGCCTATAAAGGATATAAAGCTAAAACTGTACATGTGTCAGGCTGAAATGCAAAATGAGCAGCCAGGCAGTAATTTTATTAAGACCTCTTAAAGAAAGTATTACAATATTGAAAAATGGTTCTTCATAAAGTCAGCTTTACTGGGGGAAGGAAAGAGGACAGGGGAAAGAAGAGTATATGCTCCAAAGCTGTGAAAGTCTTGGATAGAACAGAAAGATTATCTTGCCAATAAATACGCAGATCAGGCTGTCAAATACCTTCCTGATATGCACTGCATTTTATTTGGAAGAATATGAGAAGACCTGTCTGCGTCATTATCTATCAGGCATACAGGTTGGTATGGTACATTAATACTAAGTCATTTAGTGTATGTTTGCTTCAAAAAAAAGCAATTTTGAATTTAGCACTGTAAAATCGATCAGCTCCTCTAAGCTGTTCATGCATCAGAACTGTCAGCCTGGCACCAACGGGTCAGTTTGGGCTGGTACCCTGCTTCTTCAGTACCATGTCTACTGGTAGATATTTAGGCGAAGGTTGTAAGATTCATTCCTGGAAATACCATCTAACCTTCTAATTTACAAAGATTTAGAGCCATTCTGAGCTGGATAATGCCCCCAGACCATCATGTTTAATTATTATAGAGTTGTATACCAAAACCTAGGTAAATCATTTAATCACAGGGCAGATTTTAGGGTTTCTTCTCTCTTTCTTGTGCTTCTCTGCCTCACCCAGTACTTTACAAGCATTATAAACTGGTTTGGTTTTTTTTATGTAAATAATAAAAGAGTAAATAAAATTAAACTGGATTAATAAGATATGCTTAAATATGCCCTTGTTTAGTAGTACATCTACAGCAGTAAAACACTGCATCAATGAATCACTTCCCCGTTTAGGAATTTTGGTGGAGTCCCATCTCCCACAATCTGGCTACAGTAGCGCCTGCCTGTTCCTTCAAACTCTGTCTTTGGCACCAGAATTTGATGCTAAATAATTAGTGTAGCAGATGTGAAGAATACTGTTTTTCTGAAAGATTCAAAGGAGCTTTTCTTTTCTTTGGAACCCTGTCAAAATTGGTTTGGCCAACTTCAGATGTTCTCCACCCAGCTCTGTTTAAGGCTGATAATTTTTGTCTCAGTAAATAAAACAAAATCATCAATCATCCTATTAGGTCATACAGGACAGCAGGATCTGAAGTGATAAGCAGCCAGTCACCCAGTCTGCTGCTATAGAGGTACATCTGTTAATGGAGGGTTCGATAAAGCCGCACCAGGCTTCCCACTCTGACTCTGCCTTCTACAATACACAAATAAGGATGCAGTATTGAAACGTGGAATGAGGTTGTTTAATGGGCACCCCATATAGTTATAACTCATGCTATAAGCAGTATTACAGACAATTATCTGGGCAGCTAAATACAGTAACCATTATGGTGCATATGGTGGCAGAATTAATCTCTTTTTGGTTATACTTCAAGTTCACAAATTTTGAGTGATCACATAACCATAAACGAAGGACAGCAAACTGGGTGATATGGGGATATTGTACCTGTTCAGGACAAGAAAGTAAGTTTCATGGAAACCAGAGCCATATTACAGTGATAAAAATGTCACCCTAGGTTTTATGCAAGAGCTATCCAAATGATGCTTAGGCTCCAAATAGGTCTCAGCCACAGTACCTTGCTCACTTTCTGGGGAAGGATCAGCCACCTCAGGTGTCCGGGCAAACAGGTTGTCTTCACTGGGCGTATTCTGAGACCTTACACATACCATGTCATGGGAAACCTATACAGTCATCATATCTAATACATCCTGGAAACAGGAGCTGAGGAGATGCTGTTGAGGGTCTTCATGGAAAGTGAGAGTAAAGTGAAAGTGACAGCAACCACTCCTGACTAGCTCAACAAAGATCAGTACAAACAATCTTGTCTCAGTGAACTAAGAGAAAGCTTGAATACCCTCATTTCAGTGCTCAACTGCTCTCCCACCAGAGAACATGCCCTTGGGAGCTGGCACAAAGCAGGGCTCTGACACCATGCTTATTTCATGCCAACACAGAGACCAGAAAGGATAGAGAACTGGTGGGGATTCCTCAATGGCCACTGTGGTTCTTACCCTGAGCCCAGCTGCCACAGCCCTTCCTCTTGTCTGCCCACACAGCAGTGGTATCTACCCTGAGTGCCTTCCAAGAAGATGTTTAATTCCCAAAAGCTTGGCATCCAATCTCTCACCAATCCTTGTCTGGGTTTCACCCTCTGCCTGACCCTCATTCATGAAGTGCTGAAATCAATTCCATCTCATGTCCTAAGCTGGCCAGGCAATCTGGAACAGGTAAGTTTTCTTGTAAAGACAGTCTCCAGCAATCACCTTCCACTCTATATGCTCATCTCCTTCTCTTCTTGCTCACTTGCACACACACTGGGTGATGAACCTGGCAGCTTTCCCAATAGTTTCAAACTTGTGAATTATTGATTTGTCTTTGGCTGAGGCTTGTAAGCCACCTTTCCAACAACTTTTGTATTATCTCCATGTCAGTGAGCACTTTTTTTTGCAACCTCAAGCTTATTGGGGCAGATCTTGTCCCCAAATACAGTAGAGTCTTTTCTCATAAAAAATTCCTTCAAGAAATTCTCTGCTTCCCTGTGCCCATCAGCTCTCTAGCACAGTCTTATTCCTTGAGCTATAGCTTGCTGGAGTAAACATCCTGGGTCACCCCAGCTCTGAAACTGTAAACACGCTATATGTGTAAATATGTATAGCATATTGTACATAAATACATAAATATCCTAGTGATCAAATTGAAGACGGCTGACAATGGAGGATGAATTCTAACCAAGCCATTCTTTAATGGACACTTTATATGTGTACTGATACTGACCTCCTTCAAATGCACAGCTGCAACTCCTCCTGGGTTGCATTTCATTTAAGTAGGTGGCTCAAAGAGCAATGATTCATCATCATCATCCCTACAGGAAGTCAAGGATTATATTGGTCATCCTGGTCACATAATTTTGACTGGGATGAAGGAGGGTTAAGACATTAATCTTCTAGAGCATTCTATTGCATTTTTCTCAAAATGACATTTCATTCTGAAGTTTGTGTAAACATTTCCTTTTGAGCTTACACTACTTTAAATCTGGTCCAAGAGGAAAGCAGTTTTTCCTGTTTTCTTACTGTTTTTTCACCCAAAGCTTTAAAATAATTTTATCGCATGGCGCCTCTCCAGCCCAAAGAATCTGGTTAGCACATCAGAGCTCTGCCCCACTGAAAAAAGTAACATATTAGCTATGTTGTCATGTAGCAGTGAACAAGACATCTACCCCTAGAAGTAGCATAATTTAATACCTCAAGGTCCAGACGGCTTCTAGTCACCATGACTGTTCATGCACGTTGATCAGTTCTGTTTCATCAGAAATCATTTTATCCTATTGTTATCTGCCATCAGGAAATGGGCTCCACAGATGTTGCATCCTGAGGTAGCTAATAGAGAATGGGGGAATAACCCTCTGTATTATCACTCATGTTATCATTGTTTACAGAAGACACATTTTTCTCCATTCACACTGCTGTAATTTGCAAAACATCCAGGGCTACATTTTGAATCCTTCCCTTTGCTGATAAAATGCAAAACATTTTTCTTTCCAGTGTATGCATACATGGCTATTTATTACTACTTCATGTGCCCATCAGCAAAAACATTCTTGCTGTTTCATCAGGAAGAAAGCCTTGAACAATTTATAGATAATACCCTCTTCTATGAGAAATGTGAATTATGCAGTCAATAGAGCCTTCAGCTACTTCCATCAGTAACTTTTTCCCAACCAGCCTCTGGGATGGTTATCTATACTTTCATTACCCCAAGATGACATTAGTGCCATTCAGTGCTGAGTGATCTGCCTGATAAAACTAAGCATAAACCCAGGATGATGCAGAACATGAGCGATAGTTTTCAGAAGAAAAGCAAAAGCCAGAAGCACGCCTCACCTCCCTAGAAAGAGCTGCATTTGGCTGCCAAATATATGAATTTTAAAATTGTTCTGTTTAATATGCTGCATAAAATTTTACAAGATTTCATTATAGTCTATTGTCGTGATTTCAGTCCAGTCAGCCATGCAGCTCACTCCCTCCCTCCTTCCTCCCCCCGCCCCTGCTCCCGGAGGGATGGGGAGGAGAATTGAAATAATGTAACTCCCACGGGTTGAAATAAGAAGAGTCCAGTAACTAAGGTATAACACAAACCACTGCTGCTACCACCAATAACAATAATGACAATGGAAATAACCAGGGAAGAGAATATAACTGCTCACCACCCACCAACCGATACCCAGCCTGAACCGAGCAGTGATCTAGCCCTTCCAGGTAACTGCCCCAGTTTATATAGCGGGCATGATGTGCTGTGGTACGGAATACCTCTTTGGTCAGTTTGGGTCAGGTGCCCTCCCGGCTTCCCCTCCTCCCTGGCAAAGCATGAGACTCAGAAAGTCCTTGGTCAGAGTAAACATGAGTGAGCAGCAACTAAAACTGTTGGTGCGATCAGCGCTGTTCCCAGACTGAAAGTCAAAACCACAGCACTGCATCAGCTACTAAGGAGAAAAATGACTGCTACTGCTGAACCCAGGACACCCACTATCATGACAGCTGTCACTTTTCCCATAGTGGGACTATAGATCTTCCAGCTTCCTAGAAACAATTCTGCAGCTGCCCATAGTCCAGTCATCTTCCATGTTCAGTTCTCATGTACTCCAGTTCGTCTGTCCTCCTGTTCAGAGCCTGGAAGCTTTGAGTGCCAACTGTCAGCACATTTCATGTTGCACTAACTTAAAATGAGATAAACTTGTCTTAACATTTAATTCACTTGGCTGACGTGTGTCAAGGGAAGCATGGCATGTTTACATATGACTTTTTGTTATAAAGTATTACCTGTCATGTGACATAGTCGTAAGTTTCCTCCTAGCCTAAAAAGAACACAAAGCAAGCTAAAATATTTCTCAGTTTTCTAAAAGATTATAGCAAAAATGTTCCCAGGAAGGAAAGTGCAAGGATCTTGCCTTAAAAAATACTATTTTCATATTTGTTTCTGCTTATCAGAAGCAAATATTCAACTTTTTAAGGTAACAAGAATGTTAAACAAGATATATTAATGCCATGCAGCACTGGCCCTGAAAGCCTTGCCAATCATACCAAAGGCAGACTGGTTTGCTTAGCTTTGTGGGGCTTTTTGGGGGGTTGTTTTTTTTCTGTGTATGAAAGGTAGTAATTTCCATATTGCAAATATTGAATTTTTTTAATTATAGTTAATAATTTAGATCCAGTTATGTCAACTTATTTCTGAATTTTTGCATTCAAATGGTTGGGAGAAGGAGAACACAAGTCTTGAAAAACGGATTGCAGTGGCTCTGGGAAGGTATTATTTTGGATTTCAAACAAGACTCAAACACAAACACATACCTTCTCAAGCTCCTGTGCAGGCTATTAAAACACTTCCTGTAGGAAGACTGGAGTAAATCGGCCCTAACTACCAGGTTCCTTTGTAGTACATCATAGTTAGATAGGACCAAAGCAAGGGCAGTTCAAGAGTTATGAAACTCAGCCAGGAGTGAAAAAGCCAAGAGCTTTGTGATTGGAATTAGCAGTTAATTACTGCCCACTTGTGGCAAAACAGCAGGGACTCGGTTGACTACTAGGAAAAACCTGCAGACAGACAGCAGATACCCAGCTGTGACTGCACCAGGTCTCTTAAAATTTGATTGCAGCATGGTGGTTTTCTTCCTGTTTTGCCAGGGAAGATGTCATCAGCAAAGCACAGAAAAAGTGAGCTAGTTGGAAGATGACATGCTACATAGAATATTCTCCTGCTGCAAAGCTTAAAACAGTTAAATAGTTTGTGCAGCACCCGCGTATAACCTGCAGAATAAAGTGGTTTTCAGCAAAGAATACCCACAAAAAGTTACTTTGAAAATCCCAATACACTGCTATATTTTTGCCTGGTATTTAGAATTTAAAATTGAATGCAAATCCTAAGTGAAATAAGTTAATTGGATGCTAGTGAATAATCTGTTAATAAATACTGTTTCAGAAATGTCAGGTCCATATTTCTTCTGGTCAGCATGTAGGGATGAATGTGTATGAATATCTATCCCTTATATATGAAGAAACCTAAAGCAATTTTATCAGCTTAATATTACACAGACCCTTTGGGATAGCAGTAGTAGCTTCTCCCTGCAAATCAGGAACCTGAAAGCTCCAAAAGTCAGGCTTGTGAAATATCAAAAAATTTTACAGCCTGAAATGTTGAAGAGTTCTATGAAATGAGTAACAGTTGCAGGCTGATTTGTTGTTTTAAAGCCTGCTTCATGAGATCCTGCTATTTGCAGCAGAGTACCTCAAGGACCTTTCAGTTCAGAGGCTTGCAGAAGCTAGAGACTGGAAAAATTGAAGGGCAAGGGCAAGATCAGTGAGGGGAGGGGTATCTCATTATATCATTCTCTGAAACATTACCTCTATTATCCGTAGCCCAGCTCAGCAAGGGCAGTTTTACCACAGTAGTTGCTGTGCCTTTCATTCTGAAATGGACATTTCAGTGCAATTTACAAGCAGAGAGTTAGATCTTGTCATTTTCTTCCACATTTTAGAGAAACTAAGGCACAAAACTATTAGGAAGCTTAATTTCAAAGGTGTTGAGCACACCTGCTCCATCTAATGTTAATGGAACATCTGCAAATCAGGCTAAACAGTAAGTTTGAAGTCATAACTGCCTGCTGTATTAGCAATAGGAAGAGAAGCCAATGCTCCTGCCCCCTAATTTTTTGCTTTAACCAGCAATTCTCACCCTTGTAATGACAGGGTTTTTTTTATTTTGCTGGAAAAATTGAAACATTTGGCTTCTGACACCATGTTAATAAATGATTTGGGTCCCCTTTGATTGCATCCCTAGTTCTCCTTTGGCAGGAAAAGGGAAACATTCTGGAAACATGTAAATTAGTTCGAGAACTCTAAGTCAAAATAATGATGAAAAACAGTGGAATAGAATATCAGATAGTCAATAGTCTGTAGGAATGACTGCAGTGGGAGCATTCGCATGACCTAGCATTTTATAATAACACAAGCTTGAATATCTGAAAATAATGAGCCATAATAATTGATCCCAGCAGTAATGAAAACATCATGTAGTATTTCTATTCCAGTCCTATTTGGCACTGGTCTCAATTTGAGAATGATAAAAGGAAGCTTTAACATTAAATAGAAAATGCTGAATAACTGATTATCTATAGGCGATGCAACATCCATGGCTTCTCTATTTGAATTTGGTCTGATTGTGCTTTCGAAGCTGACTTCTATATATGCAATCACGTTCAGTGAGTCCCTGAGATTGAAACTTAAGGACTGGAATATAGGACTTGAGGATGAAATATATCCCAGTAGGAGAGGGGAAGAATCCAGTCCTTGCCAATGAGAAAACCTATTGCCAGATTTCATCTGGAAGAGAGCAGGAATGACAATGCCAGACTGAGGAAGATGCAGAGCCACAACTAATCTTCAGTGGGATATTTCTGATCTGCTAAAAGAAAGTTAGGGAGTCTAGTACAGACTTCACAGGGTTGGACTGACACATGGATGAAAATCTCTGCAATAGCATTTAAGAAATAAAATATCAACTGTTTTGTTTGGGTTTTTTTCTTTTCTGGAATGATCTAACTTTCCAGGTATAGAGACAGAAATTATACCAATTTAGGAGGAAATGTTCCTGGAGATAACAGCACAAGGGTTTTTTTTTTTTTCTATCAACTACTAGGTAAAAAAAGGGAGAAGTTGACTTTGGCAAGCAATGAGGACACTGGAGAAAAACTGGTTATAAAAAATTAATACAAGCAGAGTTATTTGGAATTAATTTCATCTAAACAAAATTAAAAAATAAAGCCAAATCTGTAGTTGAGATTATTTAGTTCAGAAGAGGAAACTTTGATAAAATAAATGTAAAGTTAACTGGATGAGAAACTTTGGGAGTTGAATGAAAAGGGCACCTGCAATTTTATTAGAATAGATACTTACTTTAAAAGCTATCCAAAACTTGAATCTTGAACAAGAAAAATTCTAGAGAACAGTTCCAGAGTTGCACATGTCAAAAGGATGTCAATACGAAAAGAAAAAATAAGCCTTAAACCACAACACCAGGATTAAAAAAAAAAAATTTAAAAAAATTTATTAACAAAGAAAGTTAATATTGGAAAACAGGAAGCAGGAATATAAAGTGAGAATTTTTTGAAGGTCAAGTGAGTTATAGGCACATCAAAGGGTACTGAAACAGCAAAGTAATGCACCTCTGAATAAAAAAACAAGTGCAGTCCCCAAAAGAGTCTATTTAGACAAAGTATTTCTAGTAGATATTTGGAAGTGATTACGATATCTTACTAGACCTGGGTAAACTTTAACTAGAATTTTGTACAAGTCTCTGGTTCCTAGCACAAACCAGTTCCACACAGGGTATGCAGAGACAAAGTTATTGGGTTGATCTTTTATGAAGAGGTTATGAAAGCCGGACTTGATTAGCAAACCAAAGGCTGAGTAAGGATCCAAGACTATCCTGTAAGTTTATCCAATGAACAAACTAAACCAGAATAAAAACCAATCAAACAAAAAAAACAAAGGCTTTTCAAAGGGATAAATACTGCCCATAAATAAATTGACTTTGGAAATGTGGAGTTTCTAGTTGTAAGCAGAAAAGCGAGAACAGCTTCACTATAGCAGTACAGAGGCATAAAAGCTGATGTGATTACATCATTTCTAATATCAAATGAAGAAATCATAGGATAAGATGAAGAAATATCCTCTAGCCTCTCTGTTCCTGAATTTCTTGATGTTCTTGTTGCGGTGTAGTTTTCTGTAATTTTACTTTGCACCTATATTTATCACCTACTTATTCAACATGGGACAAACTGAGAAAAAGACCTGCCACTTTAATGTACTGCATAACTAGCCTATAATTATACTTTTTTGACATAGAAAGGCCAAGAACTTCTCAACAGTCAGAAGAATAAGCATTTATGAAGATAATGAGCACAGTCAGGGCTGCTGTAGATAAACAAGGGAGGGGGGAAAGCAATATGAAAAAGGAGGTTAAAAAAAATAAGTAGACAAAATACCAATCTTCTTGTTTAGGTTCACAAGCCAGCTACTAATTGCTCATTATATCAAGTTAGTTCATCTTTATCTAGTGTTCCTTGCATCTTCTTCAGAAGCAGCTAACCCTACTCACTTTCTATCTAAAAGGTACCAGTTTTAGATGATTCAATGAGGTGACTTTATAGAGCACAATTTATCATCTTTTTTAGTGGGAAAAAAGCTGAGACTCTTTTTTGCGTCAGTTGCATAATTACAGAATAATAAGGGAGTTCTGGCAGTTGCTACTGAAGACAGTGAAGAAACAGTGAAAAACAAATACAGCTGAAACCTGATTTTCATGGGGTTTGGGGTTATTTCTGGGTTTGGATTCATTTTTCTTTTTTCATTATTTGAACATGCAGGGATGCAAAAGGCTTAAGGTCCCATGGTGTACTGGTGTAACTCTTCGTAGCTATGTAAGACACAAATGTTCACCTAGCTACTCATGAATTGAAGTGTTACAGCTTCAGGTGAAAAATGCATCTCCCTGCAGAGAAAAAGTAAAAAAATAAAATCAAACAACCAAACATGAACATTGTCCCCCCCACACACACACACACTTGTAGAATTGCATCAGTAGCCACAAAGTATGAGACAGTTAATTACTCACTGAACTAAACAGAATGAAGGTAACTTTAACTCAACACTCATGACTAAGAAGTTCATAAATAATGCACAAAGTGATTTAGAATGGTAGGAGTGCAGAAAAAAAATGAAAGAATTTCAGTGTAAGTAGCTTCTGCAGTAGCCAAGACTCCTTTGTATTTTAACATCTTAGACTTCAAAATAGGTCTCTAACTTAGTTTTAATGTGTTTTTCTCCATTTGAGTTCAAGGCACAAGCTTTCCTTAACTTCACAACATATTCAAGGATGATATCATAATGCCGAACTGAGAGCTAAGAGCATGTATTTCTTCTTAAAAAAAAAAAGCAAAAATGTCTGCATTTTAAGAGCAATCTTTCGTAAGCAATTCCTTTAAATCAGGCTGAAAACAAATCAAACTAAAAAAAAAAAACAAAACAAAAAAAACACTGACAAGGTGGTCTAAGATATTTTGTAGAGGAAATACTATTTGTTGAATAACACTGAAAAGAAGTTAGAAGTAGAAAAGACTTCAAGAAGTTATGGGCTTATTTTCTACTCAGTAAAAAAAAGATGAAGCACAGTCAGGAAATGATAGCTTAGTCTAAATTATATCCTTTCTGTGTGTGCATTGAAACAATTTATTATTCATATAAAATGGTAGGAGAAAAACCTGTCAGTCTTGCTTTCGGTGTGAGAGCAAAATGTCTGCTCACAAATAACAGGAAGCATCATGATAAACAATTCTCACAGAAACTTAGAGATGCTCAATACCTGAGCATGATTTCAAAGGCAAATATAATTGCTTTTTATACACAAGCATACACTGGGAAATACTGAGGTGAGTCCACTTATTTTTATTGGGATTACGGAAATGTCTAGTGATTCCATAAGCCATGTTTTTTTGGGTGAACTGTCATGTCTCACCCTCCCCAGTGTTTATCATAGCTTAGACAAACCTGCAATTCAAAAAAAGGCTTTAATGTGTTTTAGTTGTCTTCAACGAGACAAGAATTCTTGGTGACTTTTTTTTTCTCCTTCTATAAATATCTGCAGCACTTTTTTCCAAACCTACTGAGCAAGAAAAAAGTTAGAATACCAGTTTTACTCTGTTCTGCTATGTTGCTGATGGCTCATGCAACCTCAGTCCTGCTGATGACCCTCATTTCTAAGAACAGCTCCACTTGCTTTCTTCTTCCCAGAATGCCACTTCTTTTTGAAATATAAAACAGGAGGGAATCATGTGGTGATTATTGTGAATCACAAAAAATTAATGCAAAGGTTGCTTCTGAAAGCTGTTTGAGAGCTGTTGTCTTAAATTAGTACTTTTACACACCAATAGCAATAATGTCCACATTCAAAGCTTTGGATTGTTCTAAATAGAAAATAAAATAAAGAAAAACATTCACCTAAAGATACTATAATAAAATGGCATTGACTCACATGGAAATGGCATTGAGGATAATTTTTTCTGTACTTTGTAGCAAAAAGAAAAGGTGCAAATTCTCAGCAAGCTTGATTTTTCCTTTTTGGCAAAAAGAATTTCTGCTGAAGATTTCTTCAGCCAACCCTGTTAGCTGTTGCAAGGAGAATTAAAGATGCAGGCAGTGGTTTTCAAATTGACAGAAGCAATTGACTGGAGCAGGAAGAAATCTAAATGATACCTATTTGAAGAAAATGAAGAGAGTGCTGATGCAATTATTGTTTCAACAAATGAAATGGACTGTGATGATAATTTTATATTTTGAGAACACAAGGCAAGAGAGCAAGAAAAGAAAGAACAAAGTTTAACCAAGAAAATTTAATATAGAAATTTGCTGCAGATGTAACACAGTTTATATGGGATTCCAGTGAGAGTTAAACACAGTAAAGCAAAGGTCACGATCATAACTCAAAAGCCAGCTTCTGCCAATTAAAGGGTAAAGTTTTAAGGCCAGTGCTTGATATCCTTGCCAAGAATATTTCCAAAGAGGCTGACCCAACTGAAGTTTCTGGTATATTTTTCTGTGAGGAAATTAAATGGTAGGCACTGCATCAGAAAAGGAACCTGAATGAATGCGAGGCACTCTCAAGAGCGAACCATGTGATGATGTCACTGAATCAAGCACGCTTACTAAAATTGATGGCATCCTAACTCCAACCCCAGTGGTCGAATGAGCCGTACACAAGGCTCCCAAGCTGCTATGCAGCCAAAATATTTTCCCACATCCCAGTTCTCTTTGCAGCCTGTACTTTGCTCCAGTAGATTCTTTCTATCCTTACTACAACTTACTACAACTGCAGCCTTCTGGCCCTTGTTGAGGACAGAAAATGCAAATTACCATTAGTGCAACAGGTAACAAACCCCAGGACAGAGGTTGTCTTGGCTTGAGCTGGGATTAGCTTATTAAAACTGTTATCAGTTATCTATCAGCAAGGTAACTGCTCCCTAAATTGTTTTTAGTTTTAATTTAATCTTGTGCAACAGTTAACACTCATTGTTAATGGCAATAGTCAGTACCTATTTTCTGTGGCATAAATCCTAGAATAAAATGTGCTGTAAAAAAGCACCAACATATGCAGATATCAGAGGTCCCCTACAGCAAACACAAATCACACAGTGCAGTCCTTCAAGTCAAGGACAACAAAAACAACTGAAAGTAATGGGTAACTGTCAAATAATGAAAAGAAAGAGTGCACATACATGTCATGTTGGGAAACAAGAGAAAAATAACCCCAAGGAGGCTGCAGGACCAAAGGATCACTGCAACCAGTATCAAAACCCCTCTGGCAAAGTGTCCATGAAATCCTGCTCTGGAATTAATCTTTTCTAATGGCAGTGTAGGTGTCTGCTATGAGTCTGATCCTTTTAGAGTAATGTCATTCAGAACACTGTCCATCCAGAAAACACAGTCATTGACTACAGGATAAGATGAATTGCATTGGAGACATTGCTAACTGTATAAACTAGATCTCCATTGAGTATTAAGTGTTAAGACTGGCTGCTAGTCCCTGTACTGCAGAAGCTTACTTTTAGTCATAAGAATAGGACCCATAAAGGCCCCATTGTTCTATGCAAAAGAACAGGAGAAGACATATTTAAATGGGATGCTTCATCTTGCTGATGAAGGAGAAAAATTACCAATAGCTGCTAGCAGGAGATAAAGCAGCCAGTAGGTTAGTGGAATGTGTATGAGTGCTACTGCTGCTGGAATATGTATTGGTTGACTATGTAGGAATAAGCTGAGGTGCTGTTATACCATTGGATGAAGAAACGACAATTTGCACAGGCAGGGTTGCATGTCTCTATAGCAAATGAGAAGCTCAGTGTCCTGGGTTCAGCAGTAACAGTCATTTTTCTCCTTCTTGGTAGCTGGTGAAGCACTGTGTTTTTGATTTTGGGCCTGGGAACTGTGCTGATAACACCAGTGTTTTCAGTTTACTGCTTGGTAATGTTTACTCTGACCAAGGACTTTCTGAGTCTCATGCTCTGCCAGGGAGGAGGGGAAGCCAGGAGGAAGCAGAGACAGGACACCTGACCCAAACTGACCAAAGAGGCATTCCATACCACAGCACGTTGTGCCCAGGATGTGAAAATGGAGAGCAGAGACCCAGAAGTGTGGGGGTTCACTGCTGGGTCGGGCTTGGTATCGGTGGTGAGTGGTTGTATTCTCTTCCTTTGTTATTTCCGTTGTCATTATTATTACTGGTGGTAGCAGTAGTGATTTGTGTTATACCTTAGTTACTGGACTCTTCTTATCTCAATCTGTGGGAGTTGCATTCTTTCGATCCTCCTCCCCATCCCTCTGGGAGCTCGGGGGAAGAAAGAGAGAGGAGTGAGTGAGCAAACTGCGTGGCTGACTGCATTTAAACAACGACACTCAGTCATTCCTTTCTTCTGAACAAAGTAGAATTCATAAGACTGAAGGCTGGAAATTATTTGTGGAAAGAAATTTTAAGAGAAAAATGTGTTTTAGTCAGGCTTCCTGAAGACTAAGAGAGCTTCTGTGGCACTGATTTGTGAAAACAGAACATTTTGTTCATATGCATCAGTAGAAATGCATATGAAATTGCAAACCACTCAACTCTTCTTTCATTAAACTTATAGACACTACTCAGAAGATGACAGTGAACGCTGCTATGATTAAAGGCCTGACTTAATGCCAGTGTGTGGATTGCTGATACAGTGTCTAATGAGTTGGTGCCCTCCCGGTAGGAGAAGTAACCATGCTCCTAACAGACTCCTCACTCATGAAAAATGATTATGGAATTAAAGAAGGGGAAGAACATCTTTCTAAGAAGGATGAGAGGGGTGGGGTTTTTTTCAAGTCCACATACTCAGTATATCTTACTGAATGTTCTTGGTTCCTGTCTGCACCAAAAAGAGTCAAACAGCAGTCACATTATGAGGCTCAGGTATCTTTCTCAGAATTGTATCAATTTCCTCCTTTAGAGAAACAGTCCCTGTATGTGAACTTTATCAAATAAGAAACAGACTCTGGAATTGCACATAAGATGCCCTGGAGTCTCTAATTCTGGACTGCAGCCTTTTATTTCCTGTCCATGGGATCATGCCAAGCCAACTGACTCTTTCACAAAGTGCAATATCAAAGTTTATTGGCATTATCCTGCCATTCTCTCTCCTCTCACTACTTTTCCATTGAGGAACTGGTAGCACTCACTTGTGGAGCTTTTAAGAAAGGAGAGAAGAACCTTAAAAAATCTTATCTAAGTTGTTCAGATTTTATTTACTTTCCTTTTAGGGAGGCACGGAGGAGGGAGTATGTGGAGGACTGTTAACCCTTCCTGAATTGTTTCATGTTTTATTCAGGGATGGCATTGACTGCAGCCGAGCCAGCACTTCTTTTCTTTTTTTTTTTTTTTCCCAGGCTCATATTACTCTGAGTGATGGAAAAATAAAGATAGTGGTTTTCATAATTTTGATTACCCACATTAGTTTCCTTTGTCATTTTTGACACCTAAATTCCACCGTAGAACAGAGGATGTCATGCTACATATCCCTTTGAATACCTCTCATTCTTCTGCTGCACTGTTTCAACAGTCCTTGATTCTAATCAGTTTTCAGCAGTTTTCTCTCAAAGATTCTGGTATTCAGCTCCCAGCTATGCCATGCTGCTGCTTTCTGAACCCATTTTCACAGGTATTTTGTTCATTGAGTACTGTAATGGACTAGTTTTTATTCATTTACCAAGGTGCATGAACATCGTTTGCTGCACTTGTGTGTAAGCAAAGATAAATTGAAGTCAGACACAGTAACACAGTGAAAGCAAACACAGGAAGGAATTCAACAGAAGAAAATGCTGAACAGAGAATCATTAAGAGACGTTTTTGGAAACAACAGTTTTCAATCATTTCCTGATTATCAAAACTGCAGTTATCCATGAAGTTGACACTGAATGGGCATGAAAGACCCACAAAATGGGCCAGAAAAGTACAAACCACAAGAAATCAAAATTATTCCAGTCAACTTTTCCTTCATAAACTGTTTTTTTAACAAATTAAATACAAGAAATTTTTCACTCACACTCCTTGCCCCAAAATCATTAGCTGCAAATTCCTGACCATTAACCTATGTAATTTTCATTTCAGGAGTGTTAGAATTGTTTCTGAAGAAGTTTTGTATCTTCAAAAGAAAATAAATAAATGGAAAATAATTGCCTCTATTTTATGGTGTTCTCCCTCTTTTTCCTATGAGTATCATTTCAAGTCCAACAACCTCTGATAACATTCTCCAACCTGAAACGCTGGTTTCAAAGAGAAGTTTTTCATGCCTAATAAATGAAACAGTTTAATGAAGAGAAATTAATTTGAAAACAAACTAAAGCTTAAGTATTTGTTACTCTGTATATGTATGCTGGTATCCAAGTAGATACAAGGCATTTATCGAAGTACCAGTTTCTACATTTATCTTATTTGTTTATCCCATGCCTGTTGTTTTGAGGGAAGGAATTGCAAGGGAATACCTAACTCCTTGAGTTAGAGGTGGGTCTTGTCATCTTTGTCAATAGTTTAATTACTTCCAGCAAGACAGGGTTGTCTTGGATGGCTACACTCAAATATTTCTCTAGCCAGCTGACTAAAGGCTTTGAGTACTCCTTCAACAGAATACTAGCACCAATACAGAGGACCAGTTGCACCATGATGCAGTCCTCAAAGCCACACACTTTTCCTCTGCCTTGAATTTAAGAAGATTGCCTAGCGCAAAACCATATCAGCAGTGAATCAGCAGGAGAGTGTCAGTTTTGTAAATTACTGTTATAAAGTAAAGCCTAAGATTGTTGTTACCATCCTATATCTTTAAGGTAAATGATGGTTCTGTTCAGATTCTTTTGCTGAACGACTATCTTAAGGGAGAACATTCCTTTTAAATCACAAAGTCATAAGATATAAAGAATCTGTTAAAATATTCCCATTTTGATGCTATTTTTCTTTTGCTTCTTTGCCTTTCTTTTGATTAAAAGTTTCACTGTTTTCAGAAACCAATAACGTTCCATTTTTCACAGAAAAGAGGTTTTTAAGAAACTTGACGTGAGAGAAAAAAGGATATTATTTCTAAGAATCCTGTTTCTATAGCAAAGTCTTAAAAGGGACTGTTCACTCTGTAAGAAAGTACACAGAATGCCTATACTTAACAAAATGGAGTCTCATTTTCCCTTGGAGACTTGCATTACGTTGAATTTCCAGGCTGTACTCAGTGATGGCCCCATACAGCAGCCAGATGCCACTGCACTCAAAGGGAGAAAATGGAAGGTAATTTTCACTATTCTTTCCACCTTGGAGATTTTTAATGCCATGTAGCTAAGCCACTGCAAATAAACTTTTAAGAATTAAGAGCTTAATTAAAGCCCTTACAAGAACTGTGTTAACCTATTATACCTCTAAATATAGAGTCAAAGTATTGAAATTGTATTACTCAGTCCTTTTCAAAGGTCATTTTCATCACAGAAGGCAAAAAACCAGCAGTGCATGAATGAGGTGCTAAGTACTTCCTTCAAAGTGGATCCTAAAAGTAGTCAGCCTGTGCCAGACATGAGTCTTTCCCAGTTACACACCCTTTACATATACAGCCTGTACAGTGCAATGACTGGTTTGATAATGGCTGCGGTTAGGGAAACTTATAGATATTTTAACATGCAAACTCAGGGGTTAATGAGGACTCATTTAAGACGCAGAGCCATAGGCCCTTGGCTTGAAAGTGATCCCAAAACTAGTCCAACATTTGACATACCAATTTAAATCTCAACATGTCAGGCAATGATTCTGCATATAGGTAACCGATCCCAGGAGCCAGGTATGCAGAGATGCTCGCAGTATCTTGGACCTTATCCTGTTATATCTGCATACAGATATTGTGCCTGATCAAGAACTTGTGGAGGTTAGTAGATAACTAAATATTATCTGCTTTTGCAGTTCACGACTTCTGAAGATACAGGCAGAGACAGCCAAACAAGTCTTTCTCAGGCTGTGGCTTATTTACAACCAGATCTGCTTACATACTCACTGTCCTTCCCTTGTTGCTTCATGTGGGTACAGGATCCACAGTCAGATGTAGCAGAAGACTGCTGGATTAAATCTAAGTCTGGCTATAGTGACCAGTTAGCAAAGAATGAGCTTTGAATTTCCATCAGGGCATTTCTGTGGCATTAGCCATGTTTATGCATAACATGTATATAAGCATCTTCACTCTGAGAGTAAACTCCCAAATGATGTTTTACATCACAAACAGCAGATATAATCTAAGTTCTGATTGCTGGATAAGCAGCATAAGAATTTTAATGATCAGGATATACAATACAAGTTTTCTAACAAATAGCCACTGAAATAGCATTTGGAATTCACAGACCTTCCCAGAGACTGTTAGCATATTTTTGTGCAATCATGAGCTTGATCCCACAAATAAGAGAAAAATGTTAACTCATTTTGATTTTATTTATTGCTATTATTGCAATTATTAATCACAGCTTAAGAGAAGGTGTATTCAAGGACACAGTAAAACACACCTTATGGGCCAGTTTATTAAACTCAGTGATTAGTGCCAAAGATCAATGGAATTGTGACACAGACCTTCAAAAGAGTTATCATAATTCATTTCAGTGCCTCAAAGAGGGCTGTAGTTTTTAATCTTACAACTGGAACATTTCACCCGAAAGCCTGAGACACCAGTCTTACACGTCAAAAGGATTTATCATCTTTCTCAGCATCCTAAGTTCAGTGAATCCACTAACCTCTTACGGAATGAGCAACGGCAGTCACTCAAGCATTCTTTCTTACACATTCATGGTTACATGCTCCACCACTGCCTTGTCACTCCTGCATAATTAGTTTGCTGTTCTGTTAGATTCTAAACTTGTTGACTGTTACATCCTTTCTTACGTGTTATTACATAGAATCATAGAATCATAAAAGAGCTAGGGTAAGAAAGAACGTTAAGATCATCTAGTTCCAACACCCCTGACATGGGCAGGGACACCTCACACTAAACCATGCCACCCAAAGCTCTCTCCAACCTGGCCTTGAACACACCAGTGATGGAACATTCATAACTTCCCTGGGCAACCCATTCCAGTGCCTCACCACCCTTACAGGAAAGAATTTCTTCCTCATATCCAATCTAAACTTCCCCTGGTTAAGTTTGAACCCATTATCCCTTGTCTTCTCACTACAGCCTCTCATGAAGAATCCCTCCCCAGCATCCCTATACGTCTCCTTTAGATACTGGAAGGCTGCTCTGAGATCTCCACACAGACTTCTCTCCTCCAGGCTCAACAGCCCCAACTTTCTCAGCCTACCTTCATATGGGAGGTGCCCCAGTCCCCTGATCATCCCCGTGGCCCTCCTCTGGCACTTTGTTCCAACACTTCCATGTCCTTTTTATTTTGGGGATGCAGCAACTGTACACAGTGCTCCAAGTTAGGTCTCAGTAGAGCAGAGTAGAGGGGCAGGATCACCTCCTTTGACCTGCTGGTCACGCTCCTCTTGATGCAGCCCAGGATACAGTTAGCTATCTGGGCTGCAAGTGCACAATGAAGCCAGATCATGTTAAGTTTTCATCAACCAACACCCCCAAGTCCTTCTGCACAGGGCTGCTCTGAATCTCTTCTCTGACCAACCTAGAGCTGTGCCTGAGATTGCTCCCGACACAGCTGTAGGACCTTGCACTTGGCATGGTTAAACTTCATCAGGTTGGCATCAGCCCACCTCACAAGCATGTCAAGGTCCCTCTGCACAGCATTCCTTCCCTCCAACATATCAACCGAACCAGACAGCTTGGTGTCATCAGCAAACTTGCTGAGGGTGCACTCAATTCCCACTGTCCGTGTCACCCACAAAGATGTTGAACAAGACCGGTCTCAACACCGACCCCTGAGGGACACCACTCGTTAACGGTCTCCAGCCAGACACTGAGCCATTGAGCACAACTCTTTGTGTGCAGCCATCCAGCCAGTTCTTTATCCACCAAGTGGTCCACCTATCAAATTGATGTCTCTCCAATTTAGAGACAAGCATGTCATGTGGGACAGTGTCGAACGCTTTGCACAAGTCCAGGTAGATGACATCAACTGCTCTACCCCTGTCCATCAGTTCCGTAACCCCATCATAGAAGGCCACCAGATTGGTCAGGCACTGATTTCCCCTTAGTGAAGCCATGCTGGCTATCACCCGCCACCTTGTTGCTTTTCATGTGCCTCAGCATACCTTCCAGGAGAATCTGCTCCAAGATTTAGCCAGGCACAGAGGTGAGACTGACTGCTCTGTAGTTCCCCGGCTCATCCATTTTCCCCTTCTTGAAAATGGGGGTTATATTTCCCTTTTTCCAGTCGTCAGGGACTTCACCTGACTGCCATGATTTTTCAAATAGGATGGACAGTGGCTTAGCAACTTCATTTGCCAGCTCCTTCAGGACCCGCGGATGGATTTCATCAGGTCCCATGGACTTGTGTACGTTCAGGTTCTTAAGATGGTTTTGAACCAGAGCCTCTCCTACAGTGGGCCCAGGGTCTTCATTCCCACAGTCCCTGCAACTGCCTTCCAAAGTCCCTGTATCTGCCTTCCAAGTCCCTGTGTCTGCCTTCTAAAGGCATTTGTCTTATTAGAGTTGCCAAAGGCATTTGTCTTATTAAGAGACTTATTTGTCTCTTCTGATGATACTGCAGGCTGTTGTCTGGTATTTCAGAACAAAATGTTTGGAGCAGAAACCCTGTATGCTTGTTACAATCAGAAATAACACCAAGCATGATGCTGACTTTCTGTGCCTAAGCTTACTCATAGATAGGTAATTTATCACCTTAACCAAAGTTCAGCACTAAGGAGTCTGGGTCTCATGCCACCTATCCTCCAGGAGCACAGGCAGAGAGCATCTTACCAAAAAGGCAAAACTAGATTTCACAAGTGTTCAAGGACAAGTAATGACACCATCAAAACTGGTTTCTGCTGCCTGGACCAGGAAGAAAAGAAATTCCAGAGAATGCAAGGGCAAAAGAGGTATGGGTTGTCTGCATTACTCTCTGCTTTTTCTTAAGAAGGCTTGCCTTTCTTACTTGGTCTATATTACTTGCAAGTTATTCACACCTCCAAATTCATCAGTCTTGTTAGCCACCTGCAAAAGCTTCATTTATACTTTAGGATCATTTTTTCTGTGTAGGTTGACATTGGGACAAACAGAATCAGCTGAAGTTTACAGAGTATAAACAATTTTCTGTTTTTAATCAAACAAAATGACAGCAAATCAAGATGAGAAAAAGCATATTCTTCAACTTGATGATGTCTGGGCAGAGACAGGAAAAACTTTTACTTGCACAAATTCCTTCTCATTTGTTTTCTTACCTCACTTCTTCCAAAATATATTGATTCTACTCACAGAAACGATCCAAACGATCTGTGCTGCAGACAGACATAGGTTCACCACAGTTGCTAGTTTGTCATAGTCTTATATGCAGCCTAATCCTGAGGGCTGTTGCTGACTGTCTTCATGGCTGACCTAAGCAAAGCAGTGTTCTGCAGCTCACACAGTCCTGCTTTTCCAAAGCACTGGCAGGACACAGTCATGGGTGGAAGGCACAGCCTGAAAACTTATTTTTCTACCTTTCTTGCTCAAACTAAGGTCAAGTAGGAGCTGATACAGTTCTTCAGAGGAGATACATTTTCCATGGAGAAAGAACTTTGCCAAGGCACTGAAATGACTTACAAGTTCTGCTCAAATTTAGTTAACAGCCCCATACCAAAGAAAGGGGAAAGACAACATGGAAATATTAAAGCACTTGTACCTCTGTTGCTGTTGCTTTGAAAATTCTAATATCCAGAAGTGTTAAATAACAAGAACATGGATAAAAACTCTGAGGTAGGATGGACACCAAATTTTCATTTTCTTCCAACCCTTGTGTTTGTCTACTGGTACTTAAGGGAAAAAAAAAAAAAAAAAAAGATTTGTTTCTAATGCTGTGGCTAACAGCTTGTAAAGGATTCAGACAAGCAGCTCACTAATCATTTGATCAAGAGTTGCTTCAGGCATCTTACCTAGTGATCTGTATGAAATGCAACAGAAGTATGAAAACCTTTGTTAGCTATGAACCAAGTGAAATAATATGTTAAGTCTGAAACAGTATTCTGGCAGTGTGCTTTTATGAAGGTGCCAAATAGGAAAAAGGGCAATGGGATTGAGTCAACTAGAAGAGGCACAACACTGTGTTCCTGAGTCACACAGGAAAAACACAGTCCTCTGAGACTTTGGTCATCTATTACAAAGGCTTACACATCTGTGTGTCTTCAGGTCCCATTTAGCACAAGGGCTGTTTTCAAACAGCCAGCACATCATTGCAACAGATCATCAGTGTGTACGCTCCTGTACTGTATCTGTTTTGATTTGACCAAATGGCAGCTCTCCTTGCATCCTCTTGCAGTGCTGGCATTGCCGGGGGCTGTTTATCCTCCTGCTGCTGAATCTCTTATCCAAAGCATTTCACTGTCTCTGCATCAAAGTCCTCAGAGGTGAGAACATCTCCCATTTCTGGCATCAGTATGAGAACAAGGAAAGCTTATAAGTATTCTTTCAATGAGTCATTCTGCCCACCATTCTTCTAAAAAGCACGTTTTCACAGCCTGTTGTAGAGTTTAGTATGCAAAAACCTGCTTAGGGATAAATATAGAATCATAGAATAGTTAGAGTTGGAAAGGACCTTAACATCATCTAGTTCCAATCCCCCTGCCATGGGCAGGGACACCTCACATTAGACCATGTCACCCAAGGCTCTGTCCAATCTGGCCTTGAACGTTGCCAGGGATGGAGCACTTACCAATTCTCAGGTCAGCCTGTTCCAGTGCCCCACCATCCACACAGTAAAGAACTTCCTTATATCTAACCTGAACTTCCCCTGTTTAAGTTTAAATCCATTACCCCTTGTCCTATCACCACAGTCCCTGATGAAGAATTCCTTTCTGGCATCCTTGTAGGCCCCCTTCAGATACTGGAAGGCTGCTAGGAGGTCTCCATGCAGCTTTCTCTTCTCCAGGCTGAACAGCCCCAATTTTTTCAGCCTGTCTTCACATGGGAGGTGCTCCAGCCTCTGATGAGCCTCACGGCCCTTCTCTGTTTAGTTTCTCAAATAATAATTTCTTGGTGACCATCATGCCTACATTTAGCCTCACCAGCAGATCTACCCCAGCTGCTACCACTGCTCCTATGAGTGCAGCAGTTAGTTACAAAAATCAGTTGTTTTCTCACATATTTAGATGCATCTAATGAGACATACAGTCAATGCATGTTGCTAAAATTACTCCTTAAGAGCTAGATCCTACATAAGACTTAGGAAGTCAAGAAGAATCTACCCTTGCAATATCTTGCCCTCTTTTCCAGCATCCACGAAGGCAGAAAATGCCCAAGTTTGGGTCTTCAGTAGTTCAGTTACAGTACAGAAATAATCTACGCAATATGTTTTAACTGTGCTGAAACTCTCTCATCAAAAGTGTAACAGAAATTTTACCTGGGCTAAGGATCACTAATATGGTGGATATCTCTGTATGGACCTTTCACAGAGTTCTGCATCCTAAGTGTCAAAGTTCCACCTTAAACAGTAAGGCCACTGAACTTATGGTTTAGCTGTTATCTCTTAAAGGCAGAAGTTGTCTATGACAAAGGCTGTCCAAAGTGAGAGTAAAGCAAACCTATGTGCAATAAACAGGCCATTTCTATAGTATTTAATTACTAACAGTAGTTCGTATTTAAACACTGTAGTCATGTGCCAATAAAGATGCAACTTTGTAACTAGAGTGCTGAAAAAAGCTGATAATTTGTAGATGATAACTGTAAAAAGGACAGGAACTGATGGTGCACAATTGAATGTAGTAGTATGTAAGGAGGAGATGAGTGGAAGAGCATACGTGTTTACAGGAGAGGAGATATTAACTTTTGGGTAGGACTCAAACTGATGAGAATATCCAGAGTTGTATCTAAAGCAAGCAAACAAACAAACAAACAAACAAAACCTGTATTAAAAAGGGGTATCTGGAGTCCAGAAGAGGGTTTTATAATGAATGAAGGATGAGGAAAAATAATGAGGAAGAAACTGGTGGAATAAGTGCGTGTCAAAATAGTAGAGCTATTCGTATAAAAAAGACTAATAAAAATCTTTTTTTTCCATTAAGAGTAATTATATTTATAGATACAAATGATCGCTTACAAGCTAGTAATAATATTACATGCATTTTTATGTGCCCATAGAACACCTAAAGATTCTCTGTGCAAGATTTTTGATCACTATGATATGCAGTATTTTTTAATCTCAACAATGTGCTGTACAGATGTGTTTATTATGGAAATGCTACAAATCCCAAATTGGTAGAACGATCATTCACTGTTCCCAGGAGTCCCACTGAAGCTAGTAGGACTCTGCATGACTAAGTACACTACACATCCATGATTCGCACTATGATACACTAAAAAATATCCACAGCTAAGCCTGGAATATTTTTTTGGCTTTTACAAGATTTTCCAATGCAAAACTTGATTAGTTTGTTTTTGTTTAATCTTATGACTCATGATAGCACTTTGAGCATAAATTCCCTTCCATACAGTCATATAAAAAATGACCAGAAGCACAAAAGGTTCTGTTTGGGGCTTTTATACCAAATTTCAATTGCAATGGAGCTGAAACTGGAACTTTGCAAATTTTCACCTCTGTCATGAAATTTGTACTAAATAATAATATTAACATAAATATGCTGGTTTTAAAAAAATTTAAAAAAAGTGTGCTGCTTTTCTATCAGATTGTAATTAAAGGTATGTTTCAGACAGATTTGGAAGACAGGTGCCATTCATTAGCTAGGAGGTTGTTAATGGAAAGAAGACATATTTTCTCCTTTTTTTTACACTGAGAATTGAGGAAAAATATCTCTTAACCCATTAATCTGGGTTGAAAACCAGTACAATCTCTGATTATTGCTTATAACAGAAATGAGGGGCTGCTCTGACAAAATCTATCATTTGGATGATACCAGTATGTACATCACTAAACCAGTCAGCTCTGCTCCTGCTTCCTTGAGTATGCACACTCTGGCTGGACAGGGGCTGCCTTGCCCCACACACAGAGCATCCCCTATGCTTTACACATGACAGGCTTCCTTGCCCTGGGAGGCGCAGGCAGGACAAAGGGGAGTCCTGCAGCTCATACCATGACCCAGGAGTATCAGAGCTGTGGTGACAAGAATGAGGAAAGCAAAACCAGCTACAGACAATGAAAAAAGACCCTGTAACAAAAATATGATGAAAATATGCATGATGAGTAAGCTAATAATTTATATGTCACCTGCAGTATGTCACTTCCAGTTTTCAGAAATCTGAACAGCATATTAGAAAAAGGTAAAGTTCATAAGTATTGCAGAATTGGGAAAAATATTCCTACTGTTAACTATCGTGTGGTAACTGATACAAGATACAGTTCAATCTGTTTATCAGCAGGTTCAGCTGAAGACAGAGAGCAGAGGAATTAGTTTGTCCTGTTAACTGAGGCTAAGAAGTAATTTATGTTTTTAGATTCAGGTTTAGATTTAGAATTTACAGTCACTAAACTTTGTCCTATCACAAAAATTAAGGGGAATTTCTCATATAGGCATAATTTAAAAAAATATTTTAAAAAAGCTCTCTTCCCCACAAAGTGTATTAAAGTGCCATGACCCCAAACTTAGTTTCAGTATATTTGATAGCCTCACCATTGCTCTATATTTTAGTGGTAACATATTTAACGTATCCCTTGTTGTCATGAAGATGTAAATCTTAGTTGAGGCTTATAGTTTTAAATGACAGTACAGATTCTTTTCATTAAAAAGGTATTTTTTCTAATGGTGCCAAATGCACATCATTTGGAGGTTCTTTCTTTCCTTCCTACCTTCTATAAAGGGTGCTAAAGTAGGTATGTCTGTTCTACAAGTGGTAGATCATTCTCCAAGAAAAGGTAAAAATAGTGGTAGACAAGGACAGCTACTTTTCTTTTATACCAAGCAACAGAGAGAACTATATATCCCAGTGTTAACATTCACAGAAAAGGAGGGTGTCACCTAGATTAAATAACTGACATTTCTTTAACTGCTTATGAAAGGAATTAGGTAAATTTCTGACACATCATTCTGTTAGAAGGCTTCTTGCAAGAAATGTGTTCAACTCATAGATATTTTGCCCTGCAGGTAAGTAACTTGTAACAGATTAGGTTTGAAAAGATAGATACTTATCATTGAGAGGGTCTTTTTCATATCAGGATAACCAGATGTGTTTCTCCTGTTCAGTAGTAACAGAACTTATCACAGGCTGTCAGTGTGCAGAACAAAATGTTGTTTATATGAAAAACACTGATCTAAAGGAGTCATTGTCAGACACACCAGACAGGGAGCTGCCTGCTCTTCCAAAGGTTGTCTGGTGGGCTTGTTTGGTCTTGTTTTGGTTTTATATGTAATTCCTTGCCTAATTTTTAGAATATATGCTATCTCAGGGTATGACATGTACTGAAGGAAGTACCCTTGATCTCTGCAAGGCTGAAAAAATTTGGGCCACAAATGCTTGTGGGGATAATGACAACCAGGCAGTGATGACCAGTTCATGAAGAGGGCCCATACAGCTGCATATTTGCTAAACCCTGTAGGCTGGGACAGAATAAAAAAGAAAACCGGGCTCCCGAATGGAACATCAGATGAGCTCCTGACTGCACGGCAGACTGATCCAAAGCCCACACAGCCATGGAAAAACAGTGCCACATTTTCTTGATTGGCCTACTGGGAAGGATGAGCATGGCACACACCTGGCTGCCTGTTGACCAGTCCAGGACTATCACACTGCAGCATTATTACCACCTACACATTTTTCACTGACAGTACAATAGGCAAACTTCAGAGCTTAGACACATTCTGATGATCATTTCATTTCACTATTTTTCTATTAATGTCCAAATCTGCTTCAGCAGATAAAACCCATCATTTGCTGGACTAATTGTTGGTTGTTAAAATAAGAACTGCATTTTGCTACTTACTACTGAATACTTAATTTAACAGTTTATGAAACCTAAGAACACAGGAAAGAACATCATAGATGAAAGGCTGGGTGTTTAATCGCTTAACAGATTTACTGTTGTGCAAAGACTGTTGAGCTGCTGTCCAAGAGTGATTCCTTAAGCCTCTTCCCTCTCCCTTTCATAAACAATAGCTACCATTATAACAAAGCACTCTCCTTCCAGCTTTCCAAACTGGTGTGGAAAGTCATACTTACCGGGTAGAATTAAGAGCAAATCAAAGTGCTCTGTAAGAGTATAACACTCCTGCCTGTTAAATGAATGGCGGAAGTTCCATAAACTTTAAAGTCAGCAGGAGCAGCTTCAGAAAGAACACAAAAATGTAAGACTTCGATTCTTCAACCACAGAACTTGTCACTGCTGGTAGCACCTATGAATCACATGAGCTCTTCAACTACTGATAAATGTGACCTCAGTGATGCACAGGCTGTGAACTGGCAGTTTGTATGGGAAAATATCACGTGTTTGTGAAAAGCTTCACTGAAGACTGAAAGCTAACTCTGTTTCTGTTTTCACACATTTCTGTTTCTAATTGGACATGATAAATAGCATAAATGCAAGCTGCTTTCATATTTCTGTACATAATAAAGTCAAATTCTCATTTGATAATGTCCTACATCTAAAATTTTAATGAAGCATTATGATAAGAACCAATTTTCTCTGTTTAATCTAATCTGGACATAACAGGCTCAGAACAGCACAATTACTGTGCTATATCACATATATAGAAAATTACTTATTAGTACTGAGCTACAAAGTAGAGAAATAGAAGACTGCCAATGGCACAAAATGTTTAAGGTTGTAATTCCTGTTTGCACTGATAAGAAACCCTCCTAGATCCATTAGCAAATTAATTTTGTTGTTTACTCATGCTCACTTCCAGCTGCAGATCTTTATACCTAAGACTTTATATTTAAGATCATGGACTGCATGTACCTTGTCAAAGTGACTTTAGTCTTAGAAACAGAGATAGCAAAATGTATGTATTCACACACACAAGTTATTGATGGATTTTTGCTTTTAGTAAAATTATTTACCAAACAGTTTTTGATCTAATGCAAGTTGACAAATATACTGGACCAAACATTTATAGACTAAAAGATTCAAGATGAAACGTCAGATATCATGGCTTTCACTTTTGCTACACACCTCAATGCCTTAGCCTGAAGATACAGTATCCTGCCCAAGTCTCAACCTATAGCTAATGATCCTATTTTCTTTCCTACTCTATCATTTTTGATCCTCAGTGTCATCTATTTTTATTATAGGTATGATTGTGATAAGACAAGGCTTCTGGCATGCTGCTATTTATTCCGAAGAGTTCTTAAGGCAAGGAACAAGGAGAAAAAAGGCATCAACAGACCCACATAGAAAACAAACAGCACCATCATTGAAAAGAAGAGCCTGCAGAGCACATTGTTGGATTTGACAGCAAGTGAAATAGAATGACATGCAGGAGGGGGAGGTGAGACCCACTGCCAGCAGTTTATATGCTGTCCTAATGACTTCTTTGCTACCCGGCACTCTCAGCCTCATGACTCTGCTTATTGCCTCTATGAATCGTGTCAAGGGGTCAGTACCCCCTCTGGCAGGGAACAAAAACCTGCTATCCACATCTTCAAAGATGTGAAACCTCGCAAGAAAAAAGGTCCCCCTTTTCACACTGCACATTGTTTCTGTAGATTCTCTCTCCAGTGCTTTGTGTCTGAGTTACAAGAACTTAAAATACCAAGAAGCACAGAATAAACCATAAATTATCATAAATCCAAACCTATAGTTGTAGACATGGAAATAAAGGCAAAAAGAACAGAGGCTGTATGGGGGGGGAGGGATAAAGGGGGAGGAAGGGCTGTCTGAAAGACTTACAGCCTTTAAAGATCATGAGACAACAAAGATAGATTCAGTCACTGTTTGTTGGGAGATATGAGATTATATTTTGGGTATATTCCCACAGGCAAGGGTTGGAGGAAATACTTGATTAAAAGTTATTATGCAGTCTGCAACTAAATTATTTTCTGGGGCAAGAAGTACTGGGGAGATGTAGGTTAACACTTTTCCTTCTGCTCCCAGTGGAAATATGCTCCAGTATGTTTAAATATCCTTAAACAGCCAGCTGCCTTCTTTCTTTGCTCCTAGTGTAGTCTCTGTTGTGGGTAACTGCAGCAGCAGCCAATATAGACATGGGTACAGAATTTTAAGCCTTTGAAAGTATATTTGATTCTAGCACAGGCAGCATCCTTTCTTACCCTTTCAAGCACATATTGCACCAGGGATAACAGGAAGGGAGGAGGCAATGAGAACCGCTAAAGGATGCAACAACAAAGAGAATATTAGGAAAAGCAAAACAGAAGGAACAAGGGAGAAAAATCAGCAAATTATTCCTCTGTTTCAATACCTTTGCAGTGGGGATAATTCTAAACTGCCCAGAGGAGACGTTAGCATTAATACTTCCTTTCATGTTACCTTAACCTGGCTGACATACACCTGCAATCAGACTCTGATTCTGCAATTGTACAGCCAGAAGTATCTACTGCAGAATCTATGCAGCCAGGGCATAGCTAGAAGCAGCACAGCACATATATGTCCCACTGCCAAAACTCCAGGGCAGCATGGAAGGAGGCAGAACCATGGTACTGCAAGTTAATAATAAAATAATAAAAAATATTTTTAATAAAAAAATATAATAATAAGTATGAATGTAAATGTGTAGACAAAATCCACCTCCCTCCAACCACAACAACCCCCCCTGTCAAGCCAGTATTTCACTGATTGTGTCAAAATAGGCATGTAGCAGGCATGGAGTCTGGTGGTATCATCATCACTTTCTCCTGGCAATGAGCACTGGGACCACTGCCTCACACTGTGATGGTGCACAGCCAGTTGGCTGCTTTCAGATATGCAGAGGCCTTGGTGACACTACTACTTAAGTATAAGGAAAACCTTCCAAAACTGGAGTTTATATGCCCTACAGAAAATTTACTTCTTTATTCTTCCCATTCCTCAAAGAATTCTGTTTCTGCTACAATTTGGAACACCACAAACATAACACAGAAGTGTGCCATGTAGTCATGTTACTATATTTCAGCAGACGGCAAGCAGTATTGTTCCGAATGTCTGCAAAACAAGAATCTATGCCTATATCCTTGCAGGGTTTTGTTCCTGAAGAGTTTGGAGTTTCAGGAAAGCAGTGCTTCATGTAATTTTCTTCCATTGTTCTTAGCTCCACAATGCACATGTAAAAGTAAACAAATCAGATTCTCATTCTGAATGTGTTAATCACAGCCACATTTTGAGTACAATGAAGAATTAGAATAACTTGTACTTGTAGGTGTGCATATTAATCTACATAAAACACACATATGCACCTTCCTCAGATATGGGGAATGCAGGTACTGATTTCTTTCTCTTATTGTGTATTGTGGCTTAACTCCAGTGGAAGTCAATGTAATGAAGGTCACATATCAAGATTGTCAGATACAACATAGCAATTACCCAAGCAAGCAGCAACTGTGATCACTATCTGTTCCAGGAAGCAATTTTAAAGAAAAAAGATTTTATTCACATGCTCATGAGCCAGCAACATTAAGAATGTCCAAAGCTGACGATAAAAACTTTTGGCTAAGTATGCTACTAGCAGCGCTATAAAACTGCAAAGCTGAGATTGGTGGTGCCTGCAGGGGAAGATTCAGACTAAGACACAGAGACCATTTTGGTGTTGCAGGCACCATAGCACCAGCCACTGTTCTGAGTGACTGCTGGTCTGCAGAACACTTCTGTAGTCAAAGATATTTGTGGAAAGGAAATGTGTTGCAAAGCACTACCCAAATACAGATGTGTTTATGTGGGAAGTGGTCAGCAGTTTTTTTAAAAGTGCTTGGATGGCTCATGATCCATCCAGTCAGGGAACAACAGCAACATCAAAAACCTTACAATACCAACCTTATAATACCTACTATATATCATGACAAAAATTCTGATTAACAAACCACAGATTAGCAGGAATAATAAGTATCATATGAAAAGTTCTTAGTCTCAAATATGCCAGCAGCACTGAAAGACTTTGAATTAAGTATTTTAGGAGCATGAATTAATTACAGCTCATAAACATGGAAAGGAACAAGAATGATTTTAATAAACTCTTTGTCATATAGAAATCTTCCAGTTCTTCTTCCAAGGAATAAGGAACGCTCTGCAGGTCAATTGTATCAGATGAGACATTATAAGATAAGGTACTGAAAACAGTGTACCACAGAGCCTTGAAAAATGCCATGGGTGAGACTGGTTGACCCAAGCAATCTGTTCTGGCCTTATAATCTGTGACACTATGCCAGCTTGGTGCACCTTTTATCTCAGCATGGCTTGAAAGAAGCAGCACATTACTAAGATGATGGCAGAAGAATTTAGAAGAAGAAAAGAATAAAGGTTCTGTCTACCTCCATTTATTAATTTTTCCAAGGGTGGTATGAGATTTGATTCAATTCCTACCTGGGCGTGTATCTTTGTTATTTTGCTAACAGGTATTTGTGACGGCAGTTGTCTCTGTTGAACCTGGTTTATCTGACTGAAAGGGTTCACTATGTTTTGGGTCAAAAGCTGCCTATAAAAATAAATGATGGAAAGGACTACAGGACTGGAGGAGGAGATTTGAGCAGCTGAGTCCAGTTTCAGTCATTAAGAGCAGGCATTATCATACAAACAATAATAGAAGCTTATCAAGTATCAGCTTAAAACTAGACGCTGGTTTTGGCTTTACCATTCCTTCTAGAATATGGCTCCATAGTCTCCATTTCAGGTGAGAAGAAATCTTTCCAATTTGCAGCTGCAAGTGATTTATGGCTGGTTCACCCCCAAATAGCTTTGTCACAAACACACCATTTAGTTAAACTAGTTCTTCTCAGATTCCAGCAGTACCCTCTAGGACACTCTTATAGGAGACAACCACCCTCTCCACCCCCATCAGAGTTGTCATTTTACTTTGCTAACTAATCCAATATATTTTGATCTCGTGTAGTAAATATGCTTTCCCAAATGTCCTTTCTTACCATTGAGATCCTAGCACAGACTCAGGTCATTAGCCCCAGATGTGTGTCCTTGGCCCGTTTACTACCGTATCCATTTCTACCCTTCTGGTCCTCAAGATCCCCCCAAGTACAAGACTCTAGTAATGCCATGTACTACAGATGCTTCCTACATGTTTCATCCAGTTTCATTATCACACTCCTGTCTTTTACACTAAGGTCTTTATTGGAAATATTAGAGATCCATCCTGAGACTAGACCTTGAGGAAATTGTCTAGTAACCCATCTCATCTTGATCATTTGCCTCAAAGCATAATTCATTGTCATCTCTCATCTAAGGAGATTGTCATGGGTTCAGCAGTAGCAGTCATTTTTTTCTCCTTCTTGGTAGCTGGTGCAGCACTGTGGTTTTGATTTTGGGCCTGGGAACAGCGCTGATAACACCAGTGTTTTCAGTTACTGCTTGGTAATGTTTTGGTTTGATCAAGGACTTTTTGAGTCTCATGCTCTGCCAGGGAGGAGGGGGAGCCGGGAGGAAGCAGAGACAGGACACCTGACCCAGACTGACCAAAGAAGTTATTCCATACCACAGCATGTCATGTCCAGGATGTGAAGATGGAGGGCAGAGACCCGGAAGGGTGGTAGTGATGGACTAGGGGTGCACAGCATGGTCAGGTTTTTTGGTGCAGTGGGGGGTTCGCTGCTGGGGGGTGCACTGGCTGGGTCGGGCTTGGTGAGCAGTTGTATTTTCTTTCTTTGTATTTCTCTTGTATTATTACTGGTGGTAGCAGTAGTGATTTGTGTTATACCTTAGTTACTAAACTGTTCTTATCTCAACCTGTGCGAGTTGAATTCTTTTCAGTCTCCTCCCCATACCCCCCGGGACTGGGGGAAGAAAGAGGGGGAGTGAGTGAGTGAGTAAAACTGTGTGGGTGGGGGGCTTAAACCATGACAGAGATCCTTACCACAACTCAGTGCCTGTAATAATCTCCATTTTCACCATTTTAGCTAATCATTTCCCATGTGATACTGCATCAGATGTTTTGCTCAAGGTCAGATAGAGTTGATCTACTGTTTTTGTCTGCAGAATCATCTTTTTTTTTTTTTTTTGCTAGACACATGAATGAAGATTCTTATCGATCTTTGATAAGACAGGAAGTAAGATGGCCTGATACAATGTGCCTCTGACCAAGCCTTATTCTATTTTATCTCCCTTTCCTTTTATCTGCAGAATTTTAATTAGTGACTCTTTCAAAGTTTCTTACATAATTCTTACACACAAGTGAGGTAAGTACAGCTCACAAGCCACAACAAGATATTTGAAATCCTCTAGAAGACAATGTGATAATTAAACAAAGTGATAATATGTGTTTGATGCTGCTGTGTATGGCAGGGGAAGACAGAAGAACAACCAGATAACAACCTCTAACCTTTAAAGCTATGCACATTCTCCCTTCCCCTACCCAAAGAAAATGGCAAACGGCATTATCCAGCACAAAGTGGAAAACAACAGCAAGTAGAATAAAATTACTAAGATACAGCTGTACCAGCTCAAGTCAGCAGTCCCTCTCCTGCAGGGCTGTCTCCATCCCACAGCAGTGACCCATAGCTGGTCCCTAGGTAAGAGCACAGAAACAAGGAAAGCCTACAGTGCTACTTTCCCACTGGTCTCCCCTAGTTCCATGGGCTTGTGGCTGGTGAACCTTTGTGACAAAGGTGGGGTCTGTGTTGCTCCCACCCTGTAGAATGAAAGGTAGGCAGAAATTCATGCCATTTGCTGCAGGCAGGGGTACTGCACTGCACTGGGGCTGCCCAGAAGAGCTGCCTGTTGCCAAGAGCTTCATCTCTGCCTGAGCATACACCTTCCCAGGGGCTCCAAGAGGCTCCCACACGGCCCTGACAAGGCAACAAACAGTGCCTTCTTAATTTATTTGAAGGAAAGAGAGAGATTGCATCACTTCAGCTCACTGAATATTTAAGCTAATAAACTCACTGTGGAACTGGCACAATGGGAGAAGGGGGCACATCTGATTTCAATACTTTTACTAAAGAAAACTTTTAAACTTCTATTCCAGTGTCACATATGTTTATTAACTCATCACGACCTCAATTTTTACTGAACCGCTATATGAGTGATTATTTCCCAGTTTGGTTGAGGTAAGATTTGTGATTATTTTGTGCAAACAAAAAGTAAATATACGTGGGTTTATATCATGTTTACCTTGAGCACATAAGTGCTTGAGATTTTAAGCTTTCCCTGACATTGAATGTCTGTTGATGTTGCTTATAAGCTACTCTAAATCTTAAAACTGATTAAAAAAAGAAAGAGCATTCTGTGCCACCAGAACCTGTACATCATGCAAAGCTTCAAAGCTGATGGTATAGCTTACAGACTACCCTCTAAAGTTTGGGTGTTTTCCAAAACTGTGGTCTTCTCTCAAAAGAGCTTTTGCCTGTGGTGCAGATTTTTTAGGCTTGTGGCTGTGTTCCTCAACCACTATCACACGAGAACATTGCCCTCTGGTGTCATAAGCTGCGACTTTGAGCTTCAGAGGGTTACACAAATGCACGCGCACACACGCAAGTTCTCTCTCACCCCCTATTTTTCCTTCTCTTTATTCGCTGCGCTGACAGCCAGAGCTACAGTTCACAGGCATGTCAGCAGAAGGTACAGAAGGGGGCTGTTTTTTCCATTTCAATGGAGAAATTTCTGCAGTCATGTAACAATTCCCATGGGTATAAAAATAATCTTATCACACAACTTTACTGAAAGGTAGAATTAGATTTCTTCAGGTTGGGTAATACTGTTAAAATCTCAGCTGATTCTTTCTTTTGACTAATCAATCAAGTAATTTATTCATCCTCTTGAACAGGAAAGGTTTTAGGGGTTTAAGGTGAATATTAGACTTAAAGCTGACAAGACTGAAGTAAATGTTACCAACTTCTTTATGTTACCAGTAAATATGTTACCAGACTTTTTTCCAATCATTATTGATTTCTCAAGCCTGCTCTTGTGGACAGTGATGAGCTCTGCATAATTGCACACAGGCTTTCCCTTGAGTGCACAAGGGCATATTAGGACAAAGAAGTAGCAGGAAACAGCTGAATCAAATGCAAATAAGCCAAACAGTACCTGGGTGTTGGACGGCAGTATCAAAAGATAGAGGAAGCATTACTGTTTAAGAAGCTGGGGAAGGGACAGGAGTGATGCAGTGTGACTAACAGAGCTTAGATTTGGCTGGCCTCACAGGCTCTGATCTTGGATCATTTGCACAGAGCAGAATTGACAAGGAAAAGAGCCAGGTTATTTTCCCTCAACTCTTAAAGCTAAAGATAAGTTTTCCACTTAAATATTCCTAGTGTTTATTAAAGATGCCATTTTCAAAGGCATAGTTACCACAATGAATAGATCTCGTTGCCAACTAATTAGTCCATAAAGAATATATAGGCAGGCATTTTCTAAACAGTGAGTGATGATACCACAGGTGATCCCACTATTTCAACCAGGGAATTGCAGCGATTCTGAAAACCACAAGGTGCAATGGATATGAATCCTTAAATCAGAGCTATGGGCTGACTTAAGGGTGGCAAAGTGGTGCTGTTTGAAATGGGCTGCCTGTAACTCTCTGATGTTGTCTGATTATTATTATTTACCTTTTGCTCTGTGGGCTCCTACATCTAGCTTTAACCTGCTAACAGACAATGGTCTAGGCTCAACTCTGTGTGTAGGAGCCCTTACATCAACGGAAACATCTTCAGGGATTAATTTTTCTCCTTTTACTGTAGATTTTGGAGGGAAGTACAGCTCTCTTTCCCTAAACTTTAAGTCTTCCATTAAAAGACACATTCATTTGTAGAAGCAGATTTCCATCTGTCTGTGGACTTTTCCACAGATCCACCAAGCCAGCTGTTGACCCAAACTCTCCATTAGTGTACAGTCATGAATTAAACCCTTGTGATAACCTGAACACAGCAATTTTCTTCCCAGACTTTTGCAGGGCTGATAACTTTTGCATTATTAACAAAACAAAACAAATCATATTTCTGCCCTTACAAAAGAATAAAAATTGAAGAATTCAATTGAAGAATTGAAGGCTGGCATTATTTCTGTGCATCTCTTCATTTCTAAATGGCTTTTACAGAGGTCTTTGCTATCAGGAGCATTGAAAGAGAGGAAGTAGAAGGAATTAGAGAAACTGAAATCACTATAAAACTTAAATTCAAGAGGAACTTCAAGCTAGAATTCATGGGAAAAAATTACAGAAAAAAAAAGTTTACTTTTTATAAAGCAAATAAAATGTAAATAGCAGAAAAAGAACAATTTCTGAAAAATCTCTTGAAGCATCAAAGAAGGAAATAGGGAGATAACTGTATAAGACAAATTGCTAGCGGAGCCAGAATTGGAGTCTGCAAGCACTTCTTTATGATTACCCTTTCTTTTTTTAAATGCAGTAATAACCATGTAGCAAATGTGTATTTTGTTGTGCTTTTTATGTCATTATCAATGCCTATTTATGCTTCTCCTTATGCAGAGCTAGTATAAGCTTTTGGTGTATCTATGCCAGACCAAACCCAGTATCTGATCAGGCTGGAAGTTATTTTTGCCTCCTACATTACTTGTTGCCCTGATCAGTGTTTGGAGGGTTTGGCAGCAAAGAGTTTCAAACGTGTAGCAGGCTACAATGCTTCAATCTGGGTATGAAATTCAATGACAGTCTGAAATTCAGATTTTGTAGAGTTGTGACATAAACAAATACATAATTGAAAGACTTTCTCCAGAGCAAGTTGTTGACCAGACAGTGATGATACCAAAAAAAGGTGGAGAGAAATCATTGGAATCAGTGACTACCCTCTCACATCGGGGACCAGATATTCATGTTGTCCTGAAGATTTATTTGCAGTAATGCATGCCACACATCCTATGACTGGTAGGTCACATTTCTTTACAGATTTTTGCAAAGCAAATATTTCAATGAAAAATGCGCACAGAAATTATTAGAAGGCTGCGCCATCTGTGCTAGCCAATGAGCCAGAAGCTGTTGATTTGTTCTATATGTCAGAGTTTTCAGTTTTTCTTGCCACCTACTTCATTACTTTTACTTATATTTTAGTATTTCCAATAAATATAATGAGATGATTGCCACTTGTTACTCCTGAAAATCTGCTGAGCTGCCTCTTTGACTTCACTGCTGTTTGCTCATGCCTATCGCTATGCCACTGTTGGTGGAGTAGTGGTCTTCAGCAAGAGATTTACATGCTTGCCCCATTTCTCTCCAAGCATACTGTTAAAACATACAATAGGGATAACATCTAACAGAAATTCTTCTCCTTAGCTCCTCCATAGCTATCTCAAAAGTCTGATTAGTCAGACTTTGTAAATTGCCTCTGAGAGATACAGTCCTGTTAGCTGAAGGTGGGTCTGGAGCCACTGTAAAATGTTGAATAAGGCAAGTTGCAGCCACACTTACTTCCCCTTTCCTCTTTTATTTACCAGATTATAAATTTGCATACAGGCAGATCATACATTCCTGAGAATAGACACATGGGGGAAGAAGGTCTGCAGAAGAGAGTAGTCTGCTTCAGATACAGTAACACTGAGATCGGTCCAGACCCTGGCTCTGGAGGTGGCATAGAGGATCAGTTCCCCAGGCATCAGTCTGAGATGCCTCTCTTTCTACCCAGTGGGCACCCATAAGCTTTTCTGCTTCATGCATAGCTGATGCAAAGATCTTAGAGATAGAGGTCTTATCTTCCACATTAATGTAACATCTGGCACAGTGGAGAGCTGTTAAAGGCTTAAGACTTCAAGCAGTACTACCATGGTCCTGAGGAGGGTCACTAGGCTGATCAGGGGACTGGAGCACCTCTTGTATGAAGACAGGCTGAGAAAGTTGGGGCTGTTCAGCCTGGAGAAGAGAAGGCTGCATGGAGATCTCCTAGCAGCCTTCCAGTATCTGAAGGGGGCTTATAGGGATGCTGGGGACATTTTATTAGGGACGGTAGTGTGGCCAGTTCTCCCTCTTCAGAAGCCATCAGGAGAACTGGCTACACTGGATTTGGAGAAGGCTGAGGTTCTTAACGACTTCTTTGCCTCAGTCTTCACCGGAAAATGCCCTGACCACACCACCCAAGTCTTAGAAAGCAGATGCAGGGACTGGGAGAATGAAGTCCCTGGGCCCACAATAGGAGAGGATCTGGTTCTAGACCATCTTAGGAACCTGAATGTATACAAATCCATGGGACCTGATGAAATCCATCCGCGGGCCCTGAAGGAGCTGGCAAATGAAGTTGCTAAGCCACTGTCCATCCTATTTGAAAAACCACGGCAGTCAGGTAAAGTTCCCGAAGACTGGAAAAAGGGAAATATAACCCCATTTTCAAGAAAGGGAAAATGGATGAGCCGGGGAACTACAGACCAGTCAGTCTCACCTCTGTGCCCAACAAAATCTTGGAGCAGATTCTCCTGGAAGGCATGCTAAGGCACATGAAAAACAAGAAGGTAGTTGGTGACAGCCAGCATGGCTTCACTAGGGGGAAATCGTGCCTGACCAAGTTGGGGGCCTCCTATGATGGGCTTATGGAACTGATGGACAGGGGTAGAGCAGCTGATGTCATCTACCTGGACTTGTGCAAAGCGTTTGACACTGTCTCACATGACATCTTTCTCTCTAAGTTGGAGAGACATCAATTTAATAGGTGGACCACTCGGTGGATAAAGAACTGGCTGGATGGCTGCACACAAAGAGTTGTCCTCAATGGCTCAGTGTCTGGCTGGAGATGAGTAATGAGTGACATCCCTCAGGCATCGGTGTTGGGACCGCTCTTGTTCAACATCTTTGTTAGTAACATGGACAGTGGGATTGAGTGCGGCCTCAGCAACTTTGCTGATGACACCAAGCTGTGTGGTTCAGTTGATATGCTGGAGGGAAGGAATGCCACTCACAGGGACCTTGGAATGCTTGTGTGGTGGGCTACTGCCATCCTGATGAGGTTTAACCATGCCAAGTGCAAGGTCCTACAGCTGTGTGGGAGCAATCCCAGGCACAGCTCCAGGTTGGGCAGGGAAGAGATTCAGAGCAGCCCTGTGCAGAAGGACTTGGGGGTGCTGTTTGATGAGAAAATGAACATGAGCTGGCAGTGTGTGCTTGCAGCCCAGATAGCCAACCGTATCCTGGGCTGCATCAAGAGGAGCGTGACCAGCAGGTCGAGGGAGGTGATCCTGCCCCTCTACTCTGCTCTCAGGAGACCTCACTTGGAGTATTGTGTGTAGTTCTGGTGTCCTCAGCATCAAAAGGACATGGAAGTGTTGGAACAAATCCAGAGGAGGGCCACGAGGATGATCAGGGGACTGGAGCACCTCCCGTATGAAGACATGCTGAGAAAGTTGGGGCTTTTCAGCCTGGAGAAGAGAAGGCTGTGTGGAGACCTCAGAGCAGCCTTCCAATATCTGAAAGGGGCCCATAGGGATGCTGGTGAGGGACTCTTCATGAGGGGCTATAGTGATAGGAGAAGGGGTAATGGATTCAAACTTAAACGGGAAGTTTAGATTGGATCTGAGGAAGAAATTCTTTCCTGTAAGGGTGCTGAGGCACTGGAATGGGTTGCCCAGGGAGGTTGCTAATGCTCCATCGCTGGCAGTGATCAAGGCTGTGTTGGGCAGAGCCTTGGGTGGCATGGTTTAGTGTGAGGTGTCCCTGCCCATGGCGGGGGGGTTGGAACTAGATGATCTTAAGGTCCTTTCCAACCCTAACTATTCCATGATTCTATGATGCTATGACAAAGGGTAACGGGTTCAAACTTAAGCAGGGGAATTTTAGACTGGATACAAGGAAGAGATTCTTTACTGTAAGGGTGGTGAGGCACTGGAATTGGTTGCCCAAGGAAGTTGTGAATGTTCCATCGCTGGCAGTGTTCACGGCCGGGTTGGACAGAGCCTTGAGTGACCTGGTTTAGTGTGAGGTGTCCCTGCCCATGACAGGGGTGTTGGAATTAGATGGTCTTAAGGTCCTTTCCAACCCTGACTATTCTATGATTCTGTGCTTGGTAGAGACAATTAGATAATTAATTATTTTCCTGAAAACCTTCTTCTCTAGTATGGCTTGTCAATACAAATATTGACTAGATTAATTTAATGTCAGAGTTGCAGGAGCAGCCTTACGGTTATTTTGTATTTTAGTGTTGGTTTAGTGTTCATCAAGGCTTTGTTCATATTAGACAATGGCTATCACAGGGATCAAGTGTCTCTGGGACACTCAGAACTGAACTTGAACATTTATTTGCACCCAGGCCCAGTATTGCCACCCTAACCCAATAAAGCCCTTAACTGGGTGCTGGGAGGCTCCGGCTGTTTCACCTTGGGTGTTGGAGATAATGCTGTCACTGCTTCTTTCGGAGCCTCTTCCTCATGCAGTTGCACAAGCGGATAAACCCTGTAACTTCCCAGATACATCCCATTTCCTCAGACTTTTCCCTCCCTTGGCAGCTGCTGAAAGGAGATGAGATGATGCCCAAGCCTGCTGTAAGTTCTCACTGGTCTCTTGAAAGCAGTACACATAAACCTCAACATAAACTGATATAACTCCATTATTCTCAGCAGAGCTACACCCATGTATGTAAGATACAGATCTTGTTGCCTTCCAATAAACTGAGACCATATTACCCTTGGTGGTGTCTGTTTAGTAGTTACTGTTGTGAGCTACTGTTACCAACACAGTTTACTCTTCAGCCCGAATCTCTTCAGTGAATTGAGGCAGTCTATCATAGAATCATAGAATAGTTAGGGTTGGAAAGGACCTTAAGATCATCTAGTTCCAACACCCCTGCCATGGGCAGGGACACCTCACACTAAACCAGGTCACTCAAGGTTCTGTCCAACCCAGCCGTGAACACTGCCAGCGATGGAACATTCACAACTTCCTTGGGCAACCAATTCCAGTGCCTCACCACCCTTACAGTAAAGAATCTCTTCCTTGTATCCAGTCTAAAATTCCCCTGCTTAAGTTTGAACCTGTTACCCCTTGTCATAGCATCATAGAATCATGGAATAGTTAGGGTTGGAAAGGACCTTAAGATCATCTAGTTCCAACCCCCCCGCCATGGGCAGGGACACCTCACACTAAACCATGCCACCCAAGGCTCTGCCCAACACAGCCTTGATCACTGCCAGCGATGGAGCATTAGCAACCTCCCTGGGCAACCCATTCCAGTGCCTCAGCACCCTTACAGGAAAGAATTTCTTCCTCAGATCCAATCTAAACTTCCCGTTTAAGTTTGAACCCATTACCCCTTCTCCTCTCAATACAATCCCTAATGAAGACTCCCTCCTCAGCATCCTTTACCCAGGGCAGTGATTTCAAGTGTAGATGTATAAACACAAAGTCAGGAACTGACAGCAGCCTGCCTTTTGGGAAAACCTGGTTTTCATTTCCTTCCTTTAGTGCAATCACTCATTTTTAATGAGTTTGGTTTTTTTTTTAAATGTTGCAATATTATGTAATGTTATTAATTTATGGAGGAAAAGCAACATGTAATCAATCAATAGACACATTAATCTTGATATTGAATGCCTATTCTAATGATATTTTAGTCTCCTGGTAACATTGCTAATGATTTGCCATAATGAAACAGAGAAAAATTGTAGTTATTTCACTGGATTCTGAAACAGTATGAAATCAAGTGAGCGTTACACTGATTTTGTGAAAATGTGCTGCTGGTTGCAATTCTCTCTGTATTCAGCAAACCATGAAATAACACTCTATCACATTCCTGGCACTTGAAAACAGGGGAGCAGTCCTAAGACAGTGGTCTTCTGACAATATCTAGCAGAAAGGTGAATGTGCTGAAACAAAGGACTTCCTTTCTTCCCTCCTCCCAGTATCTGAATATTCATAAAGAATCAGTTTAACAATTTTCCAGAGCCTAGATCACTGGAAAAATGGAAATTAATTGTTGCAGTCACTTCATTACTCGACTGTCAGTGTTAATAGATGTTTAGCACTGCAATAAGAGCAGCAGCAGTGCATGATTTTATCATTGCAGATAAGTGCTTTTAAAGTGACAGCTCACCATGAGCAGTTGAGCCAGGTGCTGTGCACCAGTGATATAGCTCAGGAAGCCCTTGCCCTGCTTGTGGGGAGAGAGAGGGATCAGAGTACTACAGCTCCCTGATCCTGGCTCTTCTGAGCAGCTTACTCACGGCAAGCTTGTCTCACATGAATAGTACAGAGCAATCACAGAGAAAGATAAGTCAAAGTCCATATGCAGCACAGAGTAAAAGCAACAAAACATTTAGAAGGATGTACTCTTTGCCATTTCTTCTAAATTTCCAGAGGACAGGAATGGTTTGTCTGTTGCATACCATTGTGAAGCGAGCAATTTCCTTCCATGACTTTTACCTTCATCCTCACACTTCCTATTTTGGAAATAGGCTAAGCTATCAAAAAAAAAAAAAGGCAGAAAAAAAAAAAGGGGGGGGGGGGGTGTTGTCTGTGTGAATCCAGACCTGCATAGAATGTCTGTGTTGGTGAGTTTGAGGATATGGGATATGGTTGTGCCTGGTCAGAGGCTAGATGTCCTGGAACCACACCTCAAAGTTCTTGTTAAAGATGCAAGAGGATTTCCAGAGTCCTTTCTTCATGTGGAAATCCATCCAAAGAGAATACAGACTTCTCAGAAAAGTGTATCTAACTGAACAAGTTCAAACCCTGACAAGACAAAGGAGTGGGTTGTTGTTGCTCTTACTGTTGTTATTATTATTTTTATGGGAGAAGGTGCATAGTGAAAATGATCTGACAATACGGAACTTGCTGCTCATCCTTTTTTGCCAAAGGTTGAGTAATGCTTCAGAAGAAGAGGCCAGGTTTAACCAGCAAACAGTAATTGTTATAAATTCATAACTGTCAGAGCTTGCCTATACAAGATGAAACATTTCACTGACCTTTGCTAAAGTTTCAAGGCTGTTATACAGTCACCCAGACATGAAAGGTCTTTGATTTGAGGCTACCAATGCTGAAGCTCTGTTTGCTCAAGCTAGTTTCATTGGTTTTTTTCCTATAGACTTTGTTCTGCAGACCTCACTTTCTCCATCTCCTTCTGCACTTACAAGTCTCAAAGCGCCAGTTGAAAAGGAATTTTGAGTGTCTGTAATTCACTGCAGAAACTTTCCAGGCTGCTGAGGAGATAGATGAGACACTAACACTGACAGCATCAACAGAATATATCCTTCAGCACCAATAAACTGTATCAGTGCTTGTTTATTGAGTTTGGGTCTTTTTTCACCTGTCCAAACTGATGGCAAATTATCAAGGCAGTGCTACATAGGTTTGATAGCATACTTACTAGCTGACAAATTCTCAAAGCCACATGAAACTTTAGACTTGTACAAGGAGATAACCAACATGTTGTCTCTTTCTTCCCTATGTCAGCTGTAAAACACACAACGTGCAGGGACAAGCTTTGCTCTCAAATTGCATACATTATTTCTAATGCCCTTAGAGCAGTACCTATGCTCCTATACACTTCTTCATCCTAGTTCCCACCCCAGCAGGTAAAGAAGACCTTTAAAAGCATAGCACAACCCTTTTAATGTAGTGGCAATTGGGCTATGTAGAGTGAGCTGAGCTTGGACATTAGATAAAACCTTTGGCGCAGGTTGTAAGACTGAAGCACCAGTTCACTACTTTAATGTTGAGCCTTGCATCTTCTTGAAAGCAAATTCAGAAAGCTGCCAGAGTTTCATTTCTCTGTGGGAAACAGAGATGGCACAATGCCTGTAGTCTGTGATGAATGTTAGCAATGTAAACTGCTTTAGAACCTCATGTCTTTGGAGGCTCCATTTGCAGATTTTCGTACTTCGGCTGAATGCAGGCGCTGCTACAGCAAAACTTTCAGATGACTCAGCTGTGCCTCCTCTGGTAAAACATCCTCCTGATTGTCAGCAGTTAAACTGTTGGACAACAGAGCAAAAAAGAAATATGTCTGGTTCTCCTGGTGCTGGGGGATATGAATGCATAAACATCCGAAAATCTTGCTTTTTTGCTGCAGTCATGGGCATTGAATTTGTCACTGAGCATTGTGAAATATGCTGTAGTATTCAGCATGGAAAATATTACATCAGAATACATTGGTTAAATAGCAGTAAAACTGAAATATAACCATATGCTACCAAGTGAACAGTCAGCAGAAACTGCTGACTTTTGGCATGTCAAAGCCCATGAGGTAGATTGTGTCTTTCAGAGGAGGGGTAGTGTAGGACAACCAGGACAAGTAATTCTGGTACACAGCTGGGACAGAACTAGCTATTTCCCCCACTTCAGATCATAGAAAGGAATAATTTATTCTATGATAAAAAAATATGACTTTTGTAGGTGTACTGTGAGGAGCAGACTTAAAGTATTACCTCAGAAACTGACTCCCCACAGTGCACTGCTTGCTTTAATATGAGTTCCTAGAGTTAAGTCCTCATAGGTCCTCTACTGGCAAACACAGAAGTGAAATTCTCTGGATTATAGGTTTCAGAAATGGAGTAAAAAAATTAAGCCACAGCAGCAGTGAATTTTGTATGATAGAAAGGGATTTGACTTATCTACTTACCTTTCTGACTGCTATTTGTTTATTCCACATGATAAGATGTCAGTCATGTTGTGCTTAAGGGTCCCTGCAATGAACAGAAAGTTTCTTCTTTGGAATGTATTTACATGCAAATACAAAGCTAATACTATAACTGATAATTTGGGAAGATGTACTTTCCAGAAACTGTTTTCAATTTCAGATTTACCTTTCAATTCCCCTGCCTTTGTTCTTTAGCTTTATTATTGCATCTTTACAACTAAATGCACTTTTTCTGTTTTACTAGGTCATAGAATCACAAAATGGTTTGGGTTGGAAGGAACCTTAAAAGATCATCTAGTTCCAACACCCCTGACATGGGCAGGGACACCTTCTGTCCTTGAAAAGAAATGCTCTGAGTATTTCTAAATACTGTGTATTGCTCTTTTCATCACATATAAATTGGTGGTTATAGCATTCCAGAGGCAATATGTCTACCAAGTTGACTGAAACAAAGATAAATTATCTGGTTTACGCTGCACAAATTCTCTTCTTTATATAAACACACACATCTATGTGACTATCTAAGTTCATTACAATAATTTATTATAAATAGTGGATAATGTTCATCAACCTATCGTCAGATAGATACGTAATCTACTCATTTAAATTAAAAAACTAAATTGGGGAAAAAAATCTTTTCTTTTTTTTTACCTGTGTCCTGGCTGAGTAAAAATAAACTCTAATTACTAAAACATTCTGAATACAGATATTTTGAGGCAGTATTTTCCAGTGAAATATACAGTAACATTTCTATTAATTTCAAATCTGAACTGTTTTGATGAATATTGTGGGTTTTATAAATACAAACCAGACACAAATAACAAAGGTCTAATAGGCAAACTAATGAACCTCTGAGGGTAGCTACCTTCAGGGAAAATTATGGAATTATGTTACCAATGAATTTATGGTAAACACCTGCTAACACACTTCACTATTTATATTTCAGCAAAACCATTACATTTAACAACAATTCTCACCCTGCTCTGTATGACTCCATGAGACTGAAAATTAGGAAGGTGACTGTCAGCTTCGTGCTCCATCAGTCCCAGGGCTGCCAGCAAATATACCGACTTCCCTGTGGTGGGGCAAGCCTCAGGGGCTGTGCTGTCCACAGGGGATCACATGCTGGGTGTGCTGCTTAGCCCAAGCACACTCTCTGCATAAGAACAAGAAATAAGCAGATACTTAGAGTGTAGAAGAATCAGTTTTCCAAATGGGACAACACATAGCCTTTTACTCCTCCACACCTGCACAAAGTTTCTTACTAAGCTGGTATGCTGTGTAGTTACAAATTTGTCTTTATTTCCACTGTTTCCATAGCCTTAGTCTTGAGCTACCTGAGGTTTTGACCTGGCTGGGTCTGGGTATACTAGGTGCATTTCTGAGCAGAGGCCAAGAAATCAGAATTCATTTAAAGCATAATTCCTGTCTGTGCCTTGGAGGAGGCAGGGGAGAAAGGAAACAGCTTAAGTTATCATTTGATGCTTCCTCATGGGTAAGGCATAGTTTCAAAACTAGACAAAGGTTTCTAATCACTGGAAAATAAATATCTGGACTCAATGCCAATAAAAATATTGAGAACAACATAACCTCCCACACAAGTGGAAGATAAAATGAAGTTTCTGACATTTCTGGCAGAATTATGCAATGTGGTAAACCATGACAGAATAGAGCTGGACTTCATGATATAGGTCTCTTCGAGTCCTAGGACTTAGGTTCCTATAAACCAACAATAACTCAGAGAAACAAAGCTGTGTCAGGAAGGGCAGACAGAGACAGCTATCTGCATACACCAAAGGAAACCTCACTTCTATGCATCAATTCCTACTGCAAAAGTATTACGTTGATATGCATGAAATTGTTTTGCCTCAGGAAGCCTATTTTATCTTTTCTTGATTGAATTATTACACTTATTTAAATATTATTTAAATTCACATCTTGCCATCCAAACATAACAAAGCCTAGAAAGGAATTTAGGATGACATAGAGCAAGTTGAAGTGATCTTCAATTTTTAATCCCTGTCTTCCCATTCAAAACAAAAACGATGAATGTGTCTTCAGGAAGTGAATCATTGCTGCGGCATTATAAATTTACAGATGGTTCTAGCAATAACCAAATGAGTTCATATCTCTGATGTAACTCCCATCAAATTACTGGCACTACATCAGGAATTAATTTGCTTTAGACTTATACAAGTCAAACAGAAAACTGTAGTAACATCACTTTTATACACTCCATTCATTAAAATTATAAAATACAAGAATTTATAAATTTACACAAATTCCTTTTGTAAATCACTTTGTCAACATGTAATACATTTCAGTTATGCATGGATGCTTAAGATTAGTTACTCTCTGAAGTTATTTCTCCTTCTTGAATTTTCAGAATCTAAGTGGCTCTCTCAGACTAGACTCCTTTTACACTATCATCTGAACTAGGCAAAAGGAGTTGCACCTTTAGTGTCCAGTAAGACCGGGTGGAGGGACTTCAGTGAAGGAAGGTATTTAAACATAGCTGTTTTCTTATCAGTCCAGCCGTAGTTTTAATTAGGATGTTACTCAGGTAACATAGCTTTAAAACTTTTCCAGTTTCAAAAGTAATGTGTTTTGTTAAGCCCATTTTCATCTGAGATTTCACAGGTGTTGTTGCTTGCCCTCCTGGAGTACCTAGAGGAAAGGTCCACAGAATAACAGTCTCAGTTCACAGGTATTGAAGAATTCTCTACTCCAAGAGTTTGCAACAAAATACACAGTAAAAAGCAACAGGGGAAGATAGACACCAAACAGAAAGGGCAAGGAATACAAAATATCTAGGAAATAATTCTATTATAATAAACACCTTAGTGATTCCTGGATCTGGAAAAGCACCATGCAATGGTTTTGTGGATCAGTCCAGCAGGTTCCCCGTATATAAACATTTAGATGGCAGAAAATGCCAGGAATCTTGAAGGAAAACTACTATTGTAGTTGATGAATTCATCTTTATAGGGAAAATGTGGGGGTTTTATTTATTTTGACAATAGCTTAATGCAGTTCAGGGAACAAAAGAACCAGATCTATTTTCCATCCTGCTGAATAATAAAGTTCTTAAAAGACTGGAAAAAAAAATTATGCAAAACCCAAAAACCAAAAAACCCACACATAGATTTTTGTCAAGATTTCTAATTTCATTAATTTTTTAAACTTTTTTGGGCTTGACCTTAGTCCTGAAGGTATAATATTAAAATGCTATGAGGTAGACTGACATGGATGCATGGATGGACGGACGGATGGATGGATGGATTGATGAACAGACATATATGCACACAATCTGTTTGGAAATAAATAAATCTGTGATATACTGTCAATATCTTTATTAGAACTGCATAAAAATGCCTGCAATATCTTATCTCAAACTTGATTTCTAAATCTCTCTAGGTATGCTCAGAACCAAGTTTAGAAAGCTGGCAGCCAAACACAGTTATAATACACGTTTTTCAGTCATGGCTGAAGGCACATTGTACTATACCTAAACATATCTCTCTCAGGATTGCAGAATGAGAGGATTATTAAAATTAATAGAATTGATATTTGTACACTGGAAAAAATAATTGCTTACAATATGAAGTGCTGAAAAATGGTGATTGACTCAATATCATGTTAGTAAGCATTTGTAACACAGTGGATAATTTTTCAATTACAGTTTTTTATGACATTATTAAAGCTAGGTCACTTATTGCACTAATCTCCTCTATTATGCCTCCTTCTATAATTACGTTAGTTACTAAGCACAGTGTTTTTTAAAGAAATCATGCTTGCCATTAAATATTTCAATCTTACCTATAATGAGATCAACATTAACAAGCTGCTATCAGTATTTGTCATGGGTTCAGCAGTAGCAGTCATTTTTTTCTCCTTGGTAGCTGGTGCAGTGCTGTGGTTTTGATTTTGGGCCTGGGAACAGCGCTGATAACACCAGTGTTTTCAGTTTACTGCTTGGTAATGTTTTGGCCTGACCAAGGACTTTCTCAGTCTCATGCTATGCCAGGGAGGAGGGGAAGCCAGGAGGAAGCAGAGATAGGACACCTGACCCAAACTGACCAAAGAGGTATTCCATACCACAGCACGTCATGCCCAGGATGTGAAAACGGAGAGCAGAGACCTGGGAGGGTGGGGTGGTACATTGCGGGGTTCGCTGCTGAGGGGTGCACTGGCTGGGTCGGGCTTGGTGAGCAGTTGTATTCACTTTCTTTGTATTTCTCTTGTATTATTACTGGTGGTAGCAGCAGTGATTTGTGTTATACCTTAGTTACTAAACTGTTCTTATCTCAACCTGTGGGAGCTGCATTCTTTCAATTCTCCTCCCCATCCCCCCAGGACTGGGGGAGGAAAGAGAAAAGAGTGAGTGAGTGAGCGACTTCATGAGTTTTAGAGGCTTAAACCACGACAGTATTGTAGGAAGATTTCATCAACAATGAATTAAAACATGGAAGAGACAAGTTACAACTTTAATTTATTTTAACCATTCTTTCTTTTTATTTTGTGAAGGTTAAAAAAATGTTTGTATGGAAAAAAAAATCTGTCTTTTAAAGGTATATGCAAATATACACATGCAAAAATAGGTATCAGGTGAGGAGCAGTGCATCTTCTCATTCTTCCCCTATGCACATTAAATTGCTCCAGCCTCAGCATATTTCTTTGCAAGCGGGAATACTGTTGTGGGTAAAAGAAAGTCAGTGAACATAATGTACTATATTTGGAAGTTCAACTATAAGGTATAAAATGAGCCCTATGCAAGACATCTTCTGTGAAAGTAAATATTCCAGGGAAAAGGTCCAATCAGATATCAAAATAAGATAAATCAATAGAAAAATAGAAATCGAATAATCGTATAGCTTTTGCAACAGAATGAAGCAGATGCTGCATTTCTTTGGGGACATATGAATTGTGGTATGTGAAGTAGCAATCCTAGGCAGGAGCAGACACCAAAGAATCCAAAACCCACAAAGAAATAAGAGGAAAATATTGCTAATAAGGTTAATGAAAACTCACATAGGATAATGACTGACTCCAGATGTATTGAATGAAATCAAGATACTGTGCTCTATCACTGCAAAATGGCTGTTAATGTCAATAAGGACATAGAATAATAGAATAGCTAGGGTTGGAAAGGACCTTAAGATCATCTAGTTCCAACACCCCTGCCATGGGCAGGGACACCTCACACTAAACCATGCCACCCAAGGCTCTCTCCAGCCCGGCCTTGAACCACACCAGTGATGGAGCATTCACAACTTCCCTGGGCAACCCATTCCAGTGCCTCACCACCCTTACAGGAAAGAATCTCTTCCTCATATCCAATCTAAACTTCCCCTGGTTAAGTTTGAACCCGTTACTCCTTGTCCTATCACCACAGTCCCTGATTAAGAGTCTCTCCCCAGCATCCCTATGGGCCCCCTTCAGATATTGGAAGGCTGCTCTGAGGTCTCCACACAGCCTTCTCTTCTCCAGGCTGAAAAGCCCCAAATTTCTCAGCGTGTCTTCATACGGGAGGTGCTCCAGTCCCCTGATCATCCTCGTGGCCTTCCTCTGCATTTGTTCCAACAGTTCCATGTCCTTTTTATTTTGAGGACACTGTAACTGTACACAATACTCCAAGTGAGGTCTCCTGAGAGCAGAGTAGAGGGGCAGGATCACCTCCCTCGACCTGCTGGTCACGCTCCTCTTGATGCAGCCCAGGATACGGTTGGCTTTCTGGGCTGCAAGCACACACTGCCAGCTCATGTTCATTTTCTCATCAAACAGAACCCCCAAGTCCTTCTGCACAGGGCTGCTCTGAATCTCTTCCCTGCCCAACCTGGAGCTGTGCCTGGAATTGTTCCAACCCAGCTGTAGGACCTTGCACTTGGCATGGTTAAACTTCATCAAGTTGGCAGCAGCCCACCTCACAAGCGTGCCAAGGTCCTCTGCATGGCATTCCTTCCCTCCAACGAATCAACCGAACCACACAGCTTGGTATCATCGGCAAACTTGCTGAGGGCACACTCAAGTCCCAATGTCCATGTCACCCACAAAGATGTTGAACAAGAGCGGTCCCAACACCGACCCCTGAGGGACACCACTCATTACTTGTCTCCAGCCAGACACTGAGCCATTCCCCACAACTCTTTGCATGCAGCCATCCAACCAATTCTTTATCCACCAAGTAGTCCACCTATCAAATTGATGCCTCTCCAATTTAGAGACAAGGATGTCATGTGAGACAGTGTCAAACGCTTTGCAGAAGTCCAGGTAGATGACATCAACTGCTCTACTCTTGTCCATTAGTTCCATAGCCCCATCATAGAAGGCCACCAGATTGGTCAGGCATGATTTCCCCTTAGTGAAGCCATGCTGGCTGTCACCAACCTACCTTCTTGTTTTTCATGTGCCTTAGCATGCCTTCCAGGAGAATCTGCTCCAAGATTTTGTTGGGCACAGAGGTGAGACTGACTGGTCTGTAGTTCCCCAGCTCATCCATTTTCCCCTTCTAGAAAATGGGGGTTATATTTCCCTTTTTCCAGTCATCAGGAACTTCACCTGACTGCCATGGTTTTTCAAATAGGATGGACAGTGGCTTAGCAACTTCATTTGCCAGCTCCTTCAGGACCCGCGGATGGATTTCATCAGGTCCCAAGGACTTGTATACATTCAGGTTCCTAAGATGGTCTCGAACCAGATCCTCTCCTATTGTGGGCCCAGGGACTTCATTCTCCCAGTCCCTGCATCTGCTTTCCAAGACTTGGGTGGTGTGGTCAGATCATTTGCCTGTAGAGACTGAGGCACAGAAATCCAGAGTACCCGGCTCTCCCGATAGCTTCTGGAGAGGGCCTACTTTGTCCCTAGTCAGTCTTTTATTTGCAATGTACCTTTAGAATCCCTTCCTGTTATCCTTAACATCCCTAGCCAAGTTTAATTCTAAGTGGGCCTCAGCTTTCCTGACCTGGTCCCTAGCATTCTGGACAACATCCCTGTATTTTTCCCAGGCTGCCTGTCCTTGCTTCCACCTTTTATAAGCCTCTTTTCTCCTTCAAATTTTCCTCATCAGCTCCTTATCCATCCAAGGAGGTCTCCTGGCCTTCCTGCAGCACTTCCTTCTAGTTGGGATGTATCGCTCCTGAGCTTGCAGCAGGTGATCCTTGAATATCAACCAACAGTTCTGGGCCCCCCTGCCCTCTAGGGCTACATCCCATGGAGCAGCTTCCATACTGAGCAGGTTCCATAATTTGAAACAGTCTGTTTCTCATAAATTTTATAAACTCTAAGCTACCAATACCCCTTAGAGATAAAGATCAGTGAGTATGTCTATTGATGTTACATCAGGAATTAAAGAAAATCACATGTATTCATTAGGGTGGGCAGAAGAAAGCTAAATCAATCTAAGGGTCACAAGCACTGGTGTTTCTAACACTCAGAAGGAGTTATAGCAGATACAGAAGAGAAAGTTCACAAGGAAAAACCCTGGACCAGATACCTACCCTAGTGAGCCAAACTACATTCTGCCACTGGCTTCTGATGAGATTAGGACATCCCATGACCACTGCCAATTGCAATCATAAACATCTACATTAAGAAACACAGACTAGAATCATTACCCAAGAAAGTTAATGAAGTTTAAACAAGAAGAACATAAAAAGGAAATATATGCTTTTTTCCCCCCACCATTTGCATGTATTTAAGATGCCCAGTGAAGCTAAAAATCAATACATACATGAAATAGAGAAGGTCCCTCTAAGACCAGATGAGCAAGTGAAAATTTGAGAAATCTGAATGCATTGAAATCAAGTTTTGATGGTAGAAAGTTGAGAAACTGTTTTACAGTAAGTTTTTGTAATGCAAGCGCAAACTGTGTAAGTACTCCCAGATATAAATTAAAGGTTTTTCAGGGACATCTTCAAGGATTTTCAAAGATTTTCAAATTCTTAAAGTTAAGTTTAAGGCTTTTTCAAGATAAGCTATGCAAACAGAAAGTGGTGTAGCCTAGACAACCCTTGCTGGCCCAACAAAAAACTCAAAATTGTCATTTGAGTATTTATGACGCATATTTTTATCAGGCTCCTAAAGCAGCTTTCTCTTGTTAAACAAATGTGTGAAACAACTTCCTACAGCTTCATTTCTACTATAAAAGGAAGTGTTGAACTCTTTATTGTGTTATATCTACCTTCTTATACAACCTGACAGAGTTCCGTGAAGTCTTATTTAATTTCAAATGCATATGAAAACTCATGCTTTTACAGTGGGAAGTCATCAAAGTCACATAGGATAAAACCGATATTGTAGACTATAAAATAAAGCCTGACAATCTGTCCAGAATGTAGACATAATGATTTCCTTCAAAGCTACAAAAATATACTGGCATAAAACTGCTGTTATTCCAAAAAGGATCAGATCCTCTAAGTTGAGAAAGCAAGAGTATATGTTTAGCAAGAAATTCATTGCCCTGATGAGACCAGAAATAGGAATTAAACCAATATTTTGTGCAGCATTTAAGGAAAAAATATAAAACAAAAGTGAAAACAGGCGTTGTCTTTCTTTTCTTTAAAAAAAAAACCCACAAACCAAACCACTGAACAAGTAAAAAGCACCCCTAAAAGTCTAAAAGTTTGGCTTGGGTTTCTTTTTTGATTTGTACTTTTATTACAAATAGCTTTGGCAGCCATAATTGAGTGCTAATATTATTTGTTCTAGCACACTGAGTGTAAGAGAGCAAGCTGATCTGAACTATTTTTTGTTTACTCACTATATATTTACAGACATTTAGCCAAACTCACATGTATTGTCAGAACTGAAGACTTGCACAAAATTGCTTCTGAACTATACATTCATTCAAATTGATGCTGGTCTCCTAGCATTGACCTTCTAATGGTGCAGAACATTTTTCCTGCTTAAACCACAGCTTTCCAAGGAAGGAACTTCCATAATTTATTAGGAGAAAAATTTGGAGATACATTTCCATATCTTCAGTTAATTTGATATAGTCTATTAAGAAGAAAGCACAATAACATGAATCCATACTGCTTATTACTCTGCAGTACTGTCTCCTTTTTCCTAGTCTTGATAGAAAAGAGCATTTGCCACTGCTTTAATCAGGTACACAGGCAAAGGACTCTCAGAAAAGTAGGCCAAATCAATAGCCTTTTGCTGGCATAAAGTCATACATTCATTCATTACAAGGCCAGAATAGACCCCAATAATTTTGGGGGTCTGACTCCTATATAGTAGGACTTCCTGAATTAATTCCTTTTTGAAGCAGAACACACATCATATAAAAGCACAAAAGCACATCATATAAAAAAGTATTGAAACTACATCCAAACACCTCTGGTAACCCTACACATTTTAACCTGGATGAGACCAGGTAAAAACAAAGTAAAAACACCTTATTAAGTTTAAAATTACTGTATGAAGATTTTTCAGGTTTTATGACTTATAACACAATGTTCCTGCAATTTAGAGCCAGAATTCCGTGACAAAACAATCTTTCCCTCCTTAAAGTATATTCTTATGTGATTATAAGGGTCTTTTTCACTTTCCCGAAGGCCTAAAGAACTTCTGGTCTCAGTTGACAGCAGTCAGCTGTCTAGAGACTAAACTAGCTGTTTCCTATATTTTAATGTCTTCAGTGTCATGAAGAGACTAAAGTGTGACAGCAGATTAAATCTGCATGCCATATGACTGTGCTTCCATCATGAAAATGTTCATAGCTGATGTTTCCAACCTACGGGTCCCACAGTGGTACATGAAGAGCCTGGCCTGCCTGATGGCATTTCATATCAAATCCAAGCAGTTCTGGAGGCACTGTGAGAGACATAATTCTTGCAGAATGAGGCATGCTTCAATTCTTGCTAGTGAGAACACGGTGTCAAAAGAGAGATTTGTGATCTCTCTTACCCAATTATTGACCAGATACTTTTTCCTAAGTGGCTTAGATTCAAACAGTTTGGATGTGAAGGGATTTTGATCCCTATCATCGGCTGAAGCATGTTTTTGGGAGGCAGAACACATGTACTCTGTATCTACTGAGACTATCAAAATCTTCTTTAGTGAAGGGAAATTGGCAATATTAGTAAGTCAATGTTTAGACACTCACTTAAGCAATGACTTTTGATGAACTTACAAACTGGCTTCTAAGTCTTAATTTTGAGTGATTTTTTTTATATAAGTTAATGTGAAAAACTGGTAGAAGGGTTTATCATAGAGTCATAGAATGGTTTGGGTTGAAAGGGACTTTAAAGACCATTAAATTCCAACCTCCTACCATGGGCAGGAGCAACCTGGCACTAGACCGGGTTGCTTAATGCTCCGTCCAACCTGGCCTTGAACACTTCCAGAGATGGGGCAGCCACAGCTTCTCCAGTTGTTGTGACATTCTGTTATGGCTGTTCTCATCACCCTCACAGTGAAGAATTTTTTCCTAATATCTAATCTAAATCTACCTAATTCTAAATCTACCTAAAATCTAAATCTATAAATCTATACCTAATCTAAATCTACCTAATATATAAATCTATGTAATCTATCTAATCTAATTCATGACACTGAACTTCTAGTTCCAGAAAAAGCTTGTTCAAAATTTGTATGACACTAATGGACATTAATGATGTTACCTGGTGAATTCCTCCAAGCAAGGAATAAGAATTATTGACTTTGGAGGAACCAAGATTTATCTCATCACACAATAACACATTTCATTATTTTGTATTAATATCATCTTTAGAAATGTAACACACACTTATGTCTGCTAATGCTGTTCAGCCTAATGTATTAAACCAGATCTTAAAATGCCATTAATATAATACTATGTTACTGAAGATGTTAGTCACTGTCATCACTGTTTTGCAACTGATGTTGAACAGAGCCACAAGATCTAGCAAGAAAATTCTACTATTTTCCAACTCAATCCAGATAAGTGTGCAAAGCTAAGGATAAATCAGACAGGCAATACTCTTCTTATAGGAATACGGGTTTATATGAACAAACTGCTACCTTTCAGTTCCTAATTTGGGATTCAGCCTGTCACTGGTTTTAGTCAGCTCAGTCTCACAAGTCACATTTTGAAAGGGTGTTTTGGGAAAGGAAATGCAGCTTAGCTTTGAGTAAAGCAAGGATATCAGCTTCTACTAGGCTTCAATATAAAGGCAAACAAAGTATTTGAAGTAGTTGGGAGCTGTAGCGCTAAAGTGCTCAGGAGATCAGACCTTGGTAGGTATAAAACTATACAACTACAGAAAGGAGAAGCAAAAGAAATTGAAGCTACTCTTCCGTAAGTGCTGGAAATGGCCCTCTCCCATCCAGAAGTACATCTCCTCACTGGGCATGGCCACTGGCGTAAAGTATTTCATTCTGTGTTTTAAATAAGAGAATTTCTCACACTGACAATTGTTTTCATTTCAGTCAACAAACAGCAAGAGGCAAAGACCAAAAATCTTTCAGATAAGCCATCAACAATCTAATTTTCTGGCACAATTTGTTTATTCAGTTGACAGTCTGGGCCAGTTAAAGACTTGTCCTCTGCCAGTTGACATGAAGGCATAACCTTCAGGTATGTCTGACACAGACGTATGCCTTCTGGCAGAGTAGAGCAAAGCTTTCTACGATTCTTTATATATTCTATAACTAATTTGACAAAAATACTTATGAAATGAAAAGCTCTGAAAGCCACTTACCATATCAGCCTTTGGGTACTGTATAATGGTTTTCCATTATGGACTGAAATTAAATAGTTATAAAGAAGCAGTAATTTCATAGTTAGCCACCAAGAAACTTGGTCATGTTGAAACAGCATTTTAGAAAATTAGAGGTAATATTATTCCTGAATGCAAATTAATGTCAATACTGTTAGCCTCATGGGATAGGAAAGCTCAAAGATTTTTGCAGGAGTCAATAGTCACAGAGAAACATCATGATCAGTCTGAATCTCAAAAATGAAGCTGTGTACATATAATTCAGTACAGGAACATACACATTGATAAATAAGAAATGAATGTTTTTTCTGACATTCCATTATGACTGTTCAGCCTCTGGTTTCCTGAGGAATTAGAAGAGGAAACACATACTCCTTTTATTTTAGCCATTTATCCATCAAGGCTTAACTTTAATACACTCGATAATTTTAATGGAGTTTGATTGGATCCATTTTTGCACCTGAACTGACCAAGACATAAGAAAGAGCCTTGGGAAAGGTTTCACAATTAGGCAGTGAGGATGAATGTTTCATTTCCTCTCCTTGAAACAATGATACTCATAGCAGTAACAACTTTCCCATAGAAAAGTTCTAACCAACCAGCCAGTGAAGAAAAATCAGCATCAACAACAATAAAACCAAATTACTAACATTTTAAGAGCAAACCTCTAATCATTGTGATGTGAAGAGCTTCACTCCAGAAAGGATAAAGTTAAACATGACTCCGAGCCTTCAGACCTGCCATCAGCTCGATATAGAAGGTAAACGGGTTTTGTAATTATGAACACTGGCACAAAATCATAAGACCTTCTCTTTGACAATCACTTCATTGTATCAACCTTCTATCAGCTATTTATCAGCAAAGTATTTTGCATGAAGTGATTTTCAAGTACAGATTTACAGCACAGTGAAGTCAAGCTGATGATGTATGTGTAACCCTTCCCTGAATTGAGAGCACAGCATAGCTGCATTAAAAAAAAAAAAAAAAAAAAAAAAAAAAAAAAGAAATATTTTAAATGTCATTTATTGATTTTAGATCCAAGTATAAAGCATTTAGTGAATGTCTCTGCCTTCATAAATATTTTTAAGGGTCTTAATTATGTAGCAATTAAGCATCACACTTAAAATGAGTGTTGGCAAAACTCCTGAAATAGTGTTACTATCTATGAACATAAACATGATCTCAGTTTAACATGTAATGGTAATTTCATTTTATCTATAAGATTCTATATTTTGAAAACAATCACTTTGAAATGCTGCTATTTTTAACCCTTTTCAGAGATTTTTAATTTGTAAATAGAAGCTTATAAAGACATAAAGCTTATACACCATATTAACTGCCTGAGGAAACCACTTTTTTCAGTTTTTATTTTTTTTTTCTATTTAATAGTCTTACAACATTCTACATTTTCAAATCATTTTGTATCTTAATGGTTCATCCCACAATCCACAGATTCTCTTCTTGCAAGTGCATTTCAATTAGCATTTTTAACTAACTATTGCGTATTGGCATGTCCATTACTGCACTGATTTTCTGAAGTAGCTATTCCATCTTCTGGCTTACCAGAAAGCTCACAAACCATGGCTGTATTATGATACAGAGCACTTCTGATAAAGCAATATAAACCTTAAAATACTGACAAATATCTTGAGCCTTGCTGCTTGCCAGCTTATTCACGATAAGTGTTAAGGAGTCATGTGTCCGCTTACAGTCATAGTGCTCAGAGGGAAAGGAAAATTAAGGTGGAGTTTAATTGAGATTTTCTGACTGCAGGGGAGAAGATGAAAAATTAATTCAGAATGCTTTTGTTTCTTTTGAAAAAAATTGATGGTTTTTTACATTGTTTTGAAAAATGAAATATTAACTTTTCTACTGAACTGAAGAGACTTACCTTCATGGGTAAAATTGCTGAAGGCGAGAAACTGCAAAAGATTTTTCTCTTTTGCAATGATATGTGGAAATGCCATGCTTCAGGTTTTTCAGTGCACCTTTCAGAGACTGTTTGGGAAATCCATAGTACATAGTGCAATAGCGAAAATAGTATTTTATTACAAATGCTTCTTCATCAGAGAGTACTATTTTTTTCAGTTTTCATTGCAGCAATTAATGAGAACATTATAAAGCAATTAAATAAGATTAGCAAAATGGATACGAAGTATAAATGAGAGGATGACAAGTAAAAAAAGGCTGATCAGAAAACAAAGCACTGTTATAGATGGGAGGTAATATAAAAGGATAAGCAAAATTTAGGCTGACATACACATTATGAATTAGATGAAGAAATGTAAATAAAATTCTTGACAATCATACAGAGAAAAGGAAGGAAGGGAAGAGGAAGAAAAAAGCTTGGCAGCTGTGGAGGACAGCCATAGAAGAGACCAAAAACAGTATAATAAAGACAGACTACCAGTTAGAAATGATGAAATAAAGAGATTTCTGCATCCAAGATGGAATTTAAACAGAAGCTGAAGCTTTCAGATAGAGGGGATTCATCCCTATGAGAGTTCTGAAAAGTCTGACAAATGAATCCATAGCTCACCTAATCTGGATTTGTGTATCCAACAAAATGGCATCAAAAATGGAAAGCTACTACATTAAGAGTGGTGCAGAAAGGTAATAATACAGATTTCTGAAGAAAGTGCAGAAAAAAAAAAAAAGCAGAGAACCAAAATGTGGTAAAATACTATGCAGATTTAACAAAAAAAAATCAGGTAAGATTAACTTGACACTTTCACTTGATTAGATAGCTGCTTCTCTAAACAAGAGGAAGGAAGCTTGTCGGTCTGTTTGGATTACAGCAAAGTATCTGATGTAGTATCACATGAGAAATTATCAGTTACGCAGGAAAAATATAGCTCTGGGTCAAGAACTGTAATGTCAGGAGAAACATGTTAAGAGAAAAAAATAACAAGCTATGTTATAGCTTGCTATGTCTCATTCTAGACACATTTTAATATACCTGAGTTTCTTGATAGTTTGCCTTGGTTTGATTTTAACATTTTCAATAATCATCACAGTCAATAAGCAGAGCATGCTCATATATTTTGCTAGTGATACAAAACTGGGAGACATTATAAAAGGATCTGAATATCATTCAATAAGCTAAGCACATAAAAAAGTAATTTGAATAATGGCAATAAGTGAATAAAAGAGATCAGACAAAGTCAGCAGATACTAAACACCAGGATATTCTTTTAGGAGCAAATAAATAGACATATAAACTGGCCAGCAATAACCATCTAAAATCCTTGTCAATTCACATCCCCCAAATCTATTCAGATTTGCCCTAAATTATTCCTGACAGAGAAATATTTAAATTTTTTTTCTAATCATCTCCTACATTCAAGATCGCACATTCTCCTTGGATAATGTATTATACAGCATACTTCTTTTTTTACTGCCAAATTTCCATTTAATGTGTGCACTCCTTCTTCCATCATTCAAGTCCTAAGGAAAACGTTGAGTAGTATCTGACACAGGTAGACTCTCTGAAGTCATCCTCAATTATATCTATGTATAAGAAAGGTGGAATCAGGCTGGGAATAATGCAGAGAAGGGCTATTCAGTTAAAAAGTACATGAAGAGTCTATCATGTGCAAACAAAGTGGAAAAAGAGAGATTTATGCTCAATTATATTTTAGATATAACAATAAAAGGGATTAAAGTAGCTGTGAACGTAAGGAAGGAAGGAAAAGAGATTTCTATCCATGAGAGCTACTTTCTGCAAATAGCATCAGAGGCAAAAAAAAAACCCTGTTTCTAAGGTGTAGCTCAATGGGTTGTTAATGAAGTTACATGAAGCATTACCTGAGATAACTGGAACAAGAACTAGTCACAATAAAGGCAGACCTCTGCTCCTCTGACAATTCAGAAAATACAGTTCTAGGTCCTGGCCCAAGTCTGGCCAGCTGCAGCAAGGAAAGCACGTGACAAAAGTATACCCAAAAGGATGTTCAAAGTACAAAGAGGCTTGACTGTGAGGTTCTCACAGCTCTGTACATCACGAAGTGAACTGCAAATTTGAAAGACTTCAAAAATGGCTCAGTTTAAGTCCATCTTCTCTTACATAGCAAAGCCCATTGCATCACTAGTTTTTAAGTTCTTCTCCAAAGGTTAGATAAACTAGAGCATCTCAAAGAAAAAGGCAAAAGGATTTTTGTAACACGAGCAAAACAGTACACTGTTCCTAGCTTGGCTCTTGCACACACCTGAAAAAAATCCCCCGAAGTTTTTCAACTAACTCCCAGCTTGAGGTAGACACAATACACTGAAGGTTATAATATAAGCAGTGTGAGCTTAACAAATGCATGCAAAACTGAAAAGAGGCCTTATATGCTTTGTGTTGTCAGCTGGAGGGATGTGCTAGGCAACAACAGTAACAGGTGTCACTGCCACCTTGCCTGTGATGACAAAAATGCTGTCTCTACGCAAAACACCTTGCGGTATTAACAGATGGCAAAAAACATGAGATGGCTACAACTGTTTTCGGGAGGAGGCATGGGAGATACCAGATAATGTTGAATATATTGTATTTAAATTAAATAAATGGGAGTCTGATTGGGCATTTAGTTCCTCCACAACTAGCAAGCTACCAGGCATTAAACCTGGCACATCGTAGATGAGACCTTCCTGATCATATTTGACCCTGCAGGAATTTTTAAGCTCTAAATGTAAACCACAGTGTACAGTGGTGGTTAAAGCTTTTGCTGCTGTTGCTTTGGGGAGAAAAGATTGCAATGAATAGGTCTACTACTGAAGCAATGCAGGCTGGGAGTCTGACCCATAGGCATTTTGTGGATACTGCCAATTCATCCCAGGGCAAGTTTTAGGTTAAGCACTCTTTTGTTGTGGTCATAGAGGAAAAAGAGTTCTTCAGTTATTCACAGTGGTAACACAATGCTCTTGTCAACTACTCATCAATTTGGCTGAAGCTTTCTAGATTCACTCAGTGGTATTAGCTTGGTCTTCATCTTACGAAGGTTAGAATATATCAGCTTCAGATGCTTCATGCTCAGTGGGTCACATAAGAGCAGAGGGGAGCCCAAAAATAAAATAAGAGCTTTACCTATGACTTTCAAAGGGGGAAACTGTCAGCTAGTGACATTTTCTCACTACTGTACAGAGGCTAAGAGAGCTCCATATCTTTTTGACACAAGTGCATAATTTGTTGGCTATCCATTCTATTAGGCTCATGCTTTAGGTTATTCAAAGCTTAAAAGTGATTAAAGTACATTTTTTTTATATAAACTTATCAGTAATCATAGACTGAATCAGGTCAAATTGTAAATTTAGACTTTGAATTTTTGTTTCTTCTCATTGAGTTTCAATACAGAATCTTCTGTAGTCTAATCTGCATATGTTAAAAAGTGTAATTATAAAGTGATCCTTTATCCAGTGAGTTCAAATGCAAATATTGGCTCATTCTTGAGTGCAGGGATTGTTTCGTGCAAGTGAATTGCAATTTAACTGAAACTACTATTCTCCTTCTGTTTTACTTAAATTAATGTAATTATTATCTGGCTGATTAGCTTGCAGAATGACTTGTTCTGTAATTCATTAAGTGGGAAATCTCTTTCTGGATATAGAAGAATATGTGAACATGGACCTATTCGCAGCGCAAATACTGATTAGGAACAGATCATGTGATCCAAGGAAATCTTAATGATTTCTTTTAAAATGTCTTTTAAAAGAAAACTCTTGAGTCAGTAGAAATGTGTCTATTGTAAGCACTTTGAATTACTTGTCACCCTTGGAAAAGGACAGCCAATTTTATAGTAGGAAGAGAAGAAAGATACAAGGCAGCCTTCACAGTTCGTATCTGATGCTGTCCCCCTTCCATAAACCTGTCTTTCTATTTCTAGCACCGCTTTCTGCTTTACAGTCTCTAATGGCATTACATATTAATGCAAGGAAGGTAAGTGGGAAAAATATTTTCAGTTACCAAACCCATTCCCAACCACTGATATGTAGTCAATCCCCAGCATGAAATTATAAAAATAAGTCAATAAACTTTAAATCATCTTGTGCAGAAGAGAGAACAAGAAGTCCAGAGCATTCTCAGTGCAGCAAAGAAGTACATTTGCAGTGACTGTTTCCTAAGGGCTGTAGCAAATTGAGGAGATACATACAGAGTTGCTTTTACATTCCAAAACTTCTTTTGCCATTCCTATTATGCTTTGTTATAAATTAAATATTTGCTATTGCAAAGTCTCAGTATAAATGGGCATGGAAGCAAACCTGATTTATGCTCAACAAGAATTTTTGCAGAGGTTAAAACATCTCACTTTTTTCACTGTCTGTACACAAAACAGTTTTCATGTTAGAGCACTTTTTATTTCTTTGTAATCAAGAGTGCTGACTTTATAATCTTAAATATTTGGATGCACAGAAGAACTCCCTTTAATTCTGAGTTCAATACTAATCCTGGCATGAATATCCAGGAAATAGAGTGTATTTCAAACAGGAATTCTAAGGTCCCAACACACCACTAAAAGATGCAAAGCTTTCTGGACTCCAAGTCCTTTTCCCCATTTGTATTTAGGTCATCTAGACCTTGCTAAGGTTTCCCAAGAAGTTGGATTTAGAGTCCAAAGGCATTATCTACAAACAATTGTCCAAAGAAGTGTTGGATGTGGATATGACAACATTTCAGATGAAAAAGACATTCACAAGGTGACACATTGGCAAAGTATGAATAAAAAGAAAATTCTGAGAAGCTAATCCCATGAATTCCTCTATCATTGAAATCACCACTTAGGAAACTGGCTGAACAGCTTGTTCCTATTCTATAGGCAACACTGTCAAATGCAGCAGCTGAGAACTATAATGAACGGACTGAAGCCTAGCCTATGGTTTAATGTCTGAGGTCTGTCATCTTCTCAACAGGAGTCAAGCCACCTTTTTTTTTTCTCTTTGTCTGGGCAGAAAAGATGTTGTTGGCAGGTCAACAGTGTATCGGTAATGCAAACTATTTTTTAAAGATGGTCATTGAGCAACTGCCAGTGATTATTTATTATTCTTGCAACATCTGGAATTTTACAGACATTTGTAAATCAAGCAGAAGTCCACAATATTAGTAGAAATGGTCAAAAACTGTCTTTTGCCACATCTTGACACAAAGGGTTCCTGATTGTTCAATTCATTATTATTTACTTTTTTACCATTAACAGATTTGTCTTCTCAAGGCAAATATCCCTGTGTAGCTGTGATGTACCTATGTAAGCAGAGCAATAATTAGGAATGGGATCTCCAAGAGCTGCAGAGAGAATATTGAGCAACAAGCTGTGTTTGAATGCAGACTGACCAGATTAAATGTAATAATCTGAGAAGAGATAAATATTTGCAACTATTATTGAACTGGAAGTTATAGCCTTGCTTTGAAAGCATTTTGTTACATTAATAAATTTTTCAGTATCTTCATATGCCGTATTTAGCAGATCACAGGGCAGTGATTCTGACTCATTAGTTGCCCTGGGGCCATATATTTTAAGGACATTTTTGTCATGAAGGCATGAGACTACAATTCAAAAACCCTGACATTTCTCCAGACTCCTGCTACAGACTCACATTGAGACTATTGTAAATGATCTGGTGTCAAGGCCTGAGATTTCACTCAATGAAATAATATTTCTCTGCTTAATAGATGCATTGTGCGTCTTGCCTTTACCAATACTGTCAAATCAAAATATCCAAAAATCATGGCCTATTTCTACCTCTCCCACTCACCAAGTGATGAGATTAGAAAAAATGCTACTGGGGGAGGGTCTTTTTCTTTGCCATTATATTTTCAACGTAGAACGTTCATGTTTTCCAGTTTTTCTCTGGAATCTGGAGAATTAGGTTATATTTCTCAATGGCAGCTCTCTCCTGCATTCCTGTGAATCTGAAAAAAATACAGTGAACCTCCACACAAACTCATATATCCTCCCAAAATATTGATAGCAATTAATAACTTTCTAGTCCCAAATAGTTCAACTCTTAGCAAGCTATTATGTTCATACTAGCAATGATCATGGCTTTGATGAACATACAAATAAGAGTTTGGATGAGAATGCACCGATTGTAATTCACAACCTGATAATCTCCCAGTTCCCTGCAGTGGGCTTTCACTCAGGTGCTTAGAGTGTCTTGGGCATTATTTGTTCCTTCAAGAATACCTAATGTGGGAAAAGTACAGAGTCTGCTAGGAAAGCTATTGTTTCCCAAGTCACTCTATCTAAGTTTCTTCTTAACCAGTGATGTCCTGAAAGCAGAAAGTACAGTCGGACTATGTCTCTGAAGCTTCTACTTTTCTATCCAGAGCACATCTATAAAATCTGATATCCCTCATGAAATTTCAATGTACTACTGCATGGAAAAAATGATCCTTTCACTAGAAAACACTTCAGAAGAGCACTGACCACAGACTCAAGATAAATCTCCTATTTAACATTCTTATTTGATGATAGACTGCACCTCATTAAAAGGAACGTTGTATTAATGCTCATTTGAGCATATTATCCATAGCACTAAGCACTGTGATCTGTAACCAAGCACCAACAATATTTATCTTACAGTCACTGACAGATCAACTCTCCACATATGGAAACCTCCCACAGCTTCAAAATCAATATGCTGGCTTATGGCTTAAATCAGCTTCATACTGAAAGAAAAAAAATTACAAGGAAACAGTAGTTGGATTCTCACCAAGGTATTGAGGCTAATACCATGAACAAGTAGGCTGTATTAGACAGCAGTGTCCACCGCCAAGAACTTACATCTATCTTTCCGAACACTTCCCGGCTATTTCAGAAGCTCATTCCTTGACATTCATTTTAGCCAGTTCCTGCCTCTGGAGTCTTTCTGGAAATTAGGCATATTGAACATATTCCCAAATCTTATATTATGTGGGTTTTGTTCCAAATATGTTCAAGACCCTTCAAGTTAAAAAATATATCGCCTTTCCTGGGCTTCCATTTTGTTTTTCACTTTTCATGGTGTTTGAATTCAAAAGGTTTCATTCACAGACCACAGCAAAAATGCAGGTCATTTTAAGCCAGTTAATTTATCCAGTTTACAATTTCTTTCCTGCTTTAATTTTGTCCTGCAGGTGCTCAGTTCATTATCCCGTGATCATTTGCATTTGTATGAATAGAATATTTTAGAGTCTTTTCTTTTGCATCTTGTGATCTTTCTTACAGACTTCTGGTCTTCTTTCGTACTCTGTCACTCTCTTATCCAAAGTGCTAATCTCAGCTGTAACTGTCTCAAACCTTTCCTCCAAAAAGATCATTGAAGTCTGTAATTTATCACTTCCCTATTGTAACTGCAAGAGCAGTTCTAAGCAGAACAATCCTTATCTCACTGATAGCTACTTTGTCATCTTGTGGCTGCAAAGCACACAGAAATGGCATTTAATACATTAACTACAGATGGCATCGGGGGGATTCTGAAGAAATAAATTTTCTGTTTTCTTTACCATTATTACTTGATATTAATATGCCCAAACAGCTTTGTAGTGTTTGCACTATATTTTTTTAAATAAGGAGACATCTTTAAATTGTGTTTCATATTTTCCTGGGCATTTTTTGGGTTTGGATCTGATCCAAAATCCAGCTCACTGATGAACAGCAAGTCTTACCCCATTAAACTTCAGTATTAACACCACTCCCCCTTCACAACCATTGTTTCTCCTATACGTGGCTGTGGGAAAGTTAGACTACTTGCTAATACCATGAGAGTCTGTGGCTTCTTGGGAGCTATTTTACTGCAACCCATGTCTAATCACAGTATACCCAAGAAGCTTAGCAGTGTGTTGTAGCAGACTGCAAATTAGCTTGCTTTTCCATAAAAATACTCTTAGTTTGTTCTTTCCTGTGTGTTTATAAAATTGACTGGCTGAACACTTGGGCATCTGTGTGTTTTGTCTGTCTAAATGACTGATATTTAAATGGCTTAATTGCATTCATTCCACCTTTGTATGGTTGAGCAAATGTTTATTGCATATTTTTTTAAGATGCAAAGGGAGCAAATTCACTTGGAACTTGGGAAAGAATTTCATTAATACATGCCAAAGTGGTTTGAATTTCAGAACAGATCTTATTTCTTAAATATGTATTGTGTTAGCATAAGGTTATAAGATCTTCATAGCCCTGTGAAAGCACTAAAGAGTCTAGCTGATTTTGCTTGAGAAGTCTGTTGCTAGTACTGAGGTTTTGAGGGTAAACTGCATGCAGATGACAAAGATATGTAGAGATATTCACAGGAAAGAAGGATTGCATTCTTTTATGGAATAACCAAAAAAAGAAAGAGAGGGAGATAGACTAGATAGATAGATAGATAGATAGATAGATAGATAGATAGATAGATAGATAGAAGGACTTAACGGTGCCCTTCAGAAAGTCATTAACAGTCTTCTCTACAGGCAATGATAAAACCAAATCAGTTTTCATCAGTGACTCAACCAGATGCAGGCATTTAAATATCCTCTTTCTCTAAGACTGGGCAAAGGAATTTGAGGGACTTTGATTTACTTGATACCTGTAAGCAGAAAAGCATTGATCAAGCTATTCCATATGAATATTACTCCTGATTAGTTGAATCTTTGTATTGGTTAGTGAACTACTGTGAAGTGATCCTAACCTTCTGCCAATGTCCATGATTTGCAGGAAATGGCTGAAAAACTTCAAAAGCAGTATTTCTGTTCTGGATGCCAAATAGGTCTTGGCAGTCTCTATTTGATACTTACGATATATAATTACTCATGTCATGGAGAGTTTTTCTAATATTTTTATTGTTTTTCCTTTCTAAGTGAATACTTAGAGTATTGTTAACAGGAAAACCATGACTAACAATCTAATTTTCAGTTCAGTCTCGTAAGTCCTCACAATGAAAGTCCTAAAAAATGTTGTTTATATCCAATTCCATATATCTCTTACAAAACTTCCAAAAAAGTTTGTTCTCACACTAGAAAAAAACAAGCTTTAGATTAGATTTAGATTTAGACTTGAAACATCAGACCATAAAGACTCAGTAAACACGTTTTCACACTAAAAACTGTGTTTGGATTATATATCTATGGAATACTTTTTCCTCCTATTATCATGGATGTTAAGTAGGTTTTAATGAGGAAGAAATAAATAATTTGTAAAATAGTTTTGCTTTGTCTTTTCTGTGGCAGAATACAGACAATAAAAAGAAATAAAGCAGGGAATGGTTTACAGCTGTTAAATATTTACTTTACTTAAAATAACTGTACTGTGGGAAGAAGAATAGGACAAAAGTTCTTCTATTGCAATTAGTATTTCGCAAAGGTCTGTTCTTCCTCTAAGCCACATGATCCATAGCTTGATGTGGCTGAATAAGCACCTGGTTACTGGTGTTATGTCAATGAGCTCGTATTATATTTTCATTCTTTCTTCTTCAGTGTAGCATCTTTCAGTTTCTTTACAGCATAAACTTATTAATTATTGTCAACCATGCACATAAAACTGAAGGAGTGTAGTATTGACTATCTGGTGCTTAAAACATCTCAAAATCGGTAGTATTAGATGGAAGAAGAAAGACATTTCTTTCAGCTTAGCTTATAGACATTGACTGCCTGCTTAAGTTGCATGTCATAATAAATCATACAAAGAAGGGAAAAAATTAAGTTGAAAGGCAAAACTGCAACAGCAGTAATGATTGAGGTAAATGGTGCATGAAGCCGGGAAAACTGATTTCAGGAAAGCTGGACAGGAGTTTACAGGTAACGCAATTTCTCTGCACTTTACAAACAGTTAGAGGCATGCTTTGTAAGCTAAATCAGTGCCATCCTTGACAGCCTAGACCAAAAACAGGAAGAAACAACAAATTCTTGTACTGCCTTGCCTGTACACAGCTAGGATACCTGATGCACAACCTGCAGGGGTACTCACCTTGTCTTAGCGTGTGCATGGTTTCACCAGATGCACTGAAATTGGGTTTGTACACTTTGTTTTCCTTCCAAGACAAATATATAAGTTTAATGTTATGTACTACACCATAATACACAAAGGACTTATCATTGCATGTTCCAAAACAACAAAGTTGCTATGATAAATGTCCTTGCTCTCATTTCACAGATAATTTCAATTTAATATTGCCAGAATTTCAAATCTATTATGTGGATTTTAGATCTTGAAAAATACTAGTATAGTTCATTCACCTTGAGGATTGCATAGATTGTCTACTAAATGGAGAACCTATTTTTGTCAAAGCCATTTATGATGCCTCTGCCACCACCTCTGGCAGATCTAAGCTGATCTGTTCATTTAATAGATCTTCCTCTATCTCCCTATTTTGCTTGGTTTATACATATTTGCAATCCATCTTCTTGTTTCTAGTAGCCATTTCAGATGTATTTATCTTTACTTCAGATGAATATTCTACTTTTTTATTATCTTTTTAAATTTTTAACCCTGTCTTCTGTTAGTGTCCTTTTCCACGTCCCTTAGGGCAATTTTACTTCAGCTGATAGATTAGCCCCAAACTGCCTGAAATACCTATTTCCTGACTATTATTCTTATCCTAAAATCTAGTATACCATGCAATATTTAGGAATGGCAACAATACAGGGACTAAACAAGGTTTTGATCCTAAGCAGTCGAAACTAATATGTAGGTCTACTAAAACTGAGACAACTTTTTGCAGTTGCTGGGTGTGTAGTCCGATCCAGTATCTAACGTCTTGTACCTGGACTCAGTGTTTTCTCCAAGACTGAAGGCTCCTGGATTATCACTTTTCCAAACGAAGTGGTGTCACAGAAGAGATGAAGCAGACTGGATCTTGCTCTCCTTACAAGTAGCCACCTTTTATCTGTGTAGGTATACCTTAGCAATGCTAGCACGAGTGTCCCAAAGGATTTGCACTATGATGTGATCAGAGTTTCATGCTGGGCACCATCTAATCCTGGAAAATCTGCATAAATATGAACTCAAAAGATAGAGGTGAAATTCTTTGAATTAGAAAGTGATCTTCACTAAAATGTGAATTAGACGATATTTGTTCTGACAGTGAATTGAAGGGGAGAAATAATTATATTCTGAAAGAGAGAAAATTTTAACAAACCATAATATTTTACCAGACTATAACAAGAAAGAATACACTGCCATCAGTGAGTCAAGCAGAGTGGCTGAGGCAGAAATTCATGACAGTACCTTCCAGTTCAGGTGTGAGAGGTTGCACTGTCACTGTCTGCTTCTGGTCCTCCACCAGCTGGTTGAGTCCCTGTGCAGCATGGCAGCTTCCCATCAGAGTCCCTGGGACAGGTAGATTTCCTGAGAAAAAAATCACAGACTCCCAGAGGGTCTGTTTCAAAGGAGCAAGGATCAGGCGCATACAGCTACACTAGCGCCTGACAAGGCTAGACAAGTCAGGATAGTCATCTCCTGCTGAAGTCAACTGAGATCCAACTTTCAGCATCCCAAATGCATTTGTAAATCTAATACAAATCAACATTGTTCCATTCTCAGTTTGCACCAGAAAACAGAGCTAATACTCTCCAGCTCGCTTTGTAAGCAAGATTTTACGTTAATTTAACTAGGAATTGATTTATGAATTTCGGAAAGGAAGCCTGCAAAAAGTTCTTCAGCAGTTTATGCTTATATTTTATGTACTATTTAATTAAAAAATCCTATAAATATTTTTTCATTCTTTTTTTCTTTTTACCTGAAACAGGATGACTTCAACACTGAATGGGTAGAAGCTAATGGACTGAGTTCATTGTTTCTTCTTTTCTTTTCTGAATTGAATACAGATTTAAGCTAAGTGACAGATTGACTAAATGAATCATTGTTTTGCAGTCAGGTCTGGTTTGCCTGGCATACTTACCTCTCAGCTGCTTTCAGTCGCTTGAACAAAATGTAAATATTTAGCAGCCTTGTTGCACAAACAGAAATCCTTCACTTACTTTGTCATGCACCACGTACCCAGCTATTTCCATACGGTTACAAAAAGAATTAATGCACAAGCAAATGGACTGATACAAGCACTGCAGTAGCTTTAGCTGATTTTGCAGCTGTCTTTATTTTGGATATCAGATTAGTAGTTAGATCCAAGCACTGACATATGAACAGAGAATTCTAGCTCATGTTCGCAAATCCCTTCTTTTATATCAGCTGCACATTTGTCCAAGAGCAATCAGGGAAATCTATACAGTGCACTACCTCACTATACATACAGTATAGTTTCAAAATGGATGCACTGTAGACCTGTCAGCATATGTCTTGTGAGATAACTAGCCACTTTACGAGGGAAGGCTCATTAGCCAAAGTGCAACTACCTTACAGAGCTGCCATTATTCCTCTGAGACATAAACCAATATTCCCAAAGCTAAAGTGGAACAGAAGGGGTGATAACCCAAGGACCTGCGCAGCTATCAAAACATAACACCGCTGGCAAGCAATCTCTGCATTGTCTTCTGCAGTATTATTAGTCCTATGGATTGTAATGCTGAGGTTACAGAATTTGTATAGAATCATAGAATAGTTAGGGTTGAAAAAGACCTTAAGATCATCCAGTTCCAACCCCCCTGCCATGGTCAGGGACACCTCACACTAAACCATGCCACCCAAGGCTCTGTCCAACCTGGCCTTGAACACCGCCAGCAATGGAGCATTTATCACTTCATCAGGCAACCCATTGCAGTGCCTCGCCACCCTAATAGTAAAGAATTTCTTCCTTATATCCAATATAAACTTCCCCTGTTTAAGTCTGAATCTGTTACCTTGCCCTATCTCTACAGACCCTGATGAAGAGCCCCACTCCAACATCCTTGTAGGCCCCCTTTAGATACTGGAAGGCTGCTCTGAGGTCTCCATGCAGCTTTCTCTTCTCCAGGCTGAACAACCCCAATTTTCTCAGCCTGTGTACTTCAGATTTTTAAAATATGATTGGATAAAACCAGGAGCAACATGCTGTATCTTTGGTGGCAGCCCAGCCTTGAGCCAGAGTCTGGTCCTTCAGAGATCCCTCCCAAACCAGGAGTTTTTTTATGATACTACGATTCCTGACACTTATCCCCACTGCTTTACCACTGCAATTCCCAAAGTCTTCCCATAAGCAAAATGCAGTTGGGGGCTGTGCTCTAAACCAGATCAGATATGTGATCTAACTTAAAAAGTCCTCCAAGGATGGAGACCATACCTACAAAGTAAGTGCGTTAATATGTACTGTACAATAAGCCAGAAGGCAGAAGAGGAGTGGAGAGCAGGACACAGGATCATAGCAAGTCTGAAAAATCTTAAATCTTAAAATCGGATATTGCTGTCAAACACAATGTATTTTCAAACCACTGCAGGTGTTCTCCAGGGAGTTATCCTCACAGCTTTAACTCATTCTAAAGCTGAATCTTCAGTAAAGAATACTACATGAGAAAGCCCCACCTTACTTTTTGTTCGAAAAATGGTCATCAGAAATGAGCACAAATGGTGCTCAAGGCTTTTGTTCAAAGTTTAAAACAAAGGTTTTAATACTGAGCAAAGGAAGCAGCCGAATACCAATTTAGATTGCTAATTACAGGGGAACAGAACGGACCACCCTTTTCTCACACAGTGAAGTCCTCATTTATGTCTAAGACTATGAAGTGTCATAGCAGCAAGAACAGATAACAATAAAACTGTGATAACGACAGTAATAATTTTTTAAATCCCTGGTGTTCATTTGCAAGGATTCCCAGAACAAAATTCAACAAAGCCAGATTAACTCCCTTCAGAATTGCTCTTTTTTCCATTTCCTGGTGGCATTTAGAGCTCTTATTCCATCAGCCTGACTAAGAATGGGGGGCTGTGCTCCATCAAAGCCCCTGTAGACGAAGGGGTATAAGCCCAGTATGACTCCACTCCTGCTCCTGAGTATGGAAAAATGGCATGTTTCCAGGTATTCATCACTACTGTGAGGGGAGGAGGTGTGAAGGGGAACATACCTTCGAATCAGCAGTAGAGGAAGGTTTCTAATGGCACAAATGGAAATTGGGCAGCTTCCTCCAATTTGTTTTAAATGAAAGGCAAGCACATAGCTGCCTCTTGTAATATCCTGAGTATGGAAAGCACCATTTTTGAGCAGAGATGCTGCTAAATATGACCACGTGCATGTGGCTTCTCTCTGCAGGGAGAGTAGAGGGTGGAGAAGCGGAGACAAGGGCCAAGAAATACGATTTTTAATAATGGACACAGTAATACAGACACATTGTATTACCAAAGTTCCAAACCAGTCAGGATACTTGAGATCAGAGCCCTTTTTTTTTTTTTTCATTTATTCATTTAAGCTGTTTGGATTTTTCCTTCAGTGCAGCTACAAAAGTGTTTTTTTAAGATTATGGATGCAAAATTTTGTTCAAAAGTTCTAAATCCTCAGCTTTGGAGCTAAGCAGTTTGAAATGCATTTGGAGACATATATACACAATCTGAGTATGTTTGTACAGGAACAGCAATTGCCAAAAATGCCTTCTGTCCTTCACGTATGCTGCATCGCTGCACCAAATCCTGCCTACTCAGACAGGCTTTTGATTTCTCAGTCTTCTGCTTTAGATTAGAACTAGGAGGGACTGGACTGAAGTGTGCAGGATGACAGAGGTGCGCTCACCCCCAGTGGCATTCTGTCAGCTCAAGTAAGTTATCCGTTGTTGCTTACCTGCATTTTATAGATGTTGATGGGACTGATGATGCTTACAAGATTAATGATACTGTGTTGCTTAGCACATGGAATTGTGGCTACCATTCCCATACAACACTCTAGCTTTCAGTATCCTGAGTGGCCTTTTAATTAGTACAGCCTGCACACAGGCATTTGAAAAATCTGCAGGAGGCAGGATAGGGCCCTGACCCATGACCAAGGTAAAAAGAGAGAGGTAGGAGGTAGTTTCTGTCATTTTCATTGACCAGGTGGGAAGAGGCAGCACCTTGGACAACAGTGATGTCTGACCAAGAAAAGAAAATTGCTTTGGTAATTAACATTTTAATTATTCTGGTAATAAATATGTTTGGTAACTGATGATCAGTGAAATATATGTCATATATTATTTAAATTTATTACATTTTTAAAATATTGCTTCCTCTGCAGTATCTAAAATGTCATTTCTTTGTGAGCCATTTCAGTTTTGAAGATTCAGCATTTCAGATAGAAAGATTTGCACTGAAAATAGACAATATGCTTTAACTTAATCAGGCTTCCTCCATTAGCAAGGGTAATTCACACAACAGTCAAGGCAAAAGGACTGCCTTCTTTAGGCATATTTCACAGTAGGAGTATAGACATCCAAAATCAAGAGGAGCTGAAGCTACATTACACCTGCCCACACTTACAGCTTGCGAGTATTCAAGGTCTATTCCCAATATTATTTTTATTGGGAATGAGCATGAAAAGAATAGGAATTTTTGCTGGGATTTTTTTTTTTTACAAACTTGGGAATAAAAGTTAAGATGATATATTCCAGTTTTTACACAGCATCTTTTGCACTATCTTACACTGTATTTCCAGGTTAAAGGTCTGTATCATAGAATCATAGAATGATTTGGGTTGGAAGGGACCTTAAAGATCATGTAGTTCCAAACCCCCCTGCCATGGGCCGGAACACTGTCCACTAGACCAAGTTACTCCAAGTCCCATCCAATCTGGCCTTGAGCTTCTCGGATTGCCTCCTTGGCTACTGTAAACTTATTGGGTTTCAGATTTCTAACAGAAGTTTAGCAATGATACAAGTGTGTCTGTTGTAAAAATTTTTCTACCATATTTTCCCTGGAGCAATACATTTTTCATTTTTTTTCTCTTTGTTTGAAGAATATCTTATGTAAAGAGAGCTCTCACGTAAATGTACTTGTTTCACCACTTACTCTGCAATAACAACGAACTCTGTTACCATAACAAAGACAATATTTTTTCTCTTAAATTTTAAGTCAGAGTTTCTATAGATAGAAATAACTTTTTTTCCTTTACATTAGGGAGATACGAATTATCACAGGTGAGCTATTTTCAGTGCAATGGGAAATCAATGAATATAGTGATCTTGAAACATAGCCTTTGTTTATTTAAACAAAACCCAAGGATGGGGAGATGTTGAAGAAATAACAAGAGCAACTGCCTTTATTTTATAAAAGGGGTTTGTTTCGTTAGCTCAAATCCAATATAAGGTTTTATTTCTGTGTGTAAAATCAGACATACTCATTTAAAAGCTCACGTCTCAACCACATCATAAGCCTCACAGAGACTTCCTGGTGATTCTGAAGCTAAATTTGATTCTCTAATGAAGTGCTCCAAAGATTTTTGGCTAATCATGTGAAACCCTGCAGAAAAATATAAATTAACAAGAGTCCTAACTTCAAAGGTGAAGTGTACATACTTTCTCTAGTCTCTGCACACAAATAGGAGTATGAAAGTCTTCCTCTAATGAGGAATTAATGCCTTCCAAAATCCCCCCAGTTTATATACTGGGTATGACATGCTGTGGTATGGAATAACCCTTTGGCTAGTTTTGGTCAGGTGTTCTATCTCTCATTCACCCCAGCTTCATGTGCCCCTCGTCACTGGCAGAGCATGAGACTGACAAGTCCTTGATCATGGAACCATAGAATAATAGTATAGTTAGGGTTGGAAAGGACCTTAAGATCATGCTAGTTCCAACACCCCTGCCATGGGTAGGGACACCTCTCACTAAACCATGCCACCCAAGGCTCTCTCCAACCCAGCCTTGAACACCGCCAGTGATGGAGCATTCATAACTTCCCTGTGCCATTCCAGTGCCTCACCACCCTTACAGGAAAGAATTTATTCCTCATATCCAATCTAAACTTCCCCTGGTTAAGTTTGAATCTGTTACCCCTTGTCCTATCACTACAGTCCCTAATGAAGAGTCCCTCCCCAGCATCCCTATAGGCCCCCTTCAGATACTAGAAGGCTGCAATGAGGTCTCCACACAGCCTTCTCTTCTCCAGGCTGAACAACCCCAACTTTCTCAGCATACCTTCATATGGGAGGTGCTCCAGTCCCCTGATCATCCTTGTGGCCCTCCTCTGCACTTGTTCCAACAGTTCCATGACCTTTTTATGTTGAGGACACCAGAACTGCACACAATACTCCAAGGCAGATCTCCTGAGAGCAGAGTAGAAGGGCAGGATCACCTCCATTGATCTGCTGGTCATGCATCATTCCTTTTCATGAATCCAAAGATCATTCCTTTTCATGAATCCCAAGATGCGGTTGGCTTTCTGGGCTGCAAGTGCACACTGCTGGCTCATGTTCATTTTTTCATCGACCAGCACCCCCAAGTCCTTCTGCACAGTGCTGCTCTGAATCTCTTCTCAGACCAACCTGGAGCTCTGCCTGGGATTGCTCCCACACAGGTGTAGGAGCTTGCACTTGGTATGGTTAAACTTCATCATATTGGCATCAGCCCACCTCACAAGCCTGTCAAAGTCCCTCTGGATGGCATCCCTTCCCTCCAACGTATCAACCGAACCACACAGCTTGGAGTCATCAGCAAACCTGCTGAGGATGCACTCAATCCCGCTGTCCATGTTACCAAGAAAGATGTTGAACAAGACCAGTCCCAACACCAGTCCCTGAGGGACACCACTCATGTTACTGGTCTCCAGCTTGACATTGAGCCATTCACCACAACTCACCACTGGTCCACCTATCAAATTGATGTCTCTCCAACTTAGAGACAAGGATGTCATGTGAGACAGTGTCAAACGCTTTGCACAAGTCCAGGTAGATGACATCAACTGCTCTACCCTTGTCCATCAGTTCAGTAGCCCCATCATAGAAGGCCACCAGATTGGTCAGGCACTGATTTCCCCTTAGTGAAGCCAGTGCTGGCTGTCACCAACCACCTTGTTGTTTTTCATGTGCCTCAGCATGCCTTCCAGGAGAATCTGCTCCAAGATTTTGCCAGGCACAGAGGTGAGACTGACTGCTCTGTAGTTCCCCGGCTCATCCATTTTCCCCTTCTTGAAAATGGGGTTATATTTCCCTTTTTCCAGTCATCAGGAACTTCACCTGACTGCCATGATTTTTCAAATAGGATGGACAGTGGCTTAGCAACTTCATTTGCAGCTCCTTCAGGACCCGCAGGATGGATTTCATCAGGTCCCATGGACTTGTATACAGTTCAGGTTCCTAAGACGGTTTTGAACGAGACCCTCTCCTACAGTGGGCCCAGGGTCTTCACTCTCACTGTCCCTGCATCTGCCTTCCAAGATTGAGTGGTGTGCTCAGAGCATTTTCCAGTGAAGACTGAGGCAAAGAAGTCATTCAGAACCTCAGCCTTCTCCAAATCCAGGGTAGCCTGTTCTCCCGACAGCTTCTGGAGAGGGCCCACGTTTTCCCTAGTCAGTCTTTTATTTGCAATGTACCTATAGAATCCCTTCCTGTTATCCTTAAAATCCCTAGCCAAGTTGAATTCTAAGTGGGCCTTAGCTTTCCTAACCTTACCTATAGAATCCCTTCCTGTTATCCTTAACATCCCTAGCCAAGTTTAATTCTAAGTGGGCCTCAGCTTTCCTAATCTGGTCCCTTGCTCCCCAGACAACATCCCTGTATTTTTCCCAGGCTGCCTGTCCTTGCTTCCACCTTTTATAAGCCTCTTTTTTCCTTTGAATTTTCCTCATCAGCTCCTTATCCATCCAAGGAGGTCTCCTGGCCCTCCTGCAGCACTTCCTTCTAGTTGGGATGCAACACTCCTGAGTTTGCAGCAGGTGATCCTTGAATATCAACCAACAGTTTTGGGCCCCCCTGCCCTCTAGGGCTATATCCCATGGAACCTTACTGAACAGGTCCCTGGAGAGGCCAACGTCTGCTCTCTTGAAGTCCAGGGCAGTGAGCTTGCTGCACATTCTTCTCACTGTCCTGAGGGTCTCAAATTCAACCATCTCATGATCGCTGCAATCAAGGCTGCCCTGAAGCGTCACATTTCCAACCAGCTCTTCCCTGTTGGTGTAGCATGAGGTCAAGCATGGCACCTCTCCTTGTTGGCTCCTCTATTACTTGCAGAAGGAAGTTGTCTTCCACACATTTGAGGAACATCCTGGATGGCTTGTGCCGGGCCGTACCATCCCTCTAACAGATATCGGGGTGGTTGAAGTCCCCCATGAGAACAAGGGCCTGTGAGCGTGAGGCTGTTCCTATCTGTCTATAGAGCGCTTCATCCACAGAGTCCTCTCGGTCAAACAGTCTGTAACAGATCCCCACAATAATGTCTCTCATTGCTGTTCTCCCTTCAACCCTGACCCACAAACTCTCTGTAGACTGCTCACCTGTCCCCAGACAGAGTTTCATACTCTCCAGCCTATCCCTAACATAAACAGCAACTCCCCCTCCCCGCCTACCGGGCCTGTCTTTTCTAAAGAGCCTGTAACCTTCCATTCCAACACTCCAGTCATAGGAGCCATCCTACCATGTTTCTGTGGTGCCTATTATACCATACCCCTGTAGACGTGCACACATCTCTAACTGAGCAGGGTAAACATTACTGAGCAATAACTAAAACATCAGTGTGGTATCCATATTGTTCTCAGACTAAAATCAAGAACACCAGCTGCTAAGGAGAAAAATGACTGCTACAGCTCAACCCAGGATATCAAAAGACAAAGGCTGTAACATCCACCCTTCGGGGGGGGGATAACAGTTGTGATCATTCAAAGTATCTGATGTGATAAGATTTTCTCCAGAAATAGAGTCCCTATGAAAGACTCAGATTTTGCAGAACATGATCAGTGGCCCTGAGGGGAAATAAATAAGTTTTTGTTATATTTTTATTTAAATTACTATTGTTACTTTAACAGCTTGAGTTTAGAACTATAGGGCAATGACAAAATTACATCAAATTTAAAAAATTAGTGACATTTCATAGATTTACAGTGGGACCCATGAAACTCTGGAAATGTACCAGATGAAGCAGATAAATTTACTGCTGCATTTGCACTTCTTCCCTTTCTATCTAGTACTACAAATACTGGAGGAAAGGTGTCAGTTCAGTTTAATGTCTTGACTCATGCGACCCTCTGACCTAATCTTGCACTCTACAATCTCCAACGACAAGGCAAAGGTAAACACTGCCATTTATGCAGATTTATAGAACCTTGATTTAAGAGAAATGTCTAAAAGGACTTGATGAAATGGCAACTCTGAAAAATTAACTGTATGGCATGAACTTACTTGAGCCCCCTACCATTGGGATTCTTGCTAATCATCATAAAGACAGTGCTTGGGTTTTTATGAGTCCTTTATTATTTTTTAATGAAGAAACATGGTGGGTCTGTCTATTTTCTACATTTCTTTGTCATTACATTTAGATTTATGTAATATATGGAAGTTGGCAGTTAAAACAATTAACTAGTGACCCCAGAGATCAACTGCACATTTTAAGATTATGGAGCAATACTCTACACACTCAACAAGTTCATGTTCTGGCAGGAATTTTCCATGAGGGACTGAATTAACAGTCAGTAACACACAACTCCTTTCTTTGCTTAATGCATTATAAAGCCTACATCTTCCTCCCTCCTATGGGTATATCCAAAACAATTAAAATAGATAGGCTTGTGCGTTTATTGTCTATTCAGCGCAGCCTGTGGAATTTTTATATTGACTTTCATCCCTGAAAATCTTTGTTGTGACTAATTACTGTCTTCCTAGTCCTTCTCTGAATACTCTGTTAAGAAATAATAACATGGGAAAACCTATGCAGCTTGTATCGCCAGAGGCCCAAGACCAATCAAAAAGAAGAATGGAAAATAACTGTAGCTAATAATACATAATGGCACAATAATTATCAGAATAGATGGAGAAGAAATAAATAAAATAGAAAAATGTCCTTATGTACCAAGATCCAATAGCAGTAAGCAATCAGCCTCCTACTAAATGTAAACTAAAATAGAGACAAATGTTGTTAGCTTCACCTAACCAGATTTAAGAGACATATTCCCTGTCATGTGCAGAAATATACAAAGCTGGAACAATCCCACTGGAGGAGAGCCTGACCTATTCTTTCAAGAGCTTCAAATTTCCTGCCCTGCACCTTTATAATTATCTATTCATTGAAAAAGAGAAAAAAAAAAATCATTATGTTATCTGGTAATTTATATTATTAATAGAAATTTGCATAATAGGCCCCTAAAACACTGAATGACCATGAAATGGAAATTGTATGGAGCAAGATAAATCTCTAAAAACTATGCAGGGTTATGTTGATTTTTGCATAATAATAGATGTAGCATATGTATGCACTGAAATCTCAGAGGTGACCGCAACAGAGCATAGCAGTGGCTTTCTATGGTATTACAGCCAGCACTGGTTACCGTACCTCTGATCTATGACCTCTTGTAAGTAAAAGATTTCTAAACTTTTCTCTCAAGGAAGCTTTATTCCAATTAAAGTCAGTAGTAATCAACAAAAAACTGGGTTTCAGATAACTGAAATGCTCCATGAAAAATATCTACTTCTAAAATACTTCCCCCCCCCCAAAATATTTCAGATTAGACACATTGCCATGCTGAGTGATGGGAGTTGCAAGTAGATATGTCTTACATTCATTCTGTACTGTTACTTAGATTGCATATTTCTGCCAGAGGCATTACACCCTGCATTTTAATGAAGAGAGACAGTAGATTGCAGCACTCCTTTGGTTCCTCAGCAGAGAGGAGATGAAATGCAGTTCTGGACCATGCCCACTGAAGGGAATAAGAGCAGAAAACTCACCAACAAAAATACAGAGTTCAGTGGCATTAGACAATCAAAAGATTTCCACTGGCTCACAATATCTGCGTGTTCTAGTTTTGATAGTCATATTCCTTAGTTTTCTCTACACATCACTGAAAAAAATGTGTTTCCTCAAAAGCCCATCTTGTACTCTCAAGCCAATTTCAAGTGAATGGTTTTGCTAACTCCTTGTAATAACTCACATGACTGAAGACCCTGCGCTGGACAAAACATTCTATGCCTGTGAACAGCCTTTCACATTCCAAGTGCCACAATGTCATTTTAAAAACTCAGTAATCCTAAATTCTGGGGTAACACTAGGAATTCATTGGGGTTCCTTTGGAAACCCTCCCTATTATAATTTCATTGCCTACAAACTCACAAGTGGACAAATCTCAAAGGCCACAGACAGTGCTGCAAAAATTACTATCTTTGTACATATTCGTCTTTGACAGTTACATATGGGAACCTTTGCCACCTTGAGCTGCATCAGAATAATATATCTTTATGTTGTGCTCAGTCATTAAACACTGAGCTTTCATTGACAACCTAGAGGATGAGCACTCTGCATTATACACCATCAACATTGTTTTCTTAATATGGACTACATATCTATATGTAATACTTGCCAGAATATAAACATTCTGTTAGCATCATTGTGAGCAATTTAAGTTAATGCTGGGTTTGATGGGCTGATAAATAAACATGACCTCTGCTTTCCAATTTATGCTACGGAACATATTAAAAAGGTTTAGTTTACTCAGGTCAGCTTAAGCAGTTTCCTAATTAGCTTATTTTTGTGTTATATTAATCCATTTACTTTTATCTTGCTCTGCATATTTAATTTATGTTGTTTGCTCATTTGATTCTTGCTAGCAAAATACACAGACTATGAAACCTTCATATTAAGGCTTTTCTACCTTGATAATAATGGTGCAGATTTAAAGAGTCAGTTTGTGAATTACTTAGTGTTGTCCCTATAGTATAATCACTAAGTAACTCAGTTTGTGAGCTAATTAGTATTGCCCCTATAATACAATCCCTATGCCCCATAATACATTTTTGTTTCCAGATATGACTAGGAAGCTATCTGACCCTTCCTCCCAGTTACTGAATGGTGACTACAACAACATTTTCACAAAACCCTGCCTTTCCTACGGTTTGCTCTCCTCTCAAAGTGTATTGGACACACCTGCCTCAGGTGCTCCTCTCCATGTCTCTGTTTGATCCCCACACAAGCAACTCACTGGTAACTTCACACTATGTCCTCATCCCAGAACTACCTACACCCAGTCAGAAGCTCTGCACTTGCAGGCTTACAAGCTTTATCCAGAAAGCCACTGAGATCCTGAGTAGCCTCCTTATATTTAGCAACTCCAGTACCATTTCACCTCTTCAACCTTGTTATTGGAGGTGACTCACCTGAAACTACTGCCTTACTGTTCTCTTGTCTTTTCTCGAGTAGCCCATACTCAACACAATAAGTCCATTTAAACAAGAAAAATAACAAAAATATACAGTGACTATGCATGACATGGTTTGTAAACAAAAATATTGCATAAAGGAATCCTGCATCTGTGTGAGCCTCAATCTACCACCAGAGCTGGAGACTTACTAATAAATGCAGCTAACCTGTGATCCTTCTTTGCTTTGATTAGTTTCTTTTTATACTGGAGGAACATGAGATGACACAGGAGCTGCTGCAAATCTGATAGCAGCACCTATTTCCCAGAGTCTGCTAGTTCCAAAGTGATGGAGCAAAGCAGAAGGGATAGATGCAGCAGTTTGCCATTGCTGCAATTCTTCCCACAGAGAATTCCATTTCATATCAGAAAATGTGAAGTTACTATTTGAGGGTAAGATAAGGTGTGTGCCTTGTTTTTTAAAAATTCCTATAACTAGTTATGTCTTCTCTCCTAAAAAAGTAGCCAGGTTACAATATAAGCGTAGAGCTGGGATTCACATAGCCATCTCTGATGTCTCATTCTCATCTCAGACTGCCTGCTACATAAGTTAAGTGTAGGCCAATTTCAGGCTCCCATTAATAGGACTGTTTCCACCAAGTGTCTCTAAGACAGTAGAGAAAAGGAGACAAAACACCTACAAAAATGAGGCAGAAGGTGTTCCTTCTTATCTTTCACCAACTTAAATTTCAGCTTTCAATAAGACAGAACTGAGAGGGACCCTTCAAGTCATTCAGTTTCCTGGTCTTCAACAATCCCTGAGTAGTTTGTATAAAAAAAATTAATGTTTAGATTTTTGGTTAAATTTTTTCAAAAGTGATAACATTAATTTCTTCTGGAAGTTAATTTTCCTACATAATTAGTGTGCCATTGAAATACATAATGTAGCTATTTAATAAATATTAGACTATATCTGTCAAAATCTTGCGAATGCCTGATCAGTTTCTTGCTTTCTAATCAAACATACTTTTAATTAGTTCTCAGCATATCTATATAAAAGAAATAGCGAAAACTGATGCAAAGTTAGTCTTTTTCATTTTTCACTATTCTAAATTATAAATGGGTGCAAATTCAGCAGCTCAGTCAGCTTGCAAGCAATTATAAACAATTCTCAGTGTAACAAGATAGCATAGAACTGCACCAAATAAACTATTTAAAAATCTTTTTAAAGTTCATTAATTTCAGTGAGAGTCAAGCAAGATATCTTCTGCCATCAGTGCCTCAGAAACAGAATTTGTTCACTTAGGATTTCTCACTGGATGTTTCCCTTTTGCTGAAATACAGGTAAACTGTTTTGTATTAAGATTTGGCCCTTTAAAAGACAAGATACGCATTAATAGTATTTCGGTAAATGTATCATATACGTGAATAAAGCAAGAATGTTGGCAAAGTAAAACCAATGTATGTACTTTGACAGGGTTTTTCATTACTTGGATTTGAGGGCTTAAATCAGAAATGCATGTCCCTGATGGTTTTAATGGGCTTCCATGTTATAATTAATCTATAATGGAAACTGTGTGGCTCCTCTTGCCTCTCCATGAGTGTGTATGATGCTAACAGCAGTACAGCCTCAGGTGTTCTCAGTGTGCAGAAAAACCCATGTTGGGAGGGATTTTTCATCTCTCATTCATTACAGACATAACCTGCAGAAGACTCAGTGCTATTACCAACACTAAATCAGGCCAGCTAAGGCTTGAGCTAGCTGACTTTTGAAATTCACCAGCGCACATGGATCATCTTTGCCATTCAGAAAGGGGCAGGCTACTATCAGGTAGCATCTTAGCTTCCTCTTCTCCATGCTAAGCTAGCTCAGCTTCCTGCTGTTCTTTACTGGACACCCTTTTTAACTGGAAGCCCAGAATTGAACAATCTTCAAGTACAGCTTCAACAGTGCCAGAGGAAGGCAAATAATAACCACCTTCTGTTCTGTTGACCATGCTTCTCCTTACGCAGCCCAGAATGTTTTGCTTTATTTGCTTTGAGAAAGCACTGCTGACTTAAAGGAGCTTGATATTTCTGGGTCAGCGATGACTGTGGAAGATTATGGTGAAAATCTAGTTTGGTGCAAATCAGAAAATTTCATTCATTGGGCTTCTGAATATTAGGTTGGTAAGTTCAGGTTAGTTCCTCTTCATACTGAAGGAAAATGAGATGACACAGGAGCTACCATAAGCCTGATACCAGCACCCATTTCCCCCAGTCCTCTAGTCCTATAGTGATGGAGCAAAGTAGAAGGCAAAGATCCATTGGTAATTTATACACCTGTTTCATCAAATATTTAACAGTCTTATTTTCCCTTACTGCCCAGAATTATTTCCTTTTGTCTCAGTTTAGGCTTTATTCACTCTTTAAGATATCGTTAAGTATCTGCAGAAATCTAGAAGAGAAATATGCTAGCTATTGATACAGGGGTTTTTTTTTCTTTGCTGTTCTGATACTTTAAATTTAAGAAGATATCTCCTACCTCATTACATCAGGCAGAACCACTACCTTATGTCACAGGGAAGACAGATACATTACTTCCATACAGTTTTTACGTTGGTAGTTTGTTCATTTGCTTCCCCATCTCTCTCTTTTAGTTTTTTCTAGGCTGAGCATCACTTCATCCAAATATGCCTGATCACTGTGTAGGCACTAAAATACCACAAGTGGCTCTGAGTTAAGTCCTGCAACTCTTTCTAAAGATCAGTCATTAGTCAAACTTGGTGGATAGATGTATTTAAAGACAAAACCATCCAAATATTACCAACTACACCTTTTTTCTGCATCTCTGAAAAACATTTTCCTCTCTTTGTTACGGAAAATTTGTGTCACTTCTTATCGTCTAAAGGAGTATCTTCTGTTCTTTCCCATAACTTGCTATAGCAAAAACATTTCTGCATTTTTCTGCTCAGTGTTGACTGACTGCTTTGTAAGCATCACAGCCTGATCAATGACACTTCCTCGTCTCCAGAGGGAAATATGTACGGCGTAGGCTCAGAGAGCTGTATTACAGACATTAAAAGTTCCAGCTGTTTATAATGCGGCTACTCAGACACTTCTTTGTTTCTGAGGGGCTTTTTGGTTGGTTGGTTGGGGTTTTATTTCCAGGAAAAAAAAAAAATCTAGTTTTTTGAGGTCCCCATAACTGAAATTTTGGTGGAGGAAAAATACTCAAGTTTTCAAAATAAACTCTTCATCATGACCTTTAGTGCTTCATGGGAACCTCTGCTACAGAGGCTGAAGACCTGCAGAGCTAAAGGCCATAATGCCAGAGCTAAATTTTCCTCCTCCCAGTAGAGATATGCATGTGTGCTTATACATGGGCAAGCAAACACCTTGCTCGCGGAGCATAGCACATGTGAGCATCTGCATGTTACTGATACTTCTGTTGCTTCCATGACAGAAAATTATACACCTAGAGCAGAGCTCATTTTCCACTTCCAAAAGCAGTACAACAGATCACATTATTATTCTGCCACATATTGAGTATAGTTTTCACTGTGATTCCTCAAAATGCAGACAGCCTCTTTCCTCACAAATGAAACAGCAGACAATGCCTCCAGAGCCAATACTCCCACATACTAGCATAATGCTTCACTAAGTTGAAGAAAGAAGCTTGCCAGCCTTTTCTGGTTGTCATTAAGCTAAATGAGAAGTGCAGAGATACTTGTATAGCAGGCTATTGGTCTTTGAATACCACGTTTTACTCTTCTAAAAGCTTCCTTGTTTTTCATTATTCACTTGAAGCATAGGCGGATGTTTGGCAGCTTCTCCTTTGGATGTGGTGCATTTCAAGTTTCTGCTCACTCTGCCTCAGCTCTCCCGTGGTGCAGAAGGCCAGAAGCTTGAACCACAACCTCCTCAGCCACACTGAGCTGCTTGAGTAGTGCATCCCTACTGGGAAGCCCAATAGAACAGACAAGCAGGCTAAAACAAGACTACCTAGCTGTTATGCAGCACACGTCTTCAGAGCTGGGGTAAGGCATTTTCTGGGGGAATAGCTGCGATAGTACTCTGGCAACAACCAGATGGCTGGCGCACATACAGTATGTGCACCTACCCCTACACACTGTACTTTCTAGGTCCCAGGATACTTTAAATTATGCCAGATGTGGAACTGGCATTCAGCTGGCTTCCAGTGCAGGGAGGTGAAAATGACTCCTCTGCTCTATGTATTCACATAGAGCATAGCAGAAAGCACAACTCGAATTTTTGGGTTGTTTTTTAATTCCATCCTTCCTGATCCAGCAACCTCCAGCTCCTACCCTCAGCTCAAGGTATCCCATTAACCCTAACTGCTCTCTCCTTTTGGTCTTTTTAAGAGATGATCACACACCATCTAAAAATCCCTCTTTGTGGGAGGATTTAAACTCTCTCCTGTGCATGAAAGGCACACAAAGATGACTCAGTCAGCTCAGCAACAGTCAGTAGCTGTAGGAAATCAGCCAGCAGTCCTCTGAAAAGAGGCACAAAAAAAGACAGCACTCAGGCCATATCTGATTGCTGTGTATTCTGTTTAACAGGGAACTGGAAAGTAGACAATATATCCCTTATCCCTGTGAGCAGGGAAAGAGGAACACAGCAGCATTGTTGGGGAGCTGTGAAGGGCAGCCCCAAGAGTGATGCTGTTGTGCACCTTTGCCCTGAACAGCTTTCTAAAACCAGCTCCCCAAGATCATCACTGTGCTTCTCTATCCCTTCCCACTGCCTGCCCAGCTCACAGCCACCAATCCCACCCCAACACCTCAGTCCTGTGCTTGCTTGCTGACTGCATCTTTATAATCAAATAGAATCATTGTAAGTCCCTAGCATGCACTGGCTGCTTCCCTCAGAACTCGTATCTGCAAATTTTTTGGCAGATTTTAGTTGCAAACAATCCATATACAATTGCGGGTGTTAAGAAGCAAACAGCAATTGTTCTTACTGCCAGCTTTGCGACTGCAATAGCTACAGCTTTACTTTCAAACACAGAAAAGAATATATCCAAACTTTCAAAGCCCAAGTCAGACTCCAAAAGATCTTGTTCTGAAGTAGAATTATTTCTGTGAATTAGGTGAGCTGAACTCTGGTCCCGAAGGTTAATGTCTTAGAAGAGGCTACCCATGACAAATTGCCAGTATCCTGAGCAAAACCACATCATAAAATACCAAGTCTAACATCTAGGGATGATCATCTTGCTTCTACCTACTGTTTTTATTTATTGTTAATCTGCCACTCAGACATTCTCTTCCAAGGTCTTTTCACCTAATTTTCTACATTTTTCTGTTGCAAACAAGCAGGCATGTTTTTCTTCTAATTTAAAGAGAAATATATGGTACATCAAAGCCTGACTTTTGTTATAATAGTATTTTCATATGCAGAGCAACAGATGTGTCTGTGGTTTTATATACAGGTACAGACAGAGATGCCTCTCTCTCCCCTCCCTCCCTTGCTGTACTCAGTTCTCACTTATACATGCTCAATAGAACAAAGCACATTTCAAGGCATTGTAATGTAGCTCTTCCATCTCTTTATAGCAGCACATTCTTTTTATTTGGTATTAATACTTCTACAGGCTTTAAATAAAATCCATCATGGGTAAGTCAGTAAAAGGAAGACAAAATGAAAATATGGGAATAAAACAGGACAATATATTGCCAGAGCATGCCAGCTGTTGAAAATAACCTGTTGCCCCTTCAAGCTAGCTGTCTTGATAGTAATCTAGAAAAAAAAACCAACCGACATGCCAAGAATGTGTGAGTTTATGACAAGATAGACATACTATTATCTATGCAAGTGATAAATACTTTTGGCATTTGTCAGTGAGAAGCACCCAGATCAGCAAAGGAGGTCTTTAAATAAGAAGTATGGACTCTATTAGGGTGTCTAAATAAATTTTTAAGTGGGCTACAATTAAAGCACTCCAGCCAGGAATGTCCATTTTAAGTGTGTTTTTTATTAATCCTTATGGCAAGAGTAGTTTAATATTGCATTGTTGCACAACAGTGTTATATAAAAGAACTATTTACTACAACTTCTCAAAGTCACCTAATAATTATCTTATTGCTCTCATTCACAATACCTTAGACCTCAGCTAAAGATTCCCCATTAACAATGGATAATGTATGGTAGTATTTCTTACCTCTACTTTCTCTCCATATGGAATTCTTCAAGATTCTTTTACATCCATGTCACCTTCTGCCTTCTAAGTCCAGCCAGTTATAGGTGTCTTTTGAGTCTTTTGAGCCTTAAAGTCTCATGGGCTTTGCTCCTTGAGGTATTTCAGTGCATCTCCACCATAGGTTTACCTGAATAATAAATCTGGCTGTTCTGAAGCATACCAGAGGTGCCTGGTATATTTCTGAGCCTACTGAGGTGGTCACAGTGGGTATGTATTAGTTATGGCCATATAAAAATTGAGTCTAGACCAACTAGCAACGCAGAGCTTCAATGCTGCAGCAGACCACAGCCTGTGGAGGAAAGAATTGAAATTACAGCCTTCAAAAAGCTGTTTGCTCACACAAGACCCCTTCCCTTACAGTCTTAGGCTTCTCCCATGAAAGATTTTGCCACATTTGGATATGACAGTCTTTGATAAACATGTAAATTTCTTCAGTCCATTCTGATTTAACTGTCTGTTTTTATTTCTTGCTACCGTCACAGGAAGACTCCATAGCAGGACATACTGCACAACAGGGCTTTCTGAAGTCAAGAGCTTGGTTGAGCTATCAAATTATTAGGATTCTGGGGACCATACAATCACTTAAATTCCCTGCTTCAATGTCTCACTGTTGACTGCCCCACATTTCTTGACTTACAGGGCTGCCATTGAAGAGTTTGCAAAGTAATCAAGGGGTCCGATTGCAAGAATCACTGTTTGCTCATGCTTATTCTTCCTCTTATACTCTTTCTAGCTCTGGCACATTTCATGCAACATGGGCATATATGGCATGTATCTGCTGAGTTCTTCTAAAAACTAGTCATTTATTTTACCTAAGTTTCCATTTCAGAAAGTTGTGAACTTGCAGATACAACTCCATATCTAGGGCAAGATTAAATGAAGATGGCCCAGCAGGCTACAAGTTACATTTCTCATCTTTAACACAGCTCATTTGTACTGCAAGGAAAATAATTTCCTAGGAAGATAGGAGGTATTTCTGCATAACCTTCACTTATGATGATGCACAGGAAATAAACGCTGCTAGTTGCTGCTCTGAGCTTCCATTCTTTCCATGGGCAATAGCTGCTGTAGGGAAATACAGGCTTCTAAGCTGCAGATTAATAGGAATTAGCAGCATCTGAAATAAGTAAAAAAAAATAATCTGTAATTATAATAATAGTTTAAAAAAGAACTTCTTTCTAGGATGCTGTGACCTGAAAACATTGGTCCCAATTCCCAGCTGCAGTCATACTGAGCTGAGAAAAAAACAGGTCCAAGAATAGGGCACAATAAGCAATCTTAGCCCTCAGAAACTGATGAATCAGGAGAAAAGCTAGTATGATCTTAAACAGAAAGAACATAAGGACCACTTCGGTATCAGTCCTCAGAGGCTTGGCCCCTCAGCAAGTTCTTAAGGGAATACTTACTAACCTCGTTTCTTGTCTCTACCCATCTAATCAACCCCAACATCTATCAGTAAATTGAGTCCTCAAATAGGTCATCTAACTGGTTTTGTGGATAATTTATAGGAGATAGAGAAATTTCTTTATTGTCCATGCTCTCTCCTTAACTTGACCTAGCATTTGCATGCTCTCTTGTCTTCACTTGTTTGGTTTAATTCAGAGTAAAACCACATTTTTTCTTGCACGTTTGCCATTGCTTCCCTGTCTCCTCTACAGTTTGAATTCTTTGCAAATACAGTGTGACAGCTGCATGACTAAGGTTAAAGAAAAGCAGACAGTCTGATTCATTGGTGGAAATTTAGAACAACCTCCTGAAACTAATGGTCAGAGTAGAGGGAACTGGTGCAATTGAAGTGAGAGTGCTGGTGTTTTCTGTTCCCCTCTTAAAAGGAAGAGTGTGAGGTCAAGCAGAAGAATGAATTTTAGGATCCTTCGATATATAATAAGATTATTTGATAGATAGTTTGCTACTTTGCTGTAACTGCAATAGTTCTGCTGCTTTTAGCATTCTGAAAATAGGGATCATGAGACTGAAACATATTCAGAAAAGAAACAATGCTCAAGGGGGGAAATTAGAAGGAATAGGTTAAAGAAGATGAAAAATATAAATCAGTTTTGTGGTTTATATTACGTATTTTTCATTACAAAGTTTATTCCTTTGTTACATGTGCTGGAACCTTTGCAATTAACAGTTTTTTCCTTGCGCAATGCTATTCCCTTACAATGATATTCAAGCTGTAGCTTATGAACCTGATATTAACTCATGATTATTCAAATTGTGCATTAAGAAACTGGTGCTAAAGTCTTCCATTTATACCAAAATGGGTCTATTTCTGAAGGTAAAAAAAATGAAAAACAAAAAAGGGTATTCAAATTGGTTTTAGAAGACACATTCTGTTTGGCAGAGCCCCCTGTATGGAGACTTAACTAGACAATTACACTGGCTGCTAAGCATTCTGCTGTTGAATCTGTAATTCTGTCATTTTCCAGTTGCTAAATGATGGTGGATTTCTGCCTGCTCTTATCTGAAGTTTCTTCCTGGCTGATAAAAAATCTAAACATACTATGGAGCTGCCTGTTGACTTTTGCGAGATTCTGACTCCTAATAAATGCCCCTGAAACTACAACTCTTCAAGTCCAAGTAAATCTTATGAGCAGTACAGGTAAATAAGAAACAAATTAGATCCACTGTGAACCAAACCTAGTACAACACCCCAGTGATCCTTGCATTTAAAAAACCCTTCTCTTTGGCCAGTCACAGTCCTGTGGTCTCCAGGAAATTCTCTCACCTTTTCTTTCTATATTACTTTCTGAACAGTACAAAAGGCAAATCCTTTTATGTGCTGTGCTACCATTGTCTCTCCACTACCGAAAAGTGGCAGTTGTCACAAACTGCACTGAGCTCCTACTTGGCCACAGTAAGAAGCAGATTGTACATCAACTCTGAGCATTGCCTATGGCACCCTTGTGACTTGAGCAGGGAATAAACTGTCCTCTAAGGACAACACCTACCTCTTGTCATTTCCGGCATTCCCTGTAAAGTTGGTGGATGCTTGACCATAATATCTGTGGCTGCAGAGCAGCGTGGCCCTGAAAGACAGGTAATGGTATTTTTTCTATTTATCAAGTACAGCTGGCATTCATTTTCTTTCAGTCACCCGTAGATGATCTTAAGGTCCTTTCCAACCCTAACTGTTCTATGATTCTATGATTCTACATCACTCAGCGAGAACTGCTGTGACTAATAGTGTTTAAATACAAGCTGAAAAGATGATTTTTGTGGAAATCATAGTTACCCATAATTAATTGCAAGCAGATCACTGCTGTGACAAAAGCAGCAGCATGCCTTCAAAAAGACTTTTTCTTTTGAGCAAATATAGAAACAGATTTCCTTTCTCATTAGACTTCATAGAGCACTAAACATGCGGCTGAGAACATTTCTCTAAACAGTGTAATAATTCCAGTTATTTGCTTACCAGTTGCACCTTATATTGCATAATTTAAAAAGAAAAAAAAGGTTTCTTACTCTTCTGGGGTGTTGTTTTTTCCCTGCATCCTGGGAGACATAGATGTCGCATGTCTAGAGAGAGCTGACAGCAGCAGCAGTAAATAGGTGAATTGTAACAGGAACACCAGGAGTTGGCAACAGTTGAAATGGCCAGTTAGTCTATGCTGCCTCCAGAATGATCCCATTGTAATATGCCACTACTACAGAGATTGCTGAGACAGGCAAATTCACAGCCTGTAACCTCTCAAGGAAGACTACGTTTTACTAAGCAGAAGCACCAGAAGAAAGAAATGTGAAATCTGCTTTGGGAGATACTTGCTAAGTCTCTGGTTTTCATCCTAAGGCTGGCACAGCACATGCAAAACGCTGACATTTTGTTCTTGCCTTTGGAACATGACACAGTTCCAAAGACAGGTTACCACAGCACTCTGTAGCGAAGCTGTCAATACAAATAATGACTCTTAGACGATAAAATATTCTTTCACTATACCTTGAGAAATTGTTGTCTTCCCATAAGTATTACCAAATATTGCATTATTTAGACCTTTAAATTTTTACAGCAGTCTTTTGTCCACCCTCTCTATCAGTCTCTGAGCTAAAAACTGTTACAAATAATGCTGGTACCTAAGTTCAGGTCAACATTTAGCACTTTGGTCAGCAAAGTTTTCAAAAAGCATTTCTGTGCCAGAAATGTAGATTCACTAATACTGGAAAATAAACCTTTCATTAATATACCTTTCATTTGTAGAATTATTATGATTTATACTAGAAAAATCAGTATCCCTCTTTGACATGTTTTATATCTCTTACAGGAAAGTTTCCAGATGTAGAATTCTAGACAGTTGTACCAAGCTTAAAGAAGGTATGCATTTGCTGCTTAGTACTTGGTGATGTATGTTTACCTCTTTTAGCATAGGCACACCGGGAGCAATTTTGATTATGTTAATGGCATAAGAAGAACATTGGTGAGGTTATTATTTTTCCTTTAATTTGTGGGGTTTTTGAAAAATAAACAGCTTTCTGCATTTCAGATTTTGAGCTCATACAAAAACAGATATAACAAAATTTCAGGACTGCTTTTTTTCCTAGTATCTTGCCCACAGATAGTAGGAAAGTATTTGTGTATCTACAGAATACACAGATACTTACTGTATATCCGCAGAAGTATGGGGAATGGTCTGAACAGATGCATTTTGATGTGATTACCAAACAAATTTTGACATCAGTATGCTTCAGACAGGATGCTTGGCTGACTGAATCAGGCTGCTGGCATAGACTGACTCTGCTGGCATAGCTAGTTTCTGGACTGTCTTGGTTGAAAACCCCAGGAGAAATCCCTCTGTGTACCAGCCCAATGTCCACTGACCACAGCAGCCTCATTTCAGCCATCACCTGGATTAGCAGTCACGGAGATGACACGTTGTTGCCCCTGATGTGTCCTTGGGATGGATGTTCTTGAAGAAGCCACAGTCAGGTCAAGCAGTTGTAGGTTCTCCTCCCACAGAGCTGCACTCTGTTTATTGTAGACCACCCTTGCACCTTGAAAAAGATCTAAAGAAGCAGACACAGTGATACTTAAACAGCCATGGAGCTGTTCCACAATATAAAGCTGTAAAAACAGGCTTTACTAATATGACTGTAACTCTCTACTTTTGTAATTTACCAGGAGGGATTTTCACAACTCTACTGATTTGCTTGACAAGCCACTTAAGAAGTACAAACCTAAGACATAAGCATAAGGACTCCATTTCTTCTGAGGTGTCAGTAAAACACTCCGCACCTTGTGGGCATGCGGTGGCTGAGGAAGTTCTGTGGAAATAGCCCCTTTTTTAAAAAGAAAAAAGTCTTCTGGAAATTCTTAATTAGATCTGCAGATGGCCCAGCATCATTAGCAGCATCTTATATCCCAAGCATGGGGTGGGAAAAAAAAGCTTCTTCACCGGCTAAAAGTACTGTCAAGACACTATATTATGGATGTGCTTATTATAGAATACTCATTGTATAGAATTTATACCATTGATATCCCTTCGCACTTTCCTTCCTTCATTCAAGACTTCGGTGTTTTAATAAGATGTGTAAAATCTTAGAATCCCTTTAAATTATTTCATCCAAATTAAATCTAATGCCTAGAACTTTTTTAAAAGGTAGCATGAATAATACTGTAGGTTTTCTTTCAAAAGCCAATTTAAACAAACCCTCCAAAACTACTTTCTAAGCATTGTAATGATGTTGATCTAAAGCAATTACAGCTTCAATTAACTGCAATTTCATTTGAGAAGCGTTCATGTTTGAAAAAAGTGAAAATTTACTTTTCTTTCAAAAAGAAACATCTGAGCACATTGTAAACAAAACTAAATGTTTAAGATTACGCACTTGAACGCTGACAATGGAATAATTAAACTTCAACCCTTCCTCTACTACACATCGTTAATACAATGCAAGTCAGATCTGTCCCTTTTTTTCTTATAAGAGTCTAAATAAATAGATTCTTCAAGATAACTTTCCCATTCTACATTAAAGTGACAGTATGCAGTTTGATAATAAATTAATGGAATTAAGATGCTGCTATGCAGCCAACAAATCCATCTGGTATGCCCAAAGCAAAATAATTATCATTACAGGAGACATCTACAACCTGAACTCAAAGCCCATTAGGTTGTCAAGGATGAAAGCAACTTGTAATGATATGAATGGCATCTACTGCTGCTTCTGCAGGTTACCCACCTGCCAGGCAAATGAATTAACCTCAGGTATGAGCATCTTCACAATGAAGTGAAGATGATTATACATTCACCACTGTTTCTGTAGAGCATCTTCGATGCAAGTGTTCAACATGATAATATTTATTTAATGTCTCACCTCTCCTTTTCCTCATATTTGATCCATTAATAGGGACAAAAGCAGTTACTCAGCTCATTTAGATTTTCCCAACTAATTTTCCTCTTTTACCATAAACCTTGGCTCAGACCTGTAGTCATTGCCCCCGCAGTGAATAAGGAGAACATTTTAGACTCCAGGATCACATATGCTTCAATCATTATGGCAAAGGTCATTGATACATGCACTGCACAAATGAAGGAAATACCATGCTGTGGTAGCCCTGTATTTTGTCTTCGTCAGTGACATGTACTTGTAGTGTAAAGAAACAGGGAAAAAAATTTACCTTTAAGAAAAAGTGAAAGAACGGCACATCAAGAAATAGATTTTTCTCTTGTTCCCAGTCAAGCTCTTACAAAAACACTGGGTCAAACAAGTAGGTTTTCTATTAGACATCTACTTGCAAATTAATGAAGAAGAGATCCTAATGTAAGCGTACTGGCATGTGCCAAAACACTTAGATGGGTACATACCTTTCTTATTTTTCATGTATTCACCCGGCTGTGCATATTAAAACAAATATCTGTTCTGTAGGACTGATTCTTATCTAGTGTAAATCAATGTGGCTTGCATTAGGTCAATGTAGCTGTGCTAATTTACACTGGTCTCAGATGTGGAGCATTGATTCTTTTATTAGATGGTAGGATATCCCATTCAGGGTAGATAGATTCATGAGCCACTGACTAGTAATTTTCTATGTCTACTTTTTAAAGAGAAGCAGCAAATTAATTTTCTCTAATTTATGTCAGAGAATTAGTATATTCCTGAGTTTTTTAAATCTGTATTTCTTATTCACCCCCCAACTCCAGTTCAAATTTGCAGGTCAATGTATATTCAAGGTGACAAACATTCTTAGATAAAGTCTTTAGTTGCCCTTAGGTCTAGGATTCTCTAGCTGCTGTCCTTAATAGATTTTCTGATTTCTGCATAAGGTTTGTTGATGATCCTTTATATATTGAAAATTGAGGAGAAAGGACTACTCTGAATTTCTCCCACTTTAGAGTTCTCACATACTTACTCATCTTTTTCCTCTCGTGGGGTCCTTATCATTTCTTCTAATGGTTATATAGCTGGTTTTGCAGAAATTTTCATTTTTCCTGACTTTTACTTGAATAGTTTTATTTTAATTCAGGTTTTTTGTTCCCTTTATTTTGAGCCTACATATGTAAATTTATCCTATTTCTATCTATCTCCTTCTTGGCTTGATTTTCATTTGGGTTTTTTTCACCAAGATCTCTTCCAGCTTCAAAAGATATTCAACAATTTCTTCTATATTATTTATAATAAAAAAATTTGATTTGCTACTGCAATGTCTGCTTAATAAGAAGGTAAGGTGAGTCCGAGGGAGATTAAACTTTCCTATTCTTATTCTAGCAGCTTTCAAGTCAATGTCATCAAGCAGTATAAATGTTTAAAGCACAATTTTAAAAGATACTGATGCTAGAAATATATTTTTCAATTTGGCACTGTGATTATTTTAGATTATAGTTATCCTTTGCATTTCTTCAAGGAACAAAATTAACATCAAATTAATATTTTTTAGTGATTTTCATATCAAGCTCCCGTATGCATTTCTCATTTACATTGGGATTCCTGCAGATCTTCAAAAGAAATTCTCTTTTCCCACTTTGTAGCTGGTAACACAGTAAAAGCACCCAAGGCAGCTGACTGGAATCATCTCTAGAGAAGTCTGACACTAGGTGTATTTATAACTAGTTTTGCTCAAATTAAAACAAAACAAAACACAAACAAACTAACCGTGATATCCCACAGAAGAAAACTGTTGTTCTTTTTTTTCCTGGCCTCCGGCCTCCCACACACCCCAATCTTGTAGTCTCATAGAATTCTTTGGGCTCAGCCAGCTCTTCTGCCTTCTAATGAATTAGGATACAAAGTAGACTATTTACAAGCTACAACAGCAGATGGACAGCTCGAAGTTCTACCAACTGGCAAACTCGTGATCCTGGCAAGCCCCAGCACGGTCAATTTTGACAACAGAGGAGCCAGCCGGACCACAGAGACAGGGCCAGGCTCACAAGAATTAGGAACCAGGGCAATCAGGCAGCCTATCAAATGAGCCATTCGGGCAAAAGACATCCCAAGGAGCAGAGGAGTCCACATTTATGGACATGGTACGCCAGGAAGATTGGGTACAGTCATTCTATGTCCCTGGCAGGCAGAGAGCCAGGTTGGCTAGAGAAAGAGGAGGCAAATGGAAAATAACAAAAACCCTAGGAAGCAGCATCACTGGCATTATCTCCCCTGAGTGTTGAAGGAAAATACAGGCCCTTGCAAGAAGTTTCAATCCATCAAAACACCTTTATTTGACATACAAATATCCTGTGAGAAAATTTTGTCTTTGAGCTCAAAAGTTAGTGTTGCAAATAACAGAAAATTATACTTTGTTTCTAATGCAGCGCTGAGTAATTTTTTAGGGGAATATATAATCATATGTATTGGCATGTGTTTAAAAATGAATAAAAGCAAAAAGAAATGCAAACATTGTTCATGTTCATTAAGGAGTCAGGAAAGATCAGGTAGTTCAAAAAGGAACTCAGGAGTTCCATACACCAGCTGAAAAATCAGCTAAAAATCCTCCCACCCACTTCAGTGTGCATCTCCCTGCAATGAGCATGCACCACACAGCTGACAATTTACGTGCTCATGAAAAATTTTGGAACTGCAGAGACTAGATAGCAGAGACAGTGAAACATAATCAATTCATGCCTTAAGAAGCAGAAAGAAAAACTCCAAAATCAGTATGGAATTTCACAGAGAAGCAGTGCTGCGAATAAGTAGGAATGTTACGTATGAAGAGTTAAATTTGTACTATCAGCTCTTGCCTAGAGAAGGAAGAATAATATGTGAGCTGCATTTTGGATCTAATGTAATAAGGGAAGTTGTAATTGAAGCACAAGATCCTAGCTAGTTAACAGAGCAGCAGCGCTTGAGAGGTTTCTCTTGTGCACTGGAGCTGTATCTCAGAGAGTTTCAGCACTGAGACGAAGCATCTTATTCAAAGCACTTTCTGTCTGAAAAAGAAGTAGAGTCTGAGTAGAATACAATGAGCCAGGTTAAAGGCTCTGTAGGTTTACAATCACACTGTAGTCCACATATTCCTTCATCTTCGATGTTTCACATTATTTGAGAAGTTAAATAACTGGTGGATAAAATTTTCAGGAATAACCAAGACTCACTTTTGTATTTGCACTAGAAATATTTCAACAGTACCTGCTGTGAGACTTTCTAAAAATGAGGTTTCTTTGTAGTTCCTCAAGTATGAAAACTTGAAAAAAGGTAAAAATGGAGATACGCAATTCAATAATTAATTATGGAAAAAACAAACCTTAACACTGAGAAGGCAAGAATTTCCCTCTGTGTGCCACCCTTGTTAACTAAGGACCAAATCTTCAACATAACTTCAGTTCATTTAGTGTCTTTGTCTGTGGAAAGCATCCCACCTTTGTTAGCCCCCTGTTACAGCAAAGACAGCGATGACTGAGGCTGTGGAATCCATACAGATAAGAACAGTAAAATAGGAATTTACTTATATTTCCAGGACTGCAGATTCTAATGCCTCAGGACTCAAGCCCAAGCACTTCTGTGTCCAAATTAATCTCTGCATATGAAAGATGATTTCTGAAATGTGTTCACTTAAAGACTTATTTAACAAATAGATGTCCGTTTAGTGAACTGACCTCAAGGTCTAGCCCTCATTTTAAACTGTACTGTTGATGAGGTACAGCCTTCATACCAATAAGAACAGATATGATCAACAATTAATATTTGGCTTGCAGCTTTGGTGATTATGGATCATATTTGCCCTACTAATGTTTTCAAAGATATGAAGTTTCCAAAGCGAGTAATTTTAGTCACATTTCCTCTCAAGTCTTGCTGATGACCTGCATTATATAAATGTATTCATCATATATGTGTTATATATAATTGTGTACAGGTAAGTTATATAAACACCTGAAAGAATGCGATGCCTCTTATTTTTTCTCAGGAATCACCCTTAGATGGTACCACTGGGTACATTAATGAATTTAAAAGTGAAGCTCAACAGTGACCATATTGCAACGATGGCATGGGTTTAAACCACAGGGTTTGTGGCTTGTACTTACAGAACTGTATACTTGTACTTACAGAAATCTACGTGGGCATAGAGACCTCATAAATAATTAGCATAAACAAAAAGCAACCTTAAGCTAACTCACAGTATGTACACAGGTGGGGACCAGACAAATGTGTGACTGAACCTCAAAAGGCATGAGCCCAGAGACTTCAGAAAAGCAGTTACCATGCTTTCAGTGAATGATCTGAGTAAAGCCACACCACCTAATTTCTTCTTTTTTTCTAATAGAGCCACCTCACACAGATTTCACATGACCTTTCAGTCATTCAATTGACTGTAATTACTGTATTCATATTCCTGATAGAGTTAACCAGATGTCACTGCAGCTAAATTTTGAAGACAGTGGATTTACACATATAAAACTGAAGGACAAGGAAAGCACTGAAGAAAAATGGTGGCCAGTGAGAATTTTAATTGCCAGTTGTGACTGGCAAAAGAGAAAGAATCCATCTGAAATACAATAGGAGAAAAGGCATGGACAAAAATAAAATATGAGGGAAAATGAGATAAGAATGACACAACTGTTGTACATATATTAAACCTTAGTCAGGGTAAACACAATACCTATGTTAGTTCTTCAAGAAATGCTTCATGGTGGTGTGACACAGCCCCAGGCATAGACAGTCAATAGAGACCTATAAAGTAGTACATATCCTTTTGTTCTGCACAGCATAGGCTTTGTCCTGACCTCAGGAAGTCCCCTGGGTCTTCTTTGTTTAAGATGGGAAGTCATCTTAATTCCAGGATTATTAAAATCATTTAGGAAGTGATGGAGAGCTTAAAGCATGCAAGATGTGATTTAACCTGGAATTTTAGCCCTAGTAGCTACAATAAAGTTCTGCAGTTACACAGTGTAATACTTTAGTACCAAAGTCATCAAGAATTAGCATTTTATACCAGACTAATGTCAAACCACTGTTGAGGTTAATATGTTATGCAATTTTTTTTTTTTTAACTGTGTGTTTTTGATGGTGATTGTTAACTAAATATCTCTCTTTGGACTATGGTACACCTAACTCATTTATTATTATTACTAGTCATATTTCTGATAATTTACAGACAATCTTTCTGACATCTTGCTGTTTCTCCTTTTGCTTAAATATGATTTCTTTCTTAAAAGGAGGGGTTTTTCCTAGTGTTTTTATCTTCTGTTGACCATGAGACAAGCGGTCCACTTTGCTATTCAGTGGGGAGAAATGTACCATCACAACCCAAGTAATAATAAGCAAGATGTTTCATAAGCAGTAGCCACCAATTTGCTGCAGCAATTGCCAGAAATTGGACTCCTAATTAAAGTAAGCTGGACGTCAAATGTCTATGTACTGTACAAATGTGTGGTAAAAAATAGTCTCTTCAAACAGATTTATGGATGAAGTTTGCAGAGTATCTGGGATCTACATCCATTAGTTGGGTAAAGCATCATAATTTTCAAAAGATGAAAGAATTTTCTTTACCTTTTCTCTTGAAGTTTTCAAACTTGGTATAAAGCAATTAAAGACAAGGAAATGAGAAGGGAGGGAAAGGTTGCATAAGTGAGGTTCAGGCCTCTGCCTCCCAGATGACCCAGCTGGGCCAAAGCTAGGAATTACCTGCTCTCTTGCACCCAGTGAATATTTAATAGTTATGTGAAGCGAAAGAACTTCATCATATAACTTGACTACAGAAGACTCTCCTGAGAAGTGATCCCCCTCAAACACATGGAAGTCCTAAATCTGACACTTCAAAATAATGAGTGACTTAACCATGGTGCTAAGGTAAAAAAGGAGAAAGTGATCAGCACTCAAGTTTTTCAGAAAATCATTGTAGGCACCTGCCTCCTTTAGCTTTGGGGAAGAAATTTGAGTAGATAGAGAACGGGATTTAGGACACATTCTGGCCCTCAGTATTTCACTGTCAGATGGAGTAGGTGTCTTCCTGCTCAAAGATCTAATTTGGGTGAGCTCTCGCTAAACATGTTCGTGGTATTCCAAGGTATTTTACCTTCCTTATGCTCACTGCAGACCTCCCTGCCACAGATCCCAGCTTCTGCAGCTCAGAGTTTTGTTCTCTGACACTCAGTACTGATACATTTAAACCCTAATTCAGATGGCAGCCTTAGAGTTTAAAATTATAGTTTTCAAGCCAAATTTGGCATTATAAGGTCAACCTTCCTTGAAAGTAGCTTTGCAGAAAACTGCCTGAGGGTCGTGGTGGACAACAAGCTACTCATGTGCCAACTATGTGTACCCTTGCAGCAAAGGAGTCCAGCAGTATCCTGGACTGCATTAGGATGAACACTGCCAGTAGGCTGAAGGAGGTGATCTTTCCTCTCTACTCAACCCTGTTGAGACATATCTGAATTGCTCGGTCTAGTTTCATACTCCCCACTCTGAAAGAGCTTCATTGGGCCTGTAAAGCAGCAGTTATCTGTTTTAAAGCACAATTCACTTTGCCAACGGGTAATAAAGCCTACGTTTTTTCAGTTCTACTTTGTAAATGTTAAAGAATGATCACACTGGATTATGTATTTCTGCAAACAGAAGGGTGTTTTTTCTCCCTGGATAGAGGTATGAATATAATACTATGAAAAAAAAAAAAACAACATAATGATTTCATAAGAAGTCTGAAAATTCCTGTTGTATCACTGAAAAGGGCACAGATTTCCAATAAAACGATCTCAGTTCCAAATGACATATCCCACATGAGGTTTACTGGATAAAGCGAATTCCTGTCCTCAGTTCAAATTCCTTTTAAATAAGTTCAGATAAATTCAGAAACATTGAGATAAAAATGGGAAGCCAAATCTGAACAACCCTGAAGGGAAATTACTATTACATATTTATTTTGACTGTAGTTACTATTTTACTTCATTCTGAGTCTAATATTGACCATTAGCTATGGTTAGATGTTACAGATATTTATTTAAAAGTAAATGATTGCAAGGCATACTGTGACAGTCTAGAACAACTGCACTGTTGCTGGCATAAGTAGAGTTACTCAGGCACAAATGTTTGTAAGTTTAAAAAAGATTTTACATTTTCTCTCGATTTCTTTTTCACTTCCCTTGCTGACTATGCCAAGACTCTGCATGAGAGAGCAATAACCACAAAATCTAATCATGATTCCATAGGTCAAGGTATCTGTCTCCTGAAACATCAGAAGATCTAAGAGACAGGGTTTGTCTTCTGAAATTTTGAAAGAGATTTTTAAAATAGTAGTCCCAAACACTTTCAACAGTACTTTCATTAACACCTGATAAAAGCAAATCCAACCAGTCAGCATGCTTTCTGCTTGCTTCTAAGTGTGCTTATGCTTGCTTCTAAGTATGATTATCACTAAAAGTACCAAAAAAGAAGCAGGGAAAAGATCTTTCTATGTCACTTGCCTTTAGAACACACAGATGCTGAAGTCTGCAATACCTAACAGTTTATATAATAAGACTACAAATTATTTTCTTACATATTTTTTGCAAATGGCAAAAAGCAGTATCTGACTCACAGAAGACTATAAATTAATATACATTCATGTGACAGTCTTAAATAAATAACAGAAAATCACTACCTGCAAATAATCTCATTGCAGATGACTCCCTGAATGTTGCTCGTTAATTAGTAACCAGTGTCCAAAGTTGATTATAAAGAGCAAGCTGCTAAAAATCTCATGACAGTAGACTTTCCAGTGAAGAGCCCACATAGCATGTTGATAGTACTGTAATAATACTGAACAGAAAATATTGAATTAATGGATCATAAAACTACAAGATTTATGACATACCCTTGTAGATAATAATACTCTTGTACAATAGTTACAATATATAAAATTCTGTCATTGCACTACTCTTTGCAATAAAGATGTTTTCTGGAGAGCTAACAAGTTGGAGAAGACATAATGCAGTTTCAACTCCACAGGGATATCAGAAAGTATATATACCTTCTTACGTATAAAAAAAAAAAATAAAAAATCCTAGTCTATCTGAAAAAATAAAGAAGCCAAATGTTTTTGTTTCCCTAAAAAATCCATGTCCAAAGAAGGATCACTCTTCTCTAGCACAAAACTTGTTAGAAATGACAGCAGAGGTCCATAAGTAAAGTAACAGGGGTCACAGATGCAGCACATACTGTAAGTTGGTTTTATTTCCCTCCCTCCCCAGTCATTTTACAGACAAAAAGGGCACTGTCAGAATGCCACAGCTAGCAGTAGCAGCAGCTCCTTTTTCAGTTATCATGCATAAAATAATCATAAAAAGCCAAATGATCAGGCTTTTAACCCACACTCACCTTCCAGCCTTAAAATCTCTGCATGTGTTTCGCATTAAGTTAAACCAAATGACGCCTGCTATAATTTAGAAACTGAGTGGGACCCACTCAGTTCAAAACAGCTCTATAACTAGTAGATATCCCAGCATATTGTCATCGGCTTTGCTTGAAGTATCTTCAGTGAGGAAACTTAATGTGACTGGTGATGCCAACCTGATGAAGTTTAAAGAAGCCAAGTACAAGGTCACATACCTGGGTCAGGACAATCCCAGGCACAGCTCCAGGTTGGGAAGAGAAGAGACTCAGAGCAACCCTGCAGAGAAGGACTTGGGGGTGTTGGTCAATGAGCAAATGAACATGAGATGGCAGTGTGCGCTCGCAGCCCAGAAAGGCAACTGTATCTTGGGATGCATCAAAAGAAGCATGACCAGCAGATCCAAGGAGGTGATCCTGCCCCTCTACTCTGCTCTCAGGAGACCTCCCTTGGAGTATTGTGTGCAGTTCTGGTATCCTCAACATCAAAAGGACATGGAACTGTTGGCAGAAGTCCAGAGGAGGGCCATGAGGATGATCAGGGGACTGGAGCACCTCCCGTATGAAGACACGCTGAGAAAGTTGGGGTTGTTCAGCCTGGAGAAGAGAAGGCTGCATGGAGACCTCAGAGCAGCCTTCCAATATCTGAAGGGGGCCTATAGGGATGCTTTGGAGGGACTCTTCTTTAGCGGCTGTAGTGAGAGGACAAGGGGTAACGGATTCAAACTTAACCAGGAGAAGTTTAGATTGGATCTGAGGAAGAAGTTCTTTCCTGTAAGGGTGGTGAGGCACTGGAATGTGTTGCCCAGGGAAGTTGAATGCACCATCCCTGGTGGTGTTCAAGGCTAGTTTGGACATAGCCTTGGGTGGCACGGTTTAGTGTGAGGTGTCCCTGCCCATGGCAGGGGGGTTAGAACTGGATGATCTTAAGGTCCTTTCCACCCCTAACTATTCTATGATTCTATGATTCTATGATTATCAAAGTAAGACAACTAGAGTAGTTTACCCAGAAGCCCAGTCTGTGTAAGAACCAGTTATTGTAAAGCTTGAGGACATGCAGGCATTCTGGGTTTCCCATTATAAGGGAGACATGGATATACTGGAGAGACCACTGGAAGGCCACTAAAATGATTAACGGACTATCATATCTCTCCTATGAGGAAAGGCTGAAAGAGCTGGGACGACTCAGCCTGAAGAAGAGAAGGTCTGGGGGGGACCTCAACACAGTATACAAATATCTGAAGGAAGTGTCTAAAGAAGATGGAATTAGGCTATTTTCAGTGGTGCCCAGTGACAGGACCAGAAGCAGTGGGCACAAACTGAAACACAGAAGGCTGCATCTAAACATCAGGAGATATTTTTGTACTGTGATGGTGTCTAAATGCTGGCACAGGTTGCCCAGAGATATGGTGGAGTCTCCATCCTTGGACATGTTCAGAACCCATCTGGACATGGTGCTGGGCTGTAGGTGACCTTACCTGAGTAGAGGAGTTGGACTAGATGAGCTCCAGCAGTCCCTTCTAAACTCAACTATTCTGTCATTCTATGACACTATCTATGGTCAAAATGACTAGCCCTTTATCCGTCCATCTCTGGGGGCAAACTTGATGTTACATTTTAAGAATGACAGGACTGACACGTCTGAGTCCCCTGCTTCCTTCCATGATCAAATGGCTATTCACAGACTGCACTCAGTTTTCTCAAAGTATTCACACAGAGAAATGCAGAGGAAAGCCCAGCACACCAGTTTGATCCTAGCAATGACTCCACAAAAACAAAACTCGGGGGGTCTGCTCTAGGGGAAAAAGATATGGAGAGTGCCTCAGAAGATGCTGGCATAAATGAGAAACACTATCCTTCATTTGTTTAGCAGCACTTCTTGTTTGTGACATACTCATTTTATCTTCTGCTTTTATTATTAGAATCAAGTATACCCCCATTGACTCCAAGAGTAATAGAAAACCAAACTAACAGGATTCTGCATGAGAATAACTGGCATTTGGAGGTGCAAAGGGGAGAGAGGTGGGAATCCAAATAATTCTCCTGGATGATTTTCATCAATTCTAACAAGTCATAAGGAAAACTTCTGATGGGCTCACCTTCCCATTAGAGTCTCATTGATCCCTGATGCAACTCAGCATGAAACTAACAATGGGCGGAACACACCTGGTGAGACAAGGGTACCTGTTTCTGAGTTAGTCACCCCAGCTCCTCTTATAATCACTGGAGTGAAACAAGCACTTTTTGAATCAATTTCATCTTGAAAAGAATGTCTAAAATAAGTCAGATGAAACTTATCCTAAAAGTACCTATTTCTTTCCTCAGTGTCTGAAGAGAGCTGATGGCAGCTGATGTTGGCAGACACCTACATGAAGATGCATGTCAGACTGTGATGCTGATTTTTGCACAGAGACAGTCATGATCTGACCTGATGCAAGGGTTGCAAATGAAGCAATTTTCACTGCCATTTGGAATTCTACTTTTATTGAGAGGCCTTTATGTGGACATTACTGAGAATTAAGCACATTGGGAGGAGCATACTTGTCACCTTAAGCTCCAAAGTGGCTATCCAGAGGGGGCAGAATGGGGAAAGCAATAGTGGCACTTGGACCTGCCTTGCTTGCTCTGCTACAGGACATCCTTTGTCTTTTAGGGTGGGATGCCACTACTGCTACCATTGCTGCATTTTTAGTTGAGTTGTGAGGAGAGGATCTCCTGCAATACCAGACTCAGAAAATCACTTGCTAAACCACCAACTGGTGGTCACTTGCAGGTGCTGTGATCATATTCTTCCAACAGCTGCCTCATATTTTCAGCAGATTTTCAGACCAGGCACTGGTGGGACGCTACTGGGTTTTAGTACTCCTGCTGACCTGTAGTACCACAGTAGTAGAAGAGTACTGCTGAAAGGCACCGGATCCGGGCATTTATCATGCTGCACTAATTTACAGAGTTGCTTTAAAACTGGTAATAAAACAGCCCATGTTGTTGGGTGGCAAGCTAATTCTGCCCCAAGCTGTTAATTTTCCTCTTGACTATGATCTCCACAGGGACAAGGGTCATAAGACACATGTGAGTTTGAGTGCCACTGTGAAATACGTGGTTTTGAGTATGCTTCCTTCCTCCCCTTACTTGGCTGGTCAGCCTTTCTGGGCACTGATATTCCTGGAAAAGACAGAGGGTTGGCTCAGAAGAGTTATTTTAATGGCCTCCGGTATAGTAAAACAAATACAATGCCTTCATCATATCCCATTGGTGCTCAAGGCCAGCTGAGCAGAGAGAGGACCAATCTGAATTTTACTGAAGGTAGTCTGGTTGTTCTGTCTTACTTGAAGGTCACGAAAATCAAACTATCCTTCTGGAGAAAGAGAGAGATGGCAAAGCAGAACAAGTGGAAAAATCCCTTTCAGGTCTACTGACATCACCCTATAGGCCCCTGCTAAGTAAATTCACTTCGAAAACAGAAATCTTTTTGACAGTCCACTGTATATTTATCATAAACATACTTTGAGATCTCTTTAGGTTTATCCTGTATTCAGAAGTACTCCCCACTAAGAAAGTAATGTCTGCAGTATTCAAAAAATCACAGATTTGTGTAATTATCTTCAATTCATATACACTTGTCAAAGGCTCACAAAAACCCTGTTGCACTCAAAGACATTACAGAAAGACACTATTTCAATTATTTGAAGGATCATAGGAACTCTATCATAGACATTTCAAAGGAACATAGAACAAAATAATAGTGTAGAAATGTAGGGTTGGGTAGTTTTTTATTCACCCTTTCTCTTTATACAGCAATTACCGAGATAAGATCAAAAATACAAAATCCTTCCCTCCCCAACACATCAATAAGCATGTCACATGAACAGTGTTTGCAGTGTGTGCTGGTTGTGTTCAGGTCTGTAATTACTTCCATTTTATTTCACTTTTTCAAAGCAAGGAATATATGCTTGTTTCACATGTTGAAGTTTTTTCTGTAAGTCTCCATGAAAATAAAAATCTAAGCCTTACCAAAGTAATGTGAAAAAACTCCACTGAATTCTGTGATTTCTAATAGAAATTCTAATTCTAATTCTAATCTAAATTCTAATTCTAAATTCTAATAGAATTCTGTGAATTCTAATTCACACTAAATATTTGGGTTTTCGATAAATCTTCAAGACTGCAAACCATCCCTGGTCTTGTGAAGACACAAAGCTGTAGTCTCCCTCATGGTTATCCATTATCTTCCAAATTATTTATGCTAAAAATGCTCACAGCTCTCTCCATTCAGTGCTTAAGCATTCTTTGTTCATGTAAATGCAACATGAATCTGGAGTCAAAGCAGAATTTATGCTCAGTGATATTTACTGATTTTGATCATTTTATCATGCAATAAAAAGCATATATGCACCCTCTCCAAAATAGAAAAAAAAATATCAGATAACAGCATAAAGAAAAAGACCACTTCTATGCATGAGACTTTATTTGTTGCTAGGTGATGTAGTAATAACATTATCTCCCTGTTGTTTGAGTATGAAAGTCTGATGTACTGGTTCACCTTCTACTTTGACCTATCCCCACTTGTTCCCCATTTTCCTTCCTCCAGTTTATAAAGACGTGTAAGAGCAACCCAGCCTTACTAATATAAAATGTGCTGGTTTATGTGCTGCGCCAGAAAACCTCTGTGGCTTCATTTTCCTTCCAAACACAAGCAAGCCACCTCTTTTTTCTGTGTTTCCCTTTTATAAAAGTGAGCATACTGAAAAATAAATCATACAGTATTGATTTGAATTAAACATGTCACAGTATGCTTTAAAAGCTCATCTAAATTGGACAGTGCTTTCCTCATGGCATGTTGTAGGAACATGTTTGTTTTAATTAAGAAATCATTTATGCATTTGCCCTTGTTTTATATATCGTTTTTAGTGTACAACAGTTAATTTCCCCATGAGAGTTCTTAATACTCCCAAATGGTCAGGAAATAAAACTGAATGTTCAAAGACTTTGCCCTCTGGTGCATTAAGATATCACACTTCTGATGCTGAAGTTTGGTTGCCTAGACCCAAATGTGTAACAATTGATTGAAAGCCTTTACTTTGGTCACACAGGAGATGAGTCAAAAAGGCTCAGTGTGCAATATGACAGCTGCGAGTTCTTGGAAATGTGTGAACTTCAAAGCTCATTATGCAGGGAGATATGGCAAACACTGTGGGCACAGATATTCAGAATTCTTTGGGATCAATACTATAAACATTATTGCATGTGTGTGTTCCTGCTTTCCTGATGCAAAACCACAGGAATACCAAACACACCTAGAGAAAGCATCATTCTCCGGAGTACTTTTGCTTATACCAGCTTACTCTTGTACCAACCAAGAAGGCAAAGGTTGAAAGAAACACCTCTGCTCAAAACACATACACAAAGGCAAAAACTGGAAGTCTGACAAACTTGCACCTGCTCTTCCCAGATTTCACACAACCAATAGGTAATGTCTCAGTAACCCAGAAAGTACGATAACTGTTTGTAAGGCTTTCCCTTTTTAATGTTTAACCTGTAAAGCTTTGTCCTAGAGGATGAACAGACTGCTTTTTAAAACTTGAGTTTGAAAGTCCTAGTTCTCTCCTTTCTTGCCCCAAGAGAAAATACTGTGCATGCAGAACTAAAGCCAATGCTGTATTTGGAGGTGTCCCATTTTCCTTGGGTAGGCTACTAGTGTTCCTCTGTCTATTGTGTTTTCTGATCCTTATTGAGTCTTTGTGTTCTCCATGATTATCCTTCAATCACATAACCTAACATTCCCAAACTCCAATGTGTGTGTCATGGCAATATGATTAATCTTGGTGTAAACCTCCTCAGACCATTACCAATGTAACACACATTTTTTTCCCCCAGAAAAAATAAGTTGGTTGTTTCTTTTTGTTTCTTTTTTCTTTTTTTTCTCAGGAAAAAGATTTTTGTTTTCTTTTTTTTTTTCCCATGGTCAGTTTCCCCATCAGCTTTCTTACACAAACATTTTCCCACACAAATACCTTTTTTTCACTTGCTTTTTCATATGAAAGGGAATGATGCTTAAGTGACATTTACACCAGAGGTGGGTGTGGTGGGCTACAACATTTCACGTTACAGTCACTGTCTGCGTAAGCATTGCTCTTGTGGCTGTATCATATCTGGTAAACCAAACTGTATATAAACTAAAGCTAAGTAAGTCACAACAGATAACTTATTCTGCAAATCTCACCTCTCGTCTCATGTGAGGTAGGTTTATAATTTCCTTTAATTTTATACTCACATTTAGTTGAGGAGGTTTGCCTTTGGGTTTTTTTCCAAAATATCTGTGGACTGAATATGAAGAGTTTGATGTCAATACTCTCTCTATATGCAATTCAAGATTCAAAATTCAAGCTGTGTTACTTACACTTGAATCAGTTACGATTTCTCTTCCTTCAATACAAACCCATGCATAAAGTGACTAAAATGCTCGTTTATCTAATGCATTAGAGATCTATAGGCTAGCTAAAAAATTAATGTTCAGATTGAAACTGCTTCAATATTTACACAAGAATATAAGAAACAGCAGCATCCCTCCTCCTTGAGAGGTACTAGCTCAGAGTATATGACTGATGGTACATAGAGAACCTTGTTTTATCCTGTGTCCATTGATGTGCATCTCCTCAAACCCTTAGCATTACTGCACATTTGCAAACTGAAGGCTGCAGTAGAAAAGAAAAGACCAATTTTCTCATAGACATTTAGTAAACTGAAGACACTATTTACTCTGGTAGAGTAGGAAAACTTGGCACTTAGAAACTGAACTTAAGTATAGTGACAAAAAAGCAAACTGACGAATGGACCCCAAAAGAGGGCTGTGTGCTCATTCGCTTCAAGTCTTGCTCTTATCTGAGATCTGTTGCTCTCAGGAGCAGCTCCTTTGCTGCACCTTCATGAACATGGCGTCTTCTAATACAAAAGATAAGTCAAACATGAGTAAGGGAGTAACTTTATGCTACAGGCAGCTTCTGATTGCTGGCAAGCCTTCACCAGGCTCACTGATACTGGTCTCCTGTAAGACTGTCTCAGCCAGCCATGATCCTGCGTCAGTGGAATATTCCAGGTTAATAATATTATCAGATATATAGTCCTATAGTCATCTTACTTTTAACTCCTACACCAAATACACACAGGGACTGGAGATACTGAAGAAGCTGGGTCTGTTCTGCTCCATTGCATAGAGGTGTCCAAGGAACTTGCATGGCTCCCCAAAATGAAATATTGGTGATTGTACTCGTTTACCTCTGTTTTGGGATATCTGCTGTCAACAAGGGTCCTAAGAGCTTTCAGCAGTAACATATATATACTTTTGCTGGCAATTAGATATTGTTGGGCACTGTGGCTCACACATCTGCTTCCAGGGGTAATTCAGGCATGATGAGTTCATCATCTCAGTTTAACACATAAGGAGAGTTTCTGCACAGCTGAATGCACGCAGGCTTTCAGCTCAAAGAACTTCAAGCTGGCAATGTAGCCCGCACTTTTTTATTTTCCTACTTCCCTCCTAGCTAGATTTGACAATCTGTTATTTTTTATTGAAAAACACAATTAAGCTTACTTTATTAAACGTATTTATCAAAAAAACTTTTTTTTTTTTTTTTTTTTTTTTTTTTTAATTTTCTGTTCTACTCTCCCTTCCTAATTTTCTCTGTTGGTCCAACTTTGCAACTGTATTCCTGTGGCTGAAAAGCTTTTTATCATATTTATATAGAAACTGTAATTTGAAAGGCCAGGAAATTCCCCTCATTCAATGTATGATGTTTGCTGTCACAGAATTATTCATTAATATAATAAGAATTGGCAAACCTGACTCTGCAAGGAAATTAGCAGACCTTCAGGTAAAATACACAACAAAAAGATTGACCTTTATAGAAGAGTATTTAGAATACTTGCAGAGTTCAACTGCCAGCCAAGCGCCTGAGAACTTACCTGCTTTCAGTCTAGCATGTTCAGGAGCTAAATCCCACTCCTCTTTGCCGCCAGCCTCCTCAGAAGATGCTGTGACTGCCCAATGATTGTCACTGCCTATCTTCTTTAGCTACTCTTGGAAATAAATTTTTAGCTACAAGTGATGAAAAATGTTTTTTTCCAACCAATAGATAACCTTCCCTCCTCATCATTTCCATCAGACTTTAACTGCTCCTTTTTCTGCTACTGCTGTTTTTCCTAGAGTCTTTCCACTAGTATCTTCCCATGAAAGAAATCTAGCACAGATATGAGTGTGTGTATATATATATATATATATATATATATATATGAGTGGAATAACCTTAATTTATTAAGGTAATATAATAAATTAAGGTATAATAAGTTAAGGTTATTTCAATCTGCTCTACCTAAAAATAAATAAATAAATAAATTGATTAATTAATTATTTATGAATAAAGAAATTTCTCCCATTTGCATCAGGACAAATTCAGAAAATTCTAGGAAATTCAATGACTCTGCATGGCTACAAGGGTGGATCACAGAAAAAGAGGAAATTAAACTGAAAAGGTTTTGTCTGTTTTCTATGCCAAAGTAAGCAATTCCCTCAGGATATCCTGGAAGATATTTTATACACTTGATAAATCCCTGCCTGTCAATATTTGCATGTGTTGCAGTTAAGGTTAGTAGAACTGTAGTGTTACTCTTCCACAGAAAATAAATAGACTACATGCAAACTCTGGTGCCAAATAAATGACAGATGGTTAATCTACATATTATAAATGTGAAAATAGTTATTCTTTATAAGAGCTGGATCACTGCATGAATACCTACCTTTTGTTTGTTCTACCCATCCCCAACATGTTGTTACAAAGGTGTTTGGGTATGCTAAACTTCAAGGCGTTTGTTTGGGTACGCTTAACTTCAATAGCCTGAGAAGTTCTCTTGAGAGTAAGTTTGTATTTCTTTAAATTATGTATCTGTGCTGATATGAGGATCTCAGCAGAGGCCTGAATGACAAAGAAGTTCATTTTTGTGGGAGAAATGATTTTCAAATTGTTTTTGACAGTACCCTTTACACAGTGATATTATAATGCAATATCATCTAAATTACGGAAGCAAAGATTTTATGTTATGCTAAACCGGCACACTGCCTGTTATAATGGGATTTTAATTCAGATTACTTGTCTAGAAACAACTGGATGATGACAAAAATGATAATGCTGCTAATGGCAAAGAGGACAGTGATGTGATAATTTCTGCTGACCTTTACAGATAATGCATAACTACAAAAGGGCATTGTAAATGTTATGCCTTCAACGCCTTTATCTACAGCTGAAGCTGAGCAAAAGAAGTAAAACTTTTTAAAAAAACAATATGCAAATACCAAAGTCTTTATACGAATACATAGAAAGTTGATTTAATTAGCCCTTGATGAGGCCAGTTGGGCAATTTGAGGCTAACCAAGAAGGGAAATCTCTTCAAGCACATATTCTAATTGCATACTGGCTGCTTACAAAGCCATCATTTGCAAAAATGTAATCCAGGTATCTTAGAAAAGGTCCCTCAGTTTTGCAGTTAATTTTTTGCAGTCTTTTACTAGGCTTCTAGTACTGCAGAGACATATCTCACTTCCCTTAGTAAAAAGATTTCTGTAGCTATTTCCACCTTGACTAGTTACACAACTTGAAGGAGGTGGGTAATGAATAACAAAGACAGTGATTATGAAGAAGTTTGGTTTTCTTTCTTGTTGTTTCTGTATCACAATATATTCTTTGAGGGTTGCATACCCCTTCTCCCTAAGGGTTCACCTATACTAGCTTGTGACAAAAAATTTGCGTGAAATGCACTATAAGAATTTAGGTGGTTGGTGAAATGCTTGTGTTGAATTCTAACACATAGTAATAAGTTTAAGGACTTTTCCCCAGTTATCATAGAATCATAGAATCATGTCTTCCTTATAATGGGAAACCCAGAATGCCTGCATGTCCTCAAGCTTTACAATAACTGGTTCTTACACAGTCTGGGCTTCTGGGTAAACTACTCTAGTGGTCTTACTTTGATAATCATAGAATCATAGAATCATAGAATAGTTAGGGGTGGAAAGGACCTTAAGATCATCTAGTTCTAACCCACCTGCCATGGGCAGGGACACCTCACACTAAACCGTGCCACCCAAGGCTGTGCCCAACACAGCCTTGAACACCGCCAGGGATGGTGCATTCAACTTCCCTGGGCAACACATTCCAGTGCCTCACCACCCTTACAGGAAAGAACTTCTTCCTCAGATCCAATCTAAACTTCTCCTGGTTAAGTTTGAATCCGTTACCCCTTGTCCTCTCACTACAGCCGCTAAAGAAGAGTCCCTCCAAAGCATCCCTATAGGCCCCCTTCAGATATTGGAAGGCTGCTCTGAGGTCTCCATGCAGCCTTCTCTTCTCCAGGCTGAACAACCCCAACTTTCTCAGCGTGTCTTCATACGGGAGGTGCTCCAGTCCCCTGATCATCCTCATGGCCCTCCTCTGGACTTCTGCCAACAGTTCCATGTCCTTTTGATGTTGAGGATACCAGAACTGCACACAATACTCCAAGGGAGGTCTCCTGAGAGCAGAGTAGAGGGGCAGGATCACCTCCTTGGATCTGCTGGTCATGCTTCTTTTGATGCATCCCAAGATACAGTTGCCTTTCTGGGCTGCGAGCGCACACTGCCATCTCATGTTCATTTGCTCATTGACCAACACCCCCAAGTCCTTCTCTGCAGGGTTGCTCTGAATCTCTTCTCTTCCCAGCCTGGAGCTGTGCCTGGGATTGCTCTGACACAGGTGTAGGACCTTGCACTTGGCCTGGTTAAACTTCATCAGGTTGGCTTAAACTTCATAATTTTGGAAATTAGAAGATAAACTTCAAAATAAAAACCATTATTTTTATGGGGTTCTTCCCGACATCTAATTAGAAATTGCTTATTGCCACTGAAGACCCTCAAAACTATAAACACATTTGCTCTTACACCAAATATGGATAAGTATGTTCTCAATGACAGGGAGGGCAGGAAAAGAGAATAATTGCAATTCATAAAAATAAGATGGGTTGTTCACATTTGAAGGGAGACAATTTTGCAGTGAAATACAGAGCATGAGACAAGATTACTTTGCAAGAAGCTCTGCTGCTACATCCATCATTTCTTCTCTGAAAAAGGTAATTCAGCTGGAAGTATCAAGTCCCCAACAGCCATGCCTGTCAAATGAACCACTTTAAAAATTAAGAGGAAAGATAAAAAAACAGAATGATATCTAAACCAATTGCATAAAGAAATCATTTTGAGAAGGAGATAAAATAAGAAGGTTTATTCAGTGAACAGGTGAACTTACCTCATACTGCTGGTTATTTTTAATAATCTGCCTTGAAAGTTCTGCAAAGCAAGATAGTTTGACTTAAATCTCTGTTACTATATCTAATTCTGAAATAAGTAGATTGTGTAATAGTTTAAAAGACAATATGAATCTGAAAGGAATTCCGTTACCTCTGGGCATGAAATACAGGTGAGTGAACGCTACTATAATTACAGACTCATGCGCTGTTGTGAATGCATACTTCATCCACGAATTTGATGTATCCATATTGTCTGTGATCTACTAAATTTCGATTTATTAATAAAAGCCCATGCTACTTATACTTGACAGCATTTCAGCTGTTTGACAGCTAGTGAAATAAAGTAAATGTTTAATTTATCAAACAGCAAAAGCTTGCTATGTTATAGTTTTCATTGTTTTAGCATTGCCCGGATTTTTCAATGACATTCTCTCAAAGCTAAATATTTGAGATGCTTTCAAAAGAGCTTCCAACTGCTGCAGAAATGTATTTTCCCATTATAAATAAATGCTCTAATCATGAATAGAGCTAATAACCTGCTACTCATATTGACAGGGCCAAAACATATACCACCCTGAATTAGCATTTTATTTACTTTAAAAGAGAAATCAATGCATGTTACCTGGTTCAAGATGGAAATATTCCAGGGCAGTATGTCATCAGCACAGACAAACCTGTTGGATACAACTTCAGAGGGTGGGAGAAGAACAGAAGGAATTCTTTAGAGATGTTATATAAATTAGACAGAAACACAAGAAAACCTCTTTCAGAAGACAAATTTCAAAGAAGTTCAGAGTCCACTGCTTAAGGTGATGCAAAAGTTATACAATATTGATACACTTCTTGTCTTTAAGACCAGTGAAGTGTTATTGCTGGCTAAATTATGGTTGATCTAGTGTATGAACCAATATAACTGCATATTTATAATGCTCTTACTGATGAAAATACTACAAATACTAAGAGTAGAGACAATAAATATTGTCATCTTTACTCATGATAATCTACACATTTTATTTCTTTGAAGGGACTACTGAGAGCTACTTAAAATCCTTCAGACTCTTTTTTGTTTGTTTGTTTTCAGTGGGGTTTAGAGTATAACACCAAGATTGTTGTATCAGAATTCGGTGATGTTTTAGAGAATTTTCCCAAAATAAAACTTAAGGGCCCTAGGCATTACCATCTTATAGGACCTAGACAGACATAGCAACATTGAGTAGGTTAGTAATTTCTCTGTTGCTGCTTCTTTGGTCTTGAAATTAGCAATGGAAAATTCCTCATCACACCAAAAAGGAGAAGAGCTTATAATCATTTCATCAGAAAGTCTGTTCTCCCTGCCTAATCTTTTTTTTCACAGCCTTCCTGAAACAAAGATTTGAATGAGAGTTTTCCATTATGAATCACCTCAACTAATACCAGAATACCTTTTAAGAAGGTATAGACATATCAGGGGGGTTACTTTGTGTAATGGGAAGAGCTGCCTTTACCGTTTCTAAAATAGACTGCTGCAGCTCAGTTGCATGTAGAGATAGAATATTTCCTTTCTTAGGTACCTGCTTTCAGATTGCTTCCAAGGCACAAGATTTGGGGTTTGCTCTGTAAAAGCATCTACATCTGATGTATTTTTGATTCTTTTCCCTCCCTAAGCCCTCTGAGCCCATTTCTCAGGATTTGATCATGGACAGGCACCAGAACACCTACCTCTACTCTGCCTCCAAACTTGAGCACTAGATTCAGAGTAACTTCTGCTATCCCAGTAAGGCCACCTCCTCACACCTGTGCCTCACTATATAAAAGCTGGGAGACTGGCGCTAGGTGAGTACACTCTTCCGCTAAGTGAAGTTAAGCAACCGGCTAGACACTTTCCCACCATGCAATAATCTCCTACTGTTTGGAGGATAATACAGTAATAGTTGCCAGCAGCAAGAAAACTATATTAATCATTACATGTTTCCCTGGGTTTAGGTTTCAGGGGAAAAAAAATCCACAGAAGCAGAAATCTCTTGGAGGGGTTATATGATAGGTAGTGATACCACTACCACATCAAGGTTATTTTAAGGAATTTCTTAACACACATTGTGAACTATAAACAATTTTCTTTCTGATTTCAGTGACTCCACCAAGCTTCTTTATAGCCTACAGGTCTGGTGATTTATTTAGTTTTCTGGCTTTTGTCCATTTAACTTCACTAATCTTCCACTCAGGGCAAAAGTATGGATTCATGATTCTCACTTCCAAAAGCAAAACTACTGATTGACTTTCTCTAGATGGAATGGATTAAATCATCCTAAACTCTTAAGGTTTAATATAAAAAACAGTCATGTTCTGAAATACTGAAATAGACTGTTCAGATATAAAATCTGGGGTCCATAGATATTTGCAAGTGTCGTCTAAGACCTAACAAAGAGCTGCAGCTGAGTAAGGTAGAAAACTTCTTTCCTCTCAGACTCTTGTTGATGTGGCAGGTCTCTGTTGCTTCAGTTATTGCACGGAATCTTACAGCCTGATCCAAACGTATTTGGTGGAATTCCTTTTTAAATTGTAATGGGTGCAGCAAAAGGAACACAGAAATAGTCCTTGAGGCTTACATTACCCTGAGCATGGCATAATGGTTATTCAACTGTGCAGCCTCATTGACATTAATACAACTGGCATGGCTGAAAATCTGCATTTGACTTCACAATTTAATTGCATATCATTTTTCAGCGTTTATTCAGCAGGCAGACAGGCCACTACTGACAGCAAATAGTGCAGTGGTAACAAAAGAAGAAAAGCTGACAAATTCACTCCCTTCTTAGTGAGTTTTGATTGATGATATAGAAATGACTGTGTACAATCTCATGCTACTGAAAAGCTATTTCCAGCCTGTAAATTTAGCACCATACTCCTCCACAGCATCAGTGTGATCAGATTGTGTTAATCATTAGCCAGGCCCTGATCTTTACATCAAAGGTAGCTTTGGTACTGATTTGAACGGGACCATCAGAGTGGGTGGGAGTAATATGTGTACATAGAAAAGCAGAAAAAGAAATGTCTCACAAAAAGCTCTTCTGCATGTGCCAGTGACTGAATGATGCAGAGCTCAGTGATAGACTACATTACACAGGGATTTGAAAACAGCCTGCAGAAAATAGCTTTAATTCCTAGCCTCTGAACAGAGAAGGGTTACAGAGAGACATAGGAAAGTATGTTAAATGTAATACTTGAGGAAATGGTGGATTTTTCTGTTTATTGGGGAATTAAGGAAAAAATTAACTGTGAGTTAAAAAAGGAGATTTTTGAAACTGCAGGTGAGCTGGCAAGTAAATAAATACAATTTATGTGATAAAAAATAAAACTGTCATTTCAAGAGGATCTTTTCTTTCCAGTTTCAGCCATTTAAAATGTTTCTGGGTGTTTCAAAACCTGAGTTAACTTTCCAAATAAAAGCTTAATTTTAATGAAAAAAAAATAAAATCGTTGCAAAGTAAAGAAATAAAATGGTGGGGAGGTAGTTTGCTTGTTTAGGGGGCTTTAAGAGATGGTTTTAGTGGGCAAATATAGTATTTCTCTATATGCCATCTGACATATTTGGAAGAGTTGTGCACTTCTCGGCACCAAACTCCTTCATCAAAGCCTTGCATTCATTGGGTAAAAGGGTCAGACTTTTACTGATATGAAAGTGTTCCTGAAAAACAAAAAAATCAAATATATTCCAATGTCCCAAAAGCTACCTTTCTTTTCTCAAAGCGGATGAAATTTCTCACCATTCTGTATTCAATGGCACATTTTTTTATTTCTAGTCCCTAAAATGCTCATGAAAAAGGCACTTTCTGCATAAACTGATCCTTTATTTACAAATTCATGCCAGATGACTTAGAAAGCCATTTTGTGACATATATAATGCCTATTCCTACACAGAGCATACTAGAGGCTGGAACATGGAAGATGATAGAAAACCTTCAATGAAATGACAGAGAGCATCTTCTACCACACAGACACAGTCCCTAGCACTCTGGCCTAGTCCAGAAGTCTCATTAGCAGTATCAGATAGAAGGAAGCACCTTAAAGACTGTCTTCTTTCCAGATGCTAATCTAATTTCCACCTGCCAGCAGAGGATGATGAGAATTCACAAACCTATAAAAGTAAATGGTGACAAGGGAACGGGTTAAAGTCACAGTCTGTATTTCATCTCAACTATATTTCTTCTTATGCATTTCACTCCTCATTTTAAACCACATTTATCTGGACTAGCATAACAAATATTCTTGAATTTCCACATGTGATATAATGTACTCTGAGTTAACAATACATATAATCTTTTTCTCACCCTACTGTAGTTTCTGAGCAACTTCATGCTACAAGGAATTTCTTAAATGCTAATTTCTGGGGAATTATCTCGACATAGGCTGGGACAGGGTCTTCTGCATTTATTTATCCTGTACTACCCAGAATGCTGTTAAGACTACATAAATGCCTGACAGGTTGTAGCCTTTTATCTTACCTACAATGGGGCTAATTTAAATTTTTCTTTCACTGATTTAACTGCACTGGAATTAATAGAATTCCTCTTGATTTTCATTAGTGTACTATAAGAGACAGGGATCAGGCTCAGTATCTTGAATACAGAAATTTTTGCTGTGTTTTTTTTTTTTAAGGACTGTAAGTAAAGCCCAGTGAAAAGAATGTAATTAGTGTCATTCCAGGCTGACATGCTCTTTTGTTCTCCCTTTTTTTTATTTTGTTTTGGACCAGCCTATAACTGCAGGCTATGGATCAGATTTTTCTGTCATATTAAAAAGCCAGAGAAGAAAACAAGCAAAATTAACTCTGAAAAAATCCATGCAACTCTACTGAAATTAGCTGAGCTGCACAGATGTGAGAGAGGTTAGAATTCACTTTCAGGAGGCTGGAAAAGTACAGTGGCATTTTTAACTTCATGAAGACAAAAATGGATTTTCAACTGGTTGTAGAGAGGCAATCCAAAAGTTTTAGATTCTTCCTTATCTCTGATTAAGGCTTATGTCTCCTATCAAAATAAAATGTGACCAATACCCATGAGGGATCATCAGAATTATGGACTCAGAGCTCAGGCTGGAGACAGTCTACAGGTGAAGATTAAAGACATCAGCTTACTAAGAAAGGCTATATCTTGCCTAAGACAGAAGGAATAAATGAGTAAGGGTCATCTTTACCTATTAATGATGCTTATTGAATAGACAAACCTGTCTATAAGCCCTTGGAAATTTGTGAGGGCAAAGTGTTCTAATTAGGCTGCAGAAAAAAATATAAATACAACCAGGACATGTCTTCTGATTCCTACAATTTCTTCTTTATTGCTGTTTGGCATCCCCTTTGAGCCTTGCATTGATTAGGAATTGAAATCATTGCATTTCAGTGCATTTGCCGGTCTGTGCTCAATGCATGATGGCCAGACTTTCTAGCTTGTGCAAAACTGCTAGAGGTTTTTTGAAAATACCTCCAAGACTCCTGGCCAGCTGCAACCTCTCTTAGAATATTCCTTGTGTTAAGCATGGTGAAACCCCTGCTCAGTACTATCACAACACTCTCTTTTTTGGTTTTGCATCTTCAATGTCCCCAGCTGCCTTCATGCAACGCCCAAAGACATGCAGCATAATTTCTGGTTGTTGTTATAAAAACACTGTTCTGAGAAACTGCTACATAATCCCCACACTATTTCAGACACTTTAAACTGAAAGAAAACATAAACAAAATAGCAACTTTACCTTACAGCCACATGGGACCCAGAGAAGGCACCAGAACAAGTGCTTCGGGGTTTGGATGTAGTTTGTGTTATTTGGTCTAACAGCCAAAACATGGTCCGTGACCTAATGTTTCTTAGCAGCACAGATGTAGGCACTAAGGCCAGGTTTTTTTCCCAATTAATGATAATCAGGGATAGAAACAGAAACAGCAGAATTTCTGAGACCTTCCAAAAACCTCACAGATCTTGTTTAGCTGCTATAGTAGGATAAGAGGGAAGCAGAGGATACACAAGCCCAGTGAATTCTTAGATAACATTTCTTCTCTTGCTTCAAAGAGAAAACAGTGTTATCTAAATAAATGTGCAATATCTCTACCTGGGAATGTAAAGCATGTACATCAAAGAGATACAAATTTGAGCTGTTGAGGAAATATCAGGATTTTTTTCTGTCCAAAGCGTGGTCAAAGGGGTCCGAGCTTTTCTTGCCTGGGATTTTTCTTTATCTGTTCTGCAATCCTCTCCAAAACCATAGAAGAGAAACATGGGGCTTTTGAAACATGGAGAGGAGGTGAAGGGGAGAGAAATTCTGGTAATTTGTGGACTGAAAAGAAATGTTTTATTAAACAGGAAACGGCTTTCACAAGAGACAGTTGCATCTGACACTTTGGCTGCAGTAAATCTAATGTGAACCTTCAGTAAGAAAGACATAATGAACAATTGTCATCTATAAACTAACTCGTACAAAACCAGTAAAGCTAAAACTTATCATAATGAATGTTTTAACTTTGTGCTGCAGCATGGTGCTGTGAGAATCTGTGGACCAGTTCCTGCACACTGAGTCTGGGATGGACGAAGGAATATCAGTCTAGAGGAAAGATGCTTTTCACTGTGCACTGCAAAGATGGAAAAGCCCTTAGTGACCTCTTCTAGGCACGTGGGATCAGAATAAACTTTGGAGGCAAGTCAGCTCTTCTGCTCAAGTGGTTTACTTGTATCTCAAAGCTTGCCATCTCTATTGTGCTTACAATTGTGTTTATTATTTTGAGTCACAAAGCTATTTCCCCTTAGAGCACCTGAAGTCATTCTGTCTTCACTGTGCCACACGTTCTGCAGATGTCATTTGGGTCCTAAAAAAAAAAACAAAAAAAAAACAAAAAAAACCAAAACAAAAAAACAATTCAGGGCTCACTTTTGTAAAGATTTTGACATTGTCAACATTTACTCATAGAAAAGGAGGTGAGAATCTTCTGAACGTAAAGACTGCAAGGAACATAATCAGATGAAGGAGAAACTTTTTATTTTGAAATATGTTTCAAAACTTTTAAAGTATACAACTGAAAAACTTCAATTTGAAGCTTATCTTCAACAAAATCAATACTTGGAAACCTTGGTGAATTGTTCTGTATTTAGACAAGGAAGACATTTTCCCCACTGCTCATTACAAGGTAAGAAAGGACTTAATAAATTCTGTGAGTTTTAAAAGGGGTCTAAGAACTAAGATCTGAAGATAGACCATTAGACTATTAGTACTTCTGAATCAAGTGCAGATGCTGTACTGAGTCTTTTAGTAAACAATAATTCTTACTAAAGAGGACCATATCCAGCTTGTTGATAATTTAAAATGCTTGCAATTTCCTGCCAAGTTAACATTTTTCAAAGAAAGTGGCTGAATCAAGTAAAGGTAATCTTCTTCAGATAAGGCAAAATCATGAGGTTGAGTCATTGAAACTGATGTATACCACTGAGAAACCTATTTCCAGCCTTTCTGCTTTGCCATGGTATCTTTTAAGATAGATAAGAATAATTTTTATGGAGTTTTCATCAATTTTTTATTGTGACTGACCCTTCAATGAAGGCATTATGCAATAAACTTCAGGTCATACAAAATGGGACTATTCTCATTTTAAGTCTGTTTCATAGAGCAGATTGTGGGAGAAATATACCTAGTTTTCAGACACTGAAATCGACTCTCTATCATCCTTATCTTTATCATTTTTGAAAAACTTAAAAACTGCCACCAGGCAGTTCTCATGCAAAGTATAAATGTATAAATCACGGAAAAAACAAAGCTGTAACTTTTTTCCCTGCTGGTAGGTTAACCAATATATTTTTGGCGATGTATGAAGCTTCTGAACTAGTAGGATATATTATTTTACTTAACGGTGAATCTTAGAACAAAATACTGGTACAATTTGCTGGTTCAATCAAGTGATCTATTTCACTCACTGCAGCTGATAAAATAAAGTTATCTATTTCAGCAAGTGCCTTTACTGCACTGCTGCTGCTCCTGCAACAGTCACCTTGTCATCTTTCGTATTTGTGCATTTGTAATTGACTAAAAAGTTTCAAGAGTTTTGTTCTCATGAACTGAGCTAGAATCAGATTCACCCATTGTTTTCCACCTGGAAGTCCAACATAAGCAGTTGGGAAACATGCATAAATTACTGTAAGCCCTATGGCAACTGCTGCTATCTTTACTGGTCCATGTAAAATCATTTTTCCACTCATGACAGACAGTGTAAAGCTTTTTCTTCTCTTGAGGTCATGTAGTTAACTTGTTAATAGAATGCAACCATCACAGTTACTGTCACACTCATAGTCCCTGTAGGGACTTAATCTGAGGCACTAAAAATACATTAATAATTAGATTCGGCTTGAGACCATGGTAACAGTTTCACAGCCCCTGCTACTGGCCAATAAATTCTAGATATCATACATAATGCTATCAGTGCATAGCCAACTATAAATCTGTGTAGCCATGTATAAATTTATGGGGTATTATCATTAAATACACAGATTATTGCCTATAAATAGTAATCCTGGTCGCATTTCATTTAGACACAGAAAAGGTTCACTGAAAATACATCTCGGATATGGTTTGTGGGGTTTTTAAGTGGTAATTTAAAGTCGCCCTATATGCAGTTTGCAAATAAATGTAGGGTCCTTTCCTTTAGAAGGCACTGCACAAGTGTAACATGCTTATTTGCATACACAGAACTCAGACAGGAAGGTGATGAAAAATGAAACAGATTTTCTTAAAAATATTTCAAGCTTTATTACTCAGAAGTCTCACCTGAGAAGGTGAGCGCACATAAGACTGCTCATGACACCCAGCTTTAAACTGGGTTTTGTCTCCATGCACTGGGTTAGGGATTTTTCCAAGGAAGAAAGATGAAATCTCTACCTCTCAGCTTCTTGTTTTTAGATATTTTTCCACTTCATTCTTTCTCTCAAACCCTTACCCTGCCCTTGTCATAAGTTGGCTAGAAACCTATCTTATTCCTTCTAGGTCCACCATATACCTCTAAGCTTCCTTCATACGATTTGCTCAGCAGTTTAGAACTCACTGTACACTGAAGCTTCCTCACCCCTAACATACCCCGCTATGTACAGATTGCTGAGATAGTATAAGTTATCTAAGACCAAGCATTACAACAAGAAGGAGCTGGCTTCCTACCATGCTGTAAGCCATACCATGAACACAGTACTCACTTAGCCTTTGCAATAAGACAAAGTAGTGCCTATATACTAGAAGCGTTTTTAAACGGAAAGAGGGTAGGTTTAGACTGGACATAAGGAAGAAATTTTTTACAGGTATGGTGAGGCGCTGGCACAGGTTGCCCAGAGAAGTCATGGAGGCCCCATCCATGGCAGTGTTCAAGGCCAAGCTGGACAGGGCTTTGAGCAACCTGGTCTAGTGCAAGATGTCTCTGTCCATGTCACAAGGGGTTGGACTAGCTGATCTTTAAAAGACCCCTCCAACCCAAACCAGTCTGTGCTTCTACAATTTGCTGTTTAAATCAGAAAGTTTCACAAATCTTCCTTGAGTGCTATTTTCTTACCTGTGTTAAAAGTGCAGAAAGTAGAATCATAGAATTAATCCATGCCACCCAAGGCTCTGTCCAACCCGGCCTTCAACACTGCCAGCAATGGAGCATTCACAACTTCCCTGGGCAACCCATTCCAGTGCCTCACCACCCTTACAGGAAAGAATTTCTTCCTCATATCCAATCTAAACTTCCCCTGTTTAAGTTTGAATCCGTTACCCCTTGTCCTATCACTACAGTCCCTAATGAAGAGTCCCTCCCCAGCATCCCTATAGGCCCCCTTCAGATATTGGAAGGCTGCTCTGAGGTCTCCACGCAGTCTTCTCTTCTCCAGGCTCAACAGCCCCAACTTTCTCAGCGTGTCTTCATACGGGAGGTGCTCCAGTCCCCTCATCATCCTCGTGGCCCTCCTTTGGACTTGCTCCAACAGTTCTATGTCCTTTATATGTTGAGGACACCAGAACTGCACACAATACTCCAAGGGAGGTCTCACGAGAGCAGAGTAGAGGGGCAGGATCACCTCCTTGGACCTGCTGGTCATGCTCCTTTTGATGCATCCCAGAATACATGGTATAATGTCACATTTTAATTGACATAAGTTTGCAGGCGCAACTTTGATTTCATGTGTGATGTACACTACAGTAAGTTAACTTTTCTTACCTTAGCTTTGTGATTAGACTTTGTGGTTCAGCTTCTCCAGCTTAAATTCTGAAACAAGTTTGATTATCAGTAACATTGCTTTGTGTTGCTCTGCAAAGGTCCTGATTGAGCTTTCTGCTTACTCATGTAAATGAAATGAAGGAAAACCCTTAAAATAAATGATGTCTTGCAAATCAAAGATGTGAGGGACAGTCTCCTAAAACAATGCACTTGGTATCGAGTCTGTTCAAAGCTCTTCTCTGTACAGGCATCAAATGGAGGAGTGCTGGCTTTCCTTAAAAAAAGAAAAATAAATTGAAAAAAAAAAGCATTACAGCAGCACCACATCTTTTCCCTCCAATCTCTCCTCATGCACACATAGGTGCATTTTTGAATTACAATATAAATATTTATAATAACTCCTGACAAGAAGATGATAGACAAGTCTCTGAGGATGCTGACCATATCCCCATCTCTTCTTCTCTCCCCTGCCTCTAGAAAAGACTCTAGCCTTTTTATACTCTATCATGGCAGGTAAATGGGGAAGGATGAAGGGAAGGAGGGAAGAGGATGATTTTTCTCAGTTCTTCTTGTTGACAGGTCATTTTGCATCCAAAAAGTGCAAAAAAACATGGAGTGAGAAGGACAGCAATTACATGGGGTGGAGCTGGGGTTTCAGACCCCATTCCCTATGACGTTGTGCATTTGACATGAGACCATTACTGGCTTAAAAAACCCAGAAATAAGAATCTTGGGTCACCTTCCTCCCAGGAGAACACTCTAACCATTAAGCCAGTCAGTTTGCCACACTATTCTCTCCCCATGCATCCATTTGACAGTCTTACCCCAGGCACCAGTACAGACCCAGTAGACTGCTGTCTATGTCCAGAGCTTGTGTTTCTCCCAAAGAGAAACCAAACCCAAAGAGGCTCCCTGGAACAGAGCAGGCTTCCAGGCAGGCTTTCATCCCCTCTTTCTATCCACTGCATTGCCATCAGTCCACAGCAGAGGAAATAGGAGGGGCTAGCATCCCTTCTGTCTATTCCTCTCATGCAGACATCCAGCACCACAGCAATGTTTAGTAAGAAACCTGTGAGACATCTTTTGGTGTCTCATGAAAGTTTTGTTCCAGTTTCAAGAAAAAAACAGCTGACATGACCTGACAAAGGGCTACAGGACTACTACGTTTTAAGTTATGTATGCACACAGTAAAAAGATAAAGGTCTGAAATGTGAGGGCAATGAAAGTCTATGAAAAATATCAGAGTACCCAACAGAGGCAATGAGATTCCAGGAAAGACTAATTATTACCTTGTGCCACATGTGTAATTTACTTTACATCTAAAGACACCCCTATTTTGAGCTGGAAGCATTTACTCCCTCTGATGTGCAACAGCCACTGGCATGGCCAAACTCAGGCTTGTCTCAGGCTCCTGGATAGAGGAAGAAGACAAACCTCTGTGCTCATGAGTGCTTATGAACACATGCTGTCAAGCACAGGGCATGAACTGGCCCATAAGTCACCTCTCTGCAAAACACAGGGAATTGTGTAATGGACCCTGGTTGTATATAAAATTAACAAGTGTCCCAGGAAGAGCAGAATTTTAGTCATTCTGCTGTAAAATCTAAACGAGCAGGAGAAATACAGCCAAGACACACTGGGGGAGCCAGTCTGGATAGACAGAGTGGTTTTCCAATTAAATAATCTCCTCTTGAAACTTTTAAAAGAAAACACTTGCAAGCTAGGTTGTTTTTCAGAACTTATTGAAGCTCTAATGATGATAAGAGATATGACTTTTAGCTTTTAAAGTCAACAGCTATTAATAAATACACTGTACTGCCCTGATTAGAAAGATTATAAGAAAGAAAGTTTTCAGTTTTCAGTTTATTCTGCAAAAAGGGCCTTGTTGACAGTGCTTTGCTGTGAGTGCTGTTAGAAGATAGGAACAAAGTGAAGTCGCCTCAGAATTTTAAAGCATTACCTGATGATTGATTGATTATTGATTGATAACACCTCAAAGTGATTCTGCAAACCAGAAAATCCTGCGCTGGTCCTACGCTGACAGATCACTGAGGTGTATGAGGTAGACAAATTGCTTGCTGTGTTTACAGACTAAGTAGAAACCCACCCTTCAAATAAAAATGTCAAGGAGTAGAAAAACAAACATATGCCCTTGGTAAAGTATATTGCTAAGGTGTGTGTTCCAGCAATCCAAATTTACAGTGTTCTGTACAACTAAAGTGAGCACAAAAAGTTAAAAAAATATTTATGATCTTTAATACATTTTAGGAAGCAGTTATTACCAGTTTATTTTCTGTTATTATTGGTGAAGGTAGTGTTATTGCTGTTTTTGTTTTGTTCTTATTGCTATAGTGGAACTTCTTTTCTCTGTAGGTCAAAAGAACTTTTTATTTGAGTCACTGGCTCTGTTATTAGATTCTATAAAATCCATTTATTTGTTCTAGTCAAATATGATATATACTTATTCTATAAAATATAAAGGGATGTATTCACTCTTCTGAGGAGACACCTTAGAAAAAGTCTTTTTGTTTCCAATTGTCTTATGTCACAAAGTCACTAGGAAATTTTCTAAATAAATAACAGATTTCAGGTGAGGATTAAAAGTTGATAACAAGAACAGTGGAGCTTCAGTGACCACAAGAACTTATTAGAGCAGTGGCTTTCTGTTGAATCACACAATCAGCTAGGCTGGAGAAGACCTGCAAGATAATCATATCCAACCTCTACCCCAGGGCTGCCAAGACTACCACTAAACCATGTCACTGAAAGCCTCATCTACATGGTTTTTGAGCGCTTCCAGGGCAGCGATTCCACCATTTCCCTGGGCAGACTGATTCAATACCTGACCACCCTCTCAGTAAGAAATTTTTCCTAATATCCAGTCTAAGTCTCTCCTGGAGCAGATTGATGCCGTTTCCTATCATCATTTGTTATTTGGGAGAAGAGACGGACCCCCACTTCACTACAACCTTCTTTCAAAAGTTGTAGAGAGTGATAAGGTCTCTCCTGAGCCTCCTCTTACCCAGACTAGACAAATCCAGTTTCCTCTGCCTTTCTCACAACACTTGTGTTTCAGACCTTTCACCAGCTTCGTTGCCCTTTGTCATGGGTTCAGCAGTAGCAGTCATTTTTTCTCCTTCTTGGTAGCTGGTGCAGTGCTGTGTTTTTGACTTTTGGCCTGGGAACAGCGCTGATAACACCAGTGTTTTTAGTTACTGCTTGGTAATGTTTTCATTTGACCAAGGACTTTCTGAGTCTCATGCTCTGCCAGGGAGGAGGAGAAGCTGGGAGGGAACAGACAGGATGCCTGACCCAAACTGACCAAAGAGGTTATTCTATACCACAGCACGTCATGTCCAGGATGTGAACACAGAGGGCAGAGACCAGGAACGGTGGGGGTGCACGGCGTGGTCGGGCTTGCTATCGGGTGGTCAGCAGTTGTATTCTCTTTCCTTGTATTTCTCTTGTATTATTACTGGTGGTAGCAGCAGTGATTTGTGTTATACCTTAGTTACCAAACTGTTCTTATCTCAACCTGTGAAAGTTGCATTCTTTTGATTCTCCTCCCAATTCCCCCGGGAGCTGGGAGGAAGAAAGAGAGGGCAGGGAGGGAGGGAGAAAACTTTGTGGCTTAGAGGCTTAAACCAGAACACCCTTCTCTGGACCTGTTCCATCACCTCAATGTCTCTCTTGTAGTGAGGAGCCCAGAACTGAATACAGGATTCAAGGTGTGGCCTCCCCAGTGCCCAGTACAGGGGGATGATCACTGCCCTGGCCCTGCGGGCCACACCATTTCTGATACAGGACAGGATGCTGGTGGCCTTCTTGCTGCCTGGGCACAAGTTGGCTCATGTTTAGCCATCAATCAGCACCCCCAGCTCCCTTTCTGCCGAGCAGCTTTCCAGCCACTCTTCCCCAAGCCTGTAACTTTGCATGTGGTTGTTGTGGCTCAGATACAGGACCTGGTACTTTGTCTTGTTGAACCTCACACCGTTGGCCACAGCCCATTGATCTAGCCTTTTGCAGTAAGTTTATATGTTGTGATGCTCCAGGGACTGTGATGTGCACACTGACTTCTGTGCAGAGGACAGCCAGCTTAAAAGGTACATTGACTAGCATTGAAAAGCCTCCACTGAACTCTGGCAGCACACTGAGGTTAGCATAAAACTCTGATGCAAGCCAAGACCACTGGTTTCAGGGTGGCTTTTGCATCACCATTATCCAAATGACCTTGCGCTCAGTTCCGCCTGTGAGGCTCAGTTTGTAGCTGCAGAGCAATATTAACCCTATGAAGCAGGCAAAGTAATTTTGTTTGATGACTTAATGTACATAGAAAACTTCACTTAGGTGAGTTTTGTGGATGTTTTGAAACTCATTAGAGGCTTATCTCTTGAGGCTTCTGAGCACGAGAAGCACCTTGAAACATGAACAGCAATAACAATATGGGCTTAATAAAGCAAGACCAAAAGTACCTTTCAGAGCATGAATACATTTTTGTTAGAAAACTCAATTCTACTCTATCTTTAAAAATTAGTAAATATGATGAAGCAGCACATCTAACTGTTATGGCAAGAAGTTATTAAAAAAAAACAGATTTAATGAAGACAGATTTAATCTCACAGTTGGTATGATTCCAAACGTGGCTCTCAAACATCAACATGAAAGACCATCTGGCTCTCAAACATCAACATGAAAGATCATCTGGTTGCCTCAAAAGAAACAGTTAAAGATGTGTGAAGTTCAGTAAGTGGTTTCAGTCAACAGGGACACAGCTTCAGGTTCAAGAGATAATGTCCCACGAGCTGCTCTCTTTATTCCAGTTTTCTTACTGAGAAATTTAAAATTTCGATAGACATTTTCTTGGAAAATACCCCATGAATTACAGTAAGCACATTGCTTCACTTGTAGCGTCACTAATGAGTTCTATAAGCACACACTGTCATTATTTGAAGGTAACATAAGGATAGGTGTGGCTTCCTGAGCTGAAAACTAATCCAGCCTAATAACAAAATGGCAACAATAAGCTCTAGTTGTTGTACAGTTGTAATTTGATGCTTATATTTTTGTCTCAGCATCAATCTTTAAAGGCCCATATGAGGATTGCATGAGTATTCAGAGCCTGATTTCTTGGTCCACTGGACTGTCACTTGAGAATTAAGCCTGCCAGACACCAAATACTCTGGAATACCCATCACACAACAGTATCCTGGGCATTTTGCTGAGTCTTTGAAACGGCATGTTCCATCACTGTGTTTTCAATGGCTGCTCGTTTCCTTTTTCCTTCCTTTCTTCCTCTCTCCCATGTCATAAAGTGGAGAAGAAAGGGGAATTTAGATAATAATATATCATTTCATGTATCTCTTGGAGCAAAACAAAACACCTGCTTGGAAAGAAGCTTCATTATTAATTTTCTGATTTTCACAGCAATTTTATTTACTTGTTTTCATTACTCTATAGTTTCTTATCATATAATGAAGGATGTAGCTTATTCTCTTTCTTCTTATACACTTATTTCCTTTGTCAACTGTAAAGCTTTTTTCATGCATAATAAATTCCTCTTCCAGATACATCCTTTTTGCAACTGTGAACAGACAAAATTGATTCAAAATCCAACTTGAAGGTCAGATAAAGCAGCCTGCTCAGCCCTAAAAGTAACCAGCTTCTTGAGTGTTCATAGAACCAGTAGGATGAAGAAATGAAAGCAGAAACCTGGAGTGCATGTGACATTAATAATGAAATATAGTGCTTTTCACCTCTATATTACTGATTCAAAATGAAAGTTACTGCCCTGTGATCATTGTTCAGTGACCCATATGAAATGTTTGGATGACCTCTCTCTAGTTCCTGGTAGGTATTTGTTCGTCTGCTAAAAGCAAATACAAATGTTACTAGTGTCCCAGTTAGGAGTTTCAAAAGAGTTGCTGATAAGTGCTCTAACACTGCTGTTTGTAATTTCCAGGTCTGTGAAGTTTCACATTCTGTCTTTGCTTGTCTGCAACTTCGAGGGAATAAGAAATTGATTTAAAAAAAAAAAAACAATAAAAAGATGTAAAGCCACATGTTAACTTGGATGGCATAAGGAAATCTGTTTCTATGGAAGCAAAGCTTCTGTGATACATTTTTTCTTGCTTTAGTCTGATGTTCTTATCCCCCACAACACCTGCTTCAGTAACTTCGAAAGACTTAGAAGCTTTTCATTACACAGTCAGCAGCTCACCTGGGATTAGCACTTCAGTTCATTTGATATAATCAGTAAATTGCAATATGCAGCCCATGAAAAAACTACCAACATTTCTGAAAATGGGAGGAACCAAGCCCTGGGACCTCATGAATTTTGTGCATTTGGCTCAGGAAAGAACCTAAAATCATATCCAAGATTCTCTGATATTAGAGCCTGAAGGAAACTTCTGCAGAATGTCTTTAGGGGATGGATATTCCTGAGTACCCACATGCACCCACTACATTTAAAAGTGTGTGAAAAATGCGTTCAAAATACCACTGAAGTCTTCAGAAAGTCTCCCATTAGGTTCAATGGACTTTGAGGCAGACTGAGAGATATAGCACAGAATTGCTGTAATTCCCCTTTTCTACAAATGCTCTACATGGTCTCAGACAGATGACACTTGTAAAGGTACAGAAAGGAGAGAGCTAGTCTTTTGGGGAAGCCACTTAAGCGTGGCATAGTAGATTAATTTTTTCTTTTTGGTTTTGTGATGCTAGAATATTTTTTTGTTTTCCTCTTGGAAACCAGTACAGTAAATCTCTACAAAAATGAGTGCGATGATAAAAAGGTAGTTGCTTTTGTCTGAATCCAAAAAAGAAAAAAAAATCAGTGATAAGACTAATGTCTGATGAATCATTATACTCATTTTTCCCAAGAAACCAACTAGGATCATCCTACTACAGAAGTATTCATATAAATCCACTGCTGCTAACACTCTTAGACCCACCACATTAACTCAAGATCAGACCAGTGCAACACCTCTTATTTAATCTCAGACCCCTTAGCTAGAAGCTGGACAGTAGGTTGTACTGACAACAAAAGAAAGAAACCAAACAATTGCAAAAGTGAAACATTAACAAGGATTTTAGAGAGGATTTTAGAAAGTACAGAAGTAGCTGAGAAACTGAAGAGCAGCAAGTAATACAGAAACACAGTTCAGAAAAAAAGTATTCACCAAACAAATCTTATAAATAATTAAATCTCATGGCCTTGTGACATCTGTTACAAGTGACTTTCCTTTTATGATAACAGATGATTTCTTACAGGTTACCAAATTTGTAGTGCTATTACTCTGCTATTTGAGGAATAATTCTTCACTCTCTTTCATATCTGAACTTAGTTTAAATTTGTGAGACCCAGTAAATCCACTTTAAAGCTGATTTATTACTTCAGGCTTTCAAGCCTAGCAAACTCCAACTATTATTAAGAAGAAAAAAAAATTGCCTTCCAACAAGATTGCTTTGCATTCATTCAGCTTTACCTTGGTTCACCCAGCTCAAATAGCTTTCTACAAACTTGAGGGTTTTTTCCTTGGCTTACGATAAGAATCTTGTTTTGGTGAAGAAGCTGCGTCTGTTCTATGCCACTGTACTGAAGACACAATACCTAAGTTTTTCCCCATGTTGCCTCTAGGCAAGGGAGAAGGTTAGAAAAGTCTTTTACTAGCAGAACATTTTTGTAGTTTTCATGCTATTTTCTTCTCCCTTTCTTGGATGACAGTACTGAGTGCCAGGTCTAACGTTTTTTATTAATTTTTGAGAAGGAACTAATTCATTGTGTGTTGGTTTATGTCCCTGTTTTTTTCAAGATTTTCATAAGTTATTCTCAGAGTCATGCTTCCAGTGTGACTGGCTCATTGTGGATGTGAAGATTGTGCAAGGACTCAAAAGGCAATAATATAATTGAGAGGGGAAAATCCACTGGTTTTGAACTAAGAACCATGAGAATTTCTTAGCTAGTAAGCAATAGGGGACAAGCCCCCCTGCAGCCCATGATAAAGCCGTTCTGATTTTTATATGTCAACAAACAGAGAGAGATAGAGGGTATAGACAGAAAAATAAGCACAAGAAAGAGCAAATTATCTGAGTGAATTCAGCTGCAGTTTTGACTTCCACTGAATACTTCTAAATACACAGCATGACCCAAACTGAAATTTTTGCTCTTGGGTGCTTTAACCATTAATTTTGACTGCCTGTGGGCACACTCTCTGGCCCAATTAATACTTAATTAGAATTATTTCAGCAAGAGGGAAGATGAATTTCCTCCTCTTCCTCTCAAAAAAAATCAACAAAACAAAAGACATCATCAGGCAGAATGTGAAACCAACATCATATTTGCTGCAGGCTGAGCATTACAATTTCAAGAGTGACCAACTGCCACTAATACCACCTTCTCCTACAGGCATGTTTAGAAAGACAAGGACTGCAAGGAGAACGATTTAAAACACTGTATGTTTTAGATCAAGCCTGCTCCAAGAACTATTGGTGAAGCTCAAAAGGAAGGTGGCCATAGGGTCAATGATATTAAAAAAAAATTGGTCTGTATTTTATGTGGTGTGCCTGTCCTACTGAGCAGAGGACCCAAAAACTTCCAGGGATATAGTGGTACTATTGTGTTAAAAGTGGTTAATGATTTTCTATTTTCTCATTTCTCACACAACGCATACTGAATGCCTTCTCAGAATTGCAGACATATGTCAGTGTTTACAGGAATATGTTATAGGTTTTATTTTGAAGCTGTCTGAAAAAATACACATCTGTGAAGGAAAGCTGCAGAGCAAGGTAATAAGTGTAATAAATGTAACCCTGGCAAGCTGTTCAATTTATATATTATTGTGATTAGCAGACATTACATTTGCAGCAATTTCTTTCTCAAGAAAGGTAATCCCACCCTGAAAAAAGAGGAATAATACATTTCCTTGAACTAAAAAGTTCATTTCTTTAAAAACACAAATAAATAAAAATTAAACAAAACAGTCTGAGTAGAAAAGGTCAGATAAAAGTTGATATTGTAAACACTGGACAGTATCCTAATTGTATCTACAAAACTTTTCCTTCTTTCCTTAGTGTTTCACAAAACTTTCATGCTCTAGCCTGAAGGCAAAGTACTTTTGGGTCATTAAAGACCCATCACTGGGTCTTACCTGGTAGCCCAAATTTCAAAAGCAGTTCATGCTTCACATGTTGCCTTCAATAACATAGAAAAATATCATTATCATACTTCAGCTACCCACAACACAGAAAGATGCTTCAAGAACAGGACAGACATCCTTGGAGAATAAAATGAGTGACTGACTTGGCAACTGTAGACCAGCAGGACTGCCTGAGGAGGCCAATGATTCCGTAACTAAGTTACTGTGACCAGGATTGACAAAACTGCTGACTCTCTAGCTGTAAGACTGAGATGGCAGTGGTATAGCGAGTTGTTAAAAATAACCCAGAAATGGACTATTCTTCTTTTTATTTGAAATTAAAAGGCTGTTTTTAACCACTGACTTCAGAGAAAGAATTCTGAAAAACAATTTTTTCAAAAGAGACTGAAATCATGGAGCATTTATTTACCCCCCAATGGATAATAAAAAATTCAGTTTTGAATCAGGCAAGCTCCCTTTGGATTTAATAAGTTCTGTACTTAGGTAGGAACCAAGTAAAGGTTCAAACCGCATGCCCAACCATATCCATTTTTCTCCATGTCCATGCTCTTCTGTCTAAGCTATTGTTAATGTTAAAAACATGCACAAACACCACTGACGAATAGAGCTACATTTTTTTGGCATTACTTTTTGAAATAAATACATTGGTAGAAGAGTGCACAATACTTTCTACTCTCTTTTTTTTCCTGTTCAAATATTTTCTTAAACAATTCACCACTAAGATAGTTATACAATTTTCCAGCTCTTTTTTTATACAACTATCGAATCTATTTCTAAGACTATTAAGCAACTGTCCTGGCTCACATTAATTTTAAAATATAATTTCTGAAATTTCAGACCTCTTCTCATTATTTTCATACTCTCCATGTATATTGTATGAATCTGTATATTTATCCTTTGTTTTGTAACATTCTCATCAAACACATCACTTTACCTTTGCTCTCTCTCATCTAAACCTTGTTGTTAGTTATTTTCTTGTTTCCAGCAGAACTCCTCTGATTTCATTTCTATGCCCTCATTAGACAATTTTATTTAAAATGAACACATACAGCTGATTAGAACATCTACCATCTAAAATCTTCATTTGGTTTCTCCTTATCACTATTATTTCTCATTTCAGAGTGACCAGATTTTTGCTCTTTATTTTTTCCGCAAGCAGAAAAACCAAGTACGTTTATCACCTTTCACTTTTCTTTTCTACACTTTTTTACATACTTAGTAGTCTGAATTTTCACCTCAGATCTTTTCTAAACCTACAATTGCTGAAGATTCAGCTTCTTCTACTAAGCATTCTTTTAACTGTGTGGGTTTTAAACATTATTCTGGTAATTTTAACTTGCAACATTTACTTCTATATCTTCCAGGTTTCCTCACAAGGTTCATGCTTGAGAAATCCTACTTGAAAAATAATGTAGGTATTTCTAAAATATTCTTCCTTTCATTAACCCTTCATATAATACCAACTAAGGCTTTTTAAGTTGCAATATTAATATTACAAAATTAAAGTTGAAATTTATTCGGTTGGGTCAACCTATCTGTCATGGTTTAAGCCGTAAATTTCATTTCTCCCTCCTTTCCCGCCCCCCTCCCCACCACCGATGGGGGGGAAATGGGGAGAAGAACCAAAGAAAATGTAACTCCCATGGGTTGAGATAAGAACAGTCCAGTAACTGGGATACAATACAAATCACTGCTGCCACCACCACCAACAATAATAATGACAAAGTAAATACAAAGGGAGAGGGTACAACCGTTTCACCGCCCGACCGAGCCGAGAGACCGCGCGCCGCCCCAGAGACTGCGCGCCGCACCCCAGACCGCGTGCCGCGAGAGCCCCGCCCCCGAATCCTACCTCCTGGGCATGACGTGCTGTGGTATGGAATAACCTCATTGGTCAGCCCGGGTCAGGCGCCCTGTCTCCCCTCCCCCAGCTTTTCTCTCTTTCCTGGCATAACATGAGACTCTGCGGGGGGGGGGGGGGGGGGGGAAGCCGAACCCATAACAATCCACCCCTTATTCCATACCATTCACATCATGCTCAGATCCCACTTTTCAAAATATCATCCCATATATATATATATGTATATATACATCCACACACACACAGATGGAGAGATATAATCCCGTAGTGCCTGGACCAATCCCTATAAAGCTGCTGAGTCCATCCAGTCCGTGATGTCAGGCTCCACCTTTTGTAACAGTCTTTCAGAGCAGGGGAGGCTGTGTGCAGTGTTGGATCGTTGCCTGTTGATGCTGATTGTTCCCTCACTGCAGAACTCGTCTGGTTTCATCAAAGTTCATTCTCTGTTGGGATGATGGTCTGAGGGGCAGTCGCGGATGACTTGAAGACATCTAGTTGATGGGCTATAAAGAAACACATTACATAACAAGCAACAGCATGCAATTGAGTTCACTGGCTGTTTTCTCCTAAAATCAAATCTCCTTGAGGTACACATCAGACTTCCCCATCTTCCTGCATTACCCACCAAGTATATCCAGGTCCCTGAGCAAAAGCAATCCCACAAGTGGGTTTGCCTTTACCTGAAGCAGGAATAACCCAGACTGTCTTCCCCAGCAAACTCTTGATGTGCACCACAGGAACGTTGTCCCCCTCTACAGTATGTAGAAGTTCTGACTGGGCTGGACCAGCTCTGTTGGCAGATCCTCTGGTGTTGACCAACCAGGTGGCCTTTGGTAAATGTGTATCCCAATATTTGAAAGTCCCACCACTCATTGCTCTCAGTGTAGTTTTTAATAGCCCATTGTACCGTTCAGTTTTCCCAGAGGCTGGTGCATGGTAGGGGATGTGATATACCCATTCAATGCCACGCTCTTTGGCCCAAGTATCTATCAGGCTGTTCCGGAAATGAGTCCCATTGTCTGACTCAATTCTCTCTGGTGGGCCATGTCGCCACAAAATCTGTTTCTCAAGGCCCAGGATAGTGTTTCGGGCAGTGGCGTGGGGCACAGCGTATGTTTCCAACCATCCAGTGGTTGCTTCCACCATGGTAAGCACATGACGCTTGCCTTGGCGGGTTGGTGGGAGTGTAATATAATCAATCTGCCAAGCCTCCCCATATTTGTACTTCAGCCATCGACCTCCATACCAAAGAGTCTTTAACCGTTTAGCCTGCTTAATTGCAGCACATGTTTCACACTCATGAATAACCTGAGCAGTAGTATCCATTGTTAAGTCCACCCCTCGATCACGAGCCCATCTGTATGTTGCATCTCTGCCCTGATGGCCGGAAGTGTTGTGGGCCCACCAGGGCCAAAAATAATTCACCCTTATGTTGCTAATCTAAGTCTATCTGAGCCACTTCAATTTTAGCACCTTGATCCACTTGTTGGTTGTTCGGATGTTCCTCAGTAGCCCGACTCTTGGGTACATGAGCATCTACGTGGCGTACTTTGACCACCAGGTTTTGCACTCGGGCAGCGATGTCTTGTCACAGTGCAGCAGCCCAGATGGGTTTACCTCTGCGTTGCCAGTTGCTCTGCTTCCATTGCTGCAACCACCCCAACAGGGCATTCGCCACCATCCATGAGTGAGTATAAAGTACTGGCCACTTTTCTCATTCAGCAATGTCCAAGGCCAGCTGGATGGCTTTCACTTCTGCAAACTGACTCGATTCACCCTCCCCCTCAGCAGTTTCTGCAACTTGTCGTTGAGGACTCCATATTGCTGCCTTCCATCTACAGTGCTTTCCCACAATGCAACAAGACCCATCAGTAAATAAGGCATATTGCTTTTCACTTTCTGATAGTTCATTATATGGTGGGGCCTCTTCAGCACGCATCACCTCCTCCTCCTCTGGTGACCTTCTAGAATCTTTACCCTCTGGCCAGTACATGATGACTTCTAGAATTCCCGGATGACTGGGATTTCCTATTCGAGCTCGTTGTGTAATTAATGCGGCCCACTTACTCCATGTAGCATCAGTTGCATGATGTGTAGAGGAGACCCTGCCTTTGAACATCCAGCCCAGCACGGGCAACCGGGGTGCCAGGAGGAGCTGTGCTTCAGTGCCAATCACTTCCGAAGCAGCTCGAACCCCTTCATAGGCTACCAATATCTCTTTCTCAGTTGGGGTGTAGCTGGCCTCGGATCCTTTGTATCCCTGACTCCAAAAGCCGAGGGGTCGACCTCGAGTCTCCCCTGGAGCTTTCTGCCAGAGGCTCCAGGTAGGACCGTTCTCCCCAGCTGCAGTGTACAGTACATTTTTAACATCTGGCCCAGACAGGACTGGTCTGAGGGCTACTGCACGGACTATCTCACCTTTAATTTGCTCAAAGGCTTGTTGTTGCTCAGGGCCCCATTTAAAATCATTCCTCTTCCGGGTCACATAATAGAGAGGGCTTACGATCAAACTGTAATTCGGGATGTGCATCCTCCAGAACCCCACAGCACCCAAGAAAGCTTGTGTCCCTTTCTTATTAGTTGGTGGCGACATTGCTGTTATCTTGTTGATCACATCTGTGGGGATCTGGCAACGTCCATCTTGCCATTTTATTCCCCAAAATTGAATCTCCTGTGCAGGTCCCTTGACCTTACGCCGTTTTATGGCAAAACCGGCTGTCAGCAGGATTTGGATTATTTTCCTCCCTTTCTCAAAGACTTCTTCTGCTGTATCACCCCACACAATGATGTCATCAATGTATTGCAGGTGTTCTGGAGCTTGCCCCTGTTCCAGTGCAGTCTGGATCAGTCCATGGCAGATGGTAGGGCTGTGTTTCCACCCCTGGGGCAGTCGGTTCCAAGTGTAGTGGACGCCCCTCCAAGTAAAAGTGAACTGTGGCCTGCACTCTGCTGCCAGAGGAATTGAGAAAAAAGCATTGGCAATGTCAATCGTGGCATACCACTTGGCTGCCTTTGACTCCAGTTCATACTGAAGCTCTAGCATGGCCGGTACGGCAGCACTCAAGGATGGGGTAGCTTCGTTCAGGCCACGATAGTCTACTGTTAGTCTCCACTCTCCATTAGACTTTCGCACTGGCCATATGGGGCTATTAAAGGGTGAGTGGGTCCTGCTGATCACTCCTTGACTCTCCAATCTACGGATCAGCTTATGGATGGGAATCAGGGAGTCTCGGTTGGTGCAATATTGCTGCCGGTGCACATCTGCGGTCGCGACTGGCACTTGTTGTTCTTCGACCTTCAGCAACCCCACAGCAGAAGGATCCTCTGAGAGACCAGGCAAGGTGGACAGCTGCTCCACTTCCTCTGTCTCCAAAGCAGCAATACCAAAAGCCCATCGGTACCCTTTTGCGTCTTTGAAGTACCCTCTCCTGAGGGAATCTATGCCGAGGTTACATGGAGCCTCTAGACCAGTCACAATGGGGTGTTTCTGCCATTCCCTCCCAGTCAGGCTGATTTCAGCCTCCAGTACAGTCAACTCTTGGGATCCTCCTGTCACTCCAGAAATAGAAATAGGTTCCAACCCTTGACAGCTTGATGGCATCAGAGTACACTGTGCACCGGTATCTACTAGAGCCTTATACTTCTGTGGGACTGATGTGCCAGGCCATCTGATCCATACAGACCAATAAATTCAATTGTCCCCTACCTTAACCTGGCTGGAGGTGGGGCCCCTCTAGTAGTCATCACCTTGGTCACTCACCTCTTGTAGAGATGGATTATTCTTCTTTATCACAGGAGCTGAACTAAAATCTGCTCTTCCACTCCATCTGGGAACCTGCTCGCCAGAGACTGAAGCCGCAGCCTTCATGGGATGATCAGACTTGACCTTTTCTCTCCTTTTCAGTTCTCGCACCCGCTCCTCCAAAACTGAAGTAGGCTTTCCATCCCACTCCATCATATCTTCTCTGTGATCCTGCAGGTAAAACCATAGGGTGGCCCGTGGTGTATAACTTCTACATCTTCTCTCTCAAAGAGTGGGACGCCTTCTGTTAATAGCTGAGAGGTGTGTTGGTACATGTGAGGAGCTGGATAGATCGTCTCTCAATTGTTGGAGGTTCTGGGACAGTTTTTCCACAGCTGAGATGATGGAAGGGGTGATATTATCCTCAAACTCTCGGAGTTTATAAATCATTTCATCAGTTGGTGGTCTTATGTCACTCCAGGTTATTGTTGCCAATGAATGGGCATATGATTGGGGTGCATTTCATGTAAATTTCCGCCACATGGGTCACGTACATTTGACTTCATCTGGACCTATGGGTATATCCCCAACATTCGGCTTGGTAATATAGATCATCTCTACAATGTCTGATTCTCTCAGAGACTGGATGCCTTCCTCTAGAGTAGTCCACTTGGCCGAACGACTCATAACATCATCCTTGTATGGGAACCTATCTTTCACAGCTGCCAAGAGCCGCTTCCAAAGGCTGAGGGACTTTTTCTCTCTTGCAATTGTTTTCTCAATTCCCTCTTCCCTGGCAAGTGATCGCAGCTGTTTGGCTTCACTACCTTCTAGTTCATGACCGTCGGCCCCATTGTCCCAGCATCGGAGCAGCCAGGTGATGATGTGCTCCCCTGGCTGACGGGTAAAGTCTTTTCGCATATTCCATAGCTCGGTTGAGGTCCGAGATCAAGAAGTCACCTCTTCCTTTTCTTCTTCTTCTTCATCATGTGGTAATAACTCCTGGTCAGATGCTGTCCCAGGTGGTGACGTTTCTTCGTCTTGTTTCATCTTTCCTGCCTCTTCTTTGTTTTTCCTCTTGCGTACAGGGGCAACCGATATTGGTATGAGTTGGTCCTCTGGTGTAGCTGCGGTGATTATTACTGTGGTTTGGGTAGCTGCCGTACTTGTCACTGGGGTTTGAGTCGTGGCTGTACCTGTCGCTGGTGGTGATGTAGCTGCTGTACTTGGAGCTGGATTAACTGCGCTGTTCATTACTCCGCCCTCAGATCCAGAGATGTTTTTTTCCTTTTGAAGATGCTGGACAGTGTTAAACAGGGCTCTGTAAGCATAAGCCAAGCCCCAGCACGTTGCCATGATTTGTCCATCTCTGGTGTGACCAGAATGATCACACACCTCCTTTAAATGTTTTACTAATTTTTCTGGGTTTTGCATTTGTTCATTGGTGAAGTTCCAAAGCACTGGAGGGGGGGGCCCACTGGCCTAGATACTTGCCCATACTATCCCACACACCCTGCCACTCATGACTGTCCAGCCTTGGGGAAAATCTCTCGGCCATCCTGGATTGTGGTCTAACCCCAGACATGGCCCACACCCAACTCTGCTTAACTCTCCGAACCAGACTAAATAGCTATGAGTACGACATATTCAGTATGTGTGCCAACATGATGATTCCCATCACAACCAGCAGGCAGATCTCAAGGGTATCTAAAGGCCGTTCAAAACCTTCAGAGTTCTCAAACAGTGTTGTAAACGGCCTGGTGGGGGCTCTGGGAGCACAAAAGAATGTCTCCTTCACAGGCTGACCACCCGAGGAGGTGAAAAGAGACATGTAATTGCTAAGAACTTCCATTATGTACCTCCCAAAGCATAGAGTTGGTGGCGACACTGAAACACAAACCGGGTCAGTTTCATGATCACTGAGTCTATTGTATTAACAATTCGTGCAATACAGTATAATGTAACAAGAATCTTAACCCAAAACCCAGATCTGAAAAACGTTAAGATAAGAAGAACCGGCTCTAAGTAAAGTATCATACACTGAACCTGTGAGAACCAGAGCAACAACTTTGAGAGCCAATAAATCAGCACTGTGATGAGTGGCTATTTTGTCTTTATCTCAACCCTTAAGTGCCCCACGTTGGGCGCCAAAACTGTCGTGGTTTAAGCCGTAAATTTCACTTCTCCCTCCTTTCCTCTCCCTTCCCACCACCGATGGGGGGGAAATGGGGAGAAGAACCAAAGAAAATGTAACTCCCACGGGTTGAGATAAGAACAGTCCAGTAACTGAGATACAATACAAATCACTGCTGCCACCACCAATAACAATAATAATGACAAAGTAAATACAAAGGGAGAGGGTACAACCGTTTCGCCGCCCGATCGAGCCGAGAGACCGCGCGCCGCTCCCCAGACCGCGTGCCGCGAGCGCTGCCCCCGAATCCTACCTCCTGGGCATGACGTGCTGTGGTATGGAATAACCTCATTGGTCAGCCCAGGTCAGGCGCCCTGTCTCCCCTCCCCCAGTTTTTCCCTCTTTCCCAGCGCAACATGAGAGTCTGCAGGGGGGGGGGGGGGGGGGCCGGACGGACACGGGGAAGCCGAACCCATAACACTATCTATACCTTTACTTAAATGCAGATTCATTAGCTTTTTGTTTCTAAATCTTCCCAGGAACCTCATTTTTTGAGTCTTACTCCTTGTCTCTTTTTAAACAGTGTATTGCCTTTCCTCATCTGCCAGGGAATTCACGAATTCCCTGGGGTTCTTGAAAAGCATCATCAGTGACACAAATCCCAGATATTTCTCCTAATGACAGTGTATTCTATCAAGCTAGCTATGGACCTTGCAATCCTCCCAAAAGTGGCCATAAGCACATTCAGGATATAATGCAGTCAGGATGGCATTCTCTGTTCCAGAGTATGATTTCTTAATGGGTTGAGTGCTGCTGTACTTGCCACAAGATTCATGCATAATTAATTCCAATTCATTTTACCAATTAACTGCCTTCCTAATGTTTGCACAGAGTTACTGGAAACAGTCTTGTTTGTTTCCATTATGAATTCCTTCTTTGGTGCTTGTTTTAGCCTCATTGCTTACTATATAAATCTGTATTAGATCAATATACTATGAGTACTTTAGGTTATAAGTCATTATAACTTTACAACCATGCTGTATTATTAATGTGCACAAAACTGCAATGCAACGTTGTATCGAACAGAAATGAAAAAGCAATCATCATGTGCATTTGAGGAAAAGTGTGGCCTTTATTGTTAATGTTTTCAAGGTGGTGAAAGCATGGTAGGTCACTGGAGATCTGAATACATGTTTTTTTCTATTGGTAATATAGGTATTTGGACTCTAATTCAAAGTTGTTTTAAAATACTTAACCATTTCTTTGCCCATCCAGTTATGTGGGGACTAATCTTGTTTGCTTGGTAATTTCTCTGTTATTTGTAAGTACTTGAGGCTTAACCTAGAAAAGTATACACTTAACTTCAAGAACATCAGTAGTCCCATCATTATTCCTTATTTTAGGACATAATTAAGTCCTTTGCTGCTCTGAGTCATGCCCAAACGATATGGGTTTCAGTCACTGTATACAGAAATATTATTCCTTGACATTCAGTGGGTTTTAGTGCAGTGGGCTTGGTCATCTAAGTCATGGGGGTTTACTTCCATTCCCTGAGTGAATAACTACATCAAGATCAAAACTGTGCTCTTGCCTAGTAGTTACAGAGGTGACTTGTGATTTCATTCAGTCCCATCTGAGGAACCCTATGAAAACTGGCCTTCAATAAATGGCAAATCTCCCACTGGCTTCACTGTAGTTACGTTTCACCTCCTACTTTCCAATGAGACTCAATTTGTTAAGAAGGTTAAAAAAGAAGAGTAATTAAAAAAAAAAAACCAAAGGGAAAAATATTTGGGATTTGGAGAAAATGGATCAGGTCAATTCTGCCTTTCTGAGAGAACAAAAATGTTATGAGTTCCTTATCAAAACTGGTCAAAAGTAGAGATCACTATTCTGGTCTTATTTTTTGGGAGTAATGTCTCTGTTTAACACCAAATTAAAGTGGTTGGGTGAGGTTTTGTGATAGAAAATTAAGGTAGTGAAAACTAAAAAAATAATTCAATGCAAAACTTATTTTTTTTTTCTAATCGATGACTTTAAACACTGAGTTGCAATGAAACTGGGATCTTCAATGTGTCCACTCCATACGGAAGAAAAGCTCCCCAGAATGCTTATTGCTAAGTATGCTGTGTGCCTAATAAACTGGCATGCTGGACACGTGTTTTAAAGTCCAGGTTTAATTAAAAGATATCCTCTTGCAGTTTGGCAAGAAGATAAGGGAAAGTGTTGAAGACTTGGTTTGTGATGGCAAAGGAGCTGCTTTTATTTTTTAACTAACCTCAACTTAATGTCAAGTCAAGAGACTACTTTCATATTTTTAGTGCGTTTAACAAGCTACTTAAGTCTGCAATCATGCAATTGTCCTGCCTCATCTGATACTTTTACATCATGAAACATTTGCAGGTAACAGACTGCTCGGATTTTAAAAAAAGCTGGTTTCCTCATATGCATCATAGTAGAAAAACCTGATCTTCCAGACTAAAACTATCTTCATCAGTCATGAAGAAGGGGTTAAAAACAAAAGTGTGCGAAGCTGAGCAAGTGATTAGCTGCTTAAAGAGAAAAATGGTTTAAAATATATTAGTTCAGAGGGCAAAATATTTATGGCATGCCATGATACTATAAAACTGGGCATAACTATTGGTGGCAATAAAGCTCTGTCTATTTACATCAGAAGAACAGCTGGCTTTGGTTACTTCTTGTATACTCCTTTGCAAAACAAGGGCAAAGAGAACAGATTCTCTTTATTTTTTGAATGCAGTAGTACATAGAAACCTAATGAAAGATTAAAATCCCATTGGCACTGAAAAGGTGACTGAGGAGGAAGATGTTCTCGTTGAAAGGAGCTGAAACAACTGAATGTGAACTTACACTTAACAGATAAGTGAGGATACAGAAATAAGGCTGTGCTGGTAAACACAAATAAGCACACACATCAAAGCTGTTCTCTTGCTATGTTGATCATTATGTGAAAAAAATCAGAGCAGTCATTCAGATGCCAGGGAGAAGTTACGAAACTTCCCAACCTAGTTCTCATATGGCATAAACTGATATAAGTACCTTTTCAGCTTTATTAATCTCTAATAAATACCATAGCTATCCACAACTAGTCAGAAAGCAAGAAAGACATTTCACTGAAAATGGGAAAAGCTTTTACAGCAAAGGGTGAAACCTCCCTACTGGATGAAAGAGACACAGGCAACATCCCTACTTCACATTTAAACAGCATTTAGTTGAATTTAAGCTGTCTATATCTCTAGTAGGGACTCAAAGACATGAGGCAATTTTGAGCTGATCTCTGCACATGTGTGGTCACAAATCTTTCTTGGACCTGAGAGAACCTCATAAAAAAAAATCCTAAAAAAATTATGTTGTATAAAATAAGTTTATTTGCAGTTCTTTTTCCAACTAGCTCAAAGCAAGCGTTGCTGTGCAGACCAAATTCTTTGAGGTCCAGGAACCACTAATACCCTTAAGCCCCAGCAAGGTGAACATATGCTATTGTTTTCATGATTTGGTTTCCTGCAATGTTGCCTCAGGCTAGAAGAACCAAATATACTTTAAAGTTTGATTCATCTCTTTCTTTTCCTCTTTATAATCTTGTCCTTGCATCAGGGTTATGATGTAGCTGTGTGCGAGATCATGTGGATCAGATTAATCTATGGAAAAAAGACCCAGCTCCCCTCCTCTAATTCATTACACTTGAAAACTCCTGGTACCTACATACAATTGGTCTAGTTAAGAGCAACTGTGCCTTAGATTTCACTCTATTTGGTTGTGGAGAGTGACTTTTTATTAGAGCATGCAATGTTAGGACAAGGTGGAATGGCTTTAAAATGAAAGAAGGCTTTAATATGAATGGGGTGAAGCACTGTAAGATGTTGCCCAGAGAAGTTTTGGATGCCCCATCCCTGGGAGTTCCAGGTGGTATGGGGCTTTGAGCAACCTGGTCTATTGGAGGGTGTCTTGGCCCATGGCAAGGGTTTGGAACTAAATGATCTTTAAGGCCCCTTCCAATCCTAACCGTTCTGTGATTCTAGGATATGTAGAGCCAAAGTGAGGAAGATTAACAACTGCAGTCGATCTTCTGTCTTAGAATAGTGAGAATGAATTTGCTTTTCTCTAATACTGGTTATAAATAGACACTTTGTAGAGTTAAGAACAGTGGAAATTTGCACTGTATTGCTTTCTCTGGATACATTTCTGGGTTTCAACTATTTTCACCTCAGAGACTTCCTGGTCTAGAACTTTCAGAATAATTTCAGTGGAACCTCTTCTATATCTGAATTTCACTGGGAAGTATTTTCATCTTTTGCTAGTAAGCGCTATTAATTAGCAGGATTTATATAAAGAGCTTCAGTCTTCCATCCAGCTTCAGTCTTACAGCTTCAGTCTTGGAAGTCCCCAGGACTAAAAGAATCCATGTTGCTTTACCATAAACCGTAATGAACAAAACATCACAAACCATGTCCAGATTGGAGGTATCTAAAAAGGTCAAAGACCTTAGACACAGTAAACCATCTGATTTCTTTCAAAATCAATCAAGTGGTGCTAACATATCCCTTTGAGTATCTGGCCTAAAATGCTAAGTGTGATGAGCTCCCTCTTTCTGGACTCTTGTCCCTTCACCTTGGTGTTCTGCAATTGCTAAAGTACCAGCTGCTGTACAAGAGGGAGAGCTGTCAGACTATGCTCCCCTCCTTCTCAACTGATAGTGCTCTGGCAGAAAAAAACACATTCATGCGGAAACCATTAACTAGAAGTTAATGGACAATATCCCTGGCAGTAAGGCACTTAGCAAAAAGAGAAAGACTGCAATAATCAGAACACATTTCCTATAACATTTATCAAGTAAGCAACTTAGTGGCCCTAGGCCATATTATGCCACACCTTGTTAAGAGATATCCCCACTGACTTCAAAATGGAGCTGTTTTGAAAAACTGACAGCAAGGCAGATCCCCTGATACGCTTCTGCTAAATTCTGAAGTTGAAACTTTTTTTAAAAGTTCAAAGAAACATCCTATCACCCTGCAGCATGTTAAAGAACTCACTTTAAAGGGAAAGGAGATAAATATAGAAGCAAGTTCTTAAACAGCAGCATAAAACTACACTAGAAGAACATATATTTTTCAACTCGAAGGCTAGTTTCACCCTTATTTTGCCTCCTACTTTCAAGTTGGCTCAACAGATTTGTTGAGTGAAATTCTTATGGAGGACCTTATTGGGAGAGGAAATTTGTCCCCCTCAGACCAAAACATTTTGTGAAATAATAAAAAAAAAAAACAACCCACCTTTGTCCCTCTGAAAAGATTTGCTGAGTTAGCAAAGCTGTTGATTTTCACTGCGGAAGATGACGCTTCTCAGTGCTTATCATTACCAGAAAAATATTTATTTTCATAAAGGCTTTGGAAATATGAAAGGAAACTACAACGACACAGACTTAATAACAGTTACTCACAAATTAATGGAGTACTCAAACATTTCGCATCACTGTCAAAAAGATGAAAAATTTAAGTCAAGTAACCTTAACATCACCCACAGCACTTCTGTTTTTATGAAGGCATTATTTCTTTACAGTAACTATAAATACCCCTTTATCATGGTGTGCAAAGAGGTACAATCAGTTAATTATCTACTGCTAATCTTTCTTGCTGCTTTTACTTGGCTTATTTGCAGTAGGACCTATAACTGCTTCCTCCTTTAACCCCCCTGGGGTTGCACACAGAACCACAACCTGCCAGTGATATCCCTCACAAGACAAAATTTTGGCCTGGATGTGGCTTCCTCTACCTGTATCCACTCAATATGAAGCTCTCCATTTTCTTTCACATAGCTATTTCCCAAGCATCTTCCTTTATTGCAAGAAGACAGACCTGTCCTGTTTCCAAGATGATCTCTTATCCTTTTCCCCTTTGGGCTCTTTCCCTGCAAGGTGACCAAGTTCATAGCATTTATTACACCAGATTCAAAATAGAGCAACACTGAAATCTAAAATGCCTCAAGCTGCCACCAAAACTGCTGGGCAGGAACAATGAGGGCTTCCCCAGCCATTTCAGTGCACTGGGCAGCAGACCCCAGCAGTGTCCTCTGTGCCAAGGGGCTCTGACCCTGATCCTGGGATCTGAGGGGCTGATGCTCCCCACTACCCACAAGCATCTCCAAAGTATCCAGAATCTCTGCAGTTCCCAGCGGGGAACAGAAAGTCTTTCATTTCAGCCATTTACAAATAGCATCACAAAATGATGGGAAAAAAGCAAAACAATTTTGCTCAATCATATTTCTTTTGTTCACTGACCCATGCAAATCACACCCGGGGGGGGCTGGGGGGTGGGGTTGGAGTGGGAGAAGAAGAGGGTGTTGGGGGTGTCTGTTGCAGTAGAGAGGTTCTGAATTAAAATTCTGCCTGTCCTTCTGGATGTGCCCATTTCAATGTCTCTACCACTCATATTCCAATCCCTCAATCTCCTCTCCTGAGTTTCCAAGGTCACAAGAAGGAAGCAGAGCTCAGGACAAAAACATCTATGCTGCCTTTGCAGTCCTCACCGCCTCCTCACTGCTGACCTATGCAAGAGCTGCCACGGCTGCAGCTCCTGTGAGCTCCTTCACCAGCTAGGCTCTGCCGGGCCTGCTCCGCCCTTTCTCCTCCAGGACAGGCACTGTTCTCCAGCGCAAACCTGGGTCCAAGCAGTCCTCCATTATCCAGCTGATGGATGTGAGCCAGCACTGAGCTACTCCATCGATGCAGATAAATTATAAATTATGAAAATGTACATTAACAAAAACAAATCCGGGACAGCAACCTCCCCATCCCCTACATAAAGTAAATACTTTATTCCTTAATCCTCTCCATCTGCAAGCAAAATTATATTTATTTGAATCTTGAGTATTCATAATTTTTATACCTAGCTGAATTACTCTAGAGCTGTTAGACTTCACTTTTCTAAGCAGCTGGAGTCCCTTTGCTGCCTTTAATGGTGCAGAAGAGACATCTAAGCAACAGGAGCTGTGTAAAGCCCCAGTAAAGATCCGGCTGGCAAGAGGAAGCCTGCCATGATCCTAAGCAGGATGAGTGGAGGCGCCACATTGATGGTGTAGGCAGGGCCACTGAAGTGAGAAGCACAACATTTTTCTTTGATGACAAGCACCATTAAAATTTCTCCTTGCGGGCCTCCTCCAGCTCTGACACATAAAGGGCTGCAACAGCTCAATCAATCAGCCCTAGCAGATCCCGAGGAAACCAGCCATCCACAGGGACCATGATACCCACCTCAGGGGCTGAACTGGACAGCTAATATGCCACTTCTTGATGCATAAGGCCCAACATATGATGTTTTTTTCAGATTCATCCTCCCAGATGCCAAAATTGCCAACCAAAATCTCGGGGGTTTTTTTGTTTTTTTTTTTTTACCCATTCTGCTGTTTTCAAGGCTAATTATCAATCTTCTGTCCAGCTTAATTTCTGAGCCTTAATTCTATCTCAGCAGCTGGTCCCTCCATCAGCCCTGCTGCACTTAAGTCGTGCTGCTCTTTTAGCTGTGCCCTCCCCATGGACTGATAGAGAAAGTTCAGAGCTGCATCTACTCAGCTTCAACTTCAGTGTTCATTGTGATTAAATTCTCCAAGAAAAACGACGGAGAGCAGCTTGCCTGACATGGTGAGACATGACAACAGGTTCCCTGGTCTGATGGGACCAGCAAGCAAGAAAGTCAAAGTTTTCTTGATTCTGGGTAATGCTTTTAGACAAATGCAAAGGAACATATCCTTGTCTTCAAAAATAAAATGCAACTGACCTTCACTCAAGAAACCAGAGAGCCACTAATCTTTTTTGATCTAAAGTAACTACTCCCCTGTGCAGAATAGTCCTGTAATATCGCTGAAATATGGTATAAATTAATTTAGTAAGGCAAAGGAATTTGTTGTTATGATTGATAAAACAGCTCCTGCGCAAGGCTCAGAGACTACTTATATAAATATACATTAAGTTGAAACTTATTAATATGCCCTCATTTGTCTGGGAAAGTGCAAATACATAGAGTGCAATTTTTTCCTCTTGTCAGTACCTCACAGTTGTCATTTTTCGCTCTTCTGTCTGTACATAAATAATGAATATACTCTCACAGTTGGTGCCACAGGACAAAACTCATTATCTTTACAGGTAAATCCACTGACTTTTTCTTTTAAATCTCTAAAGCACACACAAACAAGAAAATCTACTAAAAGCAAATAATTTTTTATATGCTACAATACTAATCTAGGAAATGTATTGCCACAAGACATCATTATGTCAGCAAGTCTAGAATAGCCTTCAACATACATAATCAAATTACTATCTTCACCTTTATTAGAAAAAATACAGGAATTTTTACCCTAGAGACAAGTGACAGAAAAATTGAATAAACTATTGTCACGGCTCAGATCAGAAGCATGAGCTAGAAGCAGGAAGCTAGGGGTGAAAATCTTGGGATTTAATTTGTTGTCTTTAAGGCTTACTGAAATTTTTCTTCCAAAGAGCATTATTCATAAAGCACATAGCTGATCTGACCTCATCGGTTGATGTGAATAGATATTCACAAAATCAAGTGCAACTGGGTGAAAATTCCAATTGGAAAAATGATGCATTTTTTTTTTAAATATTAAACTCTGTAACTATCATTTTCATCTTTCCAAAATGCCCCTTTGTTTGAAGGTGATGAAACCCACCACCTTTTCTTTGAATTTAATCTGGGTTTGGAAATATACCTCCAAAAGAAAAAAAAAATCTATTTTTTTTTAGATTTGCCAGGTAATCAAAAAATCGGTTATTTAAGTACAGTAAGCTTTTAGACTATTTCACTTTGAAGTATTGATACTGATCAGCGCAGTACTATATTAGACACACTTAATGCAGCAATTCTCATGTTCCCCCAGGAATAAGGACATTTGAGCAAGTTTTATTTGCTAAGTGGATATGTCATCCCCATCGTAGCTATTGGAAGCAAGATACAAAAATGAGTGCAGCCATCTCCTCATATTTATGTTTCATTACATTGTAACTTTAAAGAGAATGGGACATACAACAGTTTGCCACTGGATGTGTGCACAAATACAATCATATGTGTACATATATTCAAACAAAAAAATTTTGTCCTGCTTTTTTTCCAGAGGTCATAAAAAGCCTAAAATACTCGGTTCATATTACAGAGTGCTACTCTAAGAGCAGAGCATTGCTGCTGAGGAAGTGGCGATGTAGCATCAGCATTTCTGTAACCTATGGCTCCCAGAGAGCCTGGTAATTCACTCATTTTCCTCCAGTCTGAGCATACTGAAAGCCTATGTTTTGGGGGTGTATCTGTGTTGCTTCAATCATCATGTGTGTCAAAGTGGTAAGCAATGGTATTTCCAATAGTTGTGTTGCTTGTTACACTTGATTTGAAGACTGAGGTGTAACATGAGCAGGCAACTCAGCATCCTTAACAGATTGATACTTAAAAGTATTTGTGTACCATTCTCCCTTTGATAATAAAGGGAATTTGATGACCTTGTGCTTCTGAGTTTTTCATAGTGCTCAAATATGTTATTTCCACAAAAAATAAGTACCAGTTCTCCACTAACAAGATCCTAGTGGTTTTAGTTCTATCTTTTTAGGGATAAACCTTAACAGATGAATTTCATTAAAGTGAGCATAAAAATATCTTGTCCTGCTTGGATTTTCAGTAAACTCTGAGAAGGGATAGAGAACTTCCTTCCTCCTGTTATTTCTAACACGTATTCAAAAACACACCCATACACACACAAACATTCCCCTCAAATACAAATATTTTGTATAGCCACCCAAAGGTTGCCATCGTGATTCCTACACTCCCTGTAAACAGAGATAAAGAGGAAAAAGTACTCCTGCAGTAACAAATGGGAAATTATTATGGGTTTTTTTATTCATTATTCAGTCTGCAACAAATTTCCAGGTTTTGGTAGGCTGCAGTAGAGACAGCAACCTTCTGCAGCCCAGCATACAGAGGAGAATCATTCTCCCCAGTGTTGAAAAGCATTTCCTGGACACTGGTACAATTCCATCTGACAAAGCATGTGGCTTTATAACCAAAGTTGAGCCCCAGGGCAGTGGAATATGTGCCCTAATTTGATTCAGTCACAAAAATCTACTGACACAAAAATCTTTTGCAAAGAACTCAGTTTCTCAAGATGAACCAGGCAGCCCAGGAATTAACAGCTAGCTGGGAGGAAAATCAAGATTAAAATAATAAAATCAAATAATAAGAGGCACATACAAAACATAAATTAATTTCTTAAACTAATGCCCCCCACAAGGAACCGCTTAATGAGAACAAGGGGATTCAGCTCTATGCTAAAACTGGACACGGTTACAGCATTCTACAGAGCCACAGCACAGGCAGAGGCACACGTTTCCCTCTTCTCCAGATCAAAGTAAATCCTGGGCCTCTTCAGCCAAGTAATTCAATTTCTCTGCTCTCCCTTTCTCTGGACCATTGCCCATGATTTCTTTAGCCTAGCTAATCTCTGGGACAAGGGTTGTCTATTATGACATGTTTGGATGGTAGCAATTCCAGTGGGGCTGAATGAGATCTCTACACACTAACAAGTACAAATGAATAACAGAACAAGAACACTCTCTTTTCTTAAAGCTTTTTAATTCCTTTTTTCTATTCCCAGGCACTTCGGAGTGCTTAATAAGCATAGGAGGGAAAGCCACAAAAGCGCATTGTTTTGAAAGCAAATGCTTGCTTGCAATTTTCTATGGGTAAGTGAACCATTTTTTAATGGGCAAGTTCAGTAAGTAAAGATTTGGTTACTTCATATTTGAGAGCAATCTTTCTGGACACGCACAAAACCTGTCAGCCTGCAAAATTGCAGCAAACTGTCTAGCAGAAAACAAAAAGCCCAAAGACAGTTGTTGAAGGAGACCAGCAGAGGACAGTTGCAAAAAGCCTTCACAGACGTGTTTGTAGGGATCAAGGACTGGGCATACAGATAACTTCAGACAGGAGATTAAGAATTTGCATAGCGCAAAGATGACTGAACAGTGTTCTCATAAAACTTTGCAGAGTTTGTAAAGCTGTGCCAAGTCACAAAGCGTGAGTTCTTTCTTTTTAGGCTGTGATACACTTTAGCTTCTTTGGCACTGCTGTTCTCTAGTGGACCCACTGGGAATAAAAGCGGAGCTGACTTTTGCCTTTTGTGCTGATTTGCTGTTGCAATGAGTATGAGAAGCTGATATAGAAACCATTACATTAGAGGGAGAAAACCACAGTAAAAATGTCCACTGCCTGTATCACCTGGTGATTTAAGTCTAACATCCCAAGAAAGTAGAAAGACAGTTCACTGGAGAAAGGAGACAGATGGGTAGTTATGTGACATGGGACACACTCCACTAGATCCAATGCTCATCTGGAGGCCCTTTGTGTAAATCAATCCTGATGATCATCCTTGTTTCCTTTTTATAAAGAAATAAACAATGCAAAGGAAAAACAAATTTCCCTAGTTTATATGGAGACAAATATAAACCAATGTTAACAGAGGAATGTAAATGCTTGTAGAGTGCCTATATGCCTGGATTTCATTTCCAACACTGATTCCCAACAAGCTGTATATTTCCATCAATTCTGCCCTCAGGGAACATCATGCTGAATTGCAAGAAGATAACTGAACATACAGCTTCCTCTCAGCCAAGACTACGCATCATACAGGATGCTCCATTCTGTACTCTGCTAATTTGACAGTCCAAAGTCTGCCTTTATACATAGCACATGCAATTCCTCCTGAAGAGGAGAAAAGTACCTATGAGCTATCCTCACCCTTTAAGCAGAATATAATTTGTGCCATTCTGGCTTCTACACCCCACTGCAACAACTGAACATTCAGGAGCCTAGAGTAGTTTTGACTTTTATTGTTACCTAATGCAATGCTAAGCTACATGTTCACACATGCTGACTCTTCATGGGAGGTACAGAGCTAGCTGCCCTTTGCTCCCTTGAATATTTTCCCAGATTTGACAGTTAAAAGCTCCATTTTGAACATCTGGAACAATAATAGCAAAAACAGCAGCATCATCACCAAATTCTGTATATCAGCGATGAATACTTTGTTTTCCTCAGCAGCATTTTCTGCTATGCAGCACTAAATGTTTCAACTGAGAGTATTATAGTCATGCAAGTATGCCAACATGCTCTTTTTGAGAATTCCCAAAAGTACCATGTGCTACAGGTTATACTTGAAGCAGAAGGTATCTCAATCTCAGCTTTGCACCCACCTACCTAATCAGACTACAAATATCAGATCATTGAGAAGAAAGCTTTTGTCAATGTTCTATTTCTTCTTATTAGCTATCATTATCATAACTACCAATCCTACTTCAGAGGGAAGATATTAAAAGTTAGATTGATATCCTGGGGACTTTATAAACTAAATTAGAGAAAGCACATTAGCAGATGGCAGGCACACAAAGATGTGGAAAATGGGAAAAGATTGAATAAAAGATGCTTCTGTCACAAGCACATTGCATGAGGTTTTGTTGTTTCTTTTTTGTCTCAGCAACAGTAAGTACAAAACGATCATAAATGCAATGTCATCATTTTTAATCATACTCACTAAATTGGACCTTCAACCAGCACAAAGCTGGCATAATGCTGCTGCACTCCATAGAACTGAGCCAACACTGAACTTTTTATGCTCCTGTGTATTTCCAAATTGCATTTCCAACCTGACTGTGCCCCCAGTGGTGTTAAGAAGGATCGTTCAGTTGTTTTTCTTTCAAATGGAGGAAGGAGTTGAGTCCAAAGAAGATTTTATTTTTTTTCTTTTGCAATCTTCTTAATTATCTCATTATTGCAGAGATTCAGTCTAAGTTTAATCCTTTTTCTGTCTAATTCTAGTTTTTTCTGTCTAATTTTCTGTCTATTCTACTACTATTCTACTATTCCACTATATATTCTACTATTCTATTTTTCTGTCTAATTCTAGTTTCAGCAGGTTGAGTGTTGGTTGGTGAGCAAGAGCTACAATAAAAGTGCAGTTTAATTTGCTAGTAGAAACAAAAACCTCACCAAATATAGAGTTCAGAAATCTCACCTCTTCTAAGGATGAAAGTCTACTTTTATAAACAAAACAGTTTTTAGAGGAGAAAGAACCTGCGATGCAGAGTGAGGCAGGCTCACACAGCCAGGGAGGTCCAATGGAAACTCCCAATGCAGCTTTGTGAGGGATCCCATTATGCTGAAGTCACCACTCTACTTTAAATATAGAGCATCCATGTGGTAAAGCTCTCTCAAAAATACATACTTTGTGTGGAGAAACACTAATAAGGACTTTTTTTCCTTTTCCAGACAGTGTGGTTAGCAGCCTGAGAAGACTGGTCATCTTTTCCTTAGGCATCTGTGACGGCAAAAGAATGTTGTTTTCCCTGCAGCTGAGGCTGCTGTCCCAAGAAACTCTGAAAGCACTGCCTAGCTTAGAAATGTAACAAAATGCTAAAATCTGGAAACTTTGCCAAATCTTCCTTTCATTACCATTTTCATACGGTTTCACTGCACGTGCTTTCTTCACCACTGCTGCTTTAACACTTGCTTTATGTATTAGTTAAGCAGCTGCTTTTGACTTTGACTTATCTATTGCCTTATCTCCAGATACAGACATGTCTAGTTAACTTCATCATGTAAATCATCTTTTCTTTTTCTTTCTTTTTAACTTCCTTCAGTATGTGCATTTCTTCCTCTGGCTGCATTGTCCTTCTCTATCACAGGTGCCTACATTTACCCAGGACAAATAAAGAACTTTCTCCTCTCTCCAATTTGTGTATCCAAAACCTTTCCCACAGTGATCACCTACTTAGTCGGTACTTTTACACAGTATCCTCAGACCATTTGAAACAGAAAGCAGGATTTGTGCCCATCACCCCTCACTGTTCCTCTGCTCCAAAGACTGAGAGTTCAAGAAGTCATTGATGGCACTATTTCCTACCACAGTGTCCCATCCAGCTTATCTACGTATTCACACCAGTCAGCATTGCAGGCATGCGGACTGATGACCATCTCACAACACCTCCCATAGCAGACACCATATAAACACTGGACTTCCGGCTTTCCAGAGGACATAGGTGGCACTTATCACCTGCTGAGACTTTTGGGGAGGAAAAGAAGCCTTATGCTTGACAGCACTAGCTGTTCACAATGTGTCTGGCATTCAAAGGAGCGGCAGTTTTTAAGTCTTTTTGCACCTGAGTTTTCAAGCCAGTCACTGGAAAGGTTTATGAAAGGACTGCGAATTTAAAAAAACCCAACAAATCTATCCAAGGTGGTGCGCAAAGATGAACCTGGGGCTACCCGCATACACTTCACACACACACACAGAGAACTGTATCCCACCCCAGCAGAGACATGTGCCAGTGATATGAGTGGGATCACAGGTGATGTAAACTGTTTCAGGAGTGTGCGGGTGTGCACCCTCAATCCAGCCTGCAAGCACAACAGCTGAAAGACAAGAATAAAGACCTGCGGAAACAAAACAGTAACTGAACAGATGTAAGCAAAACTCACTGAATGAACTGGAACTAAAATGTAGCAGGAGCTAAGGTTTGAGCAGCAGCCAGGGATATGCCGTCTCAGAAGAAGAATAGAGCCAAACATAAATATTTCTGTTCACCTTCCAGGAGGGACAGACAAGAGCCAGCTCAGACCTGGAAACTCTGCCAGAGAGGTGGTAGATAAATGCTTGGGCACAGTATCTCACTAATGCAGCTCTGCAACTCTGAGAGCAGAGCTGGCTTTCTTTTGGCTGGCTCAGAGTGGACAGAGAAGCTTACAGGGTATTAAAACAATTTGGCAGAATAAACAAAACTATGAGGGACCAACACAGATTCTGTACCAAAATTGTGGAAGCACATCCAGGTTTTGACATGTTAAATTACAGGCTAACTTGTCAAATTAGTTTTAAAGACTCAGGGGAACAAATTCTGACAAGAAAAATAAACAAACAGAAAAACAGATTGCCAGAACTAAAGAAACCTTCAGAACCAAGCATTAAACAGCCAAGGAAAAGCAGTGTTACTATGACTACTGACAGCCAAAACCACTTCACCCTCAAAAACACAGCAAAGAGCATCTGTGCGCCTGACTTGACTATTCAGGAGTAGGGCAACAACACCTGAACATCCTCAGGTTTCCTGTGCTTCCTTTGCACTAAGACATAAACTTCAATAGGAGAATAAGATGTAAAGGTGTCAAAAATATTCTCCTACATTACATGCTTGTTGAAATCAAGCATCTACCTATTCTTTGATTTTTTTTTTCCTTTTTTTTTTTGCCTGTCTCCAGCTGTACAAGCAACCAGAATAACGAACCAGAATGTCTTTAATAGAGGACATTTTATGCCTCTAAGCCCTGCTATGGAGCTGCACTCACAGGGAAGGTCTGGAAGGAGCAATGAGTCCTGTATGTTGCATTGTGTTGTGTTATGCTTGTGCTGTGCAATACTGAGCAGTTAGAGGAAAAATCAGGCTACTTGCCACTCGCTGGATGCTGAGCAACACAGTTCTAGGCACCCACACAGATCCAGACCTTGGTATAGACTTGGCAAATTTTGTGACAGCTAAGTGACAGCTGAAGTAAGACTTCAGATTGCCTGATAATGGAATAGTAAACCATATGGAGGGCTTGACATGTAAATATTATTCATGTGCAGGCTCCAGTGAAGTAAGCAGAATTAATGTGCAGGAAGGAGTAAATGCACAGTGCGGTCTTCAACCTCAAATCTAAACCATGGTGTTTCAGGATCCTGCATTTCTTGCTGTGAGCCTCAGCATTTTCCCCTTCACTATCCCTAGAAACAGAGGGCTGCTTCTTACCTCGAAGGATATTCATGAATATCCAGAGTAAATTAAATTATCTGTCCCTACAGATGTATCCACTCCTTCTACATGTTGGCACCATGTAGATGTTGCAAGTACAGCAGGACTATATCAGTTAAATCAGTATTTCAATAGCTTGAACAAGCAATCAATAGGGAAAACAAAAAAAAAAAGCAACAAACCCAGAAGCAAACAAATCTCTCTTCACCCCTAAAAGTAACATGGATCAGCAGTTATCACATTAGTTAAAATTCCTCCCACACTCCTTTAACTGTGTCTTACCTTCCACCAAGCTTATAACATTGAACACCCAGGTTTGCACCTCCTTTGTTCACTGTGAAAGAAATAAGACTAAATCAGTTTTATTGTTGTTACACTAAGACAATTTATCACCTGTGTAGCGATCAACAGAAGTCAGAATTGTATAGCCCAAGCACCCCGAGTTATGCCCAACTCTAAGGTAAGGGAGGGTGCTCTCTTTGGGGGGTGATGCTTCTTTGCTCTGGGCGGACAGTCTTGTGCTACACGAGGTGGTGAGGTGCAGCCAATGGCTGGTTTATTCCCACTTCACAGTACCACAGCAGACCAAAAATGACACTTCTAGAAACATGCAGCAAAGTCTGTCTCTCTCCAGTGATTACAGAGAGATCCCACAATGAATGGGTCTGTAATCTAACCACTTTAATTAAGTGAATACTCAAATAAAGTTAGCTAGGCAACATGATTATAGGCCCACAACTGCTTTTAGAGTTACATACTTCTGAGCAAAAACAAGAATCTAGGGCACTCTTCCATGTTGTTACTTGCAAAGCATGAGCTATATGCATATTTAGTACCTGAAGAAGGACTTGTGTGCCAGAGAGCTTGTGGGTTTTTCCCAGAGAAATAATTTCTCATTGAGTTATAAAGAGGAAAAATGAGAAGCATGTAGAATTAATACAAAGGTAGTCAGGCTCAATCTTCTGTTCTGGAAACCAGCTAAAATCTGGGTTCTCAAATGCAGGGTCTGACTCTCTGTATGCGTGCACCACTGGTATTCATATTCATCTCAATAAAGTGTGCAGGAAAGAAGTAAGTCAGGATAATTGTGCCTAAGTGGTAATATATGTGAAAAGACAGGTCTCTGCCCCGCCTGAGGATCTGGCAGTAGAACTTTCAGAAAGCACAATGGCAATCCAGGCAATTTGACTGTTAGAAGTATAAATGGAAGATGATGCAGCAACTGAGAATCCTAAAGAAAAATAAAGATTGCAATCTTGTTTATGCAAGTCAATTGCATTCATTAAGCTTATTTTTCTGTCAAAAAAAAAGTTAATATTTTCAACCTTTTGCTTTGCTATGCCTGTTTTGCTTATTAACATGGGTAATCTTGACAATAGCCTTCAGTTCAGCACCAGCAACGAAATTATTTTTTCTATATATGTCCCTAATGACTTGAATCCTTCCTGAGGAAAAAATCCCATTAAACTCAGAGAAGTCCTATGAATGGAAGAATTCCAGATGCAAAACCAAAACTTATTATCACATCACTATGAAAGAACTTGAAGTCTTGCAAAATGTAGTTAATAGCAGTCAGGCACTGAGAAAAATTACATTCTTTAGCATTAAAAAGTAAGCATATTGTGAAGCTAATGTCAACATTCTTAGCACAAAGTGCATTACCATTGTAAATCAGGTAGTGGGCTATGTGCAAATGCCAGTAAAACTGTTAATAAATTTGTACTAACACAGCTGATTGTTGCAGTGTACCTTTACAAGGATTCCTTTTTAACAGAATAATTTTAACTGAAAAAACCCAGATTTATTAAAACCTATAATGCTTGGGAAAAAGGGAACGTGGGACAAGTGGAAAAAGGGGCAATAAGACAAAAAGAAAATAAAGAATTGTCAAACCATTTGCCTGCTATTTATCCATCATTTAGCATTTCAGTTTATTTGCAGTTACTTGATTTACAAATGCTGTCAAATTCAGACAAGTGCATACTTAAGAAATAAATAGCCTGAGCGCAAAACAAGCATCTGCAAATAGTTTTAAAAATCAAAGCTGTGTTGATTAAATATTCGATTCTTGGTGATGCATCATAGTAGTAGCTTTAACAAAGTACATCATGCAACATGAGGTCCAGTTGGAAAATTATGCTATGAGTTTCAAAGGTTTAAGAAATAAATGAGTTACGCCCTTAGGTCTGCTGTGTATAAACAACATAATATTTCTCTCCCTAGTTAAAACCTACACAGTTGTCTGGATTGGAATTTAAGAATTTTTGTCATCTGAAGATTTTTAACCCAAAATTTAAGAAACAATGATTTTTTTCAAGCTAAGAAATTAATTGCTTAAACCCCTACTTTTCCATCCATAACAGGTTAAATGACAACTTGCTGAACAGGGAACATATGGATTTCACTGGTAAGATGCTTTCTTTACGTACTTTGGCTAACATACATGCCAAAAATACTTTTGCATAACGCATGTGGATAATGCCATCATATGTTTTTGCTCTCTTGAATTACTGATATATGATGTTCTGTGAAATGGAACAAATAAAACCAATCTAAAGCTCTAGTTTAGAAAAATAGATAGCTATAACACTTTGGTTAAAATTTCTGGCTCCTTGTCACCAGCATAAACGCTCATTTATTCTGTTCATTCATGTCAATATACACCAACTGCTAGTGCTACACATTAGCTATTATTTCTTCTTTTTTCCATTTGGGAACCAGTCAACTCATACTCAGAAAAAAGTTCCTTTCTGACACAAAAATATTACTAAAATATTGCATAAGTAATCAAACTTATAATGTCTAAGACACCCAAATTTAAGTACCTAGATATGTATCTACAAAGGATTTTAGACATGTGATGTTCACAATAAATTTTGAATACTTCTAATTACAGGACATTTTGCCTCGTGGGTAGCATAAATGTACACTACTGTAACATTTGCAGCAAGTATAAAGGTGACAGCTGAATCTCAGTATTTTGACAGTATGTTGTTTCAACTAAGAAATCTAGACTTTCCATAGCAAATCTCCCATTGAGCAAATAAAACACTTTCCCAGGGGACCCAGGTTATATTTTTTCACTTGTACGAAAATCTCTGTAACTCTCTTCACATTCAGAGCTTATAAATCAAGGATTCCCCAGTTTATAAAAAATATCAGTAATGGTTTAAAAAACATTTAATCTGACACTGTAACAGTAATGGGGACTGCAAGAATGGTACCAAACTCTTCATAATATTTGTATAAACTGGTTCATCACAAATGAAAATATTATCATATCTTTCTCCCTTATAACTTCTTTTTGCCTGACTTGATTAAAAAAAGCACTACAAATATATCTGTGATTCTTAAGGTGACTAAATCAGAAGGAAAATACTTTAAATATAGTTTTTGTGAACAATTCAACTCTTGTTGATATACTGGGCTTGCCATACCATAAATGCTAAGCTGAATGTGACTCCCAGTGTTTTGCTGCCAGGATAGTGAATTTGCTCAGGGACAAAAAGAGCAATTAAGCTTAGATAGTGTCCACTCAAGTGGAAGCAGATTGTGACAACAGACTTTCCTGAAGACATCAGAAAACAGCCCAGACATGTTTTTCTGCAAGGTCTGAGGACTGAATGATGCTGCCTGCCTTCGCCTAGTGCCTATGCTTCAAGTTTTCCCCTTCTCCATGCAGTCCACCAGATCTGAACATCAGCTAGCCAAGTACTTATGTACAATTTGTTGCCAAGAGAATCCCCTTCTTTCAGAGGTCTCTGCCTAAACAGAAAGGAATATTTCTTTGATACTGTGCTAAAGATGGCTTTTGCCAATAGCCACAGTTAAAATGCCTGTTATACACAGCAAGCCTCTATATCACAAAATATCCTATAATTTAGAGTGACTGGTAGCATCTGCTTTCAAGACACTTGAGCATGAAGTGGTAGGTGAGGAAGGTAGAGTGAAAGCTGGGTGAGGGAAGCAAAATGCCTGTGCTGTTTCTGTATCCACCACAGTACCAGTACCTCAGCCACCTACACAAGCACTAACATTTCCCACCCTGACACTATATTCTTTCCACCTACCATTACCAAAACCAGCCCATTACTTGACAGCTCAGCTACATGAGTAGTAATTAACTCACCCTGTTGCACCCCTGAACACTTACTCACCCTTCTTGTTTAATTTTACAGTGTTTTGGGGTTTGGTTGTTTTTTTTTTTTTTCTCACAGCTGTGGTAAAACCCACAGAAGGAAAAATACAGTCTCGCACATCACATGTTGGAGACTTGCACTCCTAAGATTTCATCCTTACATAAATATAAGGGTTAATACATCTAGTTATATGAAGATTAATCCCCCTAACTGATGCCAGATATGCAGTGTTCTTAGTACTACTTATGTTCCAGCTGTGTTATTTAAAGCTGTCATCCACAACCTCAATGTTTGCATTGGACTTTCTGAAAATGTTTAGGTTCTTTCTTCATGACTCAGTGCTCTCTACTTACTCTTGCCTTTCCTCTCTGAGTCACCACCTCTCTTATCAGCTTCCAGCCTCCTTCCTTTTTTATTAGAATTGAGCACCATGTTCATGCTTACAGGTTTTTCTGTAAATTTACCAATAGCTTTTACAGTCACAGGTGAATAAGTGCTTCATCAAGCAGATATAAAACAGTTTAATATGCAATTATATGTTGCAATAAGCAACGTTATTGAAATATTTCAGTGGTATCCTGATGTTTAATGAAATGCACTGTCAAGCACGGAAGTAACAAAGGGTTGGTGGCATTGTTAGTAGAGACTTCGCTTTAGATTATTGGTCAAGTTTATAGATTTATTTAGAGAGGTTTCTGATTCATTATCCTAGTCTGTACACCCAGACAGTCAGTTCTTAGTACCTAGGGTCTATGTGAGGATATGTAATAAAGAAAATAGTGAGAGCACACATCAGGGATTTCAAGCTTGAGTCTGTTATGGTTTTTAACGTCAAGGAGCTCCGTGACATGACCAGAGCACTGCTCTTGTTTCTTTCTTCCCTGTGAGCATCAGGACCCAAAGAAACATGCTTGAAAGGCACAGTGAAAAGTACGAAGGGGGTGGGGGAAAAAGCAAAAGTAGAAAGAAAAGTGATCAGTTGAGACATAAGGGCAGAGACTGATAAATTTAGAGTTTGAAATATCTAGATAACCAGCCAAGAAATTGCACCTATGTGGGTCTGGAAAAACAATTTGCAGACTGAATTCTAGAAATAACAAAAAGATCCCTATCAGCAAAATTAGTAATAAGGTTGTGGGCTTCACAACAAACAAAATTATACATATCTGAGTCGCAACAATTGTGTGCACAGCAGTGGGTGAGGATGAATGTTTCTATTGCTAGTTCTGTATGCCTTTCCAGGTAGTCAAATCTGGTTCTCAAGAGCTTCCAGGCTGAGAAAAGGTTAAGAAAGATTCAAGAGACTTTCTTCTGTGAATATGTGGTTGTACAAATCCCGGAAAGCAGAGAGTTAGACACTGCACCCATCTTCAATAAGACATGATCAAAGCATTTGTCTCAGAATTTATAGGTTCCTTTTCCTTTTGATGGATATTTATTCTCTTTGAATAGCTGTTTCTATGTGAAGACTTCAGATTATTTTTCATGCATTCATTTAATGACTACCGTAACACAAAAAAAGCCACAATATTATTTTAAATTATGTTCCTTACAGGCTCTACATTTGGTCTGTACTGCAGGAAAAAAATGCCTTTGGTTATAGCTTAAGAATTTACTAATATTTGTTTTGACAAGTATTGGTGTGTTTCAAATGCAGATTTTGCATCCCATATCCTACTGCATCACCCACGAACGAACAGCCACTAAAGGATCAGCTTTCTGATTTTGTTATTGTGCCTTGAACCAAGAGGCAAAATCAATCCTAATGGAAGTGATTTTTGAAAGCTTTTCAAACACATGAACTGTTCACCTACAATGTACACACATACACGTACACATGGAAGAGAGAGGCAAAAAGAGAGGGAAGCAAAAAGAAGGGAGGGAAGAATATTGCGTTTTAGGAACTCTCTAGAAACAATACTCTGAACCACTTAAAAGCACTAAAGAAGTAAAGATTCCCACACAAATACTATATAGCACTGAAATGATACCTTGACCCATCCCACTGTGTACGCTTCAATTAACCAAGTCAGTTAGTAAAAAAGGAGCTTGAAAGGCCATAATATAGTGTTCCAGTAATGTTCTTAACAGCTTTTGAGAGATACTAAAGAGACAAAGTCCCTTGCAAACATTAATAATAGCACAGACAGTAATGGATAAATTTCTTTTTGTTTGTATTAAGAAGAAATTATAGCCTATACTTTTTTTAGACAAACCTTATAAGACTAAGTTAAATATTTTAAAAGTCATATTCAATTATACATTGATCAAAGTTCACCAGATACACTCGAGACAACTGACCTATGGAGACTTATTTGGCTTAAATCTACGTAAAATGCTCAGACAGATGGCTAAAACCACAAGAACTGCACATAATGCAGAACCTACAGAAAATGACCATCCAGAATGGTAAACTTTCTGTTTGAAAACTAAGTCAGGAAATTTGTGCCCTCTTTAACAAGCTTTTGTGTTTCACTGTGCAATGCCACATCAGGTCATCAAGGCTGTATATTCACCACGTATCATTTACATGGTTTTACATGAAGTTAAAACCCTGCCTTTCCATAGAGTGCAAAATGGCAAGTAGAAATGAAGGCCAAGAAATAGTAAACACATTTAGAAATTGCTATAATCCCTATTTACAGTGCCAAATACAAGCAAGCTCTTCCTGAACTCTATGGCCTCAGTGTAAATAACTGGGCTAATGGCTGCAGTTTGTTGCCATGAACCTGGTTTGCCATTTTGGATCAGCTGACGTAAGGCTCAGTCCAACACCTCTCACTCACTCATTGAACACTGCCATGTAAAATGGGAAGTTCAGGTTAGATATAAGGGAGAAGTTCTTTACTGTGAAGGTGATGAGGCACTGGAACAGGTTCCTCAAAGAAGTGGTAAATGCTCCATCCGTGACAGTGTTAGAGGCCAGGTTGGTCAGAGCCTTGGGCAACATGGTCTAAGGTGAGGCAGGGACAGGGGGGTTGGAACTTAATGAACTTAAGGTCCTTTCCAACCCAAAACTTTCTATGATTCTACATCCTTTTCTTGGGGAAACCTCAATGTGCTGTGGCTAGGAGCCACAGAGTGAGTGTTGTTGTACATCAGAGTCTCTACACAAATGGAGCACAAGGGAAAAGCTTCCCTCTAATCTTTTATGCCCTTTGAACCCCTGGTCATTTGTGTTTGATCTTCAAAACCATATTAGAATTAGGAAAGATGGAGTCAGAATCATTTCATAAAATAAATAGCATTCTTGATGAAATCAAACTGGACCTGACATTTGCAAAAACTGTTTGTGATCACTGCAGTAAGCAATGGACAGGAACGGTATTAAATCTAATCGCAGCAACATGCAAGAGGTGTGGGATGTGTTCCAATTGTCTCTGTTCTGAAAATAAGACAGAACTCACTAGGTGAAGGTTGTTAAGGTGATGCAGGACTTTTCTTCTTGTTTTGTTATCTCACGTCAAGTGCTTATCAAGTATATATTAACTTTTATGACCTCTGTGAAATGAGCAACCTCAGACAAGCTCCTGAGGGACAGCTCTCCATTTCACGGCAACTGCTAAAACAAGCAGCCTGTGTGTCAGTACAGTGACAAGCATTTGGAAGAATGAACTATTCTGATCTGCTGTGTGATCTCACCAAGTAGAGGCAGAAAGAGAGCAAGAAGGTGGGGGTGAAGGACTTTTAGCAGTTGATGACAACCCTGCTCCGCATTACACTACAGAACACCAAACAGTGAGAGACTGTTTGCCAAAGCAGCTGTCTGCCACACCACCTGCACTGCTTGTTTGCTGCCACAAATTGCATCTCTGGAGTTAAATATGCTAAAATTCTGATGCTACCAGAGACAGAGGGTGACTGTGCACTGCAAATCTGAGGTGATTTCATTAAGGCTTTCCCAAGACATAATCCAGACAGAAACAATCCGCTTATCCATTTCTCAGTGTTTTAGAGCACATTTCTGAATGAAACACTTGTGCTTAGTGATTGGTTTCATTTACATCACTCACGGGAACTCCAAAAAGATTGTCTTTGTTGCTCTCCAAGGGTCACTGAAAATTCTGATATACATTTACATTGCCTTAAAATCCTATCAGAGCTCTACATTTTCCCTACAACAGACTCAATACAGAGTAAAATGAGTGACAAAAATAACCATTCTCTGTCTCCTGGATTATTTGATTCTTTCTCAGCTAAGAATTGATAATGCAAAAGCCAGACATTTACGAGTCATGGGGTGTCTTCACACTGACTGAGTGGCTTTCATGGAATATTTATCTTCATTAGTACATTTATTATATTAGTAGGTCCTAGGCTTATATCACCCCCTCCTTTACTGTATTCTTTTTGTTGCTATTAATGTTAGATACATTAGCATCAGCATGAGCATCTAGATGAAATCGTTGAAGTTTATCTTGAATAACATCTCCCTTGCATGCAGATCTAGCAACTGAAACATTATTTTCACCAGAACGGAGAATGTGCTCAGAATACATGTAGTCAAAAGCATCTTCAGTATATGATAGCAGTTATAGCCAAAGCCAATCCAATTTCCCTTCTCAAAACTGAGTGAACAAGGGGGTCCCATTATTTCTAACATTTCTGACACTATAAAGGAACATTTCTAACTCAGGTCTGTAAACTAAACATGACCTGTATTTGAAATTAATCCCTTGCATGCTTCATACAATAGAAGCACCTTTCTCAGTTGCTATGAAACTGTTGAAGTCAAAGAAAGATAAGAAAACTTCAAAAGTTATGTGTCTTTGGAACACTGTCTCCACGGAGCCCATTATTTAGGGTTTAGATGATGTATTATAATCACTCTTCTCATAAAAGAACACTGGTTTTGCACAGTTATGCACACAACAGCTATAGAAAAATTACGTACTGCTCTACTTCTGCAGCAGGATTTACTCCTGGTTTATACAGCTAGACCACGTAACAGCTCTTACATGTTGCACGACACTGCTAATCTTTTCCAGTATGCCTGCATTTCTTGGTGTGCTTGTCACACAGAGATCAGATCCACATTTCAATTTGGGCATGAATAAAAGGGCTCTGAGTATCCAAAAGCTTGTCTGGGCTGGTTTGTTTGTCTTCCCAGAGATGGGACTTGAACCACTTAAAATCCGCAGTGGCATCAAGCTCCCTTAGAAATTAAGGGCAAATGGAGACTTGTCAAAAGCCTGTGTCACTTGAGCACTTCAGAAATGTGGTATCCTGGCCATCTGAGCAGCCCTTGCCATTCAGAGCAATCTAAGATTTGCAGGAGGCAAGTGCTTAACACCTGTCAATGACTATGTCAGCAGCACCTTTGTATTCATGGTGGCCAAAGGCTATGAATAAAACAAGGGTTTTATGCAGGTAATATTTTCTATTATTCCAATCCAGAAGGACATCATTCAAACAGTTTCTTTTTACCTTCCAGCTAGGTTGAGAATGGTCTAGGAAAATGGCCTAATCTAAATACATTAAGTCCTTACTTCAGTAACAGAGTGGAACAGCTACTTCAGTGCAATGTAGAGATTCTCTTACTCATTTAACCAACAGGAGTCAAGACTACATACTTCCAGCAAATCAGTCCTTACTTCTCATCTGATGCATGTTATTATGCATAGTGAAATTAAACAAATAACAATGACATAGAGCTTAAATGAAATTTTAATGATAGCATATTATCAATTTTGTGTTGCCTCCTCCTCATGTTCAAATAAGAATGACAGCTTTCAAAATTTATGAAGCTTGAAGTGATGTGGAGGTGCTACAAAAGACTTTGGTGACTGTAAGCTTGAACCAGTGAAAATAGGAACTTTCTGAAGATGTTTACGTAAGCTCTTGAAAAGCCTACCAAGAATAGTACACTGTCTAGAGGACACAGAATAACATATCTACCACATAAAAAGTACCTTAAGACCTTCCTCAAATTTACCGAATTAAACCAAAAATAAATATATGTAATTTTGCACGTTGTGGAGGAAAGGTAAGCCAAACTTGTGGCTTAGATGTGACCTCAGAAGAAAGAATTAAGAGGGGGAAAAAGAAAAAAAAAGGATGAACTACTTGCTCAATATTGGATGGTAATTGTTTTCCCATCACAGCTACATACAAAAATGGGCTTGAATTGAAGTCATAAAGCTGCAAAAGATGAGGTATATTAAACTCCCTATAATTGCTTTGAAATCTTATTTTCTCCAACCTGAAGGTAGTAATTTTTGTGCCTACTGTTTTAATTCCTAAATGTGATTTATAAACATCTTATATTACCCTAATCTGTCCCTGCTGTTCCGCAGCAATGGCAAGCATACACAGAAATCTTAATGAAACACTTACTACAAACTGTAAACACAGAGGATGCTAAGGTGTCATGTACACTACTGATAGAGGTTAATACCTTCCACAGTCATTAGATTTGGATTCAGGGATGTTTGCACAGTAGTCAATTCAGATAAAATCCAACTGTGTACTAGCAGCCCATAAAAAGCATATGCATCATTGAATCTCTCAGGTATATCTGGGTCTAAATGGGATAAAATTAATCTCTCTTTACAGCATCCTTACGTCACATGCTGGTCCCACTAAGTTGGTTTGCCTAGGGGCACATGATTGTGCATGTGCTTGTATTCAACGCCTGCAGAGGAAATTATCATCTCCCTTAAGACATGCTAGGAATATGTACATTTGAAGTGCTGTAGCAGAAGAAAGCTGAGGGCATATGTGTACTTCAGTGACACATAATGACTTCTGTGTAAACAAAGACTGGGAAAGAGAGGTGTTTTGGACACATGATGGTCTCAGCAACTAATGCTGATGAACACCCTGATCACACACACACCCTGAAGCAGGCATACACACACACTGAGTTGCAAGAACCATACCAGAACTAGGTAAACCAGCCAAAATGCCACAGTTCAACAACAGCACCCAAGCCAGAAAAGTTAACACTTGGACTTGGTCAGAGATGTGCACTTCCAGTTGTGCGACACCCTAAAATACAGTATTGCTACAAAAATATTATTACTAGAAAATTTAAACATAAAAAAGAATATGCATGTATTTCCCCCACCACCACCACCAAAATATAGCTTTGTTTCCTACTTTTGGGTGTAGAAAATGGAAAACAGATGAATAAAAAAAATTACTGTAGTATTTCTACTCAATATTTTAAAAGAAAATGCTAAATCAACATCTCAAAAATATTCCAGACTTTTCCACTCCTCTGTGCAGTTTCCAAATCTGTAGTGGAACAGCACCTGTTCTGCTCTGGCAACTGCCTCCCAGTCACAACAAAGAGATAGCAGGGTTTTCCAACAGCGTACATGGTCCTAAAGAGTTAGACATTCCTTTAAGACCCCTCAGTACAGCAGCATGAGTTCTCAGTCACCCAGACCTACTCCATACCACATCCGAGACCTGTCTTTGGACTGGTCCAACTGTTCAGCCTGTTCACATTTGTCTGCACACAAACCCAAAGGTAAATTTTGAATTTTTTTATTTTTTCTACACTGAAAGCTACAAAGAATTTAACAGAATTAAGTACAGGCACATATTAAGGCATTAAGGTCTGCATTTAACCAGAAAAGATGTTCATAAACATGCTACAATTCTTATGGGGATTTTAACTTTGCATTTCATATTTTATCTTTTTCATTGCAACTAAAAAATAAAATTATAAATTTTTAGAAGAAAAGTAGTACACTTTTAAAAGAAGTAAAACGTAGAATTAGTGAGCAGTTGCCACTCTCCAGGGTACAACTGATTAAAAATGCAAAAGTACCAAGATGAGGACTTTCTGGTATTAAAGTCAAATTCCCATGCAGTGTTATCTTTCATTTTTACTAAAGCAGCTAGACTTTACAAGTGCACTATGACTAAGTTAATATGAGGTTTAGATGCTTAATTCCTTTTTGTAGTACCATCTAGCATCCCAACTCATTTTATAATCCCATAAGATAAATAGCACATATTCCTCTCTAAGCAAAAGTTACACTAGTCAAAATTTAGTCTTTGCTTAGAATCGCACTACCATGTAGAACTGCAAAAATAATATTCACCAGTCTGAAAAACAGCACTCAAAATAAGAGCACCTACACTTTTTAGTTTTGGTTTTCTCATTTTTAGTAATATTTTGAAAATAATACCTGTCCATTTTTCAGGTTCTTTGCACAGCTCCTGCCTGCAAAACTGTCAATGGCTTCAAGGACAGATTATAGCCTGTCAAAAAGCTTGAAATTGAGCCAGTGACAGCCTGAAAGCTATTACAGATTCTGAAAACATATTGCAATGCCTATACATTTTTCTTCGGCAGCTGGTTACTGGAAACTTTGCTGCAGCACAGGTATGGAGATGCTATAGAAATTGAATTAGAAAATTATTTAGAGGAAGCATTAATTTCACATGACAGGATGCCTGGCTGAGGAAAAAGGCTCTTGATTTATCCCTAAAACAGCATTGGTTTCATATACAGAGAGCTGAGTTTTACAATCACATATATCACTCCATTCCACTCCTTTCCCTTTGTCACCTGCAGGTAGCAATCATGCCTCTCTGATAGTTTAAGTAAATGGCTAAAAAGGTTGAATGGGTTTCTGTAAGCCAACTGCATACTGAAACCATCTGGGTCCTTACAAAAGGTAAAATCAGATCAATGCTCAAAATAGCAATAATGTGCACAAAGGATACAATTTAGTAAGGAATTAACTGTATGTATTACTTGACCCAGAGACTCCTCCAAAGTGACTCAGTGAGCATGAAAGAACTCGAGAAATAAATGCTTAGGATACTTTCCAAGGATAATTCCAGGATACTGTAGCTTGAATTCAAACACCTTTTGTTCTTGCTCTGCATCCTACCTCAGTCTCACCATTGCAACATCCATAGGCCTAATTAGCAAAAAACACTTGCCCACTTGCCTTGCACAGCCTTTACACTTGTGCAGCAAGTTAGCTTCCACCCAGAGTTGAGAGATCTTTGTGTCCATCTTGCTGTTTATATGTGAAAGTACAGAAGGTAGAAAGCAGTGACTTAATGGACCCTGGATATCAAAAAATACCACTGCTGTTTGACAGTTTCCAAACCTGCAGTCTATCCCAGTATGAACATAATAGCTTTCTCCTTCTAACTCTACAAGCTCCTGTTTATGGCACAATCACCTGCTCCATTTGAGCGCAGTACAAGTCCTTCACTTAGTGTCTTGAAAATACTGTCCTTTCATGATGAGATATTCTTTTATATACCTTTACATGCTATCTCCTTTATCTGTCTGACCTTGGACAATCAGTCACAGTGCCAGAATTTCAAACAAGTTGATGGGGTGGCCTCTAAAATGTTATGACTGCTCACTTCATTTGCAGCAGTTTCCAGTAGGTACAGGCCATTCTTCCCAAAGCTAACAGGTGGCACTGGTTTCTTCTGTTTTTCTGATCACAAAGGAAGAGGTGAACCTGCTAGAGCAAGTTAAAGGGTGAAGAAGATTAGATATTTTTAGATAAGTTTGTAGAGAGGATTGAGCACATGAATTTAAACAGCCGGCAAAAAGCCCACTGCAGCTTTAGTCATGATGAATTCTCAGATTATTATAGGACCAGATGGACTTTGTCCTATCAGTAATTGCATATTCTCTGGAGAGGACAGGGGGTCATTGCACCATCTGATCTGCTGTTGCAAAGAGTGTCTTATTGCTGTCTGTGTCTGCTGTTTCGCTACTTGATTGCGCCAGGCCCACTTTAAATGAACTTGCTCGGACACAAGATGCCCCCCTTTTTTAAGTAAAAAAGAAAATGCATTTGCCACCCCAGCCTGCCATTCCTTGTTCTCCTGTCTTCAGAGTGCTGCTTTTCTTTACTTGTTTTGGCTCCTGGAAATGTATTACAATGGAGAATAGATTTATTGGTCTTTTAACATTCTGGTGGTACCACTCAGTGCTGCCAGGAGTTAAATTTCTAAATAGTAACTCTTTACTCTTGCACGGAATTTTTCAACAGAAGAATACAAGGCTTTACACACAAAGGTCAGCATCACTAGCTCGATCCTACAAATGGTGAAATTCAGATACACAACAACACTGTCAAGAATCATAGCATAAACCCAGGAAATTCAGAGATACTAAGAATAGGGTCAAAAGAGACAGAAGGAAAAGGGTACACACAAATCTACATAAACATTCAGCACAAGCCTATATATGAATGCAAGAAATACAGGAAATAAAACAGGACATAAAATTCCTTCTATGCATCCAAAATCAGGAGATTCAGTGGGATAATTCATATGGCTGAACTATAATTACTTTTTATAATTATAAAAGGATATACATCTTGGTCAGGGAGGACAGATTGCGAATGCATGGGATATAAGACCTGTTGAACTCTCTGGGTTATGTTTAAAGGCCCTATGTCTTTATAAGACTTGAAGTCTATCACTGAAGTCTTTTAACACTGAATCAGCACTGTGTCATCTAACAGCACTTCCTTCAGTGTCCAACAAATATTGTATTTCAGAGTTCCCTCTCATGCTTTACTGATTTCCATATATACATGTAAATAATTGCAAGTGGGACCAGTTCCAGGAGAATAACTGTAACCATTAATTTATGTATGACTGTGTATCTATCAAAGAATTCCTCAAAAGTATAGGATCATGTGCAAAAGATCAAACAAAAACAAATCAGCCACCCTATTCAGCAGTGAGGTGCTCAAATTGGGTGAATGCTTCAGTATAAAGACCCATTAGGATTTGCTTTATCTTTAACATATACTGCTATCCCTGACCATATGTACAAAACTTTTCAGGGGCTAATTTTTCTTCCTTCTGAAGAACAATTTTGAACCTTCAGGACTTTCTCAGGTAATCAGAGATGAAGAGTTTTTCATTGTTGAGTGAATGACATCCTTCATTGCTCTTATCATGGTTGAGATACACCAGTATCTGTTATGAATAAATTACATATTCCTTAAAGACTCGCAAATGTGGAGCCAGTTTTTGTTTATGAAAATCTGTGAAATTAACTAATTTAAATTCCATATGGGCCAGTGATTCAGAGAACGTGAATAGAGGTTTTTTATTATTAAAACACCTTTGTTGAACATCAGGTCAATTAATAACAAGATCTATATTAAAAGCCTTTTTCTAAAGGATATGAGGTTTGACTTTTCATGTCTTTTTTGAAACTAACTTCAGATTTGTGAGTAGTTTTCTCATTTTTATCATTTAATCCACTAACAGAAACAGAATTCTTAAGGAAATATTGTATTATTTCTCAGACGTTTCTTGCGCCTTGGTGCCATCAAATCATTATGCATATGAATATTCTTGCTTAAATTAGCCTATAATCTATTCATTTTCATCAGAGAAAGTAAAATCAAGTGGCTCATACCAGTATGGTGCCCAGAACAGCAGAGGTGCGTCCATGACAGCAGATGAAGATCTAAACTGAGTCTCAGAATTGAACATAAGTCCCAAACCATAATTAACATGATCCTTCTGTTCACTGTGATTGCATCCATAATCATTTGTCATTTAATTCACAATTCTGTTCATTACCCTGTCTCAATGCATGGGCAGCAGGGGTCATTAGTACATATCTCAAAAGTTCAAATTCTAAATTAAATCTCAGCATCATTCAGGGAAGCGGCTTTTAACTTTGTGACCACAAAATCTTGCAATTCCTTTTTTCAAAGTACCCTCCAGAGGTTTTTCTCACTCAGTAACAGTAATCACCTTGGCAGAACTTAGAAACTTCACTGGTACCTTGTAAAAATCTAAATTGCAATAAAGTCATCTTTTAATTTTGCTAACCTTATGAGCAGTTGCATCTCTTTCCTCATGTACCAGGTACATCTATATTGCTGCACTTTATTCAGGTATAGTGTGCTTCAGCTCTTCAAATATTTCTGAATAATGTGATAAACTGAAAGCATGAGGAAAAGAGTTAAATATAAAAAACCTCCAACAACCAAAATTCACTCTTTTATGTAGTAGGACTCAGAAATATTCTCTTCTTTTTTTTTTCAACTGCAGTAGATACATATTTCTGTGAAGACATTGCAGAAAATTATTCAAACCACCTTTTCCTTAAAATCACACTTTGAAGGTGAATTAAGATTGTGAGGTACTGATCTTCTGTTCACCTCTCTCTACAGCTATTTGTAGGACAGCAGAATTCACCTCAGGATTGATGCCTGCTTGGATATATGCAAAAAAAAGTAGATTACCATGGACGCAAAAACTGATTTAGCAGAAAATAATAGGTCCAAATCCAGTTGGGAATTGGATTTCTTGATGCACAGCAAAACCCCAACAACTTCTTCAAAAATGTCATTGCTACAAGAGGTAAGAAGAAAAAAGTCTTCACCTAGGACGTGACAGTCAAGTGAATTTTATTAAAATTAAGTGGATGACCCTTCCTTTTTGGTAGGTGGGCCAAGGTAATAGGAAAGGAAGACCTAATAGCACAGTTCTCAACAGCCTGAAACACTCCTTAATGTTGACCAGAGCACACCATAACAGGGATGAACATGCACCCTCAATGGAGGGCCATCATCCAGCCACCAACCAGTGAGACACAAGGCCTAAGATGACTCAAATTCCCCACAGCTGTGGTGACAGGTCTAGAAATAAAGGAATATCTGGGTGTCCTTAATTGCAGACTAATTGCAGTATGACCCACATAGAGACCACCACAAATAGTATTAACATGCACAATTTTACCTCATGCAATATCCTCAGGAAAAAGAGAACAATGGAGAACTTGCACATGCATTTGTCAACCACAGTACAATGATGTGTCCCAAGACAGGACATGAAAAGAAACCTTGTGCAGAAGCAGTGGCACATCTTGTTTACATCTGAGGGAAAGATGCTGGCCTCAGAACACACTCACATAGCAAATGGCATTGCTGCATACCACCTGCTGTAGCCGCATCTCTCTGAATGCAGCACCAGACACAAACTAACAGCATCCCAACAAATGGGAGAGGTGTTACACCATCTTATTTCTGGAGGTTGAGCACTGTGATACAGGTACTGGTGTCAGACAGTAATGTTTCATTTTTTTCTTAAGCCTGTAAGGTGTTAAATGCAGGTGAATCTAAGCAGGGAACAGAATTATTTTTGCAACAAATCATATCAACCTATCCCTATAGGCTAAGGTGTGTATATAAGGAGGTGACTGAAACATTGAGGGTTCCTCCAACATCGCATATACAGGATGTGGTTTTCTGGGAAAACTGGTACTCTACTGCTTGCATCTCCAGCACAGCATACTCTATGATTGACAAGAAATAAAAAAAATCAGAGTTCACAGAATGTGCATCTACACAATATTAATGCACATGTAGACTGTTTTCTTAAATGGTGACTAAGCCTTTACTAAGATTTTGCTTATCTTACCTCTGCATCACAGAATCCCTTTGTAGCTGTCAAGTCATGAACCGGAAAAAATATTTACATTCTGAAAACCAAACAGAGTTTTCACTGCATTTCCCATACACAAAGAGTAACCATAGATTTTTTTTTTGTTTGTGTGAATTACTATTATTTATGGGAAATAAAAATAACATATGTTTCCATGTACAGATACATGGAGGTGGAAAAGGAGAAGAAAACATGCTGACAGTGATGGTGATGAATTGTATACAGAAGGCATTAAAAATGGTAGACCCTGAAATGACTGTGGGATGTGCATATTTATTAAATCTCCTAAATACTTTACAATTGTGAGAACTGTTCTGACACCCATCAGCTTTCATTTCCCGTCCACATTATGCCAGATAACAACACACATTTTGTTTTCCTCTCATCACAACTTATAACACTTATTAATTTGTTGCCCACTGAAATTGATACTGACATCAGTAGACAGCACAGACTTAAGATATTGACTTGCTGGTAAGTCTAGAGAGAGCTTGTCTTACTCCTGACTCACACAGAGCTTTGTTAATAACTATTTGATGCCATCAAACGTAGAGCAAATACGTATCACTTCATCAGTTTAAACAACTATTCAAAAATTCTGTTCTAAGGAAATAATCTTCTCAAAAAATCAATGGTAAAAAGGCTAACCAGGATTTTAAACCACACTTGAAGGGCTTAAGTGCTACATAATATAATACACAGGCATTCTAAACAAAACCAAACATAAATACTGTCATTTAGAAAAGGGCTTTTTTTTACTTCAAAATATTCTGGTTTGTTAAAACTTAAACAGGGGAAGTTTAGACTGGATATAAGGAAGAAATTCTTTCCTGTAAGGGTGGTGAGCACTGAAATGGATTGCCCAGGGAAGCTGTGAATATTCCATCCCTGGCAGTGTTCAAGCTTGGCCAGAGCCTTGGGTGGCATGGTTTAGTGTGAGGTGTCCCTGCCCCTGGCAGGGGGGTTGGAACTGGATGATCTTAAGGTTTTTTCCAACCCTAACTATTCTATGATTCTATGATTCTATTATAATATAACACATACTGGAGAATAGGGAACAAAAATATTTGGGGGTCATTTCAATTTTCTGAGGAAAATAACTTCTCTGAATATATGTCAGTTAACAGGATGCCATGACTGAATTCTGGTTTTGCGCATGTTTGATTGTTTCTGTTCTGGGTTTTTGATTTAATTAAAACTAGTGGCAGATGGAATATCTTCTCTGCATCTCTCTGCCAATTTTTTGTAGTTCTGTAATAACGTTTTCCTAATTTAAAAATGTTTTCTCCTTTCTGGTTTTAAAACATCCAAAACAAATAACAGGGAATTCACTATAGAGAAGAAACAAAACCCCCAAATAAACGAAAGGCTGGCAAAGAAAGAAACACACAAAATAAAAATTTCCCCTAATTGCTCTTAATCAGTAGTTTTAGGAGTTATTTGTAGCAAAAATAATTAGCAGTGCTTGTCAAAAGCGTGATTTTTAAGTCTCTTTAAAATACAATTATTTCAGATCTGTGTTAGAGCTAGAGTCCTGTATTCCAGTTTACTGAGTACATTATTAGTAACAAAGGTTTAGTAACTCAGAGAACAAGGTACTGAGGATATTGGTATATTTTCCATTTCTTGGTACTGCCTAATGCAAGCTTGTTGCTGGAAGACACTAAGCAGACAAAGCTAGAGCTCAGCACACAATTAACTGCATGATATCCCGTAGTCTATATTATGCAGAATTCACTTACACTACTTAGCTGTCCCTTCTTGCCTAAAATCTAACTACATGAAGCATTTCTGTCGCCTCTATCACCTCACTACTCACATCAGTTTTGAAAGTGACCTAAATGTCTATAAATTTACTTGGGTGTTATTCACAAAAGGGGCATACACAGGTTTATAAAGTATGGCAGCCACTAGAGCTTTGCTTGCATGTGCAGCTGCTTTGGGAAGCATCTGCAGCATGCTTTCTTCTGGAGCTCTTCAAGCACCTAACTCCTAAATATGAATGTCACAAACTCGAGAAACATTTAATGAGTGGCTGCAGTACTAGATGTAATTCATCATCTTTTTATTCATCATCTTTTTAACAGATGAAAAGCTTTTTTGCCTGCATATTGCTCATAGAATTCATATCTATTGTAGGCTGCCACATCAGCTCTAACTGCCTGGATTTACATTAGCTTTCTTTACTGTCCAACATATATTCCAATATTTTTCATTCAAAATTTTTAGGAGATCAGAATTTCCACTCGTATCTTGTAGTTCATAAACTGAAGTGGGTTTGACAATAAAACATAAATGTGAAAAAGCTTTAAGTTTTAAAAGTGCCTCAGAAATACTATTTGCCTGAAACAATCACCTTTCATGACTTTTAATTTTCAAAAGGCTAGATAACTATGGCAAAAGTCTATCACCCTCGTTCTGCAGGCAGTAAAGAAAATATGTCTCCAGAGGACATTCAGCATGCTAAGACTTCCGCCTCCTACTGGCAATGAAGAATCTCTTTCACATGTAACCCACGGTCACTGCTCTGGTTTGCACTTATTACAACCTCCAGGAACCTCAGCTGCAATAGACAAACCTACTCCAAGTACATGATCATTAGGAGAAAACTGTATAGCTTGGGAAGATTGGTAGCTTAAATGTTGCTAGGTTACTTAGCAAGTAACATGGCTGCGGTTCTGAAGGGCTTGATTTCACCAGCGGATCATCACTGTAGTTCATCTTATACCCAACACACTTTCCTTGTGACAAAGTCATAATCAGACCTGATGCATAAGCAGAGAGATTTCCAATTAGAGATTTCATCTCTCATCCTAAACTTCCAAGATGTCTTGCTGCTGTGGTTGCTACTGTGATTAACCCACTTAATAGAGCTCATTTCAGAACCTTTATTCCCAGGTCTGTCACTTACTTGCTACACAGACTTGAATAAAACCATATGGCACAGTGATTCAGCTTCAGAAGCCTTAGCCCAGGGTTTAGAAGAATAATTCCACTTTGAAGTGCATGGAATGCATAGATCAAACTGGTTTTATAGGAGCAAATTGTTATGTTGTCACTAGTGAAATTAATACTATTCTGACCAGAAATATCCATCAGATACCTTGTTTAAAGAGATATGCAGAAAGAAGAAACAATTAGACTTCATCTACAAAAAAATTAGTAAACTATTATACAAAGTTTTGTGTAGCCTGTGTAAAAAAAATATGGACTAGACAGTACACTGAATTTAGCTCCAGTGAAACCCATGATGAATTCTAATCTTTCAAGGCAAATTGCAATAAACCATACAAACCCCGTTTCCTATGTTCCTCTCAATAATCTTTAACAGTTTTCAGCTGCTGTTTTATGGTCTCTATCTCAAACCTTTTGAATCTTAAGTATCAATTAAGTTCATTTTTAAATCACAGGTAACAAAATGCTATTACTATTTTGCAGGGGATTTGATGAAAGTGTTATTTAGGCCAATCTGTGATTTTCTTGAACAATACAGCCCAGAAAGCCAACGGTATCCTGGGCTGCATCAAGAGGAGCGTGACCAGCAGGTCGAGGGAGGTGATCCTGCCCCTCTACTCTGCTCCTGGGAGACCTCCCTTGGAGTATTGTGCGCAGTTCTGGTGTCCTCAACATCAAAAGGACATGGAACTGTTGGAACAAGTCCAGAGGAGGGCCGCAAGGATGATCAGGGGACTGGAGCACCTCCCGTATGAAGATAGGCTGAGAAAGTTGGGGCTGTTGAGCCTGGAGAAGAGAAGGCTGCGTGGAGACCTCAGAGCAGCCTTCCAATATCTGAAGGGGGCCCATAGGGATGCTGGGGAGGGACTCCTCATGAGGGAATGTAGTGAGAGGACAAGGGGTAACAGGTTCAAACTTAAACAGGGGAAGTTTAGACTGGATTTGAGGAAGAAATTCTTTCCTGTAAGGGTGGTGAGGCACTGGAATGGGTTCCCCAGGGAAGCTGTGAATGCTCCATCCCTGATGGTGTTCAAGGTTGGACACAGCCTTGGGTGACATGGTTTAATGGGAGGTGTGCCTGCCCCTGGCAGGGGGGTTGGAACTAGATGATCTTAAGGTCCTTTCCAACCCTGAGTGTTCTATGATTCTATGATTCTATAATACTGAAAAGTGGCAGCTGCCTTTCTCTGTACCCCTGGCTCCCACACTAGGTTTCTTCATTTTTCAAGGGTGGCAAAACGATGCCACCAAAGTTTGCTGGTATTTTTCCTGTAATTGCTCACAGCAACTTCCCCAGCGCCTGAAAATAATGTCCCTGATGGACTTGGTCTGCGCTGCCTTTGTCAGATGCAGGGGGGATGCTAATTTTATTTTCTTACTATGAATTTTAGGCTATATTTCAAATTAATCCATGTTTCTTTCAAGATTCCAGACAATTTTTTTCCTCATTCTTCATTTGGAAAGCAGGAATAGCTATGGGGCACATTATGCCCCCTGTATAGTTCCAATTGCCAGAAAGACTGAGTAAATTCCAAAATCTTAATATGTCATCTCTTCAAGCAGGTGGGAGTAAGATCATCTACACAAAGGTTAGCAGCGAGTGGTAGTTACTGAGCTGGGCAGAAGCAAATACCACAGAAATCCTATTGCTCTCCCAAAGGTGTCATGGGAATGTCGTTGTATCCCTACGCAGCATCCCTAAGCCCTTCCCATCTCTTGAAATCAGTAATGTTGTAATTTTGCTTCTTTTGGTAGGGTCACAAACATAACCATTACATAACACCTGTGACACAGCTATTACACAAGCAAAATGCTTTGTTAACCATAAGGATTTCATAACTTTCAGTGAATCAGCACTTTTCCCAGAAAGAAAAAAAAAAAATGCTGGTTTGTTGAAGTTTGAAAATATCAACCAGGTTGACAAATTGCAACTAATAACTTGACTAACTACCTTAAGTAGTCTATCACCCTGACATTACACAGAAAGTTCCTCAGTGATTTGGAGCAATGTCACAGTACCCCTGCCTCTGCAGCAAAAGTGCAGAGAGTCCAGCTTGAAAGAATTATAAAAAAATCAATACTGTAGTGTGGGACATTTTTTTCCTGCACATCAAGGATATCTCAAATTGCTTCGCAGTTTGTCATAATAGATGAATTACATGTGGTGCATGTCTTCTCTGTTAATCTGTACCTTTTAAAATATTTACCCGATCAATATTCATCAAGATGTGTCTCGTTTAAGTCTCTTACCACTGCTGAAACACAAATCATTGAAATAACTAAGATAAACCAAATACAACCATAGCAGTAGAAATTACACAGATAATAAACAAGCCATCAAAGCACTGAATTTGGAAGCATTTGTTGGTGTAAGGTACTTTTAACTTCACACAGACATTAGATGTAACCTACTTTCTGTTTAACTGTCTGTCATATATCTCTTTGAGGTGACTTAACTGTATTTTATTGATCTTTACCATGCGTAATCAGTGGTGCAATTCCATATCTGTGAGCTGAAGACTGTGGAGGATGTTTCTTCACAAAGAATAATTTGCCCATGACAGTTTCCCCACTGATTTGAAAACTTTGCATCCTGATTAATGATCATCCTCACTGCTGAAGAACATAAGCCATGATCTTATAATTGGGTTCTAAATTAAACAACCCTGCAAAGCACTTCTGCCATTACTCTTGTAAGCAGTCTCAGTCATATGGGTAAGGATTTGTTGGATTGGTCTTCTGGATCTGACCTGGAATAAGTCTCTCAGAGAGTCCTGAGTGAAGACTGACAAGAAATAAGACTTTCCACTTCCAATTTCAACTTTGGCACGATCCAGCCACTGGGAGCTGGATCTCAAACCCCTCCCCTGAGCAGAGAGGGAGACCTCAGGAGCCTCAGAAGGAAGCCAGCGGGAGTTCACCCCATCTTAGTGGTGTGTAAGTAATGCAAAAGAGACAGCCACGGCTACCCCAAGCCTTTCTATCTTACAGAACTGCTTCCAACCTGCAGCTTACAACCCACTCTGCATCTACATCAGGTGCCTAACTATATAATTAGGAGAGCTGGGAATCTAATGTATGCAACAACAGAAGAGGAACTCTAAAGAAGGGAATCCATCAATTTGTGTTTTGTATTTCAGATAACAAGAAGCTTTGGACAGAAATTATAAGGAATGCCAATTCCAGATTTCAGCCAGAAAAAAAATGCAAATCAATAGTAACATACAGCAGAATAAACTAATTTAATTGGCATGGAACTCACAAAATACAGTTGTTCTTCAAGGCTTCTGACATGCCTGATTGCTCCATTTTTAATGTTTTGCCTCAGTTATTTAATAAAAAAAGGATGTTATTCATTAACAGAACAGCACAGTTGGCTCAAGTCTGCCATTCATCATTATTTTTATCATACTGCTCTATTATGGCTAGCATATGATTTCTCTTGCAGAATTATTGCAGAGGTAAGTTTTAACAGTATTGACAGTGGGATGATATTCAGGCAAACAAATTTTCTAATTCAATGAAAATTAAGGTTAGTTTTGACAGATTCCTATTCAAATCAATAACCAAATCCCTTAGACAATTAATAAGTGCAATATCACTCTGAAAGATTCTATTGATACGTCTTTATTATTTATCAGTTACCATTGTCTGTGGTGTTATTTTCTTTCCTTGTCTTGGTATTTCTAGACCATCTTTTCTTCCACTTGCTGTGTTTATTTCACTCTCAGTTTATTTCCATATCATAGCTCAGTAAATTAAATGCTGTGTCTCACTGTGCAAAACTCTTACCTATCCCCATGTTTTCCATCCCCTCATGGGAGCAAAAAAAAAATATAAGCAGTATATTTTTTGACTCTGAGCTCTGACTTTATTCATTGTAGTAGTGACATCTGCTGCGAAAAACAGATCTTCATTTTAGCATTCCATAATGCAAGTTGTTTATTATTTCCATTCATTGTTAAATGCACCATATGTTTCTGTCTCCTTCAGAACTGAAATTTGTTCTAAAATTAAATTACATGGTACCTGGAATATCTCTCCAACGTAATCTAATCCTCTGTGGTATTTCAGATCTTTTGTTTATACCTTGCACCCAAACCAGCTCTAAGCAAGCCTGGAAAAGTACCAGAAGCAGCATCATTGTGCTAGCAGCCTTGTACTTTGCTTTGGATAGCTGCATTACCTCTAGGTGTATTCCTCTCTAGTGACTTCAGTAGAGTCTGTTTAACCTCCTCGATGAGCATGATCAGAAGCAAAGGACAGCTAACAAGAGAGGCTGGATGGAGGAATCTCTGTAGTGTTGTGATAACCACCCACCATCTCTGATGTTGTTGGCATCAATAATGGCAGCCTTCAGACTATTCATACTGATGACAAGAAATTAAGTTGTTGTAGAATAGCATCCCAGAGAAACCTGTGTCACTCACCTCACTCTTACTGAGCATTTAGACTGCAAGGCCTCAGCTTGGTGGGTTGTGCTTAAGAGATGAGACAGATCTTAATGCATAACTAAAGCCCTGTTCACTGGCTTAGATGCCAAATCACTTAAGAAAAGACAGTACCCTCATCCCCACTTAAAAGCAGGTTGTACTCAAAAGTTAGCAGTATCGAAAGTGGTAACTCAAACAGCTCAGGAGCCACCATGATGCATAATTCCTGATTAGAACCAGACCCCACCATCTTGAAGGCTGCAAACACATCCAGCAGCATACTGTCATTTCGCAGGCATTCTGACTGAAAGGAACTTGCAAAAGAAGCAGTCTAGTGAGTGACCTATAGGCAACAACACACTGATGTCCTTGTGAGTTCTTCACCTGGATGGCTTGCAATGTTATGTGCTTTTTACAGTCAATATTCAAAGCAGTGCCATTTCTCCTGGATTATTTCCCTCATATATATCTTTAAAAACATCACTGCACACTAACTTCTCATCAGCTAAGTTGTTTCAAAGTGGCATCTTAAGAGGTTAAGATAGAGCGTAGCACAACCCCAAAAATAGCTTGTTAAATGATCCTTTGTTTCCATAGAAAAAAGATTTCAGGAACAAGTACCCTTTGAAAGAACATAATGTATATAAAGGAAAAGCAGACTATTTGATGGTTAAAAAATTACAGCAGATTTTTGCAGCTTAATTAATAACAGGCTCTGGTTTTCTCAAGAAACACAAGGAATGGTAATCATACTCTCTGGAAGTCACCTGTGTAATTATTTCTGGCATCTATTACGTTTTCCATTATAACTTTCATATTCTCTCAAACCATTTTCCTATGCTAAGGGCATCTTTCCTTTTCTAACTGGTTGCAATTTCACAGCAGGATGCATTTAGCAGATGAGAGACTAATTTCATGTTCTCTAAATTGTCATATTTATTGGAAGCACCAAGAAATGACCACTAGGATACCTGGAACCTCATTCTCAATTACAATGTGTCCTACAGTGATTTAAAAATTGATTCCAGTAAAGCTGGCAGCTAAATGACAACTCCAATTAACCAGTATGTTTCAAATTATATAAGAAATGAGAAGAAAATAGGACCAAATTTGAGGAAGGCATTGGAGGACACTAATCACTTCATTACAATAGAAATTATTCTAATAAAAAATATCACAGGCTTTGTGATCAAAGCCAAAGTGTAAATTAGCTTTCTAGTTCACTGTCACTCACAGGAAGCAGAAGCTCTTTTTAGTAAATATTGAAGACACTGGAAAGCCAAGAGGCATTTACATTACTGTTTGAATGCATACTGTTTAATACTTTAACAGAACAATATTTTTCTTGATTTGGGGTCCTAGGTACTTTGCTTCTTGAATAGAGTTCTAATATTTCAAACAAAGATTCCCTGCTCACTTTCCCATGCATTAATACTTTCAGATTATCTGTCCACGACCACAAACAACGTCCTTGATAAAATCAAGGTAATTCAGTGGGCAAACTTCCAACTATCACTAAAAGCCTAAACATTTCTCATCATGAAAAGAGTTTGTCTTGCAACTATTCCAAAGTCTTAGGTTCATCTAATTGCTACTGAAGATGAAAAGGTGACCCTGGAGGTAGAACCAATGGAAAGCAGTTCCTATAAAATCAAAGTCCATGACATAAAATTGCTTTTCACTTCCTTATACCACCAAGTTATTTCCAAAGTTGGCACATCTCTCCTTCCTTGTACAGCCTGTGCAGTGGTAGAGGAAGTGTAAATTTGAGTTATTGGGGCAGAAGGTCTAATGAAAGTCATTGTACATGTTTTGGTTACCAGTCATGCTTCTAGTTCCTTACTCTAGATTGTAATAAATTTTATGTACGAGAGACTAGAAAACAAAGCAAAAAGAATTTGAGCATTCTATTTCACCCATTTTTTAAGTGAATAGACATTAATGGTATTTTAGTAGTTTTATGGATATACTGTGAGACTTTGTGTGAGTATTTATGGAAGCTATGATTTTGATAGCTTTTCAAAAGTAAAACCCAACCAATAATGGAAGAAGTCAATCGGCACTTCAGCCATAAAATTTTATATTATTGTGTTAATATTGCTATTATGTATAATTTACCAATACCTCTATCAAAAGGCTTTGTGTAGTTGTAGAAACAGAGAAAAGAATAAAGTCAAGCACAATAATGACTGGCAAGACTGGCAAGAATGTAAGTTAAGGTGTAAATGAAATTATGGAATCATTACAAGCACTGCTGGAACTGCCTGAAGACAAACAAGAAAATTGCTCTACTCCAGTAGAAGAGCAGAGTAAATGCTCTGGTCCCTGAATACATGCATTCAAAGGACATCTGTGTCCTTTACCACCCAGGGCAATGCAGATATGCAGCACTGACTACATTAATATTCACAGATAGAAAGGAATCAGTCCTCTGACTAAACTTCTCCAAGAGAAAACCACTACCAACCTTACAACTTTTGAATGATCCCACTATATTGACATTTGAGCATTAGAGATTACTGAATTAATTTTATTGTGATCTTGACTTAGGTACTGTGGTTTTCTGTCTTTAATTAGCAGGGTAAAATTACAGATTGGAGTGTAATAATGACTAGCTTAGATGCGTGCTTGCTTGCTCATCTTCTCAACAAACTCATACAAAGCAGATAGCTTAACCTTTCAAACTGTATCAGTCAGCACCACGGGCATAATTAACCCCAGGTAAGAAATTTGCAAGCCACATTGCTCAGTTTCCAAATCGAGACATTGTATTCCTCGGATTTCTCAAGAAATGAACTGTGCTTTTGACACAACAACAAAATGGCAGATGAAATTCTACTTTTTTAATTGAATTGAATTTTGCCATTTTCTGGGGCTTTTTCTGGGAGGGTGGTGTACTCTTAGCATTCTCTCAGTGAAGTTGAATGCCAAGAAGCTTTAATTACTCGTGTAGTGCTGACGCTTTTACTGTGTTCATCGCTTTCTACAGAAGGAATGTCACACACTCTCAAAGAGACAATTCCTGGCAGCTGTGGTGGTATGAAGCAAAACTAGAGAATATGCCAACCAGGCCTGCCAAGAAAAATTCATGCAAATAGCTTCTCTAGAAATTTAATACCTCAGATAACTTCCCTCCTTCCATCCTCCTGCATCTGGCCCTCACCATGCAAGCTTCTTGCCTTCAGTAAAGGCAGCTATCAGACTATGGTGGCTTTTCATGCAAGCCCTCACTGAGGTGGTTCTGAGCTTTCACTGGTTAGCACTTAGTTAACAGGGATTCCAGTCATACTGTTGCAGCAATCTGTCATCACAGGAGGCTTAAGATACAGCTGCTTGGAAATTGTAATAAAAATGCCAATTTGTTAAGCCAGGAGACTTCATTCAAAGTATTTTAAGCACAGCAAACCAGAAGAAAAAAAAAGCTCTGAACCTTTAATTATTCTGAGATAAGAGTCATTTTTCTGTCCCTCATTTCATGTGTATAACTTCTCTGAAAGTAAGCGTCATTCATTATTTCCAAGGAAAGAACATTTTCCAAAAAAGAATTTGGAGGCGTCAGTTCTTCAATTATTGGAACTTTTATTACATTGCAAAGCAAGAATCAAGTAAGAGGCAAGACAACAAATCAGCTATCATGCACCTGAAGAAACCACCATTTCCAAAGTATCAGTACAAATGTTGCGCTGCATCTGTCAGAGAACACTTAGAAAAAATATAGGACTCATAAGAGAATTTTGTGGTGCTTTAGGAATTGTGAGCAGATTAAGCAGCACAGCTTCCTTGGTTTATAGGTGTACACCCCATTAAATAGAAGCACAACTATACTCTAAAATTGAAATCCATAAATCCGTACAATAAAATTTAATAGCCAGCAATACCAAATGTTGCCATTGTTCTCCAAGAAGTACCAAAAGAGATTAAAGGCACAACAGAAACTTTTTTTTTTTGTAAGCTACTTTCTAAGAGGTTTTTCTGTTGGTTCTAGACACACTTCAGAAGCATGACATAACTATAAATCACACTTATAATACGACTTAGGGTGAGCTTGCTCATATGCACATAAACCATTTAATTCTATGGGTCAGCAATATGAATTAAGCCTTATACATACTTGGGGTAATCCCATCTTTGCCTGAACTAGTTTGTTAGTGGGCAACTAAGCAGTGTATTTTTTAATTTATCCAGTTTTTACTTGTCTTCAGGAAGTAACCAGCTGACCTCTGCGTGCCTTTTACATGACAACGATTGTTTCATTGTATCATTAAATGTCTTGGGGAAAACTGAGCCTTGAATTGCTCTTAAATCCATAAAGTGGCAGAAGGAGTTGAGCTATGGGGCTGAACCTACATGTGCTCTTCTACTGATCACAAACAAATACTGAGGAAAGGTGGAACATCTGCTCCCTATAGCCCCATGCCCTGCAAGAGAGAAAATATAACCACTTTACAACCAAGACACAAAAAGAGACCTAAAAAGATCAAAGGGGCACTTGTAAAGCAAGCAGCTTATTCATCAAAACACAAGGATTTAGGGAAAACAGGTATACAAGGTGCTTCTTGCCAAACATAAGGAGAAAAATGTACACCTGATGGATTTCTGAAGAAATTAAAAGAGAAGATCCAGTTGTCAGAAATATAAATATCAAGAACAAAAGGCAAAAGATTTCTATCTTAGAAAACAACAGAAAGTGCAAGTTCTGAGGGAAATAAGGCTTATGCGAAGAGGACAGAGGGGCTTGAAGAAGTACAAAAGAGTGAAACTGTTTCTGATCTCGCTACATCTACCCTCATGCAAGTGTTATAAACATGAAATATTATAGTAGAGATTATTTCAGAATCTGTAAGAACATCTGACTCTAGCTGGGTAATTCACAAAGTCCTCCAACCAGAGAGATAAGGTTAACAAGAGGAAAATTACTTCAGCGGCATTTTTACTTATCTCTGTATAAATTACATTATTTGGTAAATTTCATTCATATTTTAAAATAATGTTAATAAAAATAATCTGTATTTTCACCAAACATTTACTCCTTGCTACCATATTTATCAGCTCCATCTATAAACTTAACAAAATTTTGGGGTATCCCGGACCTTGCCTTTTCTACCTCCTGTATGGCAGGCTTCCAGCAAAACTGAAAATAATGCAAGCTGTTAAAAACTCCATTTGCAGCAGGTAAAGACAATGAGAATACAAAATACTTTCAAAACTTGTCACAGAGGTAAAAATACACATTGCAACTTATTCACAAAACATTAGAAACAAAATATCAGGAACAGATAGATGCTGTAGCGTTCCACTCTTACCAGTTCCACACTGCCAAATTCCTACTGGTTTACTTCCCGTTATATTTTGGTTATTTGCCAAGCAAAGGTCTTAGACAGGCCCCCAATTCTACCAACTAAGAACTTCAGTACATGTGGTGAAAGCTCAAAATCCATCAGTGCCACTGGAGATATTGAGCCATTTGACACTTCATGGTAGCTGGAGCTAGGAGACAAAAAATATTGTCATGATCTGTAAAACCAGTGGAGGGAGAAATCACATTCTGTACCTATATAGCTCTGTACGTGGCTGCAAAGGGCTCCACAGGGGGGGTTGTCTACAACTACTGCACATCCAAGGCAGAACTCATGTTCTGAATCTAAAAACTGAACACATAATCAAAATTAATGAGGCCCACAACCTCAATAAACTTGTAGCACATAGTTCAACTATGTCCAACTGTAACAGGAGTGGGACCTTTATGTTGGTTTTTGTTCAGATGATTGGTTGGGTTTTTTTTACATGTAGACAACAAACACTCCAAACCCATCAAATACTCATGCGAATCAGCATGCTGTCCTGCCATGAAAGACTTCCTGGCTCAGGAAAGGAAATCTCATAAGCATTCACTGAGTTGATATGACAGACTGTCTCATTGAAGATAAAACCACCTCACCAAGAACAATGAAACTCTGCATCCTCATGTGGACAGCAGTGGAAAATAACAATAACCACAGCCCTTTTTTTTCTGTTAGTGGATTTTGAGGGATGAGTAGGGAAAAAATATCTAGAAGCAAACACAGAGAATTTTGAAGTCACTTCCAAGTTTTTACTGACTTTGGCAACTATATCAGGGAGCTAAAAGGCACATTTCAAAAAAAAAATAATAATACTTTTACAATAGTAAAACACTGCATAGTAAAGAAAAAGAAGCAATATTCTTCAAGTGTCCCAACAGACTTTATAAACCAAATTCCTTCTTAACCCGCAGGAAAATATTTCATCCACCCACTGATAGTAGTTACAGAGTTTAAGATTGCACCCAATTTTCCTTTGCTAAAAAAATTAGCAGTCACCAGAGTAAACTGTTTTCCGAGGTGGGAGAATTCCCATCACCAAATATATTTAAGAACTGGTTAAACAGATAACTGTCAGGAATAGTTCAGCTGTGTTTGATCCTGAACTTCTTCACATCCTTTTCAACACTAGAGATCTGTAACAGACATTAAAATACAATTATGCAGCTGCCACGTGCAGAGTTTCTCCTATAACAGACAACAGGAAAGGAACTCTGGAAATGTTTCACTGCACATACCTGTCACATTTTATTTATTTATTTTAATGACGTTGCAAAAATATGCATCATCTCTGCACTTTCAGAGAATGCTTTTTCCTCCCCTGCCACATGTGACACAGGGGAGGAGTTTCCAAAAGTGATCTTAGATCCCAAGACCTATCAACTATGAGAATAATCTGGGTTCATCAGTTTCTAAAGTACTTGTGAAAACACCTTTTTCTGTGCTAATTATTTCAATGCCCATGAAATGGCTGCCCATCGCTTTAAGAAAGCTGCTGATAAAACGTAACAACCTATCAAATCATGTCCAAAGGTGTTCTTGTAGAGCAGGAGCAACGCACCACAGGAGTCCAACATTGTGCTGTTCTGACTTAGGTTTCAAAAGAAAAGAAAAAATCATCTTTTTGACTGCACAGACATCTACGTTGTTTAATTCGAGTCTGGGAAGAAAAAAATTTGGAAGCTCCTGGAGCTACCAGTCTAACAAATGCCAAGGTATGGCATCTGGAGGTCAAAACCAGGCATCATATTGAATTTTATAAAATGTAGAAATAAAATACAGACTTCTTTCAGTAATCCATTTTAGAAGCTACATCCCCAGGAAAATGCTGGATTTTCCATCACAGTCTAAATCAAGACTGGATGTCACTAAAAACTGTAAACAACAGCTCAGCTGGAATTAGTGGCATGATTCAAGACAAGAGGTCAAACTAGCCACTCAGAATGGTGTGTCCGGTCTTTACATTCATGAATTAGCTGTCACTGAGAGAGCTCTACAAATCTGACAAAGACTTCCATTTCCAATGCCTTCCAATGCCTACCAGAACAATGGAAGCAAAGAGTGATGAACAACACTGATAAATGAGACATTCACACAACAAAAGCTTAAAGGAAAAAAAATTTTTGCCTTGAAAAGTCTTATGGTAGCGCAGACTTCCTTCCTCCTAACTGTCTACTTCTAAGTTTTACTTGGAAGTAGGTTCTTTTGTTGTCCAGAGCACTTCCACTATTTTAGCTGCAATTAACACAGGTGCTAATGTGGAAGGATGAGGATTTTCTGTGCTTCCTTAAGGAAGCACAAATCGCAAAGTATTCCACACAAAAAAAATAATGATAACCATAAACGAAAACTTTTGAAATTAATTGCTTGAAAACTAAAAGCTTGACTTGACAATGTCTTATAAAATGTGATACTTCCCCTTTAGCTAGCAATTCTGATTATTTTCCTTTGAAACCATCGGACAAATGTGTCTAAAAGATTGTACAGGAGTTCACTACAAAAAGCAAAGTGACATATTTTCTAAATTCTAGATGTCACTGCAAAATAAATAATTCTATACATTTCTTCACAGCTTACTAATTTTTATCAAGCAAAACTCTAAACTTCTGATTTTTCTTAATGCAGGATCAAAGACTATGTACATGGTTCTAGCAGACACTGCAGCAGTCTGTGAGGACCAAAAACAATGTAGAGCCCAAATTCAAGTTACGTGATTTATATGAAATGTACTATTTCTGCTAAATATGGGGGTTGAGTAAGCCTGCAGCCTTATGCTTAGCACTATAAATACCATCCTTCATTTCAAGTAGGAGCGTTTGGAGTTGTATCTGTTTTGTGCAAATGATAAGCAAATTGTATATTAAGCAAAACAAAATTGTAATGAACATTGCTGCTTTTGATCTCTGACAGTATGGGTAGTCAACTGAAACAGGTAGAGCTGGTTTGTAAATAAAAGTTTTACTATTGCATTATTTCCTTTCTTATAAGCTGCTCTTGAACATAAAAAAGCAAACTTTTGTGTTCTGCATGAACAAAACATTGTGGGGTTTTTACTCAATCATTGGCAGAGGACATCTTCAGAATTGTAAGTAATGACTTTAGACTTTCTATTTTATTCTTTCCTTTTTGATATAACTAATCTTCATTATATAACCACCTCTTTAAGACACATCATCTAAGATGATACCTGCTGAATCCCAATCTACCAGGCTTTAACCTTGCCTTATAAATATAAAAATTGGTCAGAAAGCATCTACTCTCTACATCTAAGAGATTTTAAAAGTCATTCACACAGAAAATTGACAATCTGACAACTCAGAAACACTGGCTTCGCTTCCCTAAAGGAAATAAATTGGTTTTCTGGTTACCTCTATTAGACAATGAAAGACCCTCCCTGTAAAAAGGCTGAAAGAAAAAGAAAAATGTTGACATAGATCAGGACATTCAAAGTTGATATGAATATCAACTGCTGCTAGGTGAAACACATATGACCTAGATGGGAGGGTCAGTTCAACTGAAATGAGTTATAAAGAATGCAGATGTGTTACAGAATCTGCCAACCAGAACCACGCTACAGAAAAAGAAGAGCGGTAGACCTCTAAAATCAGTCATGTGCTTGTCAGCAACAAACAAAACAACAAAAAAAAAGAACATGAGAATAAAAGAAGTTCCTGACTCCTGTCGTGGTTTAAGCTGTAAATTTCACTTCTCCCTCCTTTCCCCCCCCACCCCCACTCCGATGGGGGGGAAATGGGGAGAAGAACCAAAGAAAATGTAACTCCCACGGGTTGAGATAAGAACAGTCCAGTAACTGGGATACAATACAAATCACTGCTGCCACCACCAATAACAATAATAATGACAAAGTAAATACAAAGGGAGAGGATACAACTGTTTCGCCCCCCGACCGAGCCGAGAGACTGCGCGGAAAACCTCCAAGAGCCCGCCCCAAACCACACACTTCCCGGTTCCTCCCCCCCGTATTCTACCTCCTGGGCATGACGTGCTGTGGTATGGAATAACCTCATTGGTCAGCCCGGGTCAGGCGCCCTGTCCCCGCCTCCCCCAGTTCTCCCCTCTTTCCTGGCATAACATGAGACTCTGCTGGGGGGGGGGGGAAGCCAAACCCATAACAACTCCTTAAAGTTAATTTCACACTATTCAGTCCTGACTCAGTCTGTTTAAGTCAGAAACTGTATTACTGTTGATTTAAACAGAATACCACTATGTAAACCTAACATTATGAAAACTATATCAGGGCATAATGATTAAATCATGTTGCTATCACCAGGAATATCACCTGATTTAAAAGAAGAAAACAATAAAATCTCCATAACTAATCCCCCCAAAATCAAGTATTTTAGCATTTATCAGGCCTCACTACAGCAGAAATAGGAGAAATTGCTGAAGAAGTAAGCACAGAAAAGATGTAACTTGCTTGACTTCTCTTCCCAGAGTGAAACCTTTGTCACCTGTAAAAGAAAGTCCCTTGACCTGGGAACCAGACTGAAAACATCAGTTCCTGACATAGAAATAAAAAGAAAGATAATAAAGAAGAGTACAGGGAAAAAACAATAACAGACCAATGAAAGCCAAATAAAATAAAAAATAAAAAATCCCAACACAATTCCTGAAGCAACAGAAAGTCAGTTCCATGAGAAAACAATGATAATGAAAAAGAGAAAATAATGTGGAGAGCCAGGGTTTAAAACAATGACTGTGGTTTACAACACAACTCACATATGAAATTTGAAACAAATGTGTTATCAGAGCAAAATATTAAGCCAGCAAAAGCAGAATAATTGAGTCTTAGACACGACTTCTGGAAAAAGAATGTTTGTAACATTCTTACAATCACTAGGTTGCACCATTAATAATTATTATTGTGAACATTTTCACCATTTGAACAAAATAGCCATGCTTGTGACATAAATTTTATATTGTAAAGGCTTATTTATTTAACATCCCAGTTCTGAAATACTGCTTACACAATTTTATACACTTCTTTAAAAATGGCCCTTTGGGATAAGACATCTTAAACTCAAGGTCAGCAGAAAGTAGCTCATCACCTCCATGTTTCATCTTAACCACTAGCTGGTGAGAAGTACCATTCCTAAACAAATTTTCTGCCTGTATCAAGAACCCTCATCCATTCAACAGTATGAGAGGTAATAAAAGGCTCAGTGGAAGCAAATATCTTAACCTGATACGCACTTGATCACTAGACAGGGGAAGATTCCCTCTTCAATGAGGTGTTAGTAGATGAGTCACATACAGATGAGTACACCTGATCTACCACAGGAACATTTTAACCTACAAACAATGAGGAAATCCATAATTTCACAGGAGGACTGTCAAGCAGAAGGTGAATAAGCACCAGAGGAGAGAAAACAAGCAAGAAATAAGCAACCATGAAGCCTATAAAAAAAAAAACGATGAAAGAGAAGCTAACAACGAAAGTTACTGCACCATAAGAAGAGCCATCAGGCCATGCCCTTATTTGTGCAAATACCCCCAAAGCCAGATGTACTCATTCGCAGCATATATCTAAGACATCCCTATCCAAATCCAGCAAAACGGTCAGATCTTTACCTCCAACTTCCAAGGCTCAATATCTTCACTATCTTTGCACCATCCTTAGCCAGGTAAGTCCTCCAGCCTCCTCCTGCCTTTTACTGGAAAAAAAAAAAAACCAACCAAGGTGCAACAGTCCTCTTCTGTGAGGACAAGGAAGTCCAAGGCAGGGTCACACCTCAAAACATTACGGGGCTGCAACCTGTAGGATGTAACCTTTAAAGCTGAAAGACTGAGGTGTGCTCAGAGGTATCTCCATTCAAAGATAACAGAGAGTATTGTCCCTAAATCCACATCAGAGAGTTGGTTTTACAGAAATTTCTCCCAGGAGCCTGCAACAACCAAGAAGGATTTCTAGCATGCAGTTCAGAAAGAAATCGAACCTTAGGATCAAGTCCTGAGGCTCTGGGCAACCATAAGCAGATAATCCATGAGTATGTTTGACATAAAATCTAAAGCAAAAATCAGTTCCTGGAAATTCTTGATTTACTTTATATGAAAGTCAAATACTCCAAATTTCGATATGATATTATTATTTTACTATTATATAGTACATGTAATTATAATTATATAATATTATGTAACACCAGTCCTTTTACTTGTATTCTATTGAGGTTTTTAAATATATGTTTTAGAAGCTCTGCAGAAGTAAGATTGTGAGTACAGGCTGCAAAAGGGCATGATTGTTTTAGATGAAAAAGGAACCAGTGCTCTCACAGCAGTTTTTATTGTCCCTACAAGTTTAAGGATGAATATGGAACCCTTGATAGGCTCATCAGCAATTTAAGGAAACTACTACCCAGGCAATTTAAGTAAACTCATGTCAAGAGCTATATTAAGAACAGGAACAGCATATTTACTTACAGCTTTTAGAAACAAACAAGCAAACAAAAAACCTAACAGCCTGGTGATGCTCAGGAACTGAATGAGGAAAATTCAGCTCAGGGAAGAAATGCCCTTACTTGGGAGACCAAATGCCCTTACTGGAGACCAAAGCTCACAGGGGTGCAAGGATCCATAAAGCAGAGTCAAGTCCTGCAGGGCTGTCTAAAACTACAATGTTATCAGACAGGTTTTGCAGGGCAAACGAGAACAGCATCAAGACGTATCCCCAGTGTATTAAAGCAGGTTTTCACTTCATGGCATTATTTATTAGAAACATAGCTTTATCAATACCTGTTTTTCCCAGAGGCAACCCAGACCTCCGCTAAGTGAAGGGCAACACATAAACCCAGTAAATCCTTGTTAATTCTTGTTAAAGTGGAGCTTAAGGTACTATATATATTGAGGTATATTGCAATATTAGAAAAAATACATCATATTAAACCTCAAAATATAGAAAAGAAATAAAAGAATTTTGAGCAAACTTCTCCTGTTTCTGAGTTTCATTTCAGGTGAACTCACAAGCTGACAAATAGAAATATTTACACAATTTTGCCATAGAGTAGCATATCTGGTGTTGATTGTGAAAACATACCACAAAGAATTTATCAATAAACAGAAAGTGATACAGAAGTCATAAATGACAACCTGACCTTGGAGAAAGACAAAAGGAAATCAATTCAAAAGTTTTATCCAAGGACTATGCTGAGTACAGTATCTAATAAACCTTGAGGAAGCATAATACATGAAGGAACTGCTTTAGTTTCCTTTTCATAATAAACAACATTGTATAGTACCAAAAAGAATGGATAACTGGGGAGAGGGAAAGTCTGAGTCTCACTTTTGTTTTCCTATATATTACTCCTTTTATTTAATTTTACAAAAGAAAACTGAACACTTGCATTTAAGAACCACTAGCATTAATTAACATCAGACAAACCATGGTGAAACACTTCCAATCCCCAAAAATTGAAGAGCTGAACACAAGCTTTCATTGACAGTTTGAGGAAGAAGCCAATAAACACAACAGAGAGAAGTAGCAATACAATTCTCAATAATTATCTCCAGTAACAAATGACAAATTGATTCAAAAGTATTATGCCTTCGCCATCTCACCCCCATGCTGGTATTGCTTGGTACAGTGTCATGAAAATGCCAGCAGCAGAGTAAGAAGGGATCCATTTCTTTGTTGATGTTTTTTAATCTGTTCACAGCCTCTGCCAAATTACTAAATAAAAGAAAAATTAGCATTCTGCTGTACAGGTGGAGTTGTGCCAGGAACGAAATAGCTGCACAGCAAGAACAAATTCAAGAATTAAAATGCACCACCTTTCTGCTGCTAACTTTCCCAATTCCATCACAAACATATCTGCTCCTGAAACGTGCTAGCAGCTGTCTACCTGTGTGAGGAGCAAAAGAAAGCAGAGAGTGAAGAGAACACATCTGGGGGAAGTGCAGAATATAGAATGAAGGTAAAGAACAGAGGCAATAGGGTTTTTTTGCTGATTTTTTTCTTTTACTTCAACAAAGTACTAAAAAGAAATCAGCTTTAAAATTGGGAGTGTCATTGAATCACTTCTGTTAGTGATCTCAGCAGCCTTAACTGACTAAATATGCTAAGTCTTGACAGGAATGGGAGTCTCTCAAGAGAAAAAGAAAATAAGTAGAGCACTGCAGAAATCAGTGCCAACAGCCACTACTGAACCGAAGCCTCAGCATGATGTTAAAGAGGTATGGAACTGCAGAAGGTACCATCTGTTGTGTTTAGGTCTGAGAAGTCAAAGGTCTAGTTAAAAGCAAAACACTGTTCTAAGCAAGATGCTCTATTTCTCAGCCCTAAAAGCTAAAGCCTTCTCAAGCTGAGCAGATCAGATTAGATCCATACCTCCATTCCATATTCAGCCACATGCTTTGTGTGCTCAAAGAATGTGTGCGCTTAGATGGAACCGACTTTTAGACCAGGTCACTGTTAGCTTAAAAATAACATTGATACATTGTCTAAGAGCTGAGGGAGCTGACCAATCTCTCCATGTGATTGGGTCGCCCAGGGAAGTTGTGAATGCTCCATCCCGGACAGCATTCAAGGCCAGGTTGGACAGAGCCTTGGGTGACGTGATTTAGTGGGAGGTGTCCCTGTCCATGGCAGGAGGGTTGGAACTGGATGATCTTAAGGTCTTTTCCAACCCTGACTATTCTATGATTCTATATGCAATACAAAGTAATTTTCTCCTTTTTTTTTTTTTTTTTTTTTTGCATAAGCCATAAAGCAAATGTCCAGAAGCTTTGCACTGAATTCAGGACTCCCTTTCCTGCTCATATGTTTTGATAGACTTACAAAGAAAGCTGTGGATGGTGCCTGAAGTCCGCCCCAAGGTTAGCCACTCTTCATGTAGGAAGAAAATATTTCAAATCCAGCCTCATCAAATTAAGAGAAACAACCAACCTTAGTATGCTGTAGACAATTAATAGGCCAAAAACCTGTGCCTCCATGTCATTGAATGCTGATCTACCTGACCTAGCTAGAGTAAGAATCGGTACTGGTGAAAAAGAACTACATAATTCTACAACTGAGAGATGGAGAATTTGTCATTTCCTAAATTACGCCTCCTCTTTTGCTAACATCAAATGCACTCATGCAAACAAAAATATGCCTATATGTCAACTACTGACTACTTGAATATCATCATTATATTTAGCCACTTTAAAAGAAAATATTTTTTTAATATAAACATGTATAATTCCCAAGGTGGGGGAAATTGTATTTCATAAAGCTTTGAAGATGCTAAAGAAAGTAAGATTTTTCTGTTGAACTTTTCTTGAACTTAAACTTCTGTTTCTAAACTCCAGTCAAGATTACTCCTCTGGTATAATAATTTCATGCATGTAAAATTCAGCTACTTGCCAAGCAAATAGCATCTGTTTAAACAAAAGGAAGAGATTAGTGGTGTCTACTGTCTGCGATAGGGAAACAGCCAAGCTTTGATAAAACTACGCTTCAAGTTTGCCTTCACTGTTTTCAAAATCTGCAGCTGCTCCCCCCAACTTTCTTACGCCTTAAGTTTTTTTATATGACCTTGAACATTTACAAACCTGCAAAATTGCTTCCAGTCACTTGCAGACTTTCTAAGGCGATGCATTTGAAAGTGCTCCGTCTGACTTACTTTTTAAGGGCAGGCTCATTTAATGTATGTTAGTTAAATTGGGGAGCATTCATCTGAGACATCTTATCATAGAATAGTTAGAGTTGGAAAGGACCTCAAGATCACCTAGTTCCAACCCCCCTGCCATGGGCAGGGACATCTAGCATCTACTGAGTAACATAGACATTAGCAGAGCAGCCTTAGCCATTTTCACTATCTCTCAAGAGTTAATCAGACATTTTTTCCAACATTTCCTTACATGCCTGTTCTTTCCTTCTGTGCCCAGCAAAACTATGAGCTATTTCTGAATGGGATTGTTAATTACATTTTTGTTACATTTCTGCATTAGATGGAGAACAATGAGATTTGCAGCTGAGAAAAAGGGGGAAGAGCTGGGATAAGAAAGAATGAGAGAGAAAGAGTTGGGGAACAAGACAACAAAAAAAGAGAAAGAAGAAGAGAAGGCGAAAATGACAGTGGATTGAGGAAAGAAAAGAGATAAAGAGAAAAAGAGAAAGCAGAGGAAAGAAAGAGGAAAGAAAGAGGAAAGGAGGAGGAAAGGAGGAGGAAAGAGGGAGGAAAGAGGGAGGAGAGACATATCATAGATCTGCATAAAAAAAACCCTAGAATTTATAGGGGTTTACTAGTTAATCACAAATACTCATAAGGGTAAGATCAAAGTGAGAAATCCATTACCAGCACCTAAATGCAACTGAACTTCAGCTCTTTAATATCATAGAATCATAGAATTATAGAATAGTTAAGGTTGGAAAGGACCTTAAGATCATCTAGTTCCAAAACCCCTGATAGGGGCAGGGACACCTCACACTAAACCATGACACCCAAGGCTATGTCCAACCCGGCCTTGAACACCACCAGCAATGGAGCATTCACAACTTCCATGGGCAACCCATTCCAGCGCCTCACCACACTCACAGGAAAAAAATTCTTCCTCATATCCAATCTAAACTTCCCCTGGTTAAGTGTGAACCCATTACCCCTTGTCTTTTCACTACAGTCCCTTATGAAGAGTCCCTCCCCAGCAACCCTATAGCTCCCCTTCAGATACTGGAAGGCTGCTATGAGCTCTCCACTGCAGCCTTCTCCTCTCCAGGCTGAACAGCCCTAACTTTCTCAGCCTATCTTCATACGGGAGGTGCTCCAGTCCCCTGATCATCCTCATGGCCCTCCTGCTGGTCATGCTCCTTTTGATGCAGCCCAGGATACCGTTGGCTTTCTGGGATGTGAGCACACACTGAAGCCAAGCCCATGTTCATTTTCTCATTGACCAACACCCCCAAGTCTTTCTCTGCAGGGTTGCTCTGAATCTCTTCTCTGACCAACCTGGAGCTGTGCCTGGGATTGCTCAGACCCAGGCGTAGGACCTTGCACTTGGCATGGTTAAACTTCATCAGGTTGGCATCAGCCCACCTCACAAGCATGTCAAGGTCCCTCTGCACAGCATTCCTTCCCTCCAACGTATCAACCGAACCACACAGCTTGGTGTCATCAGCAAAGTTGCTGAGGGCGCACTCAATCCCACTGTCCATGTCACCCACAAAGATGCTGAACATTGGTGCTGGTCCCAACACTGAACCCTGAGGGACACCACTCATTAATGGTCTCCAGCTGGACACTGAGCCATTAGGCACTACTCTCTGCATGCAGCCATCCAGCTAGTTCTTTATCCACCGAGTGGTCCACCTATCAAATTGATGTCTCTCCAACTTAGAGACAAGGATGTCATGTGAGACAGTGTTGAATGCTTTGCACAAGTCCAGGTAGATGACATCAACTGCTCTACCCCTGTCCATCAGTTCAATAGCCCCATCATAGAAGGCCACCAGATTGCAGTCAGGCAGGATTTCCCCTTAGTGAAGCCATGCTGGCTGTCACCAACCACCTTGTTGTTTTTCATGGGCCTCAGCATGCCTTCCAGGAGAATCTGCTCCAAGATTTTGCCAGGCACAGAGGTGAGACTGACTGCTCTGTAGTTCCCCGGCTCATCCATTTTCCCCTTCTTGAAAATGGGGGTTATATTTCCCTTTTTCCAGTGTTCGGGAACTTCACCTGACTGCCATGATTTTTCAAATAGGATGGACAGTGGCTTAGCAACTTCATTTGCCAGCTCCTTCAGGACGCGCGGATGGATTTCATCAGGTCCCATGGACTTGTATACATTCAGGTTCCTAAGACGATCTCGAACGAGACCCTCTCCTACAGTGGGCCCAGGGTCTTCATTCTCACTGTCCCTGCCTCTGCCTTCCAAGATTGAGTGGTGTGCTCAGAGCAGATTGCTAGTGAAAACCGAGGCAAAGAAGTCATTAGGAACCTCAGCCTTCTCCAAATCCAGGGTAGCCAGTTCTCCTGATAGCTTCTGGAGAGGGCCCATGTTGTCCTTAGTCTGTCTTTTATTTGCAATGTACCTATAGAATCCCTTCCTGTTATCCTTAACATCCCTAGCCAAGTTGAATTCTAAGTGGGCTTTAGCTTTCCTAACCTGGTCCCTAGCTTCCCAGACAACATCCCTGTATTCTTCCCAGGCCGCCTGTCCTTGCTTCTACCCTTTATAAGCCTCTTTTATCCTACGAAATTTCCTCAGCAGCTCCTTATCCATCCAAGGAGGTCTCCTGGCCCTCCTGCTGCACTTCCTTCTAGTTGGGATGCAACACTCCTGAGCTTGCAGCAGGTGACCCTTGAATATCAACCAACAGTTCTGGGCTCCCAAGCCCTCTAGGGCAATATCCCATGGAACCTTACTGAGCAGATTCCTGGAGAGTCCAAAGTCTGCTCTCTTGAAGTCCAGGGCAGTGAGCTTGCTGCACAGCTCTTCTCACTGTCCTGAGGGTCTCAAATTCAACCATCTCATGATCGCTGCAATCAAGGCTGCCCTGGAGAATCACATTTCCAACCAGCTCTTCCCTGTTGGTGAGGACGAGGTCAAGCATGGCACCTCTCCTTGTTGGCTCCTCTATTACTTGCAGAAGGAAGCTGTCTTCCACACAATGAAGGAACCTCCTGGATTGCTTATGCCGGGCCATACCATCCCTCCAACAGATATCAGGGTGGTTGAAGTCCCCCATGAGAACAAGGGCCTGCGAGAGCGAGGACTGTTCCTATCTGTCTATAGAGCACTTCATCCACAGAGTCCTCTTGGTCAGGCGGTCTGTAACAGATCACCACAATAATGTCTCCCATCGCTGTTCTCCCTTTAACCCTGACCCACAAACTCTCTGTCAACTGCTCACCTGTCCCCAGACAGAGTTCCATACTCTCCAGCCTATCCCTAACATAAACAGCAACTCCACCTCCCCGCCTACCGGGCCTGTCTTTCCTAAAGAGCCTGTAAGCTTCCATTCCACCATGTTTCTGTGATGCCTATGATATCATAGCCCCGTAGACATGCACACATCTCTAATTCCTCTTGTTTGTTCCCCATGCTACGGGCATTTGTACAGAGCCATCTGAGCTGAGCTCCAGTTCAAGCCAGATCATTGGCTGGAGGAGCTGGAGTATCTCTACACTGCTCCAAATGTTTACTATAGGTGCTGGCCAGTGATTGGGTGTGTTGGGATGGAATGATGCCCCCCTCCCCCAACACATCTAGTTAAAAGCGTCCTTGACCAGCCTGGCAAGCCTCCTCAAGAGTTATTTTCCTAAAATAAAAAATAAACTTAAAATGTTCCCCCCCCCCAAAATAAATAAATAAATAAATAAATAAATAGTCTTATTTTAAACTTCTTTTGAGAGATTCATTTACAGCAGCACAAATCAGACAAAAAGAGTCAGTCACCTGAATCTAAAACTGATGGTCGTAGAATCATAGAATAGTTAGGATTGGGAAGACATTTAGATCATCTAGTTCCAATCCCCCTAATATCAACCATAGGCAGGGATGCCTCACACTAGATTCATGTCACCCAAGGCTCTGTCCAACTTGGCCTTAAGCACTGCCAGATATGGAGCATTTACCGCTTCTCTGAGCAGCCTGCTCCAGTGCCTCATCACCCTCACAGTAAAGAACTTCTTCCTTATATCTAACCTGAACTGACCCTATTTAAGTTTGAATCTGTTACCTCTTGTCCTATTGCTACAGTCCCTGAATAATATTTTGCTCCTCTTTTTAGTGGTTCAAGCAGTTCTTTATTCTCTTACCCGAAATGCAGAACGATTAAGAAAATCTATTTCCAGCATGAGCTAGCAAAACTAGCTGTTCTTGCCCAGGTAGAATCAACACTTTTAAAAAAATTTGAGTTCTAACACTCCAAAGGACCCTGAGGATATTCTAATACTGTGAAATTACTTTTTTTTTTTATCTGAATGTGCAAGGGAGTCCTGAATTTTCCTTCCCTTATTCTTGCTATTAAAGTTCTAAATGAAAATTTTTTACTCCGTAAACTCTATTGATCATTTAAGTGCTTAGCCTTGGAAACAGGCAGACAATAAGTTTGCATTATTGTGGTATGCACTGAGACAGATTTAAAAGCGCTGTAAATCTTTCATAGCAACATTTAAACCACAAGATTGCTAGAATGCATTCAATGCTTAATTATTTAGTCTCTTTGTCATTATGCCCTTTACTAGGAGTATTCAGAAGTAGGAAAGTTTAGATTTAGAACAAGATCTATCTAAAGTTTAGAATGCTATAGAGGCCTTGCTTATGCAAAGATCTATCATTTCAATTAATGTTGCACACCATCAGATCAACAGGCTACCTTTACTCAGCTCCTGAATGCCTATGCTTACAGAGCCATTCGCGTCTCAAGTTGAGGATGTGAAGCATCAAGGCTGTTGATTAAAAGTGATTACCAACATCCAAAAATCATTAGGCAGACCAAAAAGCCCACAAGATTCAGTTCAGTATCATTTAAAAAGGACATGTTTTCAGTTCTTTTCTGCCTTCTGGGATTGGACTCCATAAGCACTCCATCTTTTAAGCTTTCATCTAAAAGAAGGAATAAAAGCTGATTAGATTTAAAAGGAAAAAAAAAAAAAAGAAAAAAGGTTCAAGTTCTTAAATATTTCCAGGAGGGGGTTAACATTCTACACAGAGTGCCCAATACGATAGGGCTCATGACCGACCTGAGATATTGGCATGCCTAATGTAGCCACTTGAACTTTATGCTCTGTGTAATGGTCTCAGAAAGCCTCACACAACTATCAGATTTTAAATGAAAAAGTTGATGAAAATAATGGTGTGAAAAGCTGATGCAGCTCAGAGAATCTTGCAAGACACTAATTAATGCATAATGGGCTATAGTCTCGCTGGCATAGAAAAATGCAATCAATTAGAAGTGAAATACATGACTCTGTAAGGATAGCTCAAAGTTCTAATGGAAATGGAGATGAAGGGGGGGAACCAATGTAGACTACAGAAAACAAGTTAAAGCTTGCCAAAATCAAAAAGATAAAGACAGCAAACCAGAAAGAGTAATTGCTAGCTACAGGGGCTTCAGGGTGTGAGAAAGTCTTTATCAATTATAGAAAAGAAAACAAAGCAGTCCTGTTCTTGGATAGGTGGCTGCCCCTTTCTCTCGGATTAACAAGGCATTGCATTAGTACAGCTGAGAACAGATTTTTGCCTTGAGACTGTAACAGTTCCACAACAGCGAAGGTCTCATGGCCTCAAGGAACTCCCAAGAGAAAGAGCTGAAACTTCTTTGCTTCAGTTAATTAAAAAAATATGTGGAGGGAGAACTCCAGAGAATATACAGCAAGGAAAAAACTTGAATCATCAAAACACAGATAACTTGTTTATTTTTCCATCTCTAATTCCTATTCAGCATGATTTCCATTCACAGGCTTATCACAAGTCTGTTGCTCACTGACAACTTTTGTTGAAGGTACAGAAGATGCATTAGCTATATGGAGAACAGATTAGTGATCACTCCGGGCCAGGTGTAAAAATGCTGGTTTACACCACCTGAGTATATGTGTGTCATCATTATCCATAACATTATCATGTCATATTTATAGCTTGTGACAGTTCTGAAGTGTTTAAGAAAGAAATAAAACTAAAATCTCCAAATGCTTCCTTTATTCCTTATGTAACCCATGTAGGAAGCACTCAGACTTGCAGCCTCTGTGTTTTGGGGAACTGTTATTATTTTTCTTAGTGTTCTTCTGGAGGGGGAATAGAAAGTGGATGATGAGGGAAGGCTGTGGACCACCAGATAACTCAACATGATAGGAAGGAGCAGTGCAGACTTCCTCCATAGTGATTACGCTACAACTCCCATACCAGAGACCTTTATGTCCAAGGACAAGACCTTTATATGCAAGGATAATGGTAAGTTCTCTCGAGCCTTAGATATCTGTAATGACTTAAATCCTAGAGACTGTATCTGTTGCCCTATAAAAGTTTGCCTTGATGTCTAATTAAATTATTCATGTTCTAGTTTAAATCCAGTAATTCCTCCTCAGTTTTCAACTAACGAAAGTAAACAGGCAACTACTCTGAACTCTTTATGAATTCATAGACATCTCTCAAATTTCCCCTCTCTAGACTGAAGATGTTTGTTTCTCTAGACTCTTTTCTCTCTGGCAATTTTAATTTCTAACTCTACAGCCTCATTACTAGTATCTGTCTGGTTTAATAATTTCTTTGAAAAATATGCTTTCACAAATCATTATTTCTGTTGAGGGTTTGGTATGCAGGCCAGTTCATTGCTGCTAAGTGAAGAAGAAACACTTCTCTTTTTTTAATATTATACCACAACTGTGTTAGCTTAATTTGAATTTGGTGCGCTAGGCACCGTCTCTGCTAGCAAATCTTCCACTGATGGAAGAATACTCCATATACCTCTTGCAAGTTCTACTATTTCTCTCCTAATTTGTCTGATCATTTTTATAACAACTTACAGCCACAGATGCACTGTATAAAAATAGACCCCAAACTGACCAAGCAAGAATTCTCTCATCCCAGGCCAGATTTGCCAAGTGCAATACCTTAAATGTAAGATTAATACAAAAGGTTGCCTCACAGGGAGAACTATATATGACATATGCAGAGCACATTACATAGTCTTCACTAAATCATCTTGATCCCACAGGCCAAAATATGCATCTGTGCAGCCTTTAACATACCAAGAAGCTGTTCCTGGCTTAAGCACCTGGGAGCAGTAGAAAAACTACCATGTGGTTTTGTTGTAAGGAACTTCGACATGTAATGGGCCAGCACACCACCAGGATCTCCACTTGAGAACACAGTAGCCCACACTGACACTCTCTGCTCCATGCTTTTCACCTCCTTACTGTGCCCCATTGGGACATACACAAATGGAAGGTCCAGCAAAGGGAACTAACTCTCCATGACAAGAAAATAAATGCAGTCAGGCTGTACACTGCACCTCTCACACCTTTCCAACACATGTATGCATGTTCAAAATCAGAATAATCCTACTTAAGGTACCTAGGCTATAGAAAATCCTTCAGTCTTTCTGTCTTGCAGTTGCAGCACTCACTGGCTGCGCCTTATCCGGATACCACTATGTTATTTGTTTATGAACACCGGGAGGAGCAGCTGAGTAATACCAAATAGCTGCAATTGTTGCAGACACAAGTATTCTGCATGGTAGCTGGGGATTAGGAAAATTTATTGAACAATTGCTGTGACTCAGCACTCCCTGACATACCAGAGTCCTTCTGTATATTATCATGCCCCCCAGTTCACAGGCCACAACTCACAGCAAACTCTAATTTCAAAGACTGCTAAAGATGCAGACATTTACTATATTCTATATTGAAATTACAGTATTAAGCATGAGTGCCAAGAATTTCTGGCTGAATCTTTATCTTACTATAGAATTCTCAGGAAATACACATAATCACAAACAATATCTTTAAACACATCAGCTATGGCATGTATGCATATATATCTGTGTCAATAAAATTTCTAAGCAACTGCAATACACAGGCTTTCTTTCCTATTTCTACTAATATTAATGGAGGGTGGGTGCCTTAGAACGGTATTTGTATGTTATTTGGTCACAACACCGATTTCCTGAATTCACATATCACATTAGCCCAACTGCTGATGCTGGAATTTATGATTCTAGGAAGAACAACCCAGTTCCTGAAAACTGAGAAAATAACTTCTTTTTTTTCTTTAATGGAAGTAATGGAAGGAAAACCTCTCACTCCCCTCAAGAAGATGTGAAGGTGAGAGGGCTGTTCCATATCATCAGTATCACTCTAACAATGATTTCAATATTATTTAAAGACTTTGAAATTTCAGTCTACTGCTGTAGCCCAGTGCAGATGTCCTGTTAGAGGTCTTTGCATCATTCCAGCTTTATTGAGTCCTCAAGGTAGTTTCTGGATGAAATGCACTCCCTTCTGCAGTCTCCTATGAATTTTCCCAATTTAGTTATCACTATTAGTACATCTTTCTCCCCAGACTGAGAATTATTAGGACAGAAATACCCATGCTAAACAAGCTACTATGTTCTTGCGACCAGAGCTGTGTTGGGTGCCTCTGGACTGCCACACATTGTGCACCACCCTCAAACCACCAGCATCTTTGCTGCAACACCTGTCCTGCTTTTAGGAAGACTTTGCTCCAAAGGAGAGTGAATGACATGGATTAATGGACTGCTCAGGTTTGCAACTGCAATCAAAGGAATGAAAGAGAACTAGCAATGAACAAAATGGAGTTGTTTATGTAAACTTCACTTACTTGTCACATCCACAAAGGTCACCAGGTGCCTCTAAAAGTTATAAGCCACAACTGCCTTTCACCATCCTCAGCACCTAAAACTTCAGCAAACAGCAGAAGTCTTGTTTCAGCCTATGTAAGAACTAGTTAGGACGGGAGGCACTAGAAGTAGAAAATGTACTCATTGCATGCATTCACATTTCAGGAATTTCACTGGGTTCTACATGCAATTGATGAACACTTCATTCAAGCATGAATCTTTTAGACAGATTTTTAAATCTAATAGGACTTTCAAAATTACACAGAAGATTTTCAAACTGCACCTGAACTTCTCAGATCTTGCAAAACACATTATTTAAATATAAGTTCAGGTAAGACTTGGAGTGATTGTGGTATCAGAATGACTCCCAGTTCTATAATTGCAGTTTGAAAGATTTAAAGCAAAATGGATAACACTGTCCTCTCAGTTCCTCTGACAAATTTAGTTATCTCACTAAACTCCATGGAAGCAAAAATGAAAGAGAATTTCCTTTCTATGTTTTGTCTAGCACAACGTTTCCAAAGTGGAGCAATATATATTATACTCAATGACTCAAATCCATGTCTTTGTACTTCAGAAAAACTCAGGCTTTGTTGGGCTAGTTTGGTTGAAAGGCCAAGGAGCTCTTCTAAACTGATTGATTTGTACTTGCGTGGTTGAAGAGGATTTTTTGCAGATTCAGGCTAAAACTTAAAAGGTCAAAAGTCAAAGAAAATCTCTGTGCTGTATCCAATGAACCAATAAACTAGATACTAAAGATATTTGGCAATATTTTGTTCAGGAAGGGAGTCCAAATACCTTCTCCTCCTTTTTCTTGCTGTAGATTTCAAGTTACTTTTCTGACATGGTGGTAAATCCAAAGATAGAAAAAGCATTGAAAAATATATCACTCCACAACACAGAATTATTTTATTTCCAGTTACATGCAGTATGTTGAAGGTGAACTCTATTTCATTTTCTGATGGTGCTCTTTTCCTTCTCTTCTCTTTTTGAAAGCTTTGTGCATAGAAGAACAAAGGGAAGGGATTTATTCTCTCCAGATGCAGTTAGAAAAAGGAAAATACAATACAGTAAATGCAGAATAGATCTGACTAAATAGATATTGTTCTACAAGAAAAGAAGACATTTAATTTCTTGAAAGCAATATGACACTGATAAGTCTTGTAAAGAAACCCAGTTAGTAGAGCCCAATCTAAATGCTCTATTTAGCACATGTAATTCTGTATTATCCTACTAGTCATGTATTGCTGTAAAGATCTTGTGAAGAAACAAAATGCAAAGATTATAGTTTTGACAAGAACCACTAACAGATAAGAGACCATTCTTCTGCTGTTTCAGTCAGCCGTTATTTGGTTTGAGTCACAATCTTGGCAAGCTCTTAAAAACATTGGAGGTTGGCTGCCCCTGCAGTCCTGTTGAGACTCTGCTCCAGAATGCCATTTCTCCAGCAACAAAAAAGCTTTTAAAAGCTTTTAATTAATTTCCATCTCAAATGCATTCACATTTAGTTAATATGTCATGGGTTTTCTACAGTTATTTCTCTTTTTTTTTCCTGTATTAGATAATTATTTTGCAGTTTAACTGATTGCAAGTTGTACTTCATGAATTATAAATGGTTACACTTAAAAACAAAAAGGTTGCATTTAATTTTTATGAGAGAGACTTGTATTGCTTTCTGTTGCTGGATAACACTGAAAAATGCTTAAACCCCCAAATTAAAAATTGCGATTGGGCTGTAAGGACTAGATTTCACAAACTGCAATATTTGCTGTAGCATAAGTAACTGCTACCCAGGGAGAAATTATTTCCTTTATACATGGGTTACATATCCATTAATTCCTACTGCATGCCTCAAAATTGGAATTAAATTGCTGGTAAGGAATCAGTGTCCCTTTGCCCAGAGATACATTGCGCTTGACTGAGTATACTGATCTCAAGGCTCCGGTGCCTTCGTAATCTGAAAATTCCTGGTTACATTGTACTTTAACATTAATATTGTGGCTAGATAAATGGTAATAAATATAAATGTTTAAGACTCCCAGCCACGGGCCTCAGCATTTCCTAGACTGTAATAAACAATTCCTGAAGTTTCCTAGGGGTATGGAAGAGGCAGTTATTAAGGCCTGACAAAAACGAAATACTGTAAATCCCATAAGCACAAAATATTACCAATTATAGCAGAGATATAAAGATTCACTGAAGGAAGAATTTGCGCTTACAGAATTCTGTGAGCATCTGTGTCAACAATCAGGTGCTACTGGCATTTGCAGGATTTTTCATCTCACCCTGGAGACATGTCAGCACCTAATTTTGCTCCTGTTTTTCACCTTACTTTTTCCTCTGCTTGCCCTTTCTTCTAAGAAACCCACTAAGTGCTGGCATCCAATAGCTCGGCTTCTGCTACAGAAAATTATATTCTCTTCTCACCCACTAATCAAATGGTCAGAATAATCATCTATTTTGCAAAATGGCGATTCTCTGCTTTTCCTTGGACTGTGTAAACTCACATCTTCCATTTTCTATGCTAGTGCAGCCTGAAGAATACTTCAGAACTGCATGAAAAAGAAAAGCAGATGTGGAAAAGACCTGCTTCAGAGCTTGGAGCATGAGAGGAGTAGAAAATCCTAAAGAGGAGGAACTAGGAGCCCAATCTCCTACATCCCAGGAAAGACACCACTGCTAAATGGGATACATGGTGGGGGAGGGTAAGCAAGAGTAGTTGCTCAGGCTCTTGGAGGATAAGGTACCCAAGTCAACAGAGAAACATATTTTCTTTTCTAGTTAGAACTATGCCACTCATAGCGCCACTTTTCAAACTTTTCATGCTTGACATGACCTGTTCTCCAGATATTACAGGCCTCCCAAGCCCCACAGAGATGGGGCCCCTGATCCTGCCCCCTAATAGTGTTCAGACAAAGTCAAGATCATCAGCTCAATCACTCTGTTGATTATTTGACTCAACTCTCTTTTCCTTGAGGGCAACCAAAAGATGCTTGCACCTTATCTTCCACCAGAAAAGTCATGACAGAGAAGCACTGAAGAGCAGGAAGCCGTACATTCTCCAACCACATTCACTGCCCCAATGGCCTTAGTGGCATTTCCAGCAGTTTAACTTTGTATACTAGATCCAGAAAAGTTTTCACATGGACCACACAGAGAGGTAAAGCACTTATTTTGGATGCTTTGATCTCCTCTCCTCACTTAAACATGACAAGCATATCTTACACCTGATTAAAAGAAATCTGAATTTATACATGAACCAAAGCAGTTGGGTTTTTTTGTTTGGTTGTTTTGTTTTTCTTAGAATATTCCTGAGAATCCCATCTACTTCAGATTACAAAATTCTGAATTCTGAATCTCAACATCTGCTGCATATCTAAAAAGAACCACAAAAGCATTCAGGTATAACTCTCCAAAAGGTGAAGAGGTTATTTGCTGGTTTTCGTGATCAAGATATATGAAAGATCCACAAGAAGATGGCTCAATCTGGTTCCAAGCACTTTTTCAGTGCAGTTCACTAAGTGATTTACCTTATTTCTCATAATGATGTGTTTCCACTGCTAGTGCTGATTACCACTGATTCTGACCCTGGTTCATTTCAGTTATATAAAAAATATAGTTTTGCAGAGACACCATTATTAATGGTCATTAACTTCTTATGCAGAAGATCATTGCTTTGTTGTATGGAGGAGATGCTCAGAGTGAGGAATGGGAAAGACCTCACCACATGGTTTCCAAAGCTCCCTTACACTTAGGTCTGAATAAATCACTAGAGATTCCCCAGGTGAAAAAAACCCCACCTAATCAAACAAACAAAAACCACACAACAAAAAACAAAACAAACAAAAAACCAAACAAAAAAAAAAAAAAACAACAAAACAAACAAAAAAACCCAACTTGTTTCCTTAATATTCAAACTTGACATCTGATATACAGAATAAATAAGACATTCCTGTAACTGATCTAAAACAAAATCCAACAAGGTTCTGATCTCCAAATATCATTTTAACATTAAAAAAAATCCTACAAGATTTGTTTTATTAAGAAATAATTGATGCTGACTCACCGCAATAGTATATAATACTATCTCTTCTACTAAAATATTATCTTTTAACCTGCCATATAAATAATTCTATAGCAATGTAACTATTCCCTAGAGAATATTCAGCCTTCAACCCTGAGCAGATCAATCTAGGTATCACTCAGGTTTCACTTGGACTTTAATTTGAGAGTTCAGAACGCATACAGCTCAATTTAGCCCTATCTGCAGGTGAATCTCACCCAGTGGTTATGTCTGAGGTTTTTCTGACTAATATCAGTAATGATGGAAATAGAAAACATTTAAAAGAATGCACTTAGAGAGCAGATAATATGTGATTAAGTCATTATGTCATTATTGATATCTTGATTTTTTTTTAGAATATGGTATTTGTTACTTCCTTTATTAGTGATCTGATGTTTACTAAAGGTTGCAGCTATTACTATCAACGAACAAGAGCCCAGTTCATCCTATCTAAATTAGCTTAAAAGCTCACCTTTTTTTTTTTTCCTTAATATAGGGCATAATGTGTTCACACCGTCTCAGTTTTGTTTCATGCTTACTTTTTTGGAAGCAAGTTTGTATATTGTAGTATCTGATGTCTATGACAGTTTTCCTTGACAAGAAGTTTAACAAGGAGTTGTGGCTTCTCATCCTCATGGAATTTTTCAGTATGAGACATCTGTCTTGCTACCAATAGCACTAGGAATTAAATCAACTTTAAGAATCACTAATTAAGGTTCAATACACAAGATCATTTAACACCCTCTACTTGTCAGGAGTTCCATGATTACTACTATCTCTGATCACTGCCGAGCAGAATCACATGTACCACCCAGCTAAAGCTTTGCTTAGCAATAATTTAACACTTAAATTTTGCCCTATACTGTCTGCTGAGGTGCCAAAGTCACCATTAGTAGCTTATTCTCCTTTCCTGCTTTGCGCTGTTTCAAGGACAAGTAAAACAACACTTTGAATGGAATATTTATGTATTTAATTCTAGAAGATGCAGTTTATAACACAATATTTTTGTCACCAAGACTGTGATACAGATGTTTTACTGAACTGTGCATCAATATTTAAAATTCTGTTCTCAAATGGGCAAATATTGATTGATATATCCAACTACTTCCAATAAGAGTTGGTGTTTTATGAAGTGTGTCTTCCATCTGTCTAATGGAGAAGTAAGATTATCCAATTAGCACAAAGCTGGCAGCACCTCAGAAGTTAATTGTAAATACTTCCCACAATGTAATCTAATGATTTAAAGTACACTTTATTTATCATATAATTTGGTGTGAGAGTGTTAGGTTTTGTACAATTTAAGGAAAGTTTGTGTTTTAAATCAACATCAGCAATTTTGGTTTATGCCTAATGTTCAGAACCAAGTATGCTCAGAATGCTGCTATTTCGGCAGAGACACATGTATAAATGCTCAATATATTTTTAGAAGGTAATTCTTTTTTACACAAGCAAAGCAAACATATTCCCCATAATTATTTCTGTCCCACTGAAGTCAGTGAGATTTTTCACTTAAGCAGCATAACTCCAAAGTGCTGAACAGTGAATAAGCTTTCTAACCAATGGCTTCTGTAGCTCTCTTGTGTTTAGCTTCAGCATATCTCTCCCCATTAAAAAGAGAGGTTTGATTTAGAGTTTGTTCTAGCACCAAGCATTGAAGGACTCATATCATAATCCATCACCCTGAAGATACAAATGAATACTAGACAAATGAATTTATAATAATACAAATGAAAAGTATGAAGTGCTATCCGTTTTCATTGATAAGACAGGTATTACTGGGACATTAAAAGTTGAAATGGTTCAGAAATCTTTAAAATAGCGCTTCTCCCTACATTTGAAATTAACTGAGATTCCCATCTTCCCTTCAATTCCTGTTAATTCTTTGAAGCAGAATCCGTCACTTCATAATATGGTTCTGTATTGTAACCCACAAAAGCCCAATTTTGATTTCAACCTCTAGATACTATCAAAAATTAAAATTAAAAGGGCTTTTTCATATCTGAACAAAAAATATTTTTCTTAAAATGAGAAATATATGCGTCCATGACCAAAAGCTCACTGGAAATTTGACATCAGGGGAAAAGACTGCATTAAGTTACTGAAGGGTACTACACATATATGACTAAGAAATAAGATTTCTTTTGAAATTCTTTCTACTTTCCCCTAGTTGTTTCAGCATTAGACTTCATCATAAAACCAGCTCGCATATGAAATAATAAATAGACAGATAATAATAATACAAAGCAATAATTACCATGAGTGCTTAAGGTAAAAGCAGCTGAAAAGTTTCAAGCTGTAGACCTGTTGACTGAAATGTACCTTTTCAAGAGCACTGATGCTCAAAGCCAAGTGAAATACATAGATAAGACATCTATTATCTCCGTAATGGAAGGCTACCAGAGATTACACTTCACATACCAAAAAAATGCACTTGTTTAGTGTCTGCACAGCTCCAGACATTAGACAGCTTCCTCTGTTTTAGGGAAAAAACACCTGGGCATATCCCAATATTCCAATTTACAATCCGTGGAGACAAACCTAAACAACAACAACAATAACAAAAATCTCTGTTAAGGCTCTTTGAGACTCTTTAAGGTTTTGGGCACAGACTCTAACATACTTCTTTCTTGGCCATAACTGAATATTTTGCACTAACATATTTATATTCACTTTTCCCAATAGGAACAAACTTTGATAAAAATGAGTGACCTCACCTTATGTCTTCTATTTCTTCTGTGTTTTGATTTTATTTTTTTTGTCAACAAAGGAGCAAAATTTAGTGAAACATTCTCTCATACTTTCCAAATAAATTGTGGAATGGGCTGAGAATTGTTAAATAAGCAACTCAAGTGGATTCATAAAATAGCTCTCTGCTCTTTGTCAGTGACCGGAGCACAAAAATCTTTGCTTCACATGTAGTGTGACAGATGCAGAGGTCGATTTTGCTACAGGAAGCAATAAATTCCTTTTTCATTTAGATTAATAAAAAATGAGATCCCTAACTCACTAGGGATAAACAAATTCTTGCCATCTGTCATAAAGGAAGCACAGAAAACATATTGGAGTGCTCCCAACAAATGCAGCTGTTGCTTCTTCTGGTTAGATGACTTGAGCCACTCTTCAAGGTGGCTCTTCAGAGCTCATCAGCTCTGAGCTCACAGGTCCAGCAGCTGATTAGCCCAGATTACTCAGAATTTTTATTAATACCGCCAACTGAATCCGTAGATGGAATAGCCATGCAAAGGACAAAACATCGACACAACACGATCCCATTTCATTCTACAATGAGCAAAACATGGTTTTGAAAGACCTTTATCAAAGTGCCCAACCTATTAGAAGACAAAGCATGTTGGAGAGACTGGCAAGAAAAGGAAACAAAGACTGCAGCAGACACTTAAAATGGGAGCCAGGTGCTCACCATTAAAACCTGATCTTCTTGCTGACATTAGAAGGGTAAAATGCATATTATGACTCAACAGATCCAAAAGATAATACCAAGTAGCATGACATCTTTGACTTTCCAATGGGCATCCACATAGACAGATTGAAATACAAGACTGAGACCAGTAATAAAAACTCATTCGAAATATACTAACTAGTGCTGGCAGGAGACATTTCTGTGAGAAAACTGTATGGAAGATGACGCTACAGGAGTGATGGTATAAAGACTCGAGTACAATGGAAAGTAGTGGCATATAGAGGGGAACCATTGTGGTTACACTTGTAGCATCACGCAGGTCTTAGAGATCCTTTATTTTTACTGTACAGTATGCTAGACATGAATTAGCACCATAGGTGGCTGCATTTGAACATTGTTTAGGAAATTGAAGGAGAAAGCAAGAGGTAAATTGAGAAAAGCTTGCTCATGAAGCAATATACCAATTTACAGCATCTCTTATGTGAGGGACCCCTATATTTGCATTTACAAATAAGTTTTTTAACAAAGCAAAGGCAATATTGTTCTCGGCAAGGCACAGCATGCTCACATTCATACTAATGCTCATACTGCTCTTTCCTCTCATTGTGCTTATCAGCTGTCAGCCTCTATGAGAGAGCTGGTGAAGTAAAATTAAGGGGACTCAGTTTCTTCAAAGCACTGACATTCAGGAACTGCCAGGGGCTGAACACACAGGTGCTGCAGTAGAAACACACTGAAAGGTAGAAGACAGCAACAGAAAGGCACAGAAAACTTTTGGAGAGAAACAAGATACAGAAAAAATATGAAAGCAAAATTACTGTGAGGGATACAGTGCAAAGTATAGCATCAAATTTTCAAATGCTGACGTCTCATGCGTAGTGTTGGATCTCTAGTTTTCATCCCCAGGAATTGGCCTGACTTTGTAAATTCCTATACAACACAGTCAGCAAGGTGGTTATAGTACCATAAGAAATAAGGCTCGTATCTATCCCGCACAAAAGTGCCAGCCCTAACCCTGTATCACTCAGTTATGAAAACAGGATCTCTATTCCCTGAGATGCATATGCAGCCCTTCGTCACAAGGGTGGGACTTAACATTTCATTAACATTAATTAACTTATCATTCATTAACAGTTCATTTCAGAAAAGGGTTCAGGATCAGACTCATATTTGTGAACACTGGTTAAGTAGAGAAGAAAAAAAATGCTTTAAATCTGCTTATTTCAATCAGTACCTTAATTTTTTCTGGGTAAGGGGCTAGGATTCAGGGTGAACACATCACCAAGGCCTCAAAAACTGTAAACCTCACAGCCAGAAGGGAGAGAGAAGGAGGCATTCTCTCCCACCACCTGGTTAATATATATGTGATCTCAGACTGTGCACCAGATGTGATGAACCAGAATTTATCTGACAAACTCCGGTATAATGTTGATCATCGGGAAACAAAGAATTTACACCAGCAGGTCTGAACACCAGACAGACTGACTCAATATGATCAAGCTGTTCAGTCAGCCAGGCTCTTCGAATACCCACAATGGGCACTGCTAAATGGGCTGTTAATTTGGGTTTAAATGTCTTCTTATATACAACAGGATGTTGTGCATGTGTACAGTTAAAGCATGTTTTTTAATGTTGCACCAGAAACTGGTGGCGGATTCACTAGAATGTCAACAGTTAACACTGAGATTCTGGAGATAATAAGCTTTGGCTGAGCTTTATCAAAAGCACTCATCAAATACCAGAATTCATTGAGGACTGGAAGACTGAAGGTGAAATTCAGTGGGCACATCAGGGATCGGACCACATTATTAGCAGCCCCATTGACCTCCGACCCTTTGAGAGGTCAAGGAGATTAGGGAGACAAAAGGTAGTTACGCACTCTTTTGTTGTAGACTCTAATTGCATGGGAGAAAAAAGTCAGAAGAATCTATTTTGAACACTTACTTCAGCTTTTCCAAGGGAACTTGTGTCAATTTTCAGCCTTAGTCTGAGGACAAAACAGGATAAATCTGATTACTAGAATGAATACTAGTTTTTTTCCTCCCTTAGCTATGCGTTCCGTACCAGTTCTGTAGAACCAACCCTGGAAGAAAATTAATGGTCTGATTATACAGTATTGCAGTGTCTCAGGTAGCAAACACATGACAGCTATTTAAACAATACCTGGGTAGCCAACCGGTAAGGGTGGCATTAATGATTTTGCAGAAAGTTAACTAAGTACATCTATCACTTTGTCATGTAGGGTAAAAGAAATCATCAGTCAAAGAATAAGAGGAGAGCAGTCTACGCTTTCTCTTTTAGGTTCTGACGAAATCTGCTCCAAGAATCAATACACTTGGAACAGTAGATATCCTGTTCCTAATTCAGGCTGATTAAATGTAACAGGAATAGAAAGTGGAGGAGCAGGGCCACAAACTGACCTGTAAGCAAACACAAGGAAGCACATTACAGGTCAGCAGAACACCAGGGATTTACAAAAAGGCTATCCAATGGTCATGCCCTAAAAATCTACTCCAGAGACTCAGCTACTCCAGTTATCTTCAATGTAGTTTTCACCCTGGCCAGGGACAAGCTTTGAAAATCCTCCTACTCATGCACTGACTGCATTCCCATGATATGATTATTTCTGATATCTTCCTAAGAAAGTCCATGTTGAAATTATCCCTCCTTAGAACAGATTCACAGCTGGAGTGAATTAGCACCTTCAACTATAACCTCAGTTTACAGGAGCTGGAGTTTCAACCAGCTGATTTTCACAGACCCTCACTGCAGTAAGCAAGTCCACATGATTCCTTTCTTCTTCCTCCCTTGAAGAACAGGCATTGCACACACCCTCATCCATTGTTTTTCCATTTGCTAAGTGTAGCACAGCTCCACAAGGAAGCTCTCATCACCTGAAAAGCTTTTTTGATCTTTTTTCTTTCTTAAGACAACCTGCTCTTTGCTGAAACCTTATTTTTCCAATAGGGACTGCAGAGTGCTTTTGGTCAAAACTGTAACAAGAGGTGAAATATTCTTTGTTTGGAAGTGTGTTTTAAAATTATCTGCTGCTTTTCTAAAGTTGGGTGTTGTTTTTTTTCTGATTTTTAACAAATACATTTCTACATATTTTAGATTCTTTTTCATTTTCAATTTTAGTTTCCTTTAAAGAAGGAAAAGTAGCAGAGGAAAGTAAAAGTAGAAAGTAAAACAAAAAAGGTAACACCAGAAAGCCAGAACATTATACCTGAAAGATTCCAAGTTAAAAATAAGTAGTTTTCCCAGGAATATTTGAAAAATATAGCTATCCTTTAAAAACCAAAACACAACTTAGGAAAACATCTCATTTTTAAAAAGTCAGTATTCTGCCCTATATTCGTTTTACTTGCTTTAGTAAAATACACACTGAACTCTTTTTCAAAAGAACAGTCCTCTATAGTCATCTATAAAGATCATCTACACCTTGGCTTTAATTACTGTGAAACTATACATCGGTTTTGTTTATCCAGGTGTGAAAATACAGCAAGGAAATATATCCCGACCTTATCTTCCTAGAGCTTTGTTGTTGTTAGCAATTTCCTCCTCCTTCTTTAAAGTACCATATATCTCTTTAACTAGATAAACTCATTATTGTGTAATGAATTAATTGCTCAGGAAACAGCTTGTGTCAGTTTGAGCAGCAGACAGGAACAGGTTGCTCTTGTAGCAGAGGGCAGACACGGCACCTGACTGCAGCCTGCTCAAATTCCATCCGGAAAACTTGTGGGGTGAGCACTGCTAGTACTATAGTACGAATCTGCTGTGCTGCCTATTAAGGGATTCGAAGGCACACTGATTCTTCACCTTTTACCACCAGGAAACTCAGTTCCAGAGAGACATATTGGAACTTGCACTGCACTGAAGTGAACTCATTTTTGCAGTGGCCACTACTGCAAGTATCTTTGGAATTAAACAGGTAGGAGAAAAAAATTAAAGTAACTTCATGCTATGCACTGCATCTCTGCACCACTGATTTCTGTATTAGTTCCTCAACCATTAACAATTTGATTAAAATACTTAAGAAATGCTGTAAGGATTAGCATATCCTTTGAGCTGTTAGGAGCCTAAGCACCACAGACTTATGTTGCTGATCTTGTTAGTTCCGTACATGAAACCTGCACAGGACTTTCCAACCAACCAGCTGCAAGCTGAGGTCCAGCAAATCATGTAAGCGCAGGACCCTTAAGTGACTGCAGGGGATTATTTCCTTGCTTACAGTTAAATGCACCCTTAGATGTTTTGCTGGGTGAAGGCCTAAATTACTTCAAGGCAGCATTCCAATTCACACTGCTTGGGGCACACTGAAAAGGAAAAAAATATTGATATTTCTCACTGCTCATTCAGCTTATGCTGATTTTCTGTTCTCATTGAGCCAGATAGCAAGGGGCAATTACTGCTTCACGTTTCTGCGGAGTCAGCCTGTCCCCCACGTAGCACTGGAACAGCTGCCCTCCTGCTGCATTCTCATTACTGGAGAATGGAGGCTGCTCTGCTGTAACAGCATTAAACAGGACTGGGGGCAATTTTACTCCAGGACTTTTCTTAAACTTTCAGCTGCTGTTGGTTTATTTCTTCTTCATGTGGCATGTAAGACACTTCACAAAGAAGCTTTTCCAACTTGTCTGCAAAGAGAAGTAGATTAAATTGTTTTCTGTAAAAACTTCAGGAATCCAAAATCTCTTGTCTAAACACTGAAGCAGCATAACAGGATCTCCAACAACATTTGGATTATGTCAGTAATGAGAACAAGTTTCCCAAGATACATCTGACCTTAAAACAGCAGGAAACTGCCACACGCCTGCTTTCCCTTCCCACCTTAATTCCCTGCTCAAATAAATAGAATCCCTCCCCTGATCACTCATGCAGTCAAAGTAGTCAGTCCCTGAGGCACGCGCTGTATATATGACAAAGCATCTTAAGCCTTTGGGTTGTAAACACTTGTGTTCAAATGTTTAATACAGACCTGTGTCCATAAGAAAGAGACGGACCATGTGAACAATGGATCCGTGGAGGGACGTTTAGGGCATTTCAGCAAAACTCAGGTATCTGTTACCTATGTTCTTCTTTGGCCCTGATCTACAATCAGGAAGAACAGGCATGGGGGTTGATTAACAGGCACTCGGATCAGGAAAAGAAGGAAAAACTGTGCTTACTGTGGTGCTGTTCTCATCTGAGTTACTTTTTACCTTCCCACACATGAGCAGCCAATGCTTCAACGGTTTCCTAGATTCAGATTCCCCCCACCCCTTATCTGTAGACTGGTGCTTACCTATCTCACAGAGACTCTGTGAAGAAAACAAATTAAGAGCTGAGGAGTACTGACTTACAAAAATAGGAGATTTATAAGTGACTTAGATAAAGACCAAGAGGCAAGTGTTAGCTTACAATGGAGACCACATTTCTGGAATCCTAGAAACATTACATCCTCAGCAGCGCCACAAAGGCTCCAGCTTGTGTCCTGCAGCCCTCCCATGCCTCTTCCCACCTCTTTCATTACAAAACATGACATTACATTAATGTGCCCCCAGCTACCAATATAAACAAAAGCTATACCCCTGGCTGTGAAATTTATGTGACTGGTAATCAGCAACAGCTCTTCTATGCTGTGATGGGAAACAGTAACACAGGAAAGCTATCTGTAATGGCCTGGGTAAATCCAACTTCAACTAAGCACACACCTTCAGATGCTCAGAAGTTCTCAGCTGCTGTCCTTTGGGAAGTTGCATCCTCCCTGGGAGGATGTAAGGACACGAAAGTGCAACCCTGTCCTTTGTCAGAGTAAGATCCCAAATACAACTGAGAATCAGACACAATTATGTTTCTTTACCAAGTTAAGGGAACAAAGGAAAAATAAAGGAAACAAAGGAAAAACAAAGGTAACACTAGCATACACCATCACCAAAGCATTGCACAGACCAGCAGAAAACCCATGGACATTCAGATGTTCTGCCAGAGAATTGCCTGCTTTAAACAGATCTTCCTACCTCTCTACACAGGTCTGCAGATACCTCAACAGGAACAAAAAAGCATTTTCATCGAGTGGCTTTCTTCTTTGCCTTTTAAGAATAATGTATTTCCTGTTCATTTTATGGGAACACTGAATATTTGAAGGCCAAATACATGCCTCTGTAAGGCATCCAAGATTTCTTCTGTAATCCCAAAGGGAAAATATGCTGATCCAATCACTTCGGTACTGCATCACAGGGCACTGAAAAGTCAATAAAAAGCATCAGAGCACAGAAAAGGCAAGCTGTAATCAATATCTGATCTTGATATGGGCTGTCTGGTAAAAAAAAATAAAAATCATTTAAGACATAAATTTACTTCCTTGTGTGCTCTGCTTAGTGGGGAAAAAAAAAACAACCACCAACAAAAAAACCCCAGGAAAACCCAAGGGGCTGTTTCCTAGTTTATTCCTTTATCCTGACTCCTTTTTTCTTTTCCTTTTCTTTATCTGAGAAAGCAGGCAAATATTTTGGTACTAAGTCAATTAACCAGACAGAATTTGGCAAGAGCACAGTAGTCAGTCTTCCGTCTTCTGCAAGTCAAATGCTGTTATGCCCAAGTCACCAGCCTGCCAGCTATTCAAGGGCAGAGAAAGTCACTGCAATGAAAAATTGCTTGTGCTTCAATAAAGGAAAAATAACCTCAAACTAGCATATCTTAGCTATTCCATCCTCATCCAGAGAAAATGTTATAAATTAGTTATAGCGATGTAAAAAATAATGGAAAAATAATGTAAATAAGAATTTACATTTCAGTGTTTATTCTTTTAATTAAGAAAATGGTGCAATGTTTGACTGAGTACAAATCTCCCTGGCAATTTCTTCTTAGTGATTCATTCTAACACAGGATAATCACTCTGAGAAAAATCTATCACTCTGTGATTTTAAAGATAACCTAAGCAATAAACTTAAACGAGGCACTTAACTATCAAGCAGTAAGAAGTCAGACAATTGCCGCAAAAATATGCTGGAGAACAATAGGCACATGCTTTGTTATGAATGGTTCCATTCTACTCTGGTTTGCCCTGCTGCTTATCTATCATTTGATGACTGTAAAACTTACCTTTACTCCTATCACATTTCAAATTTAACAGTGGCTTTTGTTAGAATTGACACTTTTCTGCATTTTAATGCCTTTGTGTTTTGCCATTTTAGATATTTATAAAATCAGCTGTATGTACACCTTGTAGATGCTTTCAAGTCCCTCTTTGTACATATTTTAAATATTCAAATTTCCTTTCATCCCAAGTCTTTAAATCCTGGCTGTTTACTTTTTCAATCCATTATGCATTCACTGGCCACACTCCCTGCTCAGTGACCAAAATGAAAGTGCGTATTTCATCCCTTCTATGAATATGTAGATCGCAGTAATGTCAGTTTTAATCTAAGTGTAAGGTCTTACACAATGGTTGCCTAATATATTTCTGAGTATCCAATGAGAATATCTGTCTTTAAACAGAAAGCTGAAATGTTACCAGTACAGATGCAAGGAATAATAAATGAAAAATTATCAATAAGTAAAGAACATGCAATACATTTTCAGTGTGGCTTATCACAAGGGTTTTGTCCATCCTAAGGTTTGCAAGACATTTCACATATGTTAAAGTCACAACTAACATATAATTGACAAAATACTGAACAAATAACATAACCTTGCAAAAGTGGCAAACTGATTTTTGCCCTCCCCCCCTTTGTGAAAAATCTGTAAAATACTTGAGCAGTCTGGAAATCACCAGCTGAGAAGGCGAAGCAATTTTTTAAAATAAAGAACAAAATTGGGATCTTTCGGAAGTATTCTTACACGTATCAACACACTGTTATCCTGCAGGTGCTGCTCAGCTGTCCATTTGCCAAAGATGAGCCCTGCCAGCACCTTTGCAGGTAACATACTCATTCCCACCCACTCTACCACCAAGCTCAGTGAACTGGGAGGCAGGACAGCAAATCTTGCCAGTAAAAAAGAGAGCAAAAAAGGCCTTTCACATGTCCATTACAACTTCATGTGCTGCCATGATTGATGATCCTTCCATGCTAGATACATATGACTATACATGTTTACAAATAATACCAACCACATCAGAAAATTTTAACACTACTTATTCCAGAGCTTCATGTCTGTATTTTCAAATGCATTTCAATCCTATTTTCCCTTCCATTCATTGGGTTCTTCAGGCCTTTTATATTCTGAAAAAGTCCAATTGCCCAATGTTGCTCATTCACCTAAAACCTGAAAGCTAATTGAAGGGATTATGAAATGAACGTGCATTGCTAGGAGAGGGAGAAAGAGGAACCTTCCACGCAGTTTTCATTAAGATATGATCTCTGAATTTAATTCCTCAATAAAAATCCCTCCTCAAAGTCTGTGTTTATATTTTCTGTTTCTACTAAACCAGCTCAGATGTCAAAAGTTTTGCCTGAGAAGGTTACCAAATTTTGGTAAAAGTAGGAGATGCACAGAAACCTGGAAGCAGACATGGAAAAGAGCTATTAAACCATTATCCTTACAGTATCGGACTGCTTTCTGCAACCTGTTGTCCTGTCCAGTCACTAACATTAGAAATGATGAAGCTTCCATAAGGTGTCTCGAGAGACCTCGTTACTGCCTAAAAACCGTCATCGAGATAACATGGCAGGGACAAGATAAAGAAAATTATTGTGTCTAGAGTTGGTGATGCTGCTGACTGCTAAGTTTGCCCAACACAGCAGCACAAAATTGCTTTCAGTTGCGAGTTAAACCATTTTTAAACTCTCATGAGCACTTTCCACTTTTGAAGTAACAATCATTGCCCTTTTGCCAGTCCTCATGCTCACTGAGAAAGGTCAAATGACCATCTTTGATGCCGTTACGGGTTCGCCTTCCCCCCCCCTCGATGGGGGGAAATGGGGAGAAGAAAGAGAGAAAAGCTGGGGGAGGGGAGACAGGGCGCCTGACCTGGGCTGACCAATGAGGTTATTCCATACCACAGCACGTCATGCCCAGGAGGTAGGATTCAGGGGCAGTGCTCTCGCGGCACGCGGTCTGGGGAGCGGCGCTGCGGTCTGTCGGCTCAGTCGGGCGGTGAAACGGTTGTATCCTCTCCCTTTGTATTTACTTTGTCATTATTACTGTTATTGGTGGTGGCAGTAGTGATTTGTATTGTATCTCAGTTACTGGACTGTTCTTATCTCAACCCGTGGGAGTTACATTTTCTTTGGTTCTTCTCCCCACTTCCCCCCCATCGGAGGGGGGGAGGGGGACGGAAAAGGAGGGAGAAGTGAAATTTACGGCTTAAACCACGACAGATGCTACATCGAGGGTTACTGCCAGCCCCATATTGGACTCACCTAAGAATACACATAAGGTTTTTTTCTCGTATGTGCTGGAAATGGTTCAAGTCCAGTCAGGCAAAACCAGCCATTAATAAGTAGCATTTCTTCAGTCAGTAGGCCACAACCAGCAAGCTCTGCCTTCTGAGGCTGCTTAGCCATATTCACCCATATGTCTCATATGCTACTTCACAGGTCCAGCTCTTCCATCCTGGTAAGACCCATGAGGTTGTTGCAGGTTTCTGCCCTTGGTTTTATCTGTAAAACAACTGGTAAGATATTCATTGTGCTCATTTTAAAACTCAGGAAATAAAACTCTATGTTAAAATTAGGTTAAGTTCACGAAGATAAATATTCAGAAGTTTAACAAATACCAGAATTACAAGCTGCTTCTGAAGGTTTGTCTCAATCCCCCTGTGCATTACCTAATGGTATTTTAATTTCTCAATTGTGTGTTATTTTTCCCATAGGGTCTTGTTATTCCTACTGATGCTTCTTAATGTAACTAAAATTGCCTTCTGTGTACTGGTGCTTATACCTTACTTGTGGGACTATATCTCCAACCCCTCTACATTACCACTGTTCCCATAACTTCTGAATTATGGTACCACATATCACCAGAGACTAGTCCACAGACTGGACTAAGCTCCTTCATACCTGGAGACTGGAACACCGTGTAATCATTAATCTGACCTCATCATCCAGATTTTTCCCTCTTACTCCTTAATCACTCTAGTTGCTTAGCTGCAAAACATACCACAGCAACAAATCTACAAAAAAGGGTCTCTTATCTCTGCTCCATGGCATCATGTCCATATTGCTACCCCGAACTGAAACACAGGTCTCTGAGTATCCAACTAATGCATGTAAAGAAGTCTGGCCCCACAGCATCATCCTCAGAGACCACTTATGCCAACATCTTGCTTCTGACAGTGGCTAAAAGTGGATGATTAGGGAAGAACATAAGAATAGTGCTGCTGCCTCATCCTGCTCATCCAGCTTCTGGCAACCTACAGCTCAGCAGCTTTTCAGCTGGAGCTGGTATTTCTACACTTAATTACCCATAAAGTGTTTTTCATCCATGAATTTGCCCCATTGGCTTTTGAAGCCACCCAAAGTTTTGGCATTAACAGTCTTTTGTAATGGTGAATTCCACAGTTAAGTCAAGTCATACATTTGGTGAAAAATCACATTTTTAGTGTTACTTTTTTGACCTACCCAATTAACATAATATCTCTTAATGCTGGTTTTTTTTTTTTCTAAACGAGAAATAGTGAATATCCATCCCTATTCATTTTGTCTGTGCCACTTATAGAGATCTCTGTTTTCTTCTTTGACAGCCTCAGTGAGCATAAGTCCATGTTTTCCCTTCCTAAATGCAAGTAATTTCTGGGAACGGACACTTCACTAGGGACCGTAGTGACAGGACAAGGGGTAATGGGTTCAAATTTAAGCAGGGGAAGCTTAGGTTAGATATAAGGAAGTTTGTTATCGTGAGGGTGGTGAGGCACTGGAATGGGTTGCCCAGGGAAGTTGTGAATGCTCCATCCCTGGCAGAGTTCAAGGCCAGGTTGGATGGAGTCTTGAGTGACATGCTTTAGTGTGAGGTGTGCCTTGCCCATGGAAGGGGGGTTGGAACTAGATGATCTTAAAGTCCTTTCCAACCCTAACTATTCTATGATTCTAATTCCATACCTTTGATCATGTTTTCTTCTCTCTATATTGCAGCTCTAGTTCATGCAACTCGAGGTGTGAGTGCTCTACAAATTTAGAAAATGGCTTTATTCTTTATTCTCTTAGTTCCTTGACTTATAATTCTTCATATTCAGTGTGTACTTTTATTTGCTGCTGAACAACTTCACCCTTTTCATAGAACCATAACTGTTATGAGATCTGTTAGGTGCCCTCAGAACTTACACTTGTTTATTTGAAGTTCAGATTATTTTTCCACCAATGCATCATTTTATACATTCACACTAAACATCATCAGTCATTCCATAGTCAATACTGTGAGATTTTTCTGCGCATCTTTGCTGTCAGTTTTCATTTTTATTACCCTGACTATCTGAATGTCATTGGACAGCTTTATCTTCATCCCTTTTCCATGTTATTTAAAAATACACCTTACAGCACAGAACCTCAAGTGTCTCCAGCAGTGGCAGGTCTCTAATGAGAAAACCAGCCTTTACTTCTACATTGTTTCCTATTCTAAATTCACATTAGTTACTATAATATCACAGCTATATATTGGAGATCATTAGTGATCCCAGGATGCTGTAAGCACACTCTTGTAACAGTGCATTGAGCACTGTAGAAAATGGACCGTTATCCCTCCTTATGGGTTGGGGGATGTTTCTTTTCATTTCCATTCCACATGAAAGCCTAAAGATTACCTTTCTGTGGCACTGTGTAATGCCTCTGAACTTAATATAAAGTCCATTCTCTGTTATTTTTATAGTTCTATGGAAATAGCTTCATTTCTATAAACTCATTCTACCAATTTCACAGGAATTATGCCATATGTGACATTTGTTTCACTGTTTCACCAAGCAGAAGAGAGAGATAAAAAATATATCCCTCTTTGTAAATGTTAAGCACATGGCCTTTTAGGCTTAAATAAAAAAAAAAAAAAACAAGCCACGAGACTGTTATACACTTTACTTCCAGATTTCTTTTCCACTAGATTACTATTAGTAGTCTTTCTGTGGTGCAACAATCAGAAGGAAAACATCTCAGCCTACGGCATACCTATAACAACTCAAAATCAAGTACTATTCCCAATATACATTTTGCATCAAAAAGTCAATATCAGTGCAGAAAAAGTGCCTTTTGTATGCCAAGAAATTCGTGCTTTCAAGGCTGAAACTGAAATTTTCTCTTCACGCAGATCACCCAGCCTTCTGCTAGAAACAAGACTTTGAACCTGTTACGCTGTCTAGACTTTTCACTCAATAGTTTTCTTCTTTATTTTTCTTAAGTTAAAAATTGTGAATATTTTTATGTGTGGTACAAGCTAAAAATGTCAAAAGCACCTATGTGACCTGAAAGACCAATTCTCACTTTCAAAATGAAAAGCATGCAAATGTCTAACAATCAGTGACTTTCAGTGAAACAAAACACCCAAAGGTATGTTTACTTTTTGAAAAGGAGATGTGTGGCCCTAAGTCTCTTCCAGCTCCTTTAAAAAACAATAGCAAATCAAGTATGTTATAGCTCTAGTCTCACTTCTCCACACATGAAGTCATCATTGGGAAATAAAGTGGTCAAAGCCAGTACATCAACCACAGTAAATAAGGTCTGTAAGACTGATGCTATGTCATACTAGGTAATTGCAGTGTATTAATATCTAGCACACATGCAGGTAAAGTTCTGGGGGCGTACAAAGAAGTAGCTCTGTTGAAACTTTTCTTTATTGGAAGAAGTGAATTAAAGAAAACTGACATTATTCCTCTTGAGTTTTGTTTTGGGGTTGGGGTTCTTTGGTTTTGTTTTGTTTCTTTTCTGGCCAGAAATTTTAACTTCAGACAATAAATACCTTATATTGTTATAACCCCAAGTTAATGTCCTTAGGACCAAGACCTGAACTGACAGACTTCTGACCTCATACCACTCCTCACCGATAAGTCATAAGAGTCTAATTACCAGTGCATCATTTGCCACATACATGTCTGCTACCCTTTAAAGTATACCTTACAGTAGTCGACAACAGTACTGCAGTGATAGAATCTAAAACCAGAATCATCAGCAGCAGCACACTGATAAGTTAATAAAGCTTAAAATTACTAATGTTTCAATGCTGATTATTAATCTTGAACCCAAAACTGAATCCAGTGTGCTCGTTAGATACAAGAAATTGTATGTCTAATATAGTAGTAGAAGCTAATTACCATTTACTACCTCTGGAAACTTTCAGTGTGCTGTTTATAGATGGCCTAATCAGCAATACTAGGGAGTTTTTCAAATAACTTTGCATACAAGATATCTTTTTAAAGGAAATTCTTCAGCTTAAAAAGGCTTGGAGTGGTGATAAGTTGCTACCTGGGAAGCCCAGCACTATGGCTTTGCAACTGAGCACAACACAAATACAAGCTTTCAGGATCTTTGTGAAAATTAGTATCATTCATCAAAGGATACTTGTTTGCCAGCTATTATGGCATCTATGACAAATTTCCTCTGGTTTGTAGGAAGGAAGATTCTGGCTATGCTCTGCATTACAGACTCATTTGTCTTGAATCAAGCCTGTCTCAGGCTCCACAGACCTGACATGACTCAGAGGAGAAAAAATTTCATTACTTTACCTAGCAGAAAAGTGTAAAATGTACACCAGGCTAGAAGAAAGGGGCCCAGAAGTACCTGTGTGCCACACTGTCTAGGAGTGCTGATAGGGCAAGTGTCTGCCGGCACCTCAGTACCTTGATTTGCGCCAACCAACCAGAGATGGCTGGCAGGGATTTTTAGGGCTCTCTTCCATCATCTCTTACTGAAAGAATAGGTGGAGTGAGTGAGTGAGTGAGTGAGTGAGTGAGTGAGTGAGTGAGTGAGTAGGAGAGAACCAAATCTCCTTCCATCAGCACACCCAGAAAGTAATTATGAGAAGATAAGTTCAGCAAGCAGAACCCTCTGCTAGTCCATTCCCACAGGTAAGCTAATAAGTATTTCTACAGCAGGTCTAGAGGATCTTGCTACTCCTCTATTATTTATGCCACTTAATCCCTTCTGTTTCAGGGGCTCAGTCAGAGACTGAGAATATTCTTTTGCAAGATTCTGCTTTTTGTTCCACTGAATGAGTGAACAAAATACCCCCTGAAGGAGGGGTATGGCTGTGCCACTGTGCTTTCACTGTGCAGTGAGGTTAATGACTACCGACACCTTTTCCAAAGGGCTTTGAACTCTGCCAGAAAAAGTATATTACAGATCTAGGGGGACAGAGTGGAAAAAATCCTCTAAAGTTGTCTGTGTCATTCCTATCGTACCAAACAATAAGACAGCCTATAAAAAAGTAAGAAAGATGATTGCTTCTTCATGCATCCCATGTTGCAGCAGAAGTAATGACTTTGCTGCCTATCGGCAGAACCCCAAACTGTGTTAAAGCAGTTTTCATCCATCTTTTTTTTTTTCCCCAGCTTGACAAACAGGCAGTAAATATAAATTACCATTGGTTAGATTCAGAAATAATGCCTGTGGGCATACAGAAGACATGACACTAACAATTCGTAGGTAGCGTCAGTCAGTTCACAACTTTCTCCACTTCTTGTTATTTGGCAACATGGGAATCACAGCAGATTCCAATAACCAATTTAAGAAGAGGTAGCTAGATAGAGCAGCAGTCTGTCACCTGTGATTTACTTGCAAACTAACAGAAATCTTCAACAATAACCTTAGAAAAAATTCATATTCAGGCTCTCTAGATAAGACACACTTTCAAAATATCAAGTACACCCTGTGATTATGGGACAATGGGCAAGTAAACACTGAATCTAATTCCCCGTGAAAAACTGTGTGTTGAAAATGGTGGCTTAAAACCTTTGGGGAAACTCTCTAAGAACATTTGGACAAATGAAAGATATTCAGTGATGTTCCTGACCTGTGATTGTTTCTTGCAAGCATGCTGGCGGATGAAGTTTTACTCATAGTAACATTTTGGAGTAGCCTGTATTATTAGCCAATGTGTATGCTTGCACATAAATCTGAATGCTAACATGAGGACACATTTGCAAGACAATCTGCTACAGTTTTCCCAGAGAAAGAACATAAGGAATGTAAAATAATTTCAATGACCAAGTATACAGCATGAAGAGCACGCAAGAAATACCATTCATGGAAAACAGTCCCCAGTAGAAATATGTTAGCTCTGAGAAGTTTAAAGACACAGTGCTGTCTAGTAGAAAACCCTTGTGCCACATTTGCAATAGCCAGTCATTAGTACAATGAGAGAGGCAGCCAAGACAAAAGGTGGAAGAAGACAGACTGTCAAAGTAATCATCTACAGAGGAAAAGCAAAAGCTTTGGAGAGTGCAAGATCAGAAAACAAAAAATCAAATGTATCTTTGGATCTGCAGTAGTGGGGTTTCAACATTGCCAGCCTCTATATTTGAACACCTAACTTCCCATTGACTAAACGAAAGACCACTTCTGTTCTCTAGGCTACAGTTTCACTTCCTCAGTTCCTTAATGCAGATCTGGCATAAGCATATGACTATATTTCCATCAAATTAGCCACAGCAGGCACTATGGGCAAGCCGTTCAGTGTCCAGATCTGCTTGCCTGCCACTGTTCATATTCACTGCAGGATGTGGGCCATGTTCCATCATAAACATATTGAGTGGTTCTTTGATAAGAATAATCTTTCTTTTTGTGATGTGAACCATTATTTCAAAAGAAAACATTGGAGTATCTTTGCACTATGGAGATGTGCTTCATATCTCACCATTGCAAAGACACCAGAAATAAATCTTAGCATTTCCTCAATAGTTTTGCAAGTTGCAATGTGAAAAATTCTGCAGCTGAGCCTCACAACAATCCTTGTGTGGCAATACAGCCATACTTGAAATTTACTTATTTTATGTTCAGCATGAGCTACCTACAACTAGGTAGACCACAAGCAGAGCTGGGGATGCATATGCAATTCACTGCATCGTTAGCTTTTCTGTCATGACAACAGCATTCTCACAGGAGCAATGGCTGCCATTCCTTTTGCAGCATCTCTGACCTGAGATAAGGTACACTGCAAATTCAAGAGGCACTCCAGAATAAGAACATTACTTCACAAGTGATCCTCAGACTACTACTACTGAGAAATGTGAGGCCCCACGCTCTTCCTCCCCAGCTGGCCAGTCTTACACTTTGTCTTCTTCCTCTTCTGCAGCAGAAATGACCTAGCCTCATACAAAATGGCACACAAGATCTTCATGTAGATAATTCCAGAAGTAATTAGGGATTAGACCTGTGTAGTAGCTTAAAACTGAGCCTCCCTGAAGAATAGAAAACTACCCCCATATCCACCTGCAGTCATTGGCTTTCTTGTAACTTTATCTCAGATCCTTAACATTGTTTTGCTGTTATCAAAGTCAGTAAGGTATACAGGTAGATAGGCTTGCTGTAGTCTGTGGCATTGCCCCTTGCGTTCCCAAAAGTTATGTGCTCCCCCATGGTCACACCATATCCAGTCCTCCAGCCCACACTGGGAGAGGGTTACAGAGCTGGGGAAACATGATTGTTGAGTTCACATGTGGGGTGTTCTGTCAGATACTGGCACTGCCTCTGGTGACTTGGTTGATTGATGGGCAGTAGCATGCTATAGTACGACGTGCATGAGTCAAGTTATTAGGTATTGAGACAGGCAGAAAAGAAAGATTAAAATCCAGCAAGCATTCAGATGAAAGACAGAGTGCCTTGGGCTTATGTAAGGATGGCAGCATCTGGAATAAATCCAGGGACTGGAGCACTGAGATTTGAAATGGGGACCTGAAAAATATTGGCAATAAATCTCATGGTTTTCTAACACAAGATCCAGTCTTCAAAAGAGACAGGAACAGGCTAAGTTATCTAGCCAGAAATTTTCAAAATTAATGGCTCCCCTTCAGAATTTTTTTTTTAAATCATGAGCTGACATTCTCTACTTTTGCTTGCAAATTTTTAGATCTGGTACGAAACACCCTTAGACCAGACTGACGCAAGGGTCCATGTAATAAGCACAGAGACACGCTCAGGAGCTAGCAAGCAGGGGAGCATCTCAGAAGAGTAGGAAACGAGGTCTTTTGTATGTCTGATAAACCACAGAGTTAATGCAGAAGTGGCCTGGTGTCTCACACTAAGCTGAAGAAAGGTTTAGCGTGATTTGGCTGCAGGTTAGGAAAGAAGGATTTCTATCCCTGTAATGGTACACATGGGGAGCTATTCATAGCCAATACAGAAGAAATCATCTGCCATCACAGTGCAGGAAGAAATCTTTGTTTCTGATGGTGGAAGGGTTACATGACTAAGAGCAAACTGGATTTTGTTCAGTTTTTCCAGTCCACTGTTCTATATTCCTACAGTCTTATGACTTCGAGATAATTCAAGTAATTACACAGATTATGGGATAGCCATGCACAGCCTCCAACAGCTGCTGATAAATGAGACTGTGGGAGCCTGCATTAGCAAAAAATAGTGTCTTTAAATATCTTTCAGTCAAGGGCAGACTAGACAGAGTTTTCTCCTCCAAAAGTTCTAAAGAAAACCTCTTTCCTCTCCACTGGCCTATCTCAGTTAAGAAATCAATGATTTAGTTTTTGTTATGCCTATGATGAGACCTTCCATACACAAACTGTCATTTCTGTCCTGGCAAGACAGCTGAGCAGGACATTTCCTTGCTTGCTGGAGCCCAGCAAGTTCTGGAGATTGCAGAGTGAATTTTGCTGCTAACACAGTATTTCTGAACTTCAGGTTCTTTCTGATACCTGTGTCTCCTAACAACTTTTTATTCATGACAATATCATTTCTCCCAATTCAAAACAGAACATCAATAAAATTTTCTGAAGATTTCAAACATAAAAATAAACTAATGCCCTATTTTAATACACTTAGAATTGCAGCACATCTGCCAAGTTTTATTTTCTTTTATGCATAAACTATTCTAGCTTGTAGCTGTTATATTCTGAGTCTTCTGCTCCTCACAGTTTCAAGCAATTTACAATGTGCTTGGGAAGATGAGGTCTATAAATCCTCAAATCATCACAAGTGCCCTTTAAAAACATAAGCCTGGTATTTGCTATTCTTCAGTATTGCCCAATAATACCTGATTTAAAAGCAAAGATATTTCATTCATGCTAAAAGGAAAAATAATACAAAGACAATTTAACCAGGATTCCTGTGTTTTTAACTGTGGTTACCCTCTCACTTGATCTTAGGACTAGATAATGTGTTTATGCAGGGATTTCTTTTTCTCTTTCACTCAACTTGCCCAACCACCAGCATACAATAAATTCTACATAAGCATCTTCAAGGCCAGGCACTTTGAATACTCTATGAGAGTTGTACTTGCATAACCTCATTAATTCTTTCTTTTGTTTTCCATTTAGGAAGACTAGTTAAGGCTTACTCTAAGTTTAAATGTGGTTTTCTAGTTTAAACAACACTTCTGCCTTATCTCGGGGATACAAAATAACATTCCATAAAAGCTAGTATGATACAAGTAGGCTATAATTTGTGGGGTTTTCTCCAAAATCTCTCACCCATAACACACTAGCTCTTCATTTGCTTTTCCTCTTTGTTCTCTCTGTGCTGCATTTTAGTTCTCTCTCTCCTAAGTGAAACATTAGAAATAGAACAGCAACATCCGAGGCAGTCAAACCAATGCTGAGTGGGTGCAAAGCTAACCAAAGTCAGTATGTAGAAAACTGACTCTTAGAAATAGCATTTTCCTATCTGGTAGACCTCCTTCCTAGATGTATTTAGTCACAGTTGTGTAATTGTGACACTACCTATAGGGTTTTACTGCTTTCCACTCCACATCTCACTGACAAGCCATTCATGAGCTTCTACTCACTGAAGGGAAAAAAGTCCCTCAGTCATTGTCTTTCTTGCAGACTCCAATTCCCAGATTGTGTGCCCCACACAAGCTGCAGCCACACTGTGCACAGGTGCTAGGAGCAAAAAGCTTTCCCCAGGTGCTCCTGTGTTCACGGCTGGGGTTCATTTGGTGAGGAGTTAAGAGGAAAGGAGGCAATGCAACAGCCACATTGCAGGGTGACCATAGAGGGTAGAACCCAGAACAGCTAGCAGATGTTTGCTTATAGACAGAGGGGAACACTGTAGAAATGGATATGGAAAATGCTTAGAAAGAGCAACTGAATCTGTGAAACTACTTAAACAGTATTTTATTTGTTCTTCAGCACTTGGCCACTTTGTAAAATACAGTGAACTGTATTCTAGCATTCCATAATATTTTAACATCGTTTCCTGCAGATACAACAATACTGATATAATTCCCACTCATACAGTAACAACATATGTTGCCAACCTCATTTATGTTTTTAAATGATTACAAAATTTCAACAAAATCTGACAGAAACACAAAGAACTCAAGAATTATTCTGTTCCTCCAGGATTCTTGTAAAGATGCAGCCACATAGAGGAAAGTGTCCAGCAACAAAACACCAGCTTATTGCAGAAACTCAGGTACTACTGGACCCTTGTGACTCATATGAGATAAACTGAAGTTTCTACATCAGATGATGTTTCACAGACTTTACATTCATCCATGGGACAGAAGTTGTCGCCAACTTGTGACCATAGAAATGCTTTTTATTACCTCACAAATATCGTCATCAGCCCCCAACACAAAGGATGCTAATATTGTAACAAACAGTTTTAAGCATGGGCTAATTTGCTCATCTTATCTTATGACTAACTTTCTGAACCATCAGGAAAAACTCTGATCACCTTAACTTCTATGGCAATTAAAAAAACAAAACCCAAGTCCCACAAAATAGAAGCAGAGAAAAAAGTGTTTAAACTTTATTCTAAGTGTAGGATCTTAGGATCTATTTCACAGCAGTATAGCATTCCTGTGGTTAGGCTGTTATGAGAATATTGCACTTCACTGCCTGCATATCTTCACATTTATTTAAGGGATAATCTTTATTTCTTCATGCTGTACTATACAATGCCATAAACAGCTGCTGAGATTAATAACTGAAGTTAAATCAACCTCCAGAGGTGTATATAGATTGCATTCTATAGCACCACTGAGGGAACCTAATTGTGTATTAAAGCAAACCATAGCATTGCAAGAGACAGCGATATTTTTCCCTGCTTGGGAGGCAGGGGTGTAGATCTCAACTTTCTTAAGCTTTCTGGTGACATACCATATACAGTAGATGGTGGGTAGGATGCATAAAACATGAAGTCTGCACTGATTAAGGGACACGGGAAATGGAAAGACTAATTAAAGACTGAGGCAAAGTGAAAGCACATTAGCGAAAGCTCATTAGATTCTTGTATGGGTACTTTGCTTCTGAATGAGAGGGTCTACACAGAGCTGAATGCACTTCAGCTAACATGGTTTTACATCACACTAGCTTATTATATCTTGACATGAGCTTTAAAACTCATAGTGCTTCCACAGTGAGGTAAAACAGACATCCAAACAAATGAAGAAAGGGCCTCAAGTACCAGATTGCAAGAGACAATGAGGACCTTTAAAAGATAGTAAGAAATCTTGTTAAAGCTCCTAAGGATAGTCACTTCTAAGCCCCCTCATGCACAGCAGCAGCTGACAGGGATGGCTGCAGCTACCTGATTGTCCCACCCTATTATCCTTCTTTGTGCTGCAGAACAGGCAACACACATTCACCCCACACCAGAGCCCAGCCTGTTAACATAACAATGAAGCAATGATCACCTAAGTTAATGTTCTGAAGCCAGAGCTGCAGCTGCTGTGGATTTCCAGTTCCCATGAGATCAGCTGCAGAGGGCTGAAGCTGGCTATGCCAGGATGAGGATGAGAACCCTGTCTCAGCCCACCTCAGGTCCAGCGGAGGATCCCGAGGCCAGAGCCAGGCATGCGCAGCCTTCCCAGCGCCGCAATAAGCACTCCCACTGTTCATTCATTTTCACAAATCAGTTCAAATGACAAGCAAAAGCCGCACCGTTTTGAAAGAGGAATGCACTCTTTCAGAAGGGCCATGACAATTTCTCCGGTTTTCAAATTCTTTTCCTTAAGTCCTATGTGACATCTTTAAGAAGCTTTAGAGGAGCATCACAACAGCCTTCTACACTCACATATGAAGGTCCATCTTATTTTTGCCAGATTAATTTGTCTTTTTTATAATTGTATCTACCTGCACTAGCATCCCTTGAACATGCACATTCAAAATGTTCCAAAAAGCTGTAAGATTTAGCAGTTTCAAACTTTTATCACATCTAAAGCACCCTGGTGACATTTCTCAGGGAGAGTTAAAAAAGAGTAATAGCAGCAAGCAGAGGAAAACCCTAAACAGAAGGGGGGTAAAAAAAAAAGCACTTAAAAATATAGGATAGCAAACGCACATGATGAAAAGCAGGAAACAGATCTGAGAAGTGAAAATCATTGCAATATATTTGTAGAAGTCTTACCTTAAAAATGATAAAAGGGAAGGAAGGAAATTGGCCTAACATAAACACACCATGGTGTAAAGCAGCTCATGTAGCTTCTGACGTTAGCCCTCCATTATGGGGCTGATGCACTACAATGAGGATTACACAATACATGGTTTTCACCAGCAGCGCAGGTTCTGGGAAGGACCCTGCACTTCAGGAGGTTGAGTTTTGTCAGTTTTCCTGTTAAAAAGGGATAGATGATTACTGAAAACAGGGGGTGGGGAACAAAAAAAACCCAAGAAAACACCGCCACATCAGCAACCCTGAAGTTCTTTGCAAATATTTCTGTACTCTGCAAGCTACAGTTAAACTGAAATGTCATTTTGGTAACAGTACAAAATCCCATTCAATATCCATTAAACTCACCAATACTGCCATTGACTTCAGTGGCTTTGCATGAGGTTCAAATTTCTCCAAACAACTTTAATTTAAAAGTAAAGCCACATGACCTGGTAGGTGCTATCTCATTCTTCCCCACAGTCACACAAGAAAAAGTTTCTTCACCATCAGAAATTGTCCTACTTCTTCACAACTTTCAGTTCTCCTTTAACCTACTAAATCTCTTGTAACAAAGTACTTTGCACAAGCGCATTTATGAGCTGGAGACATTCTTATAAAGACACCCAGGATTTAGGGCATTGTTATTGACTTCAAGATGCAAGCTCCAATCCTGAGAAGTTTTCAGTGTCCTCTAAAATGTGAGTACTAGCCTTATTCCTCTTGATTAAATTTATGGAAAATTAAATTCTTTCCTGGGATATAGACCTAACAAATCCATTCCTTAGATTCCGTTTCCATTAATTTGGAACCTTAAGACCAGATGCAGAACTGATATTAAATATTAATTTGTTTCACTTTACAATAACATTTGTGTAATGATACATGTTCAGCTTTGGACTTTGTATTAGGAAGGCTAGTATTTTCATTTGGTTTTTCTTAATAAATTATGAAAACATCCTAGTGAACATACAAGATTCTTCCACATCTAAAGAAATGGATCTTAAGGGGAAAAAAGCTTAATCAAAATAATGTTTTGTACCGTTTCAAAAAGTAACTTTGACAAATACAACTATGAGGTGAATACAATAATCTAGGATGTTTACATTGATAAATCAATAATGGTTTTAATAATTCAGTAATCAACCAGACACTGCATTTACTTATTTTGGAAAAAGGGTAGATCTCTGAAGTCAAAGAGCAGAATTAGGCATTCAGCAGTCTCATTCTGATTAGCATTTAGTACTTGGTTGTTAATTTAATCATCCTTTTACAAATATACGCACATTCACCAGAAGAAGTTTCCACTATCATTCTAGTTAATCTGCAAAGAAAACAAGACTAATAAAATAGATCAATAATCTAGATGAATAAATATACAAGAACACCAAAGAAGAGATTTACGATGATTTGAAATCTGAACAAAAAGCATATCTGTACTCTCCCCTTTCAATTTTGCAGTGTAACAGGCTGAGAGTCACTGCAAAAGCTAGCTCTCTATTAATCCTGTGAGAAATCCGTAAACTGCTGATTCCTCTATATGGTACGTGTCCTTGTAGTGTGCTGACCTAGGCTGGGCACCAAGTATCCACCAAACGAGCTGTATCACTGCCCTCCTCAGATGGACGGGAGAGAAAATAAAACAAAAGGCTTGTGGGTCAAAAAAGAACAGGGAAAGATCACTCACTGATATAAGTCATGGGCAAACCAGACTCAACTTGGGAAATTAGTTTCATTACCAACTAAATCAGAGTAGGATAACAAGAAAATAAAAACTTAATTTGTAAAGACTTTTCCCCTACCACTCCCTTCTTCCCAGGCCCAACTTCACACTCGTGTCCTCCCCAGGGCTGCTCCACCATGGATCTCCATGGCCTGCAAGGAGACAGCCTGCCTCACCATGGGCTCCAAGGGGAATCTTCACGATCCAAGGGGATCTTCACGAAGGGAGCACCTTCTCCCATCCGTCTTCACTGACACTGGTATCTGCAGGGCTGTTTCTCTCATATATTCTCACTCCTCTCACCTGCTGCAATTCCTCCTGTGAAGTTTTCATTTCTCCTTTCTTAAGTACGTCATCCTAGATTTGCTACCATCATCGCTGAACAGCTCAGCCTTGACCAGCAGTGGGTCCATCTTTGAGCTGGCTAGGATTGACTTTAACACAGGGGAAGCTTTGAGCAGCTTCTCACAAAAGCTATCTCTGTAGGCCCTCCATCACCAAACATTGCCAAGCAAACAAAATACAGTCTCATTTTCCAAAATTAGATTAAAAACAATCTGGTTACACACCTGTGAGTATAAAACTGTCCATCAGGTTGGCAGTAGTATATATTAATTACCCAAATTCATCTTGGTGTTTTGCACAGGAATCACAGGGATGTCATGCTTTGTCAGGCTGCTTTGGTCTCACATGTGGAAATAAAAGCCATTCCAGAAAATGAACAATCAAGGTCAAAGAGCACAGGTGGGATAAACATGCTACATACAGAGAGATGCTTATATCTTGTCAATTTGTGTGTGCCCTGTGGAGAAAAATCAATCCTTTGTTCTTTTCAGACTACCATACTCCCAAAGCACCAGAGTCAGAGATTTGGAACCAGAGCTATTTTTCCCAACAATCGTCCTTCAAGTATTTTGAAAATAAGAGACCTCTATAAACAAACATGCTGACTATGTAAATTAGAAAAACAAATCTGTAAGGAGACTGAGTCCAACTATGAATGAGAACCCCTTCAGGAACAACAAATATAGCCAATGGCTGTGATTCTTAGAGCCGATAGAGATAGGAACTGGAATAACTCATGCTAAACCTGAACATACGATGCAGTTGGGAAGGGTACTAGTTATTGGATGTAAGCTCCAAAACACCAACCAGCAGTCCCTGCTGGAACATCCCTGTACAGAAATAGGGCAACTTTCCACAGCACTCTCCTGGTATTCCAAGCATTTCCACCCTATGGAGATCACAATTTGCTACAGTCACTCCTTCCCAAGGGTTGAAAAGTTTCAGTCAACAACAACAAACTTTTATGACCAATATAGCCAAATCATGGAAACGAGTAATAAGTACCAGTCTCAAAAACAATGCCACAGATGATGTGATGAAGGCTTCCAGATCAGATTGATATTCACTATAGTAAAAGCCCATCTTTCCCATATTCCTCTGCTTGGGTTTCTCTTTTACATGGCAATTTGTGATTCAAGGTGCACTGGAGTCCAAAAACGTATAAGTGTTTTTAATGGAAAAGCTGGAGTCTGCATTAATAACAGTTTAAACTTCATCTGGTTTTACTATATTGTCTAAAAAAAAACCAAAATACATGCTACTCTTGATTCAACTAAGTTCTGTTAACTGCTAATGTAACAAATGAAAATTTAAATCTGTCATGCTTATGTCACTTCAGGGTTTATTTGTCCTGAATATCATTATTTTCAACAAGCATGGTGACCACAATTTAACAGCAAGAGGATTAGTATAGTCTTAGTATTTACAAATTGTGGAAGCTAGAAGTATTTGCACACTTGCACGGTCTAAAAGATAAGATCCTTTCCAACCCTAACTATTCTATGATTCTATGATTCTATATGTTGTGAAGTGATTTATTTTCGCCAATCATAAAAAAAGAAAATGATGCTTTGCTAAAGATATTGGACTATGTTTAAAGATATTAGATTACATTTAGAAGAAATTCTGAAGTGTTAGGCCAGGAATTTACATTTGTTTATACATATATATATATAGTAAAATAAAAAAAATCCCAGAGTTAGTGCTAGTTATAAATATATTTTATTAAATCATGATCTTTTCATGGATGCATTATATTAAAAGTTTGGTTAAATTTTCAGAAATATTTTTCATTACAAATTAGCTACTCCTACTGAAATAAATCAGGAAACACCACAGCAAAAGTGACACTCAACATTCATGTATATCTGTGTACTAGTTTGCTAATAAAGGTTCTAAATTCAGAAATCAGTTCTCAAAAGGATTAGGCCCAGCAGTGGTTTAGTGTTTCTTTAGCTCCTTCCATTCATTCTACCCACACTCAAAGAGTAAGTACGATTGGCTTGGTCAGAAATGTAAAAACTGTATTTCTGTCTTCACTGAAATGGCAAAATTAGACTTCCTCTTCGAATCAAAGACAACATGCTCCTTTCAGTCTAGGTCACTTTACTGGAAGCTTGCTGAAATTACCAAACTGCAAAGTTCCCTAAGTGCTAATACATAACTTTAGGACAGCATAGCCTAGTAATTATTACATTTTTACAGCTTCTTCAACCTGTACCTTGTATTTCTACCTTGCTTGTTTTGTAAGAGCCTCTTACTTAAATAAACAATAGCACACATGTGTTTTGAGGACTTTTTAATGAGAATATATTAGTGTACAGTTTTCCCACATTCTCTCCTTTTTATGTGTAGGAATATATCAGTGTGTTGTCATTTCCCTGCTGCTTCTTATCTCTAGATGTTGCTGTTATGCCTACCTATTGTCAGAGATATGTATCATATTAGTAAGTACCTCATCATAGAGATATCAACATTTGCCTCTAATGCTGGAGCAGGCAGTACTGATTTCTGCATATGTACAGCATTACCATAAAGACTTAGCAGGAGATAGCTACTACCTCATACAAAGAGCCCTGTGGTTATGTAAAGTTTAAGCTAGAAACAGTCAAGATGCCAACAGCACCTTCCTCAGGAAAACATCAGAGGATTTATTCAGCCTATCAATCTTCCCCAAAAGAAACCCCTGCAAATTGTTTGAATTAAGTGTACTCTATTTTAAATAGATTGCCATAAACAATAAAAACAGGTTAGAAGGCAGTTAATTTATCAGAAATTTCCTAGGGTAAATATTAATCTAATGCCTATTTCCCAGGTAACAGGAAATTGTCAGTGTCATAACAAGCGGAGCTGCAGGAGCACAAAGAAATGCTGCTCATTGCAGGGGGCTGTGGTTTCTCATGCATTTAAGCTTTTCCTTATCTCTGCCTGCCCTCACACTAGCTTAGCTTTGCTACATTGTGCATTTGGAAATTGTGGCTCCTGTCTGCATCTCAGCTGTTTTTATGTCCCCTAGCCAATTTGGTCCTGAGTATGGCATAGGAGTTGAACAATGTGGCAAAGCTTTCCTTCCCAGACATGTGATGAAGACCATAAAGCCCCATATTTGTTTGTCACGTATGTGGCTGTGCAGAGCAAAAAAGAGCAGGCTGAATTTTTCAAAGCCTTTTCACTGCAATTTAACAAGTATTTCTAACAGGAAAACTCTGGATTAAATTTAAAACTACAAAACTTCCAAACTGGAGAACTTTGGAAACCAAAGTTTTTGTTTAGTCAAGCATGCATCTTCCAACAAGAAATAAATACACTGGCAAGCCCCTGAGCAGCGCTGCTGTACTGCCCTATACTGATGCCTGAGTTATAATGTAATTGTATCAGTGGTAAAAAAGCAAGACGGAAGAAGGTGGCAGCTGTCACATTAAGCACATAGGTTTACCTTGCACTGCATACTGGAAGAATATAGAATGAGGTGCAAATATAATATCTGCTTCAGTGCCTGCCTTTCACACAATGATAAGAAGAAAAAGACTGTTGGTCCACAGGAGAAATTCAGAAGTTTCAACAATGCTGTAAAAGACCACCCAGCTGCCACTGTGTTATGTGCATTTCTGGGATAGCTCTGGTATCACAGGCTGCTGCCGTTTGAATTTAGCTTGTACCCAACCTGCTGGCGCTGTCGCTCTCTAACAGAGATTCTGCCCTCTGATTTCCCTCATTCTGTTTATAAGCAATGAAGACCAGTATTAACACTGAAGATACATGTTTGTTTTTAGTGAGCATCATTACTGTTTACAGTGGCACATGGGCTGACCAATTTATTTGTCAAACTTCAGCCAAAAGACAAAGTTTCATCTGTCTTTGTGATGACACCTGGAGGCTCTATTAGAAATTATTGGCTCCTTATACCTATTCTGGACACTTTACCTTTTTCCACTTCTTCCAATGACTTTCCATTCCCACACTTGTTTCTAAACAGAGATTTGTAGGAGACTTCAGAAGGCAAAACATTAGCTATGTATTTCTTTAAAAACTCCTTCAACCTTGCCACTTCTGGCACACTGCTTCTCCCCCAACTTGCTAAATGGACTTGCTCAAATATCAAAAGCAGAGTCGTATTTCCTTTTTCAGTAAGACAGTTTGGGAAGAGCTATGCCAAATCTGCACTTCACTTGCTTAGAACTTGCCCCCCAGATATATCTTCAGATCATTTAATCATGCCACATACCTGCACTTTTTATTTGCACGAAGTCTGTGTAAGTTTAAAAGTGGGTTTGGTTTTCACTACTTTGATCTCTCAGTGAAAATCAGTCTGATCCTGAATGTCATGTTGGGTTTGCTCTTTGAATACACTGTTAACGCACAACACTGTCGAACTGCTGTGCTCTATTGGCAGAGCTTTATCAAAAGAGCATCTGCTCCCAGAAACTGGATTTACTTCTTAGTTAAGGAAAAAACATCCATATGGCTCTCCGTGAGTTTCAAAGAATTGTGTGTGGCAGTTCATAATAATCACTAACCTCCAGGTTTGAATGTTTTCAAAAATTCTATTGTTCCCTGCTTGTATTTGCAAACTCCAGTAAAATCTCAAAAAGATTCAAAATATTAATAGTCTGTTGAGAAATTGGTATTCACTTCCTTTCTTCTTTCATCCAATCTGCCCAAAAATATTTGGAAGAGTAATTGAGGTAGAAATAACTGGAATATCAATGTTCTCAATAATCTCCCATTATTTGCATTATTCCAGATCTAAGAGTGACAGAAGTTACAGGGATATGGAAATAAGTGAGATACATCACTACTTTTCCAATTATAAACATCAAATGCTGAAATACATTCACACTAATGTCTCTTTTGTCAATAGCAAGGCTTAGCCCGGTACCTTATCCTGTTAAGGTCCATGTATACCTCTGTGAAGCTATTCACATAGTAAAATCAAAAATGGAGAGAAATGTCACAAGGATGGACCATCCCTACTACATGATTTCTCATTTCAGTGGAGCTGAACTAAGAGATTGCTGCTGAAAACAGGTTGTATTCTTTTTATTTCTAACAAACCTGTTCTTTCCTCCTTGCTGTTTTCCTCTTTCTCAGCCTTCCCTGATCACTCAGAACAGGCTTCCTAGACAACTGTCATACCTGACATTAAAAATACTCCCTTTTTGTTCCTCCCCAGATTACTTTTTTGCCCATTTAGCAAGTTCTAAGCACACAATTAGATAACTGCCAAAGCTGGCAGAAGATAAGAAACACATAGCACAGTCTGGAGCAAAGAGAAGAGAAGAAATTAAGATGTTAGTGATCAGCAACTACAATCTGTTAATTTGGATCAAATCCTAACACAAACCCACAGCCTTGCAGCTCCTGGAATCTTCAGCTGTGGTTTTCCATCTGCTATGCTCAGTGACCTTATAGACTCCTGATAGCTCCTGCCCCCAAATATTCTGCTCTAAACAGATACAGCAGACAGCAGGCAGGAAGACAGACTACTCAAAACTCCTCCAACATTTCAGCTGTAGGATCAAGAGCAGGATTTGGTGCCTTTATTCTCAGATCAGCACCAAAATCTAAAGACATCCAGATCTGAAACTTCCAAGGCCTTCTGGTGCAAATTTTGCCATTATACAAGTCCTGGTAGTTTCTTGGTCTGAGTTTACTTCAGCAGCATGCAGATCCTCAGCTCAAGGTGTGAAAAAGTACGTAAGCAATGTCAAGTCCAAATATCAGCCAAATATTAGTTTATAACTGTACTCTTACTGTTCCAGTATCCTAATCAGCTAAGTATGATCAAAAAAATGGATCACAACAGAATAAATCACAACAAAAAAATCCAATTGTTCATAAAAATAAGTGTTAAAAATGTACCTTATTAGCACACTAAGATGTAGGTAGGTAAGCAATCTGGCTCATAGAAACCTAAAGCAAAAAGCAATCTTCAAGTCAGGGATCAGCCTGCTAAAAAGCCCATACACAGAGTAATAAATTTACGTGTACAAAAATAAGTGATACCAGACAGATTTCCTATATCATTCTCTCTTCAGAGAGTTTTACACCAAGAAAAGTAGAATATTTAATCATTAAATATAAAGATGCTATAAATCCTCAAATACAAAGCATGTGTATTGCTATTCAGCCATTGTTAAGAATGCAAAATTCACAATGCAGCACAGCAGCTGTTCTTTTCTTACGCAAACTTGTTTGGAACAATGGCCATTGCAAGTACAGAATCCTTTGCTTTAGGTTTGCACCTAAAGAAACCCTAAGGGAAGTCCCTCCCAAATACTCAGATAGTGGTACCATTTCCAGGGGACTTTTTTATAGGAGTGCACTAAAAGAACAGTTTGATCATGACTCAGCCCCTCCCTTCATGAAGGTTTAGTTAATTAAGCAGGTTTATTGGCTGCAGTCCAATTAGGAGCTCAGAGCTCAGCCTGAGAGCTCGGTAACATATCGGTATCCTTGACATACTTTGAAGAAAGTTCATACGTATTTTATTTTTTTTTTACTTATTTGAGAAACAATTTCATTCATTCCCTACTCACTGAACCAGAAGCGTGGCAGCTACCTCCAGTGATCACAAACCTAGTTTATCATCCCTTGTTAAGCCCTGCAGTAACCAGCCCACTGTGGCCTTAATACTATTTGTAGTACCACTCTAATACTGTATCACCAGTCACAGGGTTATGCTCATGCATCGCCTATGCTATACCATAGTGCAGTAACAGTTTTACAGTGGCCTATCTAAACCCAAAATTACCCATGCCTCCAAAACCGTAACCTTGGTGCTGGAACCAGCAGATCCTGCCAGAATAGAATTAGGCATACCTAGATGCTCCTTTTGGAAGCAATCCTGAAAATAACTAAATGATCTGTTCAAAAGTAGCTATCCAAACGTACACATTTATGCCAGATGAAAACCTTCATCCAGCCTACAATTAGACCACTGATCTCCACCAGACAGAGTTATGTGTAAATGAAATATCTAATATCACCACTTACAACTCAATCCATTATTACAGCTGGCATCTGAAAATGCCAGCAGTAATTATAAAGCCTGCAAACCCTACAAAAACTTGTGATTAGTAACAAAGGAACAAGAATTTCAGGTAAGGGCTCTACTCCCAACCAACCAACCAAACTTTCCAGACATTCTTGTGTGCGGTTTTAGTTTCACAAATAAACCTGAAAGCCCTGAAATTTGAGGGTTAAAATCTCAGTGTTAAGTCCTTTGTTGCTTTTGAATGAATTTATCAGTCTTTGCTAGCTCCCTGAAAACACTATATTGCTGTTTTTAAAAAATTTACAACTACCCTGGGAGAATGGAAACGTGAACTCTAAAAGGTCCAACAGGCTCATTAAAAATATTGGCTTTCTGGCGCACTACCAGCAAGAAAAAACACCACAAGTGAAAGATGTACAACATTTTCAGAATAACATTTCTTCCCCCTCTATTTTAGACCCTTAAACCTAAACAATAGGATATCTTCCCTGATGGGCACATGCAGAATAATCAGTTGAAAATCTCCAGCCTGTTCTTATGCAGCCATCCTCTACATTATGCTTTTATGATCAATATATTTCTTTGAACATATACCATTTTAATAACATCTCTCAGCTTATTAGTTTACTTGATGACCACAAAAAGCACATGAACATTTCCAACTTGTTAAATAGATTTTTTTTTTTAAAGTAGCCAAGAATAGAAGTATAGCCATAAAATAAGTTTGAGGTGAAAAAAGCAATGATTTCCTTCTTTTGTGATATTTATGCGTATTTGTACATAACAACCTGCATGCAAATTCTGAATCCACTCTACATTTTCCCCTTAACTGGACTAATAGGTTGATGTTACTAAATTTGCTGTGAGCAATGTATTACTATGAGAAAGCAGTAATTTCAGAGACCTATGAAAACCTGTTGTGAATAATTGTATTTTTTTCCATTTAGAAACACAAAGAAATTCATTTTGCCTGCTTAAAGTCAGATGAATAAAATTCTCCACTATAGTCTCCTTCTAAGTTTCATTTGCAGTGGTTTTGACAACTAGAAATAATTGCTCAGAATAAATTTTTTAATGGTTTATCTATTTGTTCTTTGTAAATTCCATATCATCAAATTGCAATTACATTTTGCAATAGCTAGTCTTCCATGGAGGGTTATATGAACACTTGGGCAACTGATTATGCGACACATTAAATTTCCTCTTAAAGTCCTGGGGCACATCATCACAATCATATGCTGTTGTTCCTGTCTTCTGACTGGATGACTTCACAGCACTCTGCTTTAATTCATTATAATTATTTCATTAAAAATCAATTTTTATTTTTTGCTCTAGCAAATCCCATACAAGTAGCTGCAACAGACAGACTCTGTGTATAATAGACAATTTTGCACTCACCCAGGTACTCATGATCTGTGAACAGCAGAGAAGCACAAGCAGACAGTCTTCTTTTCAGCTGTATGAACAGTTCATAACACATTTTTATGCTGTTCATCAGCCACATTTCTCCATTTATAGTTGCAGATTTTGTTCTCTAAGGATTTGGGCGTAGTCGCAGCATTCAAAGCTGCATTCCGTTTCAAATCAGAAAAAAAAAATAATTAAAGTTTAAAGGATGGGAAAATCTAAAGAACAGCAGCATGAAGCTGCCAAAGTTTCATTCTGCAAGATAATTAAATCTCTGTAACTTTCACAAAACTGAGTTAATGCATTTTGGTTCATGAAGCCAGGCTTGGGTACGGATCTGCGACAGTTCTTTTCAATCTGCTCCTTGTGAAACAGTATTCTTTTTCACACCACCCCTCTACCTGAGGTAGGAAAGCCTTTTCACCATAGTATTGGAATAGTCACCTCCATCCACACTGAGTACAGAGACATATGAAACCTGCAATTACTATGTCATAGGCATCATGACAAAAAGCAAAGCCCAGCAGGAAATCCAGCCAACAGATGGAATCAGGATGATGAAAAAAAGTAGTGACTGATAGATGGCTTTACTTACTAAAAACTTCAACTAAATTACAGAGTCCAGTTTGGACCAAATAAAGTGAAAAAAATCCATTTTTATTCTAATAATTAAAATTTAAAATGAGCGCCCCCCCTAATTATCTCAACCTTGTAGGAAGTCTATTTTTCATTTGAGATATCTTTCCAGAAAAAATATTTCTAGACAGCTCTCTCTATTTCTCAATCCTGTTTCTACTCACTGTTCTGCTTGCATTCCAATATGGGATTTCTCATTGTTGTCTTTGTTCCCTTTGAATTTGTGCTCTTAGTCCCAGCAATTTTAGCATTTTTAAGGATAAAGTTTTTAAACACCTCACATAAGGACCAACCCTCGTTATCTGGAATTTGGGTTGTAATTTTAAGAATATTTTCTGACATTTTCATCATAACACATTCTGCATTTTCATTTTGTACCCTTTTGAGTACAAAATTGGTGATTTTTTTCACCAATGCTGCCAATGCTTGAAGCCAAGCTTCCTTGTGTTGTTTCTACACATTCTTCACTTTCTCTCATTTTCAATTTATCTAACGTTGATGCGAATTTAATCCTGAGGTTACTGGTATTAGCACCACCTAAGTACTGTGTACTCCATAGACATCACCATCTAAAATAGAAAATGCAAACCACAGCAAAAGAGAGCCTGAAGAGATTGAGCTGACCAGATTTCTGCATTATCTGCTTATTGCTTTTCTTCCTCATACTCCTATAGTCTGCCAAGTATTTATAGCATTTCCTACTGAAACTTTTTGAGATCCTGACTGGGGAATGGAAAGACTGGAATTTATTGGTGCCCTTCAACCTAATGGAAACTCTAAAAAATCCCACTATGATTAACTATTGTAATTATATGTCTATTGCTCAATCCTCAAATCTTCTGGGGCATAAAATTAAACAATTTTATAGTATCTGTGCTTTTGAAGGCATCACAGAAGACCCTTCATGAAACAATCCCTTCTGCTGTTGTCTGCAGACAAAAGTGTGTAAAGGAAAAGAACAGACATCAGTAAATTGTTTATGGAAAGAAAAAAGCAACCCCCCCAAAAAAGCAACTAGCTGTACTGTCCCTAAGCCATAAAACTTGCATTTCAAAATTACTCTAGTAACAGCTTCACTAGATCCAAAGCACAGGGACAGTTTAGAGAATACTTTCTGCCTCCATTACACCCAAACCTCAAATATCATAAACTGCACGGCCACAACTAAGGCAGTTCATGTGGACAGGGAAGCTTGCTAGCCCTTTCTAGTGTGCCACTGGTACATAAATGCTGCAAAGGGAAGAGCAACAGTGTGGATCCAAGCCATTATCCCACAGCATCTTGTAAGACTCAGTAGGAAGCTTAATCATGAGAGCTAGGAAGAAATTGTACGTGGAACTACCTATGAGAGAGAAATTAATTTATCTGGAAACAAAAAGGAATACAAAGCTCATTTTCTTTAATGTTTTCCAGTAGAAAAAGCTGACAGAGTCGCTCAGAAGCAGTGGGAGAATGAACTGGATAAAAGGGTAAGTTAGTCCTCCAGTTGTGATGGGGGAAAGGAAATTTTTTCTGATGGAAGCCTCAAACTGTACCTCAAACCATACAAGCACTGGCTTGCAGAAGCTAGAACTTTGGGTACTGCTTGACACTCTAGTAATTATTTAACTTCAGATTCTTGTTCCTTCACAAACTTTAATCACAGCACCCATTTAAGCAACTGACCATACCATCATATTACCTAAAATTGTCCCCATCTGCCTTCTTGCCTCTTGTCATGAGAAGGCAAGAATAATAGACCCCAAAAGCAATGCTTTCCATGTTACTCACTTCAGTTCAACAGCCTAGAGCCACACATTTTACTGCTAATAGAATAATACCACATTGTGTGATTTTGAGGTGGACAAACTATTTGAAGTGAATAAACACTAATTGCAAGCACAGGAAGGATTTGGTTCATTAAAAAAAATCATAGCTTTTCAGCTCGAGTGAGTCAGAGGATGTATGTATGCACCCACCATAACCAAGGTCACGCTATTTCCAAAATTTTTAGCTCCATCTCATACAACACAATATTCTTTTCCCAAGTATGCCTAATCTGCAGGCAATCATTTTAACTTCTCCCCATGTTAATTTTCTCTTCCTGAAAGCTACTGAAAGATTTCTTGAACAAGTATCTGACTTCAATCTGAACAAACCATATGCTAGACCCTCAGGGTAGTCAAAGACTACAGCAGAGCTGCCTGAAAATTTACTAGATACTATAATCCACACAGCTGGGTTGCTGAAACCTGCAGATTATGCTAATTAAAAGGGACAGAGGAAGAGGTTGAGAAAAAACAAACTTGCTACAAACAGATTTTCAGTGTGAACATACTGGGTTTTTCTAACTAGAGAGAAGCTAAAATAAAAATAAATGTATCACTTTTATACAAAATAGATCCATCTTCTCAACTACATTTAAAGGATTTTTTGTTTCCCAAAGCTATTTTTCAGCTTTTGATAAACTGCAAGGCAATGCTTAAGGGGTCAAATCAGAGTCTGTGAGAGCCCAGAGTCTTATTTTGCTTAGGCTCCCTGCTAGCTTCCCCTATAAACAAGAGGTTCACCCGAACAAAAAAGTTTCAGTACTGTCAAGACCCACTTGTGCACTTGCAGAGTGTGGTTACAGTACAGCTAGCACATATATCTTTACTTAGGCTTCCTTCCCAGGAAATCAAGAAGGCTGCTTTGATATATCTGCACCAGCTACTAAGAAGGAGAAAAATGACTGCTACAGCTGAACCCAAGACAAATGTTTATAAAGCTGAAAGGATATTTCTGAACATAACATGCCTAATAGATTTATCTCTAGAGCTTTAGCATGTTTGTTTCAAATTTCAACCTTTTTCCTTAGAATTTATAATTTTTACTTCATAGGGTTAAGGCTTAAGAGATTTGATGAGGCTGCTAGCATCCTAACAGTGTGGATCTGCATAGCCTTAAACTGGAAGATGCTATACATCTCATAACCAGAAAAACACTTCTGCAAACTTCCCTGGCAAGCCTCACAAGCCAGGCTTCATTCCCTCTCCCTCGTCTTCCTAAATATGAAGGAGTTGTCAGCAGTCAAAGACACCTCTTTCTTCTATAATTACCAGCTTTTAACCAGCAATCTCATTGACTCCACAGCTCATACAGCTTCTAGAAAAGCATGGCCTGATACCCTGCAGTCTCAGAGTAGTTTTTATAGTGTTCTCTATGCCCCAGGTTATAAATACAGCACAGATTTCTTCATATGGCCAAATTACCCTGAAGCAAGCCTTAACATTACTTAAAGTAAAAGCACATATTGATACTTATTTCCTCTGTGTAAAAAAAAAGAGAGAATAAGCTACAGTAATAACCTAGAAGTCACAGGTAAAAAAAAAAAAAAAAAAAAAAGAAACAAAGAAAAAGCCGTGCTAGCTCTAGTTTCAGCCTACCTGCTGTCTATGGTTGTATGCATTAGCAAAACCTCTTCGTGGGCAGAACGTGTTTGAAGTCTCCAGATGAGGTGACCCAATTTCAGCATTCTTCCTGAAAGCTCCTCACTTCTCCCTACATCCAAAACCTATTTAAGCACCTTCCACTCCCCTAGCTAAAACAGATATGTCTCCACTTTCTTGGAGATGTAAGCATTTATTAAACCTCATGCCCTCTCCTACATATAACTGATTAAATCAAAAACTTCTTATTTAAGAGAAAGGTAAAAAAAACTTCTGTGTCTTCTATTTGTGATTCATTGTACCTGTTTCCATGTAATATATCTCCAGGCACTGAACTCGTATCTTACAATTTATATGTTATGAAAAAACATTAATATCTAATTGAAATACACGTTCTTTGGTTACAACCAAACTCCTGTCTAAGACCAGACATAGCTTCAGGATGACAGTATTTTCGTCGGTTTCTTTCTTTGCTTGTTTACTGGTGTAGGTTCCTGTGAAGCTCTCATACTCATACCATTGGTTTGAAAAGTCTTGCATTCCTCCCCATAAATGAATAGAAGATGATACATTTTTTGCACAACTATCTCATTAAACCCACACCCTAGTTCTCCTTCCCACTAAAATTCAGCCCAGCTATGCCTCTGATATATGGAACCAGGAACAATGTATGCAATCCAGAATTTGGATGCTTGGTTCAATTTTAGGGTACCCGGTACAAGAGAGACATGGAAAAATGAAGGGAGCTCAACAGAGGGTCACCAAGATAGTCAGGTTTGGAGCACTTTGACCTGTGAGGAGAAGCTGGGGAAGCTGGACTTGATCACCCCAGAGAAGAAAAAAGGCTTGAGGAATTTGTAACAGCAACCCCCAGTGACTATGAGGAGGGAATCGAGATGATAGAACCAGGTAATTGTGTGAGTCTCTGATCCTATAATTCAGTCATTAGAATGTCATCTTTCACTAGTTTCTCCTGACCACATTTCATTTTCCATTAGAGGAGGTATATGCCACTTTTCAAGCTGCAATTCTGTGTACTTTATGCCCACTTATGCTATCCTAACTTCATTTACTTTTACAGAAAACAATGTCACTATAGCATTGTAGTAGTAAAGTATTTGGAAGGCGATACATGAATATTCTTTTCCAAAATAGCACCAGGAAAAAAAGACTGAGCATATTATGTTTTGCAAGAAATGGGTATACTCACCTTTTCTGGTGCACACACAGACTTGTTAACACTCAAAATCACATTGAAGTCATTGTAAATTAATGCAGGATGATAGTTGATGTAATTGGAATAGGACAAATCTGGATGCAAAAACTTAAGGTAAAACAACCAAAGGTAAATATTTATTCAAACACGTAAAGAAATTCCAGCTGTTAACAATCTCCTTTTGGGAAGGGCAATTTTCAGTAATATATTACCTTGAGGTAAACTGTCAATAACTCCCTTTCGTGGTTACTAACCAGTAATTTGCCACTGGGAAGGCAAAGGCACAACCCAGTAACCCAAGCAAGTAATTTGTCACAAAACATCACAGACATTTTTACTAGATGCCAGCATGTAGTCTATTGACTTCATTATTTATGGGAGAGAGTCCCCACCAGAAGGAGCATCCAGGAAGATGCCGCATCTCAGACACTGCCCGGGACTGAGCAATTCCCAACAGTGCCATCTTGAGGTCAATCCAGTTCTCACACTTCGCAATTACAAAGTGGCACATTTCTCCAGATTACTCATGGTTGATTTAAGTCAACAGTGGCTTCCAGGAACATATCATTAGGAGGTCATTCTTCAGCAAATGCATGAAATCTGAAGAGGAACCCTCCGGTGAAACAATCTTTTATCACCTTCACCGCCCCAGAAAAATTCCTATTCATTAGGAAGACATCATAATCAGAAATGGTCTGTGCGGTGGAAAAATCAGAGGAAATCACAGAGATTGGGATTTTATGTTTCATTTTGCTTAAATAAATACCACATTGCCCTTATCCGTGGCAATCCTTTTTAAGCAAGTAAGACCAGGTCATCACAAGTGATTCAGAGCTTAAAAGTGAAGAGAAAAGCTTAATGGGATTTTGCTGTCTGCAATTCCCACTGACTTCAGTGTTCCTTAAAGACAAATGTTTGCTTAAATAGCTGCAAGAATGGATCTGGAAGATTCAAATAATAATTAAAAAATAATCAGAAAACAGGCATTTCCCCTTGTTAATGTTTAGCCTAAAGATTTGCATGATTACGTGCATAAGGCTAAGCACTCCTATACCTGTCCAGGACTGGGGTCATAATGAGAAAGCTCACATTAAAATAGTATTCTATTGAATGCAATTAACTTACAAAATACAACAAACCCCAGGAACAAAACATAATTATGACACTCATCTTTCACGAATCATATCCAAACACGCGAAAAACAAAAACCCTTAAGGATAAAATATAATCATTGCGCTCATTTTCTTACTTCAAAATATTCCTTCCATCTATAATGGCAAATTAAGCCTGGACAGAAATACAAATTAAAGCAAAATTACTTTCAATAATATCACTTAAGCCATTTTCCAAGTATTTTCCTCAGATGGTATTAATATTCTGTTCACACAAAAAAATTTTCCAGAAATCTTTAATTCTCAGATTTCCTATTTATCATTTTCAGTGCTCACATGTGTAGTCCTGCAGGACAACTACACTAATTAATGGTTTGCACCACTATGTATGCAACTAGAAGTTAATGAATATTGTCATCTCTACGTAGGATATCAATACCCAAAATATGAAGTTCTGTATGATTAGTAGAAGTACATTCTATCATCATAGTACTCAATTTTCATCTATTCTTTGACTAGATCAATATTTGAAACTGAAGAATTCCTGTTGCTGTATAAGTCTGCTCATTTTACCTAAAACCTCAGCCTGAGTATGTGCAATGCTATTGCTTTATTGCACGCTAGAATGAGACTCAAAAAATCACTCATTTGCAGTGCAGTGTGTTCAAGCTGTCAGAAAATACAAAGTAAATTAGACAAGGTCATACAACAGGACTTCAGTGGAAGATTATCACTTCTGGTTTTTTTCCTTGCACCATCTTGCTCTCTTTTTGCTAAAATTTATATCTCCCAAATCCTGGATTGCTCTTGCAAATGCTGAAATATTGAGGAGCCTCATCTGAAACTCTCAAAGTATTATGTAGCTCAACTGTCACTCAGAGCAAGGAGCCATGCTGAGTTTGCCTGCCCACCTGATAAACACTGAGTAGTCCCAATCAGTAGTGATTCAAACCAATGTCCCAGAAAAAGATTTGAGGCCTCGATTTTCATTTTAGGTCACCAGGAAATCTTAGTACCAGGAAATATTGTTCACAATGACCCTAGCTCCTCAGCAGTGACCTAAACAACTCTGTTCAGTAGAAGGCATTGCTGAAGCTCTAAAAGGAGCTGCATTTCATTAAGGCTAACTTAAAGTCAGTGGGAAGTGTCAGTCCTTAAAGGAAAGGGTCTTTCAGGATACTAGAGTCCTTCATGCATCTCCAGTAAGCTGCATTTAGATACTCTGTGTACTCTTTTCTGCTTGCCCTGGCTGTAGTACCAAGTAATTTTTGCTCACAAACTGCCTTCCTATCCAACGAGGAGAGGACTAATGTCCTCGGATGTTCCCTCCACAAATGAGCCATCCCAGCGCTTATCTCAGACCGCACATGACAAAGCTGATAAAGGGAGCCATCCATGAGCTGATTTCGAGGGGATGAAGAAAGGCCCATAGGCACACAAACCCTCCCTAACAGTCAGGTCAGCAGCACTCTGAGATCATGAAGCACACAGCATAGCTCCAATGAATGCTAAATTTGGTCCAATTTCACATTCTGAAAGCATCCATCTTAGAGATGTCTGTCTTCTGTTAAAGATGATTTTTCAAAAATTAAAGCACTGAGGTCAGAAAACTTTTTTGTTACGTGTGGAAAATGTACTGGCTTCTTCCAAAAAATTAAAAAGTCTTAAGACTGTGCCTTACCACTCTGCCACAAGAAAAGTTTGTGGCGTTTTCACTCTGAACTCCAGTGACACACAGAATGCTTATTTTTTATATATATTTAATTAACTGGATTTGAGTGATTTTTCAAACAGAAGTAAAATTACATTAGCCGAAATCAATGGGTGATGTGTTGAATGAGTGGATAGTTTGCAGCGTACACTATTGTTATACCAAAATGAAGTCTCTGTTTAGTAAATGAAGAGAGATCTACTTAATCCCAAACATATTTAATTAAAATAAGGTAATTGTTGTAGAGCTATATTTGAACAGACAATACAGTCGCAGCAATTATCTGTAATTATGCAGCTCCAATCACAGAATAATAGAGGTTTCAATGTCACTAAGCACAATAAGGATAATTACTCTTTCCATTATTCTGATAGGCACATAATTAGCAACTTTAGAAAAAAACTTCATGGGGATGTACTAGCCACACTTTAGCTATACGCTGATTGAGAATGATTAAGGTATTCAGTGCAAAAAGGAAAAGCAGCAGTCTTCAGTTAGTTCCAACCCAGCTGAATTGTCATATACTTCCCACAGAAATATCATTTATTCCATGGTCTCAGTAAAGGGACTCGATCACGCTTTATTAAAATCCAGTGCTACTGAACAGGACCTTAAAATAGTAGTATTTAGTAACACAACTGAAAAAGGCTTACACAAAAACCTCTCATGTGACAGAAGAGATCAAGATCCAGAAAAGCAGTGAAGCCAGGAATTCATTTGAACCTATAACTGGCTCTAAAAATGTAGAAGCAAACCAAGATTTTATCATGCACTTCCCTCTTTCTAATAAATCCATCACCCCTTCACTAATAGCAAAAAGAAGAGCCATGCAGTTTTCCCTGGAGGCCAATACTTTTTTGGCAATGCAAAATGAAGCGAAGAACACTTTTTATATTGAAGCAAGGCAATCTCAGCAAATGCTTGCTCAGTCGTCGTGCCATATAAAAGGGGCTGTACGTTAATCAAGACTACTGATTCTCATGGTGATTAGAGAGCATAGGGACGACCAAAATATCCCAAAGTGACTGTCTGCATCCATGCTGTGAAAAAATGCCCTCAATATGTCCAGAAGCAAAATTGCAATGGTATCTGCACACTACTGGTCAGACTTTGCTTATTACATAGTATAAAAATGTCTTCTTATATTAGGTTCTGTGACAATTACCCATTCCTTGAGTGGATTACCCACATCTACCTTGGAACTGGATACCAGTTGTTGGCTTTCAGTTTGTATTTCAATAACTGTACATTCTGCAGAATAAAGAAAAATCAGGATAGGAACTTCAGAATTTTATCTACGGTAAATATAATATACTTTTCCCCTATGTTTGTTCTGTATCTTGTTTCAGTATATCAGTGCTATTTGTGCACTTTTATCTAAGATGACTATTATTTTTCTTAACATTAGTGTTTCCTTTGTTTTGGGGCTTTTCTTTGTTTGGTTGGTTTGGTTTTTTGTTTGTTTTAGGGGGAGATGTTACCACAACAACTCTACTGATACACATTCTTCACTGATATGCTGGCACTTACGTTTTACTTCCATTTCCACAAAAATGTTGTGCTATTGCAGATGCTGCAATTTTCTTCCTTTTACTTTCTATGATTTTTTGCTTAATTCAGTTCTGAATTTTGAAGCAGTTTTCCCTTTTGAAGTAGACTCGAGTTCATTCTGTTATTGTTATTCATAGGATTCATCATAATATTGACTACCTTTGTATTTGCAAAAGTTACTACTCATATCTATTTTGCTGAATCATATAGATGGCTTTCAATGTCAACACTGTCTTTACCTTTCCCTGTGCCCCCGGGTGTGCAGTGTATGGACTATTTGGGGTTAAAAGAAAGCCCAAACAAAAACCAACAACAAAACAAAAACACACCACCATTTGTATTGCACCTCTCTATACCTTTTTTCTAGTCGAAACCCTGCCAGAGAAAAATGCAGCAACAGAGAGCCCTAGAGGCGCAGTTCTGCATTGCACTAACTCCCATGAATGCACACACTCACGGAGAATGCATGTCCTACCTTTTCTGTATCTCTAACATACAGAAAGCCTATAAAGCATGTCAGATATAAGCTGCAATTCTATAAGATTCATCACTTTGTTCAGTTACTGAATGCAGGTTCGTTTAGTTCTTTGAAAATGAATGAGGCAGAAGAGTGTTTGGAAAAGTGGATGGTAATGTTTGATGACTATAAAAAGGTCTATTCATTCATTGTTCATTCTTATTCCACAAGCAACAGACCCAATTCAATGAATATAAAGAAAAATGTCATTACAGTATATTCTGGACTAGCTCTGCAGTCTTCTAATTTTCCTAAAATTTTAGGAAATCCCAAAGTGCATAATACTCTTTCAGTTCAGATGAGGAGCATGTGGTTGCGGCAAGTGCATTCATTAAAATCTCTTTGATGTAAGCTTTAAGTGGTTAGCAGAAATAAAATCCTTATATTTTTTTAAGAAATCCCAAACTCATTATTATACACAATACAGGCATCATCAGGTACCACTGAAATTTATCTTACAAAGTACTGTTGAGCCATGTGGCAGAAGGTGGGTGAAGAGCTTGCGTGGAGGAGACTCTACAACACACCATGATCTGAGGCTGAAAACCACTCTACCATGTACTTGACCATCAACTATGACTTTTTCACAGAGCACATCCAGGTCAGGGCTAGAATCTTCCTTCTCCTAGTAAAGACCAGAGACTAAACTTGCTAAACCATAATCACTCAAATATAGGTCTGTTCCACAAGGACTGTTTTCTCTGGTCTTGAAGTTTTGTGGTCACTTCTGAACCAGAGCTTGTCTTTGTAATGGGGCAAGTCCCCAAGCAGTTGTATCCAAGTGACTGTCCCAGGGCAACTCTTTTGTACGATCCTGGTATCTCTGGCAGCCTCTTTCCCTGATGCACCTGAAGGACAACGGCTGCAGGAATACCTGTCAGCTCCCAAGCAATGCTTCCTCTTAGAAAGGATCAGGATGCCACAAGCACTCTTGTAATGAAGAGCTAAGTCAAAGGGCAAGGCCTTAATTACAAACATACAAGTGTTTAAATCTATCCTTGCCTTCAACCTCTCCTCCGAGCTGCTCAAATCATGTTCTTCCACAAAAAATACTTAGAGAAAAGCCACGCAGAGATCTTTCTTGTGGTATAGAAATGGTTTGTTACTCATTTTCACCCTATCTAAAGAGAAGGGCATATTTCTTAATATCTGGGAGGGGGGGGAGGGGGGGGGAAGGTGTCATTTTTTTTAAACCCTATTAAATTCTATATTAAACCGAAAGCTCCCCAACATGATAAGCAAGAATATTTAGAATTTCCTGAGATGGATGATGTGTGGGGAAGAAAAGACCAAAGGACCAAATTCTGGCCATCCTCAAATCTGTACTGAATGTGGGATCACACCAATGTGAATTGTCAGACTGTACTCCTGTTTAACTCATGTATCTGCATATTAAATTAACTTAAAACCATAATAAGCTTCTTAGCTACATTCTATTTTAAACACTGCACATCAATATAGGTATGGTGCACCATAGGAATCGGCACTCTGCAATGAGAATTATTTGACTGTTATTGATTATATCAGACCACACACAGATGCAGAAAAATAAAATAAAATAAAATAAAAATAAACCTGGTTCAGATAAGCAGCCACCTCAGCTAGATGGACCACACAAAGCATCATGTCTCTGCAACATCCCCTTTTACTTCTGGCAACTGCAAAACAGATGCTTATCATTAAAATAGCTCTCCTCAGCTGCTAAGGACAAGGTAAGTTTGCTAGGATTCTCCTCTGCCAGCCTCCTTCCACTCTGAGGTCAGCTCCAAAGAGGTAGGTGGATTTTTTCCTCCCCAGCTTTAACCACTCCTTTTCCTCAAAGCCCCTCTTTTCTTCTCTTCTTCCCCTCTAGAGCAGCTGCTGGCAGCCTCCAGAGGACACATCTTTCTCCTCAGACTGTCCTGCATTTCTATTAAACCTTTCCTACATTTCTTTCTGTTGGCTGCTCTCAGATTGCTAGCCCCCAAATTCCCAAATTGTGGGTCAGGCTAAAATACTATGAAACACCAACTACACAAAAATATCAGCTGTAGTCTGGGGATGTTTCCTGCTTGCCCTCAATGCACTTGCATAGTGCTTACAGAACTGCAACTCTCACAACTTTTTAGTGAGAACAGAAATCTTGGATACTGCTGTATTACCTTCAAGTCAAAGCTCCTGTGGGGAAATCAGATGCCTTGGGGGTTGATACAGCACCTATGCATAGTAAGAGATAGCCCCCATGCATACAGCACCTACAGGGCTGGCCCATCATTCAGTGAGAACAGCTTTGACCTGAACAAGACTCAAACTGGTCGCCTACCCATGAAAGACTCCACTAGGAGTTAAGGCAGAACACTGAAGCTGAAATTCCAGCTACCTGCCATCCTCTGACAGGCCTCAAAGGGACAGAGAGGGAACAGGTTCTCTGGCACTTTGTGTGTGAGTCTTCCCAGCTTTTGAAGGCCTCCCCTGATCGTCAGCACTGAACCTCATGAGCTTCCCCTATCATTTCAAGGAAGAGTGGACTGTTCTCATCCAAAAAGCACTGCTGGCCAGTAGTCAGTTATGGTTTCAGATGAAACAGTCCCCTAACTGATCTACCATTCTACCGTGTTAAAAAGGTTGGACAACCTCATGTCCATATTTACAAACAAGGTGCACATTGTGTGGGTTGGTTAAACAGTCCCAAATACTCAATGCCGAAAAAAACATAGAAAATAACCCCACCTTCAAGCAAATGAGCTTGAGAAAAGCTCAGTAATGGTCAGCTTGAAAGTTAGGAGGAGTGCCTAAAAATCTAACTAGTGTGGACACCTTCTCAACACATAAGCTCCAAAAAATGATTCATGTAAGTCTAATTACATGTGACACAGCTTGTATTTATCTAGTTAAAAATAAAAATGGGAAAGTAAAAAAAAAGAGCAAACTTTAAGTCAGTCTGACTATTTATGCTTTTGGGAATATATTCCTTACAAAAATTAGACTCTATAGTCATAACCAAAATTAATGCAGACAAATGGCTATATATATACATATATAAAAACAAAAGATTCTCGTAAGGAAAAGTAACTTATTTCCAGTAACTGAAGTCTTAGTTTTCATTCTGAAATTAAGGAAAAAAACAACTATTCAGATGTTTAATAATAACAGTAAGTAATGTCATGGCCAAACAGAAACAGAACTTTTTCTCTTTTTTCTGAAAAATGCCAAGAGAAATAAACATCTTTCTGGATAAGTAACAATCAACAGCAAACTGCAATGCTATTATGTTTTACAAAGGACAAGGTGGGATGTGTGGAAAGATTAGAACAACGAAATAAAGGCAGCTATAAAAAGCCCAGATACTGGACAGAAGAACAAGAAAAGGAAATGGCCTAGTGTTCTGCAAAAATGATTCAAATAAATCTGTACTTTGACAAATAGGAAAAGGAAAAAGAAAACATTCAGTAGAATCCAGTTATTTTTCTCTGCTGTTTCATTTGACAGCAATATCTAAGGTCATCTCTCATAAAAAATTACCCTAAATAGAAAGATTTTGCTTCTGTTTACACTGAGATTGGACAGTGATGTCGTTATAGTTTGTCCATATGGTGGACTCCTTTATCTTGTATGGTTCCACAGAAAGTAAAGTAATATATCTTTCTAACTGAAAAAATAAAAAAGGCTTGTATACCTATAACACCAATGAATGTTTTAAGTAGGGAAGACAGTTTTACTGGCTTATAAAAACTGAAACGGGAAGACAGCCGCAAAAAAACTCCACGAAACATTGCCAATGAGCTCATGTTATTCACAAGAATACAAAACTCTCAGGATACTAACTTCAAATCATCACCTTTATCTCCTACTGTACCATATTTTTGGCAAGGCTTGTGAGCAATGTTTCCATCTCTCAGAACACTCTGGTTCCCATAAGATACTGCCAGCCAGCTTGTTGAAAGAAAAGAGCCTTTACGACTTTAACTAGTTTTCAAAAGTTTCCATTAGTCTGCAAATAGAAATCACATAGTAGAGTGCTTTTACAAGCTGCATAAAGGCTGTTTTCACAAGAGTCTTCATACATATGTAATTGCATTAGACACACAGAATTAGTTTGAAAATTTTTTGGAATTTTTGTTTGTTTCTTCTTAAGAGAAAGGAGAAACATTTTAAAACTTTTTGAGGGGTAAGTGCTATTTGATTTTGGATTTACAGTACCGTTACCTGAGTTACGAAATACATAAAAGTTAGAAAGATCCTGGAGTAATCACCCTGAAAGTTTGCCTGCAGGTACAAAGTAACTTAACTGATAATTTCTGTGACATATTCAAGAAATTGAGCTCTGCACCTTTCTATTTTGTCCTTTCTCTGTGTCTTCATACACTGATGATGTCACTAATAGAGTCCATACTATCCATGCATCAGCCTCGTATAATGTAAGTTGTCATGCTCTGTACCGCATCAAGAGTAGGAACAAAGGTGCTGATCTCTGGCAAAAAAGTTCTTCTAGCCAAAATTCAGATCAGAGTGTTAACACTTATAATGAAGTGCCACCATTAGAATGAAAACACGTCGAGGTAATTGCCATAACAATAAGTAGGGTGAGACTATTTGATGTCCTCTTCATTACAAATCCAGTTGGCATCCATTCTAAGTGTCAGCATATTCTCAGAAAAAAAATTCTTTGATGTGCTAGTAGATGTCATAAGGGCCTTGTAATTTTATAGTACTTCTATTGCAATTCAACATTAATTATATTTCACATTGATGTACTGCAGAATGCTGCAATATGAAATGCTCACATTTTGTAAAGGAGAAAATTAAGCTCACTTTTGTCTGCTCTAGTCCCATTTTATCCTTGCTTATTGGAGTTCAGTACCAGAACTCTACTCTGCTTCTGTTATATTACCTTATCCATGAACATATGAAATGCAGCCCTTTCACACTGAAGAGAAAAAAAAACTTTGCTACACTTTAAAAAAAACAAGACAAAACAAAAAAAACCCACACTCACACCAAACCAGTAATATACTTTTCATCACCTCCATGTCATTTTAATATCTTTTCCTGCTTTTGAATTCTTACTGGGATCATAAAATACAAGTAGGCAGAAAAAAATGGAGCACGAGATTCCAGTCATTACAGGTAGAGGAACAATAAACATCCATAACAGCAGACTACTGGTGAGGGACTTTAAGTAATATGTAACTTCATGTATATCCTGACCTCTTCTCAGTTAGTATGACATTTGCTCAGATAACTCTAGTGTTTATTTTCCCATAGCTGCATTTATCACATGACCATAAGATAAAACAAAAAAAAAGACAAAAGGAAAAAATAAGAAAGGTTTTTGATCTTCTGTCATAGACAGCGATCCCTGCTGAACTGAACACAATTGGCATAGAACAAGGAAATTAAAAAGGGAATAGTGCAGTGGAAAATGCACATATATTTGTGAGAACAAATATTCTAAATATTCTATATCAGGACACTTTAAAAATCTTTTCCTGATTGGCAAACTTCATTGAGGGGAGTCTCATCTGTTCTCCACTTTTGGGAACTTCGGCTGACTGACTTCATTTCACCACTACACCAGGTGGCCTTTCTAGGGAGCCTGTGCGTATGTGAAAACCTTAGGTGCTTACAGTGGTTGGACAGGTATAAAACCCCAGTATGTTCTTTAAGTAATTTAGCTAAGCAGTCCTTTTGTCAAGTGTTTATGTCAACTGTGATGCTTCTTAAACAGAAGCTTAAAAAAAAAACCAAACAAAAACAATGCGAAGAAACAGAAGAAAAGCATAAAATAAGAAAGCTTGAACAAGAGATGAGCTTTAGGGCCACCCAGACTCCCTTAGACCACAAACCTATTCTTGTCCTCCCTTGCTGACTCTTTAAGTTGGCCTCTCTAGAGACTTTGTAGCAAATGAGAAGAACAGGTTAATGCCTTCTTTGTGCTCCCAAACACTCTTTCCAGAACAGACACGACTGGAAACAACTGTATGAGTCTTCAGTTCAAGAAAAGCTTTGGGAATATCAGACCAACAGTTTTAGAGTAGAACATCATGAGACACTGTTTGACTCTGTAGGAAGGTTGCCCATCCTAGACCAGAAGACTCGATCTCATCTCTATCAGTGAAATTGGGAAAACCTACACCTCCACATGCAATTGGTTACCTTAGGTTGCTAGTTGTGTCCACACTGAGGAATCAGTGGATATGATGACTTGTGGGAAACCCCGGCTACAGCTCCTAAGGCTGCTTAGGCAGAGAGCACCTACAGGGGCACTGTGCAATCTTTCATTGAGAACTCAGTTATTTGCCTATTTCCCTTCAACAGAAACCAGTCCTTTCTGTATAGGGTTTCAAAATTTTTATAAGCAACCACAGTCTCTATTCAACTTCCATGGGACTTGCAACCTTATGAATAAGTGCTGGAATCGTACTTCTTTACCAACTTCCTGGGAGAAGAGGTCTTGATTTTCTAAGGTCAAGTACTTAGGACCCTTTAAGATACATCACACTGATCAGATAAACACACAGACACACAACATTCTACCTCACTTTTGAATCTGTAAGGAAAAAAAAGAATGTGTAAAGCAGTATCTTGAAGGAAAATAAAAAATAAAACTACACCAGACGAGAAGAAAAAGGGAAGGATGAAAAAGGAAATAACAGTCAGGCTGATGCATTGACAGAGTTTTCTGTACCTCATGCATTTCTGCTTTTCAAGCAAAAGGCTTATACAGCAAGTTCCATCAGAGCCAAACATGAGCAGCTATGTCCTGAACTAAAGAAACACAGCTGCCTAGCCAAAAGTAATGACTTTATAAGCCATGTTTTCATCAAGCAGAAATTTAGTCATGTCATTTTCCAGCTAGAAGAGAGAATTAGCATGGAAGATATTCCTGCATTTTATACAAGCACACACTCCACAACAGTGTACCATATGCCTGAAAGCGTGAACCAGTGCCAAAAATACTGAATAAAAACTGGGGATATCTCTGGGGAAAAGACCCAGAACAGACAATACATAGCAGCTGTTTAACAGAAGTTTTTTGTACTCCAACTGTAAGAGGTGGGGCATTCCATATAAATCTTAGAAAGTACGAAAATGTTAAAGTTTAACCTTGAGGCTCCCATAGGAAAAATGGATAGGTAGGTGCTTGTAGTTTCCAGGCCACTTTCAAAGAGTATAGTCTACAGTTTCCCCATAAACATTTACTGCATCCAGGAAATATGATAAATACAACAAAGTGATTTTTTTTTATATACTATAAATAAGATTTCAATTCTCCTACAGTTAGTTACATCATTCCTGGACATGTTGCTGTTACTGTATACTTAAATATAGGGCTTTTGTACAAGACCCATGTTACTGCAACTTTATCAGACACCTATAAAAGTTTCATATTGAGTTATAAGAGTTTTGCTTTGTTTATAGGATGTACATTACATATTTCTAACAGGCAGTACAGGGCTTGAGAATAGGGACAGTGCTTGCATTCTCTATCCAACACTTTAGAATTGGCTGGCTAACATAAGAATGCTGCAGTCTGAAGGCTGAAAAGCCAAAAAAACCAAAATCTACAGCCTTTATTCCACAGACTACAAATATCAGCATTCCATGCACACAGCAAAAGCTTGTTATGCATGGATCAGTCATCAAATCCATAAAAATGTCTTCAATATTCTCCCTTTAACCTAAGAATTTCTTATGAAGTTTCAGAAACGATGACTGTGTCCTGGATCAGTACCAAGCTTTCTGAGCACAGCAGCCTGCCTTAAGCTGTGCATGCACAGACCCAGAGCACTCTGTGAAGGTGTAACAAGTCTCCTCTTCACTGCTCTCTCTGACCAAAATCAGATGCTGTAGTAGCAAAGCTCTTTACTGCAGTCAGAAATCATATGTAAATTAATAAAAAAGACTGATACTCTGTGGAGACAGTACTTTTGAAAGTTGCCTTCATAGCATGACAGTGTTAGAAGAAATGTTCTTTGCCAGGCTAGCCATCTGTGATACTGCAAAGGGGTACAATGCCACCGTATCAGCCCAGTTAAAATTTACTTGGCAGTTCAGTTGGGTTTAACATAGGTACTATTGTTAAGTTACCTAAAAAAAGAAAAAATAATCAATAGGATACAAACTGCAGAAGTCCTTCTTTTATGGCAACTTACACTCCTGAGTTACTTTGCATATAGTCAAACTAGCCTTGTCAAAATGTGTCACTGAGAATTTACAGTAAAAGTTCTGGTAATGTTAATCTTTGTCCCCTATTATCTTTAACAGCATTTTCAGAGGTGTTGCCCTAGGGAGCTGCACAAGTCCTGACATTTAAAAGTCAGCCATTTGACATTTGGAATTACTTAGAAGTACCCTAACAGCAGCTCAAAATAAAGGCTGTGTATGTGTGGGTGTGAAAGCATGCAAGCACACAGCTTTTCTTTGACATGCCTCTACCTTTATTAGTGCTGAGCTTTTTCCTAAGCCACAATATGTTTTGTACATCAAGTCCAACCACAGCCTTTATGCAAGTTCATATTCAAGACTTAACCTGTGGCAGGGAAAGAGTGCTATTGAAATGCTAGTTGTTTCAAAGTTATGTTATCTGCTGGCTTTTCAACTTCATTTGCTACACATACTGATATGTGAAAGCCCAGATTGCTAGACAGTCCACTGCAACATCCCCAGGACCCTGCAAAGCCTGTTCGGATAAAGCATTAACTCACTAGAGACTGGTCAGTTCTGGGCTTCCATTCTTTTTACTACATATCAAAAAATATGATTTTTAATACAAATAAAGTCACATAGTGGATTATTTGACAGAAATACACAGCTATGCCCATTGTACAGATCAGAAATTCAAGCCTCAGGTATATGTGATCTGTACAATAACACCAAGTAGATCAGAAAGAGAATGGAAAGAAAACTCGCTTTCTTTATTCTGACTAGTGTGATATTTAATGAATTATCTTGTCACTTTTGAGCTGCTCCAAGATTTACCACTGTCACTCCTTAGTATCCCAATTTAAAACATCCATTTTAAATAAATTTTATAAACACACAATTTTAACATGAAATTCATAGAATCATAGAATAGTTAGGGTTGGAAAGGACCTTAAGATCATCTAGTGCCAACCCCCCTGCCATGGGCAGGAACACCTACCACTAAACCATGCCACCCAAGGCTCTCTACAACACAGCCTTGAGCACCGCCAGCGATGGAGCATTCACAACTTCCCTGGGCAACTCATTCCAGTGCCTCACCACCGTTACAGTAAAGAATTTCTTCCTCATATCCAATCTAAACTTCCCCTGGTTAATTTTTTTTTTTTGAGGACACAAAGACTAATACACTTAACATTGTTTTCCAGACAGAAATCAGAGAGAACTGTCTAGCTTCAGGATTTAGGCTTCCCTTACCAGGAACTCAAAAATTAAGATTTTCCTTCCTTGCTTACCCCCAAGATTCCTTTAAGAGCCAACAGAATAAGTGCAAGGTCTCTAAACAGGATGACAATTTATACTGACAGATACTGAGTTATTCTTGTTTCTTAGCTTTAAAAAATGGGAACAACTGGAATGGCAATGATAACTTCACATTACATGAGATAAAGTGAACTATTTTGCTCACAGTTGCTCTTCATAGCGTAGACCACGATGCATCTTGTTTTGAAATCCTACTCATTTTAGATCAATATTAGAGCATTACCTAATATTGTTACATTAGGCAAAAAGCACTGCCATCACATTTTTGTTGGTACTGGACTTGAGATTCAAGGTAACCACAGAAAGAAAGTTCACATGTAGTAACCAACTTCATAGAGGGCATAAGTCAATCCCATGCTGAACTACAGATGTCACAGCTGGACTACTTTTGGTACCCAGATCAGTCAGGTCAAAGATACCTGGTTTAGTCTGCAGTTAACGCCATGCTGCAGACATATCCAAGTCCTCTTCCTGCACCTTCAGGCCTTTTTCAGCCACAGAGCATTGGCCATAGCAGACTACACAAAAGTACAGTTAGTTTAAAGGAAATTACAATGGCAGACCCTTTATCATGCTACAGGAACACAGAAAGGAGTTAGAGTTGTACCCTATGTGACCGTTATAGAAATACAGGTCAAGACTCAATTTCTGAATCCTTAATGAGAGAAAAAGGATCCTTTTTCTATTATTTTTTTACTGGTCATGTTAAAAACCATTGCCCCTGATTATTACATGAGACTGGGCTTTTTTCTCATTATTCCTGTGAGAAGAGATAAAAATAAAGCCTTCAGAAAAATGACAGTGCAATACGGCAACTGTACAGTGAATGCAGACATTTCCAAAACAAAAAAAAGATGAAGAACTACCTCATCCCTGTCCTCGCTATTTGCTGCTTTATCATAGCAAGAAGCACACAAAGAAAAATAGAGAACATTTTTAAACGACTATAATTCCCAACCCCAACTGAAGCAAGACCAGTATCATTAAACAATCCAAGAGGAAAAATATCCAGCTGCCATCAAACATCTTTTCAGCAACCTGAAAGTGAAGCTATTTAGAAGAATGAGAATAACTGACACTTCCCCATTGCTGTCCCTTGACTCATCTGTCTAGGTGAATCATGATTAAATAAATCCACGTATTCGCAATGGTCTTTTTTATAAGGCTATGAACAAACTGCGTTACCATACCATGGAGATTTCAGAATTACAACTAGACCAAAAATTTATTTCCAGTGTCCCATCTATTTTGCAAATCACTGCACCAAAACTCTGCAGCATCCCCTCAGATTCCTGCAGGACTCAGTTTTTCTGCTGTGCTTCAGTGAACAGTTAGCCAGCTGCACTTTTCTGCATCAGAATAAAATGATTGTGGAGAAAGCTTTCAAATAATCAAAATACAAAAATAATTTTTCCTTTCTCCTCCATTTTCTTTACATTCACTGACTGCCCCCAGTGCTTTCAGAAGCCATTATAAGTTCATCTCATTGCAGAAGTTAGGTTATGTAATGAAGCTACAGTGACTGTAGGAAGAAGTGCTTGAGTTTTTAGCTCACTGCCTCTCTCAGCTTCCACTTCTTCTTTTCCTCACATCTTTTCTGTTTTCTCTCAGACTAGAATATAAGCACCATACTTTATAGTATGTATTGAAAAGATACCAACTTATGCATATTGTGTATTAGAATGTCTTGAAGTAGTATTTTAACAAACTTATTTAGTGTTTCTTTCCAGGAGTGATGAAGCGAGACCAGTCCGCAGTAGAGATGACTTGTGCATTCACCTAGAGTGGCTGCTAGCAGCTCACCAAGAGTCTGGGGCTGGCTATATGCGTTTTATCAAAACCAGGAAATGCACCTGGTCTGTTTCTATAGGGTTGAAAATTTTAAGTTTAGGAAGATATTAAACACCCAGCCACACTTCTCAGGAGCATTCTGGTCAGAAGAAAGGCATAGCGCAAAGTATCACAGAAGAGCCAAGCTGGGTGTTCTTGAAAAAGCTGTTGCTGTGCTCACACAATGGAGGAATCCTTACACCCATCACTTCTATAAGAAGGCATCGTATCTTAATAAAGAGCCTTGCAAGAGAACAGGCACTTGGGAATAAGGCACAGCTAACAAAAATGTAAACAGATCCTACTTTGCAAAGAGCAGAGGAGACCAAAGCTGACATGTAGCCTGAGCCCATCATCCCCCAGGACTCTCTGTTCAGTCAGAGAAAAAAAAGCAGGAAGATATTCAGAAGAATACTAATCTAGATGTTCTCTCTTAATCAGATTTCTTGTTGGCAGCTTCGTTCAACCACTTAGTAAAAGAGAGTCCAGTCATTAGCCACCAATCTTTGTCTGGCCTGATCTAAAGTGTATTATTCTTTCTTCTTCTCATCATCTTTCTCTAGTATGCATCTTCCTTTTCCTTGTTTATTTAACAAATTTTTATCATTGCATTCTGACTTACTCTTCTGAGCACTTTGCACTTATATTTGTGTTTCAAATCAGTCCTGGTATGCTGGCAATCTCCATGTGCTCCTGAGAGCAAACAGCATGGTGAAATAACACTGTTAAGTGATGACACACACATTTAGAGTAAGCAGTGTTGGATGAGACTCTTACCACCTGGTTTTATCAATGAATAAGAAATCAGAATAGCAGTAACCAGCAAATTTCATTGGTATCACTAAGTTGTGCCTTGAGAATTAGCCCAGCTGTAGATGCTACACAGAAGTATGTAATTGGCCCTTACCTCAGGGAAATATATTAATTTAATTAGTACTGAACCCACATTCTTTTCATTAGCTACTACTAGCCACATGGGAAAAAGGCCTGCTGTGCACAGGTGTCTTGGACATCTCTTCATGCTTTCAGGACCTCTGTTTATGCCAGTGGGACAATCTATTAAAAGCAGGCAAGTGATTCAAATTAATTTTCTCTGGGCTAGAAGAACCATTTAGTTTAGTCTTGTGAGATAAAACAATAACTTGTAAGTACTGAAAACAGCTGAGGCTGCAGAAGTGGGGCAAAGAACTTCAGGGCTCTAATACAATTCTGCTTGAAAGAGCTTTGCTGGCTTTGATTTTACAGCTCCAATGTGTGAGAGAAAAAGGCTACAGCTTATTTATATGAGCCCCTTCTCTCCGTTCTACTGCAAATGGTTCCTCACCACTACCATCCTACTTCCAGCTTCCACGTTGGAAGCCAACATTTCCCAGAACACTTTTTTCCAACTCTGTCAATAAAGCCAACTCACTCCATACCTCTGCTACAAACACAGTAGAAAATAATATAAAGATTAAGAAATGTATGTCTGCAGTCACAGTTTCTACTAAAACCTCACTGTTCTCTGAATTTCAAAATTGAGCAAAGTATAAGAAAGCTTCCAAGGCAGAACTTATCACAGCTAGCCTGGTTCTCCACCACCACAGTCCCAAGGAGGAGTAGCTAATATCCTGACCTCAGGCCATGTCTCGCATATATCTTCAGTGCAAGTATGCAACAACTGCTTTCAAATCTGCAAAATCACAATGCACCCCAGTTCTATGCAGGCCTGTGTTCAGGCTTCAAAACATGTTCCTCATCTCCCAGAGAAGTCTCATTCTTTGAATAATAGTTCCGAAAAATTATCCTGATTTAAAGTCTGGTATCTTCTACAACTTGTAGCTCTTTTAGTGCCTCAAGCACAAATTCTCCTTCACTTCTGGATACATTACATCCTTTCAACTGATACCAAGAAGGTCAATGTTACATGAGAGAACTGTGGCTGAAAGCATTCAGAGAACAGTCCAGCTTGAGCTCAGCCCTTAAAGAGGAAGCCAGACATCAGACAAGTAAGCTCCAAGTGCCAAAAGGCACTGCAACAGAAAACCCATGCCAACAGTTCTTTAGTTTAGAGCAGCAATATTTTACCTTTGTGTTACTTTAAAAGCATACTTATCTCTTAAAAAAAAAAAGTGTCTGTACATACAGTTATTTTTTCATGATAAAAGATAAAAAGAAATTATAAATATATATATTTAACTGGAAAAACACTTTCTCATTGAGAGAAACTTCTTGGATAAAAATACTGATCAGCCTTGCCTCAACTTCCTGCTGCAGTAGATCCTAAAGGGCCAAGGAGGTGACCAGCTCCTACACAGAAAGCCCATTCAGTCTCATATTCATCCAAGGTGGTATCTCTGATCATGGCTTTCCCCACGCTCCCTGTTCATTACCCTCTTCTACACTCATTCCTTTCTCAAGGAACGGAACACTACTGGGAGAGAAAGCCTTCAAGAGTCCCCCAGAAGATTATCATATCACAAACTGTGGCACAGAACCCAGATACTCACAGTTCCACTGCAGTTGCTGCTTAAGAGACTTCCTGGCTTCCAAAGTTTGGTTTTGCAATCCTTTTAGTGATTTTATTAACAAATACTCATTTATTAGAAAGAGCTAAGCTAAACAAGGAAGTTATCCTGTGTGCTGAAAAATAAACTTTCACAACAATGATGCCTCTTCATACTAGGCTTTAGCATTAACCTTTTCCCTATCCCACTTTTCTGTTAGGGTTTCAGAGTCCATTCTTAAATGTTGAGGCTTCACGTTCCCCATTGAGTGTAAATGAGGGCCATGAAGGCATGTCAGTTTGAAATGTGTGTGGCCTTGATTTACATTTATAGGACTTATAGGAAAGAGTGGTGAAATATATGCCAGTGTTTTCTGTTTTCTAGACTAGAAACCAAGCAGAGATAACCTTCATGAAACATTACAGCACTTAAGGCAAATACGCTGAGGTAGGGCACCGAATTCTGACCTCCTTTTGTACTGACTTCTTCACGCCTCTTTTTTCCCTTTATCAAGACATGTCATTGTAAAAATACCATAATAAGAAAAACTTTTCACATAATATTGTTCTGAAAAGTCACCTTTTTCATATTACTGTACAGTTGCCATAACAACTTGATGCAACATCTCATTTAATAATAACTCTCTGCATCCTCTTTAGTATTTTAGTTGTCATGACAACAGCATGCATTTTATTTCAGACCTATTTCCCAGCACTCTTAGATGTGTTTTGGTTGCTTTGAATGAAATCGGACTCAGCCTTCCACTAGAAAGATCAGACAGAAATCTGATGCAGTGTCGAGGAAGAAAGCATCTTTATGGAAAAATGTTCTAAAGCTCCTGCATAACACATAACTATGCTTTTTCCTAATGTACATACGATTACTTTATGAAAAAGCTCAATGCAAATACAATGTTCAAGAATGGAAGGCACAGAATGAAGCTATATAAACGTCAAAAATTCTGTCTAAAAATAAGCAATAGCAATTAATAAAAAGAGAGAGAGAACAGAGTTTTTTATGCTAAGGTATGTATACTTTCAATGTGTAGCTTATAGTGAAATCCTGCCTTCAACCTCTGCTGATTTACAGCTAGGTCAGATATTTACATTAGATTGAAGAGCCATCAAAGCACAATAACACTGTGCACTCAAATATAACAGTAACCTAGAATAATTTTGAGCTTCAACAAAAAAAAAAATGCTGTGGCAATCTGATATTGATCTAAGCTATATGCCAGAGTGGAGATTTACACTATTTTTTGTTATGAGGTGGTTGTCATGAAATAGTGAGCTAATGTGTAAAAAATTACCCAGCCAGTAACTCTATTGCTGTTAAATGTCCAAAGAAAGTTTACAAATTATAACCAGAGATTTCTACTTTACAGTATCACAAGCAGTAAATTCACATTGCTCACATGGAATAGACAGACATTTCATGAAGTTCACCATGGAAATAACTGCTCATAGAGATGTCAGGCCAAAGACCAAATGAGTTCTTGTCTTTTTCCCTTTTTTTCATTCCTCCTCCAATGACACCAACACAAACTTTGTTACTGGGAACCTAAGCATTTCCTTCTGAAAGGAGCGTTACTACCTCATCACTTGAAGTGCAGACTGCAGAGATCTTACCATGCTTCGCTTTTTGCAGCTGTCTGAATTGTAAAAAGTTTATGAGCTGTGAAAATTAAAGATCATCCCAAAAAAGATTTCCAACCACGTCGTATTACACATCAGAACACGCTTTACACATGTGCAGTCATCTACAAATGTTTTCTCAATGACAGGAAATGTTTTTCCTTTCCCCGAATATTTCAAGGTTCTGTTCCCGCAATGTGAAATTTGGAGTGATCCACAGTGTAACTTGGTTTGTAGGGTACAAGAGCTGTAACGGTACGAAAGGTGAGACACATATGTGTAGTTAGGGAAATAGAGGTTTGGTTTTTAAAGATATGTATCTTAATTTCCATTTTATTGCTTCTGTGGATTGTTATCATGTGTGCTGTATGCAGGTGCAGCTTGACTCTCTCATTAACATTGTCTTAAGTTCTAATAAATGCTATTATCTGGTCATCCTACTCCAGATCTGATGTTTCTTTCCAAACATCCTACTCCAAATGTACATAGCAGAATAAATAAAAAAAAAATAAAAAAAAAGGGGGGGGGGTGGGAGAAAAAAGGGATTGTCTGATTTTTAGAAATATGGAGAAAAAATTATTTGCAACAAAAATGCAGAGAAGACTAGAACACACATAAAAGGAAGGCATGGAAAGCAATGTACAGATCAGATACCTTAATCTTTTTCTTAGCACAAAAACGAAGCAGAAATCAACAAAAATTAAAACAATGCTTTGTCACTATTATTGATGAACTTAGCATACTTAAAATTAAGAAATTTAGTGAAGGAAACAGCTGCAATCACCTAAACAAGATGCAATAAAAGAATTATAGGTCCTTGTGTTCTACTTTTAACTGCAAACCATGTGAGACTGGAAATTTCTTACTGGTAGAAATTCCCACAGACATTTACCAGCTTACAGACAGACAGACACATAAAAAAACATGGCAACAGAGAGTGATAGGATGAGAAAGTTGGGGCTGTTCAGCCTGGAGAAGAGAAGGCTGCATGGAGACCTCATAGCAGCCTTCCAGTATCTGAAGGGGGCCTATAGGGATGCTGGGGAGGGGCTCTTCATGAGGGACTGTAGTGAGAGGACAAGGGGTAACGGGTTCAAACTTAAACAGGGGAAGTTTAGATTGGATATGAGGAAGAAGTTTTTTACTGTAGGGGTGGTGAGGCACTGGAATGGGTTGCCCAGGGAAGTTGCGAATGCTCCATCCTTGGCGGTGTTCAAGGCCAGGTTGGACAGAGCTTTGGGTTTACATGGATTTTACTAGCATTAATTAATTATTTTTCAAATACACCTGGAGAACATTTAGGAATTAGAAGAAAACCTGCAACACCTACTAACAGAAGTACTGGAATTCTGCTACAGCTAGGTTTGCAGGACCTGGCCTCTTAGACCAGCCAGCTCTGAAACTGGCTTTTAAAAGTACCTGACAACAGCTTCTTGCATTGCTTTTATGTTGCTAGCCTGTTGACTGAACCATACCAGATGCTGGAGAAGGGAATTTACTTATTGCTAGCTGTAATTCAGCTTATTTCACTGCATAAGAAACAGAACTGAGAAAACATTAGGAAAGCCAAAACAAAAATAAAAAAAAATAAATGAAAGAGGCAAACCCAGCTGCTGAGGTGAACAGCTCGAGAGAGGAGCCTTCAGCACCTGAGCGGGGCGTCCAGGAGCCTCAACTCAGAGCAGCAACAGCCACGAAGGGAGCCTCAAGCCCTCGACGGGACTTCCCAGGAGCCAGCAGCTCCGCTGACCGAGGAGCTGACTCACAGGGGTGGAGCCAGGAGGAGCGGCCCCACCCTGACCGGATGAAAACATGCCCAGGGACGCGGGGAGGTGAGGCAGTTCCCGTGGGCAGGCGAGTGGGATGGGGAGGCCTCGCCGTATGACCAGGGTCAGGTCTGGGAGCTCTGCTCTGGCTGCCCCGGCAGAGGCCAATGTGGGGCACCCAGACACAGCCGATGAGAGGGGAGGCTGCAGTGCAGAGCTCGGGGTGTAGGGAGCGCCTGCACTGCTCTCCTGAGGGGAGGGCTGCACTCGGTGCTCCCTGGGGGAGCTCCTCCTGCAGCAGGGGCTGAGCTGCGGGACGCTGTCAATAGGCTGGAAGGTGTCAGGGAAGCTGAGAGGAAGCAGCACTGCTTGCTCCAGGACCAGGCTGTGCAGGGGCCTCAAGCGGCCCTTGTGGCTCATGGAAGAAAGAAGGAGGCCGCTAACCCAGGAAGCTGGGAAACAGTAACAGAAAAAACAACAAAAAAAGGAGGAAGAGGACAATTAAAAGCAGGGGGCTTCCTCCTAAATCTGATGTCCCCACCCAGAACCGCTTTGCTGTCCTGCAGGAAGCTGATGAGGAACCACACTCCCACCAGGAACAACTGGCTGGTGCACCGGTAAAGAAAATCAGTACTGGTGCTGCCAGGGAAAAGCAGCAGACCACAGTAGTAGGGGTCTCTACTCTGAAAGGCACAGAGTCATCCATCTGTCGGCCTGGCCCAGGCTCAAGGGAGGTGTGTTGCTTAGCAGGGGCTCGGATCAGGGATGTTGCAGAGAGGCTGCCTGCTCTAGTCGGTCCCACTGAACTGTTACCCACTTCTACTGATCCATGTGGGTGCTACTGATATAGATAGCAGTAGCCTGGAGAACATAAAGAAGAACTACAGAGCTCTGGGAGAGGTGGTTAGAGGCTCTGGAGCTCAGATTGTCTTTTCATCAATTCTCCAGGATAGAGGGCAGGACCTTAAAAAGGCAAGGAGGATTGGCCAGGTTAATAAATGGTTAGGAAGGTGGTGCCATAGTCAGGGGTTTGGGTACCTTGAACATGGGACTCAGTTTAGTAGGCCAGGTCTACTGGGGGCTGGTGGAGCTGGTCTGACAAAGGAAGGGAAGAGTGGATTTGGTAGGAGGCTTGCCAGGCTGGTCAAGGATGCTTTAAACTAGATGTGTTGGGGGAGGGGGGCATCGTTACGTCCAAACATACCCAATCACTAACCAGCACCTATAATAACTGCTCAGAGCAATGTAGGGATACTCCAGCTGCTCCAGCCAATGAGCCGGCTTCAATTGGAGTTCAGCTCAAATCCCTCTATACAAATGCCCATGGAAAACAAACAAGAGAATTAGAGATGTGTGCATGTCTACAGGGCTATGATATCATAGGCATCACAGAAACATGGTGGGATGGCTCCTATGACTGGTGTGTTGGAATGGAAGCTTACAGGGTCCTTAGGAAAGACAGGCCCAGCAGGCGGGGAGGTGGAGTTGCTGTTTATGTTAGGGATAGGCTGGAGAGTATGGAACTCTGTCTGGGGACAGGTGAGCACCCCTTACTCTCATGGGGGACTTCAACCACCCTGCTATCTGTTGGAGGGATGGTAAGGCCCAACACAAGCAATCCAGGAGGTTCCTTCATTGTGTGGAAGACAACTTCCTTCTGCAATAATAGAGGAGCCAACAAGGAGAGGTGCCATGCTTGACCTTGTGCTTACCAACAGGGAAGGGCTGGTTGGAAATGTGATGCTCCAAGGCAGCCTTGATTGCAACAATCATGAAATGGTTGAATTTGAGATCCTCAGGACAGTGAGAAGAGCATGCAGCAAGCTCACTGCCCTGGACTTCAAGAGAGCAGACTTTGGCCTCTTCAAGAACCTGCTCAGTAAGGTTCCATGGGATATAGCCCGAGAGAGCAGGGGGGCCCAGAACTGTTGGTTGATATTCAAGGGTCACCTGCTGCAAGCTCAGGAGTGTTGCATCCCAACTAGAAGGAAGTGCAGCAGGAGGGCCAGGAGACCTCCTTGGATGGATAAGGAGCTGCTGAGGAAACTTTAAAGGAGGAAAGAGGCTTATAAAGGATAGAAGCAAGGACAGGCGGCCTGGGAAGAATACAGGGATGTTGTCTGGGAAGCTAGGGACCAGGTTAGGAAAGCTAAAGCCCACTTAGAATTAAACTTGGCTAGGGATGTTAAGGATAACAGGAAGGGATTCTATAGGTACATTGCAAATAAAAGACAGATTATGGACAACGTGGGCCCTCTCCGGAAGCTATCAGGAAAACTGGCTACCCTGGATTTGGAGAAGGCTGAGGTTCCTAATGACTTCTTTGCCTCGGTTTTCACTAGCAAATGCTCTGACCACACCACCCAAGTCTTGGAAAGCAGATGCAGGGACTGTGAGAATGAAGACCCTGGGCCCACTGTAGGAGAGGATCTGGTTCGAGACCATCTTAGGAACCTGAACATACACAAGTCCATGGGACCTGATGAAATCCATCCACAGGTCCTGAAGGAGCTGCAAATGAAGTTGCTAAGCCACTGTCCATCCTATTTGAAAAATCATGGCAGTCAGGTGAAGTTCCTGACGACTGGAAAAAGGGAAATATAACCCCCATTTTCAAGAAGGGAAAATGGATGAGCCGGGGAACTACAGAGCAGTCAGCCTCACCTCTGTGCCTGGCAAAATCTTGGAGCAGATTCTCCTGGAAGGCATGCTGAGGCCCATGAAAAACAACAAGGTGCTTGGTGACAGCCAGCATGGCTTCACTAAGGGGAAATCCTGCCTGACCAATCTGGTGGCCTCCTGTGATGGGGCTACAGAACTGATGGACAGGGGTAGAGCAGTTGATGTCATCTACCTGAACTTGCGCAAAGCGTTCGACACTGTCCCACATGACATGCTTGTCTCTAAATTGGAGAGACATCAATTTGATAGGTGGACCACTTGGTGGATAAAGAACTGGCTGGATGGCCACACACACAGAGTTGTGGTGAATGGCTCAATGTCCAGCTGGAGACCATTAACGAGTGGTGTCCCTCAAGGGTCAGTGTTGAGACCGGTCTTGTTCAACATCTTTGTGGCTGACACGGACAGCGGGATTGAGTGCACCCTCAGCAAGTTTGCTGATGACACCAAGCTGTGTGGTTCGGTTGATATGCTGGAGGGAAGGAATGCCATCCAGAGGGACCTTGACACACTTGTGAGGTGGGCTGATGCCAACCTGATGAAGTTTAGCCATGCCAAGTGCAAGGTCCTACACCTAGGTCGGAGCAATCCCAGGCACAGCTCTAGGTTGGTCAGAGAAGAGATTCAGAGCAGCACTGTGTAGAAGGACTTGGGAGTGTAAGTTGACGAGAAGATAAACATGAGCTGGCTTCAGTGTGTGCTCACAGCCCAGAAAGCCAACCGTATCCTGGGCCGCATCCAAAGGAGCATGACCAGCAGGTCGAGGGAGGTGACCCTGCCCCTCTGCTCTGCTCTACTGAGACCTCACTTGGAGTATTGTGTGCAGTTCTGGTGTCCTCCACATAAAAAGGACATGGAACTGTTGGAACAAGTCCAGAGGAGGGCCATGAGGATGATCAGGGGACTGGAGCACCTCCCGTATGAAGACAGGCTGAGAAAGTTGGGGCTGTTCAGCCTGGAGAAGAGAAGGCTGCATGGAGACCTCAGAGGAGCCTTCCAATATCTGAAGGGGGCCCATAGGGATGCTGGGCAGGGACTCCTCATGAGGGAATGTAGTGAGAGGACAAGGGGTAATGGGTTCACACTTAAATAGGGGAAGTTTAGATTGGATATGAAGAAGAAATTCTTTACTGTAAGGGTGGTGAGGCACTGGAATGGGTTGCCCAGGGAAGTTGTGCATGCTCCATCGCTGGCGGTGTTCAAGGCTGTGTTGTAGAGAGCCTTGGGTGGCATGGTTTAGTGGGAGGTGTCCCTGCCTATGGCAGGGGGGGTTGGAACTGGATGATCTTAAGGTCCTTTCCAATTCTAACTATTCTATGATACTATGAAATTTGGAAAATCTCCATTATTCATAAGCATTTACATGCATCTGTACCTGTGAATGCTTTCTGCATGTGGAAATAACAGACAGAACAACATGTCTAATAATAAAGGATAACATTCCTGACCTCTAGTTCACTTTTAAGTGCTTATTATCAGAACTGATACAAAGCAAATGAAGGGGAGAGGGACAATGAGGAATAAGTCCAATATAAGAAATCAATTGATAAGAGTCAAATATAAGAGATCAATTGGTAAGAGTCTTCACCAATTTCAATCTTTGGATATGAAGTATAACACTGGACAGCCAGTACCTAGCCCAGCTTAGAGGAGAAACAAAAGACAAAATAAGCCAGTGAAGTATCTCAAGGAAGCAGCTTCTGCAGCTTCCTAACCTTTGCAGACGTAGTCGGTACCCAACATGTCTTAAGGGGCTGCCTACAGATTTGCTGGACCCCTCTATATTTCATCAGTCACAATAAGCTCCAGCATGACAGTTTGGCAGGTAGAGATGGCTGGAATGCACCAGTGATGCAGCAGTAACCTTTATGTTTCCAATTCTACTCGACACCTACATCTCACTGGGGTATACCTCAGTGACAAGCTGCCTGTTTAGCCAGTCTTTGTGCAGCTTTTTGCTGTGCCAGCAGCACACAATGAACCCAGGAGGTGCCAGAGACTGTCCCATAAGGCAGTTTCTCAGTAATGCTGTTTTACAGCTGCTCAACTGAACTGCCAGGGAAATGAAAGGCCACAGTTCTACTCCCACTCAACCAGAATAAAACTAAACCAGTAATTGCAAAGGCCGGTAAGTTCAGGTGATGGCAAGACATGACTTTGATAAAGAAAGGCAGGCATTAGCGTATATAAGAAAAAAGAAGAGGGGCACTTTATGCCTGAGGAAGTAATATGAAGGAAAAAAGTCTATGTGGGACAGAGTTCATGTCATATCAGCCCCTGTCAATGACTCCCAAAGGTGAGAACAGGAAATACAAATACGAACAAGGAGTAACAAAGAGATTTTCTGAGTCCTATCCCAGCATCTCCTCCTGTGTATGTTATGCAGCAAACTCCCATAATTTCCAGGCAATGTCCACTGCAGTATCTTTGTCAATCATAATGAACTAAAAAACACAGCTCCTGGTCACATCTTTCCCCAGACAGCTAAGAAAATAACATACTTTTTTAGAGTGATACAAATCTTTCTGGCCAATTTGCATACAGTTTTTGTAATAACGCAGAACACCTTTGCATCCTCTTACAACTATTTCCATGAAAAACAATGGCCCATGCTTGAGATGAGCAGAACCAACATTCTTATTATGCAGAATCACATTCTGTGTCATGGCAACTGGGAATTTAATATCATAGTACTGCCTTTTGCCAATGAACTGATTGGTTGCTTTGGTAGCATCATTAATTAAACCATTGACAGAACTGTAATTAAATTTACATGATCACAATTTACCATTCACAAATATCAAGCAATTTACTTCAGACAATTGCCAATTAGCTGGTTTTTAAAGAAACACCCTCCAGAGACATGATTTGCAAGTTCAGTTGTTAATCTAATTAAAGTATAAACAGTACTATGATTACTTCCCCCAGTGTTATATGGTCTAACAGGTCATGGCTGCCCTTCGGACATCTGGGAGTCCTCACTGTTTACCTCTAAATAGATATGAGGGAGGAAGTTCAAACTACTGCTGTCAGTTCCATCTCCTTTAGAAAAGCAAAATCTATCCCCACTTTTATATCCAGTCCGTAGCATATTTTCTGTAAATACCGCGAGACTTATGGGGAAATGGATGTAACCTTGCTGACCGTACAGCGACTCACGGGTAGTATTCTGTTCAACGTTTATTTTTTACCCTAAGTCAAACAGAAATTATACTGAAATTTTATAAAACTTCAGGTTATACGGCAGATTTTTTTCAAAAGTTAAAAGATTTCTATCTCAGAATAATGAGCTTTACTGCTTTCTCCTCCAGCTTTCATTTTTGGCGATTTTGTTCATTTATAGGATCTCTGGGGAGATTCCAGAACCATTCTTTCAGCAATATATCTAAAAACGTAACCTATACTTGGATTTATACTTGCTCTTTAGAAGGTTTTCCCATATTTAACTAAGCCGTTTATATTTTAAACTGTTTAAAAAATCATTACTAATTTTATTTAACCCAGAACAAGTAAGCTTAGAGAATAAAAACGTCTCTTTCATACAGTGAACCAGCATGACTGGCAAAATTTTCTGCCAAGTGCAAGAGACCTCAGAATCCTGGACCAGGCAGACAACAGACACGTCTAATAGCAGGTCAACACCCTGGACACTAGCACTATTTTGTATTTACCTGAGTGTGCTAGGCAATATCACAAGCAGAAGAAAAGGGCTGTAAATGAAGTTTACCTACCCCATGAGAACTTGAAGAATTAGACTCATTTTGTGATTTTTATGGAAAAGAGGAAGTTAAAGAATGGGACAGTTTTGTTACCCAAAGAAATACTTGCAAGGATGGAAGCTGGATCAGACCCAGAGAACTCAAAGACCTATTCCACAATCTGACCTCTTAATTTTTTTCTGTATAATTTCCAAATATTTACAGCACTCATCCAGTTTACATCTCCTGTTGAACAACATCACAGTGCAGTCATTGCAGTTATCAGTGTAGAACCATATCTGCTGTAGATAGTTACCGTATATTAAAGTTTGCCTGAAGTTTAACACACACAGGCTAGGACTGATTCTAATGCAGAATGTGAATGTTTTGGAGAAGCTAGCCAAGGCTCTGATTTCACCCTCCTTTGAAAGTTTCTTCAAAACAAAACCACAAAATAACAAGCAAAACTAGCAAATGCAAGACAGAGTGGCAAGGTACCTTGCGAATTTACTGAACTCATTTGTCCTCTTTAATAACAAGAGGATATTAGAACCAAAAAATGTTCTGTTGCTTTAACAATCTATAGATAATAAATCTGTTCAAGAATACAAAGTAATTTGGAATATCCTTTCATGGCAACAAAGGTATTTTTTTATTTTATAGATTTCTTAAAAAAAAAAAAAAAGTATTAGATAAACCCACCCCATATGCATTTCTCAAAACTTTCCTGCCGCACAAAGCAGTACTGAGGAGCAAACTCGAAATGCCCCTGGAGGAGACTGCTCCGAGGCCACTGAGAGAACCAAAAAACATATTTTTTTTGATTTGCATTGCCAGCAGCACTCATTCTTAAAGCGCAGTTTTGCACATATTCTCCCCCTTTGCCTTTCTCCTGCTACTCCAGGGCATACACATGCTACCTTAAAAACGCAGGTGAGCGGGCAGTCATACAACATAACCTGTGCAACTGCGTACAACAATTTGAACAACAATCCCCATATTGCAACACAATGAAAGCAACAGCATCTACAAATGCCATTTTTCTCAGGGCTGTCTTGGAGACCTGTGTGACCCTCTAACCTCAGGTCTGCCTTGGCTCTCCCATGAGCTAGTTCTCCTTTCCAGATTCCACAAGCATCGAATCTCAGCAATTTGTCTCCCCCTCCTACCCCACATCTTCCTTTACTGTGGGCTGGGGGAAGAGCAAAAGAAGAGGAGAACGAGGCAAGAGGCAAAAGCTCTTCCCAAGGTGCACAGGGAGGCAGCTGAATAAGCACTGCCTTTCCTCTTCATTTCTCCCTAGGATACACGCAGCACCGCTTCCCCTCGAGTCTTTGAAGTGAGGCAAAGCACAGTTTTTCTCCCATGCAGCTGAAATATCAGAATCAAAGAGAGATTTTTCTAATCTGAATTATACATTTTAGATGTAAATTAAATAACATGACATTGCTAGGTTGACACAGGCAACAAAAGAATGTATTAACTCCTGAGCTCTAGGTTATTCATTGTAGATTTTAATTTACAGAACCACCTGACCTATTGCTTTTTACTCACTGTAAATGAAACACAGGCAAATGTGTTTCATAATGTTCTTCATCTATTTACTGTGGTTAGTCTGAGGGCACATAAACTTTTGTGTCTCAGATAGAGAATTTAAAGTTACCAAAACAAACTTTGGAGATGTTGTGGACAGTCCATAAAGTGTTAATTTCTCACACTATTAAGTCTAGAATAAAAGTTATTGTATTATTTCACAGGAATTATCAAACTTCACTGAGGAGAGGACAAAAGACATTACTATTTGAACATGATGGATGCTATTCGATCATGACTAATAAGTGATGCAGTAACTTTACGTTAGTACTGTCATCATTTAGAGTGGAAAAAAATTCGCTTCAAATAAAGTTGGCTATTCTCACATCCCAGATAATTTTCTTCAGGACACTGCACTAAATTTATGACTACCCTGAAAGCTGTGGGACTGTGGGCATACTAACTGCAAAAACAGCTGCCACAAGAACCTCTAGCCCATGATCACAAGAATATATGTAATATACCCAGCATTCCTGACACTCTGAAAGTACTGATGACACTTTGAGCCACTTTGCGGCTGAGAGGATGATCTCAGGATCAAAAAGAGTTACTCACTTGAAAAAGGCATGTTCAAACGGCTGATACTTCAGAGTGTAACTTGGTGGGAAGTCCCATTTGGGCTCTGTATCTGCTGAAATAAATGAAAAGAACAGGCAGCTTTGGTCCTGTGTACTTGCAGACATGAATCAAGAGCTTGTTCTGCTAAGTGGTGCCATTGATATAAACTGTCTGTAAAGAAAGAGTTGATCCAAAATCCACTGGCTCTTTCCTGGAAGTCTTTCCACTGACAGTAAAAGACATCAGTTCAGGCCACAGCATTATGCTATTAAGTAAAACTCATTAGAATCAAGATCTGATCCAAAATATATCAGCAAAGACAGGAACAGCTGTTACCTCAACAGATTACACATTCATCTCTCTGCAGCTGAATCGTGTATTTCTGCTGGGAGTTTTGCAAACATTTATTTGGTTGGTATTTTTATTTTCTTTCAGCATTAACCAGTGTGTCATCTTATCTTTCATGTGCACATTGGCGTGGAAAACAAATATGTCTCCAAGCCTTCAAAAATTTCTGCAATTTCCTTTAAAACAGAATCCTTCTTACAAATGAAACGTTTATTCCAGTGACCACCATTTAAGCTAGGGCTGGCAAAATTATGCTCCACTTAAATCAGCAGCCTGAGGTAGGTAATCTCTTTTCTCGTTTGCCTGTAAGGTATTTGTTCATTACATCTGTTCTTGGGCTGTATGAGACTATTAAACTACTTGCTGGCAAAATATTTTGATGGCTGATCATACATTCTTCCTTAGCTTTGACTAGCTACATTACAGTCATGTAATATTTCTTTACTCTCTGGTAAAGATATTTCCATAACAGAAAACAAAAAAAAACCTACAAATCAACAGTGGTTACCAAATCATATACCGTAATTCCTTGAGTACCACTGTGAAGACAAAGCAGTTTCCAAAAACTCACTGACAGCCTGGCCACTTGGTCAGCTCACTCAGAAAGTGAGAGTTCAAAAACATTTCTTCCAGCTACCTATGATGTTGCATTTTTAAAAAAATACAGCAAAAAAAGGCAGAAGCCTCAGCTGAAAACACAGGTCTGTTGTAACAAAGACTTACATGGCCTCATCTGCTCTGTATGTGTTACACTGCAAAATGCCTAGAAGTACAGAAAAAATGAGAAAGTCATCTACAAGGCTCATTAACGTGTTCTTCAAAAGATGCTGACCTATGCTCTCATCCATCTTTTTGATTGCAGCAAAGATAATTGCATAAGAAAAGAAACCATCAGGAGGAAGAAGGGAGGCTCTATTTTTCTGTTCATATCCATCTTATGCTCCAGCACTTGAGCACATCCAGCACAGATCTACATGTTCCCCAAAGAGCTTGTCATTTATCTAATAAAAGGTGAGATTATCATGATGCCAATGGAGTTGACTGGGGCAGTGCTCCATAAGAAGGCTCAGTGAAGTGAACGTGGCTATTTGGACAGCAAGACGGTGCCCAGCAAGAGGCAAGGCAGGCTCAATATCCAGCATTAAGGACATTGATTTTGGTCAACACCTTCCCCAGCCAACTCAACTGACTGGCACACGAGTGTATTCTCAGGCTGAAAGTTCTCTTTCAAAGCACTGGAGTTTTGCAAGTTATGTGGGCTGGGTTTTCGTTGGTTTTAAATCTCTTGAAATGGGCAAGATATCTAAGACTTAGTGGGTTTATCTGCATTGCATACCAGACAGTACAAATCATTCAAGAATGCATTTTGTCCAAAGGTAAAATAGATTGCAGTCAGTACAAAAGGCATAGGATGCCTGGGAGACTCATTTGGCAACAATAGTGATGCATGACATTATTCAGTAAATACACCTTCTCAATTAAAATTTTATCTACTGGAGGTTTATTTAAGTTACACCAGACAATTTAAAAATCTGCAGCTCAGTGATGTGTCAGAGAACACACGCTCTGTTATTTGCAAGCCATTAAAATCACTGGTCCAGATGCTTCCTTCCATTTTCTGCCATTAACATGAAGCAGAGTCACTGCAGCCAGGGGAATTATCCCACTTCTGTACTGCTGCAATTGAGATCAGGATTTAACTCATCATTTGTCATTATCAAAGAGGAGGAGGACCCATGCTCTTTCAAAATAATAAACAGTGACCAGCGCAGTGCTCTGTAACACATGTATTTTTATTTTAAATGGTTTATCCATGGGCTGAAGAGCTTGAAGAAAATTAAGCTTCATCAAAAATTCTATTCATGACTTCCAAACTGGAATGAATAGTCTGTCATTTTACTTATGCAGCTCTTTCAATTCTGTGCTTATGGAAGAGTAGTTTCCTGATTTGTTTCTTCCAGCATGGCCTACTGATTGCGTGCTGCAGTTAAAGCCTCTTCATCTTGAAGAAAAGTTATTACTAATGCATTGTAGGATGCTGGAGCTACTGTTGGGTGTCCAGTAGCTTTAGCAATTCATCAGACTGAAACTAGGAACACACAGCGGGTGGGACATCTGCCTGGAAAGCTGCAATAGCTTCAAAGACACACACACAAATTATAATAATGACTCATTATAAACTCTTTGTGCCTCTAGAAGAGCACACATCACAGCTTGCCATCTTGTTATCAGCAAGAATGTGAAAATGCTGCTTAAAAATTAGTGAAAAGCATGCTCATGTAAACATCCATATTTATTGCCTTGCTGAGGCAATCAGCTCTGGTTCAGGCATATTCTGCGAGGGTTCATGGCATACCAGGAGTGGTTCCTGAGCCAGGGAAACCCCAGGGGAGCCCTGAGAACCTCCAGGAGCTGGCAGCTCGCATGAGAGCAGCTGTCAAGGTATGGAAAGGGCCAGGAGTAACAGTGGCCACTTCTCACTCCCACAAAGGGCAACCCTGGGGAGTGAGAGTGACAAGGAGCATTACAGAGTGGATACACAAGGCATAGTGCATCAGCTTATGCAGGCATACACTGCTTTGAAGGAGAGACATCACATTGGCCAAGGGGAGAGACTTGAAGCCCACATAACCCAGCAACTGGGCGCTATTCTGTGACCATCTGCACAGTTCCAAGGCACTGTCCAGCCTGACCTTCCAGCAGAACAGTGGCCACTTGTCAGAGCAGTGGCTGAGGCTCCAGCTGGGAGACTGCACCGCGTACCCTAGCGGTGGCAGATGCCTTTGCTCAGATGGAGAGGCACCAGGGAGAGGCTGCAGTGTAGACCCTGGGCTGCAGGAAGAGTCTAGACCTTCCTCCTGGGGCAGGGACAGGCAGCAGACCTGCCTGCAGAAGACGTGCCCATGTGGATACCTCCTGCTGGGGTGGCTGGGCTGCAGAAGTCAGCAGGAAGGCTGTATAACATCAGGGAGAAGGAAATAGATAGCTCATCCCTGGCAGTGTTCAAAGCCAGGTTGGATGGGGCTTTGAGCAACCTGGTCTAGTCGAAGCTGTCGCTGACTGTGGCAAGGGAGCTGGAAATAGATGATCTTTAAAGTCCCTTCCAACCCAAGCCATTTTGTGATTCTATAGGAAAGGAAGAAAGTGACTGTTAAACTATATCAAAGTAAAGACAAAACATACAAGACTGACAAAAGAGAAAAACCTCTTGGAACTACGCACATCACTCTTTCCAAAACACCAAAACAAAAGCAGCTTTTTAGAGTAAATATGCAAATGCGAATATCCATTTGTTTTTAAGAGAAGGGCAGTTACATAAAACTCAGTGGTGAGAGGAAAACTATAGAGTTTTCGTACAGAATCATAGTGCAAAATCCTATTCATATGAAAAGAAAAATATTGTTCTATCTAGGTCATCATATCTGTTATCCAGTGTCCATCTTACATGTTAAATTAAGGTCTAAATTTAAGCCGATGTAACCTGGTTTGATTCATCACGACACTGGTGTATATGAACAAACATGAGCTTCAGGACTAAGGTAGTTACAGGGTATTAAAGGAGCAAAATAATGTGGACACTCATTTTTTATAAATACTGCCTAGTAACTAAGTGAGACAGCTAAAACCAGCACCCTGATAATAGGTTTGCTATGGTTAACATCATGGAGACGCCTTTCAGCATCCTAGCAATGGTCTTTTACCAGTATGCAGTATAAATCACTTCTTATAGCTTTCAAAGCTACTTTGTGCTGGATAAGAAATACCTGTCCGCAACTGAGCTGTCTGCATGCTATCACGAACACAGCGCAGCAAAATCACAGTACACACAATGTTAAACCCACTGTCACCTCAAGGATGACTTTTGGCAAACATCCCCTTTTATATTAATCCAAGTTTTCCTTCAAACAAATTTGTGATCCATTTGACCACTGGCTTTCCCCATTTAAAGTCCTTTGATTAAACTGTGCACCAAATAGGAACTGACAACAAGCAGACATCAGAAGTTCTCAAAACCGCTTAACTATTGAGGGGCAGATGCAGCAAAGGAGATATGTGAATTGCCTATGCAGCAAAGTTTGTGCTTTTAAGAAAGTGTCCCATGCAAGTGAACTTTGTAAAATAAAAATGTTAAAAGATAGAGAGGGAGAAGGACAAAAGGGGTGCTCTGCTGCTTTCTTAGGAGAGGAAGAGATAGTTTATGGAAACTGGTAATAGGAATGAACACTTGAATACCAGGCAAAGAAAAGATACCAAAATAATAAACCAATCAAAAAAGAAAAGAAGTATTAATATGAAGATGCCTGGGTATTGAAAAATTAGTATACAAACTAGAAGATTAAATAGTACATGATTTACCAGTTCCAGTTATATTTCTTCAAATTGGTGAAGGAAGCTAATGGCACCAAGGACCACTTACCAACTACAAGCCTCCAGACACCGCTGAGGGCCATTCCTGTCACTCTGAAGAGCTGCCATGGCATCGTGGAGGTTTGGAGCTACCCAGGGCCTCAGTGCTGGAACCAGGACCCATACTCACAGCCCCAGCCAGGGGCAGGGCAGCCAGAGGTCAACAGGCAGCCCCAGCCAACAGGCATCTCTTTGCAGCCAGGCCAGAACATGGCTTCTGTAGATGCACACTTAGGTATAGCTTCAGCCTATTCAAAGAAAACATGATTTGAGCCCACAGAATTTACTAGAAACTGTGGATATCAAACAGCATTGAATCCAGGCCTTTAAGAGGAGGTGTATAAAACTCCTGTCAAGCACTACCCTATCACACTGACATCTCCCATCATCTCCATTAACTAGGAGGTAGTTTAAAACTTTGTTTCTTCTCTCAGTTCCTCATTTCTTTCCCTGGAGGTCAGAGTAAAACCCAGGCACTCGCATCTCCCTAGAAGAAAATTTTATTCTTATTTACGAAAACTTATTTCCTGGTTTACTCCACAAAGTCCTATCTTCTTTATCTTCTCTCCCAAAAAAACACCTGGCATTTCACCCAGCAGTCCATGATATTCATATATATATACAGGATCTAATTCAGACAGCAGGAATTGATTTTCGTCTTAATCTCACTGCATTCAACAGGAGATAGTGTTTGGTTTTTTTTTTTTTATTGGCAGCTTGACTGACTACTTCTGCACACAGCAAGACTGACCAAAAGTGAGATCCTGAGGTAACAAAACTAGCAGTAAGTCACCACAGGTTGCTTATCTCCTGAGTCACAATATGTTCCTTATCACCCTTGCCACTATCAGGTAGCCTAATGCTCACTACAGGGAAAAATTAAAGTAATACTGATTCTTGGGGGAAATACAAACTTAACTGGAATCTAAATGATGTGCTTTGCTCTTATGCACATACATCTGGTAGTAACACAAAGAAGGACAACAAAATCAGTGGCAAGAAATAGGCAAAACTGTTTCAGTTAGGAAAGTTCCCCATGACACATCTGTTGTTCTTTAAATGAGACAATCTCTTCATTCCAGGAGCTGCTTCCCAAAATACAAGTTTTCTAATACCAGCCACTTCCAGCACTACCAAAGCCTCTTTGTTTCTTTTCCTCTGGCCTTTCTTGTTCTGTTTTTATAAGAAGCGTTTATATAGCCTAGAACAAAAAAGCACTTAAAGCTTTGACAAGTCCAGGACAATTTCCATAAGGCATTAAACCAAACTTTTGTGATAACAGCAATAGCTAATGCAGCCACAATCAAAATCATGTTCAGTAAGCAGTATAATTTCACAACCCTGTAAAACCAGATACAAATATGAGCTCCCTCAAGTAAGTTTTATTCTTTTTCTTCACATTCTTTTTTTCCACATTTTAATCTGTTTCCAGATATCGTCCTCCCTGACGGCTCCCAGCAGCACTCAAAAGTAACATGAAATTACTGTGATGTTGCCACGCATTAACAAAGCCAGTCCAAAGCACCTTATCCTGAAAAGCTGACCACAGGAGCATTCCCTCATGTGATAGCAAAGTGATAATTGTTAGTCTCACAAAGTCAGTTAGCAGGGTTCCTTGTTGCTAGAAAAGGGAGCAGAAAATTTCTAGAGAGCAGAAGACAAAGACTTTTTGAGGACAGCACTACGTATACGTTCTTATAAATGACACAGACAATTCCTGTCTATCATTCTTGTCATTTCGTTTCTTCTGAAGATCAGTTTATTTTTTCATAGATAGTTAAGTATTTTAATATCTTTACTTTCTACCATTAACAGGAGAGCAGTTGTGGTTTAGGGTTATTTATAAAGATGCTGTCTTTTAAATAGTACTGAGGAGAAAAATATTAAATGGATTAAGACATTGGAAACTCATGGCTTGATCTAAGTAGTTCTTTTCTCCCTCACTAGTCCAGACTTGACAGTCAAATTTGTCTCAAGTAACAATGCCATTAAAGGGATTACTGTTACCTGTAAGGACAATACAACAATTCAAGATAGTAGTAATACATTTCATTTATCTGCCATTTTTTTCCAGTGAAATAAATATATTACTTTTATTTAGTCAGTTCCCAAAAGCAGAATCTCTATATATTCATTTCATTCAACATATTATCTTCTGTTGACCCCAGCACAAAACATAGAGTCTCTTAAGAGCAGAAAGGTTAGCCTTCCAGAAAAGCAGAGGTATCTCACAAGCCTGCAATACTTCCTTCCTTACAGGATCCACAGCAGTACCTCACAGATAGGAATCCTAAGAGCTAGGAGTTACTCTCTCCCTTATATTTTGGTAAGCATATCACGCGATGTCAAGCGGCTCCCAACAGCAAACGCTCAAGAAAACTCCACGTTCTGCTCATGCCAGACAGCAGAATAGATCACATATAGGTCTATCCAAATGCTGCTGCTCTCACACATCACCTGCCATTCTTCAGTAAATAATTGTCTACACAATGCAGAAAACACAACAGAAGAGGGGAAAAATAAAACAAAACAGAGAAATTTAATTGCCTTAGCATTGACATTGTGAGTGCCTCCATTTATAGTTATTGGATGAAACTAGACCCTTCCAGCAGCCTTCCAGATCATAGGATGCATCTAGTTTGGTTCAAAAGTGGTTTTGAATCTGCTTACTGTACTTTGGTCACATCAGGCAGAAAACATAACAGGGAGGTTTTTTAGAAAGAAACACAACTGAAAGATGCTCTTCAGGACCACACCTGATGCCTTCTAGTAGCTAAGGGGCATTCAGTCCATGTACCAGGCTAGGACTAATACTGAGCAGTGGTATTCTCAAATAAAAAATAAAAAATTACTAAAAATTTTAAAACAATGCCTCATCAAATGCTTTTTCAAGCTAACCAAGAAAAGCCAAATTCTAATATCAGAACTGTATAAGTGACCCAGAGTCCCTTAATGGTCCTACTTACTAAACCCATTCAGAGCCAATCTTAGATCAGACTAAATGCATTTTTAGAACATTTAGGTAAAATCTGCTCAAAAAACAGCAGTTAAGAACCTTTGAAGTGCACTTCAGTGAAATTATTCTCTATTTTACTGAGAGAACCTACTTGGACACCAATGGTACAGGTACACCACACCTGTGTCAGCCAGCTGACACTGAAAGGATTAAGTCAAGTGGCACATCCATTTTCTAGTGAAGAGTTTCATCTTTGCATGTATGGGTTCCAAATGAACAATAACCACTATTTTTTCCTCTCCTGCAAAGCATGCAAGTTGTTTAGGATCTTAAGGTCCTCTCAATCATAAATTCCTGATGATGAGTTGCTGAATCATGTATCACTTATGTAAAAATTCTTATGTAAAATCACTTATGTAAAAAAGTGTTTTTAATCAGATTTTCCACAAACAGATGTAGTGTCTTCTAACAGCTCAGTTTAATATTACTGCATAAAAATACTTGCTAGTTAATATGACACCCCATTCTTCTTAAATAATTGCCCTAGAAAATGAGAGCCTCTGAGTCATCTTCTTATGCTTTGTTTTGCATCACCCTGCTATAATTTTCAATCTCTTTTGGAATATGTTCTTCCCCATTTTGCATGTGATTCTTTTCACTTAATTCCAGCAGTCAGATGCAAGCAGATGCCCAAAAGATAAGTTTCCTTTATAGGCTATGGAAAAAAAGTACATAAGACCCCGGAGGGCAATTCTTCACTTATCTTGAGCACCCACTTAAAGCAGAGTGGGATTCATGTCTTCTATATCTCTGCTTCTGACTACCACAACTACATTTAAGAATCTAAAATCTGATGAGATGAAACCTACCAATTGTGCCTTACAGTTAGTTATACCTGCATCAGCAGCTAGCATGGTGCAACAGGAGTGCAGCTGTAGAAAAAAATAGTTTGTGCTGAGAAGCATACTTTCACACTAGGTGCACTTGAGAGAGATAGTGGAAGCAGTATTTCAAACCTGCTGTAGTCTGTCCCTAGAGGCTGGAAGTCCATTAGCAGCAGGAGCTTATTTAGGTGTGCTCCTGCAGCATGTCTGGCAGTTTTATCACCATTTTCCGCAGCCCAAAACTGTTCCGCAATGAGAACCTAAATTGCTAGGTGGGAAAACCCAGGAGGTTCAATTTAAAAGCATGTTCTTTGTCCAAACTAAACTGCTAATGTAGATGTATCCTGAGTCAGTATTTGTACACGTTGAAGCACAACTTTGGGCTTGTTGGCATATTCAGTCAGTACAGTGCCATCCCAGCAATTACAGTCCCTTTGGTAAGCTGCCCACTCTCCATATCGACACTGCATTTTTGACCCTCATTGCTTACGTTGGAGTGCCTTTCATTAACACAAGTAGGGTATGTGCAATATTTTCAATGAAGGCCCAGCACCAGTTACACCACCAGCTCTGCTACCCCTGATGGAAATGCCTTGCCTGATACTTCTATGGGTGTATCTGATGTCTTCACGGTTATATATGTCCACCTCCCTCGCTTGCTCCACAGATGACTGATTTAAGAGAAACAGCAACAGGACAATACCCTTGAAAGTGAAGTGAAAAACTGTTGTCGTGAGCTGAAGAGTCAAGGATTCCAACACTCCCATTTTCTCAAACGCATTATTCTTGCCTCTGACCTTAATGAGTATTTTCTTGCTATTCAGGTTTTAAAAGCCTCTGATGCATCTAAGGGCAAAACATTTTCTTTTTCAATAAGAAATCAGGCCAAGCACAGTAGGAGTCAAACTAAATTGAAAAGTACTACCCAGGCACAAAGTAAAGACTTATAACAGACACTGAATCATCTGATGCTGGGCCTCACTAGCAAATGTCGCTGCTAAATCAGGCATCCTTTGTTGCCATAAGCAAGGGATTGCATGGAAAATTTAAATCTCACAAAAGAAACCATTGATTTTAGAAGATAAGATAAAGATCTCCTAATCATGTATCCAGCAACAATATAACCTCACAGATACTTAGCAGTATAAACTGCATGTCTTTTACCCTGTGTTACCAAAAGGCACAGCCAGCCAAAGGTCATTCTGAATTGTTATTCACATCAGCACATTTCACTTAAGAGGCTCTTCTCTCACCCACAAGAAAGAGATGTATGTATAGAAATCAGCCTTTTGCACATGAAGCACAGTCACCAATATGCTTCATTTCAGGAATGCTATAAATTTAAAATTTCCAACCCAGTTGTAAGCCGTAGAGTAATTCAGCAGGGATAAAGCAATATTCATAATATCTTCTATCAGGAGCAAAGACAGAATCAGTATTTATCTCTCCTCCTGCTCCTATATCATGGTAAAAGCTTCCAAAAGGCTACTCTCATCACCAGAAAGGTCTATCTGTTCCCACACCCCACCCCTGCACTCTCACTTACTCCATGGCCTTTTCAGAACCTCCTTCCAACCACCTCCACAGATGAGGAGAGCAAACACTTAGAAATCACTCCCGGTCCCTGAACAATCTCAAGTGAATTCCCATGCCCAAAGAGCATGTGGAGGAGGCTAGCTATCAAGCCTCCTTACCTTCACATTGGAGCAGTGCCCTACTCCCTGGTCTGCAAGATTCCTTGCACCTGCAAAGTCAGAACGTATAAAAATGTCTAAAGTAGAACTACCCATACCTTTACATACAAACACCTATTTCCCCCGCAACAGTACTTTCCCTTGGTGTGCCTCTCAGCTGGAGTTACGTCAGTCCTCAGAAGCAGCAGATCAGACTCAGAGATAACAAAATAGCACATAAAGTATTATGTTTACATCCATGTGATAATAAAACCACTTCTGCAACACAGTCAATACCTTGAACTTTAGGTCAGGTTCGACTGAGCTCACTACAGCAACAAGCTCAGCACAAAACTGAAAAAGCTTTCCTGGAAGCTTAGGAAATTCTTGTCAGCTACCTTATGCTACTGCACTCTTGCCAGCTAATTTAAAGTTAAGTTGGGTGCACCCCACTGTGCAGTCACAGCAGCAGCTGCGCAAGAGTAGACAAAGCCTAAATAAGAAGTTACGTCTTCCTTGGTCCAGTTTCCCACTGCTTTGTATTTTGCCACTACATGGCTGATGAAAAATGATTAGAAAATATCTCAGTTGTATCTGAAAGCATTTCAGATATAATATACATGTATACAAAATTTATGTGAAGCAAAGGACTAAGTACCTATTATAAAGATTCAAAGGAAGCTGGAATTAAATTTAAAAGCTCTAATTCAGATCTCTCAGAGGCTTTACATCAGTTTTCCAATGACAGTAGTGTATTACTCTCAGTTTACACCAATGTAAGTAAGAACAGATGCTGGCTCAAAGACTATAGAGACCAAGTCCCCAAAACAGAAAACAAAACAAATTATATAAACAGAGGAACTCTTCAAGCTGTCTACGTAATTCCTAAATTTGCAGCACCACATGTCATATCACTGCATTTATTTCTGTGACAGAACAATTTTAACCAATTAAACTATTAAACTAAACTAGAGCTTTGAAGACGAAACCCTGTCAAGAGTCTTGAAGTAAAAAAAAAGCTAAGCATTGTTTACGTTTCACAGGCAATTTGATATCTGCCTCTGATAATGTTTTGTACTGAGCCTTTTTACTGAACTCTACCCTAACTTCTAAACCCAGAGCTTTATAAATTTTACAGAATTTTTTGCCTTAGAATTATTTAGTGATGCTTTCAGCTCTGTCAGACTACTGCATTCCTGTCTGCACACACAAAATAGAAAAGCTGACAGTTGCTTCTCATACAATAAAGTGCAGTGAATTCCTACTGTAAGAAAGTATACCAAAATAGAAAGTGCCTGAGTCACATCAATTTATTCCAAAATTGAACAGAAGGGCATTATTCATCATCACTAGAATATCACACTAAAGCTTTTGCACCATACTTAGTGCTCTTTTTAATGCCACATTGTGTCTCACAACCCTTTTCTTGCTTCATGTAAAGGCAAAAATGAAACAGAAAAAGTGACATATTCAGTGCTGTCATCCCACTCATGCTTTCCACCAGGATTTAAAATTGGTTTTAATGAGTGACAGAAGTGTCCATCAATAGCTCAGCTTAGCACTGTAGCTTATCTGTGTTAAAAGTACAACGACATTATACCTTTATACTCAGTGAATTTTTAATCACTTCCCTGAAACTCTTGTTTTGCTTACTAAGAACACTGAGATTCAGTACTAAGAAAGCTTTCACATAGTAAACATGCAGTTCAACACTTTAAATATTGCAAACTAGTTTCAAGTAACAAATTTATATGACAAGAGCAATTAAAGGTTTGTGAGCATACTTCTAATCACAGGCAAAACCAGTTGTTTCATACTATACACTACAAATTATTCTCATGTAATACATACACTGGTACTGGTTAAAGTTTGTCCCCAGCTAGCAGCCCAGGCCTGAATTTGCAGTGCAAGTTTCTTTCCTTAACACGGGGAAGCTGAACAGTGAATATATTTCAGAACTCTCTAGGCTCAAGTCTGGAAGCCACACTTTATTACAGAATCACAAAGATTAAATTGAATAATTGAACTGAGAAGACTCATTTCACATTTGGAGACTACAATTTAGTTTTAGATAGGACAAATAAGCATGAACTATTAACAGATACCATTCTACAACCAGTCTAAGGGCTAAAACATCTACCAGTAAACCATGTCAGGTGGCATTAGCAACCAGATATATTCTGTGGTCTTCCTTCCTGGTTATTTACAAGGTTGCTACACATTCTGATTTTGCATCCAAATCACAGATTGTGTGAAGTATTTGAATACTGAAACTTGACTCCACACGCAACAGTCAATGCTTTACCTTTTTTCAAGTTTTTGACCTTATGTAAAAAATTAACGTCCGTCATGAATAATTAGACTTACAAGACCTCAACATTTCACTGCATACTGGTATATTAAGCGTGTCATCCTAATCATGGCTTCATTCTGCAGGCTTTCATTGTAGTGTAAAATACTTCTCAAAGTAGCAGTGCTGCCAAAACACATGGGATTACTTACCTAAGAAATACAGTGCTTGACAGCAAAGTAGTGAGATACATTAGATCCAGAGAGATTAACAGTGCATACAAGATACACCCCATAAAATGAAAAAGCTTTATTTCCTTTTTCCAGATGCTGCATGCTGCCCTAGAAGACTCAGCCCCTATGTCCATGGGAAGGGGCTCCTTGGCCTCTGCGTCACCTGCTGTCTATTACCACTCTCCCAGGTCTTCTGGGCTGCCACCACGCAGTGGCTATACATTTCTTTGCACATCCACATAGGAATTGACAATATCACCCCTAGACTATAAACTGTACATCTAAATGCCTACGTAAATAAAATGTTTGTATTTGCATTTACTCTGATAAAACAGCTTTCACTTTTCCAAGCAATTAAATCTCTCCCATGAAACATTCATATTGCTAACCCTTGGGAGCAAAACAATGTATACTTAGCTCTAAAACCAGGTCTATCTTATATCTGTGCAGCCAATCACTATTACCCTATGAAGTTTCTTTTGGAGCATTTACTCTAACAAAAAAAGTCTCTGTTCTCACCTTGCAGTCACCTTGTAACACAGTCTTATGCCCTGCACTTGTGGATCACAGCCTGCCATCTGGACTTTGTCTTCCTCTGAGCTCAGTCCCTGTCCTGGGTCACCTCACAGTTGTTAATTAGTGGCACTGTCTACATGCAAAGTACACTGCTGATCATCATTTATATTATAAATGTCTATCCCCCCCTCATCCCCTGACTGCTAAATTCCTGCTGCTAAATGTCCTTAATTTCAAATTCTTTATGCTATGTTTTGTGTTTAATAACACTTGAACGAAAAGCAATTTTAAAGCAATCCATACTGTCAGCAGCCCCCTCAAGCAAATGTGATTTCTCTTAGCTTTGCCTTCATGTCTAAGTTAAGAAGATTAGATAATTAAAAAAAAAGCCAAACAATAAATGTTTAAGGTCAGTCATTGAACAAGACACACTTTTATGTTTCCCAAACAGCTACCCACATGCTTGTGAGTTCTTACAGACCATCAGTTTCCACTCCAGCCTACTTGCACCATTACAAGATTCAGCTTGTAAGAAAAGCTAATGTAACACATTACAAAAGGTAAGTTTAAGCAATGAGAAGCCAACTAAAGCAAATCGGTAATGAGCACAACAGCTGACTGCCATTGTGCTTTGTTCTGCTGATATTATATCAGCAAGGAAAATGGGGCTTTTTGAATTGAAGAATTAGGCAGTCTTGAGAAATCAAAAGCTATTGCAGACACAATTAAGGAAAACATTGAGAAAGAATATTCTTACAGACAAGACTGAGGATCTTACAGACAAGACTGAGGATCTTACAGACAAGACTGAGGATCTTACAGACAAGACTGAGGATCTTACAGACAAGACTGAGGATCTTACAGACAAGACTGAGGATCTTACAGACTGCAGTCCCAAAAAGGCAGACTTGGGTTTTCTGAGGTTTTTAAGTTTTCAGAGATCCATGGTACAATCTTCAAATCTGTCACTCTAGTAATGGCAGAGCAAAAGAACCTGTCGATGCAGGTAAGTGTGGTTTGGAAATCCTATTCAATGGTTAAGCATTTAGAAGAACAGAAATGCACAAATGGCATCCACTTCAAATGTCCAGAGGTAATTAGGTGCCAGCATGTTTTCAAAAGGGTCTTCCCAGTAACTCTCTGATTCTGCTCCAATAAGACAAACTATTTTTCTGCTCTCAATTTTTCATCTCAGCTGAGGTCTCCAGTAGCTTGTAATGGAAAAAGAAAACACTGGTCAGTAACTATAGCGCAGGAATTCCCTGGGACTTTCTCTAACCAAAGAGATAATGGAACAAACAAGAAAGGACCAGCACTTGTTCATGTAACAGTTTGTCCTACTACTGCAAAGCCAACCTAAACTATAACAGCACTAATCAACTCTTTTGCATTATTTGATGCAACTAGACAACAGTGGAGCATGAATGTGAGCGAAAACACAGGTGACAGAACAGAAACAGCATAACCTTGGACATAGAAATATTTCAGGGCAAAAGCACAGAGATACTGAATTGTGCCATGAAAGGAAGACCTTCGTGCAATCCAGTGATTGATTTATGCATTCTCACTGTGAAACTGACATCCTTTGAATCAAGGGACTCATCACAGCAACAACTAACAGGCTGAGAGACAAGCCATACTGAAGTCCACAGCAGTCCTGCCAGAGGTGTCTTACTGCTCCTTTCAGCAGAGACTAAAAATAGTTTACACTTCCTCTTTCAGTAGCTCCATGTTGTCAGCCAGGGCCTTTTTTGTCTTTTGCTTTTAACCTGCAAGTTAAAGGAAATGAATACATTTCTCAGGCTTACCAAACTCACCCTTTAATTTGAAATTAAAGCTCGGTTCTTTTGTTTTCAGCAGCAAAGGCCACCCCTCCTGCTTCTGCCCTTTTTACACTTGTGCAGAACCCACCCAGAGGGTCGGTGTTGCAGAATCACAAGTGATCACTATCAGTGCGCTTGCACAAGAGTATGCTGACATGGCAGGAAAAGTTTGGCAGATTCCTGCTGCAGTGTCACCATTTAGATTACCTGTACCATTACTGTTGGAAGCCACACTGGCTGCTGCTGGGAGACAGATGTGACAGCAGCAGCTTGTGGGCAGAGGATAAGGAAACAGCCTTTCCCACAGAAATAGTCATTTATTCTCTCATGTCCTTGACAGAGAAGTGGGTACAACAAGCCTCATTCCACAGGCCTCATTTTGAATGTCAGCCCAAACCCTGGTCTTCTCCCCTACCTCTTTCCCTTCTATAGAATGTGCAGCCTGGGTATCTCCCTCTTGTTGGGGTACTTGGGGGTACTTTCCACTTAGGCCAGACAAATTCAGTACAAGCACAATAACACCAAGAAACATTCAGTGTGTTAGGGAACATGTTCCAGCCCTGCCTCCAGACCTAGGACCTTGCTCTACATGTAGTACTTGCTCCCCAGCCAGAATCAGGACACGCATGTGTATGCTGGAACTTAGTGCCACATGTGGCAGAGTCCTGCAGCAGCGCCTCTACTACCTTGGCTGCCACCTGTGGAAACCAGAATGACCTTTAAGATTTGTTTACCACTAAACGGGGAAGAAAAATTATTATAATAAGTACACGCAAATCTAAATTTTGAATGCCTTAGGAAGAAATTTATAGTACTATTTCTCATGGAATGCCTAGGCAAAAATTTCAAGCACCACCAACCCCACCCCTGCCAAAAAAAAAAAAAACCAACCAAAACCCACCACAGATCCTGAGCCAGGGGAAAGCAGTATGCCCACATTAACTCTTAAAATAATTCATGAATACAGGCATGAAAAGAATTCTGCTGAAGTTCTGCTTCTTTTCCCTTGGGCATAGACAAGTGTAAGGATGCAGCACTGCAAGTTATATATTCTAATGCAAATCAGGTCTGTTTCTGAAAGTCACAGTGACCTGAGGAGCCACCCACAATGAAATCTTGCCAAAGTTCCCTCAACCAAAGGACAAATCTAATGCCTCTTAGAGCACACAGAACTGTAGGAATAGATTTTCTCCATCTCATGTACAAATGCAAGCAACTTGAAATGAATTCCTCTGAAGAAAATGAGGTGACTAGCAGTTGTATGAGAAACTGATGGGAATTTTAATAAGATACCAAAAAATAAAACCAAACAACCAAAGTCATGGACGCAGCTATTCAATGGATCTCATGTTTCATTCTGAATTCTAAATAATTAATTTTAAAAACCAAACAAACAGTAATTGGGTTTTAATAATTGAGAGAACAGCAGATAAGGAAATAATATCCAGCAAACAGCAAAGGAAATGAAGAAGCAATGGAAATAGTCTTAGAAGATCCAGATAACTTGAAATCATGGCTCAGTGTATTCCATTTTTCTCAAGGATGTATGAAGTCCCAGGAGGAATCTTATTCATGTTCTTGCCTAGTTTCTTCTTAAGCAGATCTTTGACATTTTTACATACTTCCACAGTATTATAGGGAGTTCTATGACTTGCAATAGTTAACAGTGCAATAGGACAGGCTTGTACCTATTAAGAAGCAGTTCTGCTCATGATCTGCTCTTTAAGACATACAAATGAATTCAAAGACGCACTCCTGCAGGTTTCACCTGCAACAGGTCTTAAATTAGTACACCATATATCATTGCCAACTCAGTTTTTGATAGATGATGGCACAGAAGAGAGGATCCACATGCAAGCAACAAACAGGCACGAGCAAGTTGTTTGTCTGCATTGGTTCTCTGCTTACAAGTGTTTGACATGTGTGGGCACTGATGGAAGCAACTATCACTGATGTCCAAAAACATTTAAATTTGTTCTCTCTTGCAACCTACTTAAAAAATATAGGCTGCATTATATATAAGGATGATTAGATAAGGATCAGTTTATTGTCAGCTTTTTTCATCACATTTAGGGGTCAGGGCTGAAAGGGTGCTGTGGATTTACAGTACTTGGAAGTCTGATATTTCTAAACGCAAAAAGGAATTTCACAAGAGCCTTGTACAGAGAACTCATTAGAGACCTCAAGCAACATGCCTGGATTCTTCTTACAAAGAATAAAGAAGCACTTCAACTCACACCAAAAGCCTCTGGGAGTACAAAAAAGGGGGGAAAAAAAGAAAAGGCAGTGTTTTTTCTATCCTTACTGTCCTATACATTTGTTTATTTAAATGAGTCTAATGTGAGGTTCACAGATATGTGGTATGTCTTTGATATGACTAAGCCAGGGGCAATTGGCTCAACACAAAAATCCCTAAGAATGCATCTGAAGCCCCCAGATGGCCAATAAGCCCATTGATGGCATCTCCAAGCTGCTCTCTGGGAAGGTGCCTGCCCCAGGACACTCCAGTGATGACCAAAAGGGCTACATGGTTGAAAGTTTCCCAAGGCACCGTTCAAACCCTAACAAGTCCCTCAGGCTTAACAAAGACTTAAGCAAATACAGCAATTTCTTGTTGTTGTCTGGGTTGGTTTTTTTTGTTTGTTTGTTTTGTTGTTGTTGTTGCTGCTGCTTTATTGTAAGGAATAAAGTTAACCAATGTCACTCCTCTCAGTCATGTACTAAAGCATGGACTGCTGTGCTGAAAGACAATAGGACTATTTTTCACCCTTTGACTATGAGTCAACAAGGACATACAGTAATCCAGGTCCCATGCAGCTAACAGAGACTAAATGTTGTTACACTATCTCCTACTAACCACCGAATAACTTTTATTCTTGGAGTAGTTGTAACTCACAAGGTGGAGTATATTTTGTTCCAAGACTTGCTGCTACACCTGTGAGCGTCAGCAGTTAGAGACCTGGTTATCAAGTGAATCATAGCCAACTCCTTTAAACAGCTTCACTGGCTGGCCCTTTTCCTATACCAGTGCAAGTCATTTTGAGAGAACAATCTGGCTTTTTTGTCCTCCAGGGGTGCCCTAACCTAGCCTGCACCTCACAGCTCTCAGACCCAGGAAAACTCTTCCACTGTGCGCAAGGACTTCATTTCCTCTCCCCTTACCAAAAGGAGGAGTGATAAAGCTATTTCCTAGTAGAACACACTGCAGTGAAAAGTCTGAACTTCTGTAGGACTGAGCTGACTGAACTGCAGTCCCTGAGAAAGTTAAATGACATGCTTAAAAACAAACAACAAACCAAAACACCAACACAAAACTCTACAACATGCCTGCTTGCTGTTTTTCATATTAAAATGGCTATTTTATTTACCCCCAAGGAGCTTAATTAATTAAAAAGCACTTTAAACAGCATTGATGTGATCACAACCCAGGTCACAAAAAAACAAACAAACAAAAAAAAAAAAACAACACCCCAAAAAAAACAAAAAAAAAAACCAAAAAAACAAAACAAGAATCCTCACTCACATCTTCAATACCACCCCATTAAGGAGTATTTACAAAGGTCGTTCTTTTGTGATTTACCTCCTTAAATAAAATTTTCAGGTTGGTTGTTAGTATAATTTACCTGTGGTCACCTAACACCTAGGTATCGCAGGTAACGCTATCTGAGAAGCTAAGTCATGCCACCTTTAAGAAAGTGTCCTGAATGTCCTTTTGTCCTGGGTTCAGCAGTAGCTCCTAGTAGCTGGTGCAGTGCTGTGGTTTTGACTTCCAGCCTGGGACAGTGCTGATAACACCGATGTTTTCAGTTGCTGCTCAGTAATGTTTAGTCCGACCAAGGACTTTCTGAGTCTCATGCTCTGACAGGGAGGAGGGGAAGCTAGGAGGAAGCAGAGACAGGACGCCTGATCTGAACTAACCAAAGGGGTATTCCATACCACAGCACATAATGCCCACTATATAAACAGGAGGCAGTTACCCAGAAGAGTTAGACCACTGCTTGGTCAGGCTGGGTATCAGTCAGCAGGTGGTGAGCAGTTGTATACTCTCCCCTTGTTGTTTCCCTTATCATTATTATTATTGGTGGTAGCAGCAGTGGTTTGTGTTATACCTTAGTTACTGGACTGTTCTTATCTCAACCCGTGGGAGTTACATTCTTTCAATTCTCCTCCCCATCCCTCCTGGAGCAGGGGGGAAGAAGGGGGGAGTGAGCTTAAACCACACCACCTTTGAACTTTGCGGGACAAATAGTTAGGAACTTGGAATCATTCTTCCCCTTTTTGGGGTGTTGCTTTTGAAAGAGTGATCAAGAGGAAAATGTAAATGTCAGCCTGCTCCTCTTCCCCTGGTGAAGTTGGTGGTGCTGCTCCCTGCTGCACTATACAAGAGTAGCACAACACTCACTGCGACACTACAAGTGTAGCACAATGCTCCTCCAGCTGCTGCAGGGAGGAGCTGGACAGCTTGTGCAGGAGGCAGATGGACTCTGCTGCTCTTCTGCATCACACTGGCTGGAGCCAACAGTCAGCAAGGGAGGCCAGCACTGGCAACTCTCCTTTTCTGATGCTTACTTGGGTGGGTTTCAGGCAGCCAGGGAGATCACTGACAGCAAAACCCATGGGACCTAAGACTCCAAGGTCTTCTATGCATGCATCCTTAGAAAGCTCTGACAGTCTCCTTCCCTCCTTTGCCACTGTTGCCAAGATCACAGCTGGCTGTCAGACTTACACCCTATTAAAATGAGATTTCAGGAGCAAAACCTTGCCCACAACCACCTTACAAGTTGTTTAGAGTCCTGCAGTGGTGCTGGATCATCACCCTCAGGCATCTCACTCTCTTTTTCTTGTGTTCTTCATTCTATGCTACCACTGCTTAAAAAAACTCCCTAAACTGCCCTTTTTGGCTTCTCACCCTGCCAACATATCCACAAGGAGGCCTAAGTGGCACACTCACAAACCCCAGCAAGACCCAGGGTTTATTCTCATTTCAGAGCATGGGTCTCTTGGGTAACTTTAAGTCCTCCTTTTCTTGTTTCAGCTACATTAGTATTTTCTATCCAGCACACACATTATAAACACACACAGATACAAATGAGACAGGTTATCATTCTGCTTCCTTGACAAGATCTGCCTTTTAAAGTCTCGCCTGGTAATAAGCAGAAACAACTACTGCTGGAAAGCACTTGGAGAGAAATAGCATCAGCAGCACAGTGTAAATAATTAACAAAATCATTCTTTTGGACTGTCTTATGCAGAGAGGAATAAACCATCAGACAAGTATAAAAATTCATGAAAGTTATTGTAAAGTTGGAGAATCAAATGTCCTTCTGTATCATTTCAGAGCATGAAATGATCATCAATACATTTAAGAGCTGCCTCTTATCCCCTTTGCAGCACTGAAAGAGATAGATTCCCTTGAATTCTACATACACCAAATTTTCTACATCCACTAGGATTTCTAGAAGGCTGGTCATCAGAATTTGTTGGCAGGAGGAACAACACAAGCGTTTTTATTGCCTCTCAAATTGGGCAGCCAGAAATTGAGGCACACAAAACTGCTAGTCATTTCTGGAAACACTGACTCATTGGGCTAGTAAAGAGCAGAAAGAGCAGTTGTGTAGCTGAATTACTATTGCAACAAAAGATATTATCCACCTCCCTAAATGATGCTTACTAGCAAAAAAAAAAAAATATCTATCCTTTCGAGAAAGAAACAAGGTGAAACCAAAGCGAACACACTGTATAGTGTGGCCAAATGAACACCTAATCTCGTATCATCAGAATTAATAAGTACAAAAACATGGGGCCCATCCAGCCACATAACTTACTATCCAAATCATTTAACATTAGTTTTTTAGGAACAATGGATGTAGTGTCTTCTGATGTTTGCTAATGACACATTTTACCTTAACAGGCTGATAACTTCTTAGTACTACCACTGGCTTTCCCAAACTTAAGGCAATTTTTACAACACAGACCTCACCTGGAGCTGAAAAAGAATAACTATTCTGCTGTTGATCTGGTTTACATTTCCATTTATTTTTTAAATGGATATTTTTCAGGTTTCCCCTTGTGACTTGTGCTCACTGCTAGTAGCAAATCTGCTCAAGTTTCAGCATTTTCTGACAAACTTTTCCCTCCTCGTTAATAATCTGTAGCCACTATTTTTCATCTTACAGTGAAATCCCAGGTCTTCCTCAGGCTTGATAAAAGGTAGTGTAGTATCCACATTCAAAGCAAAGGAGGACTAGAGCATCATGGTTGCCTGAAAAGCAGTGATTATTGGGGGAAATTATTTTAAAACACACTGGCAGTATGCACGCCTGCATCAAATAAACACAGATTCAGTCTACATCCTAACACCCAGACAAAGCCTAAATGATACAATTAGCTTAAAAGCATGGGAAAAGGACATTGCGCAGATGTGCAATTCAGCAGTTGTGTGGAATTGGAGCACTTCAGAGGTGGTATCAAAATGCAGGCTCTAAGTTCAAAACCAAGAGCAAATAAAACCAGTAATATTTCCTGAAGATGTCACAAAAATACAACAAAACTGAAATCTCATCTTAAATAATAAGCAGTGAAATCAGTGAAAAAATGAGTATAACTTGGTCAGTTCAGCAGTTATATCTCCAGTAGGCAGGATAAGCAGTTTCATGGCTGGAGCAGTGAGGTCCTGGGTCCTGAGCCAAAAAGTGCTACTGACTCGCCCCGTGTTGAAAAGGTGTTTGATTGCATCTTGTTTCCACTTTTGCCTCAGATTCATCAGCTTCCAAAGCAAGATGCTAATACCAAGAACAGGTTTAAGACACACAGTTACCCACAGCAACACGGTGACCAACAAAGCTTTATATACACACAGGAAATGCTTGTTTGCTTCTCCCCTTTTTCCAAACTGCACCAGCCCTACTGCTTTCCACCATCTAGGCCTGCCCTCTACCCTTGGACAGTCTCTCTAATCCTGAGAACACCAAAATATTACGTCTGTAGCTTATTATAAAGCCTGGCTGCATCAGTACTGGAAGGGAACAGGTGTGGGTTTTTCCTCTTCCTAATTCAGACACAAGCAGGCAACCAAGCATAGCCCAGAATACACTTCATCATATTTTACCTGAGCTAATGGGCTATAGCTAGTGCCCCACATGTTCTGTAATAGGACCAGATGTATTCAAACAAAATGCATTTCAGTCTCTGGTGTTGCTGTTTTAATCAGACTTGTTATCCTCACTTCTCCTAAACCAAATTATTCAAAATTCCATTATTTTATCCAGTATCTAGTCAATCTTTGCTGTGCCATAATCAAAATATGACAAATCAATACCTTTGAAGGTTTCATTTTATTTATTTGGCCTATAAGATTATCAAGCTGTCCTATATCAAATCCAGTAGCCTGATTAACAAATTAATCATCATCTTCCCAAACATCTACCATAGCAGAAGACTATTATCCTGCTTTCTCTTAGTGAGCAAAATTGAAATTCACATAATCACATAATGAAACACCAGTGAGAAACAAAGCACTGAGCATATTATTTGATATTATTCGATATTATTCTGCAGAGAGCATGTGTGTTGAGTTGCATTCCAACCAATAAAGCAGGGTTGTTGCATCTGACTTGTGTTATCTCATAATATTGCATAATTCTAACATCAAACTTGAGATTAAAATAGGCAAGCAAGGAACTGGACCATTTCCCAGAATGGTCTCTGAAGGCAATGTATCCTTCTTAGCAACCAAAAGATGATTACTGTGAATTAAAGAATTAGATAATAAAAAGTCTAATCAGAAACATTATTGCCAGCAATTTACTGTCACAGGACCACTGGAATACAGTAAACCCCCAAAAGCTCTAAAATTAAAACCATTTTGTCACAAAGTTAACTAATGAAATAGAAAAAGTAAGGTTTACAGTCACATGACAGAGATGGAAGAAATCCAGACTACTGAAATCCAGACTACTGAAATCCAGACTACTGAAAACCTTTCAAGGAGAGTGAAGGAAGAAAAAAAAAAAAAAAATAGAAGAGAGAAAAAACCAAAATCAGTTTTGGTTTTTATTTGTTTTAACGGCTTGGCTTAATTTAAACTAGTCAAATCTCCTGGCACCACACTTTCATTCATGGACACTGCAATAATTTACATATTTAGGAGAGCTGGGGCAAATTCAGACCTAGTTCAAGCAAGTACATTTCTCCTAAATTTAGGACATTCTTGTTCACCTGTACCAGGGATAAATCGAGGCTGTCGGCTACACAAAAGCCAGAAAAACAGAGTTAGTGATTACATTCTGAATCTTAAGATCTCCCATGCTACTCAAGTTTTCCAGGTAACTGGCAATGCAGTTATAGAGAAAGATTAGTTGAGCCATGTAATCCAGTACAGAAGACCAAAGGAAACGCTGAAGGAAAAAAATGCATTTATGCAGATTACATAGTACACGTGTACTATCTGTTATTCCAGTCCATACACTGGAGCATCAAAGGCCAGGATGGCAGTCCAGAAACCCTGACCCTGGGGTTCAAGTGGGATAAATACTTGAAATTTCCAAGTAGAGTGAATATTAGTCTGAGAGAAGGAAAATTCCAATGCAGTTTCAAACATCAGTAGCAAAATTCAAGAGGTACCTAACCAAATAGTCTTAAGACTAAAGAATTTGTCAGGTTCCCTCTAAATTTGCTTTCCTCTTTTTTTTTTTCATACCAGCATTCCATAGAAGCTCTAGAGGCTTTCTTTCAAGGTTTTCCTGCATTGTTTTTTCCTCCCATGTGAAAAACAGTAAAAGACTATATCAATGACAAATTAAGGAGGCTACATATTCAAACCTACAGTGTTCAGGGACTTCCAGATCTACCGTTAATCTAACTTCCACTCTGCCTCTACACACATGTGCATGCGCACACTTCATAATGTACAGTAACCATAGACTAATAGATCCAACAGATTTCAGAGATCTTATGCAAATGTATACACCTCCAAGGAACTTTAACACATATTTATTCAGTTCTAACACGTGGCTGAATAATTGTTACCACAAACTAAAAAAATACTCTTTTGGTCTTTCAAAGTATTGTTAATCTTTTTTAACTATTTCCAGTCATTTTCCTCTTAAAAGGGATGTTGTAATAATGATTGGTTTAGGTTGTTATATATGCAATCTGCGCTACCAGCTATTTGCATCCCTTTGATATTAAATACTGTAATTAAGGTATGATTTACTTTAGCAGAATTACTTTTGTTTTTATTTCCACTAAGAACAAAAGTCAGGCTTCAGGTATGTTACCATGTCTTTTAGATTCCCTGTGGTATAAGCTAGTGTTTATTAACATTCCTAAATTACAAGGTGGGATGGCAATACCTGCATATTTCCTTCAGCTTCCAAAAAAAAAATTAGAAAAATTGTACACTGGCTGAAATGAGCTATTTAAAATTACAAAACATGCTGTCCCTATTACAAAGACGTAGAACACATGAATTCATTAGTCATCTGACAGGCTGCACTATCAAAGTTCTCTCTAAGGTAGCTTGATAACCTAAAAATATTAAAAAGCAATCTGGTTTTCAGAAAGATTAATCCCTTTCCCAAGCTCAACAGGCACGAAGTGAAGAGTTTATGAAATCCATTTCAGCAATAAATAAAACATAAAAAAATACCTTCCAGCTTGGAACTCTCTCCAAGCTGACAGTTACAAGCCAAATCCTGAGTCAAACTCAGAAAATTAACAACCCTAGATTCTTTTAGGAGTTTGCTTTCAGCCAGCATCAATATGTCAGACCTTGTTCAAAGCCAGTACAGATTTGTAATCACTCTTGATTCTTAGAAACTAAAGCACCAAAACCACTTCTGGTCTCTTACACCAAAGAAGCATCATTAGTTCGGGAAATTCTTAACAAACATATCTGCACAGGTAGACCAATTGTTTTTCTCACATCAAGTAACTACATTCCCAATTATTTTTGCACCAACCATGTTAGCTATGCTATTTCTTCCATAATAAATCCAGTAGATTTGTTTTCTTGTTTCTTACCCATTTTTCAAAACTTTGTAAGTACCTCAGCATTTTTCCTGTATCAGCTCATGCATTCACAAAGGCTTCTACATTTATCTGTATACAAACATATCCAGTGCTGCACCAAAAGCAGCTGATCACCAAAAGGAGTTGATTCTGCCCCTCTACTCTGTTCTCATTAGAACCCCACTTGAAGTACTGTGTGTAGTTCTGCTGTCCTCAGCATAATGAGAACATGGAGCTGTCAGAGAAAGCCCAGAGGAGGGCCACGAGGATGATAAGGGGGATCAAGCACCTCCCATACAAAGAGAGGCTGAGCAAGTTGGGGCTATATAGCCTGGAGAAAAGAAGGTTGCATGGAGACCTCATCCAATATCTGAAGGGGACCTACAAAGATGCCAGAGAGGGACTCTAGCAATGGGACAAAGGGTAATGGGCTCAAACTTAAACAGAAGTTCAGGTTAGATAGAAGGAAAAGGTTCTTTACTGTGAGGGCAGCGAGGCACTGGAACAGGTTGCCCAAAGAAGTGGCAAATGCTCCATCCCCAGCAGTGTTTCAAAGGCAAGGCTGGACAGAGCCTTGGGCAATGTAGTCTAGTGTGAGCTGCTCCTGCCCATGGCAGGGGTTTGGAACTAAATGATCTTAAGGGCCTTTCCAATCCAAACCATTCTGTACATATTATCGTCTGTATGCTTAATTAATATGCTGTTTATATAGCAATCAAGATTGTTAACAAAGATGTTTAGTGTGAGGTGTCCCTGCGCATGGCAGGGGGATTGGAACTAGATGATCTTAAGGTCTTTTCCAACCCTAATTATTCTATGATTCTATGTTACTGAAAACATACTCAACGCTTATCTGCATCACACTACTGGATGCCTCTCCACAATACATTGCTTTTGCATTTATCACCTTGTAAAAATCCTTTTTCAACTGTGCTTGATGTAATTTACTCCGGATTACTTCAGAAACTGGCCAGGACAATCTAAGAGCTGCTCAAGACTACTTTCATGAATGCATGGAAGTTCACTAAGATCTATGAAGCTTACAGTTTTGAGACATAAGTAGGATAGAAGGCGAAACCTCAGTATCAGTCATTCATCTGTAAAATACTTTGGAGTGAATAATCAAACAAGCTTTTTAATTATACCGCAGCTGCTTACAAAAATCAGCATGGATTTGCCAAAAGCATTTCAATTTCTTTTAGGGTATGCGAACAATGAGAACATAAGAGCAAGTAAGCACATGAGAGGTACTGCAATGACTTTTCTTGCACATGAAACAACCGGCATGAAAACACAAGCAGACTAGGACAAAGATAAGCAAGTAAAATCTAAGCTGAGGTACTATCACATTCGGGGCATTATGTGTTAAGAAACCTGTAGCCTGATCACACATGAATCTGTAAAACATCAGGAACAAGATTCAGTAATCTAGAAAATCTCTTACTCAGCAGTTATTTCATATGGCTGTGATATATTACAGTACTGCGTTTGCAATTAAAAAGATAGAAACTAACAATTTACAAATATTCCCAAGAGCTAGGAAAGAACAGGCAATTTTAACACTTACACTTTGCATCAATTTTGGTCAGTTGTATGTCACATACATAACTAGTCTTACTGGAAATAATCTGACATATTGCAAATAAAGGAATTCTAGACGTAGCTGTCTGATACTTCGCTGTAAAATTCTGGAGCTTTTAATTAATAACAAACATTCACCAGGTTTCAGAAGGCTAAATAACCAGAATCCAACTTTAATCGCAGCCCTTGAAAATTGATCAACTATGGACTGACCTGGCTCCAAATGTTCTTTTCCACACACTAATTAAACTAAGTCAGGAGCTTACAGTGAAGAAGGCAGTGGAAAAGCAGTGCAAACTGTTAATCTTTGCAAAAAGTAAGCAAATTATCTGAATTGACTGCTGCCCCAAAAGTATGCTGGTGTTTAAAACGATAGCACAAATGCTGTTTCAATAATGCTGTTTACCAGGAAGCACATGCCACTGGCATCATTCCAAGCTGCTCGAGGTAACTGCATTTTTGCAGCATCAAGAGAAGTAGAAGACCTGGCACCTCAGGGCAAAATTCTAATTAACATTTATTTGCCATCCCAAGTCAACTAACAGCACAGATTAGCCTTGACCCATCCCCTTTTTTCACCAGCATTACACACAGACTGCACACACTAAAGAGACCCACAGCAACAGCTAAAGGGCAATCATGTCAAGTTTATAAACAAAAAAAAAAATAGCTCATACTACATGCAACTATTACAGCTTGTAGCCTCTCCATGGGGAGAAGCGCTCAACTATACAGCTTCCACGAAGCCAGTATGCCTCGAGCAGTAAAAGCTTCACAGAGCGCCTATAGAAGGCTTACGCTGGAGAGATTACAGCACATGCAATTGCACTCGCATCCAGCTCAGTCTGCTGGCAGATGGGGAAGGACAAGCAGCCTGTCAACTTGTCTTCCAAGCAGTTTGTAATTAACCATTACCTAGGCTCTAAAGGGACTGCATGCTTTCCATTGCCTCCTCTCCATTGTGCAAACAAAAAAGAGAAGGATGAAGGTTCCTATGTCCTTTGCTAAACCAAGCCTAGTAAATACTCTGGACTCCTCTCAACAACTGTGCAAGAGCAAGCCCAAAGGTTTTGGTCAAATATCTGTCACAAAACTGAGCTGTTTACTACATTAGGTACAAAATGAATTGACTTCAGCACAACACTCTCAGACACTTGCCAGAAAATCATTAGATTCAACAGAATGCCAGGCAGTGTTATACAGCTTTCAACTGACTATTACCCAAGTGGCATATGTTATCTTACAGATAACAAAAGGAATATGAGACCCATTTCAGCTGTTGCCCCCCCCCCATCTTTTCACCATCTGTACTAATTTAAAACTATCAAGACAAGCAAGGCTCTTCACCCACAGAAAGAGCTCTTTGCCAGCCTCAAATACTACAGCACAATACAGATGACCACAAAGGAGAGATGTGGTAACAAGTCTTTGCCCCAAAGACTCCATTTGTCATGGCCATAGCAACTTAACCATAAGTTTAATCTTGCACAAGCATAAGGTAGGTTTCACAGGTAGAAATGCTAAAACTTTTTAGCCTCCTTCCTCCACACATAAAGATTAAATAGTAGGATTTTCTGAGTCTGTAGGTGGATATATTTGGGATCATTATCCTCCAAAACTCCAGAAACATTAAAATGAAGAACAACCAAGATAGCTCCCTTTGGGCAGCCTCTTATCTGTCACATCAGGACAAACTGGGTTTTGTAACAAAATGGTCAGCACTGGGTATAGGACAAGTTCAGGGGCTTTTGTTGCTACATAAGACAGTCTTAATCAGCACAAGAGACACTCAGCAATGGGAAAGTATGGTTAAAATACTCTTCAAATCAGCCCAAGCAAAACAAGAAAGGAACTGAAGGTTTGGAGTTGGCCTTATGTGACAGAACATCAGAAAAAATGTCAAGGAGACAATCAAGAGTGAGGTGTCAGGATTTGGTATAATGCCTTTGACTGACACTGATTTTTTGGAGGAGAGAAAATTGTATATTTGTCCTATCTGTACTCTAGAAAAAACATTTGATGTAGTACCACATGAGGTTGGTATGAGGAATTAGTGTGGCAGAGCAGGGACTTAACTAAAAGGAGTTGTGCTAAAAAGCAGAAGTAAAAGGCTGGAAGGGATTAGGTATGGGCTTTTCTCAGGCTCGGTCTTAGGACTGATATTGCTCATTATACTCACTAGCAACCATACAGAAGCAATCTTGCCACAACCCACATGCTTTTGTTTCTCAAGCAAATGCTTGGATAAACAAATTATCTTTACTCTGTGCACCAGAACTCAGCAAAATTTCCCTTCAGAAAACCTAAAAAGAGAGCAGTACTTGAAATTTTGTTCCTATAATTACTTAAATGTCTATCACTTGTTCTGGTTACTTTTGAAAGCAAATTCCTTACAGAGAAACTAGAAATAGCATGGCTAATATGTTTATACAGAACAGACAAAAAATGCAACAGACTCTCAACTACCCAAAATCTTCACGAATAAAGTCAACTGAACATTAACAGTTAAGTTACAACTAAAAGCATTTAGAATTAAAACTGAAAAAAACAGATTTAGATCTTAAAAGCTGACACATTCTCACAAGTTAAAAATAAATGTTTGTGATTATTTATAAATGAAGTACAGGCCCCAACGTTATTGAAAATCTTTTGTGCTTAATGTGCCTGAAAACTGAGGTTTATGGTGAAAACATCAACAGAACTTTAAGGTAATTGAACAATCCTAGTCACTACAATGATAAACAAATTCATGCAACTATCACATGTCATTTCACAGAAAACAGCTTTCAAGTACAATGTATTTTGTTTTGACACTTAGAGACAAATAGGAAAAAAAGATAAAAATGCAGATAGGATTGTATCAGATAGAGGATGCCAAAACAAGCTATTCAGATCTATGAAAAGAGCAAAGCTGTAGTATCTCCAACTGTTCTGTAGCACATAAGCACTGCAGAGAAAAATTTGCAGACTAAATTCAGTTGATTTATTTCTTATACATCAAGTGAACAAAGGAAAGGTGAACAGTTAATCCCCCAGTATATTCTAATTTTCCCTTATTGTTCCAAACTGTACACATCAACTCCACTGGTAGGCCTGAATCACTAATTCATCACCAGAAAAATGACTGAAAAAAACTGTTACACCATTTATACAAATTAAATTATTTCATTGTGAAAACACATTAAGAGTAAGAATAGAAGATATGGAAGAAGTTGTTAAAGTCAAAGATTTGCCTTGTATCTTAAATTGAATGACAAATCGTGTGTTAAAGACAATTATCTCTTTTTCATCCTCTGTATTTACTTATAACTTTTAAGCTGACTCGACCTTTTCCTTTTCCCACAGAATAAATGAAACACATTTTTCCTATCACTTAGCAAAATACTTAAGTAATCAGAAACTCAGCAGTATGTTTTTTCTGGCAAATGTGGCTGTTGACACAAGGAGTTAAGTTATTGTAAGTGCATAGACAGAGTATTATGGGACAAGTTCTCATATCTCAGACCCAGGACGGTGAGGATTTTTAGGTATATCTCCTGTCTAGCATATTCTGTTTAAAACCACAAAGTTCCAGCAGATTTAACCCATACACTGGTATGGTGATGTACATTTGATGCAGAGCATGATCAGGCAAAGACAGGCAGTTGCTTTCTTGTTGAGCAAGTTGAAGTATATATTTGCTTTACTCCAGGAGCTGAAAATACAGACTCAGTGGAGTTCAAGTGATGCACACAGACAATATCTAATCCAGAAGTGCTGGTACATATTATGGACTTAGCCCATTAAAATTTTTGAATAGTTGAATTGGCAGAGCAAGTTAATAACATAAGTGCTTTTCATTATGCAGCTCTGCTGTTTTGATCCTTAGTAGGTACCCTTAATCCAGACTTAATATATCTGGAAAAGACAGTCTTGGGACTATATCCCACAGAATTTACAGTGATCTTAGGCAAACTGAATTTTAGCCAAAAACCCTGCAACAGCACTTTTCTCCATCAAACGTGTTTTTTCTTTCTATCCCATCTAGACTTTGAGGAAGCCAGAATGGAATTTTCGATCAGTGCAAAAAAAACTCTCACAATTCTTCCCCAAACCCTAAGTCTCCTACCCATTCACCCACTCACTACCCCAACTGCCCAGTTATATATAGATTTTGCTTGCTAGGAAACGTCTGTAAAAGACTTGGTTTTCATCTATTTCTCAATATGACAAAACCATATCTTAAACCTTTCTGATTTTTTTGTCACAAAACTGCTGATTTAGAGTATTTCCCAGTTTTGAGTCCTGCCATGATGCGCATATAGTAACCAGCTACTATTACGTCCAGCACATTTGGGATCAGAGCAGAACTGAACTATTAGGAGCACAAAATAGATGGAAGCTGTTCAAAGCTGATCAGTGATGAATTCCCATTACTCTGGGAAGTTCCCTGTGCCAGACTGGGAGAACAAATTTTGCCATCCTGCTGCACAGTTAGTCTGCAGGGGAAAAGACACCAGAGCAGAATAAAAGTAAGAACCCTTGCACGTCTGCATGGCAGCAATGTACAGCCATGGAGGTGCCCTGGCAACATGAACTCGGTGGTCTATGGACAGTTCCTCTGATTTCCTCCAACCTGCTCCACTTTAGACCACAGTGCAAATTGGCAGGATAGCCCTGAGATTGTCTGACTTGAACTACACCAGATTTGTCTATTGGAAACAATTTACCTTTCATACTCAAATTTAAAAGTTTCCAATGGAAAGCAGCTCTTAAGGTTTAGTAATATTTCAGATAACGGATCTCAAATACCCTTATATAAAATGAACTACTCTTCTGTTAAAAATAAATTGGCCATATATACACCACTTAGAGTAGTTTAGTAGCTGTGTAATTTACATAATTTTTAAGTTTTATAGCTAATAAAGTACTGTTTACTGTACTTTTCTGTTATGTTTGAATTTGCAATAAAAAGGCCTTAGGCTTTAATTAGTGTAAAATCAAGTAATTCAATTGTTACTTTTGAAAATGGTATAATTAGAATAAGAAAATCAAACTACAAATTATTTTCAATAGGTGCTTAGAATACAGTAAAATAGATCTTTAAAATCTCTGTTCATTTAATTACAAATGAACAGAACATTTTATTAATAGACATATTAAGAATCCATGTACTGTTGTCTGGAGGGAGAAATATTTTTTATGGTTTAATGCAAATGTGAAATTTTGGCTATAATATCTCAAGCAGTATATTTTTAAAAGAAATTGATGTGGCCCAGGTCCAGGAAAAGATTTGATGTCTGAAAGCCTGATTTTGCTTTCCTTAACTCCTGGATGCGTGGGTCCAGAGCAGACTCAAGGACTGGTACAAGCAGCAAGTCTTTTTTATGATATACATCCTTGGCGTGTCTTCTTAAAGCTCTCACTCCCATGGTTAGGCACAGCTTAGCCAAGGATTTTCATAATGGCAGTTCTGGTAACACTCCTGATTTCCATCTAAGTCTATGTATTTATAAACAATAAAAATAAAAAACAGGGAGTGCTCTTTACTAGCTCCAGCCTAAACAGACACACAAGAGAAGCCTAGCCGAAAAGTCGGTCTCTCAGCCATCCATATCTGTCAGCACACATTACATGAGCAGAGAATGCCAATGAATGAGACATAGGGCAGGAGTCCCAAAGACAAAGGCTCTCACGACTTGGGCAAACACAGCTCTCCATGCTGAACCGAGAATTTCCCTTAGACTATCATTGCTGGATTCACACAAGCTGAAGACCATGTGATTTACACTATGAATTCTGGCATAACCCAGATTTTCAGCTCAACCGATTACTTAGCTTGTAATTGTTTGTTCAGATTTCAGTCTTTTCACCACTTCTTTAAAATTCTACTATATATACACATCAAAAATGCGCAAAATAGTTCTGCCTCTCTCTGTAATAAACAGAGTTCTATTTGGCTGGAAAGACCTTCTAGGATGTAAGCCTCTGCAGCATAGCTGTTTTCCTAGAGGGAGTGAAGACAACCACCCCTAAAACATGTTTAAAGCTCAGAAGGAAAGCAAGGAGTTTATTCACATAGCAACAATATAACACTTCAGTTGATTTTATTTATTTATTTTTAAGTAAGAAGAGTTTATTGCTGCTGCACTGACACAGGGATTTTTATTCATTTGTAAGCCACTGCTCAGCAGTAGCAATTAATTCTATTGCATATGCAGTCTGCTGTGAAGTACACTCTGAAGTGGTTTCTAAAAACAGTCTAGCTAATTTTCCTAGCAAAATCTTGGAACAGCCCTGCCAAAACACTCAGAAATAAAGCAATCTTGTTCAGACAGGTCTTAAATATTTGTTCCCTCACTCTGAAGTATTCCTTTCAGCCACATCATTACATTTGGATTGTGCAGATGAACACAGATTGCAGTGCTGTTTACAGCTCTATAACTGTAATGATGTAATTCTAATTTGGAAAAAGATACTAATCTATAAAGTTAATGGCTTTTCTTGTTAGCAAGCCTTATCTTAGTCCAAAGGCTGATTATAAAATAGTAGTATAGGCTGAAATTAAGCTCCATTGTCAACTACAGACTCATTTACCTAAGCAAAATGTACAGCCAGGACTAATGAGTTTATTTTCCAAATTTCCTTCTGCAGCACCAAAGGGAACACAAGCCACGTATTCCCTTTCCATCCAAGCACCCCAGTGACCACGGACATTTAATTTCCCAAGAAGAACTTGCTCTCAGTAGATCAAAGCTAGAAATATTATGAACCATGGCAAGAGATCAAGAGAAAGGCACCATTAGTGTCCCTAGTCCGGTACCACGTAATAGCAGAAAGTTTATTAGTTAAATATCCAAGCCATCCCAAGTGGTCTACTGTAACCAGTAGGACTAGTCATAGCAGTTTTAACGAGCTTTATGAGCTTAAGGTATGAAATCAGGTCATATTCAAACTGTTCAAAATGGCAAAAGTCTGATTTGTGAATTTATTTGACACATTTTATGCTATATAGGAAGCATAACAGAAGAAAATGCATGCAGCTGACAGGAGGCAGCACAGATTGACAACTGGTAAGCAGATGTTCTCTGTCGCAACATAGAAAATTAGGAACTAAGCCTCATCTTTGGAGACTATGCCTCACAAGAAATTTCATGTGACTTTCTGAGCAATTCTGCTGTATCCCTAAGGCTTGTGGAGATAAATTACAAATTAGGATGGCCTAAATATTATCTTAGTAGTGGCTAAACTAGTACAGACTGAAAGGTATTGTGTCAGGCTGATATCCACATAATTACCCTCCAAAAATAAAAGCTCTTTTCTTGCTCTGCACTACACTTCATCTTTTCCTCCTCAAGAAGTACAAAGAAAGTTTAATCATCCTAAATGCTGAAGAGGCTGAGAGCAAAGATTCTCAAGCACTGAAGAGCCCTCTGTGGAGAAACACTACATAGCTGACTAACCTCTTCATAGCTCAGGAGCATCTCTTCAATAATGCAGCACAATTAATGCTCACCATTCTTAACCTCAGTAATCTGACAAGGGAAACTTACACCTTTTACCATCATGGCTTCTTTTTTTTATCTCCCCTAGAGCATTTGCACTTCTTACTGCAAAATCATGCCAGTACTTCATCCAAGCTGCAGAGCAACTTGCAGAGACTTTGTAAGGAAGAGAGAAAATAAATTCTCTTTTAAGTTCTCAGAGAGCCATGGCCAAAAAAGTCCACAGAAGGGAAAAGAGAAAGGAAGGAGAGAAGAAGGAAGTCTTAAAGGCAGATATCCATAGGTCACCAGACATCATCTTTGTAAAGAAAAGAATTCTGGTAATTACTAACACTTGTTTCTCTACAAGTTGTGATGTACCACTTTAACTACCAAAGTAGACATTTTCATTGGACATCTCTGACAACTCCAAAGAGAATTTGCCACATAATTCACAGAATAAATTTGCTTGAGAAAGACAGAAGGTGACAACAATCAAGGGCACATGATATCCACTTACTATCCCTTACCTATCTCCCCTAGTCTTTGGGATAAATAGTACCACTGAGGATATATAAGTCTCCCAGTTATTTGGGCAGAGAAGTGCAGAAGCATGAATCACAACCTCCGTGAACTTTAAAGGGTACTTTTGAGAGGAATACAGAAAATTTTATCTTCATTTTTTTCACAGCTGTACTTACCATATAGCTAAGGCAGTCCTCTACAAGGTCTATTTTCTGACCTGCGTGGTACATTCAAGGACATTCTGGGAACTTAGCATCAGTTCACAGTCAGCAGGCATAGAAAACACCCTATCCACGAAACCATACTGAAGAAGAAAAAGCTTTGTGACAAATAGCAGCTACCTGGGTCTCAATAAAACAAGTTACAACTTCCATTTAATTAGTTTAAGACACTGACTATTTAGGTGGCATGTGAGACTACATTGGACATCTCTACACAAAGTAGTAATCACTTTCTCTCCCCCTCAACTTGTCACTCTAGCTTAATAGTTCAGCAAAACCAATACCTTAGCCTCCTAATCAAAGTCTCCAAGTAAACAAGGTCTATTGGGTTTCCCATAGCACTTTCTACACTGACTTTTAACTTGCATGCCTGGACTTTCCCAATTAAAGTCTCACCTGCCTTTCTCAAATCCAATTTTAGTCTGTATCATGACTATCCATCTGTAACAGACAGGAAGTTCTGCTCAGTGCTAGAGAATTACCAATATGTCGGAAAGAACTTAAAGAAGAAACGCAAACCTAAGAATGCAAGAATACTTGCTAAGAAAAATCAGTAAGAGGTCAGGACCCCAAAAACCACACCATGCCCTCTCCAGAAACAGAGAAGCGTTCGCATTGCAATTATGTTGTGCAGAACAAGCATAACCTTCTGCTGTCTTTTCATCTGTGCAGAAGCACACAATTGTAGTCTAAAAGCAAAATTCCAACACACAGCAAAAACCTATTTCCCTGCTGTTAAGGCCAGAAACACTTTCAGCCCCTCATACTTTACCTCCCTTACAATTACCTGAGCTTTGGATTCTATTTCCCCAAACCTTCGCTTACTTTACACAAGTGGAGTATCATATTGTTAATTTATGTCTTTATTAACTCACTCTGCCCTTCTCCTCCTACCGTCAGTGATGCATGCAATTCACTTAAATTTGATAGTATCTGTTCATGTCATTAGTGTGCACTTACACCCACTCTGAGATAATTAGTGAAGATAACTTACCAAAAACATTAAGACGCAAGGAACACACACAAAACATATACATGAGTGACTGAGAGGAAAAAAGGCCAAGCCCGCTCCAGGGCCAAGTTTTCATCACAGTAATTATTATTGCAACCATTACATCGTCTCTTCTTATTCTAACAGGGAAGTTATATAAGTTTATGCATCTGTTAAAGCCCCACTATGGAGAAATCAGCCCTTATTGCCAATCTCTGAGGAAGTTTTTGGTCCAAGAATTCAGTCCTGCATCAGATATCCATCTTAATTTAAATTAAAGAAGCAAATATCACTTTGAGACATTGTATCAAGTGCTTCACTAAAATCCAAATATATAATAGCTACAATATAACATTCCTTGCCTACTTCAACTTCCATTTTTACAGTTTTACCTAGGAGTATAACTTAGTTTGTCTTGCAATGTTAGCTCTTCATAAGAGACACTGCTGATCACTAATAGCTCCATTATCCTCTGGTTGGACACAGCCTTGGGTGGCATAGTTTAGTGGGATGAGTCCCTGCGCATGGCAGGGGGGTTGGAACTAGATGATCTTAAGGTCCTTTCCAACCCTAACTATTCTATGAATACATTTGTTTATGAAATTTCTGTAAGTTCAGGAAAGACAGTTCATTTCCCTGTCAGTGTATGCAGTGCCAGGCTAGGATTGCACTGATGCATAGTATCACAGAATATAACCTCTGGAGGTCACCTGGCACAACACCTCACTTCAAACGGCCAGTGAGATCAAGTCACTCACAGTCTTGTCAAGGCAAGTTTTAAAAGTCATAAGAGTGGAGGCTGCACAACCACCCTGGGCCTTTGTTCCAGTGTTTTCTCCACTTTCCTGGTAATAAAAAAAAATCCCAAAACAACACCACTTAACTGGATTTTTCCCCATTGCAACTGAAGTCCACTGCCTCTCATCCTGCTACTGCATATCCACAAGAAGTTTCTGGTTCTGTCTCCTCCATACCCTCTCATTAGGTAGCTGAAGACAGCCCTAAGTTTTCACCTTCGCCCTCCTTCTCACCATATGCCAAAATCTCCAGACCTCTGACCAGCTTGGTGGCCTGCACCAGACTTGCTCCAGTTCAATGTCTTTCTTGTATTAAGCACCTGCAAGCACTACTGCAAATGTACTCTCAAGTGCCAGAGGGGAAAAATCATTTTCCTCAGCCTGCTATTGATACTTGCTATACAGCATCCCCTGAGGTGCCTAGCCATCTTTAATCATTTCTGCCTCATATTCAGCTCCCTGTCCACTGCCCCAATAGGTCACATATGATCTCAAATATGATGTGGTTTCCCCTGTTTCAAGCAAAAAGCAAGCATTACCTGTCTACAGTCAGTTTCCACAGGGCCACAAGTGGTCATGCAGGTCAAAGTCAAGCAAAGGTTTTGCACCCCCAGACTTAAAAAAAACCTGTTCCTTTCTCTCTTGTTGCCTCTCACCTGCACATCAGTCTCTTCAACCTCATGTTCCTCTTTCTGGAATTAGCCTACACACTGCTTTAGGTTTTACTCCTGGGTTTTTTTAGCAGCTATTTCTGCCTGCTGAGCACAGATGAGGAAGTTAATCAGGCCATTTATTAAACCTTTCCAGATTTTGCTGTTGTGGGAGATAGATGTAGCCAATTACTTATAAACTGGCTATGTCCAATTTCCCCCAGCTGACCCACTGCACATATCCAGTGGGTCAGCTGGGAGATATACTAACACGCAATTCATACATTCACTCGGTGTTTAAAAAGAACTGTAAAGTATTAGAGCCTGTAAACATTTAGACTGAGCAAAAGTGTCTCTCCCTCTCTGTCTAGAAAGATTGACTTTTAAAGAAATATTTGACACTATTTTTCAGAACCATAGCTTGCTCAAGGTATAGGCTCTTACTCCATCTCCTCTAAAACTCAAAACCCCAACTTTTCCAGATCCTCATATTTTTACTGACAATTGCTAGTTTTCTGAAGTCCTTCAAATCACCAGCAACCCAGGTGACCTACCCACCACTGGATCCTCCATGCTTGACTTTCTTTCCATAGCCGTATTAACATTTCCCAGATTCACATTATTACTAAAATCCACATCAACTCTTTCCCATTCTTCCCCTACTACACTTACAGCCATGGGAAAACCTTGCTAACAAGCCACAACAGTTCACACCTGAAAATAGCACCAGCAAGCAAAGACTGGAGAAGAAAGGCTTCCCTTCAAAGGGAGGCTTTTGTTTATTAAGACACAAAAACCCAAATGTCCAGGCAGGACATATCAACCAGTGCAGAGGCCCAGTACCTGTTGGTACCTAGGCTTTTTCATCTGTATACCCACTGCATTCCTCATTGTAAACATATGTGTAGGTACCTTGAGACTCCTGATGCACCTTGAATGAGAGCCACTGGGAGAAAGGAAGGTGCAGAAAGAAGATGAAGTGGTGCAGCTGCACCAAAGCCCCCAGTCCAGAAAGGGAATGGTGGCAGGCTACAGACATGGACAACAGGCTAAGAAGGCAGAAAAGTATGTTCATAAACACATCAGGCCAGAGTCTGTTGTAATCTGCTTTCTATTGTCTGGAGCTAGATTTCTGAAGGGACTACTGGATATACAGTTTTGGGGTTTTTATGTGCAGTCTTATCTCAAAGCCACCATTAAATAAGTATTAGCCTATCCCTAATACCTGATCCTATTGCTTTTATAATCTTTTATTATCTCATTACAAAAATTATGAAGACTATCAGCAGATATCTCCTTTCCTTTTTGACTTTTTATGAGTCAAACAGTCTTAAAAAGGGTTTTCAACACAATCTCACACATCTTAAACAACACATGGGAGCTGCTCAGGCTTCACAGTCGCTTTGTGGTCCACCAGAAACAGCATGTGAATGAATTAATTTCCAACAACATAATGTTCATGCTCCCAGCCCAAAAGAGGTCTGAGATACAGTACTTTAAAGCTGTGATCTTTTTTGGAAGGAAATGTTGCACTGAGTTAATTTAAAGATATTCATTTTTTTACTGATATTTGTGTTCAAGCTGTCTAAGGAGCCTAGCTTTCATACGGTGGTCCCAGAGCTACATGCTTTTGCCCCCAGTATACAACTATCTCTAAAAAAGCTTTTCACACATAGCATGTATAGAATACCTGATGTGTGATGTGACAGGAAGCTTTTATGGTTACTTGTCAGGATCTATTTGACTAAATCCTTTGGGTCTTTACCCACTTTTAGGTATGTAATAAGACTATTCCCAGAGCTATGCTGAACACACCTTTATCACGTAACCTTTGACATCAACGGGGCTACAGACACAGCCAGCCACAAAGTTCTCATGATACAGTTGCTCTGTATTGGCCACTTTTTCCTTGCATTTTTACATTCAGTCACAACTTTTGAGTACTTAGTTTTTTCATTTTCAGTTATTGAATTAGTTCTACTTTGTATTTATGGAGAGAAGGACAAATACAATTGTCACTCTAAAAACAATAAATGTATCAGCTACACACTTAAACAGATGGTACTAACTTTATTTCTTTAGAAGAAATAAATGAAGCTGCCCTTTCAACAGGATATCTGCACCAAAAGTATTACTGTACTAGTGAGGCATCTTCAATTCCTAATTTTTACTTCATCAATTCCATTATTAGAGTACATCCACTTCTTATTTGACACTTATGTTACTAACTTTCCTTTTATCAGATGGAATATTTACACCCTCAGCATACCACCCTAAATAAACTCCACTTGTTTTCTCTCACATGACAGATGTAAAACTTTCTGTGGTATTTCCCTTTATAAATCTTGCTGACCTCTTTGAAGAGTGAAGAAAAAAAAAAACAGTACGTGCCTGAAAGTAAAGCTTGCATCCAATCCAATACATTATTTTTTATTTTTATTCATGTCTCCAATCCTTTGTGTTAAGGTCAGGAAGATTACGTTTGCTTGCTTCTGTTGGGCATTTGCCACAGATTTCTGTCAGAATTCTAACCACTACATAAAAACAAACTACCTACCACAAGATCCATTCATATATTATGTAGTCAAAATTTAATTTTCCAAATGGTTTCAGCCATAAGCACTTATAAAAAATGTCATCACCTACCAGTACATTAAAATGTCATTTTGCGCAACACAACAAATGTGTATAATGAATGGTGGGCAGTGAAGAGGAAATAAATACTCATTTTCTCTTAAAATTATAATAGACTCAACTCAAACATTGTGCTTTTCTACCCATCAGTGCACTCAATTTGAGTAAATTCGGCTCAAAACCCAAACTATCTCTAAAATCCTTGTTATGATAAGAAGCTTCTTATTCACATTTAGGCTGCAACCCAACCTCTATCCATTTTCTAAAGAAAAGCAGCCATTTGTCAGCCATTTTTTAAATTTAAAACAGGTCATATTCATTGGACAATCTTTCTAGCTAGACCAGACATAGAATTGCTTCAAAAACATTCATATCCTCCTGTGCTTATCAGTCTGTGCCTTTAGAACAAGCGCTCCCCCCATGCTGTACAGGCAGGCTACGGGAATCATGCAGGCTATGTACCCTGCAAAGACCATCAGAAAATTTTTATGGTTCATATAAGTAAAAACTGAGCCATACACAAAAGCAGCTAATGGTATCATGGGAGGAGTAGCAGGTTTTGGCAAAGACCTCCCTCCACACATACGCTGCAGACTTTTTTCCTGACTCACGCAGCCACCATCAATGGGTGACTTCTGAACTTCTGTTTTCTACAGTTTCTCCTTCTAACAGCTTTACCATTGCCCTATATATGCTTTCTGATGGGCTTCTTTTTCACTCCTTTCAAATGTTGGTACTCAACTACAAGAATGCAGAAGGGCTAACTCACTCCATTTCAGGCTGACTTTATTGAGAGATTATTCTTCAATTCAGGAAGGAGTTCTGTTGAGCTATTTTAAACAGCACAGACACTTCAAGAGCAAGTGTCAAGCTGACAGAATTGCCTGTAGCATTAGGTAAGTTAAAGAATGCACCACTTCAGTACCAGTATAAATTCCCAGCTGGGATAGCATCCTCTCTAAAATAATGTTAAAGGACAGAGAAAGCAAAGACTGTAACTGTAGCTCCTTCCATCTTCACTATAAGAGCCTCTCATAATACATTTTTTTGACATCCTGGTAAGCTTCCTTCTGCTCCCCTGCTGTTTCACACTCTGTTATAACTTTGCTGTAACACTTTCTGATCACAGCCTAATATACTTGAAGGATTGTGCTGCTCTTCTTAGTCCTGAAAGGCAAGGTTGACCTAATGATGCGCTGCCCCTCCAATTAGCAAAAAAGCATCAAATGAAGATATTTTCGGTGTAAACCTTATGCCTTGCATTATACAGTTGATAGAAAAGTCCATTCAGCCACTTATTCACTTAAACCTAAAAAGAATTTTTTCTTTTTTTGCTCCTCTTCACACCATTAGCTGGAAAATTCAAAGAGCAAACTCACAATAAGTCAGACCATGAACTTCAAAGCCTTAGCAAGCTCTTTTTCATCACAGGATTTTTTTGTCAGTTTTGCAGGTGAAAGATTACAACACTCAATAAGAGATGAAGGGATGAATAAGATTAAAGACAACAGTACTACAGCCTCCTGGTCTTACACCTTGATCTACTTCAACCTGAATCTTGGGACCACAGATTCCAAGACTCAGCTGAGGAACCAGATAGTAGACCATAGGAAACAAAATATAATCTCAAGCAAACTCCCTCAAGTGGAAATCTTATGCCAATGACATATTACATGAAGTAGAAAATTACTAGAAAAACTGATCTTAGCTCTCAGCACTGGTGTTAGAGAAAGTTCAGTAAAACAGAATATAGCTTAAGGCAATCACCAGACAATGAAAACATAACTGAGTTTCTGCAAATGTTTTCCCTACAGCAAATGTTTGGCCTACACTTAAAAATAGACACCATAAGCACAAATTCTAGACCCAGAACTAAGTCTCCTGACTTTTCTGCAGGCTCAGCCAACAGTCTGGAGATTAGCACAGGAATACCAGAACTGCATAAAGCCTGCTGTTGGATGTATTATGGTCAAGAACAAAGTACAAGCTGCAGACTAAGAAGGAAATACAAACCTAGACCCAAATACAAGTCTTCACTGGCTACATCTATATTACTGAGAAATTCAGTACAACAGAAGCAAACTAGTAGACAGAAACATTGAGTGCTAAGACCCTTTTCAACACTGGTTTGAGGACCCGATAGAATCATAGAATAGTTAGGGTTGGAAAGGATCTCAAGATCATCTAGTTCCAAACCCCCTGCCATGGGCAGGGACACCTCACATTAAACCATGCCATCCAAGGCCCTGTCCAACCCAGCCTTGAATACCACCAGGCATGGAGCATTCACAACTTCCCTGGGCAACCCATTCCAGTGCCTCACCACCTGCACAGTAAAGAACTTCTTCCTCATATCCAATCTAAACTTCTCCTGGTTAAGTTTGAACCCGTTACCCTTTCTCCTGCCACTACAGTCCCTCATGAAGAGCATTATGGGTTCGGCTCCACCCCCCACCCCACCCCCCGCAGAGTCTCATATTACGCCGCGAAAGAGAGAAAAGCTGGGGGAGGGGAGACAGGGCGCCTGACCCGGGCTGACCAATGAGGTTATTCCATACCACAGCACGTCATGCCCAGGAGGTAAGATTCGGGGGCAGGGGCTCTCACGGCACGCGGTCTGGGGAGCGGCGCGCGGTCGCTCTCTCGGCTCGGTCGGGCGGTGAAACGGTTGTATCCTCTCCCTTTGTATTTACTTTGTCATTATTATTGTTATTGGTGGTGGCAGCTAGTGATTTGTATTGTATCTCAGTTACGGGACTGTTCTTACCTCAACCCGTGGGAGTTACATTTTCTTTGGTTCTTCTCCCCATTTCCCACCCATCGGAGGGGGGGGGGGGGCGGGAAAGGAGGGAGAAGTGAAATCTACGGCTTAAACCACGACAAGAGTCCCTCCCCAGCATCCCTATAGGCCCCCTTCAGATATTGGAAGTTTATTGGTCTCCATGCAGCCTTCTTTTCTCCAGGCTGAACAGCCCCAACGAAGCAGCCCAGGCACTGGTTCAGCACATATCAATTAAGCATAGAGAAGCGTGTGGGGTACTCTCAGAGAGCAATATTGGAGTGACCGCTATCCAGTCTTACTCTTCAGTGCTAGTTTGACATTTTTCTTAGCTGCCTTTTCTCAAGGGCACACAGGTACCCCAATCCTATCTTCCAGCTGCCAAGCCCCATTTCTTTTTGCAAGCCTATCTACGTCAACCTACTTTCTAGCTTCCAACTCATCTCATCTTATCTTTAGTGTGACTTGTCTTCTACTTGCCAAAATCTCTTCCTCCAAATCCCAAGCAGTTAACCACATCCATCACATCTACTTCCTTTAGCCTCCACTGCCTTCAGCTTATCCTTTGGAAGCTATACACTGGATTTAATGAATGTACGATGATGAAGCTATGAATTTTGCCTCCACAAATATTGACTACTCACTAAAACAATTGCAAAACAACGAAAATAATCAGCTACCAGTGAAATGTATTTACACACTAGAGAATCCATGCAACTGGAAGCTGGAAAAACATGGTGCCAGTTTTTCCTGTAGTTGTTTCCCTTGGAACCAACTCGGGTGCAATGCATTCAAGTGCCCTACAGACAGAAGTACTGATGTGCAACAGCTTCCAGATGCTACAGCCTGTCAGCTTACTCGTAGATGTTATGAAATATAAACTTCTCTTAGCATGAGTTTTCCGCTAGCAGGCACTTCTGTTCATGATGCCTTCCCACTCTCTTGTGGCAAATAAATAGGACAGGTTTAATTTTCAGTTTCTGTAGGTGTTATAAAACTACAGTTAAGTTGGCTGAGATCTTGCGAGAATGAACACATGATGGGCACATATATGGTTCTGACAATGTGTCAATTGAGAAAATGCTTGGAGAGGTCAGTCTTGCTACTTTAAGAACAAGGCTGTTCTCAAAACTTCCATTAATACTATGTTCTAGACTCATTTTTTTTCTGCAGTACATGAAACCAAGATGGAACTACAAAAATCTTGGTTGTAGTCAGTTTAATATGAAGATGGTATTAAAAAAAAAAAATCACCAAAAAAAAAAGCATAAGCTTTTAAAGTCAAAAAAGTAACCTGTTACTCCAGACAGAACATGATCACCTTCTTTCTTATGCTCGAAACTTCAGCTATGAAGCATTCATAAATACTTCTTAAATTTTATACACAAAAGTGATGAAACAGAAGCTTCAGACTTGATTCAGACACCACTAGCTGGAGTGAAGACTCTGACTCCTTGTTAAAACCAGACTTAAGCACATACTGAAGATTTACACTGGCTAGAATACATATTCTTATTTAGGATCCATTAAAACTGGAAGAATTTCTTTTCCTCATCACATTAGCATTCTTTAGCATTAAAGAGGTTTAATTATATTTTTCTCCATTAACATTTTTAGTTCTCACAAAGCTTTGATGTATTTAATATTTGCCAACCAGAAACATAAATAACAGATAATCAATACTTTATGGAATATATACTGCACTATGCTACGGAAACTTATTGAAATTCATCCATGTTATCTTATTTTTCCATATATGCAACCTCAGTTACAGAGCCAACCTTTGCCTTCATCTAAATGAAAAAGTCTCCAAGTCTTTCTGGATCCTGATTAATGCTTCTGAATTAAACAGTAAGAATAGATGAAAACATAGAAAGATGATGATGGAAGCAATGAGACAGTAAAGTAACTGCATTTGCCAGATGTTTAAAATGTATTTATTTATCATGCTTCTTGTGGCAAGTACACTTAAGCATTCAAACCAATTCTTCTGAAGGGTTTAACAGGGATAGAGAACCTAGTCTCCACAATTACTATGCCAAAAGGTGACTTAAGTATAGGTTTTACTTCTCTTCAATGCTAGCTGAAAGAGATGGTGAATGGCTTCTTCAGTTTGCATACTGGATGAAAGGCAGCAAAGCAAAACTGAAAGTGAAGTAATACATAATGCTTCCAAGGCTACTGAAGAATAACTGGGCACATGCTGTGTTTTGAATGGTACAGCCAAGCACCTCCACTGGCATGCAGTTGTTAAGCATTAATCAAGGTTTGTGGTGAAGTGTATGAAGCTACCAAAATAAGTTCTTTAAATTGTTAATGTCTCCAGAGACTGTATGCACATGCTCAGGCTACCAGCCATTTTGTTTGCAGAGAGTGCTTCTTACAACAAAGCTGGTGATGCGTGTAGCCTTCTCTTCACTGCCTCCTCTCAGAGGGATTTGCCTTTCCATTTCCTCCACCTCCTTCTCCTTAATTAAAAAATAATTTAATTTAGAGCCCAAGTTGGTAGCTGTATTCTGCACATCTTAGATGCTCTTTGTGAATATGAAAACAGTAAAAGTAAGGCTACAAGCCAGCATGAACCTAGAAGTTTATAAACCTCAAGCCACAGAACCTAACTTCTTGTCGCATGCCTCACACTGTTCAGTTCATAATACCTATGTGCCAAGGGAGTAAAACAGTGATGAGCAAATATAAACTAAAACTAGGAACTGTTATCTAATGCATTCAATGAAACGGCACAGCTGTGAGTAGAAGTGGTCTTGCCTTCTGCCACAGAGGCTACCCCTGCAGCTGTTCTCTACCAAAGCCTTGCCACGTATGCTCAAAAGTGTTCTAAAGGCAAATGACAGCAAATATTTGAAATGTGCTGTAATGATTCATTCCCCAGGGAAACTTTTCACTGTATTTGCTAATGAGCTCATTAAAGAGGGCACAGAAGTCCTATGAATGCAAAAGGAAAGACATTCATGTAACATGAAAATTCCTTCTTAGGGCTCTGATGATACAGAAAGCTCGTTTGTATTCAGCATGAGGAATTTTTATCCTCTGGCTATACTAAGCCAGCCTTTTCAAGGACAATTTGCGTTCCCAACAATAACTAATTAAACATCACAATATCATACTGAGGTAAGGAGAAATTATCAACTCCATACTGCTGATTAGGACACAGAAGCACAAAACAACTTTTCCCATATTCACACAGGGAGTCATCAGGGAACACAAACTATACGTCCTCAGCTCTATCAGCTGCAAGACCACACTCAATTTTACAGTCATGAATACTACTACATTCATTTCACCCATGAAACATGTTTAATTATTATTATGGTATTTTTAATAATTTGTTTCTCCTTCTTGATCTCTACCACTTAGTTTCTAATCTAGTTACTGTCAAGTAGGATATTTTTAAATTAAAGATGTTCTATGAGAAAAATATTTCTATTTATTTGATACTCTATTGTCTGAAAGGGCCCACGTACCTCTCCAGACATATTTCCATGTTTGGAAATTGCAAGATTTCTTTCTTGTTCTTTATGTCCAATAGTGTTAATGAATACTGTGGCATTTCCTATCAAGAGAAAATCTAATAGAGTCAAATTACTAATCTGTTTTTTATGAAACTCCTGGTAGCTTCATATTTTGTCTTAAAATTTGAGAGGGCTGGAGGATTCAAAAGTTGCTACATGAGATTTACAGCATCTTGTGGAAAGGAGTTCCTTGTGGTAGCATTAATCTTAAATCTGACGCTTGCTGTTTCAATCTGATGTTCATTCTTACAAAAGACAGAGTCAGCAGGCTTACTTCCTCCATGTCCCTCATGATTAGATAGACTTCTATCTGATCTTATCTTTAATTTCTTTCTCAAGGCAGAAGGAATTCTTATCTATGTAACTATTCCATTAACAAAGCCGCTACTCATAGATCTGAGTATCCTTAAGAAGCCGAATATTCACTTATGGAAAAAGCCAATGCTTGTCAGACTTTGTTGCAGGACAGTTTCCAGTCTGTCCTGGTCATGCTTGATCTTCAGGCAGGAATCTGAAACGGAATAGGTAATCTTATACAAGACATCTCTGCATGTTTCAAAGTTGATGCGTTATGCCAGCCTCAACTTCTACTGGTTTAGCAGGGATCCCTCAACAGCTACAAACGTGGTGGTGTAAGCAGTTTCTCTGGGGACAAAGGGGTGAGATTATACTGTTATACAATTCTAGTCCCTTCTTTCCAGTAAGCTGTGGTTCATTTAGGCAAAGTGGACGTTACTTTCAGTTTCTATCCAAGAAATAGCTAATGTCACGTTATGGCCCAATGAAAGGAACTGAAAGGAAAATGCTTAGCACACCGTTAAGCTGTCCCACAAGAGCCTCTACACACTAGACTTCCTTTTTTCCTAAGGAATTTCCCTAATTTGCAAAGAACAAACATTCCCTTGTTATTATTTTTTTTGCACTTATTTATATGTTCTGGGGATAGACTTTGAACAGGTACAATAAATCTAGCTGTTTCAGATCATATGTCCAAGTACAAATTTGATATGTGTTTTCAAAGCCATTCTGGCCCATCAATGTCCAAATCTATTTCATAAGTGAGAAATCTCGCACCTGCAAAATGTAACTACCTATTTCCCTAATTGCTGACAGATATTCAACTGTACTGAGAACATGTATATGTGAATTGAGTCTGTCAGGACCCAAAACGTGCTATTTCAGTAAATTCCATTAATTGATTCAAAACACACTGGAAGCTTTCATTTTTCGGAATCCTCTCAGAGTAAGTTGTTGCTGTAAGAAACGCACTTACGGACTTAGAGCTGCCTTGCACAAAGAAGGGCAGAAGCCAGCAGCTTAATTCAGAAAGGCTGATCATCCACAGATAGCTAGCTTTTCCTATGCACTAAGGAGACTCCATAGATGTATCAAGGGCAGATAGAAAGGATACAGCTAGACAGAAGTTGGTTTCCATCTCACATGAAATGTTGGCACCTTTTAATGCCAGCTAAACAAGCCTCCAACTGTGAAAATCCCCCACAAAAAAATATTCCAAATTCCCTCCAAAGATACAGAATCTGTGTTTCAGTGAAGTGGAGGCAAGAGGGTATACACATAAATGAGTCTGGTTCACATCAGCACACTCCATAGAACACGTTTTTCGTATCCTTCATATGGAAGCAGAAAGCCTGGTACCACTGTTTGGACCACCAGAGAGAGAAAAAAATTTATCAATGCATATATATATCTATATATAGCTCAATGCATATATATACCTGATGGGAGGGAATGAAGAAGAATGAGCCAGACTCTTGTCAGTAGTGCCCACTGCCAGAACAAGAGGCAACGGGCACACACTGAAAATTGTGAAGTTCCATCTGAACAGAATAAAGCACTTTTTATAATGTGTGGGTGGTCAAACATTTGAACATGTTACCCATAGAGGTTGAAATGTCTCTATCTGCAGATACACTCAAGTCAATTAGGCACTGCCATAGGCAACCCATGGTAGCTGACCCTGCCTCAACATGGGAGTTGGACTAGATTATCTTCAGGGGTCCCTTCCAATTTCAACCACTCTATAACGAAAAGACAGGAAAGCAAAGATGGCTCTGCCGGTTTGCTCAACTGTGTAGAAGCCAGACGCAAACTCAGCCCCTGTGGTAATGCTCACTGCCCACTTTAAGCTAACCAAAGATGTTAGTGGCAGGACAGACCCAGGACTCAGTTTAATTCGATTACCCTTGCTGCAAAGCAGGACCACAGAGCCTTGAGTCAGGACAGTTCAGTTACAGTCCACCTGCATCTGTCCATAAAAGATCACGGGAATATTCCCATAAAGGAAACCATCTAGGAAAAACTCCTTGTCCCCTCCACTTTGTTTTCTGTTGCAGACAGAGGGGTTGTTTGGGATGGGGAGAAAAGGTGGGTTTTGGTTTTTTTGATCTGTCTGCCAGTAGAGCCAACAAGCCCTGCTGCACTCCTCTAGCAGTTGCACTGAGAAGGTGCTCCTGGATAAAGACTTTTCAATTCAAAGGCTATCTGCCCAGCCAGCTGTGGCCTCCACAGCTGTCTCTGCTACTGCAGACCCTTGCTGCATTTTGTCTGCAGTCTACTGATGATAATCAGCAATAGAGTCAATGTCTTAAAATAAGAACAAACTAAAATTAATTTATAGCCTGTTTCACTCATCCCCAGACAAAAATTATAAAAGCAGCTTATACTACCATATAATTTCTTAACATCTCAGGCAGAAAATGAGGATTTGTTTTCTTAATCTTAAAATGTATCTCTTTCAAAAAGAAATTAATAAAATTTAAAAAAATTTGAGTATACTATTGATCTTTTTTAAAAAAAAATCCATTAAGACAGACATCTTTATTTAGGTATATTATTATTATTCTTCACTTGAGGTTTTATATTCTGTTACTCAAGAATTAAGTCTCCAAGCAGTTTTTGGCCAAAACTAAAGTGCTCCCTTAACTTTCTCTTTCCCCATTGCCCTACTGTTCACAACAGCAGTTGGTAAGGTTGTTACACCACGCAGGCCCCTCACTGGTCCTCTTTCAAAATATACACCAAAGTATAGTCCACTCTCAAAGAAAATCATACCTGCACATCTTTTAGGTCCATGTGCAATTGTTCCATTCGGCTTTGTAATGTTTCTCAACACAAACATTTTTCCAAACAAATGCAAAATAAATTTGCACTGAGTATCTATCAGAAGAAACTAAAGGTTGGCACTATCCACATAAAGAATGCCATCATTCTCCTTTCTGAGTCACTTCAGAGCAGCAGCATTTTTTCCTTTAAAAAAAAAAATCTATGTTTGCAAAATCATTTGAAGATCTGAAGTGCACCTTGACCTACAAACTACTGCAGCATGGCTGCCATGATAAATTAGTTTGGCATAACATGGGCTAAAAAGATATTTCATCCAGGATTCCATTCCTGGCCCTATAAGCCACTGTCCTTTTTTACGCCTACCATGCCTCAGAGAGCTGTGTGTGTTACTTGATCTTGCTACAAGGGAGAGAGGTACGAAGACCACGCAACTTCCCATTTTAAGCTGCCATCTATCCCTACTTTAGCCTCCATTGTGCTAAGGTCTGAGAAGCTCTTTTGTTAGGGAGTCTGGAGCAAAGGAAGGTGGCAGTGATCTGTCTGTGTTGCGAGAGCTTCAAGAGCACAACACACTTGAAAAAACTTCTGTGCATTCTCCAGGACTATCACCTGCTCTGGATCCTACAAATCTCGTTTCCATTAAAACCTCAGCTAGCTCCATGCTACCCCACCTACCTGCAACCACAATATTGTTATTGTAGAAAGTAGACATTTACAGGAAGCAGCAGTGCACATGCCCACATGACCTGACAGTCTGCTGCTCTCAGGGGTAGCCCAGCAGTTTATCCAGAACTCCCATCCGAGACATTTTGGATGGGACTAAACATCTTCCCTGTAACTGCTCTGTCAAGAGGGAAAAGCAATGGAAATGAAGTAGTCTTGCTCAACTGTTAAACAGAATTTTGATGCCCAGATTGCAAAAGCAACACTGGTTTTAAGTTGGCTAAAACTTCAAGATATTACCTGTAAAGGGACTATAATTTTTGTGTTGTCTCTTAACAACCTTGAAGAGCTCTTCAGCTAATTCTTCACAATTTCTTTTATGTCTTGCTACTATCCAGAAAATATGAAAGGATTCTCTTTGACTGCAGTATGCATCACATTTATTGTTGCATGTATTAACTGCATACTCTAAGGATGCTGTCGCAGAAAGTTTTTCTTCCCCTCCCTCCCCCTGCCCCAAGATATAATTTGGCAACCAGAGAGAGGCAAACAGAGTTAACCTTCTGAAACACTGGAAACTGGCCAAGGTTAAAAATGACGGAGGTGAAGTGCGCTAATCCTACCAGAGGCTTTGAACCCTGTCAAGCATTAAAACTAATCATCAGCTTTGGAATCAAGAATGGGAGAGTTTGAGACGGAGCAACTGAATAGCCATTAAGCTACAGATAGAGGCATCAGGCAAAAAGGCTTGATGAGCAGCTGAAGGAGAAAGAGACACAAGGGACTGAGAAGACTATGTAGCTTCTAAAAACCCAGCAAAAGATCAGAGAAGGTACTTGGAGAAGAGGAAAGCTTTCAAGCAGAATAATGATAAAGCAAAGATAATTCCATAGCTCAGACTACTTGTCAGCAAGGCCAGTTTCCTCAATTGTGTTTAAACCATAAGCTCTCACCTCTGACTAAGTTTAGTTTTTCTTCTTTATGGATTACTATTTTAGCACACATTGCCTCTGGACTTGAAAGGCAAAATCCTTCCTCCTAGATGCCGTACAATGGAACAAAATTAATTTTCTGAGCACCTGCTCAGAGCCAGTTGTACCTATTACAGGAACTGAGCATGCAAGTTCCTGTGTGTACTAGCTAGCATAAATGCACTGCCTTGAAATGTTTGTTTGTTTTATATGACATGAAGAGCTTTTTTAATGTACGTGAGGTGTTTTTGTAGGGAGGATACAGGTACTGAAATCAAGATTCTACCGTAAGCTCAGCTTTCATGTAAAAAACAGCATTCTGGACAGACATTCCTTATTTTGTAGAATCTCTTCTGTCTTAGTTAGTCAATCTAAAAAAGTTAAGAAGGTTCCCCAATGATTTTGCACATGATGGCATGTGAGCTGTGTGTCTTATAACATACACTGTTCTAAAACTTCATCCCACAGTGCATGTAATTTTAAACATCCACCTTTATATTGCATGCCATCACCATGACAATCTCCCCTCTAGTGAAGGTGCTTGTCTGTATTCAAGTGTACAGATACTTAAACATGCCCATACATATAGGCTCTTAAAATGTTTGTATGCTTTTTATTCTTTATGCTTCTCCTCGAATGGCTGAGTGAAGCACAATAGATTAGAGTTGCTGCGCAAATAAAAAGTCATTCAATGACAGTCTGACAGAGGGCTTTGCTTAAAAAAAAATAAATAAAAATACTCTGAACGAGCATTTTGGACATTACTGTTCCAAATAAATCAACTACAGCATTTTCTATTGCTTCTCTCAATAACATTTTGTTAAAACTTGTATGTAACCATCTTAAATGTCATCTTGATTAAATGCCATACCCAATGCCTGAAATTGAACTGCAGCTGAGGTAAAAGCACACAAAAGTTCTATGTGCATCACAGCCAAACTCTTGAATCTTATTTCTCCTAGTTAGCTATAAGCCCAGTGTAATTACATCCTTCTTTATATGCTTGGCTAATACAAGTAACACATGAAAAACCCTGACCATGACAACTGCTAGCACTATTAGAAAACTCACTGTGTTTTATGCTACCAAGATAATGGCTTAGAGAAGCAAGCTAAACTGTCAGCTAGAAGTTATACTACCAATATCTGATGAGGCTTGTGGTGATTATCTCTCTCAACTCCTTTTGGCTGTTTCCAAGAAAACAGAAGTGCTCTTTCATTTGCATAGAGATTCTTTTCCATTATGTTTCAGACAAATAGCTACTAAAACCAACAGTTACTCACTGCTTTCGGAATCAGATCCTCAGGTGTGAAGCACCTCTTCAGCAAGTTTGACTATGACAAGAACAGTTCAAAATATTTTTGTCTGAAACACAGTGTACATTGTGCAAGCCACAGTGGTACACCAACGTGCACCCTTTTCAGTGTTGTTTACATAAGCCACTGTTGGTTCCTCAGAGAATCATAGAAGAGAAACAAATAAAAAATCCTGCAATGCAGCAGTAGCATAAGTTATAAAGATGGAGGAATAATAAAAGAAGCTTATTCTGGAGTCCCTCCTTTTTTTTAGTAGCCTGCTCCTTTGTCATTCCTCATTCTGAATTTTGTCAGGTTTCCTAAAAAGTATTTTAAAATTCCTATTCCTCAAAAAACAGTATGGGCCATGTTTATGAAATCATTATAATGCTTAAAACACTCCCAATACTAACCAGTGAATAACTCAAAACTATACTTAAGTGTCTAATCTTTCATGTTGTACAAAACAGCCGTTGACTACAGTTGGGCTAAGCAAAGAGCACATCACTGCAGTGGAACCATTCAATAGGAATTTGAGTTGAGAAAATTTAATTCAAATATCAGGAAAATCCTTATTACAAAACATAAATATCTACCTCAGGCACAAGAAGCTATCCTCTTCTCAATTACTCAAGGACAGCCACGTTTATGTTACTGTAATTTAACATATATGAACTGAGAATACAATGTAGACTGCTCTTTGCAAACCAGTCTGGGGTAAGGAGATATGCATATGCACCTACTGAAAGCCATCTCAGAACACCTAAACTGCGGACATCACCTAAGGGGCAGGTGCACACAGTCTATCTTTTGGAGTGGAAGGGAAAAGAGAACCTCAAGTATGAGCACTGCAGCTGTGACATCCTGACCATCCAAGAGATACCTGTGAGGACTATACATCTTATATCACCATATAAGCCACTTGAGACAGACAGACCACAGGAGCTGTAGTCATAAGATTCAGAGCAACATGAACCCCTTTTTGCCATGGCTCAGACATTGCAATACTGACTCCATGAACAGAAAACGTGTCATACCCTGTCCAAGATCTAGAGGCAAACAAGGTAAACATGCCCAACTCCTACGCGCCCAACCCACTAAGTGCCTGCTGGAGACCTTGAAGCAGAGTATAACATGTCCTATCTCTGAACCAAAAATGTTTCTCCCCATGAAACATCGCGATGTGTAACATGCCACTTCAACAGCTTCATCATGGCCTTGCTGAGCTGAGACAGTGTATTATATTCTGCCAAAGTGTGATATGTCACTGTGATCAGTTCATTATCTTAGGTGGTGGTGTTGGATTCCATGGTCAGCTAAAAGCTGCTCAGAAATCTACCTGATAGCCTGTGGAGAAGTGTTTGTTTCTCACAGGAATCAAAGCTTTGTAACAGCCACTGATGCAACTGGTTATTGTTAATATTAGTTACTGGTGCCCCTCTATTTTGCATTATCCTTTTCATACTATCAGTAATTTGTCTTCTACTGAGCTCCGTACACTGTTGTACACCCAGCTGCTGCTTTTCCCAAGACCTTCAATGATCTTGGTAGAGCAGAGGATAGAGTAGACGTAAAAGCTGCCATGGGAAACCTATAAGCATTTTGTATTTAAATCTGAAGTGACTATTAACTTCAAGTAATGATCTCATATAATATATTTCAGCATATCTAGGTATACGACAGTATTTTTTTAGTTCAATAAATGCTTTTAGCATTCAAAAATATTTTTTCCCAAACACTACAAGAATTGATGAGTTTTGCTAACACTGAAAAAAAAAGGAAAAAATGTTAGTGAAAGCATTTTTGTTTTCTTGACAGAAAAATTTAGTGAAATGCTCAGACAGACATTATATGGTTTTAAGTTTTTCTATAAAATAAAAATCTGAAGTGAAAATTGAAAGCTTCTGAAGACCGGGAAAATATCCAAATGTTTCAATTAAAAGCAAGAGAATGAAGAATTTTTTGGTTTAGGTTTTCCCACAAAAAAAATAAGCTGTTTGGAGAAGTAGTCACATATTTGTAAAGCAATCCTGCATTGTCAATTTTTGTGGTGAAAAGATGGTCAATGAAAAAATAATTCAGCCCTCTGTTATAATTTAAGACTGTTTCTTGCAAATGTACTAACACTAGAAGTGAGACTTAGGGGGAATATGCTGGAATCTGAAAGGCTCTACACTAATATGGAATTTACAATAATATTCTTTTCATGGTATCTCATCTCCCAGAGGGGAAAAAGGAAACACCAAACAGAAAAACAAAAAAGCAGGAAAAAAAAAAGCCGAAAATACCCCCCCACACACTCCAGGGAGCCTAAGAACAACTGTCAGCATGCTCGTCTTTGCCACCCTAGAGTAAAATGTTTTCCTTTCTTGAGAAGATTACAGGCAGTTACTGACCAAGGAAGTAATGAACAGTAACTTGAAGATGCATAAGCAAATTCTGTAATTTGAGGTGACATTATCTTTTAAAATACACTTTACTAAATACTTACAAAAAATGTCTTGTGACAATTCTGAAGTCACCGAGGTAAAGGCTGCAATTCAACACTGCACAGATAAGGCTCCTGATTCAATTGCCAGGAAGCCCAAGTGCCAGGATTCATATGGTTTAATAGCCTTCACTGACAGTAGCTTAGTCACCAAGCTGCTTGTGGCAGCAATGAGTTTCCTAAGCGCCTCTAGCAGAGAATTCAGCTCCAAATATTCAGTGCATGAAATTTGAATATCCACTGTGATGAAGGAACACTCCCTGCAAGTCAAGGAAAATGTTGTTTCACTTTTATGCTCCCGATTGACTAAACAGGGATCATTTCTCTCTGCATGAACAATTACCAGCCATTTCACAAAGCCTTTGAGATGAACTCAGCTAAAGAAACTGTCTTTATATTCTTGCAGACTGAAAAGCGGGAATGTGAGAGGCAGTCAGGTCAGTGGAACTTAACCTGGCTATTTTGCTAGGAAGACAAGATCACTAGGTGACCAGCAGTGCTACAAGAGTAACTAGTACTTGCCATGCATCCTAACTACCTCTTTGCTATTGAAAAAAGATAGAGAACACAAATGCATGATTGATAACTGCCCTGATACCTTGAATGGAGTAAGCAATGAACAAGCATCTATAGAACCTGACACCTGAGCAAGCCATGTGACACAAACAGCTCCTCCAGCTTCAAATAGGTAGGTGATTTGAGATCGTTCTGGCCATGTTTGACAGATTTCAATCTGCTATCACATTCTTATTTGCACACACGTATTTGTGCAGAGGTTACAGAAGCTCCTGTACTTTTTGCAAAGTGATTGTTAGGGTAGTTAGGAATACTACATCCTTTCAACAAGGGCAGTGGACAAACAGTTCCTACTTTTTCTCTGGGAACAGAATACACACTTTCTCCTCTTCACTGTTTCTTGTTTGTTTGGGGATTTTGTTTTTGTAATTGAGAGATTTCTACCCCACATTTACTAGCCCGAAAGGTCTATTAATCAGGTCTTCAGGGCAGGCAAGCGAAATTCACAGTAACAACAGAGAAAATGGGCTGATGTCCTTTACTCAGCTAAGTCTCTAAAGACTTCATTTTGACCCTCCCTGAGCTGATAAAGGGATATTCTTGCTGCCTTCTTCATGTCTTGACTTAACCACAAGGCAATACACAAGCACAGAAATCTAGCTTCTTACTGGTATCAAGCAACCCACGCCTTCTTCTCTGTCCAAGGAGACAGAGGAGAATAAAGCATCCATCTGTTGGTCAGCCCTTGGATGACCACAGTAAAGCCAGATTTGTGGGTTGTTCAAGTGATGGCAAATAGCCACAGCTTAAAATATAACAAATCCTGATAGTTCTAGTTTGGAACAAGGCTGCCAATATAAATGGAAAGTGTCACAGCATTTTTCAGATTTGATTAGTGGTCATAGAATACATTTCAGTTACTTAAAGGCAGGATGTCCTGTTAACATTACGTAACAAAGTGCCAGTATCATGGAAGTGCTTGCTATTTAATCAGCTGTAAGTAATTTGGAATTTTCCAGAGAAGACTAGCCTTCAATTCAAAACTACCTTGTAGACTGCACTCAGGGGAGATGTCCAGTTCAAATTTGTACTCTGCATCTTATAATGTGGCACAGAAGACTGCAGAATGATATAATTTTGAGACTGTATTTCTTTTCCCTCTATTTAAAAAATATTTTTGTTTCAATTTTATTTTAATACAAATTTCATTACTGCAGGCCCAGGAACTTTAACTGTTGAGCCTGGGCAAACACAATGGACTGAAACCAAGTATCATGGAAAAACTAGGCAAATCACCAAGTACAGTAAATCAAGCTAATAGGTAGACTTCAGCTTTCTTCCACAAAGGTCAAACACAGCCTGCAGTAGTGTGGGGGAGGGGGGGGAGGGGAAGACATTAGTACCCAGAGCAAGGAAATTTAGTGGCAATCCATTCACAGAACACAAATACAGAAATACTAAACATTGGTAGTAGATTTGGTTCTGTATGTGGCACAAAAAATAAATCATAGAATCATAGAATAGTTAGGGTTGGAAAGGACCTTAAGATCATCTAGTTCCACCCCCCCTGCCTTGCGCAGGGTCACCTCCCACTAAACCATGCCACCCAAGGCTATGTCCAACCCAGCCTTGAACACCGCCAGCAATGGAGCATTCACAACTTCCCTGGGCAACCCATTCTGGTGCCTCACCACCCTCACAGTAGAGAATTTCTTTCTCATACCCAATCTAAACTTCCCCTGTTTAAGTTTGAACCTGTTACCCTTTGTCCTATCACTACAGTCCCTCATGAAGAGTCCCTCCCCAGGATCCCTGTAGGCCCCTTTCAGATATTGGAAGGCTGCTATGAGATCTCCACACAGTCTTCTCTTCTCCAGGCTGAACAGACCCAACTTTCCATTCCTGTCTTCACACAGGAAGTGCTCCAGTCCCCTGACCATCTGTGTGGCCCTCCTTTGGACTTGTTCCAAGCATCTCCTTCGACACTATTTCATGCACCTAGTCTGTCCATTTCTGGTGTCTCCACTTTGGCATGCTGGTAAAAGCCAAAGTTTAAAGAAGGAAAAAAAAAATCATCCTAGACAGTCAAAACCGTTTGACACAACATACGTATCAAAAAGGAGACCAAAAGGAATCTGATCAGTCAAGATCTGTCAGTACCTACACCATGAAGTGGTTTCTGACAATAGACAGCATTTTATGACAAAGAGGATTATACAGCAAAACACCATGTCTGGATCATGAAGCCAGACTGATTCAGATTAGAAAAAAAGGCACCTTTCCAAGAAAACACGTTACATCTGATTTAGGCATCAAAGACTGACTCTATTAGATTACCAAATGAAATTCAAGATATCTACAGTTGGTAATACTAAATTATTACAATTGTCTCTCATAGTTCCAGAAGATGAAGGTCCCTCATCATTTTGCATGTTTTACAACAGTTAATGTAAATATCACTCCTGCACCACATAAGGAGAATATTTTAAGAACATGACCCTTTTCCCACTTGCCTAAGCTAAAGATTTGGCCTGCCTTTCCTTTGCCTTCAGCATTACAAATCCCCACCCAAAGTCCAGCTTTTTCTTTAGCAGCACAGCAGAAATTTTTGGGTATCCTGTTCCTTGAGCTCCATCAGGCAGTTATTCACATACAGACTTCCACAGAGTATCAACATCAGACTAATACAGGCTTCCTGGAATTAATTGCTCAGGTCCCTTCCATTTTGCCTTGTGTAGCATTCTTTTTTCTTACTTTAGAAAAAGCAAGTGTTTTGTTTGGGTCAGCTCTCTTCTCCTTCAGGCTTGGCTGCCCATCATCTGCCTTCAAATGCAGGAAGCTTCCTAGCCGCTACTCCAGACTTCCTCAACTTAGTCTCTACTAAAAGAAAGATATCTCCAGAGTAGATTGCAATCTATTTGTACTGAGTGTGTAGGTTCTGCTTTTTAGGACTTGCCTATTTGCCTGATACATTCATACCTCATTAGTGATGTAAAACTGTAGGCTAATGTATGTAGGTGAAAATAGTTATAAAACCCTCTCGCACTATATTAAAATCCAAGTATTTTAGGCCTCATCTATTGAGACCACAAAGAAGTCAAGTCACTGAGTGCAGTTACCAAAGCATACTGGATATCAGAAATTTATAACAATTATTTCTGTCATGTAGAAAGACTAATTGGTAGATATAATGTATAACTTTTTTCCAAAAGAATTATCATACAATGGATGTCACTAGGTAATTTTTTAAGGTAATTAAAGACAATTTTAAAAGGTAGGAATTCCCTTAGGGAGAGTTGGGGAGAAAAGCTACCCACTTCACAAAACCAGATTATACTTGAATTTTCCTCTTCCCTCTGTTCATGTTTTTTATTGAAAAACATAATATTCTGCTGTTGTTCAGCGATTAATTTTTAAATTAAAGTAAAAGGAAGCATTAAAACTACCTATCCTATCTATATCTAGCTATAAAAATGCTGGATAAAACACATCTGCTTCTGTGTACTACTTTCTTAAAACTGGCATTGCTTAGCCTTTTCAGACCACAGGTTTTCACCTTGAGCAATACCATCTCCCAGTTGCCTTGTGCTTCCTCCCCTCACCATGTTAGTCTTTCCCTAGGGTCACTGGCTGCAGAGCTTTCAAGCAAAAGATAATCTTTGTTCTGTGTAGCACAGTTCACAGAACAACATAGTTAAAGCTTTTTTCCAAAATTAATGTCATTTCTCATAGACATGTTTTTCCTGCCTTTTTTCCCATTCAAATACTTCTGACAGGGCAGAAGGAGTCTTCTGTCCAAGTTGGAATTAAAAGGAAAATATTATTCTCTGTTCCATCTCAATTTTTGAGTCTTTATGCAATAAAGTCTAAAGTCAATGAGATTTTACGGCCACTTCTAGGAGCCACTGAATTTTGAGACACAATTTAATCAAATTCCTATTAGAAGGAAGAATAATCATCATTATAAAATACTTCCACAAACTCTAGTATTCTCCAAGAAGTTGTACTTAGTTGTTAAATAAAGATTCATAAAGGATAGGCTAGGATTCCAATCACCATTCCCACAGAAGTTTCGAAAGGCTATAGATTACTCCTCATCTTCATTAGGTGGAAGCAGATACAGCAGATTACTGGTAGATGAGTGTTAGCCTCAATAAGTACATCTGTGGCTCATAGGGAAAGTGAACATTATTCTAGTAAAAATACTACAAGGCAGGTGCTTAACATTCAACACTAATTTTATTTTCATGGTCCTAGGGAAGTCAGTAGACTTTTTTTAACACGAAGTGCTTCTAAAAACCTTTAAGTATGCATGAAGAATTTCAAAAGATCATTTGGAGTTTCAGACACACTATGGTGAAGTACACAGCTGTACAGAAGTCTCATTCTGTAAAAGTTCTCCAGGCTTTGTACGCAACACAAACACGACACCATCCTTTTGTTCACCTTTTTGATTTTCTCTTTTTTTTTAAGCTTGCTGAGCTGAGCTACAATGTGAACGCTACAGCACTCTAAATCTCCTGGCTCCCCAGAAGCCTTGGTTTCCCTTCCCCCAATTAAATTACATTCTAACTACTCTGGGCTGTCAGAAAGTGCCTTATGGGCAGTTACAACCAGAGTGTAAACTACAGCAAAACCTGGAGGTATGATGCGGTCACACCACACTTTGTCTTCCTAGACAAAGCCACCAAGAGTTTAACAGGTAACAGGCTGCAATACACCCCATCTACAATCAAGAACTTATAGATACCTCCTCCATCTACCACAACCATTCACAACACGTCTGTTCATCAGTGCCGCTCTTCCTGCACAAAGATGTTTAAGTACACAGTTATCATCCTTTAAGGAGATGTGTGTCCAACAGCTTAGCAGCTGTCTATTTCAGTTAATCTGAACTAACAATATACCAGGCTTTACAGATTTCATGCATGTTTAAAAGAGTCTACCCTTATGGGTTTGCAACCTTATAGGTAGATCAGTGGTGGACACATACCAGAGCTTTCACATAACAGGTTAACTTACATGCTTCCTATCTAGTTCTCAGAAAAAGCACAGTAATCCTGCCCTGTTATTCTCCCTGTGATATACCCAGTTATGACCATTGTTTGACGCAGCACTGACATACAGAGACCTTCATGTGTTTCAGCACAGTCACTTCCACGAGGAGAAGCTGGGCACACATTTTGTTCTAAACCCAGGATTGTTTGTATTGGCAGTCTGACTGAGCTTGCTCATTGGGACTTGAACTACTCAGCATGCCCCACATAATTCTAGTGCCAGTATGGGAGTTTTACTTGAAAAGCTCAAATACCACAGCCTGGACACTGCAAACTTAATTCATCCAAAGTCCACTAAAAAACCACTGTGTGATTTCTGCTAAAAGAAAAAAAGCAAACCACACAAACATACACACAAAAAAAATCCCAAACCTAACACCCACAAACCAGGACAATTAAGTCTTTCTTGTGTTCATAAGCCATCATTACCCTTCACAAGAGCTCCAGGTGAATATCCAGTTCCACCTCCTCTCCCTGAGGCTTGTGATGGCTTTTACTGTTGCCTGCGCTTAGCAAGTATTCCGGTTGATCCCTCCCATAAGACTGACTTTGAAAGTCCAAAAAATGAGCCATCAATACAGTAGGGAAAACAACTGAATGAACAGTATCAGTTCATATAGACTACATATTACTTACAACCTTTATCCCTCTCCCCTAACTGCTTTACTCCACCAAGTCAGCACATTGGTGAAGCTTCAGTATAAAGAATGAGTTGTGACCATAAGTTCTGAAACATCCAACAGTGACATCAGGTAAGAAGGCAAGAAACACTGCAGACGAGCAACAGGATAGATAAGTACAGTACACACATCAGGGAATATTATTTGCTCTCCTCACCTACAGATTCCTGCAAGCTCTGGACTGCTGAATCCAAAGGAGTTGGCAATTAACTTCAAAGGCCTGTGTTGAAGACCTACTCCTCCTTCTGTGTTTAATGCCTAGCACAAGGAGATGAGAAAGAGGTCCTACTAACAATCAGGTTGTGTTAGAAGTAGTCCAAAAATAAGGGATGAGCCTCAATCAGCAGCCACGGAGCAACAAGTAAGTATTGTGTCAACACAGCTGCTCAGCCAGCTCCATCACACAGGCCGTGTAGGCCTGGATTTTCCTGGGGCTCTCCTCATCAAGTTCTCTGATAGGGCTCAAAGCCTTCACGCCACAGCCATGACTAGCCAGCCCTACCATATACCACGATTGTTCCTCTGTCTGGAATGAGAGCTACTTAACAGTATCATTCATTATTAGTTAACACTGCCAACAGCTAAAAGAGACAAAGTTAAAGAACACACAGATTTGAACAGTATGCAGTACTATTCAAAGGAAGAGAGGAAAATACTCTTGCAAATAAAAGGAAAGAGTTCATAATCTGACTGAGGCTTCTCAAACGACTTAAGCAAGGAGGCAGTTCATGCGGGCAGGCGAGCGGGATGGGGAGGCCTCGCCGTATGACCAGGGTCAGGTCTGGGAGCTCTGCTCTGGCTGCCCCGGCAGAGGCCAATGTGGGCACTCAGACACAGCCGATGAGAGGGGAGGCTGCAGTGCAGAGCTCGGGGTGTAGAGAGCGCCTGCACTGCTCTCCTGAGGGGAGGGCTGCACTCGGTGCTCCCTGGGGGAGCTCCTCCTGCAGCAGGGGCTGAGCTGCGGGACGCTGTCAATAGGCTGGAAGGTGTCAGGGAAGCTGAGAGGAAGCAGCACTGCTTGCTCCAGGACCAGGCTGTGCAGCGGCCTCAAGCGTCCCTTGTGGCTCATGGAAGAAAGAAGAAGGCCGCTAACCCAGGAAGCTGGGAAACAGTAACAGAAAAAAACAACAAAAAAAGGGAGGAAGAGGACAATTAAAAGCAAGGGGCTTCCTCCTAAAGCTGATGTCCCCACCCAGAACCGCTTTGCTGTCCTGCAGGGAGCTGATGAGGAACCACACTCCCACCAGGAACAATCCGGCTGGTGCACTGGTAAAGAAGATCAGTGCTGGTGCTGCCAGGGAAAAGCAGCAGACCACAGTAGTAGGGGACTCTACTCTGAAAGGCACAGAGTCATCCATCTGTCGGCCTGGCCCAGGCTCAAGGGAGGTGTGTTGCCTACCAGGGGCTCGGATCAGGGATGTTTGCAGAGAGGCTGCCTGCTCTAGTCGGTCCCACTGAACTGTTACCCACTTCTACTGATCCATGTGGGTGCTGCTGATATAGATAGCAGCAGCCTGGAGAACATAAAGGACTACAGAGCTCTGGGAGAGGTGGTTAGAGGCTCTGGAGTACAGACTGTCTTCATCACTTCTCCAGGATAGAGGGCAGGACCTTAAAAAGACAAGGAGGATTGGCCAGGTTAATAAATGGTTAGAAGGGTGGTGCTGTAGTCAGGGGTTTGGGTACCTTGAACATGGGACTCAGTTTAGTAGGCCAGGTCTACCTGGGGGCTGGTGGAGCTGGTCTGACAAAGGAAGGGAAGAGTGGATTTGGTAGGAGGCTTGCCAGGCTGGTCAAGGATGCTTTAAACTAGATGTGCTGGGGGAGGGGGGCATCATTCCATCCAAACATACCCAATCACTAGCCAGCACCTATAATAACTGCTCAGAGCAATGCAGGGATACTCCAGCTGCTCCAGCCAATGAGCCGGCTTCAATTGGAGTTCAGCTCAGATGCCTCTATACAAATGCCCATAGCATGGGAAACAAACAAGAGGAATTAGAGATGTGTGCATGTCTACAGGGCTATGATATCATAGGCATCACAGAAACATGGTGGGATGGCTCCTACGACTGGTGTGTTGGAATGGAAGGTTACAGGCTCCTTAGGAAAGACAGGCCCAGCAGGCAGGGAGGGGGAGTTGCTGTTTATATTAGGGATAGGCTGGAGAGTATGGAACTCTGTCTGGGGACAGGTGAGCAGTCAACAGAGAGTTTGTGGGTCAGGGTTAAAGGGAGAATAGCGATGGGAGACATTGTGGTGATCTGTTACAGACTGTTTGATCAAGAGGACCCTGTGGATGAAGCGCTCTATAGACAGATAGGAACAGCCTCGCTCTCACATGACCTTGTTCTCATGGGGAACTTCAACCACCCTGATATCTGTTGGAGGGATGGTAAGGCCCGGCACAAGCAATCCAGGAGGCTCCTTCATTGTGTGGAAGACAACTTCCTTCTGCAATAATAGAGGAGCCAACAAGGAGAGGTGCCATGCTTGACCTTGTGCTTACCAACAGGGAAGAGCTGGTTGGAAATGTGATGCTCCAGGGCAGCCTTGATTGCAGCGATCATGAGGTGTTTGAATTCGAGACCCTCAGGACAGTGAGAAGAGCATGCAGCAAGCTCACTGCCCTGGACTTCAAGAGAGCAGACGTTGGCCTCTTCAGGAACATGCTCAGTAAGGTTCCATGGGATATTGCCCTAGAGGGCAGGGGGGGCGGCCAAGCCTGTTGGTTGATATTCAAGGATCACCTGCTGCAAGCCCAGGAGTGATACATCCCAACTAGAAGGAAGTGCAGCAGGAGGGCCAGGAGACCTCCTTGGATGGATAAGAAGCTGCTGAGGAAATTTCGTAGGAAAAAAGAGGCTTATAAAAGGTGGAAGCAAGGACAGGCGGCCTGGGAAGAATACAGGGATGTTGTCTGGGAAGCTAGGGACCAGGTTAGGAAAGCTAAGACCCACTTAGAATTAAACTTGGCTAGGGATGTTAAGGATAACAGTAAGGGATTCTATAGGTACATTGCAAATAAAAGGCAGGCTAGGGACAACGTGGGCCCTCTCCAGAAGCTATAGCGAGAAAAGGCTACCCTGGATTTGGAGAAGGCTGAGGATCTTAATGACTTCTTTGCCTCAGTCTTCACCAGCAAATGCTCTGACCACACCACCCAAGTCTTCGAAAGCAGATGCAGGGACTGGGAGAATGAAGACCCTGGGCCCACTGTAGGAGAGGATCTGGTTCGAGACCATCTTAAGAACCTGAATGTATACAAGTCCATGGGACCTGATGAAATCCATCCGCAGGTCCTGAAGGAGCTGCAAATGAAGTTGCTAAGCCACTGTCCATCCTATTTGAAAAATCATGGCAGTCAGGTGAAGTTCCTGACGACTGGAAAAAGGGAAATATAACCCCCATTTTCAAGAAGGGGAAAATGGATGAGCCAGGGGAACTACAGACCACTCAGCCTCACCTCTGTGCCTGGCAAAATCTTGGAGCAGATTCTCCTGGAAGGCATGCTGAGGCCCATGAAAAACAACAAGGTGGTTGGTGACAGCCAGCACTGGCTTCACTAAGGGGAAATCCTGCCTGATCAATCTGGTGGCCTTCTGTGATGGGGCTACGGAACTGATGGACAGGGGTAGAGCAGTTGATGTCATCTACCTGGACTTGTGCAAAGTGTTTGACACTGTCTCACATGACATCCTTGTCTCTAAGTTGGAGAGACATCAATTTGATAGGTGGACCACTCAGTGGAAAAAGAACTGGCTGGATGGCCGCACACAAAGAGTAGTGCTCAGTGCCTCAATGTCCAGCTGGAGACCAGTAACGAGTGGTGTCCCTCAGGGGTCGGTGTTGGCACCGCTCTTGTTCAACATCTTTGTGGGTGACACGGACAGTGGGATTGAGTGCACCCTCAGCAAGTTTGGTGATGACACCAAGCTGTGTGGTTCGGTTGATACACTGGAGGGAAGGAATGCCATCCAGAGGGACCTTGACACACTTGTGAGGTGGGCTGATGCCAACCTGATGAAGTTTAACCATGACAACTGACGGTCCTACACCTTCAGGGTGGGAGCAATCCCAGGCACAGCTCCAGATTGGGCAGAGAAGAGATTCAGAGCAGCCCTGCACAGAAGGACTTGGTCAATGAGAAAATGAACATGAGCTGACTGCAGTGTGTGCTCACAGCCCAGAAAGCCAACCGTATCCTGGGCTGCATCCAAAGGAGCGTGACCAGCAGGTCGAAGGAGGTGATCCTGCCCCTCTACTCTGCTCTCGTTAGACCTTACTTGGAGTATTGTGTGCAGTTCCGGTGTCCTCAACATCAAAAGGACATGGAACTGTTAGAACAAGTCCAGAGGAGGCCCAAGAGGATGATGAGGGGACTGGAGCACCTCCCGTATAAGATAGGCTGAGAAAGTTGGGTCTGTTGAGCCTGGAGAAGAGAAGGCTGCATGGAGACCTCAGAGCAGCCTTCCAATATCTGAAGGGGGCCTATAGGGATGGTAGGGAGAGATTCTTCATGAGGGACTGTAGTGATAGGACAAGGGGCAACGGGTTCAAACCTAACCAGGGGAAGTTTAGATTGGATATGAGGAAGAAATTCTTTCCTACAGGAAAGGGTGGTGAAGCGCTGGAATGGGTTGCCCAGGGAAGTTGTGAATGCTCCATCGCTGGCTGTGTTGAAGGCCAGGTTGGACAGAGCCTTGGGTGGCATGGTTTAGTGGGAGGTGTCCTTGCCCAGTGCAGGGAGGTTGGAACTAGATGATCTTAATGTCCTTTACCAACCGTAAGTATTCTATGAACTACCTATTTCATATATAAATAAAGTCTACACTGGCTTAGATATTATGCTAACTGGGGAATTATAAATGCCTAAATATTACAATGTTCGCAAACACTGAGGACATGTTGAGGAAGGTTAAGAGTTTGATTCTATTGTGTTGTGAAGCAGAAGCTAAGGAGCAACAGTGGAACATTATTTTATTTACTAATAATGAGTATTAAACTAAAATTTTCCCACTTGGAAACACTAGGTTAGTAGTGTATATTTGTCGTGGTTTTAGCCACCCACCCACGCAGTTTTACTCACTCCCCCTCTTTCTTCCCCCAGTCCTGGGGGGATTGGGAGGAGAATTAAAAGAATGCAACTCGCACAGGTTGAGATAAGAACAGTTTAGTAACTAAGGTATAACACAAATCACTACTGCTACCACCAGTAATAATACAAGAGAAATACAAGGAAAGAGAATACAACTGCTCACCAAGCCCGACTAGCCAGTGCACCCCCAGTCCACTCCCCACACCCTTCCGGGTCTCTCCTCCGTGTTCGCATCCTGGACATGACGTGCTATGGTATGGAATAACCTCTTTGGTCAGTTTGGGTCAGGTGTCCTATCTCTGCTGCCTCCTGGCTTCCCTCCTCCCTGGCATAGCATGAAACCCCAAGTCCTTGGCCAGACTAAAACATTGCCAAGCAGTAACTATAAACACTGGTGTTATCAGCACAGTTCCCAGGCCCAAAAATCAAAAACACAGCATTGCACCAGCTACCAGAAAGGAGAAAAAACAACTGCTGCTTCTGAACCCATGACAATATTTATCGAACTATAACCTAATTAACTACTACTAATTAAATCTATAAGTGAAAAAATAATAGATCACATTTTGTTTAATTGCCTTAATTAAAGCTGGAAGTTAGCAAGTCAGACATATGCCTGCTTTCAGTGAGTTAACATTGATAAACCTTGCTATGATGTTAATGTTCTTGATTCTGGCACATTACTACACTTAGTATTTCCAGGAATATGCACTCTTCAACCAGCTATCATGACATAATTCATAATACATTAATCTTCTCCTAGGTGCTTAACTGGAATTGCTGATTCAGCAGAGAAAGACTAACTGCAGTTTATTTAAGTAGGCTGGAAAAGAGCTAGGGGGAGGGTTTCAGTGATTTGAGTGCTGCAACCTTTCCCTTTCATCTGATCCCTCCAGCTAAATTCCAGGCACAGATGCCTGGAGATGCGACAGGAAAAATCTGAAAACACACAGTTGTATTCCTGACCAACAATACAAAAACACAAGTCACATCCAAGCCAATTTCTAACGTCTTGGACAATCAACATTCAGTCAGTCTTAAAGACAGAAAGATAATGAAAACTCCAATTAAATTAAGGTTTCTGGTGTTATAACTTGAAGTTGTTTGGGTTTCCTGTTTTAAATGAAACAGCTGTGCTGGATAAGGTTAGATACCACAGCAAAGCTACTCCACACCATTGCCTTGTCAGACATGCACAAATGTAGCAAGATTCTTTTTATGACTTAATGTTCAGGCTGGAATAAGGCCCCAGAGGTACTCAGCCATTATGAAAGCTCTGCATGTCATTATGAGAAGAGTGAAAAGCAAATGAACCAGCCATCTGAAGGGTAGATACAGTGGAAAATAATTGAACATCCACTAAACAAAGGAAGAGAATGGATCTAATGAGGTTTGGTAGTAACAGCCACTGCAGAAGTTCATAAGATAATGAGGGGAGGAAACAACAGGTCAAGGAAAACATGAGGGCAACTTGTTTGGCCAACAGCAGCTCTGAGGTGCTATGGCAGCAAGACAGAGCTGCTATGGCAGCAAGACAGAGCTGCTAGAGAGACCAAGAGAATCATGTGTTTATTTTCCTTGCAAAATTAAAGCATCTGAAATAGGATACAGCTTAAAATAAAAGCAATCAATCTGCTAATTGTAAAGCACAGCCCCACACAGCTAATAATCTGTGCACATCACGCACATAGTCAGGAGTCAAAGGAATATGCTGTTTTCCATGAATCATCAGCAGTGGGCACAGAGACTCTTGTAAACATCATCAAGCAGAGTTTTATTTATTCTGAACTATACGTTAGGGAGTTTAGTGGACGCTGTTTAAATTCTTCAAGCAGCAGTCTGGAAAATCATGCTAACAAATAACCTACCTTTGTAATCTGCTGTGCACTGAACATAACAATAAGTCACAACAGGCTGTGCATCAATAGGCTATTGGCACATACTTTGGAGGCATTCTGAGGACCAAAGAAGAAGGCTGAGTGCCTCCATCCATCTGAGAAGAGCACCAGCAGCCTACTAATGCACACCCTGGCTTGGCTAATTACTATAGCAACACGGCTCATAAATTTCAAATTGTGGGTTTTCAAAAACATTTCTCAAAACACTTGGAGGTAACATTCATCTCTTTATAAGGAGTAGATAAGAGGTACCAATTTTTTATCTGCTTTTTTATGTATGACCTGTCTTGAGGGCTGATTTTCAAAACGTAGCACTAGTTTAGAAACAGTTATTACAGTAAACACTTCAGACTCTATGCACTTGTAGCTCCTAAGAATAAGCAAGGACCATTGTTGGCATGGGAGTTTGTTTTATTCGGAGGTTTTTTCCCCCTCCAGATAGGGGAAAAAAGATGAAGAGCTGAGCTGATTTGCCCAAAGTAACAGAAGAATCTAGCAACAGAGCAGAGATGAACCTGGTCCACTACATTTGAAACTAGCTGCAAACCAGTGAAAAGTGTAATGGGGATAAATCAGCAAAGATTTTCTAATCTTTTATACACCTCACCTCTTCCCCATACAGGTAATCTCCTATTAAAACTGAACAATAAGAAAATTTTCTGATGACAATACAGGGACTGAGGAGGGGATACTGCTAACAGAGGCAGGAGCTCTGCAGAAACTCTTTATTCATGTTCTTCATCCTTAAATTCTGACTAAAAAACCTGTATTTCTGATGGACACAGAGAAGCAGAAGCTCTTTAAGGAATGCTATGCAAGAGCAAAATTAAAGGCAAGAGAATTACAGAAAATGTAAGAGATCAAGCTACTAGCACCGGAGATACATACACAAGCAAGCAACAACCCTCACCCAGTTACCATCGTAACATCAGAGTTACTGCACATGCAGATCGATGAAGCAGATTTGAAACTGGGAATTTTCTGGGTCCGTCAGCCATCCTCAATTCTGGTACAACAGGCACAAAAATTGTCATGTACAGACTTTGTCCAAGCTGGTAACAATTTACTTGTCTTACCTGCCCGCTGAGGACCTGAATCTTTGGAAAAAAGAAGGTTTCCACAAAATGATCTCAACAAGCAAATTTACTCAGAGAAGAGAGAGGTGGGGAAACTGAAGAGAGGGATGCATGTCAGTGGCCTTTATATTCTTGGAGTTGTGAAGTGAGAAGTTATACAGAAACAGCTGAGTTGACGTTTCTTTAATAACACCATCTCTAGTGATAAGATGATTATTCTCTGGACTTGCTAGCTGTCAGAGGAGTGCTGGTTTTCTTTAGGACATTGTCCTTACTAAAGAGCATGGGGAAATATTACAGGATGAAGAATATAATTAGACAAAGAAAATCTCAAGACCAAACAGAAACAAGAAATTAGCACGTTGCAGAAACACATCAGATGATGTTATAAAGAAGTATAAAGCAATTCTAGCAGTTAATCACAGGACTTGAAGAAAATTAAGAGTATCAGGGAAAGTTTATTTTAAGTTTCAGGAAACTCTCATAACCATAAGTAGACAGTAAGACGAGCTACTAAGGAAAATGCTGGAATGATATTTGCAAGCAACTAGATGGGACACTTGTTCATCTTAAAAGCTCAGGAATAATTAGCTTTGCTTGGCTACAGCCACATGGCCTCACTCTATCTCATCAACCATACGCACAATTGTCTTCCCCAGCAAAGGCTACCAAGAGGAATCTTTTTAAAAAACATTGGATTCCTCCATAGGGGTAAAAAAAACCTCCACACGACATAACCCACGAAGAAGTTGCACAGTGCCACCATCTGCACAGAAGTCAGTGCTCCAGCAGAGCAATGTCAGGTTTCAATAAGACCTCTCAAGCCAAAACACAAAGCAGTATAATTATGCTGACGCTTCATACACAGCTTTCTTTGGAATACACTAGGAAACCGATCTCTTACACCAAGGAACATTTCAAAAAAGACACTCACAAGTGAAAAGTAATCTACACTAAGCAATAACATTATGTTAATGCCATTCCATGTTTCAGGTCATCTCACCTACTGCACAAGAGCATTCCTGCACCAGATAAAGTACAATTACAAGCTACCATTACAGCTAAATAATGCATTCTCAGAAAGAGGTAGAAACTTCTCTCAAGAAGAGAGGCAGAAACTTCTGTAAACATAGTTTAAGCTTTGGTTTCTATTTATCTCATTCTGACAACTGGGCAACTGCTTACATCAGTGAAAAGGGAATCTCCCATGTAATAAATTCCCTAAACTCTGGAATATATCATGCCTACCACATCTCCTTTCCAAAACCAGTGTTTCAATTGGTTTTAGCTTCCACCTATGGCTTCCAAACATGTCAATGCTCATTAGTATTAAGTTTCTTGATTTTGTCCAGATTTTTAACTAAAAGTCCCCATCAAATTAGCTACAAATCTAGCTTCATGGCTTCTAGACTGGATGCTCCAGTCTTTCAGAAGTAAGGGTGGTTTAGGTCAAGGAGGAAATTTGTGCCTATCTTGAATATATCATAGAATGCACAGAATAGTTAGGGTTGGAAAGGACCTTAAGATCATCTAGTTCCAATCCCCCTGCCTATGGGCAGGGACACCCCACACTAAACCATGTCACCCAAGGCTTTGTTCACCTCTCAAAAGTTCTCGATTTCTTTTACTGTGTTTCAACCTTAACTGTTTATATTGGCATGATGCAAGACATTTAATCTCATTTCTTGGCATTGGATCTTGGCCCTGTACTTGAGGCAAGATGTTGTTTCTTGTATTGTTGAAAATCAGAGGAATGGACTTTAGGATACCTTCATAGTTCCTAGATGGGAACCAACAAGAGCACAATGTCCAGCCCAAATGATATTTCAATTAATTCCAGCCATATATGGATCTAAAGAGCCCACACAAAGTGCAACAGCTAGGATGTAGTTTGGATGAGCATGAGCCATACCTCCTCCAAGCACATTGTACCACAGGAGCGCTGATGGCCCTCTGCCAGCCACAGGCAATTCTCCCACAGCAGGCTAAGATGAAGTGGTGGGATGGACTGAAGAGCTGTCAGATCTTCACCAAAAGATAGAAACTATTCTGTCTCAGCCTAAAGTCTTCCACATTTCCTCATAACAACACTTCAAACCATTAGTTTGCTAATTACTTATCTAACCACACACTCTTCAGTTCATTTTCTGGCTGTCTACTTTTTAGGGCACTTCCCTCATTCGTCTTCTTGAGCAGAGTACCTAGTCCCTTCCATTAAGTGGTGTATCAAGCTGCAAAGTCCTTAAAACACTGTCCACAAAACAAGGTGTAGAAGTAAAATTTATTCAGTTCCTCTCACTGGACCAGTTGGATCACCACTGCAGTTCACAGAATCTGATCACACATTTCCCTCATCTTCTCTTTGCCCTCATTTTCTCTCTCAGTTTCTCATTCTCTTCTTCTGCTTGTTGGATTCTTCCAGTTGGGTTTGGTCTTAAACAGCACATCAAGCTACACTGAAAGTTTCAGATGCATCTCTTTTTATATTAAGTGGTTGAATCTTCTACCTTGCAATAGGACATTTCCCCACCATAAACAAATGCTACTTCTGGGCTAGATGGAGAAGTACAAGAGAAATGCTTTTCTCCTGTGAGCCAACAGCTTCACAGACAGGGTGAAGAGGGCTACAAAGTAAAGTCGGGCACCCACAAGCAGCCTTTGCAAGAACAATTTCTGCCTCCTTAATGCTGCTACGGGCTTCATTCAGTATGATATGAGGGATAAGAGAGGTCTGCCTCTCCCTGCACCAGGGCATAAAGCCACCCAGACCCCTTGCTGGGAGCAAGCTAGATGTGGGAGTTGGCTCTTACTTTCAGAAGTAATTAACTGTTTTCAGGAGTAATTGTAGTACTCATTACCTTGAAACACACAGAAGATTGGAAACTGGGTAGCAATAACAACTTTGAGAAGGACTAAAGAGAATTATCCTTCATAATCATGCTTATTCATCTAGTTTATTCTCTTTCAGGCAGAAAAAAAATAAACTCTAAACATCTTTGAAAATAATCCCAGTAAAGTGCCCCAGATGTCCATTCACTACTTCCAAAAATACAAACAGCAAGAACATCTTCCAGGAGAAAACTTTCCCTACTGCACAGTGCAAACCTTTCTCCCCAGTGTAACAGCATTCATGACGCAAAAGAAGTCAGCCCTGTAGTGAAAAGGTTATGACGATTTAATCCCAGGCAGCTGCTGCAACTCCAAAATCATAGAAACAGACATTTCTGGATTGATTCCATCCTTCCTTCATCTGGCAGAACGTGGAAGTTTCACTCAAACCTGTTAGGTGGCTCCAGGCCTCCCCCCAGTGCACTAAAAACAATGACAATTCTGCCTCACCTCCTGAGATTTAAAACCCAACAGCCTCCCTCTAGGTCTAGGGAACCTGAGGCAGGTGCAAAGCAGTCTTCATTTTGCTTTAAGGCAACATCATTCTATTCTTTGTCATAAAATGCCAGCATTCATTATGCATTCACCTGCTTCATATGAATGGGCAATGGGATTACTGCCTGAGAACCTTTAGGGTATAAAGGAGCAATACAATTTTAACTGTCATTAAGCTTTAAGTAGCTTTTGTACCAAAAGTTCAGACTTCCTCCTCCAATTAGCCTTCTCTCCTTAAAGCCTGCATGCAAACCTACACGTCTGATTTTGACATAACGGAAAGACAAAGATCTGTTTCGGAAAACCTGATGCGCCTGAGTTGTAGGCAGAAGGTCACCAGACAATGTCTCTGCTCATTCTACTGACTCATCTACCTTCATAATAACTGTAAGGATGCTGGCTTGTAGGCCAGATGAAAGCACTTATAATCCTCATTTGCTGCAGGTTGATTTAAGATCTCTAGCTGCAATTCTCATAAGGAATTCATTATTTCATGAAATGGGAACAACTCTTGCCCATTGCTCCCTACTTACGCTGCATTTGAGGGCAATCAAACCTGGGCCCAGTACTGATAAGTCCTTAACGTAAATAAGCTCTGCTGTCACACATCACAGGATACAACAAGCAGGCAGGAAAGTACAAGTGACAGGGAAAGCATCCTCTCAGAATCAACCTGTACTACTGCCAAGCAGAGTCATCTGCAAGCTGCGCCTGTGGTGAAGGTGAATTACAGCATACAAATGAGCCACCAGCGTGGACAAGAGCAAGACAGACAAGGACAAGACCCCACCCAGCCACCAAGTTCTATCACAGTTACTAAAACAGGATAAGGATTACACCATTGTAATGCTGATACTTGCCACCAGCAAAGACAGGTCCTGCTGCAATGTTGCTGGGACCTCACTTAAGCAAAGAGGGAACAGAAAACTTAGGTCATCTGCCAGGTCAACTGCTATGCAAGCCTTTTTATTTGAGCTCAAATTATGCATTTACTATAGTTCTGTTTCTGCACAATCTATTTTTTTCTGGCCACAGGTATCATCCTAACAGAGATGAATGTTGCATGCAACCAAAGTGCCACGTTGCCCTCTTCTGAGGCTTCAGTATCTCCCATAAGCACTCTAGGAAAAAGATACCACACAAATGCCTTTGTTCCACTTTTCCCATATTCTCTGCTGCCACCTCCTTATTTTTGTCATAGTATTTAGACATGCTAAAAAAATATCATATCATAAAGTAAGCTTCTAAATGTGCAATGCTTTAAGCTGCAGTTTAATCCTACCAAGGAAGGTTATTATTCTCAGTTATTCAACTCACAAATTTTTACCCTTGCCAGAGAACTGAATGGCAGGGCTTTTCTTTCATGCCAAAGACCAATTACAGCAAGGTTTTGCTAAAACCATTTAAGCCTCCATGCCCCCTTTATGTTTTTCATGCTGGGAATATCATATGTTTTCATAGGTTTGTATTAGGCAGTTTTTCACGGCTGGAGATTTCAAACACTGTGATTGTCCTGCCAGGAATCACATAGGGGGACTTCCTTTGGAAATTCAGCTGCTATGATTGTCTTGCCAGGACTCATGTAGCTGTGTCCTGATGTGGAATGCCCTACAGCTTTACTGTGCTAAGAATTTAGCTCGTATGTTTACCTTGAAGGGAATATGAGAACACCAGCAGTGAACTATTTCACTCTGACTTGTCCGAGTTCCAGGATGTGATTTCACCTCACGTTGCAGGGTTTGTACCAATTAGCAGGCACAGAGGGACCTGCTTTCTGAATAGGCACATAACAGCTCAGGAGGGATTCAGTTCGTTTTTCCAAGCAAGTTATTTATGTGAAATTCTCTTACAGTTCCTCAAGCTCTAGCTCCTTTCTCAGAGCAGCCAATGTGCTTGCCTGGGTGAAGATCCTGTGTGCATGTCTGAATCACATTTCTCCTGCTCCTCTGACTGAAGGTGCCACCCCACAGTAGGACATAAGGAACATATCCCAAGCAATCTGAATTGCAGAAAAGAGCACCTGCACTGGGGGCCCTTTTGCAACAGGCAGCATGTCAGTGGGCTTGACCCTACTCTCCCCTTCCAGTACAGAGCAGCAGTACACTAAGCAGCTGCAATTAGTAGAGACTGATGAAATGCCTTTGCCATGGGGGCAAAGAGAAGCAGAAGCCAAGGGAACAGCAGATATTGTTGCAATGTACACCAATTTGAGTACTGTAGGAAGGGAAATATTCTCTTGAATTGAAGTAGATGTGCTGTTAGGAAACTCACTTTTCAATTCCTTGTCTTGCTCACAAAATACATCTCACATGTACAACTCCTATGACCAAAGAGCAGCTTCAAAGTTTTTGTGCATTCTTTCTACCTAGCAGCTTGGTTACGCTATAAAAAGGGGCTGCAATTCCTCTTGCTGTATCCACACCATGGAATGCCTCCCTACCATCTGCTCTTTGAAGAGTAACGATTTGAGCCAGCTAGAGGGAATTCACATCTAGAAAGGACATCTGCCCAACACTTACTATATGGTCGCTTTGTACAGTCCACTGTTTTTTTGACACACTGCATCCATGGGTATAGAAAAATCTAGTGTTTTCCTTTCCAAAAAGAACTCATCGGGTCCATACAACACAAAGCACAGTTAGCGGTGAAGTAGCAGCAGTTTATTCTTCTAGATGAAAATTAGAGGCTGCTGCAAGCTGCAAGTAAACAAAAGACCACAAGTAAAACAAATTTAACCAAAACCTTGAGTTAGACTTATCAGCAAGAATCCTTCCCAGCTTTCAGTGCCCTTCCTGTAGCTCTTCTACAACGAGAGCTCAGACCAACACATCCCACGAGGCTGTGCACTCAGCTTCCCTGTACAGCCCCTAAGGACAAGTAGGGGCTAGATTTTGCATTCAAATCCAAACGTCCAAGACAACCTTCTGGAACCACGCGCCACAGCTGACATAACTGAAGCTGACTTCCTAGGCCTGGCTCATCTGCGTCAGCCATCAATGGGTCTTTTGGAAATCAGTCACAGATGACAGTTCAGAAGCATTTTCTTTTTGCTCCTGGTTTTTCCCACTGGTAGCTGCCTAGGTTGCTCACATGGAATTGTGGCTACCAACACATTCATATAAAAACATTATGTAAAACGTATGCAAACATACTGTCAACCTCATGACTTCTGAGGTGCTGGCTGGCTTTTAGGGAGATGACACCACCACAGGCAGCACAAAGTTACTTTGACAGAGGCAGTTCTCCACTTCCTTGTCTTCCTATGCAATTCAAAAATCACAAGCTAGGTTATGGTTTTTACTGTAAACATCGCAAACTTACGATACATCTTCTGCAACTCCTTTTTTTTGTACATAGCTCTACCTGACAGACAGTTGCTCACTCTGCCTGAAGGCCTCCAAGTGTTACGTTCCACAAAGCAACAGGGAGCATAGAACCTCAAGAGGAACTTATATGCGTGGGAGATAAAGCTTCTCAAGAAAGAAGATATAAACCATTAAACTTTGTGCCATCACTGAAGGTGACTGCAGACACCATGATTTTTATACTCTTTTGAATATTTTTAAACTCTGCTCACCCCAACTCCCAAAGATTTCTTCTTCCCTTCTCAGAAAAGGTCATAAATTATGAAACAGATTTAAAACAAAATCTGTCTGCTTTTATAGCATTCGAAACACTAACGGATTTTCTGCCATACATTCACCAGCCCAGCATACATCTTTGTTATTGACTATAGCTGCTGAGAAATCTCACCTGTTATGCAGTACCATCAATTTATTGATAGTATACATGCACAAACTGGGCATTTGAGTATGGGATAACCATAAAAAAAGATGTTACTGTAGCTTCCTCAAGTGTTTGTGGTTTGGTTTTTTTAACTCCTCCAGCATACAGGAGCAAGTGATAATGCTTCATCCTATTTAAACAGCAGTACTTTCAAAATTCCTTTAGCAATACTGTCCTTTACGCATTTATTCATCTATGCAGATTCCTGCAGAACCTGTCATCCTCAAAAGTTTGCCAGTTCTAAGTGAGGTAATATATTTTTCTAAGCTGGGTTATACTGAGACTTTTGCTTTCATGACACTTCAGTGTTTCCAGAATGGAAAGTTTAAGGTTTCCTGAATAAATCTCAAAATGTGGAATCTCAGTGACAAACATTTTGGCTACGAATCTTAAGACCTCTCACCTATAGAATTTCTTTGCATTTTATTCACAAAAATAGCCTTTAAATGAAAAATGCAATTGAATGTCATCCAGGTTGCTTCTAGGTATTGCACTACATACTAGAAATAGGAAGAAGATAATCTTATTTGGCAGATGTAAGCATGTCGTAAAATGCCTGCTAGCTGCTCTTCAACCCAAGTCATTTTACTCAACAATGAAATAACATCTGAAGGAGGACTTCCAGAAATGTCACTTCAACCCCAATTAGTCAAATCTTGCTCTAAAGCACTGTATGCCGTTCAGAGGGGCAGACTCCCAGACCATCAGGAGGTGCAGAGAAGAGTGTGCACAGGCACTTCAGGCAAGGAAACTACTCCTTCAGGGCAGCAAAAAGAGTGCTCTTGTGAATCAACATCAGGGTGCTGATACGCTTAAGATTTGTAGTAAGCATCACTGTACTGTCCTGTATCCCTGGGCACATGGTAACCTCCACAGGCACACATCCCACTGTGCTGCTGTTTGTCTGCTCATTATGAGGATATGTAACTCAGTTCACAGCATTATTCAAAGTCCAATTTTAAGATTAGGCCCAGCAGATTGAGCATGCACCTGCTATTATTTGTAATAAGAACACAAGTTTGCTTACAACACTGAATATTTGCCTCTTTCAATTATTTGTCAAATTACAAAAAGATAGCTCATTGCTAAGCTTAATGACTGAAAGGGACTATTTGTACTGCTTTCCATGTAGCATATTTCCCAGCATCACACAAAGACCAGAGTGGAACTCTCTCCCAACACAGGGATGTGTGATACATTGCATATTCATTTCTGATCACACAGGGACACCTGTATGTGGAATTATGAGCACAGGTTTGTTTAGACTCCAAACAAAATGAAACTGTTTTGAGAACTTCAGTGAAGAATGGTGTGCACTTTGGTAAAGACTTACATTTGAGCACCCCTGCTTTGAACTCCCCCTCATAACTATGCTATGGGAGATCTATGCTAATTACAGCATTCAGGAGCTTTTGTACCCACATCACCTTTTGAAGCATTTGGCTTTCCTCCCCCTCCCCACCCCCCAGCATCTCTGAGCTATCACTAAGCTACAGTGGGGGAGCAATAAAGCTGCAAATAAACACTCTCACACATTGCAAATACTACCTCACTTTGCAACAACCTCAAACAACACTGGGCCCATGGTCTGCCTGTAGGCTAAAAGGAACAACTGGAAAGAAGTTAAGGAATTATTTCTAAGTTTATATTAAATAGGATAACTGAGCAGCATAGCACTCAACCCCATGAAGTCAGATTTATCAGTAAATGTTATATTTTGAAAGATGGCTACTGATCTCAAAGATCCTTTGTGTCCAGAATGGCCCATCTCATGGAAAATACAGTATATACACTTTAGAAATTACTACTTTATATACTGCTGACATTTGATAATATACAGCAGTGCCACAATATTTTTCTAAAAACAAATGCTAGCACTTGTTCAAAAGTGGATAAAAGAAAACCCATAACCTTCTGAATTATGAGGAAGTATTTTTTACACTAGTACTATGAGAACTCAAATTCACTGCCTTCATAATAACATAGAGCCAAGCTTCTCTTTCTATCTGCCTGAAGGCAGAAGAACTTTCCTAGGGGCATAAATTATGGGACAGCTGCATTCTTTCATCTATCATCTTTCATCACAGTGCCAGCACTTGAAGCCTTCTCCATTACCATTTTATGCTCCAGCTCTTCTTCAGTTCCCTTCTTTCTACAAGGCAAAGTGCTTGACCTTTTCCTTAAAAAAAAAAAACAAAAGCAAAACTCAAACTTAAATACTTTTTCATTCTGCTGTAATTGCAAACTGCATCCCTTCCAATCCGGTATTTATCCGTGTTTATTTTACATACTCACTTGCTGAAAATGGCCAACATTGCCTTTTTCAGATCTATCCCAGCCTTTGCTAAGACCCTGTTTTCTTTTGGGCTGTGTTGGGTGTGTGTGGAACACATTGTTCGTTTACAGTCTGTTATAGTGCCTATGGCCTTCCCTCAGTGCTGACATCACTATTTCTAGCACAGGTGCTTGTGCCCAAACTGAAAGGAATGAACATAGGTCCCAACTAATTGCATTCAGGCTAGCAGTTTCTTCATACCATTATCAGAGTGACAGATGAGAGCAGAAATGCTCTAGCCCCCAGAACATATCCTTTGTCCTTGCTATGCACTTTGACTTAGTGCTCAGAAGCTATGACATTGCAAGAGCACTTGTGGTTTTCCAAGTTATTGTCTTGCCTGGTCTTACTTGCCACAAAACACATAGCTGAGTTTCAGATGCTTTTCTTCTCTGCCTTTGGATTCTAATCTTGTGCTATTTGGGATTCATTATTATGGAAAAACTTTCTCCACGATTTTCAGTACTCTTCTGCTTAGTTAATAATAGCAGTAGCTGCCAGTTCTTGGTCTTTCAGAAGCTGTATTTGAGTATGTGATCCTTAAATCCTGCCATGATCTTAATTTCTTTCCATGGTTCAGTTAATCCAGGTATTTCTCAGTACACAGATATGGTTCACTTTGTGTACCAAGGTAGATGCCACATACTAGTGCTACTTATTCATTGCAAATAGCATATGGCCCTGGGGTCTGAAGATCGCCATGTATGACTTTCGGGTTAGAGAGACAAAAAGGAGGTTTTAATGCCAGTGTAAGCTTCCAACAAGCGTCTAAAGATGGCATACTTCTGTCTCAAACCTAAAGCTTTACTGCTCTCTGCAACTATTTTATTCTCCCCAAACACTGGCAAAACTCATTTCCCTATATAAGTAGATCTTCCAGAACAACTAAGGTCTTGTAATTAAACTCACTGGGTGTTGTGGTTTAAGCTGTAAATCATGCAGTTTGCTCACTCACTCCCCCCTCTTTCTTCCCCCCAGCTATCGGAGGGATGGGGAGGAGAATCAAAAGAATGCAACTCGCACAGGTTGAGATAAGAACAGTTTAGTAACTAAGGGATAACACAAACCGCTACTGCTACCACCAGTAATAATAATGACAAGAGAAATACAAGGGAAGAGAATACAACTGCTCACCACCCGATACCAAGCCTGAAGCAGCCGCAAACTGAACTCTTCCGGGTTCCTGGCCCCAGTTTTTTTTCCCATCCTGGGCATGATGTGCTGTGATATGGAATACCTCTTTGGTCAGTTTGGGTCAGGTGTCCTGTTTCCGCTTCCTTCCGGCTTCCCCTCCTCCCTGGCAAAGCATGAGACTCAGAAAGTCCTTGGTCAAACCAAACATTCTAAGCTGTAACTATAAACATTGGTATTATCAGGCCAAAAGTCGAAAACACAGCGTTGTACCAGCTACTAAGAAGGAGAAAAATGACTGCTACTGCTGAACCCAGGACACTGGGCCATAATTCCCATGTGCCTTTTTAATTTCCTGCAAGTATATTTGTCCTTTTGAAATCTCACCTGTCCTCTGGGACTTCTCCAAGTTAACTGAAAATGGATCTAATTAACCAATTCACTGAGCACACCATGTTAAATCTCATCTCTCTGCTGATTTGAATATGCTCAGATTCTCCAGATTTTCCCTACTTGTTACTTTCCTTTCTTTCCTGCAAAAGCTTTATCAAATCTGTTGCATTCACTTCTAAAGTGAACACTGAGGCAAAAATAATAGTTAAGCACTTTGACCTCCAGAAGTTCCTCCCAGAGGACAAACTGGACATGCACTTCCATTACCCCCAAAATCAGTGTTGCTTACATAAAAATACACATTCATTCTTCACCCCTCTCCATAAATGGCAGCTAATGACTAATGAGAAAGAAATAAGACTCTTCTGTATAGCCATCAGTTTTTGTTTAGTTGCATTTACCAGCTCTCATAGTCTAATTCTCCACTACAGTGACCTTTCAGTAAAACATGATGCACAACCCTATATGTAACTAAGTTCACAGACTTAAGGCTGCTACGGATTAGCTGACACTTTGGTCTGTTAGTTGTGTGAGGTCCTCAGATGGTTTCCTGGAGTAACCAATGTGGACAAGTGCTTAAATACAGCTGAGATCTCTATCTTTTTAGTTTTATTTTTATGTACTTCTTCCCAGTTTATACCCGTTATTGGTCCAAAGGGTTGATGGACCATTATTATACTTAATTGTAAAAACACCATCAGTATACTGAAATGCATCACTGCTGTGATCTTATCAGCACTTTCTCAAGAAAGTCTTTCAAATTTATTTCAAAGATAAATACATCAGAATACAAACACAGCCATAATCTCAGTAAAGCACCATACATCAAGAGAATGGCACTATCCTGTCAAACTAAATCTCAAAATTCTGTCAAACCATGTTGATAAAGGAGAAAAAAGTACATCAAGTATATCCAAGTGTAAGTACATTTGTATATCAAACGACAGCACATGGACTGAACAGTATAAACAGAACTACTGCAATCTTTGTCACACAAAAAAGAAAAACAACACCATCCTCATACTACTTGCTGAGGGACGGACAGCACAGAGACCAACAGCCCCGTGGCCGAAATAATTTCTCTCTTAAGGGAAAAATTTTGCTAATAGCTTCCTGATATTCAAATACATTTACAGGCTTGTAATCACAAGGTAGATAGTCCAAAACTGATAGTAATTAAATAAGACGTTGCTGCAGTAAATAGAGGTATGACTAAAGGACATAAGCACCAGCAAAGTATTTCAGCTACAACTCTTTCTCTGAAAAGCTTAATTTCTGCAGACAAGTGAACAAGAATAGCAATGCTAATGAAAAAAGTCAGCATAAAATACTGACAAACCTTTGGCTTGAGTAGTTTGGAAATGTCTGGGAAATTATACAAATTGTACTTCTGTGACTTCATTTACTTTTCCCAGAATACCTGCACTGCACTACCATGTTTGACTCATGTTAAATTAAGTACTGCTTTTTCTCTGGTAGGTTTTACTATGTGCTTTGAGTCCACATATCTACTCACAGTGATTAAAACATGTTTTTATTTCCTACTGTTCCTTCCATATGAGCCCTCACATTTTGTCATTATCAATACACCATTTTACTGTGTTTTGATAAGGGACACAAAATTCCCCTTTCTTATAAGAGTTCTTTTCTCCCCTTTGTGCATTAGTTAACTAAACAGCCTGTTAACCAACTGCTAATCTCCTGTGACAGTGAGGCAGTCTCCCATGAGTTGGATAAGTACATATACAGTATGATTAATTACAGTGCAGTGTTAACATGATGGAGACAAAGCAAACAGACATCAGACACTGGGCAATCTCTGAAGCTGATCTGTTGTGATTCCTAGATCCCTGCTGTACAAAACACTAAGTACACAGAGTATTAGGCAGACATCAGGTTATCTTTTCAGCCATATAGTGACTATACACAAATTGCGAAGTCGGAGCTGCAGTAGTCACACACAAATTGCAGAGAGCTACAGTGACCTGCATAATATCAGAGATCACCTTTCTAAAGCTCTCTGGATAGCTCTCCTAAGTCAAGAGTTTCAATACAAAGCACAACTGTACCAGCCCTAACTGGCACTGCCTCTGAGGGAATATAGACAAATGCTCCAGGGAAAAGAGCAAGTTGCTTATAATCTCCTATTATTCACAGGTGCTTTACCAGCTGGCAGCAATGGATTAACATATATTCACCACTAACCTGATTTTTTATGATTCACTGAGGTGAAAACAAAGGGATCAGCCATGGATTTCTGACTTCTGCATCTAAAAGTTAAATATATTTAATAGCAGCTGTGCTAACACACTGAGCCCAGTTACAGCCTCTCCTCATTGCACTTGATCATGATCAGTCATTCAGCTGCAATAACTGAAGGGTTTAATTGGCAAGAACAATAGCTTTCAAAGGGGTTTGGGTTGTGGTGGATTTTTTAATGGATAAAGGTTAAAGCAGGTGGTAAAAATGTAACCAGTAGATCTCTGTATGGTATACTAAACCCCATTGTTTAAAAATAAGCCTCTTTCTTTCAACCCAGACAAAGGCCCCAAAATACTGAAGGGAAAACTGCATTAGCTCTTAAACTCTACTCTGGGCTCAGTGGAGGGGACAAAAAGCCACAGCACATACTTCCAAACACGTTATCACAGAACATAAACATTGGAATTCCCATAGACCAAGCTAGGACTTCAACAAAGGTCAGTCCAGCCCAGGATGACAACTTCAATTAACGAAAAAAAAAAAGCCAACAACAAGAAACCCAAAACAGACCACAAAAACCACACCATAAAGCTATCATCATGTTGCTTATGAACTAGCCTGTTTTCAGGAAAGAATACTGTGAACATCATTTTTTAATTATGCTTTTTGACTAAGCCAATCCCCCAAGAACATTTAAACATGGACCCGTGGTAGCAAGGTAACATACTGCAGGGGTCAAAATTAAGGTTTTACATTGCTAAATTATTAATTGATATGGGCAAGAATGGGATTTGAAATACAATTGACCATAGCAGTCTTGCAAAACATAGAATCATAGAATAGTTAGGATTGGAAAGGACATTAAGGTCATCTAGTTGCAACTCCCCTGCCATGGGCATCACAGAATGTCTTAAATCCCTAGTCAATTAGAATAATATAAATTACATTTACAATTATAAAAAGATACTATTTTACTCTATTCACAGATAACAGTCTGGACATTAATCCACAGTAAATGTAAATATGCAGAAATAACAATATAACCAAAGATCATTTCAGGCATTCACAAAACCATACATAGGCCCCACAAAACAAGATCAGCTTTAAACTTATGAGGCCTTTCAACCTGTCCAATTTACAATATTTTTCATGGCGTGATGGCACAGAAAGGTTTAGAGATTGAACTTTTAAGCTTTCACTATTAGAAGTACTATGTGTGAATGAAGCATAGGAACCCCTGGTCTTTTCTAAAAGAAATATTTTTGCATTACTCTAATGCAACTGGGCTTGCACCGTTCAGTTAAATTAAGATTCCCAGAAGTACGATCAAATTTGCATCCCCAGCAGTCATTTCATGACACTTCTAAAGAGCTGACCAAGCGTATGACTTTCAGTTGCCATTAATCCTGCTGAGCTTCAGCAGCCATCACACATTTTAGACACTTACCCAGCATAACACCAGAAGTTACTTCTGTAGTTGGTAGGAATTTTACCATTAGTTACAGTGGCAGGAAGCTCTTGTTCCACAATCCCTCTTCACACCAGCAGAGTCCCTCTTTCCATTGAGCAAAATGCAGACATTAAAGTTCAGCAGTCTACAACCTCATCTCAGGCTCTCCAAAACACCATAAGGCCTGAGCCTCTAGCTCTCAAAAGCCCGTAGATCTGTGAAGTACACAACCCTATAGGCAAAACCAACTGACCACACAGCCCTAACAAACCCCCACTTAACCTCCAACCTTAACAAAACTCCCTTTAACCTTTTTTCAAATGCAGCCTTATATAATCTCAACAAAGGCAATCAAGGAGCAATAGAATTCAGATTATCACTCATCAGCCAGTGCACATATACCTGTTTTACCTAATGCTCAATTAGGCTCAGCTGATACAAACACCTATAGAAGGCAGGGCAGCTTGCTTGCTACTGAGTCCCTTTGCTACCATATCAGCATCTCAACACAAATGCAATAAAACAAACCAATGAACCTGCAATATTCATAAAATAACACAGGGATGATCTATTTTTTTCACATTTAATATGTATTATCATCTATGAAAAAGAAGTATTCAATCTTAACTGTAACTGTATGGAAGATTGCAGCAGACCAGGGATAGCTGAGAGGCAGAGGGAAAGAAAACATTTGCATTTCATTTACTCTTAACAAGTTTGTTAACGAAATGTGAAGGTCCATATTCCACAGTTCATAAGAGTCCCCATAAAGAAATCTTCATAAATAGCATTAACATAATTGCCTACTATTGACCAGAAGTAGTTTAGGATTAATTTGGCATGGATGGATAAAGAAGGCTTCTAATCTTCACAGGACGTAATTCCATCAGGTCAAAGTCTCTGAAAAATTAATTGGATCATATGATATCAGGGGCATAACAAGAAATCATCTCTTCCCCTCTGGTGTCAATACAGAATTATTTCTTACAGCATATTCTCCGTAGCTTTCAATTAATTTGGCAATGGGATCCAGAGCATCACAGCCCTCACTGGCAAAAAAAAACCAAACAGAAGTAGGCTTAAATTTTCCTTGGCTCAATTTCATCTCCTAATAGCAGCCTTTTAATATCTATGAGGCAGCTATCAAGAAGACAGAGCCAAGACTTTTTCCAGTGATATATGGCAGGAGGATGGCAGACAAAGGACATATATTGAAAGACGAAAATTTTGAAGTAGCTATAAAGTTGTGCAGTCTGCAGCCTCAGAGAAAATCAAGACCCATCTGAGCACCCTCATCTGATCCTGCTTTGAGCAGGTTGAGGTGGACTTCAGATTTTCTTAAGGTCCCTCCAAGCCCGTTTCACTATACTCAGTCCCGTAGGCCCCTCCTATGATCTCATTACCCTTTGTCACACTCATGGACCACCTGAAATAATTTTGTGTACTTTCTTGTTTCTTGCATTTAAGTATCCTGTAGGCAGCAGCAGGGAGAGAGCTGTTTGTGGATTTGCAAGGCTCACATGGGAGAATCCGTCTGGATGGCCCATTTCATTTGTTCACTGGCTTTGTTTCTAGCTAGCTGACAGGCAACCTTGTGGTAACACTGACTATTGATTTCAGGAGCTATCCATGGCTGAAATTTGTCCTGGTCAGGAATGGGTAAGACGTATTCAGTGTTCCCAGTTCTCACACCATATTTGAAGCCCCTATAGGCACTTGAGATTCTTAATTTCCATTTTCTTTTCTTTTTTTCCACAGAACATGTTTGTAAGCTCAGACAGTTCTAACATGTCCCAGATATAATACATCAGCTCAGACCCCGGAAGATATATCCAGCATGCACTGATTTCTATTTGCATGTCACAATTTTGGTGTCTGACTTGTAAATACTTAGGGCTAGCCGTAGTAACATTTCCCCTACATTTTGGGCTAGTAGCTCTACCTAGCGCAGCATCTGCAGATAAAGATGTAAAGGAGAACAGGCAAAAGGGAAAGAAACCAAGGCAATAAGAAGTATGCATAACTGCAGATGGAGAGGGAAGACATAATTCACATGCAAAACGTAACATTATAGCAACTTCATTTGGTTTTGAATTTATAAGGTAATAAACAAGCCTTGCAAAAGTCTTCTGAGAAGCATCACCACTCCCTTGGGCAGAGGTCCTGGCATTTATTTGCCAGAGGACTTTATTGCCTCATAAAGCAAAAGCCCAGTGAAGCACAAGCAAAGTATTTCTTGCTCTGTAAAATTGTAATATCACACGTGGTTATTTACTGTATGGTAGCCCCATTATTTTTGGTCTCGTCACAATTTTAGGTGGTGGCATTTGAGTAAAAGAGCGTTGCTGTGTGCAATTAAAGAGAAACTGCCTCTTTCCCTTTCCAAAAAATAATTGTCCACTGGGAGCTTCTGACTGCTACATAGTTCTGATATTTCAGCTGCTCCATTTTAGGACCTGTGAATAAGGAACAGAGAGAACAACTTTATCAACTTTCAAATTTCAATGTAATCAGAAATCAACCACTTTTAATATGATAGATTTATTCAAGAGCATGATCAAGCTAAGGAGCTGACATGCTCTATGTGGGTAGAGAAACCAGTTCTGAAGTCAAAATCACAGTCTCAGGCAATGATATTAAGTTATGAGAAGTACACCACAGAGCAAAATTCAGCTGGCTGATTGTAGGGCAGGATGTGCTTGGCACACAAGTTTGTATAGGGATGTTTTTGTTCTTTTTTTTTCCATGGCCACCATTGGGCTTATATTTTTAAGTATTAGTATTGGTGTCTAATAAATGCTTTATGTCATCTTCTGTAACTGATAATGGGGGAAAGATAAAAATCCACCAGCAGAAGCAGGGGGATAGCCTTAATTAGCTTTAATAATGCAAATTTTCCCCAGTAAAGAACTGTGATTTTAGTTCCATCTTCCTCTCCCCCTGTGCCTGTGTGCCGTGCACGCCTGCAGGAAAGTGATGGATAACTGTTCTGTTGATAAACGACATGTGTTCATTTCAACCAAATCTCAGGGTTTGGAGGCCATATAAGGAAAAGGCACAAATGGGTGTGAAATTAAAGCAAACCCAGAAACAAAGTAAATAAGGGAAATCCTACAGAAGAAGTGATTGAAAGATCACAGATTACAAAGAGCTTATCAAAGGCACAAACACCATCATTACGGAAACCTCTGTTGCAGGCAATAGGCCATGCTGGGGCTGGGCTGTTTTCCCATATGTGCAGCATCCTTGAAAGAAGCCAGTTCTGTTTAAAAACAATTGAACTGAAGCAGTTTGCTGGATCTTTGTTCCCATAACAACAGTAATTCACTTCTCTCGATTCCATGGTTTTGGCACTGTGATAAGAAATATCCTATTCTGTCGTTAAAATACTGGACAAAGCACAGTAAGATACAGAGAAATATCTGACTAATTTACTGCACTTCAAACACAGTCACTGTAGGTTTTATTTGGGAAATACATTAAAGAGAACGTTTGCTTTGATCAGTATCAGTGAGTTCTTGTTGGTGCTATCATAAAGTCAGACAAACAATCATTATGGCACATACTATATAAATATATTATCACTAATAGTCTCCAGCCAGAAGGGACTAACAAAGAAAAGAAAGGAGAAGAGGAATGTTGTTATCTCCATTTCACAGGTAGAAAGCCTTTCCTGAGAGAAGAGTTTCCAGTTTTCAGTGGTGAGGCCTGAGTTTTTTATCTGCCCTGGAAGGTTTGCATTTTGCTTAAGCCTTTCAGCTTCCATAGCCATCCTACATACAAAAGATTAATTCTGAAACTCCAGTTTAACATCTGGTCCTAATTATATATATTTTTCCACTTGCAGTATCCCAGCCCAGTAGTCTCTTAAATTATTCCTTCAGCTCATATCCCACCAACAAACCCTGTGGCATATTAACTGAGAAACCGTACACCTTTTTGCAGTAGGTACATACATAACTCTCTAGGCCTGCTTTCATGTGCAGCCATAGTAAAAAAAACACATTCCTTGCTGAATACAGAACTGCAAAATAAAAGGGATAAGACTTTAGTCTCATGGATGCCAGTGCCAAAACTTGTCACTGATTTCAACGTGACCAGGATTTCATCTAGGTTCTCAAATTTTCCCAAGAGAATGTTTGCAGGTGAAGGCTTCCAAGCTGTAGTCCCTAGCCCACAGGGCCAGGTCTGCGGAGAGGGACATTCTTCTTATAATTTCCACACAATATTTCCACTTGAAATTCTTACTCCTTCCTTTTGTCTTCTTCCTCTGGAAAAACTGTGAATTGCCTCCTTTTCTATACAGTGCCCTTCACTTCCCTGTGTAGGCAATGCCAGTAACAGTTTAAAGGATGCAGCCTGTCTCAATAAACTACAGATTTCATAACTCTTCAAAAATGAGATTTTAATTCTGCAAGTTTTGAGAAGAAACAGATCTTAATCTATTTTTCCCAAATACTTTTCCCAAAATATCCCCAGGTTATCAGGTTAGCCTGTACTTGAGTCATCATTGCGTAGTTTAAGGAGTCAGGGGAATTCTGGGTTTTGCATTTTGGTATTCAGGAATGCAGAGAGGGAAGAAGAGAAAGGGACAGTAACATTAAAAGAAAATCAGTCCAGATTCACAAAAGTGAGCCAAGTGTTAGGCAAACGGCTCTTCTTCTGTGGGGCTGAGGAGAGGATTAAGAAATTCAGAGCTCAGGAAGAGATTGTGCAGTGTAACCTATTTCTTGGGGTGGCAAGTATGGAAGGATTTATACGGAAGAGGATTAAGCTCTCCACAGAAATACACCACTGGAAAGAACCTCCAGAGTAACTGAGTCTAGTCTCCTGCTATTATATATCTTCTACTATCAAATATATTCAAATCCATCTCAAAGTGTTTTCCATTTTAATCCCACACACAGTAGGAAAATGTCCCAGAAACTCACTGTTTCAAAGGTTTGAAACATTCTCTCTCTCAGTTAGCACCAACTGTGTCTTTGAGATTAAACAGAGGAAGAGAGAGAAGAGCTGTAACATCTGCTAACATAGTAATGAATTGTATATAAAGTCTTCATAAAGTTTGTGAGTGGGAAAAATATATAAAGACAATAGGGTCTATCAATCTTGGTAGCACCTCTTCAAAAGTGCAATTAGCATCAGAAGGGAAACTCCTAAACAGCATCTCTGTTATGCGATTCTGTAAGGGTCTTCCTCAACAGATCTGGTCACTGTGGAATTCAAAAGGAAATGCAGGGACCTGCCAGGCAATCAAGCTTATTTCATTACTGGGAGAAAGGGAAAAGGAATAGAAATTTTATTAACTCTTCTCTTTTTTTGCTTCTCACCACCAATACGAAAAGGCTCTGGGCTTGGCTGCAATTGCACTGATGCTGCAAAAGGCAAAGTACATCTATTGCCTTTCCACCATTGCATGAACTCTGCAGCAGCAGCACCTTGTTTTCTTAGTAATTGTTCTAAGCAAATAGGAACTCAGAAAACACAATAGGGCGTAGAATGTAATAATGCATTACACTTAGAAAGTCACTTTTCTGTACGCAGCCATGTGTTCATGTTTCTCATTTCAAAATAAAATCATGTTTCTCTCTCAAAATAAGAAAATTCCTTATCAACACATGATATCAAAAGAGCTCTTCCTCATTGACACAAATTACAAGCAAGCAGCCTTCTTCATCTCTGCCAATCAATAGTGTTATGCCAAGTTAGAAAACAGACTTTTCACAAATGAACATAAATTGTCTGCCAGGAAAAACAGTAGGAAGAAAGAATATAAAAATATAAGAATAAAAAAAATATCATTTTTTCTACCAGTATTCTTGCAAACTGGTCCAGCATTTCAGCTTCCTCCAGCTGATGCATTACAAGTTCATCCTTTGACAAGGGACCGCATAAAAAAGTGCATGGCTTTGCCTCCCCCATTGCAGTGAGAAACCAAACAAGATTGCAAGCTGCCAAGACACCTTCAAAATGCAACACTCTTGTAAAAGAAGTGAATTCTAAATTTGAAATTATTAGCATCTTTTATGACAGTGTATAACAGCTCTCGCTGTGCTTAGAATCCCACTGCACTAGATGTTGTATGGAGACAGTAAGAGACCCTTCCCTGAGGAACAGGTGATAAAGAGCTGTTCAACGTTCACCGAGTAAGGCAATAATAGGACGGGGTCCAGACCTGACCCTGTATCTAGCCCACCATCCCCTAGAATCACAAGCTTTAAGAATGGTTACAAGCCTTTATCATTATGTTTTGTAGAGGTAGGTTTAATCCTCTCTCCCCTTACTCAGACACTTCAATACCTCCATATTAAGGCAACTATTTAGGCATTCCAATATCCCACAGAGGGGATCTTGAGGAGGAGGTAGCTCAGACAACCTGAATCAGATTGGATTGGTATCAATCCCTAAAGGGCTCTTCCCATCACTGAAAGACAAGTTTTACCATCTCTAGCTAAGAATCTGTATTCAAGTGATAGATTATATTTCTACCACATTAACACCAAGTAATGACAGGACAGGGTAAGGGCAGTGAGACACAGCTGATCCATATATTTTCCATTATGAGAAAAGGCCCTTCCTCCCCCCAGTAATACCCTGATGTATGCAAAAATACATCACATATATATAGGTATATATATTGAAAGAGAAGATTTTATATATTTAAACATATATATAAATTTTGGATATACTTTTCTCCGTTGCTTACCTCAATGTTGTTTACCTTTGCAAACTGCAACTCCTTATAGAAAAATGCTACAAATTAAATTCTAATTGCATAGATTTACTATGGCCACATCAAGTGAGATCAAGATTCCTTTATTCCTGTACATTCCTTCAATTCAGAAAAATCCCTGTACATTCCTTTATATGCAGAAAGATTATTATTGCTTGGACAGGGCTCATAGACCCTCCTGCAACTTTCACTTTACAAAGCTTGGGACCTAGTTGTGAGACCTGAAATCTATTCAGCCCTTAAAAACAAATAATCAGCTACCCTAATAGTGCTCGTATCAACAATGTATTCATTCTATTACACTATATCACAGACATAACACAATCATGTCACAAACTGCCCTGCGAGAGAAGAAAACAAAACAGAATAGGAAATGGCTGAACTGATGGATGGGTCTTGGACCATAGTGTGTACCAGTGATAAGAGCGATGATTTTATTGCTGTATAAATATTTTAACCTGCATGATCAATTAATAATTTCTAATATTTTCTTAGAGAGCTGATAAAAGCTATTAAGCTTCAGGCTCATTTCAGTAATGTTTAAATGATTTGGAAACCCACAGCATGAATCAATCTACTGGCATAGTCACCTAGGATTTAGCAATAGAATTTGAGTAATTTTTTCTTATCTTACAGAGAGCACTGTGAAAGGTATTTCAATTTATTGTGGATAATAATCTATCAAAATAAACCTGCTCAGGACATACACTGAATACAAATGAGACAGCATGAAAATAAAAAGGAAAACATGAATTTTAATTAACCCTGTGATGGTTCACAGATCCTGAAGCACTCAGGCTGAAAACAAACATCTTCTGAAGCTTATATTCAACTTATGTGTTTCTATAACATACAGTATCAAATCTATTAAAACAACACCACAGGACATTTGTAGATGAGGAAAGCATAGAGAAGGAATTCTTCTGGTACTAAATAGAGCTACAAACTCCTAGATCAATAATACCAGCTCAAACGAGGCACTGAATGCCAGTTCCTTAACTCATCATTCAGGGTCCAAATCCAGCTGCTTCTTTACCTAATTAAGTTTAAATTTCCTGCTCTGAACCTTGTATTATAATCCTGCCACAAAGTAGCTTGTTGTTTTGCCACAGGCTATTTGGTGTTTTATTTTTAGCTCTATGATCCATCTGATAACTTTAAGACCTCCAGCTCTCATATCCTAGGGTGGCAGAGATGGCATATTCTGAAGAAACAGAAGGCAAAAAGAAGGAGAAACAATAAAGAAAACCCTTGGGACTTCTTAAGAGTCACTTGCATTTGGCCAAAGGAAGTAGAATCTAAGTAAGGATAAAAATGCCCTGAATGCTAATGAGTCAATGAATTTATTGAGGAGCATACAAGAGCTTGAACTATAGGAAGATCAGCATTACCTCTCATCACAACATCTCCTTTAGTGGGATGCCTGACAGTGGGCAGTGTGAACACCACCTCTTGTCACATGAACCATGTGATTCCTATAACTAGAGGACAAACCTCCAGTTGGCCAAGACTTAATAAATGTAACAAGTAAATCAATGCACAATATGGATAAATGCTTTAGATACCAAACAGCTACAGCTCTTAGTCCTCTTCACCCCATGTCCCCAGCTCATCATCACAGCCAAGGGCAGTGGGTGATAACCTGCTTCCTTCAGTTCAACAAAACACCCACGGACAGGAGCAAGGTCCGGGACTGGGGCTTCATTCTGAGCCCAGCAGACTTCCTGAGAAGCACCCTGTGTTAGCCACATGGGCTGTCCAAAGCTGGTCAGAGGCTTGATATACATTGATTAGGACACAAAAACCATGACCGCAGCTTTTCTATGTGGCTAGTGCTCACATCCAGAGCATACATAAACTTCTGAACAGCAGCGTTTCCATCTTGTAGCCATCAGTTTTCACACATAGAAGGCTGAAGCCTACTACCAGAGGTCAAATCAAGAATCAAGAAAATCAATAATTTATTGGTGCCTGTGCTCCGAAGAAAGATTTCTGTAAGCCAACCAAAATGATTAATTAGCGCAGCAAAGCAAGGCGGGGGCTTAGGAGAAAGCAGGAGGCAGTGAAAAGGCCTCCAGAAAGCTCAGAATAAGTTTCTGCAGAGGGGTAGCTCACACAGCACTAAAGCCACCGAAACAACAGCTATGAATATGTTGCTTTTGTTCTTCATTTCCAAACAGAAACACCTTGGAAGGGCCTTGGGATCATCCCTCTCCTATAGGATTGGCTGCATGTGGTCAGGGCCAACTCAAAGACAGCACAGCTGGGAGGTCCCTTCCTCCTGGCGCCTTGGCAGTGCCAAGGGCTGCCCCTGACTACCATGCCCCAGGGAGACATTGGCCCTGCAGGACCCTGACACTGGGCATTTTGTGAAGGTGGGAAGAAAAACCTATTCAGAAAACACAGGGTATTTTGCTAATAAAAACTCCAACACTGGTATATTAAGCTACTGTTCCACCTCTGTATGTTAGCAACAGTAATCCTCTGAAAAAATGAACGACTTTTAAACAGTAATTAGCTGATAAATAGATAGTTACAAACTATTATTTCTGGTTAAAATTAATGTAGCAGCAGTATTTTGATAAATTCTAACAAGAAAAACTTGGAAGCCTCCTCATAGTATTTAACATAAGGCAAATTAAAGTGCTGACATTTTTATGGTGCTTTAATTAATGAGAATCTAGAGTGGAATTCTCATGCAAATAGTGTACATATTGTATGACAACCCTATTAATACCAGAGGAGTTAATTATGATTAGTGCTATTACACTGAGTACTAAATGAATTAACAATAATGAGGCATTCCTAATACTATCATCACATTTCCGCATACATATTAATGGATAGGTTTCACCCTGATTAGAGCTGATAAATTATCAGCAGCAAGCAAAATTATCTTTTGCATTTATTGCTTTTTCTCTCCACCCTTTATTCAGAAATCAAAGCTCATTTCTGAGACTGCACTGTTACTCATGAATATCCAACGTATTTCCATCCTTTATCAAACTGTTCTTACAACAGATCATTAAAAAGAAACTTCCATCCCAGGGCATTCTTTCTACTTCTAAACATTTTAAGCAGAGAATATCAACTTCTCTGAGCTTATTTATCAAGGGTGTTTGCTATCTGGAGCTTTCTCTAAGTCACTGGGTAATAGATCACTGCGTTGCCATCACGCAGCAACCTGAACTGCCAAAACCAAACCAAAGAACTGAACTTTCTGGAAAACTTGAAGGGGTCATTTTCAGATGCTGTGAGTAAGTCCCATATTAACAAGGCACCACAGTAGTCGGAAAGGGCCCTGGCCAGACTTCCATACTTCTTCCACAGCACCCAGTCAGAAATAGGTATGCATGTGCTGCAGACTTTGAGCAGAGCAAATTCAACATTGCCAGGGCCTTTCAGATACAGAACATGTTCTCCATTTGTGCAATAAATCTAATGTGTAGGGAGAAGAGAAAGGGCGTATGAAGAGAGGCAATGAATTTACTGCAAAGGTGATAACACGCGGGTAGCATGTGCAGTAAGCGCAGTGCTTCCTGCATATCCTCAGCACAAGTGCAGTACGCCAACCCATCCATGCACAAGCATGTGAGCACTGAGTGGCCGCAATGTACAGCAAACATGCTCTAGTCATTTCTGTAAAGTTCAGCACACAGGAGCAGTATTAGCCTTGCCCAGGCTAGAAGACATTCTCGAAGCTTATACAAATATAAAAAATCCTCACAACCACTTGGGCACTATTTCTGAATGGAAGACGAAATGTGTCCAGGAAACGCTGTTAATTGCTATGCTTAACCTTTGAAGCAGATATTGACTGGCACCATTTCTTACTTTGTCTTAGCTGATTCTTCTATTCCTGCCAGCTGTTTTCCCTTCCAAGAAGTGGTTCTGATGCAGAGGCACCAAAAAAAAAAATAGCAAGGAAAAGGAAAAAAAAAACAATTTACTTATTTACTTGTAGACAGGTAGGAAGGGGCTGTTGGGGAAAAAAGTAGGAAAGAGCCAGAAGCAGAGCACTTCATAGAACAAAGGAATAAATCTGAGCTTGAGAGGACTGCTTTTATAATGGCAGTCAGGTGAAAAATACTTCATAGACAGGACAGTTTTTGTATTAATGCTAGTTCCTGATGTTCTTTTCTGCTTATCTCTATTTATCTGTATTATCCCTGATTGCTGTATGTTGTTTCAACTGCTATCACAAAATAAGCTTATTTCATGTGTTCGTGAGATATCCTTCAGATCCTCTCACTGCTGTACTACTTTCAGAAACTCAATAGCCAGAGTACAACTAAGTACTTCTTAAAAATCAGTTCAAAATCAATGTAAGCAAGTGTTTTGTAATAGTTTAGTGCTTTGGTTTAAGGAAGCAATAAAATTGTTTCTTACAGTGAGCATTCAAAATCTATCTACTAACTGTGTAGACAGCCGTAAATCCTCTTTGATAAGATGTTGTCTATACTCCAAATCCTATTGCAGCAAGGCAGTTACCAAAGCAGTACTTGCATAGCAGTACCTAACATATAAAGTGTATGAAAAATCATGCAGAGCAGTAGTTGGGGTTTTTTGTAACAGAGAAGTAGTTGCATAGTATTCTCTCACTGTTCATGTTTCTGAATTATACTGACAAAGGCACTCAGGACACAAATATATTTTGCTGTTCACTAGGAAATACTGTTGTTCTTGTTGACTTCTAATTTCAGACATACTCATGCTTTACAAAACAGTGGAATATGATCTAATTAAAATTTGCAGTGTTTTCATTTTCTAAGATATGAAAGGAAATAAATTTTAAAGTGTAACCACGAAGTAGCAGAGCTGGTTTTCATCTAACTTATAGTGGTAGCTCAGTGGAAATAATAACATTATGATAGTGTAAAAACAATCATTGAGAGAAAAAACAAATTGTTCACTTACTTCTAATAGTAAGCAATGACTTTTTTGCATCAGTATTCACTGACAAGACCTCCAGCCAAACCACCCATCGCAGAAGGCAAAGGCAGGGAGGGATTGGGAGAATGAAGAACTACCCACTGTATGAGATCAGGTTTGAGATCATCTAAGGAACCTGAAGGTGCACGAGTGTGCGGGACCTGATCAGATTCATCCATGGGTCCTGAGGGAACTGGCGGATGACGTGACTAAGCCACTAGCCATCACATTTGAGAAGTCACGGCAGTCCGGTGAAGTTCCTGTTGACTGGAAAAGGGGGAATATAACCCCCATTTTTAAAAAGAGGAGAAAGGAAGACCTGGAGAACTACAGGCCAGTCAGTCTCACCTTGGCGCATGGCAAGATCATGAAGCATCATCCTAGAAAGTATGTTAAGGCACATCATGCACTGTAAGGGGATGATTGGTGACAGCCAGCGTGGTTTCACTGAGGTCAAATCAGGCCTGACAAATTTGGTGGCATTCTACAACAGGGTAACAGCACTAGTGGAGAAGGGAACTGACATCATCTACCTGGACTTCTGCAAGGCATTTGAACTGTCCTGCATGACATCCTTGTCTCTAAACTGGAGAGACATGATTTGACAGATGGATCACTCAGTGGGTAAGGAATTGGCTGGGTGGTCACACTCGAAGAGCTCCGGTTAACAGCTCGATGTTCAAGTGGAGACCAGCAATAAGTAGCATTCCCCAGGTGTCAGTACTGAGGACCAGTACTGTTCAACCTCTTTGTTGATGACACAGACAGTAGGATTGAATGCACCCTCAGCAAGATCACCAGCAACATAAAGCTGTGTGGTACGGTCAACACACTGGAGGGAAGGGATACCATCCAGAGAGAACTTGACAGGCTTGAGAGGTGGACCTGGGTAAACCTCATGAAGTCAACAAGACCAAGTGCAAGGTCCTGCACCTGGGTTGGCACAATTCCAAGCACAAATACAGGCTGGTGGAGACTGGATTGAGAGCAACTCTGAGGAGGACTTGAGGGTGTTGGTTGACAAGAAGCTCAACATGTGAGCCTGCAGCCCAGAAAGCCAGCCATATGCTGGGTTGTATCAAAAGGAGCATGGCCAGCACTGTCAAGGGAGGGGATTCTCCCCCTCTACACCCCAGGACCCCAGCTGGAGTACTGCTTTCAGCTCTGGATCCCCCAGCACAAGAAGGACATGGACCTGTTGAAGCGAGGCTGGAGGAGGGTCACAAAGATGCTCAGAGCACAGAAGCACCTCTCTGTGAAGACCAGCTGAGAGAGCTGGGCTTGTTCAGCCTGGAGAATAGAAGGCTTTGGGGAGACCTTATAGCAGCTTTCCAGTACCTAAAGGAGTCTGCAAGGAAGCTGGAGAGGGACTTTTTACAAGGACATGTAGCAACAGGACAAAGGGTAATGGCTTTAAGATGAAAGAAGTTAGAATTAGATAAGGTATCTGGAAGAAATTGTTCACTATAAGGGTTGTGAGACAACAGAAGAGTCTACCCAGCAAAGTTGAGGATGTGCCATCCCTGGAAGTGTTCAAGGCCAGGGGTTCAAGGCTGGACAGGACTTTGAGCAACCTGATCTAGTGGAAGATCAGGTGTCCCTGCCTGTGCAACTAAAAGGGCCGTAGCTAGATGATCTTTCAGGTCTCTTCCAAGGCAAACCAGCAGCGCTGCGGAGAAGGACTTGGGGGAGTTGGGTCGATGAAAAAATGAACGAGCTGTCAGTGTGCGCTTGCAGTCTAGAAAGCCAACCATATCCTGTGCTGCATCAAAAGGAGTGTGATGAGCAGGTCAAGGGAGGTGATCCTGCCCCTCTACTCTGCTCTACTGAGACCTCACTTGGAGTATTGTGCGCAGTTCTGGTGTCCTCAACATCAAAAGGACATGGAACTGTTGGAACAAGTCCAGAGGAGGGTCACGAGGATGATCAGGGGACTGAAGCACCTCCCATATGAAGATAGGTTCAGAAAGTTGGGGCTGTTCAGCCTGGAGAAGAGAAGGCTGCATGGAGACCTCAGAGCAGCCTTCCAGTATCTGAAGGGGGCCTATAGAGATGCTGGGGAGGGACTCTTCATTAGGGACTATAGTGATAGGACAAGGGGTAATGGGTTAAAAATTAAACAGGAGAAATTTAGATTGGATATAAGGAGAAATTCTTCTCTGTAAGGGTGCTGAGGCACTGGAATGGGTTGCCCAGGGAAGTTGTGAATGCTCCATCGCTGGAGGTGTTCAAGACCAGGTTGGACATAGCCTTGGGTGGCACGGTTTAGTGGTAGGTGTCCCCCCTGCCCATGGCAGGGGGGTTGGAACTGGATGATCTTAAGGTCCTTTCCAACCCTAACTATTCTATGATTCTATGATTCTTTTAATGCATCGAATACAATATGCGTGCATTCCATTGTTCTGCATTTAAAATCAAGCACATGAAGGTAATTCTATCTTATTTCAACTTTTGACTTTTATAAAAGAACTAGCTCTTTATAAACTTTTTAATTCATTAAAATTTTACAAAAATCCATTAGAAGAGTTTCTCATTTTATCCAAATACTTTTCATCAGCATTTCTAATTTCATGTTAATAACTTTTCTTTAAAGATTATAAGAGTAATGTCATACATATCTTTCAAATTAACATTAAAAAAAGTCTGAAATGGAGGATAGCTATGGGCTTTTTCTGTTCTATAAATATACTGGAAGAAAAATAATCTCATTTTAGTGTAATATATTACTCCACATTGAATAAGGAATTTTTCTTCCACTTAACTTGTACATCAGTCAGTCTTAGTTTTAAATTATTAAAAAAAATCAAAATGTATTATCCCCTTTCATAGTATACACTTTCCAATGTATAATTTGGGATATTAAAACTTCCTTCTCATCTTTACAGAAGAGAAAAACAGAAAGATGAAACATATCTTTCTTCTCACTATCAGTCTTCTCATTAAAAACAAGTTGTGATCTTGGAAACAATACTTCAGTGCACCAACATAGCTATAACTCGCCATTTCTCATGTTGTGCCCTGTAAAAGTACGTTAATTCAAAATTACAGCCTGCTATGTTATAGCATAATGTGCTTGTTGCGGTTTCTGTATTACAATAAATGTATTGTATGCTTTGTCATAAAACTTGAAAAGATTATACATAAGTAATGAATAATTTTGAACTTTAATGCTAATAGACCACCAACATGCTTCTCGTTCTATTACAACTTCATGATTACAACTCTATAGCTTCCTATAAATCAATTCTTAATGAGAACCATCACTAATATTTTTCATTTTTCCAGTAGTATCAGCATGTGTGTGACAATATTATACATGTGGCTAGTTAAACTTCCACCTCAGACTCTCTTGCTTGGCTTTAGTGGAACATGAAAGAGCAATGTATACATCTGGTTTTGAATAAGTTTCATTACGAGATACAAACAAAAAGTGACTGGATCTTGCAAGCTAAAAAGAACTTGATAATTTAAAAAAAAAACCCAGAGCTTTATTACTTTTTATTCAGAGACTGTTGAATAAGTATTTTGTTTATTGATTTTTACTGTATCTCAGCTTTAACTACTTTTGGTTGTATTTTATAGTACAGAGATTTCTAAAGTTGACTTTGAAGCTTAATAAGGTCTGAATAGTATAAGACATTTTACAGTATTGCATTGCAAAATCATAGCTAAGAAATGGTAGGCTAGCACAGATAAGTGTGTGAGAGAGAATTATACCATTGTGAATTAATAAACTTCAGATCTGTTTATTGCTTTAGTTCTACTCGAAGACAGAGCAAAATGAAGTAAGAATGGGTAAAGTAGAATGTGGATAATTATTAGAAAAAGACTGCTGGTGACAATACAGTATCTCTTGGGAAAGAGAGAAAAACTGAGGAACATTAACAATACACAGACTTCAACTATGTTGCAGCTGATGTCAAGCAACAGATACAGGTAGTCTCTCTGAATGCCATACACTATCCTTATAAATGATCATTGTCTGGGTCAACAGGTAAAAGCAAAAAAGAAGCAGCCATCAGAGGAAGCAACATAATCTTTCTGGATTGCCTCTGTCAATAAGTGTTCTGCAGATTGTTTCCATCCTTATGTTTAATGCATCCACTATTTCAAAAGTGTGCTAATCAAGAGCAAGCCCGTAATAAGCTGTGCTCTGGAGTCTGCTTTTGCAGAGGACCAGCATAGGGCTTACATAGAAATTTTAAAGGCAACAGACCTGAGAAAGAAAACGCTTACTGGCAGAATGTCATTAAGTTCGGCTCCTTAGAAAATGGATATGTTCCTTACTTCTCTGAGACCTTGAGTCCTACCAACCATGTTTTCTAACACCACTGACTTCTTCAAGAATATCTGTGTTTGATTGGTGTTTTTCTCAATGACCTTGATAAACAAAATCTAGAGGTATTTTTATCATTACCTGTGTTCAAAATTAAACATCGCTGTAGTTCATTTCCCAATATTTTCCATTTTTTTTGTCAGATCAAGATTGCTCTTCAAAGCAAGGTAAAAATTCCCCGGAGATATTTTCCATCTGAAGTGGTGTAGAATGGTAAGGTGGCAATGAAGAGGCAATAAAAAGATAGATTTAAGTAATTGTTCCCATTTCATCTACTAAATTTACTCAGAGTATTCTCTTTTAAGGGTAAATCCTTGCATCTCAACGTATACAACAAACTTCAGAAATGATTTAACAGCAAAAATTATCTGTAAGATAATTCTCAATTGTACTCCTCCAGTGATCAATGTTTCATTAATTCTGCAACAGTAAATATATTAACTATAAATTTTTTGGACTAGGAACTCAGGTGACATAAGTCAGAGTTAACTCCATCACTTTCTTCTGGCACTTTATACAAATTAAATTGCTGCACCTTTTCTGTTTTCTAGCCTGGAATTACCTGGAGCTTAGCAAATTTTCCTCTCCAGTCTCTGACTCCATAAATACTCAATATGGAAAATTTTTCCACCAGAAGTAAGTCCCCAGTACAGTCCCTCTCTGGAATTCACAAATGCATCAGGCTCAACATTGTCTTCCCACCGGAAAAATTCTTACTACTCCTTATGCCTGTGAATCCTGTGATGCAAAAAAATATTGTGTGCAAACAAAACCTGTAACCATAGAGTCACATTGTCATGGGTTCAGCAGCAGCAGTCATTTTTCTCCTTGGTAGCTGGTGCAGCACTGTGTTTTTGATTTTGGGCCTGGGAACAGCGCTGATAACACCAGTGTTTATAGTTACTGCTTGACAATGTTTTGGTTTGATCAAGGACTTTTCTGAGCCTCATGCTATGCCAGGGAGGAGGGGGAGCCGGGAGGAGGCAGAGACAGGACACCTGACCCAGACTGACCAAAGAGGTTATTCCATACCACAGCATGTCATGCTCAGGATGTGAAATCGGAGGGCAGAGACCCGGAAGGGTGCGGTGGTGGACTGAGGCTGCCCTGCATGGTCAGGTTTTTGGTACTCAGGAGTTCGCTGCTGGGGGGTGCAGTGGCTGGGTCGGGCTTGGTGAGCAGTTGTATTCTCTTTCCTTGTATTTCTCTTGTATTATTACTGGTGGTAGCAGCAGTGATTTGTGTTATACCTTAGTTACTGAACTGTTCTTATCTCAACCCGTGCGAGTTGCATTTATTTTTTTTTTCTTTTCGATTCTCCTCCCCATCCCCCCGGGACTGGGGGAAGAAAGAGGGGAAGTGAGTGAGTGAGTAAAACTGCTGTGGGTGGGGAGCTTAAACCACCACACACATTGACCAAGATCACTGAGCCCTGGACAAATTCAGCACTCATTCAGTCAACAGAAGTAATTCCATTGACATTCAATGGTTGTTAGAGGAGGCTTTTGCATGTAAAAGGGATGATCCTGATTTGCTATTATCATTTGATTGGCTTCAGTAAAGAAAGAACTGTTACTTTCCCAGATGCAGTAAGATCAGAATAAAACCTTACTAATTAGATGAGTTGCTACTTTGCTTTGTTAAGGAATTCCAAATTAATTTGACATTAGTTAATGACCTTCTAGAAGAAACTATTATTTGGTAATCGTTTTCACTTGTTTCAGACACTTTCTGATTAGCTACATTTAGCAATTATGCCATTTGGGTTTTTTTATGCCCCACTCATTTACTTTTCGCAGCTTTTTGTTAAAATATTGCTATAAATTAGCATGTGAATACTAAACCTTTTCCCTGTTGATTTGACAATTCACTGAAAGAGAGAACCCAATTCTGTTTTCAATGAAACCACTGCAAAAAGCCTTGTAGATTTCAATCGGAGTAGGCATCTTCCCTCCAAAGGTGAGATACTCAGGCTTGAAGTTGTAGGGGTACATATGTGGCTAGCTAACTAGCAATCTTCCTTAAAGCCAGGATGAGAAGGTAGGGTCAAGTTCTTCACCACAAACCCTGCCCAGGTCTCAATGAGCAGTTCTGACTGAAGTTTTCTTAGTCCTTGTATTCCAAAGCATTGCATCACCATAGGATGAGAGTTTTCTTATTTTATAAGGCTTATTTATGAAAACAAATTTTAAACAAAGCAGTCAGTAACCACTGGTCACTCTAACATGATTAACTGGAAAGCAGCATGTCCACATCATGTCCTTCAGTATTTTGTACCCCCCTGTTTCCAGCCCATCTGTTTCAGAACAAGAATCTTCATGGTGAGAAGTGCTGACTTCATTAATGTTCTGCATACTGAAGGCAGAAAAAGCTGAATGCTGGGTGCCCCAATTAATTAGGAATATTGCTACTTGACATTGAAAAATCAGTTCTGGGATCAGGAGGATCCATGAGATAGTTTATTTTGATGTTGGCAATAGTAAGTCTTAATTACTGTTTTGTTTGGCTACCCAGGATCAGGGAGGATTTTTCAGAATCTTGAAACACGCAAGGCAACGTGGAGCAAAGCTCACCCATCCCTACCCTTCCAGAAGTTCATCTTGACAGCTCTTTCAGTAGATTCAGAATTGTTGGGTTTAAACAATAAGGGAACAGATTTCAGTCAGATCGAAAAGTATCATGGTTTCCATCTAATCCAGCAGTGCTCATATCTGCAAATTTCCACTAATTGTTACTGTAAAAATCTAGCCCAGTAGCTACTACACAAGAGCAGCAGCTTTTCAGTTTCTTCATGATACTCTGAGTAACACAGGGTAGGTACAATTAAGAGCTCAATCCTGCAAACACTTCTCATCAGATATAGTTACCACTAGCATAGGGACGAATCCAAATGGACAGCATTTACCCACTTGTTGTGGTCTAAGCCCAGCTGGTAACTCAGAACCACACAGCTGCTTGCTCACTCACTTTGTAAATCCCCTGGGTTGAGATAAGAACAGTGCAGTAACTAAGGTAAAATACAAAAACCACTACTGCTACCACCAATAATAATAACGATGATAAGAGAAATAACAATTGCTCACCACCATCTGACTGATACCCAGCCCAACCCGAGCAGTGATCTGGGCCTTCCGGGTAACTCCCCCAGTTTATATGCCGGGCACGATGTGCTGTGGTACGGGGTACCCCTTTGGCTATTTTAGGTCATGGGTCCTGTCTCTGCTTCCTCCTGGCTTCCCATGCCCCTCCTCACTGGTCAGAGTAAACATTACTTAGCAACAACTAAAAACATCGGTGTGTTATCAGCACTGTTCTCAGACTAAAGTTGAAAACACAGCGCTGCACCAGCTACTAGGAAGGAGAAAAATGACTGCTACAGCTGAACCCAGGACACTACTAAACTTGCACAACATAGAGTTTAACTTGCTATTACTGGAATGCAAAAGAGGTGAGTTTTCTCACTCATTCAATAATTTTATAATTAGAAATACATAAGTATAACAAGTACACAGTGGACATGACACTTTAGGGACATGGTTTAGCGGTGGACTTGGTGGTGCTTGGTTAACAGTTTGACTGCATGATCTTAAAGGGCTTTTCCAACATAAACAATTCTATGATTCTACACGTTTATACAACAGCAGGCAGTTCTGCTGGCATGCTCAGTTATTGTCTAGCACAAGGGAGGGATTACTAGCTAGCTAGCATTATCCAGCCCCATAGGGAGTGTTTTGAGGATCAGATCCTTTTCTTCTTAAGTCATTTTCATGCTCAAGGCAACAATCAACACATAATCACAATCAAAATTACTTTGGAACTGAAGTTTCACGTGGTTTGTCTGTACTGCTGTGCAGTGAAGTGTTCATATTATCACACTGGTAGGAACGGGACTAGCAAGGATAAAGAAATCACAGAATAATGAAATAACTGGTATTCCAATAGATGAATCCCAGTCCTTTATCTCATATCTCCATTGTTTTATAATGCTGCAACAGATTTTCCTATCTGCAAATATCTTTGTTTAATTATTGTTTCTAAGGGAATGGAAAAAAGACTCTATGGGTTTTAAAAATATTTCATCATCCTTCCAGCAGTATCAGAATTAGTATTTGTAGCAGCCACGCAGGTTTGATACTATTCATGCATCAGCAGAACAACAATGGGAGAGGAAATGGGCAGAAGAATGAGGATGTCAATTTAATTTTGAGTTCAGCTCTGCCAGCACTGTTTATGCTGAGTGCTACCTCAATCAGGGATAAATCCTACTGATTTTAATGTGTCTGTTCCTTAGGCAAAGTACTTACTGAGAGGAGGAGGAAGCAGGAAGGTTCATTCTTAGGTTCTGAAGCAATGAACAATAACCCTTCCATACTGAATTGCCATGAGTCTCCAATTTGAAAATAAGCCATGATGAACTAAGTATGAACTGGACTTTGTATTAATAATAACACACACTTTTAAAGTCCCTTCACTACCCTTCTGAATGTTTCCTGCTTTATTCACATTTTAACACCTGGAGTCATTGTCTTAGTTTGAACTATGGCACTTTTTCATCAGGGTCAAAAGAGTCAGGATTATACCCCTAAATTTTTATTGACTGGTGATAGTTTTGCAGTAAGCTGCTGTATATATGTTATTAATGTAGCCTTCTTTTCTACCCTATTCTTTACATTATGCTCTTCGCACAAAATAGACCTTAGCTTTAAATCCTACCGTTGTACATTCAAAACCACTGTTCAATATTGGAAGTGAGAATTTGCTGTGAAATGAGAATCATATAAATCTATTTGGAAATTACAGTACTTGAATTACTAATTTCCTGATTTATTTTTTTTAATTGGGATCCTATCAGTCAGATTTATTGTATCACACTACAAGCCAGAAAACACTCTTTATGAATGTGTCTCACATTTTGGAAGAGATCAAAATCCCACATATAAGAGGGGTAAATAATTAGGTCTGCGGTTTATACTTAGCTGCAAACATGGCTGTCTTACTTCATTTTACTGCTGCTGCGCAGCACAAATAAAAATCAGAAAGTTCAACACTGCATCTGGAAAATGCAAGTCAGCAATACCAAATTTTAAAAGCATTTTTTAGGTGCAGGGAAGCCAAGTGGTAAGCTTTCAGAAGGACTTAATATCAATATCAACACACTTTAACATGGGAATGTGATCCAAGCAGTTCTACTGGGCTTTCATATTTTGTTTCCACAGAGTAAAAGAATAAAGAATCGTGAATTATACAGTTCTACAACCAGGTTTTGTCTCCCAATCTTAGCAAATTAACGTTGACTGTAAGAAGCAGTGTCCAAGCAAGACATCCATAAGAATCTCTCTTTGCATATGCTCTATAAGATGAAGGTATCCGTCATCTTCATGCAATGAAAAGCTGCTCACAAAATTGAAATGGATCTACTAAGGGCACTCATAACACATTTTAGATGAAGGTTGTTGACTGTCTTTGATAAGCTCACTTAGGAAACAGCAATCTTTTTTCAAACTAAAAACCTATTAATCAAGTAGAAAATTTTATTTATTTTAATATGAATATATTTCTTTGCATTGGTATCTTCTCTCCCCCTCATTTTGATTTTAGAGACCTGAGTAAACTGTTGCCAGTGTCGTTTACTTCCAACAGTGAGCTTTTCAGTTTATCTTTGCTGTGAATCAGGAAGGGGAATCTCAGAACAGTACTCTAGGTAATTCCAATTATTCTGGAATACCTCAGACCTGGCAAAAAATTCAGTGACACTGCCCAGATGTGAGAAGGGAGACAGAAATGGAGAGCTGTGTAGACTGGTTTTTTTGTATAAGGCTCAGGACTACCTGGTTTGCTCTGCCTGTACACTTGTCTGTCACTCTCCATAAATTCAGAGAACCTGCAATTTCTTTCTACTGCTTGAGACTGAATCTGTGCAAAGGTATGTAATTAAATTTAACAACAACCATCTTTTTGAGGAAATAAAACATGCTTTTTTGGAGCCAAAGCTCAGTATGTTGCTGATTTCCTCTTGGTGATAATGCATACATGTACATGTATGTACATAATGCATACATGTACATGATACATACATGTACCTTTAAGGACATCTTATTTGCAGGGTAAATATGATAGCTGTGTACTATAAATTACATCAGCATAAGGAGAAAGTGAGTAGATTAGCAAATCAAGACTTTGCCAATATCATTGCATACAAACTTAGAAGCATGGAAAATGAAATGCTTCGCAATTTAGCTTCAAATTACAATCTGTATTGAAAACTGTTTAGTCCCAGAAGACTAAAATAATTGCTAATCAGATCAAAACAGCAATAGCACATGGAAGAGTGATAAGTTGTGGAATATGAGGCATCACTCAAACTCAGCAGCTAGACAGAAGACAGGGTATAAAGCACAGTCTATGGAAAATTCCTATACTGCAAAAAATCAAACCAGAGGTTCTGCAAACTGTAACACCCCCAAGGAAAAACAGTTTACTGCTGTACCTGCACAACACATTGCCTACGACCCTGGATATCATGCAAAGAAAATTGTGTACAATTACTGCAGAAAAATCAAACATTTTGCTAGACTATGGTGTGTTGCTTTCTGTAAAAACAGGTAAGAATTACTGTTCAATGCATGCCTCAACTTTGTACATAAATCTGCCAATGTACATCACATGAGTAATTCACTAATATTTCTGCTGTCAGGAGGACAGACACAGGTGACTAATTAATGTCAGATACTGGCTCTGCAGCCTTTCTATTACTTGAATTCACTTACTTGTAATGCTTTAGAGGTGTGCCACTTGCTGACCCTACATTATATTCAGTGAGTGATCTGGGGAACCAATTTCTATGCTTGGTTTACTGTACACGAACATGATCTTTGGCCCAGATAGTACACTTGCTGAATTCCATATTGTGCGTAAAGGTATGCTATACACAATGCAGTGTATATACATGCAACAAAGGCACCTGCTTTTTACGGGAAACATGGGAATACCTACTTGTCTGTACTGTTTTAGCAGCACAGCACACTGCTGTAGCAGACTAATGTCAGTAACTGTAAAATATTGAAAAAAAGAAAAACAAAACACTGCTATGTAAAGGCTTTATTCATAGAAACAAAATCCAATTTTATGTTATTCACAACCCACCATTTGTATTGCAACCCACCACTTGCATCGCAACCCTATAAAAATAATCCAGAACATCCTTATTGATGAAACTGAAGTTTCAGAATGTGTTTCACCAATGAAAGTGAAAAGACACAAAATTTTTGTCTTTGCATGTATTCAAGGAACTCAAGCAAAGCCAAGCAACTGCTCTTCCTTTTTCCTTCCATAAAAAAATAGCTGTCATATTTGCAAAACGCACAAAGATGTCATTTACCCTGGTAGACTGTGTATTGCTACATAATGCTGTGCAAAGGCTGCCAGAACTACACAGATTTTAGCTCACTCGATGCATTTCTCCATTTTAAATGTGTATGTTACAGACTTCTTTCCATGGCCAAAGCTTTTTAAAGAATGACAACCATGTTTCTCAATAACCAGTCTAAAGCCTGATATCAAAATAATGGCAGTTTACTGGAAAGGTTTCTCAAGTCCTTCACGCTATATTACAGCACCTTGGCAGAGTGAGTGAGTTTTGCCAGTCACCACTTCATGCTGGCAGAATTGTCTTGGTTTGGAACATAACGTCTCCAGCAGGAGCAAAATTCAGAACAAACAAATACTATTGCAAAAGCTTCAACACCACCATGATCACAAATATATTCTGGCTTAATTTGTACAACATGGTCCGTGGAATATTTCTTCTTTACTGGGTATCTGCTACTCAACTGTTTAGAGCAAAATTTTGTGTAACTGTAGAGATCTGAAGCAATGAAATGCTGATTTGCAAGCAGCCAGGTATTCATATTATTCCACCCTGGGTTGCATATTATTGTGACAGCCACTGCCTCCAGTTACAAATCTGGACTTCCTTATAAAAATGTACAGGACACTGCTGAAAACACCATTGCATTTGCACCCAGACCATTTGAACAAACTGACAACATTCTATTTTACAGCAAAAGCATATTCTTCTGTGTAGCAACAATAGCAAACATAACGTAGGGTTACAGATTTACAGCTTAATGCTGCAATTTGTACAGCACTAAACAAGGATTCAAACCAGCAAGTCACCCAGCAATGCAGAAGACTGAAGGAATGTAAGTACAATATGGAGTGCAGACCAAGAACTAGAAATGTGACTACTCGGTACATACCACATGTACTTTTCCTCCACTTTATATACAGAGATACAGGCAGAGTTGCACAAATAACAAACATATTCCTCATCATCTGCAAAAGAGACATTAAGTATTTATTGCTTAATATACGCAGTCCAACAAATATGACATGGCATCTTGCCCACAAGATCTGTCCATTCCAAACCCCATTGTCCAGCTCTGTTTCTACCTACTGTTTCAATTACAGTGTAACCCTTCCCCATCAGACAGCTGTGATGCAAGTTGGTCAGTGATTTATTATTCTAGAGATTTTACAAATATACTGAAAGAATTTATACATCTGGATTATGATTCACATCAATGGATTGTCAGGACAAAAGAGCAACCGTAGAACCTGTATTGTCGACATCCTGGCAAGGCAGCAGAGATTTATGCATCATCATTGCAGCCTGCCCCTTTACATGGCTCATTTGTGGAGAAGGTTTGTAACTGATACCAAAGACCTATTTGTTCATGCACCATTGACTTTTGCTTTGCCATCATCCTGAGAGATTGCTTCAATAAATGGCCAGAAACAGCATTTATGTTGCAAGTCACACTTGCTACTGTAATTACTTTCCTGTCCACAGTTTTCTGCAGATTGGAGCCCAAAAAGAATTAGTACCCAATAATGGATCACAATACACCCTAGTATAGTGTGAAATGTTTTTTGGGAAGTGAAACCTCGTACACAGACGATCAAACACTTTAATTAAACTTTGGAAGAGAGGTGTACTAACTGCTGGGTGGAAGGCTGACTACATGCTTCCAAAAGTGTAACATGGAAGATGCTTCCTGAATGACTGTATATGAAAGAGCAGTGAAAAGCCAAATGTTACTCTGTAACAGAAGATATAAATTAAACAGCCCAAACGACACAGTAAAATCACAAAACAGACAGAAGATACCACCATGGTGCTAAGTCTGCAGGCAACCCACTTATGAGTATATAAAAACTCTGATTCTTTTAAGGAGGAGAATCAAAGTCCATGGTGCTTCTCATGTTGCCAGAAAAGCAAAAAAGAAGAAATCACACACCTCCAAACTGCCCGGTCAGAGGGCTTGTCTGACTAACACAGGAACAACAGCTTATCTGCTGATAACAGAGGATGCATACTGGCCCCCAAACAAGAAACACAGGAGGAAATAAAGACTATTTAACATTCTGCCAAATCCTGATTAACCACCTCCAGGCACTGGAGAACATTAGGCAAATAACTGTAAAAGTTTAGGCTTTAATTTGAATAATTTTGACCCAAATCAGTTTGTCTATTTAGTCCCTAAGTACATGACCACAGATCAATATAGTTCCTATTTCATTATTACACTGGCATTACAAATATGCAACATCTTCCAAGAACTGGGGCACCTACGGGGTGACCTTGACCTTAGGGACCACCATGATCTAAGGGGTGACTGATGGGGTGAACTTTGACCTTTAGGGACCCCATGATCTATAGGATGGCCTTTAATTTTTAGAGAACTACATGATATATGGGGTGACCTTTGACCTTTGCAGACCCCATGACTTAGGGGGTGACCGTTGGGGGCTACCTATGACTTATGGGGTGACCTTTGACCCTTGCTCTCCTCACCTACAGATTCCTGCAAGCTCTGGACTGCTGAATCCAAAGGAGTTGGCAATTAACTTCAAAGGCCTGTGTTGAAGACCTACTCCTCCTTCTGTGTTTAATGCCTAGCACAAGGAGATGAGAAAGAGGTCCTACTAACAATCAGGTTGTGTTAGAAGTAGTCCAAAAATAAGGGATGAGCCTCAATCAGCAGCCACGGAGCAACAAGTAAGTATTGTGTCAACACAGCTGCTCAGCCAGCTCCATCACACAGGCCGTGTAGGCCTGGATTTTCCTGGGGCTCTCCTCATCAAGTTCTCTGATAGGGCTCAAAGCCTTCACGCCACAGCCATGACTAGCCAGCCCTACCATATACCACGATTGTTCCTCTGTCTGGAATGAGAGCTACTTAACAGTATCATTCATTATTAGTTAACATTGTTAACTAATTAGTTAGTATGATTAGATGAAGTTAGTTAGATGAAGTTAGTTAGATGAAGTTAGTATGACCAGGGTCAGGTCTGGGAGCTCTGCTCTGGCTGCCCCGGCAGAGGCCAATGTGGGCACCCAGACACAGCCGATGAGAGGGGAGGCTGCAGTGCAGAGCTCGGGGTGTAGGGAGCGCCTGCACTGCTCTCCTGAGGGGAGGGCTGCACTCGGTGCTCCCTGGGGGAGCTCCTCCTGCAGCAGGGGCTGAGCTGTGGGACGCTGTCAATAGGCTGGAAGGTGTCAGGGAAGCTGAGAGGAAGCAGCACTGCTTGCTCCAGGACCAGGCTGTGCAGTGGCTTCAAGCGTCCCTTGTAGCTCATGGAAGAAAGAAGGAGGCCGCTAACCCAGGAAGCTGGGAAACAGTAACAAAAAAAACAACAAAAAAAGGGAGGAAGAGGACAATTAAAAGCAGGGGGCTTCCTCCTAGAACTGATGTCCCCACCCAGAACCGCTTTGCTGTCCTGCAGGAAGCTGATGAGGAAGCACACTCCCACCAGGAACAACCGGCTGGTGCACCGGTAAAGATCATCAGTACGGGTGCTGCCAGGAAAAAGAGACAGGCCGTAGTAGTAGGGGACTCTACTCTGAAAGGCACAGAGTCATCCATCTGTCGGCCTGACCCAGGCTCAAGGGAGGTGTGTTGCCTACCAGGGGCTCGGATCAGGGATGTTGCAGAGAGGCTGCCTGCTCTAGTCGGTCCCACTGACTATTACCCACTTCTAGTGATCCATGTGGGTGCTGCTGATATAGATAGCAGCAGCCTGGAGAACATAAAGAAGGACTACAGAGCTCTGGGAGAGGTGGTTACGGGCTCTGGAGCTCAGATTGTCTTTTCGTCACTTCTCCAGGATAGAGGGCAGGACCTTAAAAAGACAAGGAGGATTGGCCAGGTTAATAAATGGTTAGAAGGGTGGTGCTGCAGTGAGGGCTTTGGGTACCTTGAACATGGGACTCAGTTTAGTAGGCCAGGTCTACCGGGGGCTGGTGGAGCTGGTCTGACAAAGAGGGAAGAGTGGATTTGGTAGGAGGCTTGCCAGGCTGGTCAAGGATGCTTTAAACTAGATGTGTTGGGGGAGGGGGGCATCATTCCATCCAAACAGACCCAATCACTAACCAGCACCTATAATAACTGCTCAGAGCAATGTAGGGATACTCCAGCTGCTCCAGCCAATGAGCCAGCTTCAATTGGAGTTCAGCTCAGATGCCTCTATACAAATGCCCATAGCATGGGAAACAAACAAGAGGAATTAGAGATGTGTGCATGTCTACAGGGCTATGATATCATAGGCATCACAGAAACATGGTGGGATGGCTCCTACGACTGGTGTGTTGGAATGGAAGGTTACAGGCTCTTTAGAAAAGACAGGCCCAGCAGGCAGGGAGGGGGAGTTGCTGTTTATATTAGGGATAGGCTGGAGAGTATGGAACTCTGTCTGGGGACAGGTGAGCAGTCAACAGAGAGTTTGTGGGTCAGGGTTAAAGGGAGAAAAGCGATGGGAGACATTGTGGTGATCTGTTACAGACTGTTTGATCAAGAGGACTCTGTGGATGAAGCGCTCTATAGACAGATAGGAACAGCCTCCCTCTCGCAGGCCCTTGTTCTCATGGGGGACTTCAACCACCCTGATATCTGTTAGAGGGATGGTAAGGCCCAACACAAGCAATCCAGGAGGCTCCTTCATTGTGTGGAAGACAACTTCTTTCTACAAGTAATAGAGGAGCCAACAAGGAGAGGTGCCATGCTTGACCTTGTGCTTACCAACAGGGAAGAGCTGGTTGGAAATGTGATGCTCCAGGGCAGCCTTGATTGCAGTGATCATGAGATGGTCAAATTCGAGGGAGGTGATCCTGCCCCTCTACTCTGCTCTCAGGAGACCTCACTTGGAGTATTGTGTGCAGTTCTGGTGTCCTCAGCATAAAAGGACATGGAACTGTTGGAACAAGTGCAGAGGAGGGCCACGAGGATGATCAGGGGACTGGAGCAGCTCCTGTATGAAGACACGCTGAGAAAGTTGGGGCTGTTCAGCCTGGAGAAGAGAAGGCTGCGTGGAGACCTCCTAGCAGCCTTCCAGTATCTGAAGGGGGCCTATAGGGATGCTGGGCAGGGACTCTTCATTAGGGACTGTAGTGAGAGGACAAGGGGTAACGGGTTCAAACTTAACCAGGGGAAGTTTAGATTGGATCTGAGGAAGAAGTTCTTTACTGTAAGGGTGGTGAGGCCCTGGAATGGGTTGCCCAGGGAATTTGTGAATGCTCCATCGCTGGCGGTGGTAAAGGCCGGGTTGGACATAGCCTTGGGTGTCATGGTTTAGTGGGAAGTGTCCCTGCCCATGGTGGGGAGGTTGGAACTAGATGATCTTAAGGTCCTTTCCAACCCTAAGAAAAAAAAAATTAACAAAAAATATGTAGTCTTGCAATAGATGCTTGGCAGGTCCTGCTTATGTGTTTGGTGGCTTGTCCTCTCCCTGCAGGTAGCTCAGCCCAGAAAGGAACCTTTCTGGCTTGCTACTGCCACGGCTATACCCTATCAGAATATACATCCCCAAGCCTGTCCCTTCACACTTTTTCTTGGCTACACTCTTAACCAAATGGATAAATTTGTCCTGAGATTTAATTACCATGGATTACAGAGCAGCAGAATTCCTATCACTCTCTAACTCTTAAAAATAAATAAATAAATAAATAATACTTAGGTAAATATTTCCCATATTCTCTGTGAAAGAGAAGATACAGAAGCTAGAAACGTGAGGGGAGGTCTTAAAAGGATGCAGGTTTTTATACCTGGTTTCCAAGAATTATAGTCAGCTGTTACAGTTTTGTCTAACCTCTTCCCCACAACATTTTTCAAGTACATGAGATTAGCAGAGACACATCAAAGCTTAATAAACTCTTGCAGGCTTATGAAAACAGATAACTGGATAAGCAGCAGACTGATAAATGTCCAGATGGAAAAAAACCTCATTGTTAAGTAACATTTTAGGTAGAGAAATCAACACACGAGAAAGCTCATATACGACCCTTCAAACAGACCTTACAACCAGTTGCAAGGTGCAAATGCAGAGAAGTTTTAGCTTCAGCTTCCTAGAACAAGTTATTGCTGAAAAGAAGGAAACTGCTGTAAAGAGTACAGTGCACAGTTCTTGGGTCTAGCGGTCATTTTTGACAAGCCAGTGTTCCACAGGAAGATTTGAGGAGCTTCACTTGGCTGTGTTTGTCATTATAAAAAAAAAAAGAGTGAGCAGTGCCTTGGCTGCCTTACCACTATAGAGCTGTGGACAAATAAATACTGTTATTAAGGGTCTGAGCACAGCTGTTAATATTAGGATCAGATAGCCACTGAACTCTGTTGGCAGCAATATGTTGCTTTCTTCCATTCCTCATCATCTGTCATTGAAAGTGGCATTAAAACATCCAAAAATAGAAGGCAAAACTAATGCTATAATGTCCTGGCTAGTAGCAATCATTTTTTTATGATATTCAGTTTATTTTGCCAAACTATGTTGGTACTCATTGATTTGAAATACCCATTAGGCTTAGAGGGAACGCAAATCTGATAACAAACTGATAACAATAAAAAAGATAACAATTCTGTGCCGGGCTGTTTACTACATTACAAATCAAAGGAAACATTTTCACTGAAGAACAGGTATACTACTATAGCAATCAGCAAACACCTGCCTCATCCAGGTCAGAAAGGCATGCAGATGCTCAGATGACTTGAATCATAGAATAGTTAGGGTTGGAAAGGACCTTAGGAGCATCTAGTTCCAATGATTCAGTCTGAGCACAAACCATAAATTTAAAGAAAAAAAAAAAACCCTACTGGGTCCTTCCAGGATAACAACTCTCAACCCATAGATTACTCCACCCGACTCAGTGGCTCAGCTGAAATAAAACAGAACTTGTAGCCTGTTCAGTTCATAGTGTATCTCAGCACCCACCTCATGGTTAGAAATCACGTGTGTTATCATTAATGTGAATTTTGTGTTAGTAATCATTATTTTTACCCAAATTATAGGTTTTCTGACTTTTCACCCCTCAGGACTTAACACAGTATTAATCCCATTCTAAACATCAACAAGAACTGTAAGCAAATACCAAAGTGAATGATCACCACCGTCAATAATACTTCGGTCATATTCAAAAGGACAGACTTCTATTACAATTTGTTCTTTTGAGTCTTTGCTTGTTTATCCAAGTGTTTTGTAATGCTTGAACAAATTAGCTCCTTACTTGAACCAAGTAAAATACTCAGAGGTAATCCAGCTTCCCTAAATGTGAGACTCCATCATTTTATTCCCGCATAAGGAATGCAAACAGTAACAAGGCACCCCCAGAAAGAATAGCCTCAGCTAAGGATACTCCTGACAGTGCTGTAGCTCTAAAGAAATGTTCTTTCCTCTCCTCTTCCTCCAGGGGCACACCACTGAGGAGAGTCACACAAAGTTCCGCCTGTTCAGACGACTGTGTCTCTTCCTCTCTTTGAGCTGGCTTACTGTTGGCAAGAAATGTCAAATGTCTTTCAGCAATCCACAACATTCTGTCAGGGGACAGGTTTCTTCTTAGTGTCGGGGAGCAGCTTTCCTCAGCTTTTAACTTTTCAGCTGTGGCCATTTTAAAAATGAAGATATTTGCCTGTGCAACAAAAGCTGTGCTAGCCTCCTGAAGGTTAAAGTTACATACCGCGAGACTCAGGCATCTTTTCATACAATTTATTACAGTGGCTTTAACGTCACCACTTTCTCTTGCATGGCATGTCAAGGACTTATTTAACTATTGGTTTAATCCACTGTTAATCTGGTTGATTTTGAAGTAAAATTCTTCCACACATTCAGTTTTTAGGACTTAAGTTTATATTCAAGCTTGCCCCATTTGCTGAATGTTTCCATTGTCCCCTTCATCTCATTGATTGAAGAAGCTGCCTTTATCTTAATGATGAACTGGAAATGTAAAAAATGAGTCTTGGTATTCTTTCCTTTGCTTTTGTACAAGGCAATTCTGAAAGCTTACTTTAAAAATAAAATAGCAGGGTTTTTAAACTCTGTTAAGGTAAGGCTTTATGCCATTAAAAACTCAGGTCTGCTTCCTCACTGGGGGATTTTTATTTTGCCAGCCAGTCTTCCTTCCTCTATTTCTTTTTTTTAATGCTGCGGTATATAGGGCTGTAAAGCACAGAAAACAGACTTTCCTGTCCCTGGCTGTGCACAATCTGGCTTCCCTCCCAGTAACCCACTCTTCTGGTAGTGAGTCTAGTCTGGATTTTCTTGCAGGTACATCTGGGATCTAGTTATAAGCTAGCAAGGGAATTAATTGTGGTAGCTTCAAGCTACGGCTTTTCTTCTGTGGCAGACTAGCAGCTGACCCTTTTATAGAGTATCTCATAGCTGCAATTGAGAGGGGGCAGTCCAGAAGTCTATTATGCATGTTTCTGGATTTATTGCAGTAGAAAAGTTCAGGCATCTGTCAGGTATTACTGGTGGTGAGATGCTCACCGGTCTGTTCAACACAAGTAGAGATTAAGGATACATGGCCCTTAAATGTACTAAGTAGCAGAACAAGAGAAGAACCATTTATGTTGGAGTACAGTCTGGAAAGAGCCTCAGTTACATATCATGAAGGGACTCTGGGAGAATGTCTTCATTCAGTTTCTTTCACACTCAAAAGGGTCTACACAAGGTTCCATGCTGGTGTAAGGGCCCACCAGTATTGCAGTCCACTGTGCTCCATACACCTCAGCTCACTGTGAGAAACAAGCTGGAAAATTTCTGCCTTCCCAGGATAGCATATTTCTCATCTCAATTTTGACGATTTTTGCTCAATGCCCCATCAAAAAGAAAGAATTCAAGTAAGGAAAAAAAAAAGGATCTATTTTCCAGAGACCCATCACTCTATGCATCATGAGATGAATGAGGAGAAAAGCAGGTTCCCCAACCAAAATGCTCAGTCAATAATCACATATGTCTAGTGAGGCAGCAGCCTTTCTCAGGCTTGGAAGGAAGCAGAGGTTGTAACCAGGAATCTTTGTGATTACAATACTGCAACTGTCAGCGCTCTTACTCAGACAAGAAAGGGACATGGTGGTAAGCTGGATCCAAACACACCTTCACTGGGAGCTTTTGGTTATTGCCTGTTCAACATCAGGCTCTTTATCCGTTCTACATGGCCTGAATCTCAGCTACTCTGTGTTCAAGTTTTCGCCCCTCCTCAGCCAGTTCTCAGTCCTCTGCCAGAACCCTCACAGGGCTCTCAAACTCTCTTTGATCACTTCTTTTCCCTATACTCAAAGATGCAGGAACACTAACTATGCTATCCAAAATTATTGCAGCAAGCCCTTCTTTACCATTTCATGTAAGAAGCAATGAGGTTTTAATCATCTGGTTCATGTTCATTAAATTATCTATAGTACCTACAGGCTATCCTGAGATGAATCATCATAATAGAATACGGTGAAAATTCATGTGGCATTAAGACAGGAGCATAAAGAAAAAAAGAAAAAATAGGGTACCAGGGCTTAAAAAGAAGAGCAATGAACCCATTCACCTTCTTATGAGTCTAACTTGATCTAACAGAAACACTTTAAAATGGACGTTAAACTAGGAATCTGTTAATATGTGCTAAAAGATAACGGAAACAATCCCCATGAATGCAACTGGAAATGATCAAGGCTTTGCTCCTATGAAAGGAAGCCTCACAGGTTTTAAGGGAAAGTAGATCTGCTGCCTGAACAAGAAGGGATGTAATATGTTGGGGTTTTTTTTCTTTTCTGCCTCATATACATACATATATATATATATATAAATAATTATATCCCTGGACATAAAGACCACAAAGCCCCTGTTAGCTGCAAAATGGGAGACTTAACCGTGTAAATGTGTAAAGGCAAATTTATCATCTATGCATAGGAAAAAAAATTTAGTTAACAATTAAAACATGAACATTTCCTAAGTTGTATTATGTCTCCAGATGGCTCTCCAGATGGCTCTTATAGACATTAATTCAGACATTTTTCTATACACCAATGATAAACTTCAAGATTGTACCAATGGGAACTGATTGCTTTTCCAATCATTTCAATGAGTTTCCACAGGAATGGATCCTAACAGCACACTGGGAGAGGTTCTTGCCCCACATTTACACTGGGGCAACAGAGTTTTGCTCTTCTGCTTAATGATAGTTAATTTTTTCCCCTTTTCCAGTGGTGAAAAAACATCGTCCAGATTTCAGAAACACTGTACCATAAAATCAAGTTATCCCATTCTTCCACTACTACTGGGAGAAAATAAAATAAACACAAAAAAGGTTAAAAAGGTTCATCAGGACTTTAATCATGTTTACATTTCCGCTAATTTTTTGTCTTCTGTTCTTCCACTCAGGTACCTGACAATACCAGGTCCTTAAACTACTGCTTCTGAAACAAATAATTCCTTGACACTAGAGGCACAGATGGATTATAAGCAATTTGTACTTGAAGTGGAGGCACTAATACTGTCAGTGAACCCATTTGTCTTTTCTTGCCCTTCCACTACTTCTGCAAAGCACTCAACCAAATACCTTGTCTCCAGTCCTGACCTCTTTCAGAAATGCAGTGATGAAGTGCAGAGGTCACTTAACTGAATGAGCAGCAGCAAAACCTTTAAATATGCACTGACTTTCATAAGGAAACAAGCTAGCAAGTCACCTTGCAGAAAATAACAATGAAAAAGAAGCAGCCTATATCCCATCTGCATGTTTTAATGGTGGCTGTGTGACTAAGTTCCTAGTAAAACACCCTCGATTTTTTACCAGAGGGATGAAGGAACCATATTACAAGGTTGGTAAATGAGCAAACACTAGTACTAATTTCCCAGTTGTACCTAGTTGATACAACTGAATTTGTTTATCTGAGGCTGCAAAAGCAGGACAGTTCAAAGTGACGTGTAAAGATCAGAGTTCAAATCCTTTGAATGACCTGTATGGACTGTTTCATTTCTCCTCATCTGTTTTATTTAACAAAAGGAAGCTCTAACTCTTACCAGCATTAAGACATAGCAGTAACTGTGAGACTGCTCTGCCAAAAAATGTACTCTAAATATCTGCTATTTAATGAACACTATTTGCTTTCTGTTTTGGAATCTGAAATCTAATAATCTATCTGGAGTAAAACTCCAAAGCTCTGCATTTGCCAGTACCTTTACCAGAAGAACACAAATTAGGACTTGAGAATTGGGATGCCAACACCTTTTCACAATCCCAGAACTGACTTCCAAATGTTCAAGCACTTCCTGCACTGCGCCAGTGACAGAAGTAAGACATGCTAATACATCCGCACTGCTCAGATTTTACTGTGGATAGCATCAGGTCTAATCACAGAATTACATTTTATTTTCACAGTCAACAAATCCCTTATTCTCTATATCCAAGGAACAATTAATGCCTCTAGTCATTCTTACTCATTAAAAATTGTGATTTTTTTTTTCTGCCAACTTTTTCAAGGTTATTAACCAGGTGACTTCTAAGTGGTATTTTGCACCACTTATTCTTTCTCTCATTTTTCACTTCTGCTTCTGTCTGACAGCTTTACAGAACAGCAATTATCAGCAGATCCACAGCAGCAGCATTGTGACTATTAAAAATTCTACAGTTTAGAGCAATGTCTTTAATTATTCACCAGAGGCATGCTTAAACTGGGCTTACCACTCAGCTATTTTTACATAGCTTCCTTCATTTCAAATGAAGGTTTGATAAAACGTTTTAGTCACAGTCCCAGGATATTCTGCATTTTTAAATTAAAGACTTTTTCTTCCCACGTCCTCTATGGGCCTATTAATAATTCAGTTCTTAATATTCGTACAGTAACCAGTATTCTCTGTTTATAATACTCGATAGTATCTACAGATGTTTCTTATGTTCATCAGAGCACAGTGCATGAAATTTATGTCTTAATGTCTACTGAAATCTTTCTGGAGAGAATTCACCACTGTCTAAGGTGGTTCTGCAAAGTATCTCGTTCCCATACATTCAAGACTGTGAATTATCTTGGTTTTGGACAAAAGTAATTAGACACAAAATACTAGGACTGTATTCTCTATTTGGAAACTGTCTTAACTCTACCAGTCCTAAGCTAAAGCTTGAGATTTAAAATTTAAATCTCAGGTTTAAGAATTTGTAATTAACACTAAATCACTGAGCAGTGTTGGGCTTTTTTTCAAATCCAGGATCAATGAATAACATCAAAAACTTGTAGAGATCTAGACCTTGTTCTACATAGCATTTGTCTGTCTGAAGTAGAAGTCCAATTCTGCTTTGAGACACAAGGTTTGGGGAAGTTAAAACCAGCAGAACAATACTAACTGCATCTAATAAGAAGCTATTTGTTTTAGCTGTTCTTAGCAGTGACGTAAAGATATATAACCCACTTTTTTCATTTCCTAAATTTCCAGAGGATATTTGTAGCTGTGTCTTTGGTGCTTTGACCATGCATTTTAAATGTTGCAGTGACAAGGGCTGATGAACAGAAATGATGTATGGTCAACTAAAAGATGGATAATGCCACCATTTTCCATCTCAAAAACGGAATCCAACATAATTAAAGTTTCTTTTCAATGTATTTTTTCCCCTTTCCAATGCTCACTACCTTCAGTTTCCCCAACTATCATGATTTCTCCCAGTATATTATTGGCACTATTTATCAAAAATGACATTCTCAGATAAAAGCAGCTCTAGAATGTAAGTACACAGTCTGCAGCCTACAGAGCTCACTTCCACTGCCTTGGCCAGGCTGAGCTTTCCATGTAAACAGTGGCCCCCTGTCAGTCACTGAGTCTTGTGCACTGACTACTGTGTTTCTGTTGCTAAAAATTGTTTATCATGAAACATTAAATGAGAGCAGCATTGCCCTGGAAGTTTGCAAAGCAACTATTCAAGGGGGAAGGGGACAGACTTTCTTGGCTCCACATTTGGTCACTTTTTACCTTTCTTTGTTTGTTTTACTGAATCTCTGCCTTTTGTACAGGCACTCTGTCTACAGATGCCTGTAGAAAATATATCATTCAAACGTGTGAGTGTTTATTTCCAGAATGACCTGTGGAAGTACTGTCAATTATGTGGGATTACTATTCCCGTGAACAGAGATGCCAAGAAAATTACCATGAGCAATGTTCCCACTAGATAAAGTGTTTTCCTCACAGTCAACTCAGCTCTTCGTATTTCTAACCCTTACTGAGTATGACAATCCTGGATATTCAGAGGTGCGCTAAGGGTAAGGGGTAAGCCTCCTGTCCCACATACACACATTATACTCGTGAAAGATTTAGTAGGTATTCCCTTATAACACTTGCAATCCCATGGCACTACAAATGGCTCTGAATCGAGCAGTTGTCTCTCAGGTGCTTTCCCATATTGTCCAAATAACTTAACCACTGACGCTCCCAAGCATGTCAAGAGAAGTTCTGATGAATAAGTTTGAAGCAATTACAACACTTAGCTGCTATGCCTGTTAACATGTGATTTTTGTGTCTGCCTTTAAGAGCAGACAGTATTTCCAAACGTTATTCTTGACAGTGGTCTTAATTTTCTGAATGTAATTCTTCAAAATTCCAGAAATCTGGCATTCTTAATGGGGAATGCAGGCACATAAATGTGAACTTTATGCATGATTATCTGATTCTGTAAAATGAGGACTATTATTGAGATGGGCTCACAATTTAAAAATCTCAAGGCCATTTCAGAACCTGGAGAGAATAGGCCCTTGGGAGACAGACATCCTGATAAAGTGATGGAAGCATGAAAAAAACAAAAAGAAAAAGTCACTTCAAAACAAAAATAAGTTGGAGTATATGGAGAAAGCACCTTGCTAAACAGTCATCCTGGCAATTCCAAATAGGTCAATCTTTACTTCACTAGCAGACTTCCTTTGCCATCTTGTTCTAATATCAAGATAAGCTACTTTGCATGACTTCTATCATATGAGTTTATACCAGGATAGGTCAACTGTGATGACAACTGTACATCCACAAAATGGAGAATCCTCAGTTGCTAACAGAACAGTGTAGGTGTCAAGTTATTACTGTCTCAGCCTGTTTGCTTAAATATGTGAAACCCACAGTGTTTTCTAGCCAAAAGGCAAATGTGCTTCCCATAACTACAATAGGGATAAAGCACAGACTTAAGAAGGAGGAACTGCTTCAAGCAAACATAATAAGGAGCCATGGGAAAAGCTCAGACACATGAGAAAAAAAAAAAAAAAGAAAGAGGAAACTTTGAGTTAAAAACAAAACAAAGTAAATCTAGAATTGTCAAAATGCTGCTTCGGGTTAATTAACCAACAAAAGTCTTTTCCAACCTAAATGATTCTATGATCCTCTAACGTGATAGGATTTTTTTTAAAGTAGCAGTGATTTAAAGTAGTGTGGTTTTCCATCAATATATTTCTTTTGGTTAGACATGCACCAGGCAGAATCTACAAATTTTACAGCTGATGAAAGCTGGGACAAAGACCTGTAGGACTGCAGGAAAGCAGGAACCCACCATCACCACTAGAACCTCTCCCTCCTGTGAGGGAAGTGCAGGCTGAGGTGCTACAATGCTCCATTTCCACATGCAAAATCTATGGCAAGAAAATGCTTTTCAACATTTGAATCTCCACAATAGGAAGGATGGAAACATTCAGAGAGCTGGAACACCTCTTCTATGAAGACAGGAGTTAAGATTGTTCAGCCTGAAGCAGAGAAGGCTCCAGGAAAACCTTATTGCAGCCTTTCAATACCTTATTGTGGGCTACAGGAAATCTGGAGAGGCACTTCTTACAAGGACATGTAGTGATAGGACAAGGAGGTACGGCTTTAAGCTGACAGAGGGAAGATTTAGATTAGACATCAGGAAGAAGTTCTTCCCTGCGAGGGTGGGGAGGCACTGGCGCAGGTTGCCCAATGAAGCTGTGGGTGCCCCATCCAGGCAGTGCTCAAGGCCAGACTGGACAGGGCTTTGAGCAGCCTGATCTAGTGGAACCCCCATGGCAGGGGAGTTGGAACTAGATGATCTTTAAGGCCACTTCCAACTCAAACCAGGCTATGATTCTATGACGATTCCATGATTATTTCCAGTTAACTCCTCCATGGAGAAGTTCAACTTCTTATCAAAAATCAAAACTACTCTTTTTCCAGCAGCCCAAAACCTAAACTTGTTGCCTCAGACCACCAGAGGATGTCATTCTCAAAATTAAAACTATGAAGATTTCTCTTTTTTTCTGATAAGAAATAAAAAGCCTTTCAGACAGACCTATCCTTTAAATGTAAATACAATTAGTTATAAAACCTTTTCTTTCTTAAGAATGTATTTTCTTCTTTTATCAGCCAAGCCAGTGCTCCAGCATATTGCGAGCAAGAAGATTATTTCCTGTCTTGCTAATACTAAAGCAGCCGTTAGACACACAGCATGAAAACATCCATCAGGCAGTTTATCTAGAGAAGGAATGTAAGCCTATTGGCCAGAGTTTTCTGCAGACCTCCCTTCATTTTCAGCCATTTCAGGGTTTGTAGATCCAAGCCTACCAATGAAAGACAGTCTGTTGCCTAAACTTAAAAAAAATATTAACACATTGGAGAGCAGACCTTTCTGGCATAGCTCCTCATAGTTTTCTGCCCGAGTGCAGATTCTTGGTGGATAGAGTCATTCTTAAAACATTCCGAAACATAAGCATTCCTAAAATATACCTAAAACACAAGTCATATGGTGACATTCAAGCAATCAGGGCAGCAAAGCACTTGATAAAGAAAGCCAGCAAACAGCCAAGATGGTGAAAATGCGCCCCTGAGAAGACAATCACTTGTCATGCAAGAACCAGCCAGCAGCCACAGCCCACAAAAAACTGAGCACTGTGAAGTGCCTCAGGACCTTGAAGTGAAATGTTTCACATCCAGAAGGGTTTCTCCTGCTGTAACTCAAGGCAGTGGGCAGCAGACAAAGCTCTTCAAGAAGCTGGGCGTAGGTCATTCCTGTAAGCGAAAATGCCAATTACGATGTCTCCACACATAAACTCCATTTATTCACATACAAACAGATTTTGCATTAAAAATCCTTTTCTCTCTCTCTCTTTGTGTAGGAGGGGTTATTTGTTTTTTCTAATTCTGTAAATTCTAAGGGCAGGTACCTTGGCTGAATTATGGCCTCTGCCCCTACATGCTTTTCTGTTCTCAGAACCAATTTTTATAGATGTATTTATCATGTTTTGAATAATTTCTTTTCCTTCTCCACCAATCCTCATTTCTCTTTTCTATCCAAGCCCTTACAGATCTGCCTGTTTTATGTTTTGCCTTCTGAATTTCTTTCATAAGAGTCTGTTACAGCCATCCATTTTTATAGAATCATAGAACCATAGAATAGTTGGGGTTGGAAAGGACCTTAAGATCATCTAGTGCCAACCCCCCTGCCATGGCCAGGGACACCTCACACTAAACCATGCCACCCAAGGCTCTGGCCAACCTGGCCTTGAACACTGCCAGCGATGGAGCATTCACAGCTTCCCTGGGGAACCCATTCCAGTGCCTCACCACCCTTACAGGAAAGAACTTATTCCTCATATCCAATCTAAACTTCCGCTGTTTAAGTTTGAACCCATTACCCTTTGTCCTATCACCACAGCCCCTAATGAAGAGTCCATCCCCAGCATCCTTAAAGGCCCTCTTCAGATACTGGAAGGCTGCTCTGAGGTCTCCACGCAGCCTTCTCTTCTCCAGGCTGAACAGCCCCAGCTTTCTCATCCTATCTTATACAGGAGGTGCTCCAGTCCCCTGATCATTCTCATGACCCTCCTCTGGACTTGTTCCAACAGTTCCATGTCCTTTTGATGTAGAGGACACCAGATACAGTTTCCCTGGGGATTTTCCCATGCTTAGACCAAAGGAAGACAAGTATAATCTTTTGATTTGTTACACAAACAGGCTCTGAAAACCTGCAATTTCTATTAGCTTCAATAAGAAATAAGCCTGTTTAACAGCTCAGGATTTCAGATCCTTATGGCTTGAAAAAGATTCTTATCGGTGGAATCCTAAATGCATACAGAGGGAATGTAATCCTATAAAATCTGACCATTCTCAGCTCAGATGCACTTTACAATATGAAAACGTCATGAACAAAAAGGTAGTTGTTAAAAAAAACCCAAGCCAGTAATCTGAGAATGCTGTGTTAAAATTCATCACCTACACTGGTTTCCTTTTTGTGATTCCTTAAGCATGCAGTTCTTCTGTGCTCTATTTACTGTGTCTCACTTCATTCATTGTTTATCAAGAGCTTACAGTTCAGATCCCTTTTGGTGAAATTTTTGCAACCCTGTACTGCTGTTTATCTTAGCTATGCTCTTCGCTTGCACAAATTTTTAAGTATCTTGTTCCCCTAATGCAGAAATTTTGATTACATAAATATTTCCTTGGACTCTCAATAGCTTGTTTCTATGAAGAAATATTCACTTTACTATTAATTAAGCAAGAGCATATTAGCAGCTGCTTGAAACAAGTGGAAAACACACACTGCACCTTTCTGAATAGAATGTCCTTCCTTCTGAGAAACAGAAATATCCAGAAGAAAACCAAAGGGCAGCTTCCCTGAAGGAAGCAATTTTGCATGGAAACATTTGCTTAGGTGTGAGACAGTACCACAGTTTTCATAGGCCACAAATTCTTGCATTCCGCCTTAACTTTCTCCTGTATATATAAAGTGAGAATGGTTTAATAATAAGAGCACTGGGACCCGTGTTCTGGCTTTGGTATTGTTCTGTTTAAGCTTCCTTGCTTCTGCTTCTTACCTACTCTTTTGACTTTATCTTGCCATGGTATCCAAGCACCCTGAGCATTACAGAACCAGCAGTGTGTCTTCATTTTGAAGGTAAACAGCCTGCAGGGTCCTGAGGTTTTAAGCTTAGTTAATTTACCATTTTATGACAACGAAAAAAGTGTAGAATGTATATGTTTAAAATATATTTGTGGATGTCCAATCACCCTTTACCTTCTTTTTGTTCTATCCTAAAACTAGATCTTCACACCCTATTTCAATTAGCCCTGAAAGTGCAGAGGTTTTCATACGTGCCTAATTTTTAGCATTGTCAGTAGCTGTCATGTTACTGAAGTGACTCACTGTCTGCAGTTTTACAAATACGTAACAGTTTGCAGGACCAGCGCCTAAACCTTGAATAATACAGGGTTTGCTACTTTAATGCTTCCATTCTTCCAAATTGTTCTTTAATTCTTCTGGTTTTCTGCTCTCATCAGTATCATCAAATGAATAGTGTGGGACTGATTAGCACTAAAGAAGCAGCATTAAAGTTCAGCTTTATGTTCTGCATCAAATTTATTCCAAGATGTGTTTTATAAAACCGTGTTTAACATTTCATCAGATCAATTTTTCTCATTTTAGAGTTCAAAGGTTTTATAACCCACAACCCCCACACACCTGCTCAAGTACTCATAAGAGGAAATATTACTCCTACAGAGCACCTAATAGGCATGGGCAGGGTCACTAGCATACCTCTTGGCACTTCTGGGGAATTTAGCAGGGCCAATGTGTGTGTAGGAACATACTTTGCACTAAAATTCCCTCTCCAGTGTCAAGTGGATATTAGACACCGCATTCATGTATACTGTTATTTTGTGTAGGGTATTTGTGGGCTTTTTAACAGTCATATATTTCATTCTGGAAGTAACTGCACTTCAGGTACGCTTGGAATGAGCGTGCCTGCATGCTGTGCTTTGCTATTTTCCGGGAATAAAGATGATGTAGATGTCAAAGAGCAATGTATTTGAAGAGAGGTTTAAATACAGTCTAACAAATTCCATCTCAAATGGACCTACAAGATTAAAAACTAGTTAGAGAGATAAGATCATAAGCTAAGATACAATCATAGGCTAACACAGGAAGAAAGGAGATGAAAGGGAAAAGATAATTGAGATGAGGCATGAACAGATGAGCTAGAGTTACAGAAAAGCAGCATTGAGTAGCTGGAGCTCCAAAAAAGAGACAAATTCTTGCTGCTTGCACTGCTAAGATTATTTTATAATAGCAGTCAGTACGTTAGAGCAGAGAGATCCAGAGTCTTTTTATAGGCAGTGTGTGCAGTAAAAGGAAAGCAGACAAATGTAACCATTAAAGTTCGTGGGCGGAATCATGAACATAGTAAGATTATCATCAATTAAAAAAAAAAGTATGTAGAACACTAGGCAGGGATCAGAAAAATAATAGGATCTCCAGAACCTGGACTGGACAGCAAGAGATGAGAACACAAGGTTGTGACATGCAGGCATTTAGAATGAAGATTTGAAAGGGAGAGTGGGAATATTGGAAGCTCTTTTAAAGGGAAGGAGGTGGGAAATCAAAATCAGAGAAACTGGAAAGGAACTTGAAGAACTTTAGAGGAAAGAGATACATATCAGATGCTCAGAGAAGATGAACAACACTTAGGAAGCAGTTTGGCATATATAATGCTATACTTCTACATATATGTTTGCAACACATTTCTGGGTATGAAACACTACGTTTGTAGTGCAATAAGAGGACAGTCCAGCAGGCAAGCAGATAACAATGACACAGAGAACAAGAGAGGGAGACTTTCCAGGTAGAAAGAAGTCTGTAGAGAAAGTAATTACTGTAGTATGATAGTGGCAGGACAAGTCATAGCTAAAGGGCCTTTTTTGATGCAGTAAGTTGCTACTTATCAGAGAAGAATATGGGTAACAGATTTGGAGATACTGAGACATTTGGATACGACAGAACTTAATCAAAAGAAGAGTAGAGGTTCTGATATGAATAAAAGGGATCTTGGAAATAAGCATCCTGAAAAAAAAGTACTTTTCATGTCTCACACTCCAAAAAAGAGGTAAATGAATACTGGAATATACAGAAAAGGAAACCAGGTAATGAGGAGGAAATGGGTCAAGAAACACATCGCTATTAAACCCTGAGCGTATTAAAACCCGAGCACATGAATGTTCTTCTAAACATAAGTCAGGACGAATATTTTTACACAAAAATTACTCTGTTTTGAAAGAAAATCTCATCTGTAACTGCACAAGTTGCTCCAAACAAGAGTACAGGTTAGGAGGAAGCTGTGCCAGACAGCTTGTTATGGGATAGCTTGTTAGTTTTCTGTGTCAGAGAAGTCAGTCATGATTCTGCTTTTCTCAGTACCTGCTCTATTAGTCCAGTCTTCTGAGTTTTAAAACGTATTTATTGCTTTCAAACCTCATAAAAATAATATATTCTTTTATTTACCAATAATATTTTTGTCTGGGTACTAGATGGCCCCATACCTTACAAATGGTTTGTGCCTTCCAGTAGCAAGAGTCATTATCTCAGAAGCTTATTCTTTTTACTGTATCCTATCTGGAGTCTGACTGCAAATACATTTGCTCCTGCTCCATGTTTGTGAATCCTATTCATAGAAATAGAAGTTTGGGGATTTTTTTCCTGGGATTCTTTATGCTTATATTCCACACCCCTGACCAAGTGACCCCTAGCCATGCTTCTGTGTTATGATCATTTTGGCTGGGGTTTAATGAGTTACTACAGTGAGACTGCTATAATTTTCCGTATCACCACCAGAAAGTTACTGAAGGTAATATGTCCCAAAGACATGATGACAGCTTTTCCACACCAACATGCCTCCATTTAAGGAGTCAAGCTCGTACAAATAATTTATATGTCTACGGGGATATAGCTTCTTACTTTCAAGTACAAACTTTAACCTGTGCTATCTTACAGGGAAAAATTAATAGGAAGAGCAACTCAGGAGTGCTAGGCAGATATATCCTGCTACCAAAATCCTAATTCAGTGAGTGAAGATATTCCGCCAGAGAAATGGTGGTTACACTGACACTTCAAGACAGTAACCACACAGGCATGCACATCAAGAGGAAAACATCAAGCTGCCCAGTCTGGTTTCTCACTATGCATCATATTCATTGCAGTCTCATACAGTATTGATCTGCCACCCTGCTCCTGTCTCCTCAGCTTTGTCTTCTTTCCCAATGTGGGGCAAAACTCCATGGGTGATTCCTTTATTGCACTTTCCTCTTCCCCTAAATTGGTTCCTTCACTCCACACTGTGGTTTTCCATTGGTTTACTGTATCGCCATCTCTCTTTCTCCAAGTGCCAAAGCTCTTGGAGCTGCCATTTTCTCCTCCCTTCACATAACAGAAGGCTTGATTTAAACTTTGTAGAAAAACCAGTCATCAGGTTGCTTGTTTGAAGGCTCATCTCCACAAACACAAAGGAGCACAGAAGTACGATGCCAAGCAGGGGAACACCAATAACTTGATAAGAGAAGGGGAGCTTTCTGCCCTGGCTCCTCCCAGGAGGCCTGATTAATCCCAATGACCAGGTATGAAACCCATCAATATGAGTCAACATAAGCAGCTCCTCAGATTATTTTACAGATTGAGGGGGTGGCAGTTACTGCATAAAGGGGTATGGGATTCATTATGGGGTGCAGGGGAAGAGCATTTGGGGATTGCACAACATTTGTTATAGGAAGTTTAGGGAAGAAACCAAAGGCAGGGAAAAGGATGGATTGAGGTAGTCTGACCCAGGACAGTTGCCTGGAGCAATGCTGATCCACAAACAAAGCCTACAGATGAAACGTAATTCTGATACCAAGTATGAAGGAAGTTTTATGCTCTCCCTGATATTTGTTGTTTCATGCATTTACTGAAGAACATTGGAGGACAAAAATGAAATGTGTAATATCTTGTATGTGCTTTCTGGTCATCTTTGTCAGCAGGCTTAATAAGGTAATTTGAAGAAGTAACATGCAACCTGAAATCGTTTCATAGTTTCTAATGAAAATGGTTTAGCCACATCTCCATTTCCTGCCTTCCAGCTTCAGTAAAATTCCTTCACTCCAAATCTACATATTTAAAACTGAGAAGCCTTGCTGGCCATGACTCTTCACAGTTCCAAATGCCCACACTGTGAGCTGAACCAGAAAATAAAACAAAAACTCTCTTCAAAGGGAAGGTCACTGTTCAAGAGCTCCGAGTTGTGGTGTGATACCTTTTGAAGTTGCCTACTGAACTCCCACGTTCCCTGTGCTTCAGACACAGGGGTTATGTAGGATTTAAAAAAGAAACCAACAAAAAAACAAAAAAAGTCTCCACTGTTCAGAAGCTTTTTCTGGCTTTGATGACAACGCCTCTGAAATTGCTTTCTTTTCAGATCAGTGGAGAGTGATACAGAAGGTCTTGGATCATTAGAGATCATGAAGATACTTACACATCTGAGCATATTGCAAGTGACAGCAGAGCACAGAGTGAGCCCCAACAACACTGTCTGCAGCCAGAGTTAAGAAAATAACTTTAAGTAAGGAAAATTCCAGTGAATGTTATTTTCTGACTTCTTTATTGACCTAACACTGTTGTAAGTTTAAAGCAGTCAGCAATGTGTTACATCAGCCCTGGTGCTTGATGCAGAAACCCAGAGAAAAGGAACCACAAAGGAACCACATTGGTGATCAGGTCAACAATTCAGTTTGCATACAGATTTATATGGCACCTATCTTAACAGCAGCACTTTCCCAATCCCTCCATCCAGAAGGAGGCTTCTGTAGGCTCAAGGAGTTTGCAGTCAAGAAAAGGATAGGAAGGAGAAAGAAGTGATATTGCAGCTGCAGCACAGCACACATTAAAGAGCTAAATGGCCATTCTGGAGCCAGCTCAGAGGTAGAGCACCCATGGGCATGCTGCTGGCATACTCTGCAGGTCAGCTGAGCAGCAGCAAATTCATCTGCTAAGGGTACACAGCAGCAAGCACAAAACAAACCTCAATGTCTGTTTCTTTAAAACCCCTGTCTCCCACGTTCACAGGCTCACACATGAATAATTTTGTCTTCTTTTTTTAGAGAGAGTCTCTGAAAGTTACCACCTGGAAGTTTAAATTTCAGCCCCAAAGGGATAAGAAAACTTTCCTCTTTCTCTTAAAGGCAATGTTTAAATATATTCCCTTCATTTTTATGACATTTGGGGCGTGATTTCTGACTGCAACTTTCACATGTCGCTGAAGTTTCCATGCACAGTGTTGTGCACAGTGCCTGACCAAAATGCTTTTTTTGTGGGAGAAGGTGAACTGGAAGTCAGTGACCCTGGGATACCAATTAGCAGATGAGCTGTATCTATTGTCAACCGTCACTAATGCTGACACACTTTACACCCAAGCAACCTGAAGGCAAGTTGCTATATCTGCTACTACAGACTGCAAGTCCATGTATACTACCTTTCCAAATCTTTAAGCAGAAGTTTGCTCTTTCATTCTTGAAATGTCAAGCTGAAAAATTCACCACAGGGAACATCTAAAACAAAGCCATCCATAGCACAGATGCATTGTTTCTCCTGCAGTGTTTCACTTAGAGCAGAGCACAGAGCACACAGTCTGCAAAAGGGCATGCAGGTGGCACATGTGTGGTTCCCTTATTTGTGCAAGCATCCTGAAAGCTGCAGCCTTTGCCAGGCAGCTGTGAGCAGGAGGGAAAAAAGGACCACCTAAAAGAATGATATATGATATGATATGATATGACCACCTAAGAGAATGATATGAAATGATATTAAATGTAACCATTTAATAGAAATTATTAGATAATTAAAAACCTGGAGGGTTACACATAACTAAGGTACAAATCCTGAGAGCCAATTGAGCTATTCCTGAAAGAAGTATGAACACAGTTTGGTGTTATAAAAGATTTCCACTGACTGTTATGGTCATCTGGTCTGACCTCAAGGTGCCATCTTAAATTCTGGTTTCTTTTCACAGTATCCTCCCATTTGGTTCCTTTCCTAACGACTTTGTTTCCACTTTAGAAGTTCAGCTAGCAGCTGCAGAATGGGTCATTTTCACACCATCATTGTTTCTACTTCTTCAAATTTCAAAAAGAAATTTCTAGTAAAGTCTAGGGCACCCTGCAGCTTCTGGGCTTTCTTTTCCAGGAATAAGAGGGTTGTTGTTCTACTCGATCCACCTTCACAAAGGGGAGGGAGGTTTGGTTTTATTTTCTTTATACCTGTCATCTTCCCCTCCTCAAATTACTTTCTGGGAAGATGATCAACAGAGAAGAAAGAACTGCGGCACCTTGTGATTGATTACAGCTTTTCTCCCAGGTTGCTCTCCTCATCTATTTCATACGACATTTGCAAAGCTAACATGATGTTAACTTCATCAGTTTCTAGAAGAGGAAAATGTCCAGCAACGAGAGATCAATTTGTTTCATCAAAAATAATTGCATTTCTTCGCAGGCGATCTTGGGAAATGTAATGAATACTTTAAAACACTTTTCAAAATATTTCTCAGACATATTTCCTATGTTATATCACATAACAATTACTTCATCCTGCTTAGTTATCAGCTGGTACTGTTTCTCAGCTTTTATAAGTCTGGGGTTTTCTTCCAAAACCTTCCTTTAACTGACTCCACAGACACCTCTATAGCACACACACATTCCCACTTACTGCACAAAGTCATGGAAAAGATGACCAACACAATTTGTATTTACTTGGTTTAGGTCTGTGCTGCACCCTTAACAAAAGAGTACAGTTCTGAGCTGCTCCTGAAGCACAACAGGAGGGAACTACACTTCAAGCTGGTGGTTATTTACTGTAAACGTAAGTGTAAGCTAGCAGCAAATAACTACTCTGATGCTAAAGTCCAATAAGGATCAATTGTGCTGGCTCATACGCTTTTCCGAGACAGTGCCTTGCACCCCCACAGGAAAAGAGGGAGCAAGTACACACTGGTTTTACTTCAGTGCCCTGGATAAGTGTGAAAGAAAGAATGTACCAGTAAGCCCCAGCCTTGCCAAACAGCATTCCTCCATGCCCAGCTCCTGAAGAATACTTGGGGATTCAATGAGTTAGCCACAGGCAGTGTCAGCACAGAGGCCGGGCAGACCTGCTTAAGCGCCCCATCTCCCTCCAAGTACACAATCTCAGAACCACTGCAGAGAGAGGCATGCTGGTGTTGGCAGTGAGATATCCTCTCTAGTCTTGCAGTGATCTGTAAGCCAGGCAGAGCAACAAAACACTAAGGTGAACAGCAACTGTGTGTTTGAGTGCCCTTCAATGCATAGACAGACATCAGCTTTTCATCTGTAAAATCCTACCCCAGTTGCCATAAAACCAGTCTGTACATTTTTTAAAAGGTCAACAGTTGAGCTAATCAGGGAATATAGCCTTGTGTCTCAGTGAAAGCAACGTTAAAGTACAGTGTAAGAATGGCCACTGAGCCTAGTGCAGAGCCCCTTTAACTCAACAGGAAAGGTCCTTATTAATTTCATTCTCCTTATTGCTAGCCCTAAGATTAGAAGCTGTTCATTAACACAGGAATCTGCTAATATTTAGTTCCTATTTAGCAGTTTACAGAACAGGCTCTGTCATGTTGAAGCACGCTATTTCAGCCCAGTGTATGTAAAGGAATATTCACTCTTAAGGATGAGAGTTGGCAAACACCAGTCAGGGCCATATTGGGCAGCAGGATGTACCAGTAAAAAGCAAGCTGGCTAATATCAAGGGCTTGGGAGGCAGACACATTTTACTTGCTTTCCATTGCAAAGTGCTGTCTAATTAACATTTCAGTCCACCCTGAAAGAATGAACAGAGGGCTGTACGCAGCCGCCTCATTAGCCAGAGCCTCCCATGTGGGCAGGAAAAATGTCTGCAGATTCAAGATAGATCAGTCCAGACAGGAAGGCATGTTAGCTGGCAGATCAAAAATTCCTTTCTTCAGCTAAAACCATGGAAAACTTACCGCCATAAGAGAATTCTGAAGAACAGATGAAGTCCAAAGACGAGACTTTCAAAAACGGGCGCCTACTCCCAGCCTCTATAATCTACCTTGCAAATAACTTCACCTGGTTTTCCTGCCAAACCTTATTACTTTCCCTCTTCCTGCTATAACTGTTTTTACTTGCCATTTTACCCACTTTTCTGGGATCTGCTCACTTGTGCCCTCTATTTCTGTACTGAAGACGTGGAAAGCTCTCCTAAAGTTTTCTCCTTTTCATTGGCAAGCATCTTTTCTTCCACTAGATAGCTTCCTCGTGGTTTTCCTGCAGTCAGTCACACCTGCAGCTCTGCTCAAGACCAGGAATACAGATGCAGATTTGTTACCGGTGGCTGCCAGCACCCGCTTTTGAATGAATGAAGGATACACAGGCAAGCCCCCAGTGACTGGATCTCACAGATCCAGCCACAGCTTTCCAGGATGATAACCTATCTGGCTGATAACAGAAGATACAGGAATAAACACAGCTCTGAGGAGCCTCTCACAGCAGCTTGGCTTCAATGGCCTCTTGTAGAAAGTACAGACAACAGTCATAATCAAGCAGAATACCTGTAGCCATTCTGCTGGGTATCAGAGCACCAGTATTCAAGGGACAATAAAAGCAGGACAGATAAGTATATTAAAATAAAACTTAAAAAAAAACCAACTTGCCCAACTAAAAGACAGAAAATCATGTGTGTTTGTGGGGCCAGGCAGCTCACAGAGAACACTTATCACTCACTCTGCAGTTCTAGCCCAGCATCCTAAGCTTAAAGTACCTCAGCACTAAAAACCATGGAGCTGGCAGGTACTTGCCATCCACAAAGACAGGGCAGTCAACCATCACTGATGCTGAGCATCTGAACAGCCACAATTACCCATGCTGCAGCTGCTGCTGGACAAGCATGGGCCAGCCCAAAATAGAGTGAACACTGTAAAACATACTCAGTATAGTCTTTAGCCACGTTAATGCAGTAGCTCACGCACATGCAGCAGCAGCCTAACCTCAACAAGTCTTTAAGTGCAGTTACCAGATGTTACCCAAGATGATCAGTGATGCTAAAACACAGGACCTTGTACTGATGTCCTCCTTCAGGATGCCATTCTGTCCAAGATTTTAGGAACTGGACACAAAACTCTCTCACACTCTCAGTCTGTCACACCACCATGCAGAATCAGCTCCAGGCTGAACATCCCCCATATACCTTTGTGGCTCACTCACTTCTAATAGAAAGTGGTTAAAAGGAACATGCTGCTATTTCATTTCCAGTAGGTACAAGCTCAGTATTTGTTTTTCTTTACACAAGGAAAAAAAAATAAAAAATGAACATACCCTTTACTCTGTTCTTTTCCTGGATCTATGCCCAGAAATCAGAAATGGAAATACACACCAGTTCCAATGATTTACAGGAAAAATATAAACCCACATTTTCCCTCTGCACAGCTTCCTGTGTCTCCACCACATTCAGCTATCAAAACTTTCAGCTGCAGGCTGTGGTAAATTGGTTCTCCAGGACTGCTTCCCTATGTTAACAGAAAGCAGAGTATGGCACAGCAAGGAGCACACTCCTGGACTAACTCCAAAGCTGGAGACGTCAAGGGAAAGATTCTCCCTGACTTCAGAGAGATTAGGAAAGGCTCTAGAAGATGTATATAGAAATCAATGTCAATAGAAAATAAATAAATCTAGTCTCAGTAATACTGAAAGAAAACAAAGCCTCACAAAAGCACTATGCAGGCCACTGAATACTGTTAGTTTAATTGGGAGTGGAGAGGAAGGTGCAGGGCAACCCCCAGGTCACAATATACTCAATACAGAGTGAAAGTCACGAAACACACCAGCCAAATCCACATAAGTTGCTTTTTCAGTAGTTGCGTTACATGTCAACCTGAACATCTGTGAGAAGCACATGCAAAACACTGGAAAACTAACTGTTAACCATTGGTATCCATACTGTGCTGGGATGAAAGGCCAGCAAAGGGATTGGGCAATACAGAACCTGGTAATTTTCTGCACTTCGTACAGTGGCTACCAGAGCTGCTGCAGCTCTTTGGTCTGGGGGCCAGGCTATGATCCTGCTCAAAGGTGAGGCCCCGGTCTGCTCCATCACAGAAGAGTGGCTGTACTTGATCATACTAGGCCATGACCTGCATTCAGCAGGTGCTATAATTGGAGAAGGTCAAGTAGCATATAAGCAGAGCATCCTTAATGCTGTCCCAGCCTCCAGTTGTTTTAGCTCAGGGATGTGACTGCTGTGGCTTCTGTACAGTTAGGAACCCTCAACTTTCTCCTCAAACTAATATAAACGTCTTCATAACTCAATTTAACAAAAATTTCCAAGTGTCCACTACCCTTTGCATAAGGAATCAATTTTTTTTTGTCTTTAAGGTTTCCTTCTACTAGTTTCCATTGAATGCCAACCAGTTACTGAATTGGAACACACAGTGAATATTCAACAAAGTGAACATTCAACCCTCTACATGTTACTTCTGACAGACTTACATCACAGTCTCCTCAGCTGTCTCTTTGCAAACTGGAGTCCCAGCTGACTTTGTCATAGCTTCCTACAGAAGATTTTCATCCTTTTGATCATCCTTGCTGTCCTCCAAACCTTTCTAGCTCTACTACCTCATTTTTTAAATACAGAGATCAGACCTTCACACATTATTCAAGATGCAGACAACATATCTATACGTAATGTCATGTTTTGTTCTGTATTCCTCTCCTTATAAGCCGCAACATTTGATTTGCCTTTTTGACCACTAGTGAGTAAACTGACCTTTTCACAGAATTATCTACTAATAATAGATAATTCTCACTCCACTTCCTGGTATGAGTTCAAATCACTACTCATCTTTTATGAGAACAGGATTGTTTATTCCCCACATGGATCACTTTATCACTATCTACACTGAGTTTCATCTGACATTTTATTAACCAGTCACTCAGTCTTATGAGGTCCTTCTGCAGTTCTACAGCCAGCCTTCACCCTTGCCACTCCTACTGTGATAGCTTAGTATCATCAGCAGCTTCTCTCCAATCCATGAAACTGTAAGAACTGAACATTGACCTTTTTATACAACTTTTAGCCAAATTATCTATCCATACCAGAACTGTCCTAGCGTCATAGCTGCTTAGCTTCCCTAAAATCCTCTAATGAGGAAGCTACCTTTTACAAAGGCTTCTGACAAAGTAGACTACACCACACTAATCATCTTTATCTACAAGCTTGAGTCCTACAGAGAACAGTAATACACCTGCAAGGCAGATGTGCATTCTAACTTATCCCAAGTAAATGATACTTACCCAGACATCCTCTAATTCTACTTTTTGTTACCATTTCTGCACTGTACCAAGTACTTTTACCAGACTTACAGGCCTAGGATTTCCTAAACCACGTTGGATACCTCTTGAAGTTGGTCATCACATTTATCACTTCCCACTTTTAAAGTACAAAGGCAGCTCTATGCCAGAGGTCACGCAGCACTGTGTTCCAGCCTGGGTTCCTCTGGAGCTTTTGAATGAGCACAGTCTAATCTTGGTGATTTGTTGCTGTTCATTTTGACATCTTTTTATATAACAATCTACAATCACTTCAGTTTCAGAAAGACTTTCTCAAGAGTACTCCACAGGAAAGATTATGGCATGGGAAGTCTCCCCAGGTTATCCCACAGAGGACAACAATGCAAAGAACGAATGATTATTTCATTGGCCTTAACAAGTTTCAGTACTCCTATCTCCATCATCTATTACTCCTACACATATTCTGGCAGGCTTCATGCTCCTGATACATTTGGAGAAACACGTGTTCATTATTATAAAAGTTGTTTTTCTTCTCTCTCACAGGCTTTCTGTTTTTCCAAATGCACTGTGCTGGCTGCCATATCCTCCACTAGAGTTTACACCCCACATGAAATTCCTCTTCCTTGGAGGCATTGGCAGCCACAGTACATTTCTCCTAAGAAGCTGACTAGCGCCCCAGAGCATTTATTGTGTTACTAATGCATGTCATGGTCAACAATGTAATGATGGACATCTATTCCACACTGTAAACAGAAACAAAGGTAATGGGACTTTATGGTAACAGTGGAGAGGCTGTTAACTAAAATGAAGGTTTTCGAGTAGAAGACATAACTATAATACCAGGCAAAGTAGATAAAATGAGTAAAGAGGGTAGGGGAAAAGAGTAAAACTGGGTGAAACTAATCCAGGACTATCTTTGTCCTATTACTCTAGTGCTTCATATGAGCTCAGTGTGCTCACTGTTCCAGTCAATGGAAAGACAATAATAACATTAGGCAGAAAAATCCAGGAATTCACATGAATAGTTCCCAATGAAGGTCAGAGAAAAACCATTCCCTACAGTCTGTTTTGTTGTACAGAACAACACCAAAAAAAACACAAATGCTTGTTGATAGGAAAAAGCCCACAACCACACACACGAAGATCTGATGCCACGGGACACCAGCAAGCTTGAGTTATAGCTCAGCAGGGTTGCTCCCCTTCTCTGTTAAGACGTTCTCAGGGCTTTTTTGCTGGACCAGGGCTTTAGTGTGGACTCTGTTAGGACTATTATCATTTCATGAAAAATACGCTTGTCAGGGATATGTAAAGAAGATACTGCAAGGCTGCTCCATGCACTGTATAATCTGCATCTCATGTCTTTGTGCGGTACCATGCTGTTTGAATCTGCTGCCTGTTTTGCCATGACAGTGGTAGTGCAGCTTCACCATTCAACTGGAACAAAATCCAGCTTCAAGTCAGCCGGAGTAGGATTACCTCTCAGATTTGTACTTTTAGCAACACCACTAAAAAGTATCAAGTTATTATATTGAATTATACAATGAAACAAGCTTTCTTTTGCCTGGTGCACTGAGAGGTGCTGCATAACAGTACTTCCCTTTGTACTTTGAAAGCAAGGGTTACCTTCAAGCAGGCGATCTGCATTTAGGAATGAACATACCAGAGAAACCGCTAGTTCAACCATGCTGTAACCCATCAGCACCAAATTCTGCAGGGTAATTGTCGAATTGTTGAAAAGCTGTAGAAGCCTCGCAGCAGGCAAGTATGTGATAATAAACACCTCATACTTCTGATGTCTTAAAAGTAAATTATGTCAACCTGTTCTTTATGATGTGCTTCAAAATTCTGTTCAATTACAGAGGTACACTTTTCATCAACAGAAACCAATTCAGTAAGGTTGTAACATGCATTCAGTAAGGTGTACATGCATTCCCTTACTCCATAAAGATTTAAAAAAAAAAGATCTTTTCAAACTATTTCTTAGTGTGTCACTCACTGAACAACAGTTTCTCAGTAGTCTCTTGCACAAGAACTGCAGAAAAAAAGAATTTACTTTTATGTAAGTTCCCAGTGATGACAAGTTTGGGGGTATTTGCTTTGGTTTACTGCTTTTTGAGCCCTGCTGAACAATTCACTCTCCATGTATCCAATAAAGTATAACATCCCTAACAGCCATGCTACATTAACTTCAGATTGCCTTATGCTGAGGGAAAAACTGAAGGAAGGAAAACTATCTCAGCAGGTAATCATTAAATAATATTATTTGGATGCCCCACAATTTTGATAATGTAAAACTTCCTCTGGAAGAGGAGCGAACTTGTAGACAAAAAATACCTGACTGCCAAATGACCAAGACTAAGACATGCTGAATTTCCCTATGATCTTCACCAGAATCCATGGTGGTTTTTCCAGCTCAGCCTGAAGCAACCTTCATTTTATTACATCAACATCCTTACTAGAATGGCCATGAATAAAAGGCTGTGATATTACCACATAAAATGTCTGTCCCCAGGTCATAGCACATGCACTCTTTCAGAATATGTTTCTTTTATTACCTGAAAGAATAGGTAGTACCCAACAGGTCTTGAGTTATGCCAGCTTGGCTGACAGGGCTTAAGTCACTTTACTGCAGAAGATGCAGTATAAACAAAAACATGCCCTCCAACAACTACAATGCCAAATTCAAGGCCATTTTACAACATTTTCATTTATCTCTTTCAGACTGTGCTCTCCAACTTTGCTTCCAAATAAAATTAGATGGGACTTAAGACATCAAAGAGGACCTTGTTGCTGGACAGATGCAAGCTAATCGTCAATGCCTTGACCTCCACAGGCATCTGCAGTCAGTGTGATACCTAAAGAGCTATTACAGTTAATGGGCTAGTTCTAATTGCTCCTTCTTTCCCCAAACCCCACACTAAAAAAATGCCCTGTGAAGACATAATGTGCTGGTTGGTCATTCACAGAAGAATCAGGAACTCAGGGAAAATTACAGAGTGCTTACAGTAGGAACTAAAGCACAAAACTGTAACACGATCTGTTACAACTAAAAGATAGCAAATACAGTGAAGGAAGCATGTTACAAACAAGCTGACTTAGCTTCTTTCTCTAAACTTTTGCCTTCACAGGTTTTTGGATGGAATCTACCTCCAAACAGATGATCAATTTCCTATCATTTCTTTGCTCCTGTGGAATACTAATTTCCAGAAACACTGCATCAAGAAAGTAAGCTATTCATAAGAATATCTGAAATGTTAATATGCCTACTTACAGGTCTTTCTATTGAAGTCAATCACAAACCAGAGTATGAATTAATCCATAATCACGCAGCAAGTGAAAAACACCGTCCTTCCCACAACACTAGTTGTCACTCTAAGTTGCTTGAATCTTTCCCTGGATCATAAGGTACCAATCAGTGTCAGAAAGAGGATTTCACAGGATGAATCACTAGGTTCATCTTGAGAAGGACTCCTTTACTCCACCAGGAGTAAAGGAGATGCAGATAGATGAAGGATTACAACAGTAGAACCATGACCGCAGATGTATCTCTAATGTAATAGGGCCACATCTCATACAATTTGCAGCCTGATTAGAGTGCCAACCTCTCTGCAGGCTGCAAAGCAAACTTATTTCTGTTGTGACTTTTTTCTTATGTAACTTTGTTTTAAAAGAACAGGAACATAAACCACATTTCTAACAGCTGTATCAGTCCCACAATAACTTCCAGAAACCGGAGAGCAGAATGATGTCTAACACTAGGTATTCATTAACTTGGAAGTAGGAACAAGATTTAGCCTTCAAAATGAAAATTTTCAGGTTATTGGTGATACACTAAAGCACTTTGAACAGATTTTGGGTGCTGTAGGTATTTCTTATGGCAACAAAGCAAGATAAGCAGTTAGTGATCCAGGAACTATCAAAAAAGAAAATATCTAGAAACAAAGAATTTTCCTTCCACCAAGTATACCTTTTCACCTTTAGAGGATGCATACAAGCTAGTCAAATCAGTTAGGAGGGCTGAGAGGAAGGTTATGAGATTAAAATTGACTAGCTTCCTCAGTTTGACCAAAAAATACTCAGGGCGGGGTAGCAAGATTTGGAGCTTGCCTCTAATCTTTTGCTGAAGCTAAAATACCACAGAACACAACTTTCCCTGAAATTATTTTAGCATTCAGACTGTGCTATAAGTCGTGATGTTTCAATACACAGTAACTGGATCTTTCTGCAGACTTGCTTAGGCAAAGAGCCGAGCACATCTATCTCAAACACCTCCTTATATATTTCTTTTCAGCAGGAAAAAAGCCATATTTCCCTACAACCATAATTTTGCACTTTAAGCTAAAACCTGTTGTAAACAGCTCAAACCCAGAGGCAGGAACTATTACCAAATTAGGAATCTGGTAGCTAAGCTCTTGCCAGAAGCCCATCAATCGTCCACAATAAAGAGACACTACCTACCAATTTCTCAGTGGGTGGCTGTGAGACAGTATAGAATAGTGCCAAAAAATGCTACTCTTTTTCCTCAGGCTTATTTCTGCCATGGTTTCAAAGGCAGAAAGAAATCATTCTGTAGCACTCTTCATTAGAAGAAAGCTGACATCTATGTCACATTAAAAATGCTACAGGGCTTTCCCCTCTGTCTACAACAAAAATAAGAAGAATTCCATGAAATTCTGTAAAACTAACATAGAACTTTTTTCTCCCCGTGGCAATTTCAAGTCAATAAACTTCCTTTAATGAAAATAACAGGTGAGCTATGGACATATTCCTTTGAAATTTAACCATAAAAGGCTCCCTGTACTGAATGGGAAGTCCAGGTTCAAAACTCAGGGCTAAAGATCTTACTAAGTGTCTGAGCACCTAAAAGTGACAAAGAGCCATTCAGGGAAGTCCCTGTGAGTTTCAGCACTGTTTGCTCCATGAGAAACATCAATTCCTACAGTGATATTGCACCAGGGAAATAGAGGACTCTGACAAAACCCTGTTACTACCCTAAAATGACAAAGCCCATGGTCCTCTGCCAGCAACTCCAAGGGAGCAGGAACTAATTCCAAAACCAAGCACCACACTTGGACATAGTACAGGCAAATGTTTCATCACTACCAGTCAGGTTCAGCTTGGAGGGAGAGGTCCTAAAGAGACAATCTTCCCCAGCAACGCCATAAGACATGCCTTAGCTGACATTCAAAATACACAAGTTCAACCCCTATCTAAACCAGACCCTATCCCAGCAGGGTCTGGACTTTGCTTGCAGCCTTCCCACAGCTCTGTGCCCCCCTTTCTCCCACCACAGCACCAGGCTTGTGCTGCTCTAGATACCCACCCAGCTTTCACATCTGTGATACTCCCTGCACAGACACGGAAAGTCAGATTACTCCATTCAACAGCTTTATGATGAGCCTAAGAGCCTTACAAGGCCAAACTATTTTACACAGTATCTTTAGAAACCAAAATAACCTCTTGTACTTGTTAACTTTGCAGGATTTGCTGATTCTAGGATTAGGCTCAGCATTTAAAGAACTTTAAGTTTAAAAAATTAGCAGTCCTCTGTCACTTTATAACTCCAGAGCCAGCTTAACAGATGAGAATAATTTTATATTAAAAAAAGATCATGCATGTACCCTGAAAACCTGGATATTAAGTTTCATTGTGGCACAATTTCAAATGACTGAACGTAAATCTCCCAAATCAGGCAATGTAGAAGCTGATGGGCGCCATCATCGCCAAGCATTTAACAGCTCCAATTCCTTGCTGAAATATCAGAAGGACATTGAAAGATGGCATGGTTATTGAACAGTGCACTTTCTTGCTCAGCATGCATGGTTAACTCTTAACAGGTAAAAAAATAAGCAGAATGAAAATCAGCACAGCATCTTGCCTTTTAAATATAGAAATGTATAGTAGCACTGGAAGACCAGAGTGTGGCAAATCCTCATACAAAGTCTTTAATTGAACTTCAGTACTAGGCAGCCACCTTGCCTAATTGTCTGCTTAATACAAACTACAGTTTTTGTCAAGAATGTTCTATTTTGTTTATTTGTTTAAATCATAAATCAGACAAAGAGTGACTGAGGTGATGGTAGATCTGCAGAAAATATTTTAGCCTCTTACTTCAGCTTTTTTCCCATCTCCTACCTTAGAATAAAAAAAGATCACAAGAGTAACTAGTGTTTTAGTTAAATATCAACTACTATTAGTTAAGATGATGTTCTGGGAGCTTGACACAATACAACTGGAAAAGCCGCTTCTTTTTTCTTTATTTCTTGCTTGTAGTTCCTGGATGAGAGCCATGCATATCAAACAGATGGGCTCCTGGATGGATTTTACCAACATGAAATATCCAGGGTTTTAAATTATCTCCCAGTCCAAAAACTTCCTTACAGCTGAGATGGTGTAAACACAGTTAATGAGTAGGTATCTCTTATTTAGAAAAGACTGCATGCAAACAGAACATACTCAGATATGCAGAGACACATAAGATCATCCTATATCTTTAGAAACAAATTCCTAGCATAGTTTAGCCATTTCAAGGCTAAATTTGTCCTAGACTTTCCACATCCACTTCCACTAGTAGTTCCTTCAAACCTTCCAAGGCTTTATTTGACTGCTGGCATTCAGCATTTTAAATCAGTCCAGAATAAATCTTGTGCGTGGGGAGAAGTGATCAATACAAGCAAAACACTGATCTTGTCTTCAGAGCTACCTGAAGAAGGAATGGGTTATTGCTGGCCATGCAGGTGTTTCACTGAGCAGGAGAAATCCTCTGTGAGCCTCTGACTTAACAACCTTTCTCACCTTGCAGTTTCAAAGGAACTAGTTTGGCACACCATAAAATGTTAATTTTCCAGGTGTTTCCTTGGAGGGAAGACATGACTCTTCTCTTAATTAAAAAAAAAATAATAAAATCTCAGACTCCAAATCTTAATCTCTCTTTTTCATTTTTAAAGCAGGCCAGAGGGAAGGAGGGTGTTACTTACAATTAGGCAGCAAAGCCAAAGTCACAGACAGGTGACCTCCACTGTACTAAAACCCTAATATTCACATCAAGTAATAAATGATATGCGCCTTATGAACTCAGGACACAGCAATGAAACTGAAGCACAACACTGTTTTCCTCATAGCCTCAAGGGTTACAGTGGATTCCTTGCGAATCTGGTATTACAGACTCCTTGTTCTCCCACAATGGCATGACAGGCTCAAGAAGGGCACGATGCACAGTAAGCCTCCACTCTGTACAATCCTGCTCAGAAGCAAAGACCAATGTATGCCCCTGCTTCCTCCTGAGCAGGAAAAACTGCAGGCTAGCAGGGGTGAGCTGGCTGTAGGACAGCCTGAGCTTCAGCCTCCATCCCATCTCCCTGCCCAGCTTGAAAAAAGCACACACTTCAGAAGGTCCTTCAAAATAAATACAGGCTTCAAACAAACCTCTCCCAAGTGTACTTTAGTTGCCACAATCTCCCATCCCACTAACATGCTTCATGTCAAAATCCTCCCAAGGGAGAAATGTCTGCAGAAGTAGCCTGGGTACACTTTAAAGCTGGAGATGGGAATTCAGCAGTACGTCCTTGGCGCATGTAAGTCAGTATTGCTCCTTTGGGTCTGTGACCTCCCCTCAAAAGGCTGGTCTTTAGATTTGAAGACTGACGTGCAGAAGGAAGCACACATAAAATTGAAATTGGAAAGACAGAAAAATATGCAAGAGGGAAGGAAAGATAAGTGAAAGAGCACAAAAATTGGCTACTTGGTTATGCTTCTGGAGAAGCTGCCCTAGTAAGCACAACTCAATGCTACCTATTTGTAGCTTATCACATCCATGTCAGCATTGCCTAATTTATTATATACTTGAATAGTCATATTTGTGTTAGTCTCTGCTACACATTATCAACATTGTTTGCAAAACACAGGATACAGCATTTCTCCCGTACATCAGCACCACCAATAGCCAGAAAAAAAGAAACAAATTCTGGTTCCGGAGCATATGGGAGGGCTAGAAATTTGTATACAGCAGAACAAAGGAAGCTAGAGTTCATTTCTATTACCTTTCAAGACAAAATTTCAGACCTGGATCTGTTATTCGTCTGCACAAGGTGGCAGGGATGTCACTAAGGAAACATGCTGAGAAGACTAAGAGATGCTGTTTTATCCCATTGAGTTTTTCCGAGAGGAAACTAAATTAATGGTACTTGCAAAGAGCACAATCACTTCAATTTGTGCAAAAAGCTTCATAGCCAGGGGACCCAGTCCCATGGCTTCTGTGCAGCATGGCCAACAGGCACAACAGACACCACAGCAAAGCAGAATCAGGCCTTGAAAGAAATACCAGCACTGCTGAAAGTGAGAGACCAGTGAAGAGGGAGGAAAGAAGGAAGTTAAACTTGTTGCCACAACAGGCTTCTTGGTATTAAAGAATGGCCCAAATACTATGCTTAACATCACTGCTCGGCTGGTTGCACCCATAGAGGAGGCTGGGGGTAATCTAGCCCTCACAAGTTGACAGTCCCCCATCAGAAATTGACACCAACAAGTAAGACCACAGTGAAGTCTTTTATTTGTACTTAAAAGAGCTGGAGTAGTCTTCAAGTCATTCCTTCTCTGTTCTGCTTAATTACTAGACAGGGATCCTTGAATCACTAACACAACATTTAATCTCAATTTTAAATGCTTCACTTACGGATGTGAGCCATTCCCTTACACAGAAACAGCCTCTGGTTTTATACAGCACTGCTAGAATGAGGATACAAGAGGCACTTAAATACTAACACTGGTGGTCTGTGGCAGGAAAGGTTGCAAGTGGTCCAGGTTTGGAGACCTGTTCCAGCAGGGCAAGAATTTCAGACAGAAGTAGATTTTTTAAGTGACCAAGGCTAAGCTAAGAAGAAACAGGAATGTAAAATCCTTCCTCTACATTTAATAGAAATGCACAGTAGACTGGTCTCTTACTCAAAGAAATCCCAGGCCAGCCATTAATGTACTGTAAAATCTTGATCCAATAATCAGTCATCTTGCTTCCTCTCAAGGCTTTACAGAAGTGCCTGTGCTCTCTCTACCTCCTGGGCTCCCAAACACTCTTCACTTCTAGATGTGCAAAGGGGGAGAGCCTTCAAACCCAGTCCTGCATTTCTTATACACTCAAAAGTCTCCATAAACCTGAGGCACCAGTTCCACAACTCCTACCTGTCCTGAAGAGCATTAAAGGGATTTTTTTTTTTTTCCCTACTGAGCTTAAGAAACTGTTTCGTATAATCCCTCTCCAGAGGCTCACTTCCTGGTGGTCATTATCAGCTTTTGACACTGAGCTTCATGATGTCCCCAGGCAACTGCAGTCACATTACCTTAATTTTCTAGATGAAGAGCAGAGGCAAAGATGCTTACCTCAACACGAGCAGGGAGTCTGGCTAAAACAGCCGAAACACAACAGAGATATCTTGACATCCAACAATATGCTGCTCCTTCCCCATGACCACAGCTTATACCCTTTTTATTACAGAGCCACAGAGAAAACAAAATGCCACAACACATTTAAGCCTCTATAGAGGTAAAGGAAAAAGACCCCTATGGCTTACTTTGCAACAGTAATCAGTACTACTTTCCATGGTCCACTAGCAAAAAAAAAAAAACACTTCAGCAGCTTATTTAATGCCTCAAATTTGCCTTTGCATTTAATCAATCACAGAAACCCAGTTCATGCTGGGACAATCAGATGATATCAATTTCACTGCTAATGAACACTGAGGAACAGAACAGTGTTTTCAGTAAGTACAAATGAAAGTGTTAAGCACTTAACAGTTGTCCTGAGTTCAGCAGTAGCAGGCATTTTTCTTCTTCTTAGTAGTTAGTGCAGTGCTGTGGTTTTGACTTTCAGCCTGGGACAGTGCTGATAACACCGATGTTTTTAGTTGCTGCTCAGTAATGTTTACTCTGACCAAGGACTTTCTGAGTCTCATGCTCTGACAGAGAGGAGGGGAATACGGGAGGAAGCAGAGACAGGACGCCTGATCTGAACTAACCAAAGGAGTATTCCATACCACAGCACGTCATGCCCACTATATAAACTAGGGGCAGTTACCAAGGGGGGTTAGATCACTGCTCAGTCAGGCTGGGTATCAGTCGACGGGTGGTGAGCGGTTGTATTCTCTTCCCTTGTTATTTCCCTTATTGTTATTGGTGGCAGCAGCAATGGTTTAGGTTATACCTTAGTTATAGGATTGTTCTTATCTCAACCCATGGGAGTTACATTCTTTCAATTCTTCTCCCCATCCTTCCGGGAGCAGGAGGGAGGAAGGGGGGAGGGGGAGAAGTGAGCGAGTAGTTACACAGAATCATAGAATAGTTAGGGTTGGAAAAGACCTTAAGATCATCTAGTTCCAACACCCCTGCCATGGGCAGGGACACCTCACACTAAACCATGCCATCCAAGGTTATGTCCAACCCAGCCTTGAACACTGCCAGCAATGGAGCATTCATAACTTCCCTGGGCAACCCATTCCAGTGCCTCACCACCCTTACAATAAAGGATTTCTTCCTCATATCCAGTCTAAACTTCCCCTGTTTAAGTCTGAACCCGTTACCCCTTGTCCTATCACTACAGTCCCTCATGAAGAGTCCCTCCCCAGGATCCCTATAGGCCCCCTTCAGATACTGGAAGGCTGCTATGAGGTCTCCAGGCAGCCTTCTCCTCTCCAGGCTGAACAGACCCAACTTTCTCATCCTATCTTATATGGGAGGTGCTCCAGTCCCCTGATCATCCTTGTGGCCCTCCTTTGGACTTCTGCCAACAGTTCCATGTCCTTTTGATGTTGAGGACATCAGAACTGCAAACAATACTCCAAGTGAGGTCTCACGAGAGCAGAATAGAGGGGCAGGATCACCTCCTTCAATGCGCTGGTCACACTCCTTTTGATGCAGCCCAGGATACCGTTGGCTTTCTGGGCTGTGAGCATACGCTGCCAGCTCAAGTTCATTTTTTCATCGACCAACACCCCCAAGTCCTTCTGCACAGGGCTGCTCTGAATCTCTTCTCTGCCCAATCTGGAGCTGTGCCTGGGATTGCTCCCACACAGCTGTAGGACCTTGCACTTGTCATGGTTAAACTTCATCAGGTTGGCATCAACCCACCTCACAAGCGTGTCAGGGTCCCTCTGGATGGCATTCCTTCCCTCCAACGTATCAACCGAACCACACACCTTGGTGTCATCACCAAACTTGCTGAGGGCGCACTCAATCCCACTGTCCATGTCACCCATAAAAATGTTGAACAAGAGCGGTCCCAACATCCACCCCTGAGGGACACCACTCGTTACTGGTCTCCAGCTGGACATTGAGCACAACTGTTTGCATGTGGCCATCCAGTCAGTTCTTTATCCACTGAGTGGTCCACCTATCTAATTGATGTCTCTCCAACTTAGAGACAAGGATGTCAAATGAGACAGTGTTGAACGCTTTGCACAAGTCCAGGTAGATGACATCAACTGCTCTACCCCTGTCCATCAGTTCCACAGCCCCATCATAGAAGGCCACCAGACTGGTTCTTAGTTATTGGCTGGGCTTAAACCACAACAGAGTGAAGAACAATTATGTATCCTACCCTCAGATGCAGACATCTGCGTCCAGGAATGACAACACAGGTATCAGTAGGTCCTCTGAACATCATGATTTCCTGGAGCCAGTTCAGCCATCCCTCCAAATCAGGAGAATCACCACTGTTGCCAGGACAGGTTCACTGTTGTACAAACTACACAGCAAGATCCAAATGTGAATACTAGGTCTGCCCTAGAATAAAAGTTATGTGAGGTGTGAAGTCAGCTACCTTGGGGTGTTTGACTGAGCAATGTGCAAAAGCAAGATAAAAGTAAGACTTTAAGAACATGTTGGTTTCCTGCTTTTGAAGTCTATTTGTGCATTCAGCTGGCACAGGCAATCGTAGGTGATTTTAGAAGGTTGCAATTTAATTCCTACTCATGTTTCAAATGCAATTTATCTTAAAAAAAAATAAAGAAATAAAAAAAATTAACAGGCTTAAAATACTGGATTCTAGTCCCAGTGATGTCTGGGCAAATTTTGCCAATCATGTCACAGGAACAGATTAACAGGAGAGGGGAAGACAGAAGTCAGATCTGTAATCCTGCCACCTTCAAATTCAACACTGCCAAAAGAGCACATACTCTGCAACACAAAATAGGCCAGCATGGTACAGAATCCCCTTCACTAGGAACACACCTGCAACTATTGGAGTAGCCCAAAAGCCATCACTGATCTGCCTTCACTAGTAGGTTCGTAGATATAATTTAAATGGAGTCAGTCCTCAACTAGAAAATCCGAAAAAGGTGAATGCGTCCTGGGATAACCATGTCCCCTCATGTGAGCCAGTCTGTAAGAGACCTTCACACAGAAAGTGGTCATCTTCACAACAGAAAGCAGGAGCTGTGGTCCTTCATCTACCAAAAGGAAACCAAGATAATGCAATCCATCCCATCACACACCAAGTCTATGGAAGATCACAACCTGAAAAGATGTTTCTTCTGTCCCTCCTAATACCTTAACTTAAAAGCAGCTGAGTGGCAGTCTTTTGGGGAGGGTAAAAGAAAAACACCCCAAAAGCAAACAGACCTAATGTCTGTGTCAATTCATGTCCATTAGTTTTCTTTCTGAAGGAAAAATGTGCTTATAAGAATCTTCACTGTCTACATCCCTCCCAGTGTAAAAGGCTGTGCACTTTCTTACTCAAAATAGGAACATGTTCTCTATCCTCATATGAAGATATGCTCAGACTGAGAGGAAATACACCATTTGATGTAAATCTTCAGAAGGAAAAGCAAACGGTCCCTGTGGAGAGATAACCCCTTCTTCTATCTGCATCTGTCAAGTTTGACTCATGACAGAATTATGACCCCAAAATAACATTTTAATAAGTGTTTACATGCTACCACTCCCCGAAGACTAGGCTGATAAAATTCTCCCTCAGAACTAATTATGCTTCAAGACAAGGCTACCCTAGGCGGATGCAGCAGCGATAAACAAGACCGCGCTAGACCCTTCTCTGGCAGGCGCGGGGCTCCTCCTTGTGGATGTCGCTGCAAAATTGCGTTCTTTGCACGTATTCCCATGAAAAGACAAAAGAAACTGAAGTCATGTGTCAACATGCCCGGAGTTTTTACTACCTACATTAGTTACATTAAAAATATGTGGGCATATCAGCATGTCTCCCTTTCTTCTTCCACTCTTCTCCCTAATGAGACAAGGAAGGACAGATCAGCTAGATGATCTCCGTGGAATGTTTCCTTACTGTGGGTTCAGGATCAGAGCATTGCAAAGGTAATGCTGCTTGGTATTATCATCTTGCGTTACACAGCCTGTGAAGTGGACAAGACCAGACATTACCTTTTCAGGTGTACAGATGGGAAGAGAAAACACGTGGAGACACATACCTGAAGATCTGAGGAAGATAAAATATCTTGGCGTTCTACATTCCAATCTACGCATTTCAGACCAATTTCTATCAGCCCCAGACCATGTGAACAGGAATGAAGTAGCATGAAAGTGAATGGAGATTTCAAATATTGCCCTTTTCATCTTAGTGTCCAAAAAAAGAAGGTTTCTACTGCTGGCAGAAGCTCTTCAACTTGGCAGAGACAATGCCAGTACCAGTAGAGGTGCAGTTCAGATTTTGAAATCCCCATATCAAGACTCAGACTACTGCTACTAGTAAATATTCCCACAGTAATCCTGAAAACAGTGGGCATCTCAAGCACATCTCTCTGAGCTACCTAGCGCACAACCCTTCCCAAAGCAGTGGTTTAGAGCCACAGAATAGGCTATTGTTGCATGATTATTCACTGGAGCATCAAACACTTCAGGGGTGGGTGGGTGTGTATGTGTGTCTGTGTATGCGTGTGTGTGTGTTTTCAAGGAATGAAAATTGCTGAAGAGATCAGTCCTCCCACAGTCAAACCATATAATACATTCAAGAAAAGCACCAGTTAGGTTTCTCTTGCCTGCACTGTGCCTGTCAAAAGTTCTTGTAGACCTTCCTGTTCTGACGGCAAGACATACTTTCCAGCTAGAATGTAGGCCTAATGTACTTGCTCTTTCACTACCATGGTTCTTCAGCTTCTCCCTCGTCTTCTCCCCTTGTCATTGTTACCCCTAAGCACTCAGTCTCCCAGCCTTCATTCTGCTGGTTAAACAAGAATAGTTGCTGTAGTCTTTTCTTGTACCTTACATCTCCAGAGACCTGCGGCTGTGCTTACACCTGTCCTGGTCTGAGGTTATCTTCCTTGAACATGGAGTGATCAGAACTATCAGACAAATATATATCAGGACAGGAAATTAATTTCAAGAGGGTTAATTCCTCACTGTCTTCAGTGAGAATACCTTATCAGAAACTTCCTACACTGGCTTTTGATACCAGGATATAATGACTACATATAAACTGATAAGCCTGCAATTTCCAATTTGCAAGAGAAATTCTTGTGCAATATGGTGAATCTGAACAAACAGCTTCATGTCTCTGGAGCCTCTGTCCTCATGAAAGTTCCTGAATCACTATTTTACAATGTTCATCTGCTACTGCATCATCAGAAAATTGTTTTTCTTCTGCCATAGGTGAGTTTGTCTATTCTGGTTAGCTTTCAACATTCATGCTGTATTTAAAGGAATATATTTCTTTAACCCACAAATGATCAATCTCATTTTGATCTGTTATAATTAAAAAATAATGTTCCCTGATTTCAGTAGCAGTTTCTGAAATTGACACCTCTAAGAGTATATTTACGCACTCCAAAGAGATTCTAAGTTCTCATTTCTAGATTAACTGCCTTAGCAAGAGCTGAATAAATCCCAGAGACAGACTTTTGGCCTCAGCAAGTTCCCTTTTGGTATAACCTGTGATGTCCACCAGAACCTCTGATCTCAGTGCACACCTGGCCTCTCAACCCTCCAGCTCACACCTTTCAAGGAATCCATATTGCCTGCTTTCAGCAGAAGGCCTGTGCTATAAGGTAACATTTACTCTTCCTGGCACATATGATATTATATCGCATTATCAGAGTTTGAGTATCAGTCAGAAATGCAGGCTGTTCATGTTTGTTTCCTTGTACAGAACCTAGACAGCACTTCTCTCTAAAGAAAAAAAAAAGTCATGAAAAGTCATACATCAACCACAGAGTGGGCAAAACTGCATTTTTGCACAAGATCACTATCTCAAACTAAGCTTAGGGCTGTCAGAGATCATTACAACTTCAAACACATATCTTCACCAATTAAAAAAAAAAAGCAGTAATGGTCCTTCTTTCTTTTTCTTTTTGGTAAGGGAACTTTATCCAAAATTTGAGCCATTACTCTAAGAAACATTAAGTATAGCAGTTCTTCACTGGGGCAGAATGGCCTATCTTTAGACTACCTGAAAATGAATAACAAGAGCTCTCTAGATAGTTATTTAATTTCTCAGGTGGCTGTGTAATATACAGTGTTATCTTCTTTATCCTGCAGGCTCATGGAAATCTTCCACCCTGGCTAAATAACCTGAGTGAAAAAGACCATTTCACCTGCTGATAATAACAAATAAGTACACGGCTTGCAATAGGAAGACGAGATCCGCCTTTCAGCTATGTAACGTTGCCATCTAGTGATCGTCTCTCAATGTTACGCACGAGAGGACCCACCTGGCTGTATTTACATCTCCTGCCCTTACCCTGAATCACCTGGAACCTCACATCTGCAGCTCATCCTGGCTAACAGAAGTCGGTCAAACCAACTTGTAAGTGTTGGAGAGGCATCTTTTCAGTATATGCAGTGTATATATATCTTCAGGGCAAACTGATATAGAACAAAATAGAACAAATGTTGGCTCCTACTCCATTGACCAAACCAGATTTTGTTCAGGCTGCAAGCTGATGCTGATGTATAAAGTGAGAGATAATAGAAGAAATTGCCTGGAAGTCAACAGGGAGGGTAACTACTAGAAAAAAGTTCAAACACTTATTTCATACACAAATTTTAAAACTCAGCAGATAATCATTCACTATGATTAACCTTGACTGAAGGGCAATTTTCTGCAACACGAATAATACAGATACCCAAGGGGAGGGGGAAACAGTGAATAACAATAAAAACAATCATTAAGTGGGGAAAAACACCCAGGGAAAAGCCTTTAAGGATTAAAACATCACAATCCCTCAAGTGGAGACCTTTGGAGTATCTGGAAATGCCAGCACTGGGTAGTCTGAGAGGCAATATTTGTATGGTACTGGCTGCGCATCTGCATCACAGGATATCTGGGGAGGTAGATGATAATGATGATTTTTACCCTCCAGTCTGCCTATGCCTGATTCTGATGGTGGCCAACAGAGATGATCACTGGAGTTTGGAGAGTTTTTAAAGTAGCCAGACAGGCTACTTCAAAAATTTACTGCTAATCTAAAACAACGTTGTGCCTGTGCAAACAGCAGGTCTAAATAGGTTCACAGGGAGAAAACAAAAGGAATTACTGACTTACGTACTTGCCCACTGTCAAACCCTGGGTTGCTGGCACATAGTGCTTTCCTTCACTTAAAAATAAGGAAATAAAATCACTCAAAAACTGCAGTGAGAGAAAGTTGGGCAGTAAGGTTTTATTTTTGACCATTAGGCACAGTTTAAAATATGCCAGAAGTCAGAAGTAGAAAGGCCAAACAAGAAAAGCCAAATCATCAAAAGGACCAAATTAGTGGCAAGCCCAAGTCATCAATATGAAAATTCTCAGAAAGAAAGGTAGTGAGCACAACAGTGCAATGATAAAGATAAAACAATGAAAAGTTGTTTAGCTGATGTCTAGTTATTCTTGAGTATTTGACAAGACAAGTACTGTCAGCATTTAGCACTTTCCCATGTCTTCCAAAAGACAAGGTCTAATTTTCAGTGCTTTTGAGGAACCAAATGCCAGGGATAACTAATGAGGTTTTTGTTAGCACTCAGCAGAAAATTCATTTATAGGGTTAGTTGCATGTGCATACAACTCCTATGCAGGCTTCTAATTTGCTATCCTCCCCCCATAATTTGAGCACTTACAGTGAGAGCATAAGTGTTCTTCAGAAATAAATAAATACAAACCAGAAGCAAAAGAACCTGTGGAAGAAAAATTATCATCTGTCTGCCTTTTTAACGAGGATGTACTGAAGAGATCTATCATGATCACCTAAGAAGATGCACACTGCCTGCAAAAGCTGAGCACTATGAAGAAGACAGCACAGCAGCAGCTGCAGATATTTATGTTTCTCTCTCCCTTCATTCTAAGTATAAATTTCTCATGAAAAATTTTACCCAAACACAGATCATAAGCTGATCAAAGTGTATTGTCTATTTCCTTGACCTGGGAGAAGAAGTTAATTTAGAACTGACTTCATGAGTTATCTTGCCTTCATTCTCTTTTCTACTCCTCTGAATCCTGTTCTGTTGCTGGCATTTTGAGTTCAACTTGTTGATGCATTTTGACGCTGTAAGAGAAAATTCAAAGAAACTAGCAAGGACTATTCGCTGAGGACCTTACACAAACTACACAATGAAGACTGACTATGCTGTTTATTACAGCTTACTGTTTCTGAGAACAAAACACAGTAAAACTTTTTCAACTGCACTTTAATCATTATTAACTTCCTTTTTAATCCTTCTAGCTGAGTGGGCTCTTTCATTTAAGCTGACATGTTACAGACAAACCAGGTTCATATTTTGGATTCAGCACTGACTATAATGCAACCAGAAAAAGACCAGAACCTAAGTCTACCTCCTCCCAGCTACATATCTTAGTCACAAACACACACTCCTGGGACAGAACTTTAACACTAGCATACCATGTTAGCAACGTTACTCCTTCTCTAAGTATGATTAAAAAGAAATCAGTCGCATGAAACTGTTTGGTAGGGGGTCATTTACCACAGACCAAGTCCATAAGCACTTGCAGAATCAAGCAGCCCATGAGCCAGGGGAGGAACACCACTTTCATTTCTGTGCCTTCAGAGGGTTCAGACATCACTTAATACCTGAGCTGCTTCACTTGTCAAGACAAGGATAATCCCTAACATGTACAGAGGGACAGTGCAGACACTTGGGGAACTTCAGTCAAGAAAAAATGCCCCTGTGTAAATTAGAAACCTTCAGGTTTTCTATACAAAGCTCTTTGGGTCATAATTTAGGATTCAAGGGTCTGAATTTATCCTAAATCCAATCTCAAGTATATAAATTCCAACTTGCACTTGGCTTTGTCCCTATTATCTCTCCATACAATAAGCCCTGAGCTGTAAAGAGGGGTTCCTAAACCCTGTGAGACCACTAACACAGTAACCACAGTCAAAAATTGTTGTAGGATCACTCAGGGGGAGATGAAACTGGCACAACCCTGCAGTAACAAGAAAATAAAACCATTCACATGCAAAAGGTATTAAATCCACAGCCAAGTCTGCAAAACTGCATGCTTCAGAATTGCTTCTCTTGCTCTAACATGTCTGCTATGGAGATAGGTCGACAGAGAACCTCTGAGCCATCTTATTCTGTATCTGTGTGGTTACAGAATCTGCTTTGCAGATTTTATGGCCATCCAACAATACCCTTTTCTTTCTGTAATTGGCTCTGCTCAGCACTTCACAACCACTTTTATTCTCTGTCTCTCCAGAGAGTTAAAGGGATTTAGACTTTAACTCAGGAGAGAAATTAAACCTCTAATTAGACCAGGTGTGTCTAGAATTACATTCCCCAGGAAACCTACATAATTCCACTTTCATTTTACAAATTTATAAATCATTAGAATGCAAAACTTGTAAATAAGAATTAGTCAGAAGCTTAAAACCATACTGAAACACCAGGAATGAGTTCATGCTTTCCACACTTAAAACATACCATGAAGCACTACATTCCCGATGCAAAGTTCAGTGAAATTAGTGAAAAGAGACCCACAGGGGTTTGGATCAAACATGAAACCCTGCAGGTATACAGTGTTTAACCAGATAGAGCTGCCCCAGCTTGACAGAAACAGCTCAGAAGCTGCAGATTAGCTTACCCAATGAGCTTCCCAAGGCCCATGTGGAGGCTTTGCCTAAAGGATGAGAGAATGAATAAGACTGGACCTGTGGTGCTAAGTGCTTTTGAACAAGAAAGTCTGCCCACAGCTCAGAGAAAATTAAAGTGCAAAAGAAGAAACAATTTACTTAAGGTCACATAGGAGAATCAGAATTACTATACATGTCATCTGAATTCACTTCCTGTGGCTCATCTCCTAACCTCAAGCTTTGCGTGCTACACTGGAATGTTCTACACTTCACCCAGCCTCTCCGGCTAACACTACCTGTGCAGGGAAAAGCAGGTCTTTGCCAGATAAACAGACATCAAACTCACTCTTTGCAAGGAAGAAAAGGTTATTCTGATAGCTCTGCTGAGCAGAGAGATCTGTGGAGAAAGGTTACTATGTGCAAATCAAAAAGCCCTCAAAGGGCAGGGCGGCTCATATCTCAAAGGGTATTTCTGTGCTATTAGACAGATTGCTTGACTGTCCAAGAAAAAACACCTGTGGAAAATCAAGCAAATGGCATTTCTGGTTTGTGACATTTATGGTTTATCCATGTTAATTTATGAGGATGAAGCCTGTCCATGTTGGTCAGTTAAGCAACCACTGATTTTCTCAATCATGGAAAAAAAAACCCTGGCATGTCAGTAATTAAAATAAACAATAAGCCTTTCGAGGCATTCATCAACCTGACCATCTGCAGGGGAATTCAGAGAAGCAATGTCCCATAGTAAGATTATTATACAAAAGGTTTAAAAGGGATACTATCCCTGCCTTATACTGGATCTATTAAAATGGAAAACAATTACAAACAATACACACCTTCAAAAGGGAATGAGCTTTTCTAACTTTGAATCAGAGTGCAGGCAATTTTCCCTAGGACCTGTCTCTACTTAGTCATAAATCTTCTCCACAGACAAAGCAGCCATAACAGCTAGCAGCATTGCAAAACATCAAAGCAAAGAAATACTGAAGACAGGTGACTTTGAGAATCATATGGCAGGTAAGGACAAAGCAAATATGACTTATAATAACCAAAGGAATCAAGCTGAGTAAAATGAGACATTCTGACATAGACAAGAAAATACTGTTAGAAGACAGTTTTCAGAGTCTATTTCATATTTTGCTACCAAATCAAACAGGAAAACAAATCTCATTAAAGATAGATTCCACATGTTGAGTCTGTAGTAGTCCTTAGCTCTTCTTTATGCAGTGGCTTTAGCTAGTGATGATACACTACATCAATATACCTAGTTTTTATTAAATGGTGCTCATCACAGAGTCCAGGGCTGTAGCCATACTGGAATTCTGAAATTTCTTTCTTAGAAAAGCATAACAACTGGAAATTGATGAAGGGGTTTTTATCTGGTTCAATTTCAAAAACAACTCAAAACAGATATTTTTATTACTATCCACCATCTTCTGTACTAGCCACTAAGATTAGTGCAGATGAAGTATAGCCTCTAGTCCACCTTTCTAGTTTATTACTCACAGGAGGGAATCTCTTTATCTGAAAATAACAAATTTTTAAACTTCTCATAAGATAAAAGTAGGACACTGGGCTAGCTGTGAAAAAACGATTATCATTTTTCCTCTTCAGATTACAAGTTAAGATTCTGTAATTCAATTCTATCAAACAGATGGGAGGGTGAGAGGGTTCTATAACACCATGTAAGTCTTTTTATGTAAGTCATGATCTTTTTATACATGAAAATCAGATTCCCCATAGAAGTTGCTCTTAAGATATTTCATACATAGGAACATACACATATATATATACACACACATATATATATATATGAAGATTTTGCTTTCTAGCAAGAGTCTACTTAGAATATTCCACTGCAATTCCAGGTATACACATTTGGAAAGCTGATGCAGATTTTGGGCTGTCCTGTCCTCTGTGTCAGAGGACTACAAGTATGGGAGCAGAAACTTTCCATTTGTGGACACTGAAATTGTAAGGGACCAGCCGTATCAGCTGAATGTTCCAAGGCCATGGGGCCTGAGGGGATTCATCCCACAGTACTGAAGGAGTGAGCAGATGTTATGCAGGAACCACCACAATTGTCTACCAAAGGCCTTGGGAGTCTGGAGAGGTCCCTGCTGACTGGAAACTCCTCAGTGTTATTCCAGCCTACAAGAAGGGAGTGAGGGAAGGCTCAGGCCACTGATAGTCTTACCCCCAACTTGTTAGTCAAATCTCAGAAACTGGAAAAAGTTATGGAGACGATTATAAAGGGTACTGTTTAAGGTATTTAAAGAAACACATTTCCATTGCAGGACAGTATCACCGAAAACTTGGTGCGACCTACACTGAAAGTGTTTCCAATACCAGAGTTACTTGAAGTTTCTAAAAAACAAACGTGAAAAAATTATTCATATGAAAACAAAACGTATGAAAAAAATACAGAAAAGGAGAGAGTCTGTAGTGCCTTTTCTGATGTGGGCATCTTGAAATGTTATTGTTGAAGCTCAAACCCATTTGAAGGTTTTCATAAACATTTAAGATAGAGATCTCATTCCATAAGAGGCAACTGTGGTGACACAAATACAAAGAAAACCCCCTCAAGAATTGACTAGGCTTAACTTCCAACTGCTCATGTAGTGCATGCGCTTTTCTTGCGTACCACACAAAGCCTTTGAAGAGTACCGCAAACACAATGCAGCAGTGAAGAACTTCACATGGAGAAATGCACTGAGGCTGCCTGGGTGTGCATCTCTTCAGTGCTACCCAAAAATATTTTGTGTTAGCATGTAACATGCTGCCTACTTTCTTCTTGCTGGTGGCTCTTAAGGAGTGACCCACTCTTGTTCAGAGAAGCCACACTGCAATGCTTCAAGGAGTGTCCATAAACCAGCAGCACAGCAGAGCAGGGCAGCCACTAGTTTTATGGCCTCTTGCAGCATGCAGTACGGTGGCTTTTTCACAAAAGGCTGGCGGAGAGTGGACGTGTCCTCAAGATATGTTCAAGAAAACATACAGAAAAAGTGTTACAACCTACTTGGATCAGGAACACAGCTTGACAAAGTCATGACGACAACAACTTAACTAGGGTCCACTGGTGGTCTGGGGCTCTTCATGTCAGGGTACTTTAAAAGAACCAAAAAATCTCCTTTTACTTTCATAGACCACTGTGAACTGCCTAGAAATACTGGACTTTAATACAAATTGCTAATTCTTGAATAACTGTGTGCATTTGAGAAGAAAAATACTTCAAATTCAACCTCCTACACCTTTTCACCGAATCACAAACAGAGGTGTCAATATTTTGAGGGTGAGACATCCCTGAGGGCTCAGTCATGCAATGCATTGATGTAGAAAACACACCACCCACTTCATCTTGCTTAGCATAGTACATACAAGGAAACAATTCTGAACCTCACAGCCTTCTTTCAGGCAGCCCTGTACTGCCATGCCTTCAAATTACAGTCCACACCAGTGGCAAACAGAGGGGAGGAAGGCAAGGACTGACCCTGCAATCAAAATGAAGTTTGCAGCCTGGCATTAGCACTCCCTGAGAGTTCATTATATGTCACAGAATCCACAGAAATACATACTCTGACACTTCCCCATTCTGTAAAAAATTTTTTTAATGCATAACTAAAGTACTTTTGAGTGCTCAATATTTCACATGGTGCCAGAAGGCAGGTGTATTTCACAAAGCAATTCGGGGTATTTAGAAGTTTTTTGTGCAGTTCAATAAATACTGGAGGTCAATTACACTTCATTTCAAAAGGTCACAAAGGCTTTTACACCGCTCCAGGAAAGGAACAATCTTGGGATCTTTATCTTGTTAACAAAAAAATACATCATTCTATGCATGTGATGAAACAAGGTCTGTGTAATCCTTGACCTTTGCCAGTACACCTGAAGGCTGAGTCAAAACTACATCTGAGCCCAAAGCAATACATGATCCTTTAACCCACAGGAATGGCAAACACTTTTACAACCTTACAAAGCAATTGCATAGGCAATCTGAAGAACCACCTGTACTTAGACTTAAGGAGGGACAATTAGAATTATATAAGCTTCAGAAACAAATGTAACAATATCTGAATTGTTTCAGTACTGTATATCTGATCTTTAGCTCAATAAACCGTTAGAGGTTAGGCTGAAATTTTTATCAGGATGAATGCTGTCCTGCAGGTCTTGTAAATTCCCCAAAACCTAAAGTAGCCTGATCCCAGGTGGAACCATGTAGGGGCAATTCCTATTTTTCTGAAGGACAGCAAAAGAGAAGGTGTTTTTTGAAGATAAACAGAAATATTAGTTTCTGTTGCCATAAGCATTAAGTCTCAGGCAGTATTAGATCTTAAGCAACAGCAAAAGCCAATTTCTTGAATAGATCTGCAGTTAGGAGATAGTTTGGTCCTAAGTTTCAGCCCGAAATATACTATACTTTATGTTTTTGCTACACAGGATCTTCAGTAAAAGAAGCCTAGCAACATAAGTCAAACTTATTTTATGAGTAGTTAATGTAAACATGACAATGTGGGGCATAAATTTTTGTTTCCTACTGCGGCGTGTATGTAACTATGAAAAACCTCACAGAAGGTGGATCTTGGCATTTTGTATAGCAGACGGAGAGGAATGGTCTATAACAATGCAGTTGAAGAAGGAGGAAAGAACAAACTCTTTGCTTCTTTTCAGTTACATTGTAGTTTCACCTCAAAGTCTGAGAAGAGAACTGATAGCTGCTACACCAAGCACTCTGCTGTTGCAGCTGCAACCCAGCCTGTGAAATTGCGGTTTATCCCATTCCATTCACTCCCATTAATATCCTGTGATGCTCCATATGAAAGCTGTTTATATAAAAATACATATTTTACTAAACATCTTCATGTTTATCAAGTAAGAGAAATTATCAGCCTAGCAATACCTCATGTTGGTAGAGTGTCCCTTGATGAACTGGGGCCCACATTCAAATTCTAACTACAAACACACTTTCTTAGAGTGAGCAAGGTTAAAACTCTGAATTCACATTTCTCTGCTGGTCACATTATTTAAAACAATACAAACCAATCCCAGAGATAAATATACCCATGTTTTAAGAAATAAAATATTTGGACTCTTTTTCTAACTAGGGTTCCAAGACATTACAATTCAGGTAATATTAACTTATGAATTAAGAATATGCTTTTGAAAACTAATGGTACGACTTTGTTTCAGTACTTTGGCAATCCCCTGCATGCAGAATGTACACTATTTTAATGGGATATTGCATGGGACAAGAAGAATTCCTTGGCAACAAACCCTTGGCCTTCATCTTCTTGTGGAAAGCCATCACTGGAGTAGAAGCAGCAGGGACCACTTCCATCCTGAACCTGCCAGAACAGCTACATCCCTCTGGGACAAAGTAGAACACAGCAAAGGTGAGAGGAGAAAAGGCAGTCACAGCTTTCCAGAGTGCCCACAGCCTGTGTGAAAGTCTCCTTGAGGACTTCAGGGTTCACCCACCTTAGAACCAAACATTTATCTGGAGGGAATACTTTCTCGGCATTTGAGATCAAGAAGAGTGTTGGATGCAGGATGAGTAAGACCATAACTAATGAACTTAACCCAAACAGGCCCATAATACAAACACCTTTACTATGCAGGGACAACTCCCATGTGGTCTACAGAGACATTAAACTAAGCCTGTTCTCACATGCTTTTCTGAATAAGGATTGTTTTAAACAAGTGCTTTTTCTTAAAGCAGGGGCTTAAGTAGTAGAGAAATTAATAGAAGAATTTATCACGAAAATGTAAAAATCAGTTACTTTTGACTTCCAAATGAACACTGTGGGCAAACCAGGTTCAAAGTACATCCTGCTATGCAAACAGAATCAGAATTTGTAGTGGAAAGTTCTGTAGTATAATTATTCTTAGCACCAATCTTTCAACACCAACCTAAAATCTACATACAACTAAAATGCTGTCAAATTTCATTAGCAGTAAAACCAAAAAATCAGTCAACTCAGTGCTGGAGGTAGACTGTTATTTAGCTGGTCAATAAACAGAAACTACAGCAGTTTCAGACTTACTTTGTGGAATAATAGTGCTGATAATGAGACATTTACAAGACTAATAATCCTTCACAAATTGTTTCTTAATGTACTTTTGTGTAAACATAACAGTAACTACATGAGTACATAGATATGCCACAAATACACATGCAGAGTCTTGGAACAACATGTGGCTTAGGGTAAAAGGAAGTCTTCTGTGGTATGAATAAACTGGATATAAAATAGAATCATAGAACTAGTTAGGGTTGGAAAGGATCTCAAGGTCATCTAGTTCCAACCCCCCTGCCATGGGCACAGACACCTACCACTAAACCATGCCACCCAAGGCTCTGGCCGACTTGGCCTTGAACACCGCCAGCGATGGAGCATTCACAACTTCCCTGGGCAACCCATTCCAGTGCCTCACCACCCTTACAGGAAAGAATTTCTTCCTTACATCCAATCTAAACTTCCCCTGTTTAAGTTTGAACCCATTACCCCTTGTCCTACCACTTCAGTCCCTCATGAAGAGTCCCTCCCCAGGATCCCTATAGGCCCCCTTCAGATATTGGAAGGCTGCTATGAGGTCTCCACACAGGCTTCTCTTCTCCAGGCTAAACACTTACACCCTGACTCTTTCTGCTGTATTTTTAACTTACAGCCACTAACATCTCCCATTTTGTTCTCTTACCTGCTATCTCCTTTTCCTCTTCTTCATCCTTGCTACTCCTTTTAAGTATTCCTTCTGAAGCAGCTGGCTTACAATGATTAACAAATCCTTGACACCTGCAGGTTGCAGCATTAGGCTCACTTTCAGTGGGCCTTCCCTAGAGAATCAGAGGTGAGTGGGGCTTGTGCTGTTAAATACAGTCCCTGGAAACAACAGTGGGAACAAAAAGACACTTCAGAAGCTGAGAACTGTGACACCAATGTTACCACGGTTGTTACATGCCAAGATTTCCATGCATTGCTGTCACATCTTAGAGCTCTTTAATCAGTTCTCTCCAGAAGAGCTGCAGAGATAGCACAGGCTAATTATGACACTGCAAACTAAAGATTACCCACTCAATCTCCTTCTACGTACCAGTGGCAAAGTGCCATCAAAAGCAAACAAACTACCTCTTTTTCTATATTTTCTGTGCTGCTTTAGTAGTGTTCAAGCTGACGCAGAGCATGTGCAACAAAGGAGCAGTAAAGACATACTGTGATGTCTTACACGTGCCAGAATGGGTATCTTCAGACAAGAGTCAGGATACGGCATGAGCAAGTCACACTAGAGGTTGAAAACTATAGAGGACAGTTGGATAAGAAGGTACAAGCAGAACAGTGGCTGTACAGAATTTTAGTAACCCTCAGATACCTTTTCCCACCATGGATCTGTCAGAAACTTTTCTTTTTCAAACTGCTCCAACCTCTCTTCCTCACCATTTATTTCTCAGCAGTCCTGTTGCTTGTCTTGAGAGATACAGAGAGAGGGTACCTGCTCTCATATCCAGTGAGTGTAGGACAGACAAGCAGAGGAGTTTGCCCAGATGAATGTTACTCTGAGAGCAGACATTTCCATTTGACCTGAGGATCATATTGTTTGCATGCCCATATGTCTATGTATTTTCATTCTCCTATGTCTGAACCTGCCAGAATCAGCAGATGGACATTCCCTAGCCTCCCTGAGGACCTATGACCTCACATGCCTGCCTGACATGCACCCATAGGATTGCTCTCCACACTGGGCACAGCACCAGCAGCCATTTCCGTTCAAGAAATACAGCATATTCAGCAATTAATGTACTATTGCAGAATACAACAGATCAGTAATCTCCTCTCCTCAAGTTTCAGACCCTCACCTTGCATCCACCAACAGCATATACACTGGCTCAGTCAATGTCATGTTCTCTCTGTCTTGCCTGATTATTTTGATTGTTTTAAGATAATTCAAAAGGAGAGTGGCTGAAGTCCCCTTATATCACAGGAGCCTACAACTTGGCACTTTGATTCTATCTGGGGATGCATAGGTTTGATCCCTCCACCTGCAGAAGGAATTAAACTTAGGAGTATGATCTCACCACAAGATCTTCCCACAAGATCTTCCCACAAAGACAAGAAGGGCACACTGGCATCATCACATGTGGGAAGGGGGAGGCAGGGAAGAGGAGGAATCGATGTCTGACCTCAGGGCACCAAGACATCAAAATCTCCTGGGGATCTACCTGAAGGAACCCCAGCTGATACTCTAGGGAAAGCAGTACAAAGAACAAATGAGAAGTTCAGTACGTTCCTTGTATCCTGTAACCACTGACAGTACTAGATGCTGATGGCTTCATTCCCAGGACTACTGCCTTGAGAGGAGAAGTGACAAAATTACTTACAATTAAAGAGACTTCACTGTCCCTCAGGATTTTCCCTGTAATTCCACATCTCTCTTCTGTAATGGTGTGAAAATATTTTGGGCTTTTTGTTTTGGCTCTGCACAGAAAAATGGGTTATCACAATACAAACAGTGACATTAATGGGGCAGGATCATGCTGTGTTTTGCTGATGGCCATTTTGATAGGTGTTTTCATATATTACTTTTGACTGAACCAGGTAATCAAGCAGACAGAACAAAACTAACAGTTACTGACTAAACCAGCCCATCAGCAACCCAATTGTGTTCCCATGGCATAACACAAGAGCACAATATCAGTTCCCTCCTGTTCCCCTCAATAGAAAGGGACTTGGAGCATTTTCCAGTACACAGGGGAGAGCACTCAAAGGTCAAACTCATCCCCAATAGACTGATGCTAATGCCATGACAGCAGCTGTTTCTATGGACAGCATTTATCGAAGACCAGAATGTGGCACCGCTCTTCTCTTATATGTAGTTCCAGGTAACATTTATAGTCCAAAGAAGCAAAAAATAAGGTGTGGGGGTTTTTTTCTGTAACAATCCCCATTACCCAGCTACACTCTCCAAAGGTAAATATAGATCTAAACTTTCTCTCCATCCCCAAATTTGCTACTAATTAGAGAATTAATTGTATGATATTCTGATGCAAAAAACTTTATACGATAAACTAGAAAAAGATGGCTACAAAGATATCAAGCACATATCCCCCCGTAAAATGGTTCACTCACATTTAAGGGGCAAAAAAACCAAACTAATTTTACTGAATATATGGCCAATTATTCACAGCATCAGACTAATATAATTCAAATTATAATAAATTTCTTCAAAAGGGGGCTGCTGTAGTAATTACATAAGGCATTCTAAACAGGAAACAAAGCCAATTGCAAATTTCAGATGTTGTTTTATGCAAATACTGTAGCGGTAGTGTTCTGAAGAATTCCATTGTGAGCTGAATTGCCCATTTCCAATGCTATGAATAATTGCTTACCCATTTGTTTGTAATAACCTATTATTTATGTACCATTTCTTTTGTCCTTCTAAATGTTATGAAGCCATTTAGAGAAACCACCTACATGACAACTTACCAATTATCTTACAAAACCTTGTAATGCTTTGGATTAGTTAAGCACATAATTAAATGCCAATTAACTATTATGTTATATAAGTTAGCAGAAGTCTGTGAACCCCAACAATATAATATTTAATTCTAAACAACTACTTCTAAAAGGAAGTCATTTATATATAAACACCCCAGAACACAACAAAAATTACACTGTTTTACCATTAAAAAGATTAAGTGCCTATATCAATATTTAAATATTTAAATAACAGCTATCATTTTCCAGACCATCCCCAAAATCAACTCATTCTCTGCTTTACTCTTCCAGTGCACTGATATGGCATCCACTTATGCATGTGCCAAGAAGTACGGCCATGAGCAGCCCCAAGGCACCACACGCATACCCCCCATGTTCACTTCGGGATATACAGACATTGCATTTGCCCACTGGGCCACAATCTGGCTCAGGGTTGGCAAGCTGGATTACTCAAGCCTGTTGCACCCATGCTGCAAGATTTGGCTTTCCTCTGGGTCACACTGCTGAGCACCAGTGTTGCTCAGAGGGACTGCACTTGCATTCTCAGCCAGCACACAGGCCTAAGTCCCACCATGTTTGGCAGCAATAGGGAATACAGCGCCATATCCCTACTGGCTGGGCAGAGTGAGGCAGCCGGCCGTTGCCAGCAGCATAGCAGAAGGACATGACCACAGAAAAAACTTTGAGCGTGTTTCTATCCAGGCTTCTTTCTTCTCTTTAAATGCACAAAAACTTGCTGCAGCATCTCAGTATCTCCCCCGCCCAGGACACCATACCCGGCGCTGCCTCAGGGGACGGCAGCATGGCTGTCAGGTGCAGCGGGCACCTGAATGGAAGAGACATGCTGCCGCAGTTACATGGGCAAGTTACAGAGGCAGTGAGCAGGACCTGGTCCTAGAAGCCTCTTATAGTACCTTAAAACAGGGCTTCATACACATCATTGTAAGTGTAAGCATAATCTGTGGGCTGGTAGGCAGGAGGAGCTCAATTTGCCTGAAGGGATCTTTTCCTCTCTTTAGTTTCAGTTTTTCTGTATTTATGTTCCTTCTGTTGCAATGAGATGCTGCATTTGGTTTGCGTTACCTCTTTTTCCAACTGAACTGCTCCTTAGCCAATGAACATGCTTCGCCATATTGACTCCTTTGATACACTTTCCTCGCATTATCATCCACCTCTGTTTCTGTGCTACTGAAAGGCTGCAGCACCGCTGTATCTGAGCTAATGCTGTCTTGTTTCTTCCTTTTACCCTCAGTGATTTTGACTTAACTTTGGACTTTGAGTAGTTTTCCTCCTGAAATTTCTGTTACTGTTATACTGGAGAGTCTGCCATGCCGGCAAAGACCTTTGTATTTACAGCAATTTATAATGATACTTATTCTACTTCATTACACAGTTGTCTTTTATATTAATGTATTTTTCATCTCTTTCTGTGCCCTCAGGCTTTCAGCACACAACTCATTTGTGGACAAAGCACTTGTATGGCCCTATATCGTAAACCATTCCAAACACTGGCAGTAAAAAATGCAACACAGGAGAGCCCTAGAGGGCTTGTCCTCCACTGTACGGAAACTTTGCAATCAACCATGTATAAAATACACACTCTGTCTCTTGTGCTTCAGATTGCTTATTTAAAATGGCAGCAGTCAGGGCCAGAGACAGGGGCCAGAGAGGCATAAAATGGCCTAAAAAGGCAATTAAAGTGCCACAGAGACATTCACCTTTGGTAACTGCAGAGGATTGTTTATTGCCGTGTTTACTCCTCCATCACGAATGCTGTGCTCCAGGGTACAACAACAGGAGGCCTGAGCAAACCCCAGCACTCAGACACATCTGTTGTTGGACACCCCTGAGGGTCTCCAGCGCATGCACACTTCCCACCAGCATCCCTGAGCAAGTGTCTTTCCCAAGGCTTTTTTCTCTAAATTATAATCTCCAGCTGTATGGGAACACACTCATCAAACCTCATCAGCTTCAGAGCCGCTCTCCTTTCCAGGCTTGCTTGTTTTGTGTGTTGCCGTTCCTCCGCATGCTCCCACACCACGTTTGCTCTCTCTGGTAAGACCACAGCCAGGCTTTACTGCTAGAAAATCCTCAGGAGGTCAGGATTTAGAGTGTGGAGGGGACCACGTTTACCACCATGCAACCACCGCTCGCCCCAGGCCTGCTGGCACAAGAGGTGTGTCAGTCACCAGGACAGGAACTGACTCCCCAGTGCATTTGCCTCTGAGAGAGGACTGTATTTTTCAGACACAGGAGGACAGCTCCTGTCACCTTTAACAGTAGTGCAGGACATGCAAGACAGAGGACTCTTAGTAGGAGAGCCCCATGCCACTGGGCTGTGGCAGCCACAGAAGACCCTGCTTTTCTACTGCTCCTGAGGTGAGACAAGAGTGGTTTTCCCTCCACAACCTCCCCTCAGCGTGGCGAGGGCGCTGGGCTCATGTCTGACGTGACACGGGCACCTGATTCTGAAGTGACTGAGGTACAGGGAACCCCAGCCTCCACCACTGCTCCTTGTCCTCCTCCAGTTAACATCCTATCCTCTTGAGACAGGGCCGTCCTGTTTAACGAGAAGGCTATTCAGTGGCGCCTTTGCAGAAACCAGGCTCCAGCTCACCCAGGCATGGGCAGACTGGCTCCCAGGGTCCCCCCTCACCCACCAGCATGAAGTCTCACCACCTCCATGCATAAAGTTCCTCTTTATGTTCCCTCAGTACCACAACATTAAGGTAACTTTACTCTGGTGATGCACAAATGCCTGACCATGCCTCTGGTACCACAGCATCAAGAAAGGTGGGCATTCAGATGCAGGTGAAGACAAACACAGTGGCTTGTCAGGAGGGAAAAAAAAAAAAGAAAGAAACAGAAAGAAGAAAAACGGTTTTCTAAATAAATAACACTCAGGGGAAAAAGATTCCATGTAATTAGGGAAAAACAGGGTGGATTGTGCTGGGAAACTGGAAAAGAAATGAAAATTGTAGTCAGCATAAATACGCACCCAAGGAATGAAAGAGACCTGCTCACTCGTGCAGAAGTTATTCCAATCACTCTTCTATGCCTGCAGAAGAGAAATGAAGAAGAGGGAAGAAGCTTTCTGGGTCTGTTTTGGTTGTTGGGTTGTTTGGGTTTTCTTATTTTGGGGGACATACTTCTAATGCCTATCTTGTATTTCTTTTTTTTCCTCTGATTACAAATACATTGCCTATGGATAGATCAGAAATACACAGTAATGAAACTATGACTTATTTTGCTGCTAGGGGAACACTAATGAGTGTTCTAGTAATGAAAAGCAGCTTCACTGGCTTGTAAAATGTGAAACAGCAAGGAACTCACTGGAGACCCCACAAGCATATGCCAATAAACTTCCATTATTCACAAGTACAGAGGCCTCCCAAGACAGCAGTTCCCCAGCCTGCTTTCACATCCTGACTGCTCCTGACTGCCTCACATTTTGAGCAAAGACTAGATTTCTATCTTCCTCAAGCATGTAACGCTTCTTGCAGAAGCCAAATGATCCTACTGAAAAACTGTCCACTCAGATGCAAACTGAATCTTTTATCAGCTAATACTTCCTATTATCCGAATCTACAAGTATCACAAAGTGTGATAGCAATACGGGACAATTGTACCCATGACTATAAACGTCTGAACATCCATAACATTTTACCAGAGTGCTCTAGCAATGCACTCAGCCACCAGCACTGATACAGTGTGCTCTCATTCATAATGCTGTTGTTCGCTGTTTCTCCTGACAATATTATCGTCCAGAACAAACAGTGACCACTCTCATTTCAACACTTCCAGTGTACAGTTGCCAAGCTCTGCAGTGTGTTAAGAGTGAAAAAAGAGTGCTAATCCCCACCAAAGGTGATAATTCAGCCAAAATTCAGAACAAAGTGTGAGGATTTTAACAAATAAAACCCAATATTAGAATATGAGTCCAGGCATCTGCTGCCATAAAATGATTTCAATTACTGTATTTCATGTCCCCCTTCATTATAAATCCATTTTGCATCCATTCCAACAGCCAGGCTACCCTCAGAAAGAAAATTATTTGATGTTCCTGTGGATGTTACATGTGCCCTGTACCTTTACAGCACTTCTATTGTAATTCAACATTATCTTTCCAATTAATGTACTGCATAATGCTGCAATATGAAATGCTTGCATTTTGTAAATGAGAAAATTGAGCTCAGTTCTGTCTGCTTTGATCCCATTTTATTATAATTCAGAACTAGAATTCTCTTCCTTTTTGGTTGGGTTATTGACACCCTGAACACACACAAGGGATCCATCTCTTGCATACAGGAGATACATTTATGCTTCTCTTTTTGAGAAGACCTCCAATTTCTCTTTTTCAATACAATTTTAATATACTTTCCTGCCTTATTATTATTACTGAACCTCCCATAAGGGAAAGAGATGTGACAGAAGTACTAATAGAGCAGCATTTACCAGTTACCATAAAAGCAGACATCATGAATACCTACATCTACTGAAAAATGCTAAGTGTGAAGCAGATCACAAATACAGAAAAAATAAAAACAAAACTATGGTCAGGGAGTGAAAAAAACTCTTCTCTAGAAGCTGAATGATGCAACATATTCCTTAAATGTTGCGTGTAAAAAAATACCATTTAAAGTTTTACTGCTGATTACCGTAATAAAAAGTAAAAAAGCAAAAATGCACACAAAGTATATAAAATATAGAAATGGAAAACATATATCCAAAATTGCTCCCTCTGTGTATGGATGAAAGAATTTATGAGTGGTGATTTTCCACAATGAGGAGTTTAATTTTTCTGCTGGGTCTGAATCTTCTGTTTAGTTTATCTGCAGCCATCGTGGGCTACTGGGTTTGACCTTAAATGCCACCATCTCGAAGCACTTCACAGTGCTTTTTCATCCAGAATGGCTGAAGTGCTTGAGGAAGCTACAAATCCTGTCTCTGGTGACATTATGTCTAGCTGCTTTCTCTGTTACCCTCTCCCACATCATTTTTAACATAACCAAACCTACAACACACAGAAAGGTGCAAAAAAAAAAACAACTCAGTCACCCCTCACACTCACTAGTCTTACACACTTAATACTTATCATTTGCTGGCAATCACGGAGTACGTGCTGAGAAGAATGTGCAGATCAACCTGAAAGAATTTAAGGATGTTCCCTGAGATAGCTAAACCACCTCAGATAGCTTAAAAAAACCTTGCTGGTCAAAAGGTGTAAAAATTAAGAGTAGCCTGTTTAGCATCTTGAGATAGGATTTCCTCTTGAACTACCCTAGAATACTTCATCATAACCTTAAACTGAGAAATACAGAGGCTTAAGTGGACAGGCTGGCTACCACTGATCTACCAGTAATTCAGGCAACTCACTTTCACAGGAAGTAGAGCTCCTGTTTCAACATCTTCCTCAAATAAAGCCTTTTGAACATCCTTTTATTAATTGTTTAGCTATGATCTTGACCTACTGCCGCAGCAAGGTACATCTGAGGCATATCACCATGGAATGCTGCTGCTTCTTTCTAAGGCATATGTAAAGCTTACAGGGAACCTCAGATTTGATTGAGATAGCTTTAGTGACCTGAAACTTCCATTCGTTTGGTATTAACCTACTTCATTCTAATACGGTTTGGGTTTGTGTGTTCTGTTTTCCTCTTCAATCCCCACTGGTACCCTAACTTTTGGTGTTCTTACTCTAAATGGCCATTATTACAGCTGTTAATCTTGAAAGCAAATTCACATCTGCCTTGATCCTTGTCTACAAAATGACAAGACGTTCCTAAATATGTACTGAAGTTAACCTGTGGTAAATCCTGTGGTTTTCCAGTCAAATCAGAGTAGAATAATGAGAAATAAATGAGAAATAAAACCAGATCTTAAAACCTCCTTCCCCTCACCCCTTCCTTCTTTCCAGACTGAACTTTACTCCCAGTTTTCTCTATCTCTACCCCCCAGCAGTGCAGGGGGATGGACAATGGAGGTTGTGGTCATTTCATCATATGTTGTCTCTGCTGCTCCTGCCTCCGCAGGGGAAGACACCTCACACTCTTTCCCTACTCCAGTGTAGGGTCCCTCCCACAGAAGACAGTCCTCCACCAACTTCTCCACTGTGGGTCCTTCCAACAGGCTGCAGTTCTTCACAAACTATTCTAGCATGGGTCCCTTCCATGGGGTACAGTCCTTCAGGAACAGACTGCTCCAGCGTGTCCCCCACAGGGTCACAAATCCTGCAGCAAACCTGCTCCAGTGAGGGCTCCTCTACCCCCACAGGTCAGGAGCCTCAGCAATCATTTGGACAAAACCTGGTGTTCCCAACATATGTTTCCAATTTTCCACGAATAACCGTGTGTTGAGGTGAAGCAACAAAGCAAGCCACCACCAGGAGGGGGACTCCAACATCCATGAGCAAGTTCAATCCAAGGCAATTCCTTCAGTTGCTCAGGATGAAATCTCACATCACCAAAGGAAAAAAAATATTATTGCCAAAAGAGGAAGAAAATTTCCACCGCTGAGTTCCTTTACTTTTTTTCTCACATTTATCAGCACACAGAAAGTAGCAAAAGACACAACTACAACATGACCTTTTCAAATTTCATTTTATACTAAGAACTTCAGAAATTAAAATTACAAATTAATACTATGAACGTAGAAAATAAGAATTAAAATGACACTTTATGATTGCTTTAAAAAAATCTCTTGAAAAATCATTTCCAATGTACCAAATATATTTCCCGTGATTTCAGTAGGTTTAACTACTGCATATATATATTCCACATAGGATTCTATCAGGTAACAAAAAGTTAATTATTAGCTAAAAATCAGTGTTAAAGAACAAGTGAGGCCAAAGAACTACAGGTCATTTAAGAAAAGCCAGTGAAGTCAATGATACTAACTGCACAAGCAAGGATTGTTTAAGTTAAGCCAGCAGAAACAGGTTTGCAAATAGCATGCATTTTCAATTTTTTTTTTTAATCAGATATTGTCCTGGTTTCTGTTTATTTCATAGAAGTGAATGAAAAGCAGCCTGAACATGAGGGGTTTTCCATAAAGGAGGTTCAGACCTTGCAGTACACATCATATTTTAACTTCGCTCCCAGCTTAGTTCCTCCTAAGCACACTTTGAATTTGGCATCCATTTTCTGGTTCTGAGCTTCAGTGAAAAGATTTTTCCAGTCTCCAACAACACCTGTTATATAAAGAAAAGTAAAATAGTACCCTTGACTGTAAGTCCCAAGGAGTATGATTTAAAACATACAGGGTTATCTTTTTTTATTAATTTTTTTTTCTGCAAGAAAAAAAGTCTCTGAAGAAAAAAACTCTTATGTTTGCCTTCTGCTTGGTGTTCTCAACAGAATGTGAACATAAAGTGAACACAGGAACTGGTCTGCCTTCATACCTTTGGCATGTTCCTTGTACAGCTGCAGAAGACCTTAACATGATCAGCAGTTGTGAAACCAATCCAGAAAGTTCAAAGATATGGCTTTTAACAGCAAGAGCTTTTTGCGCTGCCTCAAGGTACAGTTTACGTTGAATCTAGATTTTGGAGAGCCCACAGTCTGAGGCTGTCTGAGTCTACAGCTCTAGCTTGATCCATGGGTGAAGTACATAGCTCAGTCTGCACAGTGCCTGGATTCCACAGGCTGGCTGAGGCTCCTAGGCACTGACACAGGCTATTTCGAAAACCCAAGAAGAAAAATCAGTGAAGGTACACTGCAGACCCAATGCCAGGCCATCCCCAGCACTCACAGAAGCCAAAATAAAACTCTTCTTTGTTTTAATAGATGCTTGCTGCATACCATGACTGAAGGTGTCCTACATGTAGGGCACTTCTGCTTAGCATATCATACAGGGCTTTAACAAATGGTACTGGCCCTTGTGAGGAAAACAAGTGAGAGCGTCCTGAAGCACCACCAAGTGTTCCTTAATTCCCAACCTTGAAAACTGTATGTAAAGATTAACCATCTACTGACCCAAACTCCTGTCTGCCCAAGATGCACTGCTACCATTCACCACCCTGGCAAAATACAAACAAATTCACCTTTGCGGAAAAGAAAGGAGTCACCAGCACCATCAATCTCCTGAGCCTTATCTTTCACTGCCTGGAAAGTGGCCCTGTCTGCAGTGGACTGGATCTGCTCTGCCATTGGGGAGAATCCAAAAAACTCAGCTATCTGCTTTACACTGGCAGGTTCTAAAAGCAATACAGTGAAAGGGAGACATGCAATATGCTTCCTCTAATAAAGGAGTTACCCACTTGGGATGTGCATTGCTATCAACAATACATTTTCCTTCACCGTATGTTTTCTATATTACACTGGAGCTCAGCTTTTGTATAGCCAGACTCAAGCTGTCTCTAAATTCAATTTGATTTTGCTCTTCCAGAAACACAGGTTTCTGAAATTTTCCTGTTAATTTCAGCAGATTTCAAGTAATGGGCTCAGATGTGTTTTGTCTGTCAGTTCATAGCAACTGCTTCACCTCTTTCAGTCTTCATATATTACAATCATAGTATTCTCATCCTCAATGTGTTTGTTCCAGGTGACTGCATTATCAAAATAGGATCACCAGCTGACTGTAAAGAAGACAAAAAAGCATTTGTGTGACATTCTTTTCTTACTGGGTACTTATTCCTCATCCACGCAAAGGAACAGAACAGCCTGCCCTTTCTGAGGTACCATACAACAGAATGCCAGAGGCTTCCTCTGGACTTTTTATACACAGAAATCCGAATTTAACTAAGTGCTTCTCCTCTGTTATTTATTGTCATTTAAACATCTCCTAAAAGCCAAAGCCAGACATTGGTCTAAATCTAAAATTTAGGTGTTTGGCCTCATGTTCAGAAACAGTCAAGTCATCAAACTGTCATTTTGTTAATACTTTGGATCTGTAGCATTTCCTTCATCACTAAGTGGCAGAATGTTGACCCAATGCTACTGCCCAGCTGCCATTCAACTCCCTCATCCTTGCTTGGAAGAGCAAAATACCCAGAAGCAAAGAATCTTTTGGACATTCTCCCCATTCTGGCATTCAGCTGCCTCCTTTATCATGACATATGGCCATCAGTAAACTAATTATGACACAGCTGTTTTCCCAATGGCCCCATTTAGTTGTTTTTAATTTTATTCTTTTTTTCTGATGCTTCTTCAGCTACATTCGGTAACTGCAACAATACCTTTCCCATTCATGAACTCTGAGAAGAACTCATCCCAAGAGCTGTAACTGGGGACGCCTGGCACATTGTTATGGAAATAGAAAAATGAAACAGCTGTATCTTTAGGGTTTCAAAACAACACTAGTATCTGGAGTGGAAGAAAGAAGTCAACAAGTTTAGATCGCTTATTTCCCCTGGCAACCAAAATGAGAATATAACCAAACATTCTGCAATCAATAACATACTGGGGGCTACAAAATATTTGATTAGTTAAGGCATGGAGAACAAACTTATGACATGAACACAATAAAGACCTTCTTACAACTTCCAAGATTTGCTTATGTCATGAAGCAATTGTAGAAAGAAGCAACTGGAAAAACTGTAATATTGTGATTGAATACTATCCCATAAGATCTGGGATAAGTTGTAAGCAACCATTTGCCAACCCCCTGCTAGGAAAATCTCTGTTCGACTCTCCTTGAGGAAACCGCAGCTGTTACAAACATCTCCCATTTTTCAAAGCATGACAATAATGTTGTTGAAATCCCTGGAGACTGTAATCCTCAGAGAAGCCTGAACACTTCTGAAAACAACTTACACATATTTAAATTTTTTGCTATACACATTATATTTTTTCCTGTCTCTTACAGGACAGTGAAATACCAGTGAAACATGGAACAAATCCTCATCCCTTAACCAGTTATTTCCTCCATCTGTGATACATCTCGTGAGTGCTACGTATCCTTCACTGACCAGTGACCAAATATCAGAAATACTGACACAGCCAAGTCTCAGAGATACTGCTGCCACACTGATTCTCACTATGGTCGTGCACAGAAAAGAGTAATATAAAAAATGAAAGTGTGACACACCAGCCATTTCTGAGCACCGCAACAGCTTCTAGATCTGTTCTTGTTTATGTCAACTTACAGCACCACTAAAGCTGCTATAAATCATAGAGGGTGCTAAGCTAGCCTAGGCATCATGAAACTCCCATTGTCTCCAAGCTGCTTTCCCCCAAGCTGCTTTCCCCACTTTTCTTGCTTGGGTGCAAGAAAAGGATGTAGTCCCAGGATTACTTTTGTGCTCTGGCACTGTCAGAGAGATGAGGCTTTTTCTTGGAAAAAGGAAAAAGCCCACCTTGGCTTTGCTCTTGAAAACTAGACTTGGGGAGGCAGTCGTAATTCAGATGTGTTGCCAAAATCCTTGGAGATGGAATCTGCTTCATCTCTTTAGAAATAAACAGAACCATAAGTGAGAACAGGTTTATTAAATGGGTGCAGCAATGATTTGTGAGAGTCGCTTGTGTGAAACAGCCCCTAATCAAAAGGCATTAGTCATCCCAGATTATCGTTTCTTCGCTCTCAGGAGAAATATTTTTACTTGCTGCATGACTTCATTTTAATAACTTGTGTGCGGGGGCGCAGGAGAGAGAAAACAACAGACTTTAAGTAGTTCAATAGCTTCTTTTCACTAACCCGGCATTTACCTGGATCTCCACAGTTAATAAATGGTAGTTCTGTGCTCACAGGTTTACTCTGGATAGTTGTAAATATCAAATCACTTAAAATCATGATAAACCAGTTCACACCTGCACTAAGAAACCCAGAGAACAAAATGAAATGTAGCAGAGGTTTATATAAGATCACAGAGCCTTCACATTACATGGCCTAATTCAGCATAATAGACAGTCATCGAATGAAAAATAGAACTGAAGTTCTCAGATGATTATAAATAAAATAATGCCTTCCATTAATGAGATCCTCAGCAGCTTCTTAACTGCGACACAGGGCTCACTTGTAACCACTATGTGGTATGGGGGCAGAACTGGATCAACCATGCACTTAGCATTGTTTTACTATATCCATTAAACAGCACCAGACAACAAAAGGAGCTGTCCTGTCTTTTGCAGAACCACCTGGGAAGGTTCTAGACAGGAGAGGGAAGAAGCAAGCAAGCAGTTTCACTCATTCTGCCAAGGGAAGCACCTGCCTCTCTCTACTGCCCTAGGCCAAGGACAGAATAGAGTCACTTATTCAACATCACTACCAGCACCTGTCTTCTTTGCCTATTGCCGTCTCTATAAAGTGCATGCCAGAACAAGTGCTAGAACTGCTACCCACCGGACAATTGCATTCTCCCCACCCCTGGCCCTTTGGAAGGATCTTCCAGCAAAGCCTCCCCCATACTGTATCATGTTCCAGCACGAGCCTGTGGCCAGCTCCTGGAGCTGTGCCTTGGTGCCTGTTTCCCCAAGGTTTCCAGGAATCATATTTGCTTCCTCTGATACTCTGCCGATCGCCGGCAGAACAGAGTGAGGGAACAGTGCGTTCACCTTGGTCCGCAGCACCCTTCCTGCATCCTTGTGGGGAGGTGCTTTGGAAGGCTTCCCACCAGGCCCACAGAGATGGAGTTGCGGAGCTGCTGCCTCTTGCACACTGAGAGTCCCCTGTGATCACAGCTGCCAGAGGCACTAGCAGGGAACACACAATGCAAACAGCTTTAACCTCATGCTTTCAGTGGAAAGTTATTCCCAGAACAGAGTAACTTCCACCCCATGCTACACAAAGCGCCTCAGGATACTTGGATGGAAGCAACTGATACGTCAGTATAGTACAGTAATGTTTATACAACGTGTACACATCGCACAATGTCTTAGAATATTACATTTATATACCACCCAATTATACTTATAAATAAGACACTGTATGATTCTATGATTTATATCACTCTCCCATTTATGTACAGATCAGAGCCAAAAGCATTGTTTCCAAATCCATGTCCTCATCTGCCCAATATTAACTGCATGTGCACAAATACAAATTTTCTTTTAACAAAAAGCTTCAGTTCATACAGTTAAAATCCCTAGTCTCTAAATCACCTACTGGCTTAAGCCATGACAGTGACCTACCACAAACTGCCCAATATTAGCAGTGTGAGATCTTTATCTACTGATCCTTCTCTCTGAGCAGGAGAGGTTTACTTAGTTACTAAACCTCAGAGGCAATCAGCATCACAGTTCCATGTCTGAATTCTTTCAAACTCGATGAGAAATCAAAGCTAAACTGTGACAATGACCTTTCAGGCCTTTGTAGTGTCCAGCAAAGCACTGGACCCGAACACAAAGGAATTATGGGATCATTAAAATAAAGATGCACATTTCATATTTTGTGCTAGCTGTCTTCTTTTGTATTTTCCCTCTCTTTCTATTGGTTCAGTGTTCTGTCTCACAGCTGCTATAAATTCACACTAAACATTACAGGCATACTTCCTACACCTCTAAACATACAAAAGTCTCTTTCCAGATCAGAACTCACCAGCCAACATGAATTCTATGTGCTGAATGAGACCTTGATCTAGGATTCCCTGGTTAGAGCCCAACTTGATTGCACCCACTACCACGCTCATGAAATGAAATCCTTCCCCGGACACACATTTTCTCCAACAACTTTCTTCAACAACCAGAGAAGCTTCTGTTTCTTAGGTCTCAGATAAGAAACATATTCTTGGGGGAGGATTTCCTAGATTAACAAACCCCATCCCTTCCTTGTAAGCAACCATGTCACACTTGACATTTACTAAAACATGTCAAAATCAACTAGTGGGTTGTTTGGTTTTTTTTTCATTATTCCCTGTTGCACTTTTCCTCCTTTCTGCAAACCTCTGACTCAATCCCATTTTGCAGTCACAAAACAAAGCACAAAGAACGCCGATATTGAATAATGCCACGAAACAGCTTATAATTTTGCAAAGGTGCTGCATCCTGACATCTTCTACTCTTAAAAAGTCTAATGCATAACTTTATTACATTACTAACAAGCTTTCCAGAATACACTTTATCATACTGCCAAAGTTATCTTGTCTGACTGCTATACATATATAAAATATGCTTTAGTCTTACTTCTTCAGTCAAAAAACAGTTTTGAAACTTCCTTCCAGAAACATAAACCATACTAAAAAGCAGCACAACAGCCCGCTTAAGATAAAGCTGGACAAAATCCTGCTGCCTCCAGCTGCAGTAGTAATGTCCTCACACAATATAAATCCACATTCAGTTGCTTTTCCTTCTTACTGCGTCAGCTCATTACAGTATCGTAGACCACAGAAAGCAATTTATAACGTATTCACCAGCATTTGGGGTAGGACATCAGCACCATATCATCACTTCTGGCTTCCAGGTCCTCCAGGGCTTGGAACATTTCCACAATGCACACTGTGACAGGATATGGGGTCCCCTGGTAGGAGAACAGCAGATCCTTCAAGGTAAACCCTTCACACTTTGCCAACGCTTTACTTATCTTGTCAAGAAAAGTTTTTTATCCTCAGCCATGTCTACCACCTTTAGGGTTGTGAAGTGTTAGTCTAACGCAGCAAGGGCCTTTAACTAGACATTTTTAAGGGGTGGAGCAGAAATCCTTGGCATTACTTCTACACTCCCCTAAACTTGATACGTTTCTTTCTCTCCTTCCTTCCCTCCTTTCTGGAAATGGAACCTCAGTTGAACCTGTCCACTGACAATCTACAGAGCAAGAATTACTTTAGTAAGGAATCCCACTGAGAGCAAGTAATTCTTGCAAGCTCAGCCACTGGGGAAACATAACTGGATAATTAATCATCCTGTGGGAATGAGCAGTAAAATATTAGATCTAATCTTCCATAACATCAATGGGAATAAAGAGCATCTCACTAAGAAAAGAAAATCACTATTATGAAAAATCCCAAGAGGTTTTATTTTGGCAATAAAGCCAGCCCCACTCTACAAGTCAAGAGAAATAGATAGTGAATGATCTAAAACAATGAAATCAAAACTACAGAAAAGGAAGAACACTACTGGAAAGAAAAGGATGCTGCCATTCTAGCTTTTAAATACTCCTATATGGAAGCTAGTCTGCACTAACACCTGTTTTCCACCCCAAAAACACAAACACTGAGATAGAATTATAGAATCATAGAATAGTTAGGGTTGGAAAGGACATCAAGATCATCAAGTTCCAGCCCATGGGTAGGGACACCTCACACTAGACCATGTCACCCAAGGCTCTGTCCAACCTGGCCTTGAATATCGCCAGCGATGGAGCATTCACAACTTCCCTGGGCAATCCATTCCAGTGCCTCACCACCCTTAAAGAACTTGTTCCTTGTACCAAACCTAAACTTTCCATTGTAGTTGGAACCCATTACCCCTTGTCCTACCACTACAGTGCCTGATGATCTTGTATGGCACAGGTTTTGTTAGCATCTCCATGACAGAACTAGGATCCCTTTTGAACAGCCGTGATCCTCACAGTACCTATGTATTCCCTAGCAGGAAGCACAGACAAGAAAGCGCAGGCTCCCAGGAGACGCAGCACTGCTCCTCCACCAGCTGAAGCAGCAGGAGCACAGCACTGAGGAGCGGGCCTGCTCCCTTGCTTACTGGGGGCACCCGCTCATGACCCTGAGCACAGTACAAGACGACCTGGCCTGGCCTCGCCTCTGAGCCGTGGCAGCACACGTGCCACCAGCTGAAAAGGAGAGGGCAGGACAGTAGGTGTCCCTGCACAGCAGAAACAGTGCCACAGCAGAACAGCCGCCCGCAGCCAGAGGTGACCGGCGAGGAGGAGCGGCAGGATCACCGACTGCCACCAGCACCCCCACCAGTGTGCTAGGAACAGCCCCGGCTGGGCCTGCTCAGGCAGCAGCGGGACTGAGGCAGCTCCTGCCCTTCCTCCACAGCCGCCTGCCCGCGCGGCCCCAGACACAGAGCCCGCCGCTGAACCTGCCAACCGGCGCACGCGAAGTAATGCATTGCGCATGCGCAGCCCGCCGCGCGGAAACTGCGCACGGGCAGGCCGGTACCGGAAGGAACGCGGTGGCCCGGCGGCAGCCATGGCTCGGCGTGTCGTGAAAGGGCTGCTGCTGCTGCAGGCGGCGGAGCTGCTCGGCGCTCTCCTGCTCTACCGCGCCATGGACCGCAGCCAAGGTGCGGCGGGACGGCCGGGGGACGGGATGGCAGCCGGAGCGGCCGAGACAGGGCGAGCTTCTCCCCGCCTGAGGCGCCTTTGGAGCGCCTCACGCTGCCTGCGCGGGGGTCTGTAAATTAGGGTCTGCTGACCTGGCTCGGCTTGTGTTAGTGTAGGTACAACAGTGTTGTTTGGTGCACGGAACCTCGCATACAGCTGTTAAAGACAAGCTGCTGGTTTAGTTATGCAAAGCCAAAACCGTGGAGACACGCGTGAAAGGCAGGACATAACCCCCAGGAACAAAACTGGATTTGTGTGTTTGAATAGTAACAGCATCAGTTCAAACAGGCATTTAAAAAGGAGAGGCTCTCTGCAATGAGGCAGTTATGAATCCTGCTTCAGGCACCTGATGCTCAGCCCTGAAGGGGTGCCCTGGCTCTGGTATGGCTCTAGCAGGCTCCCTGATTTGACATTTCCCAGGTAGACAGCAGACCCGGCTGGGGTGAGGTACCTAGCATCATCTTCCCAACGATTCAGCTTCAGTGCCTCAAGTCCCTCAGGACTGTGCCTCAGCAACACAAAAATAAGCCAAGCACCAGCTCAGTACTGCAAGATGTGCTCTGCACAGCAGTGGTCTTACTTTGTGTTCAGGGCTCTGCAGGTCGCAGTGCTGGTTTGCCAAAGCTGTGGGAGAAGGCGGTCCTGCTGCCACCAGGGCCACTGCCAGCCAAAAGACAGCTGCTGCATTGGCTTGGAGGGCACAAGCCCACCCATTTCGGCAGTAGCTCAAGCTTAACTTCACCTACGCTATGTCAGTTGGCATTTCTTACCAGATGCCAGCAGACTGTTACACTTCAGCTATCGTTCTTCGCATTTTTATTAAAAAATATATAATCAAAATCTGCAGAACAGGTGTGTGGGACTGTCTTGCTAGCTTAGTGCTGGACATTCATGGTTCCTCATTTCTCCTTTTCAGTGCTAGGTCCTAGTTCTTCCATGCCTTTGCAGAAGATAAGCTGTAGTTGATGTAGTTCCGGAAGGTGCAGTGAGCTCTTTTAAACAACTCAATGTGCTTTAACACTTTCTTTCTGCTTGTATTGGTATTGGAAAGATCCTTCTGTAAGCTGCTGTAACTCATTACACTAGCACAAAGCTATCATTACATGATTTTCTCTTGGGTTGCCAGAGCACCCCTCATGAGGATTCAGCGAACACCTAAAGCTGCGTAAGGAAGCAAAGTAGTTTTCATTTGCACATCCATCTGCTAGAGGCATTCAGCTTCCTGTGAATCTGTAGTTGTATTTGGTTACCACAATTGTGAGGAAGCTTAGAAAACACTGCGATGATAGGGCTGCATATATAAATAAACTGAATGCAGTCTGTAATACAATGTAAAAAAAGTAGGTTCAGATCACTTATTTAATGATGGCTTGTCATGGGTTCAGCAAGTAGCAGTCATTTTTCTCCTTGGTAGCTGGTGCAGCACTGTGGTTTTGATTTTGGGCCTGGGAGCAGCGCTGATAACACCAGTGTTTATAGTTACTGCTTGGCAATGTTTTGGTTTGACCAAGGACTTTTCTGAGCCTCATGCTGTGCCAGGGAGGAGGGGAGCCAGGGAAGGAGGGGAGAGCTGGGAGGAGGCAGAGACAGGGCGCCTGACCCAAACTGACCAATGAGGTTATTCCATACCACAGCACGTCATGTCCAGGATGTGAAGACAGAGGGCAGAGACCCGGAAGTGGTGATGGTGGACTGGGGGTGCACGGCATGGTCAGGTTTTTGGTATTGGGGGGGTCACTGTTGCGGGGTGCACTGGCTGAGGTCGGGCTTGGTGAGCAGTTGTATTCTCTTTCCTTGTATTTCTCTTGTATTATTATTGGTGGTAGCAGTAGTAGTTTGTGTTATACCTTAGTTACTAAACTGTTCTTATCTCAACCCTGTGCGAGTTGCATTCTTTTGATTCTCCTCCCCATCCCCCCGGGAACTGGGGGAAGAAAGAGGGGGAGTGAGTGAGTGAGTAAAACTGCGTGGGTGGGGGGCTTAAACCACGACATGGCTGTAACTAAGGAATTCAAACTTAGGTAAAACTAATTGTTGTGGTTTAAGAAGTTAGAAAAATAGTGCATTTAATTATTTGCCCTAAACACAGTGGATAAAGTAACTGTGCCTTATCTTTTTTCCAGATTTCAGATATACATTGCAGAAGAAGTGCCCATCAATTCTGGAAGGTGGGTTTGCAGCTGTTGGCTTCAGAAGGAGGCTGAAGCTTCTGCTGTATCTTTCATATAAACCCAATTTTATTATTAAAGCTTATCCCAGGAGACACTGCAGAAGTTGTTTATTGTTATGCAGAGGTGTGGTTGCAGTGTCACTGTTGGATAGACTCCTTGGAACTGAAGGACAGTACGTCCAACAAAAACAGTCGCAAAGTGGCTCACCTTTAGACATGTCTCACTTGGAGCTGACGTGGATTTTCCTATTTTTCAGTGTATTACAAATGCAATGAGTGGTCTGGAATTCACGGCATAAGGGAGAATGACCAAATGGCATGGTTAAGCAGCAAGAACTGAAGTAAAAAAGGTGTGCAACTGACTGAAAAATTATTTTAGAAAAATTATTGTAAAAAATGTCCACATTAAAATGTCAAATTCATCTTTTTGATTTCTTGCCTTTGTACTTGTTTTTCAGCCCTCTGTGCCTGAACTGTTTCTTTCTTTTGATGATGCTTTTCACGTCCCGGTCATGAAGCCACTTGTCGCGCTCTATTTCCCACTGGATCTGTTTGATATCTTTAAGAGGAAAGGTGAGAAATGAGGAGTCAACAGCTATCTCTGAACATGATGTAAAATACAGATGAAACATGTTAACAGTTAAAACTTGGCTGCTGTATTTATAAATGTTAATAAAGTGCAAGCTGCCTTTTTGGTTTTGACACCAGAGAAAGTTTTGGGGTTTTCATTTCACAGAACATACCCCACCTGCTCAGCACCTCAAAGTTTAAGATCACTCTTGCCATTGCTTTGTATTTTACTAAAGCTAGATATGTTTGTGTTAGGAATACACAGTGTTTCAGTGCTGCTGTTCACATTTTTCAGGTGACACCAGCATGACTTGTAAAAGCTCTACAAAGGACTGATTATTCACTCAGTATATGCACACTTAATTCATTAGAATTATTTCTGGGGAACTACTTTTGTTTCACTGATACTGCAAGGAAATACCCCAGTAGGTATATAAATGGCCATGTCATATGCCTTCCTTTTACAAGAATCCAGGACACTTTATCAGAGCAAAGTTCACATGAATGTTTGAAAGACAGCATGCTGCCATCCTTATTTACAGTGTGAAAGGGCCACACGATAGCATCTTCATCTTTTCTGAAGCCCTGTTCTCTCCAGTAGACACAGTTAATATTAGCATGGGGCTAGTAACTAAGTCATGTCTTATTGACAGTGACCTACTGTCCCTACTGTGCGACTTCTGACCACATGTGAATTTCAGTTAGAGAAGGTACATCTTGTTAACTACAGAATCCAAAGAGAAAGAAGTAAAACAGCATTACACTCTTCTGCTGTTTGTACCATGTACTTACTTGCGTTATCTCTGTTGGCCATGGCGTTCATTCCAATATTATCAAACTTAGACCCAACGTTTTCATCCAGCAGAGAGCCAAACTTTAAAGAGAGAAAGTTTACTATTTTATTACAAGAAACCATGTAAAATGCTTGATCACTTTTTGCTAAGTACTGATCAAACTCACCTCCTCTGCAGATGCCAGTATCTTGGCATCTTGGAGTTTTCTCTTCTTTCCTCGGCTGGACCCTTCAAACAAAAAGCATTATTCTTGTAAGACAGAATGTCAACTTCAGAAAGACACTAAACCAAAGTGTTACCATGTGGTTGGGTTCTGATGGGGTTTTTAACATTTTTTTGAGACCACCTAAAATAGCTGTTAAAAATGTTTATTCTTCACACACACACACCCCCTCAAAAAAAAAGAACAAGCACTTTCCAACCAAGAACTAATAGCACAAATCTGCGCATCAGACGTTAGGAACAGATGAACAAACCATGAGTACAACTCCATCCTCCCTTCGAAAGTTCCTTCTTTGAGTCCCAGTTCCTGCTTTGAGTCCCAACTGTTACTCTGAATTAGGCCATGGTGGTTGAAGGACAACCTCCTTTTAATTCATGGTTTATTCATCCAAAAGAGGAGATACTCTGCTGTACCAAAACCAAAGTTCTTCAGACTGTATTTGTATTAAGCTTTCTCACAGGGAAATCATGGCAGTGTTCCCTTACCTTCAAGTGATCCCACAAAATTCGTATCTTTCTTTCTCTTGCCCTTTTTATTGGCAGACTTCAATTGTTTGTTATTGCTCGGGTCTGACAGAAAAGAAAAAGATACATCAACCTCTCTTTCTCACACCATGTACATATATTTAAAGCACAGCAGAGACTAAAACTTTTTAGGCATTTTTTGGTTTATAATGGTCCAAGTCATAACTTTAAAAAAGTTTAAAACACAGCACACACAACCAAATCTGGGATTTCTTCAACCCAGACAATTAAAAATTGGTCAGTGGTGTGCCATCCTTTACGCTTTTTTCCACAGCACCAAAAAGGAATGGAATACAAATCTAAGACACATAAAATATGAAGGCTAAAAGCAGGTGTTACACACACCTCGAATATCTGCTTGGTAAGTTGGGTGAAATAATAATAAGAATGACTACTGTGTTAACAGCACTATGAATAAATTACCTCCTCTACCCTCAATCAGTCTCCCTGTGACCTTCAGTTGTTAGTTGAAATACCTCATTAATCTGTGCTTTTCCAGCCACATAAAGCGTGTACAGTGTAAGCTGTGCTTCTCAGTTGGAAAGATAATAAAATCATGGGGGTGCAACAATTGGTTATTATTACAATGGTAATAAAAATTTGGGGGCATAGCTGTATTAGAAGAGCAGCTGTTACTTACAAGACAGCAATTAAAAGTTACCTCATTTAAAAAAAAAAACAAAAACAAAAAACCCAAACATTAACTAGGTCTAAAGATATAAAAAAAAATCACCAAGTAACACACTTCCTTTTTATTTTTCTCTTGGAGATCTTTTTAATATTTCTGCCTACTGCAGCCAGTTACTTGTGTATAAAGCTACTTTTGCCACTGCCAATGTTTCCAGAATGAAACGAAACAAGTCATCCTTGCAAATTTTTATTCCCAGATGCCTAATTCCCACTCTTATTTGGGAGACTGTGCCAGGCAATGTCTCTCTCAAGACTTGATTGTCCAGAGAAGGACTTGTCACTTCTTTACTTAAAAGCCAAACCTCCCATTTAGGTAATTGAATCTGAATTTATATACGTAACTACATACTAGATAACCTATTTTTAAAGCTCTTTCTTCTATTTTTTTGCAAGAAATGGTACTTTACCTAGGCTGTTATCATCAGAAACATCCATAAATACACCTCCCTCTTCATCCATATCCTCTTCAAAGTCTTCCTCCATACTTCCTAAGGAGATTTCCTCATCATCCAGATCACTGAATTCATCTTCATCATCAGAATCCTCCCCATCAGCACTGGATCCTTTGCTTCTTTGGCCTTTCTTACTGCCTTTGGTTTTCTTTTTTATATTACTAAAAAAATAAGAAACAAGCTTAGCACTTTACCTGGCAAAATACTGTTTACACCCAGATGACATCTACTGGCAAACACTATGTTAGAAAAGTTCAAGATCATTGCAAACCACTATACATGTAGGCTGAGACCAAAGAAACGTGTTATGCACTCGGGTATGTTTTCAACATCAACAGGTGGAATTGTATTATAAAAGTCAACCATTTTAAGAAGTTCTAAAGAGAATCCTATTATGAAACTAACAGAAATGTCAGCTTCAGTATTTTATCTGCTATGTGCCTTTGCTCCTTTTCAGACAGTCTTTTCTCCAATACACACACACTGCTGCTATCCCTAGCAACCCTACTAAATGAAGAAATAATACTTTTTTTGCCTTTAAGTAAGGAAACATGGTTCCTCGTGTGCTAGACAGTTACTTGGGGTTTGTCTTCTTTCTACTATTTTTCGCTCACACCAGTCCAGTTCACAAAAACGTTCAGGTTTCAAAAAAAGTTTAAGCTTTAACTCTCCTTTCACCTCAAGGCAAGAAAGTTTCTGTGTTGATTCAGAAGAGGCTACTTAATCATTAAAGGTCTTTTTAAATTTTAAAGGTCTTTTCCAACCTAAATTGGTCTATGATTCATGAAGCTGCTGACTTCCTGAGAACTGAGCTCTGTGATTCTGGATTTCATAAAGTTTATTTACTGCAGTAGGTCCAGTTCAACCAGTCCTTACTGCAGCAGTACCATTATGCCCCATTCCACCTACTCTTGTACTTGGTAATTCTCAAACAGAAACCTGAGACCATGAAAAGCAAGATTTTTGCCTTGCTTACTGAGTCACTGCATTGCATAAACAAAATACTACAGGTCTCATGTGTCAAGCCAGCAGAGTGTAAGAACCACAGGATCACGATGCTCCATTATGGGGCATGCAGAAAAGTAGCATTACCCAGCATTCAGCTGCTACTGCCCTTTTTGCAAGGTGATATTCTGAGTGGCTTCGAAAAAGGCCTGTGCAATTTTGCAAAGTAAAACTCTACATTGATATGAAAAGAAGAGATGAAAGAACCAATTTCAAGTCTTACCCAGCAAAATCAAGGTCATCCTGGCCAACATCAATAGCATTATCAGCAGCTTCAAATGCATCTGGAGGAAAAAAATCGTTTATTACTACAAAGTCAAACAAAGAAATATGAAGTAATTGCAAAATAGATTATTTCTAGGTATCATTTTTTCTGAGCAGTTTATATAATCTGCATCAGTAACAAAGGGCCCTGATACCAAATGGTTCATGCTCCTATAGAAAAATATTCTGCAAAACAGTTACCTAAAGCTAACTGGATTTTTTTCCTGTGAAAAATAATGAAAGTTCTCTTTTATCCAGGCTGTCATTTCTGGCCAGACCTAGATGATGTGGAAGCAGACATAAACAGTTTGAAACACTTGACACACAGTTTCTCAGTGACTCAAACTTAGTTGGCAGGTGGGGTATCGCAAGTCTCAATACTTGCTCCAAGCCAGATAGAACTCAATAAAGAAACCCCAAGCGTCATGCCAGCTAGTCTGCATGTTAATTTTCAGATAAGAAGTATTTACCATAATTTTTCACAGAAAAGCAAGCAGGCTGAAGGATGACAGCTCCTATCATCAGATTCACTTAAGAACAAATTGCTATACAAAATAGCAGATAGAAACAAAACCTGAAAAATTACAACTTGTTTCAAAGGGTAAACACTAACATTAGAGGGTACTAAATATATGAATGAAATTCTGAGAGACAGTCAACTTAGAGGTACTAACAATAAAGCAACAAACACAATTATTAACAGATTCTTGCCATAACTAAGCCCATGCTACTTGAGTCACTAAGGAAGAATCCTGCTATGGGACTTCAGAATTCTCTAAAAGTACTGTGCAAATCGGTTATGGAGAACTAGTTGGTTTTTGTGGGGTTACTTTGGGTTGGGGTTTTGTTTGGGTTTTTTTCAAATATAGGTACTATTCTATAAATAAAATATGAAATCATAAAATAATGGACTTTTTATGCTACGCTAACAAATTCATATTCTGGAACCAATCATACAGTAACTCCAAAGCAAACAAAGTACATACTACAGGAGAGCTAAGACTACTGCAGAAGTTTGCCAGGGACCTAACTGAAGAAATAACCTCACGAAAGACGTAAGGAAGGATAGAAGGAAGATTGAAAAAGGACAAGCAGTAAAGAAAGAACAGAAGCAAACATTACATGCTGGTAGAAAAAGTTATTTCATTCTCCGACTGCACAAGGAAAAGAACAAAAAGGCATGAACTGCCACCCACAGCTTACGTTCAAAATCAGACAATTTCTAACCATTTGAACTAGTGACTACTGGAGTAGTGAGAGCAAGACCTCTGTTACAAGATGGCCATCCAGTTGGCTTGTGTGATGGACAGGATGAAATGCTGGCTGTAGTAGCACAGAATGGAAATTGGAAAGCTGGGTTTTTTTTTCAATTCCATATTCATGTATCTGGCCCTTTTATACCATATAAACTATGAAAAGGATAAATTAATGATCTGAAAAAGCAGGAAATACTGGCATAGTTACTACAAGGAAAAAAAAACAACCTTACCCAATGCTCTTTCAAATTCATCATCATCTACATCTTCCACACTTTCTTCATCATCCTGACGCCTTTGTTTCTCTCTCCTCTTATCAAACTTAGAATAAAATCTGAAATAATACATTGCTGTTAGACACAAGATTAAAGGTAATGATCTTTAAGACAAGTTTGTTTAAAAAAAAACCCAAAGCAATCTGCAAGTTGTTTCACGTATATGTTGCCAGTTAAGGAATGGCTTCAAATGCATCTCAAATCAGAAATGTATATTTTTTGTGTTCCAAAGAATATAAACCATTACTGTAAGATTTTAAACAAAGACGTTTCACAGCCAAAGGTGCCAGAAATTATTCTGAACATAGTGAATTTATAAAAGGGTACAAGAAAGATGTGAAAATCTGCCTTATACTGATAAGAAAGAAAGGATCAAGTTCAACATGGACCTAATGGGGGGGGAAGGTTCACCCATTAAGTAGCCCTCTTCTTCTGCATGCTTAGTTCTACCTTCTGTCAGCCACTTAAAACCACTTTCTCTCCTTTATTTCATATTAAAGAACCATAAAACACAGAAAACAATTTTGGGCAGATACAAGAGCAAAAGGAGAACTCCTTGGATGGATAAGGAGCTGCTGAGGAAAATTCAAAGGAAAAAAAGAGGCTTATAAAAGGTGGAAGCAAGGACAGGTGGCCTGGGAACAATACAGGGATGTTGTCTGGGAAGCTAGGGACCAGGTTAGGAAAGCTAAGGCCCACTTAGAATTCAACTTGGCTAGGGATGTGAAAGATAACAGGAAGGGATTCTATAGGTACATTGCAAATAAAAGGCAGGTTAGGGACAACATGGGCCTTCTCCGGAAGCTATCAGGAGAACTGGCTACCCTGGATTTGGAGAAGGCTGAGGTTCTTAAGGACTTCTTTGCCTCACTCCTCACCAGCAAACGCTCTGACCACACCACCCAAGACTTGGAAGGCACACACAGGGACTGTGAGAATGAAAACCCTGGGCCCACTGTAAGAGAGGATCTGGTTTGAGACCATCTTAGGAACCTGAATGCATAGAAGTCCATGGGACCTGATGAAATCCATCCGCGCGTCCTGAAGGAGCTGCAAATGAAGTTGCTAAGCCACTGTCCATCCTATTTGAAAAATCATGGCAGTCAGGTGAAGTTCCCCGTGACTGGAAAAAGGGAAATATAACCCCCATTTTCAAGAAGGGGAAAATGGATGAGCCGGGTTACTACAGAGCAGTCAGCCTCACCTCTGTGCCTGGCTAAATCTTGGAGCAGATTCTCCTGGAAGGCATGCTGAGGCACATGAAAAACAACAAGGTGGTTGGTGACAGCCAGCATGGCTTCACTAAGGGGAAATCCTGCCTGACCAATCTGGTGGCCTTCTATGATGGGGCTACAGAACTGATGGACAGGGGTAGAGCAGCTGATGTCATCTACCTGGACTTGTGCAAAGTGTTCAACACTGTCTCACACAACATCCTTGTCTCTAAGTTGGAGAGACATCAATTAGATAGGTGGACCACTCAGTGGATAAAGAACTGACTGGATGGCCACACGCAAACAGTTGTGCTCAGTGTCCAGCTGGAGACCAGTAACGAGTGGTGTCCCTCAGGGATTGGTGTTGGGACCGCTCTTGTTCAACATCTTTGTGGGTGACATGGACAGTGGGATTGAGTGCACCCTCAGCAAGTTTGCTGATGACACCAAGCTGTCTGGTTCGGTTGATACACTGGAGGTAAGGAATGCCATCCAGAGGGACCTTGACACACTTGTGAGGTGGGCTGATGCCAACCTGATGAAGTTTAACCATGCCAAGTGCAAGGTCCTACACCTGGGTCAGAGCAATCCCAGGCACAGCTCCAGATTGGGCAGAGAAGAGATTCAGAGCAGCCCTGCAGGGAAGGACTTGGGGGTGTTGGTCGATGAAAAAATTAACATGAGCTGGCAGTGTGTGCTCACAGCCCAGAAAGCCAACGGTATCCTGGGCTGCATCAAAAGGAGCGTGACCAGCAGGTCAAGGGAGGTGATCCTGCCCCTCTACTCTGCCCTTGTGAGACCTCACTTGGAGTATTGTGCGCAGTTCTGGTGTCCTCAACATCAAAAGGACATGGAACTGTTGGAACATGTCGAGAGCAGGGCCACGAGGATGATCAGGGGACTGGAGCACCTCCCGTATGAAGAGAGGATGAGAAAGTTGGGGCTGTCGCGCCTGGAGGAGAGAAGGCTGCGTGGAGACCTCATAGCAGCCTTCCAGTATCTGAAAGGGGCCTATAGGGATGCTGGGGAGGGACTCCTCATGGGGGACTGTAGTGAGAGGACAAGGGGTAATGGGTTCAAACTTAAAAAGGGAAGTTTAGATTGGACATGAGGAAGAAGTTCTTTACTGTAAGGGTGGTGAGGCACAGGAATGGGTTGTCCAGGGAAGTTGTGAATGCTCCATCGCTGGCGGTGTTCAAGACCAGGTTGGAGAGAGCCTTGGGTGGCATGGTTTAGTGGTAGGTGTCCCTGCCCATGGCAGGGGGGCTGGAACTAGATGATCTTAAGGTCCTTTCCAACCCTAACTATTCTGTGATTCTATGAAAAGAGTACAGCACTTTGTATGTAAGACTTTAAATGTGTGATCACAGTTAACAGTTAACAACTGTTAACTTTACATAGGGAGCATGATTTTAAGCTGCTTTTCTTTAATCTCAAAATTAATACCACTTTTTAATTTCTTTTTTATATTATATTCCTCAATATTGTATCAACTGATTTAAAATAGTAAGTTCCATTAAACTGATACTTCACAAAAGCAATGACTATATTAATAAAACAAAACCAAACAAAATGAATTCAACAATGTAAATGAAGTTAATTCAAACACTGATTTCCTAAGGAGACACTAACCAGTATTTTGAGCTAAGAAGAACAAATCTTTGTCATACGTGTATCTCTTCAATTTTAATGTTACAGTTACACTTCTATATCATGAACTATGGCTATAATAAAAAAAGACAGGGAAAACTAGCTCCTCTGACTCTTTTTGCATTGTTCCATTCTAATAAGCTTTGATGCTAACAATATAAAGAAGTTATATTGCATTCCTTTTTTTTTAATGTACTTCTAATGAATAAGAGTTACAACCCACAAGACATTCATCACTACGCATTGTTTAAGGCTTCCTTATTACAATGTCAACTTACTTAATTTTGGACTACAAGCGCTGGTTGCTTATCTCCATAAGTGATATTCTTTCCTAAGCACTTTTGACAGATGTTGAAATTACATTCTAAGGAAAGTACTATCATCAGAAGTCACTCAAATTAATCAAATTTTGAAAACACTTGGAATACCATAGAATAGTTAACAAAATGCAATGGGTTTTGATGGCACTGCTTTAAAAAACACCACTTCAAATGAATGTTCACACGTATTTCATTACCTGTGAAAAAACACTTCATCCACTGGGATTTTGCTTTCGTCTTTAGCACGGAATTCCTTACTGTTGACTGCAAAAAGAAAAATAGAACTGATTTTACCTCAGGTTGAAATGACTGTTACTCTTTTAAAAGGTTAAACACCATGCACAGACAGAAATATGTAGATACCCAGTGTCACTCATTAAAAAAAGTGGAGCTCATCGCAAAACCTCTTCAAACAGACAGGGAAGTTTGCAATCACCTCCAACAGGAATGCATTAAAAATATAAATAAAACTAAAAAGGAAAAATAAAACTAGTAGGAAATCAGATAAACTTGCTGTCATGCACTACAATACTGGAACCACTTCTGCCCAGCACTCCTGGCAGTAGAAATACACATCAGCAGCTGCAAGGCAGGATCATACACCAGCTGAACGTGTTGAAGAAGGGACTGAGCCTCACCCTCTCTCTAGGGCCACCCCACCACCTCTTCTTCCTTGCCTATCCCTTCTGAAGGCTTCAGAGACACCCACTGCAGCACTCCATGTTTCTGTGATGGCAGCTATGTCATAGCTTTCCTGGAGCCCTATGGCTACTGGCTCCTCTTGTTTGCTGCCCATGTTGTGTGCATTAATGTAGATGCTTTTCAGTTGGGCTACTGATCCTGCCAGCTTTCTGGGGGCAGAAGCCCTAATTCCTATGTGACTGTTCTCAGGTGCTTCCATGGTTTCTAACACATCAATAACCCTTGGTGTCTCTGCTGCCTCCACTGAAACAGCAGAGTGAAGGACCCGACTGGCACACTACCCCTCAAACATTAGCATGCTGCCCCCAGGCTTGTGTCTAGCAAAGCTGGGTTTATCCCTTCCATCTTTCTTATATAATTTTAGATATTTTTATGAACTCCAACAAATATTATTCATAAAACCAGGATGTCAGACAAAGAATGTCATATGTATGAGCAGACTATTTAGTATTCATAAATTCGAGTCTCCCTCAGATTAGTACCCTAACAATTTGCCCTTCTTAAACCACAACAGAAGAACCCAGGACATCTTCTAACTAGAAATATTACCTCACATAAATTGCAAGGCTTTCTTTAGCTCCTTCCCCCCTCCCCTAAGTGGTCATACTGCCAGGTACAAACAAATTTGAAACCATGTTCTCTACTACTCAAGAGGCTAACAGCTGAAGTAACTGACTTTATGTCATTCGTTCTTAAAATGATTCAAAGGATACAATGCTGAAGCTGTGGAGATTCCACGCACCCTCAACAAGAAGATTAGACCTGATCCTGAACATCGGACACCACCACTACACTCCTGATGGGCAGGACTTATTGCTAACAGAAATAGCACAGATAGTGCAGATGACACATGTTTACAATAACTAGATAAAAATTTTTTAGCCATCCTAATCTTAACTGAAAAGAATCTTACCTGCAAGGTTCTGCACATCCTTCATAAACTGCTTCTTCTTCGGCTGCATTACCACGCTGCTGGTGTTTTCTGCAGAAAAACATAAATCAGAAACAAATTACTACTGACACAAAACTGTGAGGAGCAACTGATACACCAGAGGGTTTTGTTGCCAACCATAAGGACCACAAGAGTCTGGAGAAATGGGCTGACAGGAACCTCATGCAGTCCAACACAGTGAATTGCAAAGTCCTTGCAACTGGGGATGAAGAAACCCCTGCACCAGTACATGCTGGAGGTTGCACAGCTGGAAAGCAGCAATTTCTGCTCTGTGGACGTGAAAGGCAGTAGTATGTGACTGTCAGCTAGTTCTTGGTTGCAGACATCTCTTACAGCCTTGAAGACTGATCCCACTGCTGTTGCATCACATGCACCCAAGTACTGGACAACACCAAGGGCTACTTGGCAATCTGAGAGAAAAAGAGTTTGATCACCATCAGTGGACAAGATCATACACTAATATGTACAGAGAAGTTCGTACCTTTGCCTTTACGGAGTTTGGGATTTCTGTACACAAAGCGATCCAAGAATCTCATTAATGTGAAATCCTGCAAAGGGTCACCCGAGTACTGAATGTGATTTCCCTAAAAGAAGAAAAAAGCCAAATATCATTGAGGTCTTCATTTTAGAAAGACAGCAACTGAACACAGAGGACTCAGACAAAGAATAACATTAAACCACACTTTAAATCAAAGACAAAGACCTGGGGATACTTCACCACATGCACCTGACCAGTTAATACACTCCTGTACAGGTTCCTATTTTTGGCATTTCAGTGTTTTCTTAACTAAAAACCACCTCCCTCACTTTGTTTCAGTGATGAACTGCCGTGCGATGCACTGTGCTAACAGCAGTTAATCTTCAGCATTACCTGTATACCATATATTCAAGTGAAAATAAATATTCTAAATACATAATTATGTAAGTTTGAGTATTTTTGACACAATACCATGATAGCATTAAAAAAGAATTTGTTCCAACAGTAGGGTTCCCCACATAAAAGCGCAAGTTAAACAAAGAGATAGACCAAAACTCTAAAAAAGCTTTAAATATCATGTAACACCCACATTTCTAACAAGTTAAATACTTCTGTGAGCAGCCTTCTCTATATAGTGCACTTCAATTCCCAAAGAAGCTTTGCATTTCAGTGTACATTACAGTGCTGCAGTGTGCAAGGAGGCTTTATAATGTATTTTTCAAACATCAAAGGACAGCTTACATAAATCAACCTTCCGAGCTCCGGACTACAAGAAGCACTTACTTCTAGAATTGTTCTTGCAAATAGGGCCACAGATGGATGAAAATGTTCAGAAAGCTGAAAAACATTAACAGCTTATTTATTTCTACTCCAAAAAGAAATGCAATCATTACTCAGCTTGACATGACTTCTGACAACACCACTATGTCGTAAGACTGCTCTGTAACTCAACAAATACCGCAGACACATGCAGTAGTGCAAGGCTGATGTACTCTGCCCTTGAACAGCTGAAGAACTTCAACTCCTAATCTTTTGTTTGCATGAAGTAAATACATTCCAACTTACATAAAAAGCTTTAGCGATACAAAGGTAAGATCTGAAAGTCAAAACAGATTCTTACTGTCCAAATCTCCACTTAAAGATTTCTAATCCCTACTCCAGAGTATCAGCATCACATGTAACATATACAAGCTCAAAGCTGAACAACATATCAGCTGTCACCGTTCTGTTATGTTTCCCAGGTAGCTACCCCAAGAATAAGCAAGTTCATTTTCTCCACTCAAATCCAAAGGCCAAGCTAATAAACACAGTAATCTGCAACATATGAATACCTTACCTTCTTCAGTTCCCAAAGGCTTGTACTTTCAGCACTACAGTACAAGGGACTCCGGTGCATAGGATCATAGGAAGCTCCACTCTTCCTGCCTATGGGGCAGAGGAGAGGAAAAACTGCCTCAGGCAACTTTATGACAGCATTATTTTCATTTCACCATGACAGTAATGCTGCCCATCATTCTTAGCTGGACAGGTCACAGATGCACTCAGTAGCAAGTAAGGATGTTTAGCTGTCCTTCCCCACTGTATGAGCAGGTATATAGGTGAGTTCCTGCAAGCTTCCAAGGAAGCTCCTGAAAACCCCCGCTCTGTTGCAAAAAGTCCTCAAGAAAGAGTGAAGCTAGAAGCAGATTTGTCCTGGGTTCAGCAGCAGCAGTCATTTTTCTCCTTCTTAGTAGCTGGTGCAGTGCTGTGGTTTTGACTTTCAGCCTAGGAATAGTGCTGATAACACCAATGTTTATAGTTGCTGCTCAGGAATGTTTACTCTGACCAAGGACTTTCTGAGCCTCATGCTCTGACAGGGAGGAGGGGAAGACGGGAGGAAGCAGATACAGGACACCCGACCCAAACTGACCAAAGAGGTATTCCATACCACAGCACATAATGCCCACTATATAAACTGGAGGTAGTTACCCAGGGGTGTTAGATCACTGCTCGGTCAGGCTGGGTATCGGTCGGCGGGTGGTGAGCAGTTGTGTTCTCTTCCCTTGTTATTTCCATTGTCATTATTATTGTTGGTGGCAGCAGCAGTGGTTTGTGTTATACCTTAGTTACTGGACTGTTCTTATCTCAACCTGTGGGAGTTACATTCTTTTGATTCTCCTCCCCATCCCTCTGGGAGGGGGGGGAGGAAGAAGGTGGGGGAGTGAGTGAATGGCTGCATGGCTCTGAGTTACAGCTGGGCTTAAACCACAACAGTTCTTTTTGGCACCCAACGTGGGGCTCGAAGGGTTGAGATGACAGATCTGACCAGATTGTGTCTAATCATATCTGTGACAAGCATTCATTGTTTCAGATTAATAGTCACTCATCACAATGCTGATTTATTGGCTCTCAAAGTTGTTGCTCTTTATTTTACAGTTTCAGCATGTCATACCTTACTTACAGCCGGTATTTGCTGTGTTAGTGTTCATCAGCTAGGGGGCCTTGGCTAAGGTTCTTGTTTCACTCTACTTTATGGTTATGAAAGTAATCTGGCTTGCATTCCCAGTGTGGTCACCACCTCTATACTTTGAGAGGTATAACAGAAGTGTACAGCAATTACACATCTTTTTTCCCCTCCTCAGGTGGTCAACCCATGAAGGAAACACTCCCTTACATTCCCAGCCCCACCACCAGACTATTTACAGCATCATTTGACAGTTCTGAAGGGTCTGAATGGCCTTTAGGTACCCTTGAGACCTGCCTGCTGATTGTGATGGGGATCACCATGTTGGCACACATACAGAGTGTGTTTTATCCATGACCATTTCGTCTGGTCCCAAGAGTTAAGCGGAATTGTGTTTGGGTCTTGTCTAGGATTAGACGACGATAGAGGAGGACCAAGAGATTTTCCCCGAGGCTGGACAGTCATGAGTGGCAGGGTGTGTGGGATAGTATGGGCAAGTATCTAGGGCAGTGGGCCCCCCCAGTGCTTTGGAATTTCGCCACTGAACAAGTGCAAAAACCATAAAAATTAGTAAAACACTTAAATGAGGTGTGTTGTCATTCTGGTCAGGTCATACCAGAGAGGGACAAATCATGGCAACGTGCTGGGGCTTGGCCTATGATTACAGAGCCCTGTTCAACACTATCCAGCACCTTCAAAAGGGAAAAAGATGTCTCTGGATCTCACGGCAAAGCAACAGACAACGCCGCTACTCCAACTCCAAGCACAGCAACTACACCAACCCCAGCGACAAGTACAGCAGCTACCCAAACTCTGACTACAACAGACAATGCAGCTACTCCAACTCCAAGTACATCAGCTACAACAACCCCAGCGACAAGCACAGCAGCTACACAAACCCCAACAGCAACAGACAATGCAGCTGCTGATGCTACTCAACCCACAAGCATAGCAGCAGCAGAACCCTGACAACAGATACTGCAGCCACTACAACCACAGGGATAATCACTGCAGCTAAACCAAAGGACCAATTCATGCCAGTATCAGTTGCCCCTGTACACAAGGGGAAAAGCAAAAAAGAGGCACAAAAAGCAACCCATACAATGAGGATGAAAATATAACGCACTTACTACACAGGACAGCATCTGATCAACAGTTATTATTATGCAGATCAGAGGAAGAAGAGGTGACGTCTCGACCCCAGACCTCAACCGAGCTATGAAATATGTGAAAAGATTTTACCCGTCAACCAGGGAAGGACATCATCACCTGGTTGCTCCGATGCTGGGACAACGGGGCTGACAGTCACGAACTAGAAGGTAGGGAAGCAAAACAGCGGGGATCACTTGCTAAAAAAGGGGAATTGACAAAGCAATTGCAAAAGAGAATAGGTCCCTCATCCTTTAGAGGTAGCTCTTGGCAGCTGTGAAGGACATGTTTTCATACAAGGACGATGTTACAAGTTGTTCAGCCAACTGTACCACGACAGAGAAAGACATCCAGTCTCTGAGGGAATTTGCCACTGTAGAGATGATCTACCACAGAAGGATGCTGGGAATGCATCCATAGATCCAGATGAAGTTGTATGTACACGATCCATGTGGCAGAAATTTACATGAAGTGCACCATCATCACATGCCCACTCATTGGCATCAATGACCTGGCATGACGTAATACCACCAACAGTGGATGAAGTGATTCGTCAACTCCAAGAGTTTGAAGCCAATCTCACCCCTTCCATCATTTCAGCTGTGGAAAAACTGTCCCAGAACCTCCAACAATTGAGAGACGATCTATCCAGCTCCTCATGTGTACCAACACATGTCTCAGCTATTAACAAAAGGCGTCCTACTGCTCAAGAGAGAAGATACAGGAAGTACATGCCACAGGCCATGCTATGGTTTCACCTGTGGGATCATGGAGAAGACACGAGGAAGTGGGATGCAAAACCTACCTCAGCTCTAGAGGAACGGGTGCATGAATTGAAGATGAGAACAAAGGTCAAGGATGATCATCCTACGAAAGTTGAACCTTCAGTCTCTGGTGAGCAGGTTCCCAGATGGAGTGGAACAGCTGATTTTACCTCAGCTCCTGTGATAAAGAAGACTAATCCCTGTCTACAAGATGTAAGTGACCAATGTTGTGATGACTACTAGAGGGGCCCCGCCTCCAGCCAGGTGGAGGTAGGGGACAATCGAACTTATTGGACTGTATGGATCAGATGGCCTGGCACATCAGTCCCACAGAAGTATAAGGCTCTAGTAGATACCGGTGCACAGTGTACTCTGATGCCATCAAGCTGTCAAGGGGTGGAACCTATTTCTATTTCTGGAGTGACAGGAGGATCCCAAGAGTTGACTGTACTGGAGGCTGAAATCAGCCTGACTGGGAGGGAATGGCAAAAGCACCCCATTGTGACTGGTCCAGAGGCTCCATGTATCCTTGGCATAGATTCCCTCAGGAGAGGGTACTTCAAAGACCCAAAAGGATACCAATGGGCTTTCAGTATTGCTGCTTTGGAGACAGAAGAAGTGGAGCAGCTGTCCACCTTGCCTGGTCTCTCAGAGGATCCTTCTGCTGTGGGGTTGCTGAAGGTCGAAGAACAACAAGTGCCAATCGCGACCGCAACAGTGCACCGGCAGCAATATCACACCAACCGAGAATCCCTGATTCCCATCCATAAGCTGATCCGTAGATTGAAGAGTCAAGGAGTGATCAGTAGGACCCACTCACCCTTTAATGATGAGCCATTTAAGCCCCATTTGGCCAGTATGGAAGTCGAACAGAGTGCAGACTAACGGCAGACTATCGTGGCCTGAACGAAGTTACACCACCCTTGAGTGCTGCCGTACCGGACATGCTAGAGCTTCAGTATGAACTGGAGTCAAAGGCAGCCAAGTGGTATGCCACGATTGACATTGCCAATGCCTTTTTCTCAATTCCTCTGGCAGGCAGAGTGCAGGCCACAGTTCACTTTTACTAGGAGGGGCGTCCAGTACACTTGGAACCGACTGCCCCAGGGGTGGAAACACAGCCCTACCATCTGCCATGGACTGATCCAGACTGCACTGGAACAGGGGCAAGCTCCAGAACACCTGCAATACATTGATGACATCATTGTGTGGGGTGATACAGCAGAAGAAGTCTTTGAGAATGGGAGGAAAATAATCCAAATCCTGCTGACAGCCGGTTTTGCCATAAAACGGAGTAAGGTCAAGGGACCTGCACAGGAGATTCTATTTTGGGGAATAAAATGGCAAGATGGACTGCCGCCAGATCCCCACAGATGTGATCAACAAGATAACAGCAATGTCGCCACCAACTAATAAGAAAGAAACACAAGCTTTCTTAGGTGCTGTGGGGTTCTGGAGGATGCACATCCCGAATTACAGTTTGATTGTAAGCCCTCTCTATTATGTGACCCGGAAGAGGAATGATTTTAAATGGGGCCCTGAGCAACAACGAGCCTTTGAGCAAATTAAACGTGAGATAGTTCATGCAGTAGCCCTCGGACCAGTCTGGGCTGGGCCAGATGTTAACAATGTACTGTACACCGCAGCTGGGGAGAACGGTCCTACCTGGAGCCTCTGGCAGAAAGCTCCAGGGGAAACTCGAGGTCGACCCCTCGGTTTTTGGAGTTGGGGATACAGAGGTTCAAAGCTAGCAAGCTTCACAACTGAATGAGCAGTTACACATCTTAACCTTGGCAACATTACTTCAATTTGAAAAATTAAAATAATGTTTTAATCTCTTAATATTACAAGTCTTTATCAACGTGCCACTGTTACAGAATGTTAGAAGGTAATTATACTTTCTTGCTAATTTACCTCCCAAATTCAGATGATGCACCCATGAGGCTGTTGAATTTGAATCATTTGTCTTAGCAGAGTTTTCCGTTGTGCTGCTCTTTTCACCTTCTACTTCTTTATCTGCATCCACAAATTTTTCCTCAGCCTCTTCAGCCTCTTCTTGATCCTTAAAGCACTCTTCATCATCCGACTCCTAAACAATAAAAAACGTTAGCAAACAGCTTTTCCTTTCCACTTCTGTTCCGATTTATTAGAAGAATGCGCCTGTAATTCTGAAGAAGCTGCTTACAAAAATATACAGAAACAATGGCCCATGTATAAGCAATACAAATTTTTGGTCTTGATACGGGACTTAAAATTGATGTCAACTTTACAGCTTACATCACACACGTGTAATGGTCCCTCCCTGCCTAAGAGAGGAAAAAAAACCCAGCCCTGCCTAGCACTACTTCAGAGACAGCAGACAGAAGAAACATAAAGCCCATGTTTCGATAAAGCTTTTGGGTGAAGAATGTTCACCTCCTGACTTACACAGCGTTTAGCAAATTAGTCCTCTCTCAATGAATGAAGTCCATAAACCCACTGGAATTCTTACATCACCTTCATCTACGCAGATTTTTAACATAGTTATAATTGTCCAAGTCCTTTCTCCCATGACATAACATACTAGCAAACTCTCAAATTGCTCTTAAGCAGGTTAGAGAAAGGTGCTTATGAAAACAGCTCTTATTGAACAAACAATGAGATAATGAAATCATCTTATACCACATGATCCTGCAGCTGGACCCTTAACTCCGGTTTTACTTTCAGAAGCTCAGACAGAAGGTACAGGGTTCCACAAATGAAGGGTGGCATTTGTCCACAAGCCACTTGAAGCAACCTCTTCACAAAGGCCTTCACCCGCCGTAACACTACATCTGCCTTCAGGGATTTATAGATAAGATTAAGAAACATGGACGGCTTTGACCAGGTTGCTAAAGCAGGATCTAGAAGCTTCCTGTAGAACACACAGGAGAAAATATTGCTGATTGTCATAATGCACATAGACGAATAATTGCTAGTAACAACAATCATCTACGTTTTTCAGAGTGCCATGTAAAAGACCAGTGATAGCTTGTTCCCCAGCACTCGAAATCATTATGATCAACCCTGAACTGTCAACAGCTGTGTACTTCTAGATATATATGGGAATCTGAAAATTAAAAACACTTGTATCAGTAAAGGAAAAAAATGTAAGAAAATATAAAGACACTGAGTTCAACTAAAAATAGTTTCAAAAACTGAGATACTCAGAGTAATAAACTGATCTGATTTACTCAGATGTTAAACAAAACAGAAAGAAAATAGGTAGGAATCCCCATGCTTCAAATCAGACCTGAGATATGTATTACCAAGTTCATTTTCTACTTCATGTTTTTTCCAGGCTGCCCGGCAAAGTAAGGCTTTTAAATGCATTGCACATTCTGGGGGAACTCAAGTTCCCCTTTAAAAAAGATCAGCAATTTCCCTTTGGTCGACTAAACAGAAGCCTGCAGGGACCTTACAAAGAGTCTAAACAATCAGCCGGGACAAAAGAAGAGGTAACTTTTACAACACAAGGCTTTCCGAGCACACAAATTAAATGATCTAAAGAATATGTTAAAGTAATATTCTCCCTCCACCATATAAAAAAAAAAAAAAAAAAAAACCAAACAGAAAAAGAAACAATATTTTAGGCTGTTACATGACTAAATCACAGTATCTGCAAAAATGATTCCAGAGGTCACCAGTAAGTTTCAAGTAACATCTGGAGTTACAACATGCCACCAAGAAACAGTGGCAAAGTATGCAACGTGTATGTTGTATTCTCAGGACCTATCACTACCATTTGTTTTATCCCCACATTAAATCAAAGAAATCAGTTGCACTTCCCTCTAGCTCACACAAACCATCAGAAATTTTTAGCCAGCGAGACACAGAACTCACAAGATCCTAAAAGCAAAACAAGTGTTTCTACAACTTGACATCAATGATGACTACTTCATAAAATGAAATTTCTATATGAAGGCCAAACGTGTCACTTACTTGTACAGTGCTGCATAGTATCTATCTGACACCGTCTGCTGAGAGTCCATCACCTGGAACAGTAACATCAGGGCCTGGATGCTGGTACTGAAATTCACAAGGTGCAGAACTTTAAACAATGTGTCCATTTGCTCTTTCACCTTCTCATCACCAGTCTCAGCATAGGGGTAAGCTCTGTTGACCCCGCAGAGAAGAGCACTGAGCATTTTGGATTCAACATCTTTTTTCTTAATGCAGTTCCGAAAAAAGCAGAAATACAAAGCTATGAGCTTGTTGGCCAGGGCGCTTTCTTCGTGACTGAGGACTATCTGATTTAGAAAGCAGATGGCGTAATACTGAGTTTTCACATTAATGTTTGACCGGTACAAAAGCCTCTCCACCTCACTGCACACTACTCCCTTCATATTTGGATGCTTATGAAGTAACATCTCTAAAAGGTAAGAGGCCTTGGTGGCGACTTTGTTCTGAGGGTCTCCCAGTTTATTTACCAGCTGAACAAGCAGAGCTTTCTCCTGCTCAGGCTTGTTACAGAGAAGCTCGTGGGCAACTGCCAGCGCTCGGGATTTCACTGCTGTCAGAGAATCATGACTGAGTGTTTCTAATGCTTGCACAAACTCTGCCACTTGCAGTTTCAGGTGATGCTCGAAGTACCACAGTATCAATCGCCTGTCCCTGGAATCCCTGTTGCCACTCGACATCTTCTCTATGTTGTTAAAAGGTCGCTGCGAGAAAGACCATAATTTTCGATTGTCTGGTAACAGATCTGAAAGGAGAAGCTCCTTGAAAGTATCCAAAGCCATGAGGCTCTGATGCCTGCTGCCCTTCTTCTTTATGAGGTTTATCAAGTTCTCAACAAACTGGATACTGTGGACAGCACTGTCCTGAATGAGAAGGGTCATCGCTGCCATCCTATCAGCTAAAGTACCTGATGACACAACGGTCTTCATCCAGGCTGAAGAGGCCCTCTTCTGATAATCTGTTTTATTCTTATACAGGTCCGTCTCGTGTTCGTACAGCTTTTGAGCCAAGGCCTTATACCTGGAGAGAAGTGTCTGATTCTGTGGCTCAGAAGAGAACTCACTGGTGTATTCCTGATCATACCATTTGCCCCCCGGTTTGATCAGTATCCCTTGCCTAGCATGAAATTCAAAATCTTCTCCCATCCTCTCTTTCTTTGCTGAAAGGCGCTGGCCCTGCTCACCGGGAGAAGCAGCTTGCTCCTTCTTGCTGTCTTTCACGCCGCTTGCCTTTTCCTTGGCTTTTTTATCTTTTTTCTTTTCTAACGAAGGGAGATTAGTTTCTTTCTTGCTCTTCTCTTTCTTTGGGGCCTTCTCTTTCTCCTGGCTGCCGCTGTCATCCTCCTCCACCACCAGGCAGCTTTTCGCGTACTTGCCGATCCCCAGGGAGCTGACGAACGCCTCCAGCTCCCCTTCCTTTAGGTCGTCGATGGCGTCCTTCCTGCCGCCGTCCACCATCTCCTCCGCCTCATCCACGGCGCACAGCATCACGTAGTCTTGCTGCGGGCGGCAACGCGCGGCAGTCACACGGGGGGAACGCTCCCACTTCCCCGCGCCCCGCCGTCACCCCAAACAGTCCTGCCCCGGGTACGTGGGGGCCCACCAGCCACGTGCTCCCGCTCCCTCCCGCCACCCACCTCCCTTACCTTGGTGCCGCCGAGGCGCAGCACCTCGTCCAGCGTGAACCCTTCTCCATCGCCATCTTCTCCTGTCTCTTCTCCTCCATCGCCCTCCTCGTCGCCGCTGTCACCGCCCGCCTCCTTCGGGCCCCTCACGCCGAAGCCCCACAGCGCCGCCATTGCTGCCCGCCAGAAGCACCTGTCAGCAGGCTTCCGGCCGTGGGGCACCACGGGCGCGCGGGTCCTGTAAGGGGTGTGTGTGGCGCGGGAGCAGCTCTCCAGAGGAGGAGGGGAACGAGAGCAAGGGGGTGTCTCAGACAAACTGAGCCCATCTTGTCTTTCATCCGCCCCAGCGGCGTTTAGCGGGCGGCCCGTTCTCAGGCAGGCGGCGGGATGCAGCGTGCCTAGCAAGCGGCCAGGACCCGGGGAGGAGCGGCAGGCGCCGGCAGCGCGCCCCGGTCGCCGCCATGGTCCTGCTGCCCGCCCGCCGCGCTCTTCTCGCCGCCGGCCGCCGTTGGCTCCCCCGTCACTATGGTAACCGCCGCCTCCGTTCCCCCTTCTCCTTCCCGGGGCCTCGAGCGCCCCGCTGAACCCCGCTCTGCTCTCCCCACAGCTCCGGCGGCGGCGCGGCCCTCCTCGGGAGCGGGGGGCGAGCCGGAGAGCGAGGGGCCCTGCCGGGACGCCGCGCTGCTGCGGCACCTGCTGCTGAAGCTGCGGGCCACCGGGCCCGTGACTGTGGCCGAGTACATGCGGGAGGCGCTCACCAACCCCGGACAGGTGCGGGCGGGGACGGGCCGGGGGCTCCGCGCCTCCCCCAGGGGCGCCGCGCCGCTCACCTCGCCCCCTGCCCCTCCCTGTCTGCTCCCCTCAGGGCTACTACACACGCCGCGGCGGCATCGGCGAGAGCGGGGACTTCATCACCTCACCTGAAATAACTCAGGTGTTTGGAGAGGTAACGCGCGGTGCCTGACGCATGAAGTAACCCGCTTTCACTCCTGAGCTGCGCGGGGCCAGCTCTGGCTTCCTGGCCTGCGTTTGGGTGTGCTGCCAATGTTTAATTACTTGAATAGCAATTTTGAGCTTCCAGTTACTACCCAGGAGGAAAATGGGGTTTGGAGGAGCGAGGGGTAGTTTGTTTTCCTGTAAGATCGGGGCGTCCTTTCATGTGTTAGAGTCAGGGACACCATCTGCGTTTGGTAGCACTTGTCTTCATATTAAAGAGAGTTAAAGTCGTTTCCCAATATGAAAACTCAGGAGTCATTTTCAGGTTTTGGTGTGGTTTGTGTGTCACTTCTAGCAGTGAAGACTGGCTAAACACTGTTATTCCCTTTGGTGAAATACATGTTCATGAAGAGCAGTTGTTCAGGGCCAGCTGCGCAGTGACCTGCATTCGAGCCTGAACTAAAAGCTCTTGTGATAGGCAAGAAAGCTTACTGATGGAGAGTTGCTTCTGGTGGGCTGGCGGCAGCCACCTATTCATATTTAAAGATAAGTTTAAAGAGAAGGGGGGAAGTTACATATCATAATGATTTTTCTTAACTTTAAAACATGGCAAGAGAATACTGCCATAGTGTCTTAGCTATTACGCTTCCCACAAGTGTTGGAGTGATTACTGTAACTCTTTGTGCTCTTTCTCTCTCAGTTGATAGGAATATGGTTTGTCAGTGAATGGATAGCCATGGGCAAGCCAAAAGCGTTCCAGCTGGTGGAGCTGGGCCCGGGGAGGGGCACTCTTACTGATGACATGTTACGGGTACGTGAAGACTGTTAATAATATTCTTTTATTCCTGGTTTTATTCCATGGCTACTCTGAAATCTGAAGGAATGATGTTTTGCTGTCGGGGTTTAACTTTTCCTGGTAACCAAACAATTTCGCTCAGGAGATTTGCAGTTTTGACTCTAATTGAAATACATGCATGTTTCTGAGACCAGTTGTCTCAGCTGAAAACAGAAAACAGGCCAATGTGTACACACTGCGCGAGCACATGCACAAGCTTGCAGAAGGGGAGGGCAGGAATATGCCATTACAAATTATTTCTGTATAGGAAAGCATTGTCCAAACTGGAAACCATTTAGGAGAATGCAGTATAGCAGGGAAGGAGGCCTCAGTGCAGGTAATAGGAGAAAGAGCATGAGGACAATCATGCAGAAGTTGTGCCAGTTTCTTTGGGGATTTCAGGGGCACATTTCTTCTGAGTTAACCCTTTGTGTTCAGTCACGCTTGTACTGCTGTCAATTAAAATACTACTGATTTGAAAACAGATTGCTGGTGGGATTTAGAACCTCAGAAGTACTTTTATTCTATTACATATGTTAATAAAAAAACTCTAATAAGCAAAATGAAATGGAGGATATTGAACACTCTTTGTTCATGGTACTTGGGAAAACAGAACCGTTCTCCTAATGGTAAATGCTCTGCAGGTTTAAGCTAAACTTCAGGCTATTACTAAGTTGCTATATTAGTATTTCATGTTGTTGTCCTTACAGCTGTGTAATGTATGCTGTATTTTGCCAACTTTGTTAAAAGCGTAGTAGTTTTTATCAGAATCGATGAAGAAACTCCTACTTTCTTCTGGAAAAGCTAAATGCAGTCTCTTTCCCTGAAACTATTTTGTCAAATGAAAGCCATATAAATATTTTATCTTACATAGAAATAGTGAGATCAAAAGTTAATTCTTAAACCTTAAACATATGCAGCATGTGACTGTGCCTAATAGAATTCATCTGCCTTTATAGGTCTTCAACCAGCTTGCTTCTTTACTTAGTAAATGTGATGTCTCTATTCATCTGGTAGAAGTGAGTCCCAAACTCAGCGAGATCCAAGCACTGCGGCTGGCAGGAGGGAAGGTGCAGTCAAACTCTGAGGACAGTTCTGCCTACATGAAAGGCGTTAGCAAGACTGGAATTCCCATTTCCTGGTACAGAGACATTCGGGATGTGCCGCCAGGTAAGGAGCTTAAATTTCTCACTACAGGGATGACATCCTTCCGCCATTTGCAGCTTTTGGTAATGAGGACATCTCTGCTAGCCTTCGCAATGGATAGGAAAGTAGTTAATACACATATTTCTTCTTGTATGAGTCTGAGGCAGGATATTAACCCATTTTCATAACAATTCTGACTACCTGCATTTTGGGATAGCTACCCAATTGCATGTATTCTGACTTTTTCTTTTCATGGGAAACCATTTGCTGGCTTTACCTGAGCCTCCTTTCATGAGATACTGACCTAAAATTCATGGACTGGAAGCTGAAGCCAGCCGTAGAAATGCTGTCTTTGATGTACCTAAGCTGGAAGTAATGATAGTTATTTCACAACCATATTAACTAGCTTAATTTATTAGAAGTCATAAAAACATTTACATTTTCAACTGGAAGCTGCTATAGAACCATTAGTAATTTAACACATTCTCTTTTTACCTTCCCACAGGTTACAGCTTTTACCTTGCACATGAGTTTTTTGATGCCCTGCCAATACATAAATTTCAGGTATAGCAAGATGCTTGTTGTAATTGGGACCATCTACTTAAATGTCTTCTCTCTTTGAGGAAGAGTAGAATTAGGGTGCCAAAATAGGCACATGCATTGTCTCTGATGTTAAAATGTTCTTTCTGACTGAATTTGGACAAAAAAGGCTTAATTCAGTTGATAACTGCGAAATTGATAACTGTTCTGGAATGGAAATCTTGCAGAAAGCTTTTTCTGCTGAGAGAAGTCTCCAGCTTTTTAATTCCCATGTTATTTTATCTGCGACTACTAAGAAAGACTGAAGGGCTTCCATTTGAATGGTAATGACTGTGGCAAAATAGAGGCTAGTTAGGATTCAAAAGTGTCTTTCAACTTCAGTTTAATTCATTAAAGCCACTGGTAGAATAAAATACTTTACTTTGGTAAGTTAAATATTGTCAATAGAAAAGCATCATTTTTTAACAATGTCATTCATTCTTGTGAGTAAAATTAAACCTGTAGTTGTTGACTCTGCAGCCGAGTCTTGTCTTCTGAAGAACAAGCTGCTTCTGAAGCAGTTACTGGAATTAAATAGGAACAAATACTTGTTAACAGTGTATTATGTTCTTAAAATGTTTATGAAAATGCTTGACATGTTAGTGCAATCAAAGAAACAAGCTACTGTTGTAGCCACTGAAGTATAAAACAAGTGCTTTGGGCTCATTAAACAGAGAACAGAGAAGGGCTGGCGTGAGGTGTTGGTTGATATAGATCCACAAGTTCCTGACCAGCTGCGGTTTGTCCTGTCACCATCCCGTACCCCTGCGACGGAAATCTTTATCCAGGTGAGGTTGTGCCTACCAGAGCCCATCCTTACATCTTCACTGACTCTCTCAAGTATATTCACTGCTGCTCAGTTACTCTGACAGCAGGAGGAAGGCTCTCAGCCTGCAGACGAGCAAATACACCTCACCATTTCCATTCTGAGAAACTTCCACCAGCATCTAACTTTGTATGCTTGAAAGTATAGCACAGAAACAAACACGTACATCAAGCTCTGCAACATCAGAGCTTAAACAGACAAAACATTCCAGAGAAGAAACGGAGGGAGCAAAGGCAGGGAGAGTTCTGCATTGCATGTGTCACATCTGTGGCAGCAGCCTTGCCTGAGCCAGGCTCTCAGCATAGTGCTGGGTGCTTCTGTGTTACACTGGCCTTTAATGGAGAGGGTCTAAGACTACTTTTTTTCCTAAAGTTCACTGGATTCTTAAAGTTAGGAAATGAAGTAGCTGAGACTAAAACCAGCTACAAAGTCTCACACAGAAAGACCTTTTTGAAGGGTGCACACAGCCAAAGAGCTATTTTCCTTCTTTAAGTACCACAGTTTCACCTGATACAGGTATTCATACTTGTTAGAAAAACTTGTATTTCAGTCAGCTATAGGTTACAGAAGAGATGACTGAAATCCAGCACTTGGAAACCACTAACTGAAAATGGCTGTTAGCAAAAGCCAAGCTCTAGGTAGCATAGAATACAGCCCTGCACCTCTGTGCCCCAGTGAAGTGCTGACAGTACCAAGACATCAGGTGTGAAGAACTGTTGCCCTGTGTTTGCTAATACAGGTGTTTTAATCTTTGAACTCTGCACTAGCCTGAGGAAACAAGAGATCATGTGGAAGTGTGTCCTGAGGCTGGTGTCATCATTCAGAGGCTTGCTTCTCGGATAGAGGAGGATGGTGGGGCCGCACTGGTTGCTGATTACGGTCATGATGGAACCAAAACTGACACTTTCCGCGTAAGTCCTTTACCCTGAAATAATAAACAAAAGGTTACAGAGCATTTTGGTTTGTCGTTTGGAGCATTAGGGCTCTTGTAAGAGAAGTATCTTGGGTGGACATAATAGCAAAAGCTGCCTTATGCTGCAATGATAAAACTGGGTAATCAAGTCCTTGATTAGTACGCATAAGGGTTTGTTAGACAGAAAGGATTACCTGAACCCTTCCTACACTTATCTGAGATCTTCCAGGTATAATTTGCTGTTCTTACTCCTCACAGGCACAACTTAGTGTTGGCTAGCCCCGGCTGGAGGAGCAAGAGTTATAACTGAGTGTAATCTTTCAACTTCCTTACATCTTTCAGGGCTTCCGGGATCACAAGCTTCACGATGTGCTGACAGCCCCGGGGACTGCAGACCTTACAGCAGATGTTGATTTCAGCTATCTTCGAAAGATGGCACAGGGAAGAACAGCGACATTGGGCCCCGTAAAACAGCGGGAGTTTTTAAAAAACATGGGCATTGATGTACGGCTGCAGGTATGATTGTGTTACAGGTGCATAAACTCTCCTAATCCACAAGCAATACTCTTAGCCAGCCAGAGAGCTGTTATAAAACCTGATTTCAAAGGGAAGTTGTTCAAAACAGCATGTACGGGTGAGATCACAGCTTGCTTCTCCTAGACATTAGTTACTCTGGATCCCTTGAAGTAAACTCATCATACTGTGTTTAGGAGTATTTAATGCAAGACTCTGCTACATACAGCAATGTACGAGTTCTGTCGGGGATCTTACCCCTTCTACTGGACAGTACTAAGTTAGTTTAAGTGAAGGGGCTGCAGCGAGGGATCACAAGTATGAGGGAATTTATAGGAAAGCAGGAAGGGCTGAAACTGACTGTCTTTTTTTAGGTGCTCTTGCGGAATTCACATGACACAGCGACTCACAAGCAGTTACTTCACAGCTATGACATGCTGATGAACCCAGAGAAGATGGGAGACTGTTTTAACTTTTTTGCCCTGCTGCCTCACCAGAGACTTGTACCTCCTGACAAGAAACATAAACAAGAATCAAAGTCTCCCTTACCACCTGTGGCTGGATTTAGTGAACTCTTAATGAAGTAACTTCAACTACTGCAGCAGTAGCTTGCAATAGCAACTTATTGAATAAATTAAATAAAAAGGAATAGAGTCCTGCATTTTATGGTTTCATGTACTAAATGTTTTGCAATAACATAATTGGCACATAACTACATGTGCAGTAGGGTAAGAACCAAGCATTTTATCCTTGAGCTGAAAGCATATGAAACATTCTTTCTCCAGTCTGTTTTCTCACCCCACTCTATGCTTCAGGGCCGTGTTTTGGTAGGGAGTGCTATTTCAGAGTAAAGGTAATACTTGTGTTTTAATGATACCTTTGAATGGAGACAGGAATCATGCAAAAAGAGTTATTAGTTCAAAGCACCTGCTAACAGAATTCCCACAGCAGAGCACATCTAGAGACAAATCCAGAAACAAGGAAGTATAAAGAACCATTTACTTCCAAGAACATTTGACAGGAGAGTTAGTTCATGTAAATAAAAAGGGCAAGTCTGATAGGGAAATAAATTTTATTTTCAAGCTTATCAGAGGATATTTACAAACAATGGGACGTATAAAAATATAAAAGTACTTGACAGTGTCCTTTTGAGGCTATAAATTTTACATGAGCCTTTTTTTCTAGCATCATCATAGCACTATTTCTTATGAACGCAACTTAATTCACCTAGGGGAAGGGATATTAAACACTGTAACCTACTGCTGTCAAAGTCTGCAGTAAAGGTAGAAAAAAGGGAATAGAAAACCTCAGCTATTTTTACTACGCTGAAGAAAGTTTACTCTTAATGTATGTCTGATTTTGTTTTGGTTCCTTGACTATTAGCTGCTTGCAGCTTCTATTGTCTGGCCCCGTAAGTCTGCGTACAATCAGGTAATGTCCTCCAACTGCCAACAGTATTATTTACTTTAATACAACTTGAAGAATAAATAACTCATATAATATTCTGGAGCACAGCAGACTTCATGGGGAGAGACATCAGCCAGACCTTCTACTTCATTGCTGTCCCCTCTCTCCTCTATTCCTGTTGTGCTTTTTGGAGTGACTGAACTGGCTTTACTTCCTCCCTTAAAACACCATCAAAAAACCAAAACCAAATCAAACCCAAAACCACAGGAAAACCTGAAGTGACAGCTCAAGTACAGATGCTGAAGTTTATACCAGACCGAAGCTACATTATTACAGTTAGGATTGAAACCAGCAACAGTTTCACTGAGATTGGTCACTTGCACAGTGGAAGTTGGAAAAAAAACCCTGCTTCCCTTGCCGAGGCAGGGCAAACACCGGACTGCTGATTTCATAGGTGACTGCTCTGGTTCCATAGATGAAAAACAGTGCCTTGCTGCAGGATTGGTTCTGAACACCTGCCTTAGCAGGATGGCATGGTTCCACTCAGAGTTCCTCTGCTCTCACTGCCCTGACAGCACAGCATGGGGAAGGTGATCCCCAGTGTAGGAGTGGCAGTGACAGGACAGCCATCAGGCAAGTCCCCTGCACAAACCTGAGAGAAACGTGCTAGGAGAGAGGACTCCGGTGGCTGGAAGGGCTGCTGGGCACTGCCATGCACTAGCATCTTGTGCAAGGTTTGGTGTGCCCTAATAGGGAAGCCAGAGTGCAGCCTTTACCAACCTGGATACCTGTGGCAGCCAGATCAAAGGGAATAGGAAAAGGCAGGTTAAACGTCCAAACCTACCTGTGGTTATATACTCCTGCAGCTGCTGCTGCTGTTATTACCACCAGGTCACTGTCACTGCAAGCAGCTGCCAGCCTTGAAATAACCTTGCCAAACTTCATGTATACCTAACAAAGAAAAAGTCTGCTCACCTGCTTCCTTACCTGAATAACAACAGTAGAAAAAATACTTATCTACAAATACACATACAAAAAGTCTTCACAGGAGAGAGAGGAGATACCCCAAAGCCTCTTGCTGACTTTGCAGTTCAAGCCTGTATTAGTTCTTTAAAAAGTACTTAAAATCAAGTTGCAGTTGAGCAGCTTGGCAGATCAGGGATATGTACAGCCGTTCAGCACCTTCCAGCACCACAATGCTGTTATCCCACACAGAAAGGAAGACATGGCTTTGTCCATTTCCTGAAATCAGACAAAAAACAAAACCAAAACCAACTGTCTTCCCTTTGCATTTAGCATTCATGGCCTCAAACATCTTCGAAATACCATGAATTCTGACTGCTACAATGTCGTCCAAGGGAATCGTTTCCAAGAACACTGCTGCTTCCTCTCTATTGTGCCACAAGTCCATAAATGGTTGGAAATCCATCAGCTGAGGCATCTGCATAGAAACTGCATTAGGAGCTGGTTTCAGACTCTTCATTCAGCTCAAACAACACAGCAAAGAGGACAAGGAGGGGCTGTAGGTTAAGGTCAGAAGGCAAAGCCCGCTCTCCTACAGTCCAGCTGCGCTGGCAGAAACAACAGGTGATCTGATAACCCAGCGTTGCTCCCAGGTTTTGAGCAGAGTTAAGACACAAGCTTGCAGGTACAAAGTGCTCCTGATGTTAAGTCCAGAGAACCTCAAAAATATTAGAAAAATATTAGAAAAATTAAAAAAAAAACCCTAATTACTCAGAACAACAGAAGAAAGTTGCATGTGCTCTTCCCTATTTTTCACATCCTTCTGCTAGAAGCTGGTTTTCCACAGTGAAAGAGTATGCTACATCAAGTCTTGTGTGCTCTCTGTGCATTACTTGGGTAATGCCTTTGGTATATAACAACAGCACATGCGCCAGCCTTGTGCAGCAACATACTATTGTGGCTTACTGCTCTGTTTTAACAGACAACAGAAAGGACTAGCACAGCTTTGATTGTCATCTCTTTGGATTGTCAGCCAGCATTTCAAGAGCAGTGTGAGAAGTTAGGGGGGGGTCTCTTTTTTGAGGGTAGCTGGAATAAGTTCAGTTAGGGCAAAGACACACATATTTAACTGTCTTACCAGCAGCAAGTTATTCCTTCATCTGTGAAGCTGTATTTGACCTAAACCACCATGTTTTGCTACTAGCCAAGGTATTCTGCACTGATTTCTTTTTACAGCCTCTTTTCACCATGCAGAGTTTAGAAAATGGGAGATGTATCTACGTAACAGAAAACAGTCCTCTACGGCCTAGTAAATAGGGATTAGAAAACCATTACAAAATTCTTACTGTGTAGGCTATGAAGAAAAACCCAAAACAAACAACAAAACCAACAAACCGAACCCAGTCCAAACCTTGAAACCACACACACCATTCAACGTGTGCACATTACACCTCAGTAATGGCTTCATAGTCACACAGCTCGGTGGAATGTTACCCAGTGGGGCCTGTGCCACTGTCCAGTAACTACTTATAGTTTTAGCAGAGATGGAGAGAAGCTTGTCAGATGACAGTCTATTCTCAAGTCAATGCAGGATCCTCTGGGGCGCTGCACACTGAACAGCATACAGCATTCAGAAAGAGCAACAGCTGTGCCAAAACTTATCTTCAGTTTCTGTCAGAGGATCTTTCCTTGCTGCGATTTAGCATAATGAATACCTCAAGGGTCTTCTTCCATATCGTCTGGGTTGGGAGCCATAATAAAATGCTGGGGGTACTCAAGGTTGTGTTCATAAGCATGTTCTTTCCAGCGTGCATCATCACTCTCGTGGGTAATGTAACGCTCTCCGATGCGTGTTTCAAATTCTCTGAGGTCAAGCCAAGTCTGATAATCCTAAGGAGTAAATGAGATTTAAGGAAGCAGTGTAAGAAACAGCAGCACTACATTCCCACAGATAAATTCTGCAGTTTGCCTCTAGTTTTAGTATAATGTTAAAAAACCCAAAACCAAACACCTCTCCCCAAAATACCCCAACATTGTCCACAGAGAACGGTTCAAAATTAAGTAGGCTGGTATCTAAGGTTGTAATACTGTAAATGCTCAAAACTTTTGTAACAAGACAGCTATGTCAGCTTCATAAAATTAATTGTATACATACCCATATGAGAAATTATTCCAATATTGTTTGTACTCAAAATTAATTGAATTTTCCCCTTAACATCATTTAGGTTATTTGGGTGCATGGATACATCATACAGTGTTGTGAAACCGTTGCCAAAGGAACCCACCTCAAAGTGGTGGATAAATTTGTGGCACACACCAGCCTGAGTGTCTCTTTCAGCACTGACCTAACACTGTCTCTAATACTCATTGCAGTGTGGCTTTATACACACATCACTGCCCACATTCAGGAGGTGCCAGAAGAGCAGAACTCTATGTTGGTGTCAAACAAAAAGTAAGGGGCATAGTGACAGTAAGACAAAGTTTCCCGTGAGGAAAGAAGCCATTAACAGATGATCAGAATCCTGGAGCACATAAAATGTAAAGCTAAACCCAGAAATACGCAACCATCTGTGAGTGCTTCTTAACAGCCTTTGACAGCAGCAGATTTAATAAGCCTCTGAAGGATTTAATTCACGCATTATAAACACAGAAAAAGGCAGATGGGCTTACCTGTAGCCATGGGTGACTAAGGGATTTGTCAACGCTGAAACGCTTTCTCATCTTCACTTGAAGCAAATTGTTTATTAAATCAATGGCTGACAAAGGACAGGATAAAAATGATATTGTTTAAATATTCACCACCTCTATCATCATTCACAGGCTGCAGTGAAAGTCAACTTTTTTTACGAGTGTTTGTGTGTATCCTACTGAATGCTTTCAAATCAAGCTCTTGAATTTTGTATTTAGCTTTGCTCATGTTAAATGAGGCTACCAAACAGGTATAGGGTAAGCTTCCCCCTACCTTTAATGAAAACACTAAACGATTTACTATGTTAACTTCTTACTCCCCTCCCGATTTTAGTGGTTTTCAGAAACGCCTAAATAACTTGAGCATAATCCTGTGCTCCAAAATGATGCAGCTACTTCCACTATTGCATACTTCTGTGTATGTCCTTCCACATCTACACGTGTTACTTACATACACACGGCTGGCATTGGACAGCATCAGAGACCAACCCTGTAAGCTTCTAGATTGTTCAGACCTGACATTTAGATCCAGGTTTTGTTTCACTTTCTAATGTACAGAACTAAAATTCCAGAATCAACTTAGAAATGTTTCTGGAATATCAGTTTAGATTAAGTATGTTTTGAGATCAGCATTCAGCAAGTACTCACACGTGATTTAACTTTTCATAGGGAATTTTGGGAAGTTTCAGGTTATTTACCCTACTCCTCATGCATGCAATTATTTTTCCTTGCTAAATCTATTAGCCCCTCTGTACTTGATGATGTATCTTTCACAAATATATCCCAGCTTATATTTATCCATTTTGGCATAGTCTACTAAACTCAAGCTATCGACAATTCTCACAACCCTATCAATCTAAATTAACCTCAAAGTTTAAGCATTCAATGCACTAATCTACATATAAAAGCATTCTAAAAGCAAAAACTAATTTCCTTACCTTCACTAGAAATTTCCTTCCAAGGATTTGGTGGGTACATAAATGCATGCATTTTGAATCTGATCATTGATATCCTCATCTTCATTGAATGGGAATGTACCACTCAGGCTCACATAGACAATAACTCCTACAGACCACATATCTAGAGAGCGGTTGTAACCTTTACTCCTGAGCACTTCAGGGGCAAGATAAGCAGGTGTCCCCACCACAGAGCGCCTGAAAGATTTTTCACCAATGATGCGTGCAAAGCCAAAATCACACAGCTTCACCTGCAAAAGAAATACATTTTGAACTGAGAAATCTCTGCGTGATCTCTAAAGCAAACTGCTGCCCAAGACCAGAGTGGTACTTGATACCCTTTCTATCATCATTAAATCCTGGCATGCACTAAATCAGAGACAAACATGATGTAAGCCAGTCTGCTAAGGTTTTAGGTTGCTGGTTTTGCAGACTGCAGACCTAAACTGGCCTTGCACAGACTCAGCTCTGAAGCAGTTTGTCTATTACATGGCCACAAGTGTACAAATAAGGACAAAACACTTGATTTGCCAGCTCAGCTCATTTTCAGAGGCAAATCCATACCCTCACAAGGCACAGAACCAAAACTTTAAGAGCCAGATCACATTCCTCTTCATCAGATTCCTGAAGCTAGTGGCTTCAGCTGCACAGAAATCAAACAGTGAGGTTTAGCTACGACTCAGACCCAGCTTCTGAGTGGAAAGAAACTGAAACAGACCACTGAGCATAAAGGTAGGCTAAGAGTTGGAAGGAAAAAAAAAAAAAGACAACTATAGTACACCTAATTCAAGTCATTCTAGACAAAGTCAGTCATCAATCCCACGAGAGGTCACTTTTTAAGCTGCAAATTCTACACTTCAGTAAAAAATAAAACAACTCCCCCCAACAAAACAGTGAAAAGTTATGAAAAGTATTTTTTAATCCTCACTCACTTGAGGGAATGGCTCTGCTGATGCTAGTAGTACATTTTCTGGTTTTAAATCACAGTGCACAATGTTCTTGAAGTGTAAATTCCTCAAAGCAACAAGTATCTGCAAGAAGAAAGAACATGTTCAGAACTATTTAAGCAGATCACACATGTCGAAAGCCACACTAACCAATACAGTCATTTTTATCAACATAGTCTCCAAGAATTAACCCATATATGCTATGCAAGCCTATCAGGAGTTGGTACTGATGAGGTTTATTTTCCCTTCCCAACCCTGTCTTTCTGAATGCGTACTGTTTTAACATGCATCTTTGGATGCTCATAATGTTATGTGTTGGGAAAGAAGAGCAAAAAATTTAACATAATTAACAGCCAAATTCTTTCCATGTTTATTCAGCTTTCAGTAGATGTGCAGCCCTCTGTGCTCTTTTAAATAACAATACAGAAACCCCCTTTTCCAAACTCCATCCTCACGTAATTAGAAAAGACACATCTATCGAAGTAGAGGGACTGACTACCAACCTGAGTGACCATGAACTTAGTTATACGTTCAGGAAGTCGACTTTTCTCACTGGAAAGAATCATCTCTAACATATCCCCATGCAGCTTTTCCATCACAACAAAGACCCGTTCTGGCGTTTCAAACATACATTCCAGGTTCACAATCCCAGGGTGGTGCAAATTCTAAAACAGAGTAGTATATCACTAAAACAAAACAGTACAAAATATGCTGGATTACACAGCAACGTTGTACCACAAATCAAAAAGCAGCTAGGTGGAGAGTTAGCAGCCAAAAAAAAATCCAAACCAACAAAATGTCTGAGGCAAGAAACTAGCTTGAAACAAACATCGACCCTTGAAACACGCCAGTTAAGATTAATCTGGTTTAACACAAACTATCCAAAATTATACATTTATAAAGTTTATAAATGATATACTCAGTAGCTTGAGTACAGAACATACAAGAATAACACTCAGATTGAGTAGTGGAAGACAGCAAAAAAGAACACAGAACTTCCTGTTACCTGAGTACACGCCTTCAGTGGATCCCCTATAGGGGGTAGATACCAACCCCAAGTTATCAACTGTACCACATACTCAGGAATTCCCACTCTTCTAAGATTCCCTCTTATAAAAAGACTCAGAAATCACATATGCAGATTAAAAAAATCAATTCAGAGCACATACACGCATTAATAAATCTCATTAACGGCTTATCTGAGACAGAGCTCCAATGGGATCCAAAAACACTTTTGTACCTGGAGAATGGCTACTTCATTACGAAGCTGACTTTCCTGTTTAGTTGGAAACCTCATCTTGTCAATGACTTTGATAGCCACATCTCTTCCAGTCTTCCTATGTTTTCCTAAACAGGAAATCAATGTCAGCCATCAAAAGGTTACCGTTTTTAAACCACCACTTAGCACTTTTTTTTTCTTTCTTTCCAGATTTATGGTCTGTGGTTTTCTCAACACTTGAAATTTGACACATGGGACCAAAAAATACAGGAAGAAAAAAAAACGTGCTGGTTCACGCCTAGCATTTATTCTTTTTGTGATTATTCCAAACAAACTAGACACTGCAACAGAATTTTTTAATAACCGGAAGTGATAAAACTACATCTGAAACCCAAACTGAGGTAAAGATTTTCTCCCTCTGCTTTCTCCTCCTGACAGAAATTTGAAGCTAAAGGGCTTGCATAAAACATATCAATAATGCTTGCACAAACAGCCAAACCACAAATTAAAGTATGTATTTTTCTAATTGCTTGTGGCCAAATTTCTCAGATGTCATTAAAAACCACGCATAACTGACAGCCTCCTTAAATGACTTCTAATACTGTGGAACACAGACAACAGTTAGAATTCGCAATTAAAAAAGAAAACAAGCAAAAAAACCAAAGGCCAAATGCAGACTAGAGATTGCTCTGTATTTAACTGTGGTCAAAATGCAACGCACACGCTGAACTGATTTCTATGCCAGTGCAAAACTCTAAATGCAAAAAAATGAACTGTAAAAACACTACATAATAACAGCACAGAGACAAGGTAATATGATCCGAACGAAACTTCTAACATGACAAACTTCACCTGGACAATCTAGGTGCAGCTAGGTAAATACGAAAAGAGTAATTGCAATAGACAGACATTCTAGCTCGGTAAATGCATAATGGAATCAAATGTAATTTACCTCCATATACAATACCAAACTGACCAGATCCCAGCACTTCATCAGCAAATATTTGGTATACAGAGCTGATATCCTAATGCATGAAAAAAAGAAATCACAAATACCAGGAGTAATCAGAATGTTCACAAGCATATTCGTATATAGCATTTAAGTACCGGTTAAGCTGTATTTACATTTGACATTAATCAAACTGTAAAGGGTGCTACCATTACCCTTAATGGAGTGGAAAAACACAACAAACTTTTCCTGAAGAGGATCCACTTAGCGGCACTGTAAGTAGGGACAGCCAACTACCAGTTGCACCAGGTAAGTAGATTACTTCCGTAATTAACACGGACTTCGTTAGCTAGAATACCCCGGTGTTGATTTCTCATCTGGATCCTGTTATTACCAAGTATTTTGTAATACCCAGGTATTACAAAGGTGCTCCAGGCTAGAGCACCCCTCCTATGAAGGCAGACTGAGAGAGCTGGGCTTGTTCAGCCTGGAGAAGAGAAGGCTCAGAGGAGACCTTACAGCAGCTTTCTGTACCTAAAGGCGCCTGCAAGAAATCTAGAGAGGGACTTTTTACAACGGCATGTAGGACAGGACAAGAGAAAATGGCTTTAAGCTGAGGGAGGGTAGATTTAGATTAGATATTATAAGAAAATTCTTTAGTATGAGGATGGTGAGACACTGAAACAGGTTGTCCCGAGAAGTTGTGTTTGCCCCATCCCTGGCAGTGCTCAAGGCCAGGTTGGATGGGGCTTTGAGCAACCTGCTTTAGTGCAAGGTGTCCCTGCCCATGGCAGGGAGGTTGAAACCAGATGATCTTTGAGGCCCCTTCCAACCCAAACCATTCTGTGATTCTATGAAATAAACACCATTATTATACAATGCACATACTCACCACATTCTCTTGGACCTGGCAATTTGAAACAGAGATGCTTAAAGATAACTCTTCTGCAATAAAGAAGACACAACTGAGTAAGTAAGTAGGAAGGGCAGGGGCTTTTTTCAGTAAAAAGGGGGGGGGACATACCAAACTAAAACCAAACCAAAAATCCAAAAATCCCCAGCCATTTACTGACTTCTAACCCAGCCATGATGAAACAATTTTTATTGATGTTCTGCAGAAACATCATATCCTGGAACATGAATTTCATGGACTGACTAGATAAATAGCCTTAGGAGTTCTGCTGGAATTATTTGTCTATTTTTTGTCATACCACTCGTAACAGAAGGAGTAGAATGCGTGAGTACACAATAGAGAGCCGATGATCCAAAAACAATAGTAATGTAGCAATTGTATCAGAGCTCATTAAACTACTAAGAATTTCTGACAGTAATATAGAAAAATACAGGGAAGCAGACCAGGTGGACACCTTATAGTCAAATGAACATGGTTACTAATTTCCTTGGGCATCACATGATGCAGAATTAATGCATGAGAAAAGGAAACAAATCAAGCAAGGCAAGAAGGCCTGATAATTATAAAAGCAATAAAACCCATAATATAAACAATCTTTGTTTCACGGATAAACTACAGAAGTGTACGAGTCTTCGGAATAGAAGAGCACATCTCAGAAGTGTAATCTGGAAGTAAAAGCACAAGATAGAGAATTTTTCAGCCTACATCAAATTTTGACAAGAAGTTTTCATTACAGGAATAACATTAAGATGCAGACAAGAAGAGATATGTCAAGGCAGGCAGAAAACACCCCTTTCCTTTCACTTCCAAATACATCTACAAGGTGGAAAGAAGATATACTACATATTTCCTAGCCCTTTGAAAAAGCCTTTATTAGCCTTATGGAGAACCATGAGATTTAAAAACCACAATTTCAGAAAACAAAGAAAATGTCTGAATCTGATTTTTGCGACCTGTGCTTTACCTCAGAGGAGGAATTTAGAGCCTTAAGATAGGAATAAAAACTAGTCCTCAAAGACACCTTTCATATCTGAAATATGAACTGGAATTACAGCCTTGCATACATCTACTGATTACTGACTACAGCCAAGCCTGCATTGGAGTAACAATACAGAACACAAGCAAAAACAAGAAAGGTGGTAGACAATAAAGTTACTAAGGTCAACACAAACCAGCAAAGTTGAAACAAGGTAACTAGAAAGCAAAGAAACAGCTTTTGAAACTGTTTAAAGAGAACACACTGAACCCCTCTCCGCAGATGGCTACAGAATACAAAATATCTGCTAAGTAGAGTGTGAGTTACTACTTTCAAATAAATCGATTTTTCAAGCGCCTGCAAGGCATAAGAGTAAAGGCTGAAAAACAGACACTTCTGAAGAAATCAGTAATGACAGATTCAATATATAATCTATACCAAGTAACATATTACTAATCTTCTCTCATTTCAGCTCAGAAACATCCCACCTCAACCACCAAGCACAAGGTCAGAAAGAACTCTTTCCCTTGGGTCAGACTGGAAGAGCATCCTCCTTTCTAGCCACTTTCTGGCCAGATTGTGATATAAAGAGATAAGCTAGTGTCTTGTGGACATTTCAACACTATAAATTCCCTGATGCTGCTGCAAGTATTTCAAGCAGTAGCAACATCTCCCTCCTCTTTCGGTCTTGTCATTCAAAAGACCATATTACAGGCTTCTAGGGCTTTGTTATTTTTAACTAGAGGTCTAGTTTTCTTAAAGACTGTTGGAAACTTTTCATGTCTTGTAATGTGTAGGAAGAAGAGGGATGAATGGACCATTTGGGGGGCTTTTTAGAGTTTAAAAAACAACCTGAGTTGCATAAGGATATGTGAATGCCACTCCACAACTCATGGTACTTACTTCTAGAATCCTAAATGCTTCTAAATACTTCAAAATACTCCATTCACCATACCTACCCTTGCAGCTCTATTTCCTACAACTGCCAAGTTTTAATATAAAAATGTTATCATTCACATCTGAAAAAATACCAATTTTGGGAAAAGCAGCTTCGCAAGTCACAGCAACAGTAAGCCTTAGGTTCTAGAAAACAAAGTGAACTTCGGTGTATATATATTTGGAACTTAGAATTTCATACTGAAAATACCATTTTACACATGTATAAGGCCAGTCGTGAGGTACCACCTTACAGGTATGTTTCTTTACTGTAACCGAATACAAACACCAGTACTGGCATTTCATAGTTCACCATTTCAGACCATAGTTGCATCATTCTCAGAAGGTGCCTTTACCTAACACTAGTGGTTACACGTTTTTAACTGTTGCTGGTGCAGAGTAGCCAGACATGGGAGACAGAGAAACTAATCTCACAATCTCCAGCAAAAAAGAATTTCACTAAAAGAAGATGGAGTAGCTGAATGATAAAAAGAAATTAAAGAATGCAAACATAACTCTCAGTACAGAATGTGAATTAACGTCATCACAAGAACAAGATGTCTGAAGAGAAAGAACACAAGATACAGTTTAGTGGAGTCTTGATAATGAACCTGATCCAATGTTGGAGAAAGAAACAGAGGGCAGGTGCATAAAAATAGGGCACTTTCTATCACTACCCACAGCTCAGCAAAAGCCCTTTCCAGCACTGGTGGTGTTTACATTTTATCACTTACTCCTTTTTTTCTCAGTTACTGACATCTCACAGCTTTAATATACATACAGGATAACATAAAAAAGCATCCAAATTTATTTTTTAGAGTATATGAGCTGAATATATTGATTTATTAAAGTATATTAAAAATACCTAAACTAAGGTCCCTTTTTATGCCCAGCAACTACATGTGAGATCTTACTGCTCCTACAATAAAGCTCTGCAATACACATTCATATTGCAAATCTGATTCCTACTACTACTTGCTACAACAGATTGAAGGGTTTGCCCACCCTCCACAAACCTGAGTGTCACTTTTTAGAAACTTGTGGGAAATTATGGACACAATTCAGCAGAGGATAGACAGAAATACTTCGCTCTAAATAAGACCTTTCCTGAAAGGAATCTTTACTATTAACAGCTTCAGAATATGAATGATAGTGCCTTGTCTGCCTGCTTACTGTGATCTTTTCCTTGTCCTGCAGCAGTGCAAACGCTAGCTTGAGGAGTGACTGGCATCAAAGCCTGACGAATGGCTTTCTCCCAGCCCTGAGCTACGTCAAGTCCAACTCCGGTGGCAGCAAGAACAGGACTGTGATGACTGCTGCCATTGTTTTCTCCAACAAAGTACACCATGGTGTCAGTGATGATCTCAAAACAGTAGGGGTTGCTGCCCTGCACCACGTTTGAAAAATCTCGAGGCTGAGTCACCTGGAGAATTTCTGAAAGTGGAATCTCCTGAAGAAAAACATTAAAGGTTAAAAAATGAAAACGCACATACTATTTTTATATACGGGTATGCAAAACTTAGTGCTTGCAAAGAAATAAAATACATCAAAATACCAAACACCAAGCCTCATAACTAATGTCATAAACTACACATGACCATTGCCCACCCACAGCTTTCCGAATTCCTCTCTACAAGCCTAGAGACTTCCAGCTCCAGCACAGTTCTCTTGATACATGCATGAGACACCCCACCACCACATACAAATGATGAACGAGTACAGAATGACCATTTTCCCCTTGTAGTTTACGCAGCTTAGCTAAAGAAGATGACAGGGGAAAAGTGAAACAAGACAACATTAAGAAGATGATGCAGTTATATAAGCTAGTCAATAAGCACTGCTTCACTTATCTGAAACATTTTGGGTAAATAATCTCCTTCATACAGATAATAATTTCTGACTCCTCAACCCTGTCAGTTTAAGATCACAGTATAAGCAGTACTAGAGAACAGATCTGAAGGAAGAAATGGTTGCAAGTTCACACTAGCTGGAGGAGGACATTCCACATACATAGGAAGGTGTACAGGTACATGTCACTTGCAAGAGTAGTGAACAAGTAGGTGAACACAGGGCTGGCATTAGGGTGATAAGAGACAACAGGCGATTAAGATGAAGAACAAATAAATGTGAAGGCAAAAACTTGAATGATTCCAACAGCAAAGACAACCTGAGATTTGAGCAGTTAAAAAGAGGGGTGCAAAGGAGCAAGTCAAAGGACTAGAAGCAATGACGTAACGGAGCAACAAGCAAGGAACATATTTTACCAGCTGTGTTTTGAATGCACAGGGCAATACAAGTTATCAGAGAGGTCTGAGAAGAAGAGACTGCATTGGTCAAAATAGGGATGAAAAGGATCTGGGCAAGTTTAGCTGGGTGTACAGAGAAAAGGCTTGGTCTTATAAAGGAAGAAGCTGCAAGATTTGGACCCCCACCTAAAGGTGTAAGACAAGAAAGGGAAAAATCCTGTTTATACATTCAAAAACATTTTCTAAATATTCCACCATTGAACACACTGTTATATTAACAATACATTAAAATAATTGCTAAGCTTCATGTATATAACGCCAGGCTGCACAGTAAATTTTCCTCTAAATCTTGCTTGCAAGTTTCAGTTGTACACCTGGAATAATTTAATTTCAAGATCAAATGAAATACATAAGCATGCAAACTTCCAGTCACTACTTCTATATAGAATGCAAAAACCGTAGCCTTCATTAGACTGGCAGCCAAACAGATTCTCTGGTAATTGTAAAGAAGGTTTAATTTGCTAGGTAATTCAGAACAGTACATGTAAAATGTAAGGAGAGACATAAGGAGAGCTGCAAGCAACTGTTCAGAATTGGTCCTGGTCCTTCTCACTTACAAGGTTTGGCCAACAATTAACCTGGTCAGTTTTGATTAAAAAAGATGAGGAAATTGAGAAAGTACTTCTACTGCTCGCAAGTAGATTACAGAACAGTAAAGCACTGCGCAACATAATTATTACTCAGCATTCATTACCTTGTAATATTTTGTTCCTGATTCATTTTGAAACAGTGTGAGGCATTTGCTGTCCAGTCTCCAGTAATGCCTTTTTCTCTACAAAACACACAGTACAATAATGTAAGAACCAAAGTGGTATGGCTTTGATTACCTGATTAATTAAATAAGAAATGCTTAAAATTACTAACATCATCAATTAACATAAATCTGCATGACTAGATACATGAAAAAGAAGCTCAAAAGTTATTTCCACAAACCAGAAGAAAGTATCACTTACCTAACAATAATAGCAGTGACAACAGCAGCTATCTCATACAGGAAAAACACTCACCTACATGGCTTTCACTCTAGGTAATATGCTCCCTGAACCTGAAGCATTTTAATTTAGTAACAATTGCTGGGAGTCATGCTTCCTCCCTCTGAGCCCTCATACCAACATCATAAGGGTTCAAAGGACTGAACAAGCCCAACAACTCCTGAATTCTTTTGTCAACACAGAGTTCAAGAATGTCAAGAGCCCACAAGCAAGACAGACAGATTGTGAGATTCAAGTGGACAAAGTATCTTGGGGGAAAAAAACGAAAAACAGAACTCAAGACAGACTGAACAGCCATTGGTGGAAAGTCTCCACCGATAAGAAACATCTGCACCAAAATGAGATATGAATTGCTCATAACTGTCTTGTAATTTTAAGCAGAAGAAACAAAGAAGCTTTAGTATGTATGGCTGTATGAGTCTAACTTACTTTGCTTGCCCCATGCTCACATATTAAACCTATTTTTATGTTTCCACGACAAAAACCCAAGACCCTCATTCTGGCTTAGGATTCAAAAGTTTAAAACATAATACAGCAGAGCTTAAACACCTTCAATCATGGGGAAGCTAGGTCTACCTGTAGGAGTTAGACAAAGAAAGCTAGGCCATGAATGGATTTAACTAAATGGAATTCCCAGCCAGCACTGAATGGAAGATGGGTAAAGACTTAAGGATGAACCTGTCTCTTGGACATATATAGTCTTTACAAAATCATGAATCAGGACTTTAGAGGAGGGAAAAATCAAGGAACACGTGATAACCCCCTCGGTGATTCAAAATCTGTCCATACCCTATTCTGAGAAAGGATGGGCTCAGGGTGAGGGAAACAATATAGATGACGATACAGAAACTTCTCATTATAAAGGGTGAAATATCTTGTTACCCACGATGAGCAAGAAGAATACAGATACTGCTGTTAAAATGAACCTTTCTGGAACTGACAGAAAGCCCAACTTGTTAAAGAATAGGAAACAGTCTGACACTGCTGAGAGAGGGGTCAAGGGAAATAGCTGATGTTGTAATGCCTAATGAGGAAGTCTCCTCCCATTAGGAAGTCGTATGAGATCTTGCTTGGCTGACAGTATCTTGCTTTGGGGCAGAATACTCTGCTTTATTTGCATGGCCTTCTCGGTAGATGTCATCTAGGTAGCAGCCAGGCTGACAGCAGAAGAAAAACAAACTAAGCTAAGGTTTAATCTGACCACTTTTCCATGAAGAGGTTCAAAAACACCCATGGAAGAAAGTACTGGCTGTACTGAAAGATTAAATCAGAGCTGAGTACCACGCCTGCCATGAATACTTCAGAACTATTTGTCTTTGCCTGATACCTGGCCTTAGCTTTTCATAGCCAGCTGATAACTGTGTCTTTTAAGTAGCCTTGGCTGGAATATTATCTGAAATACGCTAGATACTTATTTTTGTTTGTGATAAATACATCTAGGTATTAGAAAACTGTACTTCAAAGATGTTTTTTAAGGCAGTTTCTGACAGACCACAGTGGTCTGTTTAGTTGACAATCACAAAAAGCAAAAATACTACAGTAACCTGAGCTGACTAGTGTCACTCCTCAGCTTGACTTTAGGATAACTTAAATTAACTTTGCTTCTCTAAATTCCTGTAGTCCCCTTCAATTAGACTCCTGTGTAGACACAAAGAATGCAGAAGTGTTTATGCTGCCTTTCATGAAGTGTCAATATAACACACTGCTTCATGAGATCTGGAAGTGTCTTGACTTCACCCTTTTCATTCATTTACCAAAAGATGAAAGGATCCATTCCCTCCTATCAGACAACTCTAAGGAACCCAGTTATTCTTCCTTATTTTCCTTCTCAATACATAAACCCAAGGAGCTTGCCTAAGAAAGTTCAATTAAGAGATGATTACTGGCAGCACTGGAAACAAACAATGTAGTCTTTTTGGAGGAAGCTTGAATAGCTAAGGATAGAGTCAAGCCACAATTCTTTATACCACTGACATCAGGAGGAGCAGTGACATCAAGTGGAGGGTAGAGTGTGCTCGATAATGCTTACTTTTAGATACAGCAAATTGATGGAGGAATGAAGGGCCCTTATATCTACACATAAATATTTACAAACACCTAGATCATTAGAATAATACTGTCAACAGTTAATAGTTCTTTCAAATGATACTGTAAATCAAAATATTTAATTAAGATAAATAAAATACACTGGTTTAGAAAAATAATCTAACTTAATTTAGGAAGAAATTAAAGCCACTGACCAGATTGTCTCTACTAGTATAGTGGACCATCCATCCTTCCTTCACCATTGTACTGCTCTTTCTCTTTGTGTGCTTGACTGACTGTACAACTCTCATGAGTGGAATATTATTGCTCGTTGAAGGACTAAAAAAAGATAGAACAGTTAATATTTAACAAATGAAATACAACAGTACTGCAATTATACTGGTACTACACATTTAGATCATTATTTTCCGGAACAGGCACCTCTTTTTCCCATACAAATTTTATTCATAGCTGAAATTGGTAAGGTATCTGAGTTCCCCCTATCTCTCCTAGTCCAAGTGTTGCAGTACGTAAATTGATCTACAGAACACAGAGAAACACACTGGAATGAGGACACCTATGGAAACCATCTTCTCTCAAAACAATTAGCTGAGACTGCTGGTCTTAATCCAGCAAAAAAATATAATGAACATCAGCATCACTATTATTTTCTCTTGTCTAAGCTGACTATGCTACTTCTTAATATTTCTATTATACTAATGAATGTCCCTAAGCATACTTTTTAGTTACTAAAATACTAACAGGGGTGTGTTCATTCAAATCACAGCTGCACTAGAAAATTCTATCACTGCTCAGGGATGGTTAACTGTCCTGCAGACAAGGATTTGGCAATCTCTAATATTCTGACAGAGTCACTACTTAAATGTACATTTTTTAAAAGCACTGAAGATGGAGTCAACCACTAAGTTACCTGCTTTACATCAGAGCTCCTACATGTGGCACTAACAGAAAGGTTTGCAAATGAAATCTCAAACTAGATTCAAAACAAAAAACAAAAGGATGCTTTAACACAGCATTCTGCATAATTCTAGCATACAGAATATATACTATATAATGTAATCCTACAGTATAACTGTAGATGCCACAGGATGCTCTACTCGCTAAAAAATTTAATTGCTTCAAATCCAATTAAAAATAAATGGAAAAATCCTACCTAGAGGTGGAACACAAAAAAGCTGCTACTTCCAACTCAGGAAGTCCTTGACCTATAAAACACTGAAAGTTGGGAAGGTATCACTATATGTTCTTCCTCACATATTTGAATGTTAAACCCAGAGCTACCATGACCTTTACGTTGACCTAGTAGAACTGTTCTTATGTTAAGAATGACATAAGAAAATCAGGATGATGCTATCCAGAATACACAGAAAGTAAAAGACCAAACCTGATTAAAGGAGCTATGTAACAGTGATTAAAGGAACTATATAACACCTTTGGATAGAAGACTTCAGAAAAAACACATTCAAGATAAACAAACTTCTGCCTAAATTAATATAGATTATGATGTGAATATTAAAAAGTATCTCAAGTAATTCCTTTTAAATCAGCAGATGTATAACAGTAACTAAATTAGGCTGAAGTCACAAAGACCTTAGTCATGTGAGCCATGTTAAACCGCAAGTTTTACCATGTTTGATAACATTGTTTTACTTCTTTGGTAACAGCCATTTCACAGCACCTTTTCTGTTGGAAGAGATTATATTATGGTAATTTTTATGTTTCAGTTTTCTTGAGACAGAATAACTTTCTGAAATGTTTAAGTATTGAAAAAAAATAAAAGAAAAAGAAAAAAACCCACTTTAAGCAGAGCAAGTTGGCTAATCAAAAATGTTTTACTTACATTATTGAGGAAAGTACATCCAGAGCAATGAAGTCCACCTTATGACTTACCTGATGGTTTTGACAGCTTCTTCATCTTTGTCTGCATCAAGGTCAGATGGATCCATAAAGAAGATCTTGTCCTCTGGGGGAGAGGGCTCCTCAGCATCATCTAGACCTCGACTACCATCACTGTTCAATTCGCTGCTATCAACTTCCATTGGCATGTCCAAGTCCTGCCCTGGGCTAGCAGGTTCTGGAAACAACACAGAATTCAGATATTCTTTCAAGTACACAGTTCAAAAAAAAAAAAAAAAAACAAACAAACCACCACCCCCAAATACCACCACCCCCCAGATTTCTTCCTCAGTATCTTCAGTTCATATTTAGGCAAGTAAACATAAAAGTAGAATACAAAAAGTCCTCTAGTTTTCACTACGTGATGGAAGTGCAAAATAGGCTACTGAACATTATCAATTTGGTTTTGCTAAATGTCAAGGCAAGAGAGACCCAACTAAAACAAAAAACATATTGAAAGAAACAGAGTGAAAAGCTTAAGGTCTAAACCTACATCTCATTAAGTAATCTGTTCCACAAGTAATCAGTACAAAGTAACCTTTCACTGGCTAGAGATGACCCACAGGATTATTCCTGTGAGAATTAAATTCTCCATCAATAGAAACCCAACTCTGTTCTTGCTTTTGTAGCCCGTAATAGCAAAAGCAAGAGAGTAAAGAGGGCCTGTGGTATTACAAAAAAAGAGAAAAGCAGAACAGATCTTATTCACATCCGACTTTCTGCTGGCAGAAGTTCAATGTTTCCAAAAACTTTATGACTCACACTGTGCAAAATTACAAATTAAGACATACCATTAAGAATTAAGAAATACCTTAATCTATAGCCTTTTTTAGCCTTTTTTTTTAATTATTATTATTATTATTTAGGCCTGAAGAAAGCTCAATTGAAGGTTGGAGAAAGAACAATAAATAAATAAAAGGACTCCTTAGGTCCACAGAAGAATTACATGAAATCATAGCTCCCAAACTACGTGCCCTAGCACCATCACAAGGGTGCTGAAAGCAGGCTGAGGCAACAACATGCTGGCCAACAACCAAAAACCTAGGCAAGAGCTTCGGAGCTGGAAAATGGAGGCACAAATGGATGAAACATGCTGTGCAACGGCAACAGACCCACTGTTTTTAACTTTCTCTTTTATCTCAGAAACTGCTGGGCTAACTCTGGCCACTAAAGATCACTGATAAGGGAAAGTCATAAGAAATGGTACTAGTCTTCAGATAATAACATTTACAAATACATTTCATGGTGAACAGTGAGCAGACTGATCACAACAGATGATTATTTTTTCAATGCTGAGAAAGCTTCTTGATTTTATTATTTCCTTTGAGCAATCTCAGGCAAAGCACATTGCACTTGTCAAGGCTGATGAAGAAAAACTGAAGTCACCAGAGTATGGTTTACAATGCATCTTTTTAACTGTTTTTAATAAAACCATATCAGTCATCTCAGGCAAAGAAACTGGGAAGATAAAAAAATGTAAAATATTCAAAGATGAGCAGAGCCAAAAGGTAATGCATCTCGTTAGACCTCCAAAGATCTGTCAGTATTTGAAATCATGTTTCTCATCTTACCTCCGTTAAAAATCACCTCTCCAAGACAGTCTTTAGGCACTTTAGATGCACAGCGTTTGTGACAGTTGAATCTGCAATCTAAAATAGAAGATAAATAAGATTATGATACCAGAACATCACTCCTACTCAGCCACTAACATTCTATCATTCACTACTTCCATCACAAACTTCAGCTCAGTTTTATACATTTGTACGTAACTGAAGACAGTACAAACGAGGTCACTCCCAGAAGGAAATTAACATTCTTGTCCTGAATTCATAAGCTGATTTGCCCCGCCACTATTCATTGTGTCAGCACTTCCCCTTCCAGTACACAAGTTTTCTACTTTTCCAGCTTTCTCTGTGGCTATTTTTGCCATTATGATGTAATTTTTCCCATCCTCTCGTTTGTTCCACATCCTTTTTTCCACTGCAGTGATTTAAATGTCTCATCTCTACCATGTTTCCCCACCTGCCACCTAAGACTTGCAGTTATCAGAGCCTCTAGGATCACACACCTGTATCATAGAGCAAATATGCTGTGCAGTAAACGCCCTATCATTCAGACAGGCTGAACACTGAAGCTCCATTTCTGCCTACTGACATGAAGGCAGACAGAATAATGTTGTGTCCAGATCTGACCTGATGTGAAGATGGAATTTAACCTGGATGTGTGCCATTTCCGCATCTGAGGCATCAGATGCGGCCCACTGAACAAAGTCCAGCATACAACATTAGAGATATTTAACAAGAAATTCCTCTATTAGCAGTATCGCCATAACTTCCAACTCAGTATCGACATCATGAATCTCAAACTCCCTACTGTCCCCACAACTGTTTTCAATCTGACAGTTCAGCCCCTTTCTGCTATCCAAGGAAAGCTCACTGTGCTTTCCTTTTCAGCCTAGACAAGAGAAATATCAGTATCTCCCCAGACTAAGAGCAAGACAATCCTAATACATCAAACTACATCTAGAAATATTCTTGGGTACTGCAAGTAGTCTAGTAAACAGTTAGAAACATTCCCTAGCATACTTTTGGCCCACAACATTAGCAGTCACAAACAGTTCCCAGGTCTAGTTCTGATTTATATCAGAGCATCCCATGGAATTGTTCCAGCAGGTAGTCTGCATACAACCACCCAGGCTGGGATACGAAGAAAATTTGTTCATGAGCATGGGTCATTTTTTCCCAGTCAACCTCAGTGTCCAGGTTCAGGAATGGTGCTGGGCCCATTTAATTTATTACCACAAATACAGCCTTAGCATCCCAAAAAGTCCAAGCAGACACCTGGATGAATTCAAGAAATCCAGGGCTGTTACGTGTACTCAGGAACACAGTACTGATGAAAGATCTGTGACGCTGCAGATTTGTGAATGTGCACAAAGAAGTCAGTGTGAAACCTTAAGAATCTGCAGGAGAAAGTGTATTTATTCCATACATAAATGTTATTTTTACCCAATGTCATTTACTTCCTTGAAACTGATGTGGTAGCCCCATTTGTTTGCCTGGTATACAGTCACAACTGCATATGGTCAGTAGCAACTATGTATTAACTATGTTCTAAAACTGCAAACCACTTTTTTCAGGCTTCATTATTTACGTATTGCGTGTACCCAAGAGACACAGTGACTGGGGAAAAAAAAATCAAAACAGTTCAGGATGCTGCCTTCAAACAGACTACAAAGACTGCAAATTAATAAAACCAGACACGAAAGATAGAACTACTTCTTTACTTGGGACAGCAGTATTTTTACTAAAAGAAAATTAACAGCTCTAAGCTTACAATTTTTGCTCACCTCTACTTAAGGAAACTGAAAATGTATTCAGTTATCTCTTTTAAAATGTTGACTTTTGGTACTCACATGAGAGAAATAGAAAGTCACAGAATCGGCTTGGTTGGAAAAGACCTTTAAGATCACCAAGTCCAACCGTTCCCCCAGCACTGCCAAACCCACCACTAAACCATCACTAAGGGCAAACTGATCTCCCCTCAAGATTAACCCTTATGGCTGCCTCGCATGATCTCCACTCATAGCCACCCCTCTTCTGCCCCCCATAGTGGCCCACACTGTATAGCTGCTGCCCCTACCCCCACCATGGCCATCCCTCACACCCCACAGCTGCCCCTGCTCCCCCCTCATAACCTTCCCTCACTATCTCCTGACTGCCCCTCACCCCTCATGGCCATCCCTCACATTCCATGGCTGCTTTTGCTCTCCCCTCATGATCTCCTCTCAAGACTGGCCCTTCTCTCCCTCATGATCTTTCCTTATGGCCGCCCTTCCTCTCCCCTCATGATCTCCCCCCACAACTGCCCTTTCCATATTGTTTCTGATTCATCGCTACAGTTTTCTGTCCTAAAACAAAGCTGATAGATTTTCACTACCCAGCAATAAAGAGCCATTAGAATGTCACAATGTCACACTTATGCCCTGGGAACTGCATGGAAGTCTGAGAACTGAAGTCATGCATCTTAACATACGCTAAATAAACCACATGCAGCTGATGAAGCCTAAGCTAGCTCAGGAAAGGCACCTGAAAAAAGCATTTGGGAAAATTTTTGCAAGAGATAATAACCAGTATTCTGTACAAGAACAACATAATGAAAATTTACAAATCCTTTAGTGATGAGTCTGGAAGACATGGAAAAAAAGGGAGGTACTTCCCATTTTTATTAATTTAGGATTATCTTTTTTTTACAATTCAGGTATTCCAAATCTACTTGTGATTAAATCTTATTTTTCAGAAAAATGCCCAATGCACAGGCTACTGGAATGAGATGAGGGCTGCTGGCATCCTCTCAAAAATACACAGTTTTTCCAAAAACCATACTGCCCTGTTTCACAGTATGCATCCTCCTGGCAATGAAAACAGAAGCTAAAATCAATTTTAAATACAAGACCTTTACTGAAACTTGCTGCCGCAGCAGAAAATCAAATTTACCTTTACACTGCATTCCTTGGCGAAAAAGGCCCTTGAGCAGCCGTTTGCAATACTGGCATATGGTTGGACGAGTGTAAGAGTGAACAGCAAAGGTGTGCGGAACCTTCACTCTGCAAAGCACCATCTTTTCCATCCAGATGGGACGGCCACTCCAGGAGGGAATCCTCTTACTAGGCTCTGGGCAGCAGCGCTGGAATACAGAAGGTATACATGATTTGCACCAAACCTGTTCTACTGTCATGACTTTGAAAAGTCATGGCAGTCAGGTGAAGTCCTTGGTGTCTGGAAAAAGGCAAACATGGCACCCATTTTTAAAAAGAGTAGAAAGGAGGACCCCTGGAACTACTGACCTGTCAGTCTCATCTCTGTGCCTAGGAAGATCATGGAAAAGATTCTCCCAGGAGCTATGCTACACACATAGAGGACAGTGGAGTGATTTAAAACAGCCAGCATGGATTACCGAGGGCAAGTCCTGCCTCACCAAACTAATAGCTTTCTATGATGGAGTCAGTATGTGAGTGGACAAGGGAAGGGCTACTGACCTAAAGCATTTTAAGACTGCTGAAAGATGAACCACAAATAGGATAATATATTACTGACCATCCAAGCCAAGTATTCAAAATCAGGTAAGAAAGAAGAGGTGGCAAAGAGGTACTAACACACATGTAGAAATCATAAATTCTGGAACAGGAGAAAAGGTTACAATTCTATGATCACTGAATAAATCTTACCAGCAGTTACAAAATTCAGAACTCAGTATTTTTCATTACTCAAGACTAGACTTCATAGGCCCTAACTAAAAAAACATGTTCTTGAACTAGATTATCTATACAACTTATATTTTAAACTGTGGTAAGAATTGTTATACTGTAAAGTAATAGAATTAGGCAAGTAGGAAAGACTAAGTGCCTAAAGCACTGCTTTTACCACAGCATAAAAGCAGCAATGAAACAAATGGATCTAATCACTGTCTGTCCTGTCTTACAATCCAAATATAGTTGCAGTATCATCAATAACCTCTCAGCAATCATCATAACCATTATAACAAAGAACTATTATGGATGAACTTTTTACTGTAAGCCCTTCATTCCCTACACCCTCCTTGATAGGGCTTCAGGTTTTTTAGACTAACTCTCTGAAAATCACAATAGCATATCAGGAACTCACTCTCATCTCCCAGCATAACCGCTTACAATTTGTACTGCTTTAAACAAGTAACTATTCTGTACTGATACCATAATTACAGAATGAATCTGTATTACAAAGAAGGCAGGATGTTTTATCATTCCTGAAACTAAATTTCTCAGAGTTCATGCAACTACGAGTGATAAGACTAACAACAAAATTATACATAAAAGTTATAATTTACTTCCCATTTCATTTCTCACAGTAATAATAGTTATCAGTAAGTGTCACAGGCTAAGACTCAACAGATTTAAAAAGCAAACTAAACCAAATCATAATGGTTAAGCTCAACTCCCTGGTATCCATTATGAGCCACTTGCAACACTACCTAGTTCCCCAGAGGGCTTAAGGGTTTAAAACCAGAAACTGTTTCCCCTTTCACTTTACGTACTTCTTCAGAGGCAGAGGATGTGTATTCAGCTTGTGCTGGTCTTGGAACTGAAAGCCCTGCTCCTGGTAAAGACACATTAGACAGACGCCTCTTCCTCACTCCACTGCAGTTATTTGGAATCTTGAAGGCACATCGCTTATGGTAGTTTAACCCACAACCTGGAAGAGAAGTTATTTTAGACAAAAAAAAACCAACCTCTCAGCATTCAAAGTAACAAAATTAGTATTGATATTTTGGTAAAGCAGTTTAAAAGATGACCCAGAAAAATGGTAAAGGCAGAAATAGATTGTTCTGTTAAACTCCCTTTAGTGTTCTTGTGCTTCACAGAAACAGTTTTTTCTGCACCATTTGCTATAACACTGGTCCTCAGTAAGCCCAGCTACAGAAAAAAAAGTCTAAGACTCCAAAGCAGCTTCTCCCTCCACCAAGCGGCTTTCATCAGCTTTTCACTTCAGAGCACAAGGCCAAGGAGAAGCCAGTGAGCAGGCAGCATCAGTACCTGTCAGCAGGCTGCAGAGGGCTCCAGAGCCAGCTGGATGAAGGCCATAAGGAAAGGAATTCCCCTTCAGGAGTCTCTCCAAAGTATGTGCTCCTTGTGCAAAGAACACACTCATACGCTAGCTATTTCTTTTAAAAGTAGGAAACAGAACGCTTCTTAAGTCTTTTGCCCAGGATCACACAAGGTTTGAACTAATGCCAGGATACCCAGAATACTCAGTATTCTGATGTATGATCCATTCAAACTCTAAAATACTACATTTATCAGATGCTAACATATCGAACATGATAGTTTCTTTTTCCTCATCCCATATAGACACACATACACAAAAATACACTAGAAATCACAGACTTACCTTCACATTTTAAGCCCTGTCGTACCAAACCCCAAAGCATCTCTCCACAGTAGTCACAAAAAGTAGGAGCCTTGTAGGAATGCACATAAAGTGCATGAGGACGAATCTGGAAATCTTCAACTGTAGCCAAAGCTTTTAAAAAATTGCAGTAAGTTATGGTTCTTGCCACAGGATCAACAAGGATTTATGGAAAGAATACATTGTTTTAAAAATGGCGCATTCAAAGAACACGAATGAGCTGTTTCAGACAATAGCATTTTACTGTACACCATTTAAATATGCTTTTAGAAGATTCCATAGTTTTCAGTAAGCTTTATTGAGGAAAAATTCTGTTGGGGCCGGTAGGCTAATGGTCATAACTAATGAACAGTATGAGTAACAATGCTGAAAACCTCACTAACTTGAGATGGTGAATACAACAGACATTGCTAAAATCAACAACGTTTGAAAAAGTAACTTAATTTTCAAGCTGTTTTGTAACCTACAAAACTTTCAAATATAGGACAGCTCTACAGATTATTAGATTTTTATCTTCTAAAGGACTTTTTCAGTAAAAGCTAGTTAGATTGACCTTTGTATATCAAAACAGAACTGTAGATAGTTTCCATGTAACACTGGAAGTTTCTTTAGTAATGTTCTTTTTCTTAAGCACAGATATATTTCAATAAATTTTTGCCTGTCTCTTTGGAATGTAAATTAAAGAAAAAAAAAAAAAAGTGCTGTATTTTACATTAACGTTACCTTGCCCTGATGGCAAGGTAACCACTGCCATCTATAACCAAATGCTATGCTTTCATCAAATATGTACTAACACTTCATATTCAGATTCCCATGTCTCAGTTTTAAAACCCTACTGAAAGAGATTTACATCTTCAAAACAGCTGATGTTCTGGTGGTCTATTTATAAGGAAAGAGTCAGAGATTGTCAAGAAGAGGCACACACAAAAATTTTCCAAATATGCCATTCACCAGAAGCAATGAAAGCTCAAACCAAGATGATCAACTTGGCTGATCACCCCAGACATGCCTAGAAAAGTAGGTCCTGAAATGAAGAGAAGGATCTCAGCCTCACAACTCTGGAAATCACATGTTAGTGATCCAATTTTCAAATCTAACCCCACAGCAGCCAAGAGATGTCTCTTTCTAAAACATAACCTCAGTTTGGCACTTCGTTCTCAAACTCTGAAAGAACAGCTTGATGTTTAGTTCAGCTTTTATTCACAGCCGGCTTTTGGTTGAATTTGACACAATACTGATGAAACACATATGATTCAAATCAGTCAGGATTTGGGGGGAGGAGGGGTGTCCTCAATAATGAGGAGTACTGCAGGTAACTAATACCACTCTAAGGACTTTATTGTCCAGAAGAAACTGTTTTCAAGTACTACAATAACCCTTAAGAGCCTGTCCTTACAGGTATGATTCAGCGACTTACATTTATATGAAGCTTTTTAGCAGTGTAAACCATCAATGGCAAAAGCTACAGAATAAAGATAGATCTGAACAAAAGAAAGCAAATGACAGGGTTGAAACAGCAAATTCTGAATCCTACCTGCATTTCAGCTTCAACAATTACAATAATAAACTTACATTATTATAATTATAAATCTAATAGTTCAGATTTATTTATTATAATAAATCTGAAGATTAAGAGATGACAATGAAACTAACAAAACTCAGTACTGAAGCATCAGTACCACTTGTATTTTCTTGGAAACCTTTACCCCAAAACAGTCATACAGTATGAGATTCAAGTCAAAGAACCCCAAAGTATAATAATCGTGTTCCATAAAGTCCTGTTTCATATTATCTGTTGAATAAAGCACTGTTCACTATTACAACAATACCTACCAGAGAGCACAACCTCAACAAGATCTCCCTCATGTATCTCTTCTGCTGATGTAATTCGTTGCAAAATATTATCAGAGTTCAGGTCATGGCGGAAAAGGAGAATTTTGTCATACATGCCAAAGAAACCACACTCTGGGAACTGCAATAGAAAGCAAACTCTAAATTAACACATGCTGACCAATAATCCTATCCATAAATGCTTCTAGTAACAGCTACAGAACTTGAGCTCTTTAAGTGTTCCATGAAAACAAAACTGATCTGCTTATTTTTGAGGAACTGAAACATTTTCTGCACTGAAATGTAGCATAAAGAAAACAAACAAACGAAAACTCAAAAATACCCCACACTAAAACAAAACCTGCAGACCCATCAATACCAACTTCTTCTCCTTTTCCCCCAACCAAAAGTGACACTTTTTTTCAAACCTGAAAAGAAAAAAATGTTAGAGTTTCTGTTCCTTTGGGTTTTCAATCTCTCAGACCTGCATAATCATTCCAGCACGTGAAAGCCAATGCAGATCTAACTCACACACCAGCACCTGTAAGATTTCTTTCAGACATTCTGGTCAGGCAGGTACTCAGCTTGAGACATTCCACCAGCACCTGCCACACTACTCTTGAGAGACAAGACGAAAGAGGCTCCATGTCACTGTTCTACAGCAGTTTACATCCACAGATGCGAGAAAAGGAAAACTCAATTCTATGCATGGACAGAAGATAATACTGCAAATCCACATGGGAATAGAAAAGCTAAGCAACACACCATTTCCCCTTACACTTCACTGAGAATAGGTTTCTCAGACTGTATTTTCCCCACTCTTCAAAATATTGTCAAGTGTGACTAAAGCTTCATAAAATGTAAACTTTAAAGCAAACCAGTTCATAGAGGAAAAAAAGAGCAGAATAGACTCTCAGAGGAATGAGTAGGAATCAACCAGCTCCTTTGGCCTTTTTCCTTGAAAAAAAACTCATGGTGGGAACACACACAGGAAGAATATGGGGGAAAATATGGAAAAGCACACCACAAATTTTCATTTAATTAGGTAACAAACTACACTTTGGTAACTTAGATCTTACACGGTCAATAAGTAGCAGGGTCTAAACTGCATGAAGCTTGTGGTATATTAATTGTCCTTAACTAAAGTAGTCAAAGACTTGTTTCTACCAAATCAAAGACATAATGAAGGTATCAGTCACACCCATTGTTTTCACACTCCCTTCCCATTCAGAGAGAAAATAATTTCCTCTTTCCTGTAGCAATTTTACCCAAAATACTAAATTGGCCTTCTCTGGTTTGGTGTGCGCACCCTACACATTCACATTACACATAATGCTGAAGAATCTCCATGCTCTGGAAAGCATGGAATCTGCATGGACAGTCACAAAGACAGGCAGAACTTGTGCCATTTAAGCCATGCAAAAGGAAAAGACAGACCTAATGAAATTATACTGACACCAGCAGATATTTTATCCAGAGCAGAAAGAAACTGATGCACTGGGCTGATGCCAAAGCAGCAGGCTGCTTCCTCTGTCTCCCAGCTCATTCTTAGGTTCCCTATTTAAATCTGACACTCTCATATACTCTGTACAGTAGCCATGACAGTACAGATATGACAGTAGCACCATATTTCCCTAAATCAGATGCTTTTTAAACCTTTATACAATAAAATCCTATTGCTTAAAATTCCTTAGGTCATCTGGAATTACCTGTAAGAACTCCTCTCTTACCATATCATGTTTCAGTATACTCATCCACCCTATCAAGTTTACAGAACCACTTACAAACCATAGATTTTAAGGAACTTCTAAGACATTTCACAGGTTTAAGTCTGTCTCATTGGATAAGATGCATCTTTGTTTCTTTTTTTTTCCAGTCTCTGAGACCATAAACCTATCACGCAGCTGCCAGAACATCCCTACACATAATCCCCCATCCCAGTAACCAGAGGTCACATAACCACATACCAAGAAGCACTTACTCTAAATGCCATGACCATATGTATTTTGCATGTGCATTTATCCATTCTAATGTAAAAATCTTGGACTTAATAAAATGTCTTAAACATACCGCTAATTTTGGCGACTAAAAAGCATTAGCTAATATACAAAACTTACAGACAGATGCTCAAATCCTTTCTGTGATATCAAGTTTAATAATTTACAATACGAGATATTACATTCCTTAGAAAGCAGCATCAACATTAATTCCAAAGTTTGCAAATAACAGTATAATGCCTGTAATTAAGATTTGGTTTTCCAGAGAAAGGCTAAATGAATTGTTACAGAATAAAAGTATTGTTTAAAAAAAAAAAAAAAAAAAGGCAAAATCATCTATTATAGACCATTAGAACTGCTGGCATCAACACCCTCCTTTGGTTCCATGTTAATTAAATTGACCTTTTAAGCTGTGTATCATGAATGCATATGATACTGTAGTGACATGTTTTATTGCCCTCTTCTCTCACAAGTAGTATACATGCACATGGATGAAATGACTGTGAAAGGTTCTCTGGTTTTGTAACTGTAATGTAATGGGTTAACCCCCTGAAAGATTGTTCTCATCAGAACAGTTGTCTGCTCATGCCCTGTGCCTGATCAGCACCATCTGTCCTATCTTTCCATTAAATTCCATTTCTAAGTATTTTCCTGGAGGATGGGTTCTCATTCTGAGCACATGTGTGTGTATGGGGTGTGGGGGGGGGAATGTCTGAGTGCCAGCAACTAGAGACAGACCACAGGACCCACATGGTGTCAATGGTGCCAGCAACTGGAGAGACTAGAGTGAGTAAAATCAAGAGCTTGACTATCCAGGTGCCAACTGGATGTTCAACCAAGGTGCAACTAGAAAGATCAAGATCAAGCAGCACCTACTGGGCCTGAGAACACCTGAGCCCAGCTGCTGGGGGCATGCTATTTTTTTTGTGGTGGTGTTTTTCTGTTGGGGGTTTTGTGTGTGTGTCTTCCCACTAACCAACCTTCATCCTGAACCACCAGAGGAAGGTACAGTATGAGACCACTGGTGCTGCCTGCATTAACACGAGTGCTGTGTGTCTGCCTGTGTTGACCTTTGTGTCCACATGTATGTGTTGCACACCTGCATCCAAGTTGTACACAAGTATCCAAGTGCCTGTGCCTGCTGGGAACACATGGCCAGTCTTGCTGCTGGGTGGACCTGGGCATGGAGCTGTTGCAGCCTCGTCTCTGCCGGGAGGCTGTTGGATTCAGTCATCCCTAACTAAACTTTTCAAGTTTGATGAACAAGTCTCGCCCTTCCACACATGCTTCACCCCAAGATTCCCCTGTGATTAAAACACAGACCCCAACAGAAAGATGCCTGTCTGACCACTCCTTTCCACACGCTTCAGCTCAGACTCTGCTCTGCCCCCACTGGAGTCCTGTGCGCCAGCCACTGGAAGCACTGGCTGGCTGCCCTCCACATGGCCAGCCCTGATGAGCTGCAGGTGTCCCGTCACAGCCCATGTCTCAGGCACTTGGCCAGGCTTCCATGGGGGAGCTGTACAGGCAGCTTGGCTCCTCACACACTGCAGCGCCCTGCTTGCTCTTCCGCTCCCCAGCACATTCGGGAATACAGCATTCCTTGCTAGCACCTTAGCCAGAAGGCTATGTGCAGACTGCTGGCCAACAATAACCTCATCGATTAACAAGGGGTTTATGTCAAGTGGTATCTTTTAACAGAATTTTTACGCAAAGCTTAAACTATGTTCAAGTTGTACACTACCAAATTTTTCTCCCTTGTACTGCAGCAAAGTACAGCTTTTATAGCCTTCCTTATGCTCAATTACATGAAGGAAGAACACTATCCAGTTCCTTCCAAGTGTTAAGAGCTCATAATGTAAACCTGAAAGCAAAACTCAAAGCAGAAATTTTTGAAGCCTGTTTCATCTTACAGGATTACACAGCTATTACTGCATAAAAACCCAAAGTATGTGCACAGTGACTCAGAACATATAAATGGCTAATCCCAGTATTACTGTATTTCCTAAAAGCAAAACGGAGACCATTCCCAGTGTTAACATTTCCAAAAGAGCATCTAACTACAGGAAATGACTTGCAGGAAGTCTACTTATGTAACAGGCTGTGCCAAAACGAATCTCTGGTACACCAGTATACCAGAGATTTATATTCTTTAACTTAGGTAAAGAATGTAGGCGACCCCTTGCACTTGCACAAGTAACACTACTAGAGTATTACTGCAGTTACACTGAGGAAAACCAACTGGTGTTACCTAGACTGCTTATACTGTAAGTATTATAGCATGTCTAGTTTTAATGGATAGTGCATTACACCGTTCTTCTCACCCAGAAGAACTCAATATACAGCGGCCAGTATTGCTGGAGCAAAATACAACCAAGGCTTCTTTCTATCTTGGCAGAAACTGCAAAATCCTTCTACTTCAAGTTCCAGGACTTACTTTACAAAGTTCTGGACCAGTCGCCAAAAACTCACACTAGGGAAAAGCGTAGGAGGATATTGTTTCAAGGTCCAATATCTCATGACCCATCCTAACTCAAAACAAATGCTTCAAACCACTGAAAGCTAATTCCAAAGTCTAATGGTGCAAAACACCCATTACCATGGAAAGTATCTTTGTTCACTGAAATCACTCCAATCTATTACCCTGCATCCCTACCCAGCTATTCACTCCCACTCTTTAGAGTAATGTGCCAAATCACATTATCACACAGAGAATTAGCTTCAAACACATTACATTAGACCTTTCCCTCACCAGATGCCTCAGTACAGACATACTTGGACTACTGCTTGGCTAGTTTTTTTTCCAGCATACAAACCTAACACGCTGCTGGAAATGCTAACCTGCTCAACACATACCAGCTCCATGCCCCTAGTACTACCCAGCCCCCACCTTCTCCCAGGCATGTTTGCTTTTCATGCCTCAACTCTCCATTACTCTGCTGGCTTACTAAGCCTGTAAGAAGAAAGCAGATGAAAAACCAAAAAGACAGACCAACAAAAGGAAAAATAGATTTGAGCACAGGTGATGAACACAAAACACGATTTCTGACACATTCAAAAGTAAGTACAGTGAACTACAAGCTTAACCGAGAGAAAAACCCCGAAAGATAGCTGCAGTGCTGTTACCTACTAATTACACCAAATTAGAGCTGCTACTGCAAGAGTTGTAGAGATCTATTTGTAATATGGCCAGACTGTAACATGAACTTTGTAATATGACTCTCCTCTCAGTATTTTATTAGTAAAACATCTGCTAACACTTGAGAAATCATATGAAGCTTCAAGTCAATACCTCTGCCACAATTTAGTTAGATAGCCATTATGATGACAGTGCCCAAACCTTTGGAAGACAGCTCATACACATTTCACATTTTGGTCTTTTCACAACGTGACACCTTAAAGTACTTTAAAATAAATTCGTCCCCCTTCTAGCTAGCTATCCAAACTGCTTCAATTCAGCCACATTAAAACTTGAGTTCCTAGGTATACGAATAACACAGTTAACTGCCACTTGGTTAGAAAATTCTACAGATATATTTGCATGTTCTTCATGTCAGGCTTTTTTTCCCTGATTATCAAAGCAAAATATTTGATCACATCTCATCTTCCATCCCTCTCTGCCCCAGTGTATTCAATTTTTAAGGGAAACTGGCTGGTTTGTCAAATAATCCAAGGATTTCAATCATATTCCAACTATGGAAAATGAAATCCCACCTTCTCTAATTAAAATCAAAGGGCAGGACTATCTAAGAAGTGCACACATACCGATAGGATCACATTCAATTCAGATTATTCAAATTCTTGACCAGGGAATACAATGTATCAGGACTACAACATTTGCAAAGTGACGAACATATGAAACTACGGAAACAGTAGAAACACGCACAAGCAGGTATAATATGCAAAATTTAACCCCTTTTAAACACAGCTATACTTAAGTGACTGTGTTCTGAACAACTTACACAGTTCAGAATCATAAAGGAATAAATATGAATGTTCAGTATCCATGTAAGTGACTATTGACAGATTAAGGCCTGAATTCAGGCAAATCAAAACAGCATAAGGTGGAGGGAAACAACCAGGGAATTAAGAAAGCTAAGTACTGTGGAGAGAGGAGAAAGTATTTAAGGTAAAAAATGACACCTTAAAGACATTCACTGCCTACAGAAAGGCAGATGACCCAAAAAAAAGCAACATGGAAAAAACAGCCAAAAAATAAGATGAAAGAACAGATAAGCACAAATTAAGCCAGTAATCGAGCAGAAATTTTACAATCATGAATTTGGTGTTGATAGCAAATTACGTGTGCAGTTGAGAGTGATGACATTAGAATGAAAAAAAACCCAACAAAAATATTACTGCTAGTAAAAGCAAAGACACCAAACACACTGAAGTTACCAGAAGCCAAATAAAATCAAGACTTGTTAGATAAGGGTTTCAAGCCTGCACGTAAGCAACACAATTTTGAGACTACTTTGAAGAAAGAAATTAAAAACCAACATACAACATATGGAAGAGTTCATCAATAGCCGAATTGTAAAAACTGTTGGTGAAGAAAGTCTAAGAGCAAACCTGAAACTGGTAGGCCATAGAAGGAACAATATCTGTTGGAAGTGAAATAAACAAGACACAAAATAGACTACAAAATACTATGTTGGATCAAGTTTAATGAGAAAAAAGATAGAGAGGAAACAAGTGCATCAAAGAGGAATGAAAACCAGAAATATATAAGGGCAGAGAAAGAAGAGGAAGAGAGTGAGAAAATAATATTGGCTTGTCTTTTTTTTCTTTAAACTTAAGACACATAAGAGGACTATGTTATGAAAATACAGAAGAAAAATCTGAGAAAGGCTTATTAATCAGTAAGACTTAAGAAATACCCCTCTGACTTTGCTAAGCGGTGATCATTTGGGCGAGTTCAGTGAAGTATTAAAAAGAAAACGAGTTTGGGAGATTAAGAAACAGACTGTATGGGTAAACAGCATGCCAGTACTCAAGTCAAAGAGAAGACAACAGTTAGAAAGGATTGCAAGAATTTCAAGCAAGCACCCTAAGGTAGGAAAGCAAAATGCAGAAAAGCACTGGAGAAAAAGCATGTAAAGGAGGATGCCGAGTATGACTGAAAACGAAAAGGATAAAGGACAGGTTTGTAGATGAAAAAAACAGGTAAGGGTAGTTTCAGAATAATGAAAGCACAGTTTAAGAAAAAAGTTACAGCAAATCTTGCAGGTACTGATACAAGTAATAGCACTGAACAACCGAAAGTTTTTCACTTATACCTATTAGTCTAGCTAGAACAAAATAAATAAGCTAGAATAAAGCATTTACAGCACCCTGCACTACATAATTCTCAGTCTGCATGCAGTGGAGCATCACCACACGAGTTTCTAGTTTTAAGCCAGTAAATCCTTTGTTCTACTTCATGTCCTCTCATATGAGGAATGAAGAAACAGCATTTAAACATGAAACAGGATTATGAACTTGCCTCTGAAATATCTGATCATCGTGCAAGGACACACACTGTCTGCAACTTATGCTACAGTATTTTTCTGCTTCTAAACACACTCTATTCCAGCAGCAGTCATTTCTGTCCATGCTTTAGTTCATCTTCAGACTCCCCCTGAGAACTGTATGTCTGGTACTTTAATATACAGCAATCTAGTTAAGGTATGAACAGAGAAGATAGATGCTTCAGAAAATTCATAGTTACAGTCCCAATCTAAAACTTGTGTTTCCTGAGGACTTCTATTAAGCATTCCAATATACAACACCCCCAACATAGCTCCCCAAATTTAACTTTAAACAAGACAAGTTTTTGCTCCTCTGCTGACATTTAGAAGGTTTTAGCAGAGCTAAAAGACACATCAAATATTTGCATTACTCATCTTGCTCTCCCTGCAGACACATGCCTCCTCAGTTTCAGTTCTTCTGATGCTACTTTTAATTACCCTTCTGCAAAACCTGACCAAACTACATGCAACGGCAGTGTCTGAATCAGGAAGCACAACTGACCATCAACAGTACAGCAAGACTACCAATAGAGAAAGAGCTGTGAAAACACATTAGGTAAACACAGTACTTATTTATTATACAGTACTCATTTATTACACAGTACTAAACTGCTCCCCAACACAGGTTTCTGCTAGATTGTTTTCCTCCCAGCTGATTAATTTCCCCTGGGAGAAAAAAAAAAGGCCACATATAAAGTTATTTTTCTGGAAAAAGAAGTTCAGGCAGGACTTATTGCTGCTGTCAAATAGAGGGTGGAGGGAGGATATTGCCATTTGTGTGCTGGCTGCAAAACTACTTATGAAAGATGAATCCACCACACATAAGGTTGTTTCCTGATCAGTTTGCTGCCTGCAAACATGTTCTCACTGAGCAGTCATTTACTGGTAGCATCAGTTGCAGGAGAGCATACACTGAATCAAAGGCAGACAAAAGAGGAAAACTGATCCTGAAATCCTCATCAATTTTGCAGTACATTAAGGCTCAGCATATAAGGTATTTCTTGAGCTATAACAAGAAACGAAGTTGAACTTTAAGCTGAGCCTGCCAAAAGAACAGAAAGGAAAAAGAAAAATAAGTGTGAATGTTTTCATCTTTCTTTAAGATAGAAGACAGGAAATATGCAGATGCAAAGAGAAGTTGATGCAGAAAGAAAAAGCAGTCCCTAAAATGGCTGCAAAACAGTGCACCTAACATGCATGGTACAGAGAAAAAAATAAAAAATGTGACCCAAATAACTTGTCTTTTCTAAAACTAACATGCTGAACTACGTTTTGGTAGCCCACAAAGTTATTATGACATCAGCTTGCTTGCCAGCTAGTTTGTAAAATAAACTAAAGATGCACTAAGTTCTGAGGTGGGGGAAAAAATACGCAAGCATACGCAAATGAGAGCTCACATAATGTTGGCATTTATGCTCTTTCAAGCCATTATGTAAGAATGAATCATCTAATAAAACTGATCAACCATAAACAGCAATCACAACAATGAAAGACATGGAGAAAATAATTCCCCACAAAATAAACTATCTTCCACTCCCTCCCTCTCATCCACTCCTGGCCTTGAGGGAAAAGAGTAATTATTTCTTAATTAGGTTATGAAATAATGTTAACTGCTTTTCAGGTTGCTTAGTAAGGTCTAAAATACCTAACCTAACAAAAGATAAAACTTGGATGCAAAAACCGCAAGATCAATGTTATTTCCTTCCTAAGGAGTCAGAACCTGCAACAGCTCAACAAAGATACATCTGAAAAGCATGCTAACAGGTTTTTTTATTTCTTGGTCAACTCCCTCTTAATAAAAATTATGCCAATAACAGTCCTCTCATGAAAGAGTAATGCATGTATTCCTTATATGGAAAAACAATACAGCATTAGCTGTTTGGTGGAGGTTTTAATTATTAACTAGAAACAAAAAGAAAAGCTAGGATCTTGCAGCGCGTTTCTGTAGACACAACTGGTCCTTTCATTATAGCTGGTCGTAGGGTTCCAAGAATACCCCTTAATAACACTAAGTAAAAACCTAAGATAGCAGTGACAATCACTGAAGGGAAAAAACACATTCTTCATATTGTGAAATCTAATTCTTGCAAGAAATTCAGTACTACATCTTTTACTAGCTATCACAAGCAAGAAAGTAAAGGAAGGTCTTCTCCTTTTACATTAAAAGCTTCTATCTTGGGAGTTATAAAATGTCTGTGCATAACTGAAAGCATCTAACATGGATCTTTGTCACTGTACTAAACTTCTTGGCATATTCCAGTCACACACTGTTATTACTAAGCAGTCTGTTACAAAACAACTGTTGCCATCAGCAGAACATGGCAGTGTTATACCATACCTTCTGGTAAACTATAGAGCACACAAGGTCTTTAACAGCAGAGAGGGACAGGTCCTGAGTTTCAATGGTGACAGTCTCCCGAGTGAGACCAATCTGCAGAAGGAAGGAGACCCCATGCATAGAGCCCCGGGAGTTGGTGAGGCTCTGGGTACTGAAACTGCCATTGGAGAGTCGACTGGAGAGCCCCGACTGGGGACTTGAAGACAAAGTTGGGGTTTGTGGTGCAGCAGCATGACACGTTGGTGGGGAAAACTTCTGTAAGGATGGGGGAGAAGAGTCGTTTGCTGACATCTGACTTGCTTTACTCTGCCGAGATGTCCCTAGTAGCCAAATTCTAAGAAAAATATGTTGTCAGTTCTTGGTTTGAAATGAAAACAAGGATAATGTAATTTTCCCTTTCTTAGTTCAGTAAAACACCACTGACCAGTAAAACTTAATTTTATCTTTCATTCTGTGCAAGCCAAAGCACAAAATAATTTCAGCTGCAAGTGACATTAAATTAAAGGTTATCCTTTTGCAGTTACAATCAGCTCATCAAAAGCAGATTGCCTGTCCTTTAGCACCACATCCAGACAACAGAGGCTTACATAAAGGCCTCGCAGAAATACATCAGCTCTGCAGCTTTATATTTGTCCTTCATTTTTATGTATTTTTAAAAAAAAGCTGGAAACACAGACGGAAATAAATGTTGGCAGCTCATTAAAAGTATTCTCATTCACCTAATTCCACAGATCACATCTTAAATGCAGACTCATCTTCATGTAGATAGCCTTTCAAAATAAAATAAAGAAAAAAGTGCAACAACAGAAGTCCACGTATGTGATGAACCTACTCCTCCTTCAGAAAGTCTTCTCTGACTTCACAGGACACAGTTAACTTGGAGATCCATGAAGGTATCCGATTTCATTTTTATAAAATACTTTAGCTCACAAAACACAGGAGCAGAATGTCAGGAGACACAATCACATTCAATGTAATCTCTAGCTTCACCCGGATAATCTCCAGCATTTTAAAACGTTGTATTCTGCCTGTAGGGGAAAAGATGAAGCTGTTATTTCACATGAAATGCATAAAATTGTACAGCAATGTTATAAGCACTCTACTTCAAGTCAGCGGGATCACCAAGTCCTTGTACTCAAGTATGCTATGTTAGTAACAGTTTGCACTTGTAACCTGAACTTAAATGTTTTCCCACTGTATGATACACAAGCTATGTCAGACTAACACTGCCCAACATGTTACCACATCTTTTAATTAGCAGTGATTTAGCAGCACAAAGCACTTAAGAGGGAAAAAAAAGGGGGAGGGAGTAGACCACAGCTCTGCTCTGTAGGTGTATACTGAGAAGCTGGTGGGAAGGGAAGGCAATTTATTAAATGCATTGAAATGTCCAAAAATCATGACATCAAGACAACTGAAGAACATATGGACAAACTCTAACTGCAGGAAGACATGCACAGCATACAAGTGAGCACTGGTTCTGGGGAGGCAGGGAGGGGGAGAGAGGAAATAATTTAATGCTCAGATGTCTGATTAGAAAAGTAAATCTGCCTACAACCTTTTAAAATAAATCATTTCATAAGTATGGGTTCAAAATACTTTTCACAAGATGCTGCGCTACCTGATGCTGTGCTATCTGATTTTAAGCTTTGCGTGAGAAACTGAAATGCTTGAAAAGAATCATTTTTAGATTCCTCATGTAAGTTCTGCACAGAAAAAGTTACCCATGAAAGCAAAAAAAGTTCAAGGCTGCAGATACAATGAATCACTAACAGGTTTTAAAGGAGCATAGATCCATAAATAATAATTCATCAACAAATCAATAAGCTCACATAGTTTTTCCTTCTCTTACATGAAAATAAATAAATAAAAAATTCAGAAAGAGTATTACTAAAATTAAGTGAAATTTTAGCAAAGAAATGCCACAGTTTATCACACACAGTATAAACCCTCCTTACTAGAAATAAAGCTGATAACTGGTAAAACAGTCCATTTAATAAATTACGCACTCCTGCTATTGACCAGTGTAATAAATCAAAACCACACTACCGCTGCATTCTAAAAGTAGCTAAGGAAAGGGAGATACACAAGCTGCAGTACCGGAAGGAAAGTAAGCTCCTGGTTCTGTGATAAAAATTCCTAACAGGGACTCCAGAAGTGAGAACAAATTGACACCTTCTGAATTTTAAGCGCAGGTATCCTCAAACGGTTGTCTTCAAATACTGAAGAGTTGATGGACATTTACAAAGGACAAATTCTGCCTCAAAGAACACACTAAACACCATACAGATGAATGTCATAAATAGGAAGAGTAAGGACAGCAACATTTAAGCACCCTTCTCAAGAGAACAGCTTCACAGTGCCTTCAGCTGTGCTTGAAGATGACTTATTTTTGCTTTCCACATACTACTCTTCTCTCCCTCACTTCTCACAGATAGCAGAGACAGCAAACACAAACCCTTAGGCATCTGAATTAAAAAAACAGTAACACCTAACCGACATAAAAGAAAATGGAAAAGCTATATAATGTGAAAGAATTAATGGGTATACTAAGTAAGGTTAATTTAGCCAGTGAAAACACACTGTGAAAGCTCACCTACAGCTGCCGAATGAGAATGTTAATTATATTTACCAAAAGCGTGATGCATTTGCATTTACAAAGCCTTTTCATACCAAGAGTATTTGCATATAAGCCTTTTATGCAGTTTATTTTTACTACGTGGTAGGAAAGAATGGATCTTTCTAAGAAAGGAAAACCATAGAAACTGCTCACTTTGTAGTCAGGAAAACTGATTCTGAACATCAAATACTGAAGTTTATATTCAATCCTAAGACTCTGTACTCAGATACATATACATATATAATCCTTACACCTGGAAAAGCAGAGGCACACGGGCTAGGAAGGGAGCCCACCTGACCCTCGCCCTGCCGCACCGCTCGCAGCTATGCTTTCCAGGCTGCTCTCGCCGCAGAAGTGCGGACCCTCCCCTTCCTTTTGGGGCTGCTCCCAAACCAAGCAGCTTTCAGGCGGCTTCTCCAACATCTGGCACTTCACTCGCCCTTCTTTCCCAGCGCTACACGAGGCACGGGCTCCGAGCCGCGCTCCCAGCGGCTCCCCCCGCTCTATTACCCTCCCGAGAGCTGGTCGCTTCCCCGGTTCCCGCCGGATCCCGGGGCCGCCCGCAGGTGCCAGGCTGGGTCTGCGGGCGGCCTCCCCGCCACCACGGCGCGGGCGGCACCGACGGAGGAACTGCGGGGACGCGCCCTGCCTGCCGCGAGTCACGCAGCCCCGTCCCGTCCCTCCCAGGTTTAAATCCCCGCTGGGCGGCCCGCCCCGCCGGCACAGCTCCCCGCGGCGCCGCTCTCCGGAGATGATGTGGCCTCGGTCCGCCACCCCCACCCCGGAGCACCCCCGCCACAGGGCGGAGTTGCCGCCGCGACGGCGCTTCCCCCCCGCGGGGGGCGGTGGCGGCGGCGGGTCTCCCCTCACAGCCCCCGGGGTAGGGCCCTCGCCGGGGTCGGCGGCGCCGCCGCTCCCGCCGCTGGAGGAACTTTCCAAGCCCGCCTCCGCCCTTCCCCGCCGCGGCGGGCACGGCCCCCGCTCCCCCCGGCACCGCGCGCAGACCCCCGAGGCCGGAGGCACTCTCGTCCCGCCGCCCTCACCTGCCGCCCCGCCAGACGCCCGCTGCCCCAGGGCCGGAGCTGCCCCGCGCGCATCTCCCCCGCCGCGCAGCCCAGCAGCTCCCCGCACACACCAGAGCCGCCCGGGACGGGCTGCCGCGCGGGGGGTGACGGGAGCTGTAGTCCCGCTGCCGCGCTCTCACCCGGGGAGCCGCGCCCGGGCGAACTACGAGTCCCGGCGTACCCCGCCAGAGCGGGGCTCACGGAGCGCCGCGGCGCATGCGCAGGACTGCCGGAGAGTTTCCGTTAGTTTTGTTGCCCGCGGCGGGGCTGCTGCGCGCCGCTAACGGGACGGCGGGGCGGCGCCTGCGGTGGCTCCGCGCTCCATCTTGCCGCCGGCGCCCCGCGGCCGTCCACGCCTCTCCGGCCCCCGGGCTCCAGCTGTGCCTAAACCTGGGTCCGCGCCAGCGCGCACCCGCTGCTGTGCCTCGAGTTTCCACAGCTCCTCCGCCCTCCCCGCTGTACCTCAGGCAGCGCCCCGGGCCCATCTGCGCCTGTCTCGGTTCACCTCCCCGGGGCGTGCGTGGCGCAGCGCGGCCCCGCGGGCATCCCCCCGGGGCCTCGGACGGGGCCCTTCATCTCTGCACAGGAAATACTTGACCTAGTGTGTCACAGCATCACGTTGGTCTTGTTCGTGGCCGCTCTGACCCGGTGTCTGCGAGCTAGCAGCGTGCCCGACAGCCCCGCCGATGAGCCTGGAGCTGCCCGCAGGAGTTCGGCAGCCCTTGGGGCTGTCCCTCTGTGCTGCTGCGATTTAGCTCCCTGTTAGTGCTCTTCACCCGAACCCCGTCCTTCTGCTCTGCATTAACGATGCCACTCTTCCATCATCAGCGAATCTCCATACACAAGATACTCTGCAAAAGCTTTTAGCGAAAGTACTAAATAAAACCGGTCACAAGGCAAAGCTGCGTTTGTAACCTCCCTCCAGCCCGAAAGCTCCCTGTTAAAAGACAACCCGTAATCCTCCTTGAATTTGGGTTCAAGTGCCTGCACACAAGTCTTGAAATAATATCCACTGCCATAAGAAGCGAGTGAAATTTAAATCATGCACTAGACCTAAAACACTTGGAAAAGGCAAACTGTCGACAGAAATTAAAAGGCTTCTTAGTTCAGCAAGACGCAGATGGAGGAGCAGATTAGTGATTTGTCACTTACAGCGCTGTTTGTAACGTACATTTCTCATTTCCTTCATCTTGTGCTCCTGAGGCCTGGCTTAAAACCCACTGAAGCTGAGTGGAGTCTTTCCGCTCACTTGACCCTATTTTGCATCAAGCCTTTACACAGTGCAGCTGATACAGAATGTACCCGGGTTCTGACTGGAGCCAGTTTATTTGATAAATAATTAGCCTGCAACTTCTGTTCGAAATCTGGAACTACTTTAAACTACAACTGTAGCAGTTAATGGTTGATTCTGCCTTTAACTGGTTTTGAATGCTAAAAAACACCCTGGGACTTTTTAATGAAGGCTATTCCATGAATAGAGGGTGTTCTTGCCAAAGCCCTGCACCAGATAACTGAGCAATCTTCGTTTCCTTTTTCTTCTAAAGTGGGACTCCCACACGCCACCACTGTAAACATGAAGCTTGCCTCCATAAACATGTTTTTTGATGTTCAGCACAGCAAGAAGTCATACTCCAGAGCATTTAAAGTGCAGCAAGCTTCTCACATTCTGAGCAACAGCCCTAAAAACCAGCTGTTTATGGATGGCACCAGATGGGTATTAGGTATTACCAGTCACTGGGCAATGATTATAGTTTGCAAAGAGCTCAGCTTTATACCATCCAATAGCGTTGGTGCCATTTAATTTGCTTCCCTAAGCCATTATAGCTGCTTTTTCAGAAATTATAACAGGAGATGGATTAGTAAAAATCAGTTTATTACAGAACACAGGAAAGCATCAGCGAAAACAAAGCAAGCTGCTGCAAGCATTTGTGCAGCAGTACTTCTCACTAAACAAATACTTCTGAAGCATCTGGACACTGCTCTGTTTGTAAAGATCTCTGAGTAAAATACATCTGAACGCAGCTCTGCACTTCAGCATCTATGTATAGAGCAGAACAGACATCTCTGCATCTGCACAACTGATGCTGTGTGACTCTAGCACAGCAGCATGGCAGCATTAGCCCTCCCTGCACCAGCAACAGTGTGAGCATTCTGGTGTATGTTTGTGACCACTGTAATTAGCGATTTCCTGTGGATTTCATCAAAGTTCTCCAGCTCCTTTCTGGGCCCACATCATGCCCTCAGATGGTTAGCTTGTTTTCACAGCTCAGAGCTTGCTGTGCTGAAGCTGGCTGCACTTTACAGGTTGCTCTCTCTCTTACAGCTACAGGATACCAGGAAATAGGGGTAACTTTTATTGTATGTATTTGCTTTTATAAAAAGATGGGGTTTGTTTTGTATGGACCACTAAGCCTGTATAGATAAATTGCATTTGGAATGAGTGTTTTGTAACTCTAAAAACACGTCAAGTTTTTCCAGGTTTAAAGTCCATACCATCAAACTGGGTTACGAAGAAGGCAATGTCCTGGGAGACTTGACTGGGGCCTTTGTCTGAGAAACTCCCTAAGCACTTGCTGCCATGATTATTTTTCACTGCTTTTGACACCAATGTTGCATAGCAAATGCCCCCATTCTGGATTTGCAAGACCTACAAGAAATACTTGCAAAAATAAGAACTAGTATCTCTATGGACAAAATGTCAAAATGATTTTCCTTTCCCTTTGTTTTTTGGTTTGGGCTTGTGGGTTTTTTACTGTTGTTGGTTGGAGTTTTCTTGCAGTTCATGGTCTCCTTTCTCCCCGCCACCATAAGAGAACTAACAAAGAGCTAGGAGTTCAGGTTTGGATTGGATAAAGTCCTGAAATGTGGATGTGTCTCTGAATTACCTCATCGTCTCGGTTTGAGCCCTTAGCTGAACTTTGTCCTAAAATCCACCTCCAACAAAACAGTGAAAAGTTTAGTATAGGCTTAAAAAGCATGGAATAGAAATTTACCTTGGTATAAATCCACTGAAAACAGAATGGATATTTATATTATTAATTATATGTAACTGACCTTTTGGAATTCACTTACTCCCCCACAGTATGAAGAATGATTTCACAGATCCTTTCACCTGCTGCGTGGGTATCCTCATTCATACCATATAATCCTACTGTACCGATTCTGGAATAAAATAATCTCCCTAAGTAAGTGTCTAGGGGTAACCTGCACATTTCACTTCTTAAAGCTTCATCTGTGATACATCAACCCATGGAAACAGAATCTCTTCACCTTGATTCACCAAACACAGTACTTCCACAGCCTGGTAAAGGCTCTGTTCCAAACCGCTCAGGGACCAGTGGTGGGTGAGTTGACAGGGATGGGCCCACAGAGCACACATGAGTATGAGGCACCTGCAGCCCTGCCACCCTTTCCCTCTGGGCTGTAAGAGCTGCTCATGGATTCATGATCGTGCAGCAGCCCAAGCTGCCAAACACTGGAAGTCTCAGGCTGTGTATTCTAACCACTGCTGGCAGATTCGCCGCAGCTCAGGCACAAAATTGCCTAGTATGAGACGATTCAAAGCACAAGAAACCACACTCACTCTCCTCTCCCTACCACAGGCCTGCCAGTTGGAAGAGCTCAGCATCAAAACTGGATTTGAAAGGGTGGAAGGTGCAGGAGTCCCCTTTCTTGAGAAAATGGGAGTGCATTAAACCCGCAGCCTCTGGCAGAGTTTACAGCCGAGGTAATGGCAGAGCTTGCAGCCTTGGCTTCCAAGGGGAGCTCTGGGGAGAAACGCTGCTTTTATGGTGCAGGCCCAGCAGAAGTAAAAGCTCTTGACAGGGTTGCCTCTAGCGTCTGTCCTACGGGACTTCAGTAGATGGCACTGTCACATTAGCTGGGTTGCAGGAATGGAGCGATGTACAGGTCATATTTTCACATATAATATATGCTTTTCTTTAAATAATCTACTTTTTTTCTCTCTCTCTCTCAATAATATCTGGTTACATCTATTTGATTTTTCAGGGTCACAAACCAACTATTTAAAGTGTATAAAATAGAGTGACTGAGCACTGAGCAATCTGTTGACATCCTTTCAGTTTGGTAGTATGGCGTGGGACTAAACAACATGATTTTTGTTCATGAATCCCTGGGAAAATAAAACGTGCATTAACTTCGATAATTCTTTTTTAACTTTGTGTATTATTTTTTTAAATAGTTACATAGCTCTTTTTAAGCTGTGAAGTGCTCTGATTTCTGATATGTTTCAATAGATGCTTTTTTTTACCCCTCTGTCTTTATCTCATTCAACACAGAACTTTGTGGGCTGGTTCTGAGGAGGAGGGAAGGGAGGTCTCTGCTCCACCTTTCCAAAGTAACACCTTTAAAAAGTCCTGTTCAATCTGTCTGTGCATCTGGTCCAGAACTGGTCCGTGTTCCCCATGTAGGAGAGATAACACTGCCTTAAGCTGACTTTACGCCTGCCAAATTTGTAATCTATCAAAGAACTGTAGCTTTTGGTGGGACCACAGTCCCTCAGGGGAAAACAATATTAGTTAATCCTGAACCAAGCTTAGATTCTTGGCAAATTTCTCCTGTAGCTATTGTACTTATTTTGATTTTTTTCCTGCTAAATTGTATGAGGACCTTGGCACATCAGCCAGAAATTTTGTCCAGCATCTGTGTTACAGAGTCAGCCGCAGGAAATCTTACAGAGGGCAACAGATTCTGTTCTGTTGTGTAGTCCTGCTGGGACCGCTTGTCATCTTCCTAGGTGGATTTACACACATTTCCTGTGACTTAATCTCTCCTGACTTGCCAGGGCTTTTGCCTAAGAATCTGTAAACCGTGCCGGTTTTTCTTGCTAATCAAATGATTGCCCATTTCTCCCTATTCACTGGTGACTTGGCGTTGCATTTGAAACAATTTCCTAACAAAGAGAAGCGTGGACTTCTGGGAGGGAAGAGGGATTAAAACCCAAAGGCACTGATTTAAATTAACTCTTTATTTCCCCATATGTGAAAACCTTGGATACAGCCACATCTGAGTATGAGCTTGGAGGATGCTGAATTTACAGTAAAACTGTTGCCTCCAGAGATTCCATCTGTATGCTGGGCAGCAGATCCACCAACTTTTCTAGAGAATCTGTGGAATCTGGGTGAAGAATCTGCAAATCAACAAATTGCTCCATTTCTCTAATATTACCCTCAAACGGACACTTTGAATACTTGCAAAGCTGTAGTTTCCAGGATGCGGCTTTCCAGGTACAAGCTGAAGAGCTTGTTACTTCAGCTCCCTCCCTCCTTTCTTTTCTTTCTTTCATCTTTCCTTTCCGTTCAATGTGTTTTAGCATTAAGTCTGAAGTTTCAAGAATGATGTAAAGATCGGAGACTTTAAATGGGACATCTGTGATACGGAATGGTCAGATGCTCTCCACACCACCACTGAGTGAGGATGATAATGTCAAATGACCTGAAGATGGGCTTGTGTGCTCAGATGCTTCTATCCCTGGTTTACTCGTTTTAATTGGCCTACTGCAAAATATCGCCTGACCACAGACACTGCTTCATTGGTAGTTAATAGAGTAACCACCGAAATTAAAATGCCTGAAGACAAGACTGACATTTTGGCAAGCACTGTCGGATTAGGCCTCAAAAAGGGCACAAGAAGAGCTTTATAAAACAATAAATTCACCGCTTTGCAGTTCTGTAGCTCTTTGCCGTTCGCCCCCCCCCCCCCCCCCCCCATTTCTCACAGCCCGCAGCAACGCGCGATGCCCGAGGCCGGGCCCTCACCCAGAGCAGGGGCTGCCTGCCCGCCGCCCGGCCCGCCGAGCTGCTGACGTGGTGCCAGGGACGAGGCGCGTTTGGGAGCGGTGACGAGCCGGGGGAGGCTGGCAGAGCTGCGGCCGCAGCAGCCTCCCTCCCTCATTCCCTTCTTCCCTCCCTCCCCCGCCGACCCCGGCTCCCCCCTTCCTGCCCCCGGGCTTCGGCGAGGCGGAGGGAAGGGGGCCCGCGGGGAGAGCCGTGAGGGGACTGCAGACCGGAGCAGAGGGATGGCGGGGGGTGAGGGGCCGGCGGGCGCTGCCCGGCTGCTGGGGGCGCTGTGCCTCGCCGCGGCCTGCCTGCCGCTGGTGCTCGGGAGGGACGCCGGCGCGGCGTGGACCCTGGAGAAGGTGGGTCGCGGTCGCGTCTCTGGGGCTCGCCGCTGCCCTGGGTTGCGGGGGGACGCCTCGCCCAGCCCCGACTGTCCGGCCCTGGGGCAACGCCGGCTTCAGCGGCGGGTCACCGGTCACCGGCCGCCTGCGGGGAGCGCAGGTGGGGACAGATAACATGGCTTCCTGCCCACCCCGAGCTAATGGCCGCAGGACGGGGCTTCCTCGCGGGTTTGTCACATCGGAGACGAGCGTTGTCTGGAGCAGTTAGTGGATTTAAGGGAAAACCCAAAAAGCTCAAAAGCAATCAGAATCCCAAATTATACTCCGTGTAACAGTCCGTTATACTCCAATTTCCAATGTGAGTATCTCTTCCAGCAGTGATGCACATCTCGGTAGAAAAACAAATAGGGATGGTGTTGATAGCTACTACAAAAGTGCTTTGAAGGATGTAATATTCTAGCGTTTCATAGAGACGTACTATATTGGTTTTAATTCAAAGCATTGTGTGAACTAGTGAAAAAAGCAGTCTTGAGACAATGTTTAATGAAACAGCAGTAAGCACTAAACCCCCGACTCCTCTGTGTAACATCTCTCAATGGTCAGTATGAAACACTACATAGTTCTTCATGAAGAGCTAAACCACAGGGAACATGGGACAGTACACAACGGCAAATTACATTCAATTCAAGGGTTCAGGCATTTCCAAATGGAAAATTCACGTCTAGGGCCTATTTCCAAGTGTTTGTGGAAGAGTTGAACTCAAAGTTCAGCCACAACCAACTAAACTCTGCTAATCCGATGCACCGTCCTCTTCCCCAGTAGACCAGAGTCCAGGACAGACTGCAAAATCAAGCTTTCTTCCTGCCTTTCCACTCACTTGCCCTCAGTCATTCCCTTTCTCCTTGATTTTATTCACACCCATTCAAATAAGTGTTGCGTTGTTTGGTTGTGGGTTTGGGTTTTTTTAACAGAAATTTTGTCATTATGTTCTATTAATTGTATCTTTATATATAGCTCACATACAGACTACATATCTGTAACATAATACATCTATAGTATGCATAATAAATATATATGCACATATATAAGGATAGGCAAGGCTAAATGTTTAGTCATACTAGTCAATGTACAAGTGTGTAGCCTCAGTGCGTCTTTTGTCAGCCCCCTTGAGCCACACCAATACACCCTTTAGCTCATTCTATTCCCACTAGTCAATCTACTTGCCAATGACATAAGTAGCATCCTCTAACCGCAGAACCATAGCATCTGTACTCCTCTGCCCTTGCAGACACTTAACCAAGAACCGCTTCCTCTCTCTCATCAAATTCTTGTCCCTCGACAACTATTGTTCCTTCTCCCTAAAGGGATGCGCGAGCCAGAAGTTGAAAGCCTTGCACTGCACAGGCCTTCCCGTCTTTCTGTCACTGAGGAGGGTCCTGAACTTAAGAGTTCTTAGAAGCTAACTTCCATTGGCACCAAGCTGGAATACACCAAAACTGACAGGAAGCATGTGCTACTTGCAGAAGTTGAAGTCTTGCTGGTTTATGCAGCTTGGTACAACAGGTTATTAATAGCCCTGTCATAAACGTATTGCTCTACCTCCCTGCTGTGGCCATGGAGGAAACAGGGATTGACCAACACTGTAAGGAGTGAGTCACCTACAGATCTCATTCTGCTTCTCTTTTCTTTCATGACCACTTTTGTAATTCCTTTCACTTCCCAAATTTGAAGATGCCTCTGTTATTAGAAGTGGGAATTTATTCCTCTCATCTGAAGTGTTTTCATACATTTGTACTTTTGCACAGACACATTAGCATTACCAAATGATTCAGTGACCCCAGTTACCAGACACACTCTGGTTAGAAGAAAGACAATTCCACATTCTAAGTGAGCCCTTCAATTGTTCAGCTGAAGGCATATTTTCTGAACTTCCTTAATTAAATTGCCCTCCACCATTCTTCTGAAGTGCACAGCTTCAGCTTTTCTCTTCTCGTACAGCCTGTTCCTCCTAAACAGAACAGCTTCCTGACGACGTTTTCTCGTCTCTGCCTTTTCTACACTGGTGTAAGTTCCACTGTATTAAACTTCAGGTCTTTCAAAAGACACTTTGTGCATCTTCTACAATACAGTTTCCAAACTTGTAGAAGTTCTTCTTTATGTATCAGACAAAATTCAGTTTTTCTTTAACCCATGTATAAATTCAGTAGCATTAAAAATGTTAACTGCACATCCTAAAATTTGGTGTCCTCGAAGTCTTAGAAAACAGCTTGAAACACTATCTTAAAATTAGCATAGTAGGATTCAGTGTCTTTGTGTCTCCACTTAATTTCACTAATAAAATGAAGTGGAATTGGAGGAAAGGTCCACTCATAGATAAACAGGCATGAAAAGGGTAGAATTTAATGTTTACAGTGAAGCTTAGAAAATATTTGTGCTTGTGCCTGCTTTGCTCAGCACACACAAATGAAGTAGAAAAGACGCCAAACAGTGAGGCAGAAGCATTTGTTAACAGTATTCATTAGGCAGGGTCATTAAGATAGCAGGTCATTCATTACACAGGGCTGCAGAAGCTCTCAAGGTCAGTACACTTTCTGGCTAGGGAGTGAGTTCCAGCAGTCATTTCAGACAAATGTGTGAGGGGGAATGACTGGGTTTTGTTAACATATACAGTGATGGAGCTAGAGTAAATACATCTGTGAAAATGTCAGCTTGATGCAGCAGAGCCCGAAAGCAAATCAGTTCTTCAACAGCTTGAAGAAAAAAGTAGTAAAATGGCAAGTACCATTATCCTACACTATAAACCGTGGTGCACTCATGTTCCAGTTTCCATCCTCTTCGTCATCTCAAAGAAGATGAGGTAAACAGGGTACACTGAAGGACAGCAATCTGATCAATCATGTAAGGCAGTTCTGATCTAAAAGAACAAATAAACATTTTTCCAGTGGGAGAGAGGTGTAAAAGGAGGTCTCTATGATAGAAAAGAGCCATGGTGGGGGGGGTCGGAACTGGATGATCTTAAGGTCCTTTCCAACCCTAACTATTCTATGATTAAATGATTCTATGGATGGGACTGGAATATCCTATGGCAGTGCCTGAAATAGGAACCTATAAAAACAAGAGTGGCTCAGGAAGGTCCTGAGGACACAATTGCTAGAGTTTAGGTAGATTCAAACTAGGTGCCCAAAGGAACATTTGCAATGTCCTTGGTGTTGCTACCTGGCATTCAGCTACTACTCCAGAACAGCACAAGGCTCTCACAGGTTCAAGATGTGCACTTGCCAGCCCCAGGACGATCATAGAATCATAGAATAGTTAGGGTTGGAAGGGACCTTAAGATCATCCAGTTCATCTAGTTAGGATCTCTCAAATATTCTGGGTCACCTGAAATAGCTCTAAAGGTCTGTGCTTAGGCAGCAGAAAAGAAGCCACTTGAGAGGTAGCCATCAGCGGGAGCTGCTGTCACAGGAGAAAAGCTGCCAGTTCTGAGGTTAACCCATGTGTCACAAAGCTGACATAGACCCCAGCTAGCCCCAAATGAGCCACACCATGCTATGTAGTCACACTGAAACCACCACTGTGGGCAGGGACCACAATGACACAGTTTCACTGTCTCTGGACTGAGCCAGCTTATGCATTTCTTTGCAGTACTGCACCTCATAATGTAGACACTCGCTGCATAAAGCTAAATATTATCACTACTGAAAACAAAGCTTCTGGTGCTTGTCTCAATGGAAACTTCATTTAGAAGGTGTCATGGTTGCAGACATGACTGTATGTATGTAGAAGTAAGATACTGGAAAAGAGAAAACCCAGCCATGGGCTGTGTTTTTACAGCTAGCAGGTAGGTAAAACCGCCTCCCAGTAAAAATTTTCTCCCAGTAAATCAAAGTAGCAGAATATACCTGTCATGGGTTCAGCAGTAGCAGTCATTTTTCTCCTTGGTAGCTGGTGCAGCACTGTGTTTTTGATTTTGGGCCTGGGAGCAGCGCTGATAACACCAGTGTTTATAGTTACTGCTTTGCAATGTTTTGGTTTGACCAAGGACTTTTCTGAGCCTCATGCTATGCCAGGGAGGAGGGGAGCCAGGAGGAGGCAGAGACAGGACACCTGACCCAAACTGACCAAAGAGGTTATTCCGTACCACAGCACGTCGTGTCCAGGATGTGAAAACGGAGAGCAGAGACCTGGAAGGGTGTGGTGGTGCATTGGGGGGTTTGCTGCTGGGGGGTGCACTGGCTGGGTCAGGCTTGGTGAGCAGTTGTATTCTCTTTCCTTGTATTTCTCTTGTATTATTACTGGTGGTAGCAGTAGTGATTTGTGTTATACCTTAGTTACTGAACTGTTCTTATCTCAACCCATGGGAATTGAATTCTTTCGATTCTCCTCCCCATTCCCCCGGGACTGGGGGAAGAAAGAGGGGGAGTGAGTGAGTAAAACTGCGTGGGTGGGGGGCTTAAACCACGACAATACCACACTACCATAATTCTGGAGAATACTAGGGTTAAAAAGGTCTAGTAATAGTTACAGCAATCTTGGCTTTTTCTCCCTCATACAGTATTCTCACCGACCAAGAATTTTACACGCTGATGCTATCAAAAAAGTTGCAGCAAACACAGATGTTTCTGAAATGTGGGAGAATGATTTGCGCCCTATGCTGATAGAAAGATACTCAGGATCACAAGGAAATTATATCGTACGACAGGTAAGGCAACATCTACTATTTATATTCTGGTAGTGCCTTTAGTGACAGCTAAAGGGACAGACACATTCCTTTGATTTGGCAGGACAAACTCTATCATTGCTCAAGTCCAGACTGCATAGAGCCTACATGACACAGCTTGCACTCCAGCTGACATTATTTCCCAGGGCTGCATAGCATGATGGAAAAAAACCCTACTGCCTGTTTTTAAACTTATAAATTAAATACCCTGCCTCAGGTTTGGTAACCAGAGCACAACACAACTGTTGGCCTTTCCCTCACATGAGCAGCTTTTTGGTCACCAGTTCAAACCGTTTGGGACCATACAAGGGGATGAAATAAATAACACCCAACCACCCTTTCTTCTTAGAGGTGTTGTGCTGTTACGCTGCCCTGCAGTGTTGCTTCAGATGTGTGCATCAACACAGAAAGGGACCAAATAGGCCCAAAAGGGCACGCAGGTGAAACAATCAAAATGACAAAGTGCAGCAGTGGCCCAAGTACCACATCAGCTCTGCTGGCCCAAGCACAGCAGTGAGTTTGTGCTGGGGTAAGATATCCAGATTGCGCTTAGCCCCAAGCTTCTACTCCAGCACATTGTATTTGAGCCACAGGGAGTTACCACACAACCAGGTTGCTGCTCTGCACTCATAGTGGGGGCATCTTCAGGACCATGTGCCATGCTAGCTCTGGATTATATTGTCTAAGCAGGAGACTAAACAGTGGTACAGCTGAGCTTGCTAGAAGATGTTCACACCATCTCATTGGCCTTTATTTACCCTCCAGGCAGTGATTCAACAGCTCCAGGGCAGCCCTAACTACAAGAAGATTATTTGCCACTCTGCAATTCGTAGACTGGAAAAATGCAGCTTTTTTATGCTTTGTGCGTGTGTGCGCACACATGTCTCTATAGTTTTGTGGTTTCTTTAGTGATACCCTGGAAGGCAGCCAAGTGACAGGGGAAAGAGTAAGAAAAACAAAAAACTATCTGAGCCCAGGCTAGAAAACCACAAGTCATGTTCAAAATAGGATCATCCTGTTACAAGGTAACAGTGTGTACCAAAGTAGGGCCCCACCGGAGGGAAATAAGAAGAGTTCTCATTGTCAAAGCACAACGGACTTTGAAAGGAATGACATTTCTTTGTTAAGACACAGAAGAAGGGAGAAGGCTAGTAGCAGTTATAGCTAGTGGACACTGGGAAATCCTTTCAGGCTTCTATATTCCCCATAGTCCATCACAGACATCCTTTGCTCTGCCTACAGACAGCATAGTCATACAACATCATAAGAGCTTTTAGAGGGTGACCACAAACAAAATGGAAGTTTGTTCTAGCACTAACATTTATGGCAATATTCCCACTGACTTCACTAAGAGGGGGACAAGTCTTCAAAGTCAGTTTTCTTTTTACCCCTTAGAAGCTTTTCCTAATGTTTATTTCAAGAGAGAGGAATCCGACTTGAAGCAGCACTCTAGGGACACATAAAAATACGTTGCTCAGCAGAGATAACCCTCTCATAAGAATTAGCCAGAATACTAAGTGTAACTGGGGTTGTTATTAGAGGTGTTCTCTTTAGGTAGAATGATATGCAAAATGAATGATGTCTTAATCTTTATCTTTACGTTAGCTGCACGTACAGGATTTAATTTTTAAAACGCAGTTCTGAAATGCTTAACTCTTTCTTTAATTTACAGGAATCAATCAGACTGTCTCCTACAGCCTTGTAAGCAGCTTATGTCACCTGAAAGGCATCATAGAAATGTCACCTGAAAGGCAGATATCACATAGAAGCTAAAAAGACTAAAAAGTAAACATACACACATACACACCCAGCCCCTAGAGCAAACAAACAAAAAACCCAGCATCTTTTTTTATGCTGCTGTGACATCAATATGTGGTAATTGTGAGATTAGCCACATCAAGTTCTCTGCAGCCCTTTTTGATATTTAATTTAAGGTCGCAACTGAGTTTGGATGTGAAGAAGTAAACATTAATACTGTCCTGGTGGCACCTTAAAAACCACTGGCCTGGAAACTTCAGAGATCGAGATCTAAATGTGTCATATTAACGGGCAATCATTCAAAGCACCTTCAGACTCCAAAAACAAGAGACAAAATGAGACACGAGAAGCACCTTAGCCAGCCACAGGCTAAGGTAGCAAAGACATTGCTCATTTTGCGTAGTGACATTACAATTTTTGCTGTAAAATTTATCTTTCAAAAATACCATGAACTTACAGAAATAAGCCCAAGTGCCACTGATAACTAAGCACAAGTTGTCTGCAACATCCTTCTGAAGCGAGCAATATTAACGTGGTGGTTTTTCCTTTTAATTGTAGCATATCAAGGACCGTCTTCAAAGATTACGGGCTGGCTGGGAAATTGAAGAAGACACGTTTCAGAGGTACACACCATATGGATATCAAACCTTTTCAAATATTATCAGCACTCTCAACCCCTCTGCAAAACGGCACCTGGTTCTAGCCTGCCACTACGACTCAAAGTTCTTTGGACAACAATGGCAGGAGAGAGTGTTTGTAGGAGCAACTGATTCAGCCGTGCCTTGTGCTATGATTTTGGAGCTGGCCCGTGCCCTGGATAACCAGCTTCAGCTAATCAAGGTAGTTTGCTTGTTTCGTTTTCATCTGGGTTTGTTACAGCAATAGGCCTCAAGGGCACTTCCATGTTCTCTCACATAGCCTGCGTGCCCGATTCTTCGATTGCTTTGCTGTAGTAAAACTCCCACTGACTTCAAGAACAGAACAGAGGTCTGTGTCTACTCCTTCAGAGTACATTATCGCAATAAAACTTATTATGCAAAGGGTGGCTACCTAAAAATTACCTGATAAATATGTAGCATATAAAAATAACAATTTATACATGATTAATACATGCTTCATAGACTTGGTGAGATAGAATCCTACTTTCTATCTAAAAGGCACAGAACCCTGCATTCAGAAGCCCCTATCATATCCAGTAACATCTAGGATCATTGACAAGTATCTTTGCTTTCTTAATCTTGCATTTTTTAAATCTCTCAGTTGTATTCTGCCTTGGGAGACAGATGCACAGGAGAGTTAGACTCATCTTCCTATAATGATATCAAGATGTTCTTCTTTTCCTTTATCAATTTGAATAGTTTATTTATGTAACAATAGTAATAGTACATTGTCAGTCTGTGTTACCTTTGCTATGGAAATCTGCCTCAAAGCGCTGCCGCTGGCAGGCAGAATAATCCGTTGATCCTCCTCCTCGCTTTAAAAGCTCGAGGTTTACAGGTTCGTGAGTGCCATCTAGTGGTTCAGAACTTGCTATTTCCAGAAGAATCCTCGTACCCCAACGGGGCTTCACAGGGAAAGGTCTCTTCAACGCTTTCCAAAGTGTCAGGGAGCCGCTCAGCTCAGGTGTGAAGATTACTTGTCGGCAGATGTTTCCAGAAACAGATCTGGTGCCTTCTGACATCAGAATATTTAGGAATTAGAAGATTAAGAATATGCCAACGTTTTGAATCACAAAACAAAGCACTCCTGTAATGCAGATGCATTCATTTAGAAGCTTTATGGTAGAAAACAAAACTGCCTGATGGCTATTTATGGAACAACCTGCACACTGACTTAAAGACTGGAATTTTTTTGCAAGTAATGTATCATTTTTGATTAAACTTTTATCATGTCAGATGACAGCATTTGACAAAAAGGCAACCTAATGACTTTGTACATGATACCATTTGAACAGCCTGTTAACAAAATATACTCTGGGATCCATCTGCTTAATACATTAACTATGACCTTTCTGCTCTGCTCATAGTAGCATAACAGACTTTGTTATGTTTTCAGCCAAATCTATTTATACTTTGACTTGAAGCTGTGATTTTTATCTTGATGTTTCTCCAGTTATAGAGAGTAAGTTTTAAAGTAAAGGGCAAAGACAGCTGTTATTCAGATCTGAGAATGTGTTAAACAGTAATAATAATAATACAAATGCTACTTTCTAAAATTCAAATGGCATTAATACAGTTTCCTCCATAATGCAAAATGACTGCTATCAAAAGACCTCTGTCCTGTGCAAAGGACAAAGGGCAGCAAAGCATTGCCATTAGAGAAATCCATATATCACTATGAGCGTACAATCAATGCTATCTATCTTGCCTGGTTGAGCGACATTTTATAGAAGTTTTCTACTACTGTTTATATTGAATCTGCTCCAGCTAGTTGGGAGTTGGAGCCCATACAGGACATGACTGTTGCCAGTGGCCCCACCTTATTAACCACATCATGCAATTTCACTTGAAATAGCATTAATTCATAGACAGTTAAAACATTTATAGCAACTGCCAAGACTACAGTTCCCCAACCTGTTCATACAGCAGAACCAAACTGGGGTTAGCTATGCTGTAAGGTTATTAGGGAACGCTGCCAGTGCAAAGAGAGCTTCAGTCAGTAAACAGAGAGAGAGAAAAAGCTCCTTCTACATGGGGAATAAATTTCACACAATGTCTCCTTTGTGACTTTAAATACATAAATCACATATTCTGTTTTTACTGTTGTGATATTTTCGGTTGTTCAAAGAGAAAGGTGTATGCGCTCCACTCTCTGTGCTTTGGTTTTAGGGTAGAGCTGCCTCAGTGGTTGCGAGTCCCCCTGAAGGAGAAGCAATGGTCATTCTTCTCATGACTGACTGCTCTTTGTCCCTCAAAAAACCATCAGCTCTACAAATCCTTAATTCACCTCCACTGATGCACAGCTGCAACAGAGATACTACTCCTTTGGGGCACTAGCAAGGGAAAGTATTAGCACTTGCATCAGGTGTTGTTGCTGACATGTCTCATTGCTATTTGAGGTGATGTTCCTGCTTTTGCAGACCTGTCTCAACATACTCAGCACATGTCTGCTGAAGTCAGAAATAAAGCTTCTAACCAATATCCAAATGATACCAGACTGCAGAACATGTCACTGCGCTAGACAAATAACAGTGAGTGATCACTACCACTATTATACAGCCATAAGAGGGTTTGCATAGGGTACCTTGAAAATATACCTCTACTGATGTGGCTTATATGACTACAGTATTTGTCCTTTATTTAATAGTCAGGCCAGAGTCAGTTATGCTACTTTTACTTTCCTCCAACAGAGCAGCTCAGCACCAAGACCAGACCTTTCACTTCAGCTCATTTTTTTTGATGGTGAAGAAGCCTTTGTCCAGTGGTCCCCTTCTGATTCCCTCTACGGATCTCAACACCTAGCTCAGAAAATGGTATCTACTCCACATCCACCTGGTTCAACCACCACAAATCAGCTGCAGGGCATAGTAAGTGCCTTTTCCCTCCCTGATGGGCAGGAGTAAATTGCCTTTTTTTTTTTCAATATTCAGTTAGTAAATGCCCAAATTACCAGGAAACCATGAATCTCACCAAAGTTAAAGGAAAAAGCAAGCCTGGGGCAATTTTATGAAGCGTGTAAAATAGAGTTGGCAAGAGCTTTTCAGGTGAATCTGCTTAGACCTTTTCCATGCAAGTATGGAGGAGAAGTCATAGAAAAATCAAAATACACAAATTTATCAGAATATAAACTAGGATACCCACCCTCTGTAAGAGATAATTCAAGGTGATTAGGAGAGAGCGCATAGTATCCATCTGTGAACAACTCTGCCCCAGGTAAGCGCTAAGCTACAGCAAGCTGTTTCCCTTTGATTCCTACTAAAATTCTGGTCATCTGCTCCCTTCTAGTTTCCCTACTCACTGCTGAGACACTTTTCTTCTGTCACTTCGTCTTATGACTCATAAAATGTCTTTCCCTTGACAGACTGTTGTTCTCAAGGGAAGAAGCAATTTCCTCTTCTTTCTCCCCACCTACCGCAGTTTTTCTTTTAAAGGGATATAACACACAAAGTGCAACCAAAGCAATGCAGTCTGCTTCAGCTTGAGGAACAGAGAAATAGCCAATCTTTTCTTCCTCAGAAAAACAGCAAAATGCATCAGATTGGAATCAGGTTCTGCTAACGAGTTCTTCTCAGGCATTATGGTAGAAAAGTCAGATCTTCGGCCAGAGCTGTCGAAGACTGAGTCATAATACAGGAACAAAGAGGTCTCATTGCTGATCTCTGTTAATGGTGGTGTAGTAATATAACGAATTTTGCTTTAAAGATTCTTTCTTCTGTAGGACCTGCTTGTACTACTGGATTTAATTGGTGCACCAAACCCTGTCTTTCCCAGTTATTTTCCAAACACTAGTCGATGGTTTCAGAGGCTTCAAGCAATTGGTAAGGATTGGGGTACGGGCTTTTGGTGAATTTGAATGTTGAGTGTGTAGTTTCTGAATGCATTAAGTCCTGTAAATCAGATTTTTAGGTTACTTTTCTGGTTTACAGTTTTAATACTTACATTATTAAATGTTATATTTGGTGCATCTTAAACCTATACAAAGATTTTATAATTTAATTGATAAAATAACTGGGGAAGATTCCCAGACACCTGGAAACCACAAACCAGATTCTATAACTGATTGACACTCTGAACACTTAGAACTGCTTCACTTCTCTGTTTTAGTTCCTTCTTCTCTAAAATGACAGTAATAGCACCAATGTTGAGGTCTCCCATGTAATGAGCAAATGCAAAAGACAGTTACAAACTCCTTTTCTTCTTTGATGGAAAAAGCTTCCACGTGAGAGGAAAAAATAATCAAATGTGCTAACATGCCTCATATTGTCCAAAAGTTATAAGTCACTTTCAATGTGAATTACAGAGCAGGAGCTACACAACATGAATCTATTGAAGAACCACCACATTGAAAGGCAATATTTCCAGGCTACTTTCTATCGAGGCTTGGTTGAAGATGACCACATTCCATTTCTATTAAGAGGTACTGGAAGCTCTTATATTTTAAAGTTCAGTAACAAATGCATCATTTAATAAATGAGCAAGTTCATATGATCCTGTTTTCCAAGCTTATTTTCCCCAAGTATTTCTCATGGCAGATACGTATGCCTTAGCCCCCAACCTTGGGTTCATTCTTTTCCTTCGGGATGCAAAGAAAGGGAAAGCAGTTGGATTACTGCTGCCACCTTGTCAAGCGACAGATCAGTAATTAAAGCACTTGTCCAAGTTCAAGAGTGGATGTGATGTCCTTCTGTGTTGAGGCACTCAGCAAAGCATCTTCACAACTAAGGTGTGCTGAAGGGCAGTAGATACAGTAGTCTTCTGATGAAGTTTTCTGCTGTACAAGAGTGTATTGCCAGAGAAGAGTTAACCAAAAAGGAAGGTTACACTAGTTCATTGAAAAGGGTATCTACCTAGGAAAGGAGGAAGGTATCTTCATATCCAGCCCCTAATTTTGCCTTTGCTTATGCTCTACTTAGCAATGTAAAATTGGTGCACAGCTCTGGAAGCCGGCACAAGATCAGCTACACCTCTCCGCTTCTGAGTGCACTTTTCATTGAGCTATGGTCACTGTCTCCTGCTCAATGGCTTTTCAACTCTGTGAATCTTCTCTTTTTCGCATCAAGGCAGGGCTCAAGTCCAACAAAACCAACACTTTTTTTTGAGTAGTTACCCGATTCTTTTGTTAAATGGTGACATATTCATTGGCTTAACAGAACATCCGCAATATGTCTTCTCCAAACTTCACTCTCCTTTTATAGGGGTTCCAGTCCTACATCTGATTCCATCCCCTTTTCCTGCAGTATGGCATACCATGGAGGACACAGAAGAAAACCTTGACAAAACCACTATCGACAATCTTAGCAAAATCCTGCAAGTGTTTGTACTGGAATATCTAAACCTGTGAGAGACAAAATGGCAAAAGGTCATTCTCCTTTCTAAACACTGTTTGTCCATCTTCACATTTGCTATTTAATTGCATTGGAGAGAATAAAGTGAAGAAAAATATAATGATAGTTCTTGCTAGACAGATTATTGATTCAGCTGTTCCTGGCCCGATGTTCTATGTAGCCAAACAAGATAGCATTAAACAAGAATTAGTTTCAGCCTAAAAAGAATTTGATCTTTCCACATTTTACCTCTGAATAAAAACCCCAGAATTTTTCCAGATGGTTATCCCTGGTTTATGTCACATATTAAGATCCAGGAGGGAATGCCTCCTGACTTAAGTATTAGCTAGTTTTCACAAGGTGTGACCCAATTGGGAAGTCCTTAGCAATGGAAATTTATACCACATTATCAAGAGACATAAATCACACTGAAACAGATTTCTGCTGTGGGTTGAACTGAACCACCTCATCCTGAAATGAACTGCTGCAACTCCTGACACACAGAAGGGGTTTTTCATCCTCACTGCTCCCTCTTCTCCTTCCCCCACAAGGAGGGCTGCAAGGGCTTCTTGTCTGTGGACAGGCAGCCACCAGCAAACAGAGAAATAACCCAGATTCAGTTTTCTCCCTGTCTTTTGTTGGATACTATTTTATGGAGTAGGGTGGTGGGGAGTGATGCTAAAGGAAGGTATGTGGGGGCTTCTCCCAAACTGTGCTTTGACTGCAACACAAGAGATATAAACAGAAGAGTAGGTGGTTCCTAGGAGCAACTTCCCAGCACACACCATTCATTCATTCATGTGAGTATCATTCACAGTTTGATCTAAAATTAAAAAAAACAGTACCACAAACTTGCTGTTTTAATACTAGGAAAGTGATCACTTAAAAATTGTATTTGTATGAAACCATAGCTTGTAAAAGTGAAGTGCTATTTATCAAGAGTAAAGTAAGTATAAGACTCAGAAGCAAGAGGACAGTTTAAGTAACGACAAGCCATAGGCTGTATCAGAAAAAGATACTCATCAGTTTAACAGCCCAGCGCTTTTACATTCCATACTGGAATTATTCAATACATTTACTATAACACTGCCAAAAATCTAGCCTGGAATAGAAATCAATAGGAGAAGAGCAGTATTCAAAAGCCCCTACAGAATTATGGTTTCCACTGGTGAGGAAAGGATGAGAGCAGCTGAAAAAGAAAGTTAAATATCAAGCTGGTAGAGAATGAACTGAGGTAGAAAAAGTCAATATTTTACTGCTCTCAACTTCTTCATTAGAAAGTTCTGTCCCAGGCAGAGAGCTTTAGAAAGGAGATAAGTTCTAGAGTTGTAGTGTGTTAGATTTGGCCTCTATATTACCATTTTCCTAAAGCAGACATTTCTGAAGCTAAGATAATGCTGACATATTTTGAAGTTGCAATCAAAATATGTATTTACAGCAATGCAAAGTTGTAAAATTGTGGTATTACAGGACAGCCTGAAAATGAAATTCAGTCTGGTTCTGTTACTCAAGGCGAAAGTTGAGCATTTCCTGTTTCCTTGTCAGTTCAACATTGTGAGAAGTGTTTCTATTCTGCACACAAGTTCTGAAATAGAATACAATGAACATTCTGAAAACTGGACAGATGTGTTTATTTTCAGATGTGGCTGTACCTCTGTGTAAATAAATCGGAGCTATTTGAACTCTTTGCTACGACATTCTCCTCCACTTCAGCCCATGAGAAAGCATTCTAAACAACTAAATGAAATCTGAAGTTTGAATACTTATACTCTGAGCAGTATAAGGCACCTACTGCACCCCCCTAACTGGTGAAAAAAGGTAACAAAATGGCTATATACAGAAACACAATGAGTGTGCGTGGCTAATTTCACTGCTAGAGGTGAACTCTTGTTTTACTTCATACTTTTCAGGGCCTTTGGTAAATGCAGTATGCGTTTGCAATGTGCGCTGCTAGCCTGCTTCTTCAAGAACTTGAAAGTCAGCTTACAAGAAGCTTCATTATGACATGTGGGATCAGAGGGTTGTTATAACTGGGAGAAGTCCAGTTAAAAAAGTCTCTATTAAGAGTCAGTTGAAACCCTAAGTCAGTCATGTAGTACACCAAGTCTCTGGCATGCCAGTTTTGTCACCAACATCTCACTGCTTCAGCCTGCAGTTCTCTTGATTTAAGTTTACTTGTGCCAGGTAACGGTACATGCCCCTCAAATTCTCTAGAGCTTGACGTGTTTACCTACAAGTGCAGTGATCCTGTGGAATCACAGTTGGAATAAGTTAAAGAAGTAACAATGCCAAATTCTCTGGTAGACAGAAATGACAGCGAGTACCAGTCCTCTTTTATGCTCTAGCTGGGGCAGCATTCCTATCACTAGGAATGAAGATAATATAAATTAGCAATTCTTATTCACCACATTTCAGAACATTTAGATTGTGACCACCTAACAGCAAAACACAATTAGAAAAGACAAAATGCAGTAAAAATGCTTTCTGTAGCATTCTCACAAGGACCCAAGTCTACCTGGGTAGCAGACCCAGAAAAACAGTTCTGGTGACTCACACATCTGCTCACTGAGACTGAAGTACCACCCAAGAGCATCACTTAAACAATCATATATAAAAATGTAAGTATAAAATCTTGTACACAAATTACGACTTTTTCCTTGTCATTTAAAGATGACACAGATTTTATTTTCCTCGTATAAAAGGAGACATTTTACTCTCTGTTGATTTAACAAATATTCTTAATATATTCATAACAATAAAGCAGCTAAAAAGCTGTTCTAATCTCTAAAAGAATCTTTATCATCTGCACATATGATATATATTGTAAACAATCACTCCAAAAAATAGTTTTGTTAAAGTGATTATATTGCACTCAGAATTCTGGAATTCTCATTCTCCCTTCTCATCTTAAATCAAGGATCAGCTTCATTTTTTCATAAAATGGAGCTTTAATTTTCGACTAAAAACAAGTAGGCATGCAATCAGTATAATACAATGCACTTAAAACGTCAGAAAAGGGGTTTGGTTATGAAACTGGAGTAAGGAACAATTCTCAAATAGGCCACACGAGAGTAGTATATTGTAAACATTCTGCTGGCTCTAAGGTGTCGCAGATGCTGTAGAATGCAGTCTAGTTCAGCACCCGAGAGGTAAAGAGAATCTGTTCAAGTGCTCTGTACTTCAGTGAATTTCCATGCACCAATGGCATGTGGAAGAGGCTACACATACATAAAGACAGAGCAATGAAACAAAGGTGATTACTGAGCTAATACCGACCTTACAGAAACAGGACCAACTGCTGTAAGTTCACTGCAATCTTTAAAGGCAAGCTTTCCCGGTTATTACATTTTCTAACACGGTAACGAAACTGTTACTCCTGCTGCAAATGAAGTATAGAACTAGATTCCCTACTTGTAGCTTACACGGACTGTACACCAGAGGCAGCCTGGACACTACCCTCAGCCTCACACATCCCAGCAAGATACCATCAGCAGAATGTCACCTTGAAAGTGACGCCCTCCTCTGTGCACTGCAGCAAGGAACACAGGTAATGGAGGGAAAAAAAGGGGAAAAAAAGAAAGAGGAAAACAATGTTCTTATGCAGAAAAATAAATCCTCAGCCAGCGTGAAGAGGCCACGGATCTTTAAAATTCAAATGAAAGCTGTTTTCTCAACTCAGTTCTACGAGAGAAAGGTTTCTGTATCAAACCCATTATCTTCAGGTAACATAACTTCTTTGGAGTCCCTGAGATACTACAGCTCTCGGACAAATGGAGAGACCGATTTAGCATACAGATTAACAAGGTGGAAGCCAATATATAGCACCCTGAGTTGCAGGTGAAACAAGAGGAATGGGTAACCCACTCCTTAACAGCCAAGAGATGCTGAAGAAAGTGCAGAGGAGGAACTGGCTAGGGAATTATAAGATACTTACTGCACAGGAGAACAGGAAAAAAAATTGAAGTATTTCTAAAAGGCCTTTCCCTGTTATCAAAGCAGTGAAGAAAAAGACAGCAGTCAGAGGGAAGAGCTTCTGAGAGAGGCCCTGAAGAAATACAGCCTCTCAGATGTACAGCAAAACACCAATGCGAAAGTAGAGACAAGTTTGGCAGTCTTGTTCCAAGTGTGCCCCGAAGGTTAAACACTCTAGCAATCACTCAGAACTGTCAGCAATCACTGACTGGTACTCTGGATATAAACCAGGAATAGAAATAGATACTTTCCCCTCTGAAACTACAGAAAAAATACAAAGAGGAAAAATACAATGTCCCAATCAAATCAGAGAATACTTTCCATAGTCAAAAATGAAATACTGGCTTCAGAAACAATACAGCCATTCGCTCTGTATCTTAAATAGAGTTAATTGTAAAAAAGAAGTGCTTCTAAGATCTAAGTGTGGCATATTTTATTTCCCAAGATATTGCTAAATAATTTTGCAGTTAAACCAAACAGGAAGAGATATCAGAAATGAATATGGAATACTCACAATCAGAAAATGGCTGCTGAACCATCTGAATTTCTGTAAAAGCATCAATAAAAATGTAAAAACACAGTCCCACAAAACAAGTTAGAATCTGAAATGACAGATTGTCTTCACAATGGCCACAATATGAATACTGATGGGGTTTTGCAACCAAAACTAACTGTGACTTTGTCAAAAGATGGCTTAATCCAGCAATCAAAACAGCTACGAACTGGGCCTTGTATTTCTGCAATTTCCTATTTTCTCAGCTATTCAGCATTCAGTGAATTTAATGCTGAATTGCTTAATAGTTTCTATTATCATTTGAAAAAAAAATGCTGCCTGGTCGCAATTTTACTCTCTTTGGAGTTGTGCTGTATCTCAATCTGTTCTTAGGAAAATCAAGAAAAGTGAATAAAAAGCTGAACAGAAACGGACACTCTATAAAAGCTACCTGTAAAGTATCCTATGTCTGGAAAATATGTGTGACATTACACAGGCTGCTGCTGATGCAAAGAAAAACCTGCAGTTAAACCATTTCATGAATATGAACAATGCACTTGTTCCCAGCCATTTAGAATGATCTGACATTCCAAATGTTTATAAAAATTGGGTAATAAAAGAATTAAGTCAATACCCTTAAGTATAATAAATAATGGTGTTTATTACGGTCGGGGTTGACCACGAGCGTTGGTTCCATATCTGCTTGGGATATTTGTAAAACCAGTTCTGAATCCTTGAGTTGCTCCCATTCCCGGTATTCCAAGTCCTTGGTTGAGTACACTGCTGTAGGGTGCAGACCCATGATTCAAGCCCAATCCATAGGGCTTTGTCTGAGTGTTCAAAAGGATGACTGGACTCACATTTCTGCCTGGTGTATTAAAAGCAAATTCTGGCGGTGGGCTGCCAGGCTTAGCTGGAGTGGATGTAACAGGGTTCAAATTATCAGCAGCTTTCAAAGATGGCATTGGAATAATATGATGATCCGAAATGTTCAGAATATTGTTTGCAATCGGCACAGATGATAAGGTAGGTCTGATCCAGTCATCTTTGAAAATCTGAACAGTCAAGGTAGAGACCAATGTGTATAATCTGTTAGTGACATGGGCAAGTACCATTTGTTCGTTCGCATCTCTCCGAATTCGGACATGTACTGATCCAGCCTAGAAAGTGACGAAAACAAGTTGACTGTTAACTGTTACTTCAGTCAAGATTCTTCACATAAATTCAAGAAGAGATAAGTTATCCTGCAGAGAGTTACACAAAAACCTTTCACAGTGGAGACTACTAAGTTGTGAAACATATTTACTAATTCCATAATTAAGACACATTTTGATCTTTCCTAATGTGTTGATCTTTTATGAACGTATCAAGATCACCGTTCAGGAAAAGTGAGTGTTAAAAGCAAGTTATAAGATACAACATGTGATGTCAGGAAAAGAAAGGCAACGGCTGGGAAAAACACACGTCCCAGGAGAAGAACAAAGTGCAGACAAAATCCGGATGCCAAATTTAGGAAAGAGTGTCATCCCTGTGCTGTTGGAGCAGGCAAGAGGACAACACACTTAGCTCAGATCAGGACCACAAGCAAGAACAGAGGCAGTGCCTGCTGTGGAACTCAGACTATTTGTTTCTCCTGGACTGTAGGCTGCCCCTGCCTTCTTCCCAGTTGATACTACCCCATTCACCGTGTACTACTGCTGAAGACAACGGGATGCAAACCAAAACCTCTCACATGCTTTTTCAGTTCATACTTAATAGAGAACATGGGTCACAGCCTTGTAAGCCATTTTTATTTCAGATAGTGCAGCTGAAAACACATCCAGGTCTCAGAAAGTTTCTACTACAAGCTCAAAGATGCCAATAGGTAAAGAAGCATACAAAGGTTTTACAATCATCTGATCAATCCAACAATGCTGTGATCCAGTATTTTGGGTGGCAGAATAGTAAACTGAAAGTTATTTTCACATCAGCCAGTCAGACCTGCTACCTCTTCCTTTTCCTAAGGAGGGTAACATACCGAAGAATTCAGAAGTAGAGAAAAATTCTACAAGTCTTCATTTTCCGCCTGTAACAACATACCTGCATCACCTTAGGAATACCTGAGATCTGCGTGATCATTCTGGATCACAAAAAAGCCCCTTAATTTCTTCCAGCTTTCAGAATATCAGTATACAACTGTAGGTGCTTTTTTCATCCCCCTCCCTGAAAAATGCTGAAAACATGATTCTACTGTAGAGCTTTGGTACCTGAAGGTTTACAGTTTTCCTCTTCTCCCCTCTGAGACAATTTACACTAACATACCATTTGAAAAATTACTATTGTTTGAGGTTTTCTTCACTGCCAAAATAAAAAAGAAATCCTACAGTTGCGAAATGCGTGCTTTAATCCAGAGCTGCAACATACATAAACAATATTAAACAGCAACAAAGCTTTAAACAACCAGAAAGGACAAGGGAAGCTTAGCAATAAATCACAGGGACTGAGTAGTAACTCCTTTTTTTTAAGACTGCAGAAGAAATACTTCATTTAAATAAAAAATTAATAACTCTCAACTTTTTTTTTAAAGTCTAAAAAGACAATGAAGACATAACTTACCAATGTGCCAAACCCCAGTGTCCAGAAATGCTCGTTTCGGACTTCCAAGACACCATCCAAAGTTGAAACCTGATTTTAGCAAACATCCAGAAATATGAAAATAAATTAGAAAGAATGTTTCGAGTCCTTTTGGAAATGCACTTTTACACATCTCTGAATAATACAGAACTTTCAGCAGTGAAATAAAAGCTTCCATGCACAGAACAGATGATGTCTATTACTGATGCTGCTAATGCTTACCTACTGTATTTTTGCTACCCTTGAACATTCATATCCATCCAAAAAGTGGCTGAAGTAACTCATTTCAAGTAACCCTTGCTGCCAAATTGCAGTATTTTCTCAACCTGACGTGCTATAAGTCAACAGCTGCCTCTACTCCTTTTCCTCCCTGCACTCACATCTGCAAACCACTCAATGGCAGCTCAAGTTTAGTTTATAAAAAGAACATCCTGTTCTCCTTTAACAGATTTGATACGATACCTGAATGACGCTATTCATCCTAGAGAGCAACATTCACGTTTGCTACATGCAGCTAAAACGTGAAAAAAAAGTAATTCTTTTGCAATCTTCTCACAGAACCTCCTTCACACTCCTAAATGCTTATTTAATGTTAGCTGTGTGCACTCTGTTATGTATTACACACAGACTTACCTCTCTAAGAAGTTTATCCAACTGGCCAATCACATGAGGTGGGGTTGTCTTTAAGAAAAAGAAGAAAAAAAAGGAGGAAAAAAAAGTTATCATAAAGATTAACTGGCCTTGTTTAAGTAAGAAAGCCTTTAAGTCTGATCTACCCACATAGGAGACCAATGGCATTAAACAGATTCATGATGCACGCTTCTACTGCCCTTGAAATTCTTCCAGCATGTCACAAATTCCCCTGGGGACACTTCCCATTCAAATTCTTAAACATACTTCCTGTTTGGTTGGTCTTTGTTTGGTTTGCTTTTTTAAGTAAGACATTTAACAACTCTGAAACCACAAAATCCCTTGTTTTGTGACACTGCCTTACCTGGAGTAGTACTTTCCCACTGTAGACGCTCATGGGATACATGGTACCAAATGTCATCAAAGCAATAGCTATAGCAGAGGCCGTGTCTACAGCAAAATAGTTGCTAGAAAGAAAGAACAATGCTAAAGGAAAAGAGCTATTTACATTTTTTTAAAAGCTGTAAGAATTTTCTTTTGATTCCTTTTCATTCTTTTCAATTATATACCCTTAGAGAACATCACACATACTGATCTCATCTGAACTGTACCTCTTTGAAAAAAACCAAACATACCCAGAGTTGCAAAGCCATTCATACAAAATAGGGCTTCAATGAGATCATTCCTTCCATGTAAAAAATGCAATTTCTCATAGACTGGATACAAAACTTCCTTTTTTTAAACAACTGTACGTACTTGATTTCAATGAGCATATATGTAATGCAAAGAGCTAGAGCTCCAGCAATATCAATCAAGACAAAAGGGTTCATTCGTGGCAGAAAGATGCTACTCAATCCTGGGATGATTCCACAAATACTGTAACAAAACAGAAAAAGCAGTTGTCAGCTAGCTGTTCAGCATTACTTCAAAACCCAGAGGTCATATACCCACTACTTCAGCATTTGACTTCAAATACACTTTGCAGTCATAGCAAATTGTGTCTATGAGAACTGTGAAGGCCCTTCTAATTCTGCTCAGTTTTGTGATAGCCTCATGTCAACAAAAATTAATCAAGTTTAGATCCATTTCATATTCTTTCTCATATCTGAAACTAATATCTCTTGCATCTTAAATGTGCTTCAAATCTATCTTCCCACCTACAAAATGTTACGCCACACTAATCTTTACAGCTTTTTTTCTGTGTTAAAAGACATACCTTGTGCTACTCTCTTCTTTCTAGTAACACAGCTAACCATGTTGGCTGTATGAAACACAAGTGCTTTACAGGTTGAGGTACTGCTATTACATATACATCAGTCATGGGGCAGGGGAGGGTGTGTTTCCATATCACTAGTCTTCAATCCACCTGCCACCTTTTGTATTCAAAAGCCAAAGCTAACTAATCGATGGGAGTCTGAAAAGAGGGAAAAGACCAGCTACTTCAATAAGAGACAAAAAAAGCCCCACGAGGGAACACTGGGGAAAAAAATGTTTATTTATAGTTATCTCCTGTCAGTGAGAGCATGAAGAGAGAAAAGGGTTTCTGTACTTCACAGTGAATGGAAGTGCATGTCATGTACTGGAAAATTTAAAGGAAAAATAGCATTAAACATTTTCTTGCTCTGTTTAGAACCAACCTATGTTTAGACATCACATGCTGGTCTGTTGCTGTAAGAATTTTCATCAACATAATTATATACAGGTGCAGATATCTTGTAATCAACACTGCTTTACAGAACACTTCCGAAATAGCTGCAAATGCACTAACAAAATTTACATTTTCTTAACCTGTAGACAATTATGTCAGCAATTTTTATCTCACAACCCAAAAGCCATTCTAGATTCTTGATCTGGGGGCCCTTTAAGTTACCTGTGTCCTTCCCTGAAACACAGTGTTAAACAAAAACTCTGCTAGAGTCTGTGACTGTTATCCACTTGGTTTTTCACACTGAAACTCCAAGTACATGGACAACCCTATTGTTAGTCTTCCAGAGCTGTTTCACGTAGTTTGGGATTGATGATATAATACTTCATACCCATATAAAGTTAATTCTTCTGTTTAACAAGCCAGTGTTCTCTGTTTTCCTCAACCGTATACGAAAATCACAACAGATGGGCTTTGCAGCATACTTAACTTGTTATACAATATGGTTTAACATCTTGATACTGACAGCATAAGTACTTGGAAGAACACATATGGCTCAAAATAACTGTTTCTGACATCTGATAAAATTATTTGCAAACAATGTTATCTCACATTTAGATATCCAATACTAGCAAGAGAGTTAATAGACAAGATGAATGAGCAACACTGCTTCAGCCCCTGGAAGACACACACATTCAAGTTTCCTGCTGGACAGGTGAGGAGCTTCCACAGCTATGGTTCAGTGAGTAAGCTGTTTCATGTATCACATTTAAACTACAACCATCCTAGTCACTTGCCCACCTCACAGAATAAACAAACACAAATTAGTACAAATACATCACTCAGGTAATGAATGTTGAGAGGTATGGTCCAAGTCCCTGCAGGACAAAGCTAGTTTACCTCACCCCAGCCAAGCAGAATTACATACAATGTACTGAATGCATTCAGAGGGAAAGTTATGCAGAAAGACGTATTTTGATTAGATTGATGTATCCGGGAAATATGAGAGACAGTGTTTGCTCTAGAGTTCCTACACTAGAGCTACAGTAGGTAAAGCTATTTTAAAAGCTCTAACATACAACAGTTTATGCCTCAATACCCACCCAAATTGTTATTACGCACAAAACGCCCAACACTGCCTTCCAGAAACTAACAAGTTGGAAAAACATGTTAAAGCTTTACCTTCTACTGAGATCTGCAACATGTTCCTGAAGCCAACTTGTGCTGGCAGCTGCAAAAGAAAAAAAGGTAATGAAATTATTATGAGTAAAAGCATACATTTTAAGGTACACTTAAAAGTTTTTAAGATAAGAAACCAATACATTGTGAATGAATAAATGAATCTTAACAGATTCACTGTCACTTAAAAAAAATCTGCTTTTCCAGGCAGTAAAATGTTTATCTCTCATTATCATCTGAGCTGATAAAGTACAAATACAATTGCAGAATATAACCATCAAAATTACCTTTTATATAACATGAATAATAATATACAACTGTAAACAATTTACAGTTAGTGAGAATGACTGCAAGCCTACTTCACAGTGGAAAAGTCCCAGGTAAAGAGCTATTAAGAGGAATGATTACATGAATTTATTTTTAATCCATTAATGTATCCATAAAACATCTTCAAAGTTCTGATATCTGACAGATGATCTTCACTAGCTAAATCCAAAAGATTGAAAATAAAGGGTACTTCAGCATTAAAATGCTACTCAGTTTATCATATTAATGACTACATGCTACTCTAATGACTAATGGCAACTCTAAATTGCATGAAGTTATATTTATGGAGGTAATAATAGTAGTCTATACCCACAGGTTAAGAAAGTTGCCAGGCAAGTTACACCTTGATAAAAATAGGAACATTAGCATCCTTTCCCAATTCTTGTTGTAGATTAATTAATCCCATACCTTCAGAGACATAAGCAAAAGGCTTATTCCTAACGGAAAGCATTGTAAATAAGTTGAAAAAGAGAGCCACGAAAGTACCAACCAGCAGTCGCCCCCTAGGGAGGGGAAAAAAAAGGTACCTTAATCTCACATCATGGCAAAACGTGAAGTCAAGCTGTAATTACCAGTAAAAATCTTTCAGTAAGGCTGAAAACAAGAGTAAGATAAACTAATGTAATGCTTAATAACTGGCAGTATATTATCATTTCAAGGGTTGTATGAGACCACTCAACTTCATACGCTAGTGTTGTCACATTAGGCTGTACGTAGTGTTCAGAACATTGAGTAACAGTTCTTAACTAACTGCACACATGCACATACATATATGTTTTTCCTTTGAAGATATAGATGCGTTGTCCCTTCACTAGTAGAACTAAAAGAGGCTGTTTCCATTCAATTATGCCCTATGCCCCTACCCTTTCCTAGGAGAACTACAACTTCACCATACATCACATGGCCCAGTCTTTTGTCTCATAACACTTTCTTTTATGTGTATTCACACAAAAGAAAACACACTCTCTGTGCTATCCATAGTCTGCATTATCTTTGCAACACCTCCAGTTCGCTAATCATCACAGCGTCTTCTCCCCTGTATACCAGGCCTCCTAAGATGCCTCCATAAGAACTGTGACTAAACTAGCAAAACCAGCAACATATAGCTAAATCATTATTTAGGAGAGCATGTGCATTACATTTCAACTGTACCTCGAAAAAACTGATTGCAAAACACCTTGCACATAGGCTGAAACAAATGCCGAAGTACCAAAACCCAATCTGGTGTTGAATATACTTGCATAATCAATACATGCTAGATTAAGTATTAGAAACACAAAGGGACACTGAAAAAAAATATCACTTTAGATGCCAAAATAATTTCTTACGTGTGTATCTCGGGTTGTTCCAGGAACCGCTCTGCGCTACAAAAATAATTGAAAATCTGAGTCATATTCATACAATAAAACATCTTTGTTTTGATACCTGAAGTATACTCTTGCAGCTCTGAAGAGTTAACTGCCATTCATAAACAAAACCTGACAGATACAGCATTGCAAAGAAAATAAATTAATTGCTTATATAAGCACAGCAGATTGCATAAGTGGATCACTACAACAGATCAACCTGTAGTATAGAATCGCTAAGTTGTTAATACAGCTCTCCACGGAAGAGAGCCTTTGAACAGAAAAAGGAAAGGTACACTGCCCCAGTTTTAAATACCAGGTGTTTAAAAGAGCAGAGGTTTTGTTAAAACTAGTATTTTTTTAGGCGAAGCACCCGAGACACGAATGCTTCCAAGTGTAGCTGGTATGTCAAATCCGTATTCGAGCTAATTTTGAGGGCCTGCTGAAGTCCATAAACATTCAGATCCTTAATAAATTATGAAACTGCTTTACAAAGTAACTGAAGTGAAAAAAAAAATTATTAATGAACTTAAAAATCAAGATGCACAGGGAAATTCCTATCACCACACATAAAGCCTATGCACAGTGTAATCAATGTGAGTAGCAAGGTTTAGCATTACATTTTAAAATCTGAAGGGTTTTCTATAGTAGCTCTCTACGGATTGCGTCTGTAAAATGCACATGCTTTTGCTCAACCTCAAAAAACTCCGTACATCACAAGAAGTTGAAGAAATTGGCACATATCCCTACCTTTCTTTCAGTATAAAAAGAGCACCAAGCTGTGCCAGAACTGTAGATGCAAATACTGCTAGAACTTCAAACCTTTCAAACCTGAAATTTGAGAAGGAAGTTTAGAAACACTGGACACTGAACAGTGCATGAAATGCATTCTGGTCCTTGGAAGGAACCAGCAAAATAGACATACTATTTCTGATTCTTTCAAGAGTAGATAGGTGGGAACAAATGGAAAGTTTTATGGAACACGCATTATTTTCAAGGTCTTTTAAGCCAAAACTCCACATATCACAAACAGCTTAAAATCAATATTTCCTCATTCTTTTTGCTGTCCCTCCCCTTCCTGCTCCTCCCCTGTTCTACACAGCATCAGTCTTGGTCCTCCTTATTTTTAAGCTCTTTCACACACAAATCATGCCACAAGTCATGGCTGTTAGGGGATACAGGCAATGAAAGTCAGCAATATATCACATGGTGTGTTATTAAACACTAGATCTTGTTATTAGTACTTACCCAAACGAATACACGGGGCTGGGTTTCTTCATCATTACCCAGTAGCTTATTAGACATGTTATCAAACTAAAAAAAAGTGGGAGAATTACACTATGATAAGTAACTGCAGCCTTTACAAACTGGATAGTCTACAAATATACACTTCAGCCACCAGATCTGAACAAATGAATATTACCACATCTTACCACAAACTCAACACCTCCATCACTGTCACTGTCAGTGATGGTTCCAGTGAATTCAGAAAGGTTGTGTTTGGGAATAAAGCTGAGGCTGCATGAGGGTGTTTCAGCTGTTCCCATAAAAAGGGCAGCAAATAATTTTAGCAAAATGAGAGTTGCTCAAATTCCTTACACCAGGAGAAGTTGAATACTGTACTCACAGCATGCTGTGCTTACAAAGGCTACTGCCAACCTTCTTCAAAACAAGCCATAACTTCAAATGCAATGCGCTTTAAAAGAGGCCCTGACACAAACAAGCATAACCAGGGTTCAGACTATACCTATTCCGTGAATTTTTCTGAGAAGGACCTGGAGAACATGACAGCAGGTACCCCAGAATCTGACTAACAGGCAGCAACGGTGGTTTGAGAAAATCCTTTTAACAGTCTGGTATCACACACAGTAATGGCACACATAGCAATGGAAAGTACAAAGCAAAAGTCTATGAAAATAGCAAACTAGACACTCAGTAAATGCTCTTCTACATGTGCTTTATAAACTTGCTGTCTTGGTTTCGGCTGCGATGGATTCAATCTTCTTCCTAGTAGCCGGTGCAGTGCTGTGTACACCGATATTTTAGTTGTTGCTAAGCAGCACTTACCCCAATCAAGGACTTTTCAGTCTCTCACGCTCTGCCATTGAGAAGAGGCACAGGAAGCCAGGAGGGAGCAGATACAGGACACCTGATCCAAACTAGCCAAAGGAGTATTCCACACCACAGCACGTCATGCCCAGTATATCTATGTAGGGGGAGTTAGCCAGGAACCACTGATCACTGCTTGGGAATGGCCTGGGCATCTGTCAGCAGGTGGTGAGCAACTGGCATCTGTCAGCAGGTGGTGAGCAATTGTATTGAGCATCACTGCTGTTTGTTAGGTTTTTTTGGTTTATCTGTTATGTCATTTTTTCTTATCATTATTATTATTATTACTAGATTGCACTTCATTTTAATTATTAAACAGTTCTCTCAACCCACAGGTTTTACCCATTCTCTGATTCTCTTCCCCATCCCATCTGGGGCTAGGCAGGGGGAATGAGCGAATAGCTGCATTAGTACCGAGGTGCTAACTGGGCCACGATACTTGACTAGAAATACTGCAACCTGAGAAAAAGCATTTAAATGAGAACAAATATGATAGGCAAGACGAGAGGACTGGCACATTTGTGTCACTTCCTTTGAATCCCACTAAAAAGTGAAGAAAGCTCTCCATTACACTCTTCTTGTAGAGATATACCATAAACTAGATAAACAAAATCAACATCACAATTTTCCCAGGATGAAAAAAGTTGCTGAGCCAAGATGACAAAACTCAGCAGATATAAAATGCTAAGAGAAATGAAAGAGACATTAAAGTTATATCACAATTCTAATGCAGCCACAGATCCAGTTAAGCATTTCTGTGCCTATAGCAACCATTGGTTTTCCTTTCTGTGCAGCCCAGAAAGCCAGCTGTATCCTGGGCTGCATCAAAAGGAGCATGACCAGCAGGTTGAGGGAGGTGATCCTGCCCCTCTACTCTGCTCTCAGGAGACCTCACTTGGAGTATTGTGTGCAGTTCTGGTGTCCTCAACATCAAAAGGACACAGAACTGTTGGAACATGTCCAGAGGAGGGCCACAAGGATGATCAGGGGACTGGAGCACCTCCCGTATGAAGACAGGCTGAGAAAGTTGGGTCTGTTCAGCCTGGAGAAGAGAAGGCTGCGTGGAGACCTCAGAGCAGCCTTCCAATATCTGAAAGGGGCCTATAGGGATGCTGGGGAGGGACTCTTCATGAGGAACTGTAGTGAGAGGACAAGGGGTAACGGGTTCAAACTTAAACAGGGGAAGTTTAGATTGGATATGAGGAAGAAATTCTCTACTGTGAGGGTGGTGAGGCACTGGAATGGGTTGCCCAGGGAAGCTGTGAATGCTCCATCGCTGGCGGTGTTCAAGGCCGTGTTGGAGAGAGCCTTGGGTGGCATGGTTTAGTGGTAGGTGTCCCTGCCCATGGCAGGGGGGTTGGCACTAGATGATCTTAAGGTCCTTTCCAACCCTAACTATTCTATGATTCTATGTTTGCTGCTGTTATTTATGAATGTTTTACACTCAGTCAGATAAGCTATAGTATGTAGTGGACAAAACAGACTGATGATCCATACTTTTTATAAGGTAGTGAGCCAGCAATGAACATAATGTAATTTTTAATTATTAACCTACATGTATTTTATGCAGTTTATTTCCCAATCACTGCGGCCAACCTGCATCTCATATAAGAACTGAAGATATTTCACGTCTGTAACATCAATATTATCAAAAGTGTTCAGAACTTTCATACTTCAGGTAGTTTTAAAACCATTTATTAGAAAACAGGAAGAATATACTTAAAATACCTAATGACCTTATTGGAAGACTGCATGCGATATAGCTCTTCAAACATTTTGAAACAGAAATAGGATTACATACTCCTTGTTTCCTGATGCTAAAACTGAAGGATACTTCAGAACCAACAACTGTGGCATTAGGGAAACATTCCAAGTGACCAACCAATGACAGTCTGATGCTAGATTCTGTTTTATGCTGTTAAATATCTGCACAGATGATGGAACCGATTTGTTACTAGTCATTCTCAATACAGCTATGGATGCTACATTCTGGTTTATGTTGTTACACATCTGCACAGATGATGGAACCAATTTGGTACTAGTCATTCTCAATGCAGCTGTGGTGTTTCTCATCATGTACTTATTGAGATGTACAATTTTATACTCATTTATGCTATATTTAAAGCAGCTAGTGTTTCTATACTGATGACTAAATAATGTGTTCGTGTCTGTGAATAAATTTTATATGTATAGAAATATACAAAGACAGGCACAAATGAAGTTAAGACTAAACGGAAAAAAACTCACCTGAAAAGGTCAAAGATTGTCAAATAAGTATAAGCAGTTAAAGCTGCAAAAAAAGCAAATATTAAAACTTAACATAATTTTTCAGGTCAGACATCACTTGTATTCTAAGTCCGTCTTGTGTAGCTCTTTTCTACTTATCATCTACATGAACTGTCCATGTTGATAGAGAAGTCCCTGTCTTTTGTATGCGTATATACTGTGAATGTCCTAAACACACCACTATAATGAACCTCATAAACAAGTTGATTACGTCAATCCTAATTCTGATAAGGCCTGCAATAATGCCCAGATGTAACAGATATTAAGCTTGTGACTAAGTTGTGGCTATGAATTTAAATACAGAGAAGTCAGATCTTCCAGTAACACATCATTTGCTAAAGCAAGAGATCCCTAATACACATTACTGCAGCAAAAAGTAGGTTCAACAGAACCTTTTACTTGTTTTGACTATCTGACCCATCTTGAAACTGAAAGAAACCTTGTGTCACAAACTAAAAAACGTAAAGCATTCTATTTTTTGTAGAGGTGATGGAGGCACCCTGGAGCCCCTGTACGAAATAATGAAAAGAGGCATTCCCGGACTCAGAGAAGCATTTTGTTACGCTATAAACTTCTTCCTTCAACTGCAAGTCAGGTCTCTGTATCACTGGCACTAACTATTTATATAAGGAACAGGTCTGAGGATGAGCTTAAAAGTCTACTTTTTTTCAATCCTAAAGCTAAAATGGGTACAGCAGGAAGAAAATAACCAGCAGGTCTGGAAACCCTTGCAACCTTTGGATGACTTTCACCATCCACGCCTGCCTTGAGAGATGACCCTTGAGAACTCACCCTAAACTGACTTTGGCAGATCAAAAAGAAGCACTTTCCAAACTTGGCTTTGTAGCCACCCAACTCCACTATGTGCTGAATGTTGCTTTTATAGTATGTTGGAACTTCATAACCTAAGAACATGATAGTTAGTTGTAGTTTCAGTACAAGAGAACCACCTACCTATGCTGTTTGTAGAGCTGCACCACATTAGCAGGAAGCCAATACATATTAAATTTATAGCACCAAACAACAAGATCTTCCAGGACTGTTGATGAGAATAAATATATATTTTACACCTTCCAAAATTCAGCAGAAATGTTTTCTCCTCCCTCCCAAATGTTACAACTCATTTCAGAACAAGCATACTTTATTTTAACTTTACAGACTGTCCCAAAACTCGTTTATCAACAGTGCTTGAGCACCATGCTTTTTGGTCTAAAAAAAAATCACCCCTGTACAATATTTGCATTTTATTACAGCACACACCATCTGACTTTTGAAGACAGACTTACACAACTTATATCAGAGGGTTCCTTACTTTGTGCTGGAATTCAGGTACCAAAACCATCTATGCCTGTTCAGTTTACCGTTGTACTGAACACATCAAATGCAAGTACAACTCTGGAGAGCACTGACTGTCAGGGACAATATACAGCACGGAATTCAGCTTTGAGCTGGAGTTAGTTTTTAAGCACAGCTCAAAAATTTCACAGAAAAAAGTCTCAAAATACACTCATGTCACTAATGTATTTTAACTTATCACAGCTAATGTCTTTTTATTATCATTCACTTTTTAAAAGACTTACCCTCCTATCTGCTGCAACCAGCCTGAACTCATGCGTTAACTTTCCAACCAGTGATCTCTGTGATTTGCGGAACAGATGTATTGTCCCCTTAAAAAAAATAACAGTTTAATTAATAATGTTACTTAACCATAGTCTAAATTAGCAAAAAGGAAACCTACACAATGAACACCGAACTCTATTTTTTACATAATTATATCAAAAACTTGGAATACGTTTTTTGTTCACTAGAGTTAGCCATAAACATTAAATACAACAATATTTTTCTAACAGCTTGGTTATTATATTAGAAAATGATGAAAGCTTTAGAATTAAGCTTCTTTCAGATATAATTCAAGTTCACTGGAAACATACCAAAATACCATTTCAAGAGTGGTTTATTTACTTTTATTTAAATAAAGCTACTACAGATGTTCTGAAAACACAAATATTTTTCTTTACCAAAGCACACTTCCCACCCAAGGCCAGCTGATTTATTAAACAGGAAAATATTGTTTATATACATATACATAACCCCTCAGAGAAATAAAAACAATGCTGCTATCATCTGTAACATGATGGACACAAGGCCAGTAACATGATGACAGACACAATCTCAGTTATGGCTTAAGCTAAATACACACAGTAGATGTGGCCACTGTAGGAGCTCCCTCTCCCAAATCCCAGTTCTGTGCATGTAAGTTCTTCACTGAGGGGGAGAGAACATATGTGTAGGAGATGGCAGCAAGGGGTGCTATGTGGCTCTCCTGAAAGTGTGACAGGGAGCAGACTACCAGAAAAATTCATCAACTGTACTGTTTGCTCCCCTTTCTCAGAGAACTCAGGCTTCTAGTTAGCTGTCCTCCACTCTACCCTCCTCACAAATTAAGATTTCCACATGAAAAGCCCTTCCGATGAGCAATAGAAATGCGTGGACTTGTAATGGATGGTCTGCCAGCTGCAACGATTTGGGGCTGGATAAAATAAGGTTTGATTGTGAGCTACTGCACCTGTGACTGCCAGCAGAAGACAAAAACAATGACAGAACACTGCAGAAAGCTTTCCTAACAGGCAGGGGACTGCTGGTGTACCACCTCACCACCCACTGCTGTGTGCTGCTACCGTACCACGGCTCCCCGCTCAGTTGTGTATTCTGTACCACAGAGGAGAAGCTCGTGCAAAGCCAAGCTAGCCACAGCGCACCCCAGAAGCAAGTTCCAGCTCAGCACATGTTGCACTTTGGCATTAAAGCTTCCCTAAATTCCGGCCAACACAACAGAGAGAAACCTGTGCCACCGAGGGTCTACAGGACTGCGAGCGCCTGCTCCAACAACGCCAACAGGTGACAGTACCTGGTACTGGGGTCGACATTTCTGTGCTGAGCACAACAAGGTAAAGCTGAAGCACAAGGCTGAACAAGCACACACAGCGGTCGTTCCCGGGGAGGCAAGCCATAACGGCGAGCAGCAGCGGCCCCGTACTTTCACGGACACGCGGGAGCAGCGGCACCACCACCCGTTTGTCCCGATGTGAATTTCCCTTCTCTGACTGATGTAGCGTTCAGTGAAAACCCCGAGACCGAGACGGGCTCAACCCGCAGCCCAGCGCACACCACCCGTTCGGGGCACTCCTCCAGCGGCACCGCCTCCCCCGACGTCCGGCGCGGGGACCACCGGGGAGCTGCACACGGGGGCGCGGTAACGAGGAGGAAGCGCTATGCAGAAAGCCGCACCGCGCGCCTCCCGCTGCCCCGGAGCCGGCAACTGCCGCAGGTGCCCGCCCCGCCGCTGACGGTACCGGGTGACCCCGCCCGCGGCGGAACCCCGGCCGGGAGGGGCGGGCCCCCGCGCGCAGCCACGTCACCGCCGGCCCGGCGCGGGACGGCGGCGCGGCACAGCCGAGGCCTAGGCCGGCACCGGGCGCTCTGCCCTAGCCAGCCCCGGCCTCCTCAGGCAGCGGCGGCACCCCCGCACCCGAGAGCGGCGGGCTCAGCAGCCGCCTCCCCGCGCTCCCACATGCACCTTCCCCAGCGGGGACACTCACCATATTATCCCCCGCACCGGAAGAGACGGCGCCATGCGAAGCCGGAAGAGGCGGAGAAGACTCCCGTCGCTGCGGCAACGAGCGGGCCCGTTCGGGTACGCGCGGCAGCGGATGTGACGTGTGGCGGAAGCGGTGCTTTGCCTCGGGCGCCAGCGGCGCGGTCGGAGGCTGCGCGCCCGGTGGGGCCGGGGCAGGCGGTGGGCGCACGGCGCGCTGCTTCCCGCTGCCGCAGCCCGGCTCTGCCCTCTGCCCGTTATCCGCGAGGAGTGAACGCTGGCGTGGGGGTCATGGTGCGCTGCTGCAGCTGCCCCCAGCGCGCTCCGCCTTCGCCGCGCTCTGGTGTGATGAATCGTCCACACATAAGTACGCCTAAAATCACGTTAGCAGCGGTACAGCCGGCCCCCTTTTCTGCTGCTGTGGCCTGTAGTCGCTTCGTTGTGTGCTGAAATTCCGAGAACCGCGCCCGTGGCTCTGTGTGTGTTACATCAGCAGGAGCATTACAGTTTACTGGAGCGACCTGCAGTCAAACGTCCCAACTGCTGGTGCAGTGCAAAGCAGACGGAGGGAGGTAAAATAGATGTATTTGGATCACTGCTGTGACTTCTGCTGCTGAGGCTTTGGAACGGGAACATACGCTCTGCAGAGTGACAACCCTCCCCTTAGGTAGGCTGCATAGCAGACCACTGGACTGTGCCCCGTAGCTTGTCAGAAGGAATGCAGACAGTGCTCATCAAGAACAAAATACAGGACTGAAGCCTTCTTCAAAGTTAGGATAGCTTTGTTAAGGAAAATTGTGCTACAAGACCCCTGCATGGAGTTTAATGAATGGAAATGTTTATTTGCAAGACAGCAGGGAAGTAAATGGAAAAGAGGTAGGGCCAGATACTGATGCTAGGTATTTTATTAAGGCTGATTGCCTAGGATGATAGCCAAAACAGCATTTTATAAGAATGTCCTTTTGTCTTTTAATAGACTTTTCAGTTGTCCTGCACCCAAGTTAAAGTTGTTAAAAATGCTGTTTGCATCTAGTCTGTTCTATGAAGCACACCACAAGACCTGACTGTGGCTGAGAGAGGCCTGTACATCAACTGAAACCAGAAACAAGCCAAGGTCTTTACAATTAATCCGCTTCCCCACCACTCTGGTGTGGTGTGTCCAGTTCCAGTGCATTTGCAGAGCATGCAACTTTGTTATTGACAACAAAATCATTCTTATTTTCCAGGGTTTGAGTATACCTGGTCTTTGCAGGACACAGTGTCATTAATACAGAAGTAGTGTGAGATTATTTCATGTCTTGGGGTATTTCTTGCCAGAAGAGGCATACACCTAGTTATAAGAAACTGCACTTGTACAATTCGCAGAGGATAAGTACTACAGCTAAATACTACAGCTAGTAGCACAGCTGATAACTGCATTCTGCATGCAACAAAGAATAGTCTTCAAGGATGTCTTAAAATGGAGGGGAGTTTGAGATCTTTGAGAAATTACAGATTTGAAAATAATAGAAGTTACAATATTGGAAAGAACATATTGCACTTACAGTATGTATTTGCCAAAAGAAGTAGAATGTTCAAAGCATTTGGTAAAAACAACAGATTTTACTCATTAGGTGGCTTGTAGACTTCCGATATTCCCACTTTTTTTCTTCCCCCTAGCTATACCACAGCATGCAGAATAAATCACTCACGTGTTGAGGGATGGATTTTAATTATATTCTGTCTTTCTGCCTTCACCACTACATAGTATTTTCTGTATTATCATTACACTAATTAGAAAAATGACTTGGAGAAGGTTGCATAACTCTTTTTGTCTGTTCCAGAACCATATGCACAGTTGTAGGCAATGGGCTGGATTACACAAGTCCACAAACTATTTGGAAATGTGCAGAAAGAGGCTTCAGTGAAAAACAAAAGAGACAAACCCAAGTTTAAACCCACTTTTCTTTGTTAAACATTAAAATACAGAAATAAACAGATTTTCATCTGACATAAGGCATGCAGCCTTGTCTCACACCGTCTTGGCTGGAATGAGTAAAGATTTATCTTTTAATGAGCCTAACATACTTCAGGGTATGCTGCCAAATCCATAAGCTCTGTAGATTTCAACATAGCAAGCTCTGGGATGTGTTTTTCAGGCTCTTGCTGCTTCGCTAAATTTATCTAAGCTCCTCTCCTCTACAAAAATAGAAGTCTATTTGAGTGTCTGTAACCTATACACAGAATTGCTAATTGAAATCAGTTCAGTGGTTCACAATCTACCTCCAAGCAGTAGCACTTCAGCCAAAGAGAGGCCCTGGATAGTTATACTGCACAGACAATAGTATGTTTCTAACCTAAGGAATTAATGCTTGACAGAAGCAGTAACAGTTCTCATGCTTTAGTCCAAAACACTGTTTTGGGGTTGTTGGTTTGTTTTCTTCCCTGATTGCTGGATTGGTTTTATTTGGTTTCCTTAGAATTTAGATTGTTACCTCGAAAATAATAGCAGCACTCTTCCCCCAGCAAAAGCTGCCATTTTGAATCTAAGTAAACTGACTTCAAACCAGCTACTTTCAGAGCTTCCCTATGACTGCCAGAATAAAACCTCCTGGTTTTCACTGTCATTCAGCAAGACTAGGATAAGCAGACTTTCAGCACATTTATTTAGGAAGTAGCGCTACCGTTTACATTAATTTTAAGAACTTGAGTTATGTCCATTAGAAGCTAAATGAGGTATTTACATATTTACTGTTCCATCATCTGGTATACAACACCTGGGTCATTATTTTCAGTATAGGCTTCAGGTTTAACGGAAAGGCTCTAAGTTCGGACATTCTATCTGGTAGACAGACAAGAAAACAGTAAGAACAGGACAAATGAAATATTTTATTGTGAAGCTAAAGCTATGTGACTGCTCATCATGCTTTTTTACATTGCTTATTAATAAAATGGTGTTTAACATTTCAGAAAACATTATTAAAAGAACATGAAACAAGTGCTTCAAAACAACAAAATGCAAGAATTAACCCCATCCCAGACCGGAGTCATCCAATATATTTAATGGAGGTGGGGTTTAGCTTTTTGTCTCCACCTTTGGTCTTTGTCACTATAATCCAGATTTCTGAAAGGGCTAGCCCTTCACATGAATAAAAATTAGAATCAGGTGGCAAAAACCAGTTTCTGTATTTCCAGTCCCTTTGATAGGTGTGGGACTGTTAGATAAAGTACTTACTTCCCCACTCCTAATTTACCATTAGAACTCACAGAACTGGGAGACTACACCCCTAGCCTCTTAGAAGAATACACCTCTATTAACCAACTACAAAGAATGCTGACCTTTTGCCTCAAATCCACTTCTCTGAAACAGGATTAAGAAGTGAATCTTATGAAGGAGAGTCTTACAGCAAAACAAGGTTGATCACTGTAGTTTACAGACATCATGTCAAGAATTTGCAAATCGAAAGATCCAACTCTGCAGAACCCAGTGTTTAGCAAATATATTTAACCCACTGGAGTGTGTAACTTGCCAATTATTGCCAAACTCAGGAGGTAGTTCTTGACAAAGTAAACAGTTTCCACTCTAAGACAGTTAACGATTTACATGAGAAGCAGGAAGAACACAATACATGTTTCCCCATACTTCAGAAGATGATTTTGTATTTGCAGGAAGCAACAGTTCAACTTCCTCATCCTGCGGGATTATAGTTACAATATTGGAGAGAAAAAAATATTGGAAAGAATATGTAAAGAAAAAATTATAAAAAGAACATAACTGATCCTTTGGTCATCTCTTGGGATGACCAGCAGATCATGAAAATTCACAGAGGTGAGTAAAGCAACATCCTTCAACACTAAAAAGCAGCTCCAGAGAACCTAACAATGAAACCAGCAACTGCCTCTAATTAGCACTATGACTGAGACAACTAGCTGCATTCACTAACTGCTTGATACTTTTCATTCTATTTTGGATATCTGGTTCAAGTCCCCAACCACTAAAAACATCACATAAGCTTGAGACCGCCACAGACAATGAACGAAAATCTGTAACCTACCATAGCGCCTGCCACCTCCCAAAGCTGCCACACACAGAAGCATCACTAAAGCAGCAGAGTAGCCAGATAAGCACATCTTAAGCACAACAATGCACTATCCATCTCTTGGGTAGGAAAGCACTGTCAGAACCTAGGGCACAAAGTTTCACATGGGTGGTTAAGGAAGCCCCAACTAGAACGTTGCTCTCCATACTGGTTGCAGAACAGACATCAGAGTTAAATTTGCCAGCATATCTCACATAAGTATTCCAGTGCAAAATACTTCAATTTCACAAGATGAACTTGGCAGCAGTGCCAAGAAGTGCTAAAAAATGCTTGTTTAGAATAGAAAAACTTTATTCTACACCAGAAGGTACAGTTAATTGTGTAAGTATAAAATCTGTCACTTTAAAAACATGTGAGAGGATCTTAACAGTGAAATCTGAAATAGCCTCTAATTAGTGCGGTGACAACGAATTCTTCCTCTGTTGAGACATCCCATTCTCCATTTTGAAGTGTTACTATCAGATCTATTGTCTACTTAAAGTAAGTTGCAGGATCATGTTAAACAAAACTCTATTAGCGACTAACTTTCTGAAGTAGTAAGACACCTCAGGGACAGAATGCCTCATTTCTAATACACTGAACTCTGTAAAATCTAAGAAACTAGCAGGACACAGATTTATATGTGCATAAATATCCTAATTTAAGGCTTATGTTCAATATTCGGTGTTGCTTTTAGTGTTTACTGACAAGTGTTTACTTGTCTTAGCTACAAGTAGGGAACCTGTACAGGTTTGGTGTACTCTACAGAAAATCAACATTAGGTAAGGGGAACATCATAACACACAACAAATTCTCATTTGAAGGAGAAAGAGGATCACACAGTGCTTGAGTGTTTCCTTCCTGTTATGCCACCAAAAGCAATAACACAGCCCGAGAAGCATTCTGCATGTTCTTCCAACACACAAAAAAACAAAAGATACGTTTCCTGCTTAATAAAGGGGCCAAGATGTATGAAGAAGGTTGTGAAAAAAAACCCAAACAAACAACTGGTGGCTTGGGCTGGTTTTTCTCCCTCCCTCCAGTAACCGCTACACTGCCAGTAAAACACAGTAGCAGACTGCAAGACAAGCTGCTTCCTAATCATTGCAAAGAAGTGGGTCAAGTCACTCAATAATGGGCAGATTCACAAAAAAAAAGAGGTAGTTTAGATAACAAATGCAATGCCACTCTTTGCAAAGGTTAAAAGCATCCAAGCCACTGTCCTGTTTATCCTAATTCAAGATACTGCATTTAAAACAATCTGATTTTATGGTAAATATAGTTGCAAAGTTTTATAAAAAACATAAAATACAGGTAATTGGGGGTTTTACGGGGAGGGGGGTGCTAACAGTGTTGTGTATTTTTGTGGTTTTTTGTTTTTTTTTTTTTTCAGATCTGCCTTTATACACAGTTAATCCAACACCCAGATAAAAATAACTGAGCTGGTAGTTAGTACATGTAAATCAAGAAACCAGAAGATGCGATATAATGTCTTAGGTGGAACAGAATTATTCTTAAAAGACACTATTCAGAAAACAGCATAAGACAGACATTTAAAGGTGATCTATGAACAAAACAGCACCTGGTCCTCGGCTAAAAAACCAGCAGCTGCAGGGCAAACTGATGTTGCAGTTCATCCATTATGCAGAAAATAATCAGGGTAGAATAGATACTCAAAAAGCCATTGATGGTACCAGCCACACAGACTCTCTTGATCGGCACTCAATGTACAAACAAGTGCCAGGGCTAGTCCTTTTCTTTCTGAAGTAGCAGCTCAGACTTATAAACCTTTGTGCCGCATACTGGTGGTCTTTGAGCAGATGGGAACTCTACCTCAACATTACAGGTACTGCATACATTACTGCACGCCGACAAGTATGTATCTGAAATAAATCCCAGTATATTCCTCAGAATTAGGTAGAGGAAAACAGAATGTGATAACAAATATGTAGGAACACTCAAACCCAGAAGAGTTCAAATTTCAAAATTCTTATTTGCAAAGGATTTTTATGTTTAAGACCACCAAGAGCCTTTCCTAGCTGTTTAACTATTTGGCAGATGCTAATAAAACAGTAATATTCATGTGCAGCACTATGAAATCTATGACAAACATGGATCAAGTCAACCACAAATCTCCAACAACAGAGCTGGTCCACCTGAGGCAGAACTAAGGCAAAGCAAGCAAGACTAAGATTTAAGACTGAAATCTTTTAGCATTTCTCACTTCTCCAGGAAAAGCCAATCAGGAGTCACATGTTTCATTTACGTAAGACATATATTTGAGAGAGTCATGCGCTTAGAAGGCTAGAGGGGTTTGGTTAGACTATTTCAAAAGGCATACTAAAGTAACACCATCTTATTTAATAGCTTTTAATCTTAAGACCAGTCAAAAGCACCTCTGGTTCAAAAGAACAGAATCCCAGACTTTGCAGCTGTGTACCTCAAAAGTTCAACAGTTTCTGCTATTTAATACTCAATACTGTGCAGTGAGTAGAGTCCCCTCTATGTATTACTACACTTATATTGCATCTATCAGCTAGCGATTTGTTTTCATATATATATCTATATAATATATTATTTATAGTCAACTTTCAGGTAAGTAGTCCCAGAAACATTTGACTTACTCTTACCAATAAAAAATAAGTTAAATGATGAATTAAGACAAAATTTTCTGTTAAAAAACAAAACCAAACAAAGCTTGTAACTCAGTTCAGTTAAAACTCTAAACGATATGCATTTCTGTAATATCACTACATTGGGAGAGTTGTCTTTAAAAAAACTTAATAAAGTAAACCCAACAAAACCCCACTGACCTATTCTAACAAGGAACTGGTGTTCTGCCTTGCCAACATCCGTGTTTAATCCATGCAGAATTTGTAAACAAGATGTGAGGCCTTTAGAAGTAAAGGCAAAGATGTCTTCCTTTATTACAGTATTTAAAGGCTATCACTTAAGTGTGTTTTTTAATAGCTTGTCATTTATATAATAAAAACAAGTATTTGTACAAAGATTCAGTTTCTTTTTAAAAAAGGCAGATCAGTTGAGTGTTTCATACTTTAATATATAAACCAAAACATAGGAAAGCTATAAAAACATTAATGTGTGCCATGTATTAAACATGTAGCCTCATATTTTAATGCTTACATGTGGAGATTAAAAAATTATCACAATGGAAATTTTACTTTCAATTATCATAAACAGACCAAAATACAGAGTAGAAACACGTCATTCCTGAAACTTGACAATTAGCATCACTTACTCTTAAAGACCAGCTGGGCTTCAAGTTGTACACCATAAGCGTAAGCTAACATTCTACCAATGGAAGTGTTACAAAATGCATTAAGACAAAATACTGCCAGTAAATGAATGTCTTAGTCTTTTTTTTATTTAGCAATTATTTTTTTAAGAAGTCTGAATTGGTTTGGTAGGGTTGGGTTTTTTGCTGCTCTGCTATCAAAGGTCTTCTTCAAAACTGTTCTGTGAACAACACAGCCACATTTCAACTAAATAAAAAGACAAATAATAACAGACCAGCTGCTTTTTACATTTTAATAATCATAATTCCCCAATGCTATTCTTCCTTCCTGCAAAGGGAAATTGTTTTATTTGGCACATTAAGGATAAAAAGAAAAAAAAAAAAGGTCAAAACCCGAACCAAAGTTTACAAACCTCCAATTGTAAGTTAGTAGTTAGAAGGAAGAAAGCCAGACACAGATGGCATGGCAAAATTTAAAACAAACACACACAAACACAACATTAGGAAAAGGTCTTCCACTGATCAATATCATCAGTGCCTTCTAGCTGAAACAAAATACATATTATTGTTCAAACCATAACTGGATTCCTAGGAACCTTATCTCACATCCTATTGTGCTCTTACTTACAGTGTGTAAATCCTCACTAAATGGCAAGGAGGCTTTGATGAACACATTTCACATTGTATAATTTTTTTCTTAATCTCGAGTTTTAATGCAGATACTTAAAGATCTGTAAAGTCCTGTAAACTCTGTCTGCCTTCCAGTAGTCTGTAGCAATTGCTCTCTAGGCAGCACTTTGTTTCACTTCAAGTAGGGTTTCACACTGTGGTATCTCCAAAGTCCTTGTTCCAGCGAATATATGCTTCCAGGGTCTGAGGGCTCAAACTGCGCTTTATCTTCTTCAAAGACTCAGTGAAATCTGATAGCTTGATGTTTCTCATCTACACAAAAAGTGGAAAACATCAGGATCACAAATGATTTGAGAAGTACTTCAGTATTCACTTTTAACAAAGCAGATTCTACAAGTGCTCTATCTTGATTTAAAAAAGACATTTTTGCACAGCGAGAACACTCATTCACTGGAAGAACCTCCCCAGGGACATGGTAGAGTCCCCATCACTACAGGTTTTCAAGATGCAATTGGGCAGGGTGCTAGATCATTTCCTCCATGTTCCCTTTCCCACAGAACGTTGGATAGGGTGATCTTTCAAGGTCCCTTCCAATCTGGGCTGATCTATGCTTCCATAGCCTGATGCAAGAGTCCTGTAATTTAAGACTACCAGTATTTACTGCTTTTAATAAACTGACAGTTGGTAATCATGTCTGCCTTGTTATTTAATAGCCCATGAGAAGGTGTTATTACTTCCTATCTCACTAGTGGTGCAAGCTGGTGCCTATGAGGGCACAGAAGCAAGTGATGGATAGGACATGTATTTTTTTTTAAACATGTTTATGCCATACCTCTGCAGATCAGGAGAAGGCACTGAAAGCTCCTGCCCTTACCACAGCTGTTTTCATACCATAGTATGCTGTCAGCCAAGTCATCCTTATTATCTAACCTCTCTGCTTCAACACATGCCTTTCAGTTTGCTGAGGACATGATTACAAGCAGACAAATCCCATATAAATATGATGTGAGATAATTAAAGTGTATGGAACAAGCAGTCTCACTACTAAAACATGAGAATTGGAGAAGATTGCCCACGTTTCCTTGCGACTAGTGTTTATAGGCTATTGGAGGTAAACCTGCATTCACAACAAATTATCCCAGATGTTCTCATCTTCCTGCAGCTTATCAGTTTAGCCATGACCTCAGGCTAAACAAAGAAATCAACAGGAGAATTAAGTTTTGCTTCATTTTCCCCTATATAATTGTGGTTTGCACACTCATTTGAACAGAAACCTTTGTACAGAGGTTTAATCTCTTTTCTTTTGAGGTTTACAGATGCTATTTGTGGTGGTGATGACCTTTTTTTTTTTTTTTGGTTTTATGATGGTCCATGTGAATGAAAGTATTATATACACAAACAAATCTGTGTTAAAACACCTCAGAGTTTCCCCCTAAGATGACTTGCTTTATGTAAAGATTGAGCTGGTGGCAGAAATAAGTCTTTTGACATAATACTTCCAGGAACGTTTTTGGGGAGTAACACTGCGAGAAAATAAAAGCCAGGCCTCTAACATCACCTGATAGGTAAAAGAGCAAGTTGCAGTTCAGCGTGAATAAAAACACAGTTGGCTGAAACCAAAAACTTACTATCAGAAGAAGAGGTGGTGTTCTCACGCCTGATAACCAACAAGCTACACAAAGAACCTCAGACATCGGAGAACATGTTCTCTCCTCAATGACTATTTGCAAAGAATTTTCTCCACTGAATAAGAAATCAAAAAGGGTAATATCCCCCCAAAATTATGCCAGGTATTTTGTATGATGCTACGTGTAAATAAAGGGACCTTTACAAAGCTTCTGGTGAGCATGCATTCTATTCAAAGGGGAAAATACAACTGCTAGAGGAGTATACCTCACTGGCAGACATGTTCTTCACCTGTTCTGGCTTTAGTTCTGGAAAAACAAAGGAAGATCAGTGAGTTCCATAAGGAATCTTTCATCACCTCTGTCAACTAAAACATGTTAAAGGTGCTTTTATTCTGAAAAAAAACCCCACAGCTAAAAAGTATACCTCTCTGCCTCAACATAACGTCCTGCACAGAAAGGTACATGGTCTTTTTATCTCCTCCGTCTCCATTTATCACCTCCCCAACAAGGCTCCTCCCACACTCATCACTGCAGATACAGTACAAAGCGGTAGTAGAACTACTTCCTTCTTCTTAAAGTATGGGGAACAGCATGCAGAGCTGCCTTCCCCCATATTATTCCTGGTACAATCTCCCCTACTGCTCAAACATGCACAATTTGCAGACAACAGAAAGGTACTGGCAGCCAAGAATACAGAAATAGAATCAGGCAGGGCACACAGGAGCACTTCCTGCCCTACACGGTACTGCTGGGATCTAACAGACAGCACGACATTTCACAGTCTGTCCTCAAAATAGACTTGCACATGAAGTGATCTGTCAGCAAAGTCAAGCCTGCATACCTACACACACACTATTAATTCAACCACTCTAACTATATTCAAAATCTTCGGAGACATGATGTCTCTGATGAGAGCTATTTAATGCAATTCTGGTTCCCAGTTATTATGCAGAAATCTGGAAGATACACCTTACAATCTCAACAGCTGAAAGTAAGTGGGTAAAAAAAAGAACGACTTTCCAGCAGCTGCTTTTAAAGAGATAATGCAGTGGCAATACTGCATGTTATAGGACTTCAGACTCAAAACCATAGTAAAACAAGCATGCCCATAAAACATGCACAGGCCTCTCTGCTATTTAAGAGAGTTGCAACAACTTTTGTTTACACATAATAGACTGATATTACAGAACACTTCTGCTCTGGCTGCTTTTAGTAACCTTTCTGTCAGGCAGGACGATATATCTATCTGCAAACAGAAAACTAACATCAAATCTTCACAAACTTTTCTTCTCCAAATCCCACTACTGAGTTCCACTAAACAAAATCAGCCCTTTCAGATGTGGCTACTGGACACGTAATAATGAAACAGAACAAGGAGATCTTCCCACCTTTTATAAAGACAAGTAATGCAGTTCAGCGACTACTATTCAAGTAATAATTTATATACAACAGAACTGACACCAGCCTAGGAAAGATGCACTAGTTAAACCCCCACAAACTTGTGAAGAACACTTCACCCTGCCTTCCTCTTAAGACACAAAAACTGTTTCACATGGTGAGGTACTAAAGGGTTTTGTGTAAGGTAAGCCTTATACTATTATGAGGAACAAAACCCATCTGAAAAGCTTAATTTCAGGTGCTTAAGAGTTGTAAAGATGCACAAGAATACAGTATCTCTAACATCACTGAGTTTTTTCAAAACCTAAATAAAATGCTATGCAGCTTACCTCGAATAGGGCCCAGCGCTGCATCCTTTGCTAATGCAGTTAAATCACTTCCAGAGTATCCACCTGTCATTCTTTGTCAAAGTAAAAAGTGGGGGAAAGGAGGAAGGAAAAAAAAAACCAACAAACAAAAACAAATTCCACTTCAGATCATATCAATTTAATTGCCGATGATTAAAACATAGCTTAAACATAAATAGCTTTATTCTGGTGTTTCACAGGTTTCATAACCAAAGTGCAGTCAGTGTAAGTGACCTATATTTCTTTCCCAGGTTAAATTTAAAGTACAGATATTCAAATCTCAAATTACATTCCAAGAAAAGCAAAAAGATAGCAACCAACTTCGATTTATAGGTGAAACCTAATCTCAAGCACATTTACTATTCCCCGTTATAAGGGTGCTCTACCACTAGTTTGCCATAAATTACAATGAAACCAAAGCCTCCTGTACTCTTTCAACCCACACAATGCAGTGAGAACCCAATACAACACACTCATTATGATGTGATCACACAACCAGTTTTCTGAATAAAAGTAAGTACACTTTCAGTTGACCTCAGAGGCAAACAAAGGGCAAAAGCAGGCCTTGCTGATAAAACTAACAACAGTGTTTGGTTTTGAAAATACGTGATAGTTTTGCAGTATGCCCTTAGTGGAAAGCCCTGGTAGCAGCTGACCAGTGAACTCGAGAGAGTGAAAAATTCTACTAATTCAGAAGGGTAAATACAAATCCAAAAAGCAGCACTACTTCACTTAGCAAGTTACAGCACAGTGTCACTTCTGGTAGAAGACTTTTCAGTGTTAAGGTTTGGTAACAGACTATACTCTTGTAGTACTTGGCAAACTCAACAGTCTGAATTTACAGTCTGCTTCGCATCTTAGCACAACACTGAAACAGTCTTCCATAGCTTATACATGGAAAATTATCTCTAGCACAGCTAAGTCCAGCTCACCAACTGATTCCAATGTTAAAGCCTAAACCTGGAGCTGCTAATGAATGAGAACCAACTGAGAGACTTGAGATAGCTGCAACAGCATGAGCCACAGTCTTAGTGGTTATCTGCAGAAGCCTGAACACTTCCCAATTTAACTTCAAATGAGAATTGTAATTCAGCCTTACGTGAAATACAGCAAACAGATCCTTATTCAGAAAGAAACAGGTTCTAAAAGTTTAATTTGCACACACTTCCCATTGATTTGGGAAATACAGTGTAAATGTGCACATATTCTGTAAGTGAGCTGAAAGGAACATAAATTGTGTTATCTACTGGGGTTTGTTTGTTATTGTAAGACTAGCAGACATACATATCATCCAGATTCTCAGAATCAGAAGCAGGGAGGGAAATCAAACCAAGGACCCAATCTCTATGGGAGCTTTTCCAGAATTACTTAATTTCCAAGTCAAGCAATTAAATACTTTGCAGATTAAAGATCTCCACTGAACCAGAAAGCCAGTAATACATACTGCCAACATAGGTGAAAAGAAGTAGTAAGGGTTACCCAAAGAAAAATTTAAAACCAAAACACCCCCACTCAGCTTGTAGAGCTTAAAAAAAAAAGTTAAAAAAAGTGTACTTAGGGTGCATTTGTAATTTTGTTCTTAAATTTGCAGACAGACTTCGAGACACACTCATTTTCTTCCAGTTAGCTATTACTGCAGCCTAAATATGGCCTGAACTATTCTTCTTCAAGAACTTACTCAGCTGCATGATGCATCATATTTCTGTAGCATTACTAAGAGACTAAAAAATGCTACGCCTGAGACTGTACTCACCTCCTGTGTACTACTACTGACAGCAACAGGCTGAAGTACATCGACATGCATATTTCTGACATGTCACAGAACTGTTATTCCTTCCTGCCCTAGATGCTCTGCCTGCTTTTAGTCTAACTTTCATCACGTCCATTACATTTAATTTCTGAGGGTGGCAAACAGGAGTACTGTGTCAGTCTTGATGGAAAACAAACCAATTTGGTTTATTTAACCAAGGGCATTTAACCCACATTTTCCCAATCAACTATGAAGTTGAAAAGAATCCAGAATTATCCACTGCTTGCTCTGTGTTGGTTAATACCTTCAACAAACTTAGCAATGGGCCAGCAAAGAAAAGGTGCATTTGATTTGAAATGCACACCAAGTGCAAAGCTGGCACTGCCTTCTTTCATCAGGAAGGAGAGCTGCATTGCCTGGGGGCTGGGTGAAGAGAAGCATTCCAATCCCTCCTCCTCAGAGAGAAAAGCACTGATGAGCATGTTCTAACAACACAAATCCAGCAGGTGGAGTCAGACAAAACAAGTGATGTGTATGTATATATAAAAAACCCACTTTCATAGAGCCTGACAGGAGACCATCTTCCCCAAACACATCCAATTAATTCACAGCAAGTGTTGTCACTATCTGGTGATCTACATTAGTTACACTTTGAACGTATAAAAGTTTGAATGAATGCAGTAGATTAATATATTTATTTAGTATAGTTACAAGCTGCTTACCTAGCTAGTTGTGCCAACTCTTTTTGGGTCAATGGACTCCCTTGCTTGCTTAGAAGATTTTTTAGCAAAATTAGTCTTGTCTGAAAAGAAGATACATTCATCAGATGGAAAACTCATTTTCACAATGCACTTAAAATTCTGTTGCAACAACAAAACTACATGTTTATTCAGGTTAGCTTCCACGCTTCACCAGTTTAAACTTGCCTACAGTACTTTGTTGACTGGACTGTAAACTGTAATCTCTTTAGGGGAAGGGATAGGGACTGGTTAATAAGGAGATCAAGGGTCAAACGACTTCAAGAATAATACATTAGAATCCTCATCAAAAGCCCTGATCTGCTGTTGATGAAAGTCTTTAAGAAAACTCCTTTCATCTTTTGCAATGAGCAGTCTTCTTCAGCCAACCAAACATGCTCTTGCAAGCCCTACTTCAGACTTGTCTGTGCCTGCCAGTATGTAAGCAACATCTTGCTAGCCAAGACACACCGAGTACCTACTACCAAATTTGTTACTGGTACATGTAACAAAAGGCAAAAATTTAATACCGCCACCAAAATTAAAACACCATGTATATGGCCAAGCTGGGCCAGAAATTAATTCACAGAACTGTAATCATATGAAATATATTTTATACTCTTTTTTAATTAAATTGATCTTAAAATTAAGAAAATGCACAGAAAATAATACTTACTTCCTCATTTGGTAAAGACACATATACCCGTTTGGTGAATCGCCTAGGAAAAAAACAACATATACCTGTATACGCACACTCTTTAGTGCATACAGATCTCACATTTGGTTTGATGTCAAAATTTCACTTACATCATCAAATTCTAGGGAGTAGAACTACAAATTAAAAAAAAAAAAAACCAGACAAACAAACCTAAACCAGCACCAAACAAACAATATGCAGTACCCACTGGTGCCACCCTACACTTAAAGTTAAGAGACTCCTCCCAGAGAGAAAACACTCTAAAAGGTAGAAATACCACTGACTACCAGCAACAAAATTAAGCATCTCTTGATTGTACACAAAAAGCCTTTAGAATCATTAAGAATATGTTTTGTCTGTTCAGACAGTACTGACGTGCCTGTGTACCTCAATCAAGAATGAAGAGAAGCAAGCATGAGAACCTATAGCAAAAATGTCCTAAGGCAAACAAGTCTGCAGCAAGATCTGTAATTGCATGGGACATCAGAAGTCCAATATTCACACAGAAGAAATGTTGGATTTCACTGATCATATTTCTTACTTCATCCTGCCACTGAAATCCAAATAATAAAGCAGCACTATGTAAGATGGAAGAGGCTTATAAAATGCTGACTTGGTATCAACATGTACTGCTGGTTTGGACAATTTCAAAGCCATCATGCTTCTGCAGATGTATCCCAGAAGAGAAGAGACAGGCACCTCTCATGAGGTTAAATGATTTAACCCTCCTGAACAGCTTTTGCTGCTTATTCCAAAGCACACAGTAACCAAGACACTAAGTAGCAAAACCTGCTCTTTGTAATGAACTTCATATTACTGCATTCCATCAAAGCAAGAGACATTCTGATACCTGAGAACAGCATCATCAAGCTCCTGTGGCCTGTTTGTTGCTCCCATCACAAGTATTCTGTCCTCTCCAGAAGACTGCACCTATATAACATAGGAAAGCAAGACAGCTTTCGGTTTACATCAAGCAATAATACAACAAAACCAGTTAAGGACTTGCTGTGTATTCATCACACTTACGGGGTCTTACTGTATATGCACTTTTTCCCCCCATACAGTTAGCTTTAAAACATCCTTTAGATAAATGTAAATGCAAACTAGAAATAAGCAAAAAGAAAAATAAAAAGGAAGGAATATAAATTCTCCTGTACCTCATTACTATTGCCTCACCACTGCAGCAATATTCCATATGTTAATCAAATACAAAGACTGTTCAATAAAAAACACAGTGCTGTGTGACAAATATATTCTGATATTCATTTGCGTGTGTGTGTCCCAGCTATGAAAACCAGTTCCCTTTCCTATTACCTATGTGCTAGTAAATATATTCTTAACTGTACCCTGTAATCTCTAGGTCACAATGCCATGAAAAAATTTACAGCTCAAGAAAAAGCATACTAACATAGAAATTAATCCTTCTGATGTGTTGGAGCTAGGTATACCCATGATCTGAACTAGTCTGAAATCCTCAGCTCTCAAGTTCCACCTTACCCCTTGACAGTGCATGCTTTTGTGACATGTATCACTTAACTAATGAGACACTACTTCAAAGCTATTTAATCTTCTTTTACTTTGCCCAAATGAAGAGATGTGTTTTACTGAAATATTCAACTGCAAACAAGGATTCAATTACGCCCAACCCTCGAGTGTCCCTCTTGCCCTGTAAGAACACTAGTTCTCACAACTCTGATTATTTGTTACACTTTCAATCCATTATTTCCGCTCGCCTCCAGGTTACTACCTTCCATCCAAGACTGAATTTTCCAGAATACCACGGTATTCAGGTGAAAAATTAACAGATACAGGTAAAATCAGTTTGCCAACCAAGGTGGGTAGGAGGGGTAAGCGAGAGAGGGTAAGAGCTAAGCCCCAGCAGCCAAATCCTCTTTGTGCGTCATCTTTAGCACATATTGGCACTACATTAGCCAATTCAGATAAATCAAATAACACCCAAGACTTGATACTTACACCATCAAATTCTATTAGAAATTCTGTTTTCAGACGCCTACTAGCATCATGTTCACCTTCTCGTCTTTCACACAAAAGGCTATCAACTTCATCTAGAAAACAAAAAAAGCCATCTTAATTAAGCATACAACATCAAAATGTCTTTACATTTGCCCAAGTTCTTTTGCTAATATAGGGCTCCAGTAAGAGATATCAGATCCTTATTACTTAGAAGACAGACAGATCTTAGTAAAATTTAAAAGCTGGTATAATGTTGCCCTTTGAATATTTAACACCAAGCACAGATGAGGGAAAAAACCCCTGCTGATAATAAAATGCAACTCAGGACAAACAACATTCATATTCATGTTTGAATTATAATCATAAAAGGCACAGCATTTGTATTTTTGAGGGTATTTCTTCCCACTATGAACACCAATTAAATAACTTAACAGTAACCTAGCATGCTTTATATGGAACTACTGCTTAGACACCTAGTCATAAGCGAGATACTCTCCACTGCAGAACTACACAAAGAAGTTTACACATATTCTAATATAATAAATCAAACTATTTAAGAAAATACACAGAAGTCAACAATATTTAAGGTCTTACCAATAAATATTATAGAGGGCTGAAGTTCTCTGGCTACTGCAAATAGAGCGCGCACCAGTTTCTCCCCTTCACCCACCTAAAACAACAATAAACTGTTTTTGCAGGAGGTTTTGAAAGTGTTTATTACAAGACAGCTAATGGACCTACAGGAAATCTTGCTGGAAACCAACCACTGTCAGTCCATTCATACACACTCAGGTTACCATAGTTCAGTATTACATATGACAGTACTGTTTATGCCTTAAAAGAAAGATTGCAACTTTACTTATGATCATAAATGAGTTGTGAAGAGATTTTGGTGCCTAAGTTATCAGAGTGAAAAGGAGCTGGCACCCACTTCACTTACTTTTTAAAGAAGAAAAAGCCCACCATCACTCACTGATACAGCATCCAGGGTCATCCTGAACTGCAAAAGCCTTTGACATGGAGTTATCACAAGCACAAACCAAACTTTTTTTACTTCACAAGTCACTTTTAAGCTTTACTTTCACTATAGGCTAACAGTTCACCAAGGACTCATGAGAAGACTCTGGCCTTCTTTAGCCTCAATTACAGCATGTGTGTTTCCAGAGCAATATAATTTACAGCTGCTACTTACGTATTTTGAAGTTAGGCTCGCTGCACTTATATTAAAGAAAGTAGCATTGGATTCTGCAGCAACTGCTTTGGCCTAGGAGACAGGGGGAAAGAAAAAAAAGGTACTTTTAAAAACATCACACTGAAGATACCTCTCCGCTTCTGCACCTAGCGCTTCTGCCCTGACTGATGACTTTGAAAACATCTATTGCCTCAACGGGAACACCTTGTAGGCAATACAGAAAACTTCCATACAGGCCACTTACAAATAAGAACAGGTAGGCAGCCAAGCCACTAAAGAAATTTCCAGACTCTCTTAGACTTCTCTAATCACATCATCTCCATAGCCAACTACAACTTGCTTCCTGAAGAGTACAAGTCTCCAGCTCCTTCCAATGTACCCTAAGTAGACATGAGAGGCAGTTTTAACTAATTTAGGGTGGCAATTTAGGGCAGTAATTCAGGGCAGCAGTTGTATCACATTAAAAATTATGGTGGTTATTTTTTTTCTCCTTACTCTATCCACACAAAAACTGTTTTCAGAGAAGAGCTAGGAAAAAAATTAGATCAGCCGTAATGCTCACACACAGTACCCTCAACAGTTTCACCATATTCACAAAATTATAATTCCCTGGTATAACCAGTTTAATTTCAGTGATTAGCAATTCTGTCATAGCACATAAACCATAACTGCTAAGCCCAAGCAAGCTGCTCAACATTCACACCCCTGTGCTTCAGAGCTGATCCAGCCTCCGTGTTAGCAAAGGGAGCGTGCAGCTGCACTACACCATGTGATGCAGGATGATGTGCCCGGCTCAGCTGCATCTGTACACATGATGCTCCCTGGCTGATGCACAGCCTTTCTTCTCCAGTTCCCCAAATCTAGCATATCAGGCTGAGGGAACAAGCAGCAGCCAGACAGTTCCACAGCACTTACTCTCTTTGTACAGCAGTGTGTTAAGTGAGAAAACCCCCTTTCTTGCTACTGTGCTCCCTCTCCATTTTCAAAATGCACTTCAGTACGTTTAGTGGAGAGCAGACCATTTGTGATTAATCACTGCTGTACACAAACAATTAACCATGTTACTTTTACTATCTCTGAAAATTAAACTTGGACTTGCTGGTTTAAGTTTTAAGATATTACTCGTGATAGTGAAAATAGTTCAATAGAGAACAGTTTACCAATTGCCTCCCACATAAAATCCAAGGTCAAGAATGATTTGGCACTTTTGTATTAAACTGACACTGTAACACTTATCCAGAAGGAATAAACAGTTTATTACTAGAACACCCAAACTGAAAGCCATCTTCATGGTTACATTATAAGCCCACCAACTCATGCATGAAGAAGTTTTCTCACCAACATTGTCTTCCCATTTCCTGGTGGGCCGAACAGCAACAAACCACGTGCAGGAGCTCGAAGTCCTGTAAATAACTGAAAAGTACATCATCATAAGTTCCCTCCAAACACTTAGAGAAAGTGTTAATTTACATTTGTAAGGAAATGGTTTAAGAATGAGGTATGGCTCACTGGCTATCTGTGGTAGCAACAGTAGCAGTGCTACAACAATACGGAGGTTTAAAGAACCACATTCTTTTACTAACTTGACCTAATGCACATCACTGTGGCTTCCCACACAACAGTTAAATTACATTATGATTGTTCTGTGCATAGACACACTATGAAAGCAGCATAAAAGGCTTGAATACTTCACACAACACAGACCAGCCCAACAAGTTTAAAGCATCAATTCAATTTAAAAACTGGAGGGAACATAGGTGTGTAGTTAGAGTTAAAGCAGTGCTCTTACTAACTCCATATGGAAGAACTCACTCTCTTTTTCTTATTAAATGAAACTTGAGAAAACAAGCTTTGACTGCAACTACTTAAAATACTATTTAACAACCACCTACTCTCTCTAAATGCTGCTGATAATCATCTCTTCCCTCTCATTTTGCATTGGATTAATCTTTCCTACTCTGTAAAACTGCACCCATCACGTGTAGCATCACAGCAACCAAGTCGACAAATTCTCTCAGAGTACACGTATTTTAATTATTCCTGTAGCCTGTTTTCCCCAGCACTTTGTCTTTACCACTTTCCTCAAGAGTTCTGGAGTTCCTACTTTGGTCTCACACTCTCCCTTCCATTCCAGCTTCCAACAATTCCAACAATCAACCAAAAGGAACAGCAGGACATTTCAAATATACACATCACTGCCAGCAGGCATTCTTTTCCACAGTATCCGTAACAACAAATGGCTCTGTTACCAGTGCAGTATTTCTGAGATGACCAATTAACGTGCATGCTTTAATCATTTAATCATTCACAGGATTTTGGTTGTGCTTGACTTTGATCACTAAAAATAGTTATCCAGCCCAATTGTACTCACTAATACATACCACCTATGTTCAAACATATTGCAGCATTTTAACCTGGATAACCACATTCCTCAGCATTTCTGCTTTCTGTGCTGCACACCACCACATGCATCCCCTGCCTGACCTGTTTCGTTTGGAATCATTCTTTGGGAGTTCCATCATTTCCAGATACTCCATACCAAATCTATAACCCTTCCTCAACTTGATCATCACCTACACAGTTCAGCTGCCATTTACCACTGAGATACACTAAGCTCTTATCATTTTTGTTAATGGACTAATCACATTAAACATTGTCTGAATTAATTGCTACTGTTCCATTAGCATCCTACTGCTGAAATGGCTGCAGCCACTGTTTTCTGTTTATTCACCTTAACTCTTGCTCCCCTACAAAAATATCATTAATTGGCTTGTTTAAACATAAATTTGAGTTCAAAACTCATGAAAGCTAAAACTGAATTTGTATTTAATTTACTAAATATTCCCTTATAGTTGCCACATCTATGACATTAACTTACAAGGAATAAAACCAACCTCTTTTCTTCCAAAGAATATTTAAGAATTCACAGAATTTTCTGTCCTTCTTTTATCTCAACACCAAGGTCAGGCCTATTGCTAGCTACAGTAATACGAAGATGATCTTATTGAAAACATCAACTATTACTGGAAGAGAGACATAACTAATCCAAGCCTCACCCAAAGTACTTCCCATGCAGCTCATTGTGTTAGTGTTACTGAACAACGAACTTGACATACTAAAGCACTGCAATAACAGACTGTACAATGACATTTTCCTTCTGCATTAGAATACCAGAGCTTGCATATTTAATATCAAAGCTTTGTTCTGCTCAGGCCTGGTATTCCTGTGATGCTATGCCAGGTTTAGGGTTTCTTCCCTATGACGCTTCAAAAGCGGAAACTGTATTAAAGAGAAAGAACACCAAGCAACTCCAGTCACCCATCAATGTGACAAGTGAGACCCACAAAGAACAAACAACAGTTTTGTTTAAATCATGAGCACTGCAGTAAATCATTGCATGCCATAGCTGCAAGAGCCCTTAAACTTTTCCTTTTTTTCCCTGAAGTGGCTCTGAAAACGCCAGTAACCCATAGACGAGGCCTGGGCCTAGGTAGGCACAGGAGTTGAGGCATCACCCATGACAAATAAAACTAAAGCCTAACTGACCAATTTCCACACAGCCAAGTAAAGCGGAAATCTGCCCTCAGTGTATTTGCTTATTCACTACATTTCTTTGCATCCTCTCCTGCTGTAAATAGACTACCGGGAACATCTAACCAACATCCACACAGAGAAAATGACCACACAATCAATTTAACGCTTTTCAAGTCATATCGTGGCATGACTTAATTTACCTGGACAATCTCATCTGTTTCACTCTTCTGATTCTGTGCTTTGTCTTTTACACACAGCTGTACCTATCTGGAACAGTCAGCCACATAAGTTTTCAGGAATTTTTTGGGTTTGTTTTGGTGTTTTAGGGCTTTGTGGCCTGCTGGTTTGTTTTGGGCTTGTGTCTGGGTTTTGACCATTGACTATCCAGTAGATGAGGGAATTCAGGGTAGATTTTTAACACACATTCTTAACTCTCTTTTTCCAAGACGACGATCAATAGCAATCATAACCAGTAAAGACACAATTCAAGAATCACCATTTCACATACAAAGCACAAAGCATTTTTTTCCATTCTGTCACAGGCTAATAATGACACCCAGTTGCTTACCTCAGGTCTAAGAGAAGGAAGGATAACAATCTCTTGCAAAGCTTGTTTAGCCAGTTCCTGCCCTGCAATATCATCAAATTTGACAGCTGGCCCACTAACAAAGAAATGGAATACTAATTAGACTAACAATGAGATAGTCTTTTTCAGCTGCAGCTGACTAATTTAATGCATTTGACTATTTATACAGAACCCTTCTGAGGAAATCTACAACTTACATTGCTAAGCTGTTAAGAAGATAAGCATTTAAATTTTCAGCCTTTTGCTAAAGTAATAACAAAAAAATCCTACCCAAAACAATCCCTCCCAAAATCAACAGCAAACTAGAAGTACTGATTTAATTCCACATGGATCAAAACTGTACTGAATAAAAACCTGGTTTTCTGCATTGAAAAACCTACTTTTCTTCAGACTTACCTATCAACAATTTCATTCAGGATAAGATTAGCAAGATTACTGTCCACATTTCTAAATATCTTCAAGTCTTTCTTTTTTCGAGGAGCAGTGGTAGGAGTAGAAGGCTTATTTGTTCTACTGTTTTTAGGAGCAACCTGGAGAGGAAGTGGAAAACACCAAACAAAACCAGCTTGATGTTTTTAAAGCATACTGTTAACAAAATTACTTCTTCATTTAATTTGAGCCAGTAAAACCTAATAGGTTAACCAGTACTGGATATTCTGATGCTCTATTTTGCTACAAATCATACTATCATATTCAGCCACAGGCGAATCCTAAGCTCCAGAGGTGATGGGCTTTTTGTTTTGGTGGTTTGTTTGGTTTGGTTGTTTGTAAAATAATTCTTGATATTTAACAACAGTATCTTCCCCCAACATAATCAAGAAATAGAGCTTCACAAACAGTTTCAGATTCTTAATACCTATAAGCAAGAATTTCTGTAGCTGTCCTACACTTTGATAACTGGCCACTTAAAAGCCTTCATATTATAGGAACAATAATGTTTAACCGCATTTAAGTTCTGTCCATTCCAAGTTTTTTATCACTTCCACTTTACTGTGGAGTAGCCAGGGGGAGATAAGGATTGAAGGGGAAAAGACAGGTCAAAAGAAATGCAGTGGTTTTCCATCTTATTATTATAGTTTTGTATTTCAGTCACAATCTAACCATAACTTGCCTTTTAATGTGGTTGCAATACAACCTGTGCATGTATGCTTTGAAAGAGAAGGAACATGAGGAGAAAATCTGTAGTTCTGTTTCTCCATCTTTTATGTACTCAGAGTAACATTTATTTTTCTCCTAGATAAGCTTCCCTCAGTTTTCTATGCAAGTTCCAAAACAAGTATTATTATTACTGTAATGCCATTTGAAGTCCATTTGCCCACGCAGCCACCCTAAGCCCCATGATTTCCAAAGTCCACTCTGCAGCCCAGCTCAAGAGGCTGTTAGTTTTTTTTCTAAAAACTTTCTGCTATTACAATACTGCAATAAAGGCACTAAATCTAAAGTCTGTACTGGAATTTACATCGAGTTTCCAAGTGTATACTCCTACATTTATCTTCACCATACCTTGTGAGCTGAAGCTGCAGGGTTAGGTGCTGGTCTAGAGACAGAAGATGATGATATCCCACTGTAGCTAGGTGTTCTATGGTGACCTGAAAGGCCTGTGGATCCGGTTTTTGCAACAGTTTTTGAACGAGGAAGGGAATTACTCGTATGCGTTAAGGGATCCTTCTTTTTTGGAACTGCTCCACTTTCTATAAAGAAAACCAATGCCATGAGAACATTTTCAGCAGTCATGCTTTTACCATCAATTCTAACTTGCAGATAGTATTGTTGACATGTATTACAGCAGAATAACACTAGTTTTTGAAGAGATTTAGTACTTTCAAGGGGATATTAACTGCAGCTTTCTCCTAAATTTTTTAATTTTTAGGGGCTCTTAAAACCAGCTCTAGTTAACCATCTTAGAAAAGCTGGAGATAGACAAGTCCTGTAACAGGGGAAGAACACCATCTACTCCTTAAGATGGAACACAGAACACAAGCCACAAGATTTTCCTTCCCAAGACCTCCTAAAAACACTGTTACAATGACCACCAAATTTGAAGCCATTAGATTCAGAGCATCCACTCCTTAGTGATGAGAGTAGGTTAGTTACCGTGGATGCTAGCTAACACTACCTAGCAACTTCCACATAGATGCTGCACCAAGGAACTTTGAATTGGGAATAATAAAATAGTTATAGCTGCAAGCTACTGCCAGGAGGCTTTTCTTACAAGTTTGTTTCACTTCAGAAATCTCAAGTGATAAGTAAACAAATACTGAAGTAAGCTCTGAAGTGGCTTATCTTCCTACATTTAAAATTTAGTCTGAAAATATGGTATTATACCACCGAATTCAACCACCACCACACATTCTGTTCACACTTACTCTAATTCACCTCCATGACAGAGCAGTTAGTTCCCAAACTAGGTGACAGATAAAAGTTAATATGCGCCACAGGCAATTAAAGCACAAAAGGCCATTTTGGTCCAGAGAAAGTGAAATAGCACTTGATTTCTAAGTTCCTCACATGGGATAAAGTTTCTTGGCACAGAAATGGCAAGTGTAAAACATTGTCTAAGAGGGAAGAACACGCTACAATGAGCAAGCAGGTTGGTCAAGCTGGTTAATGATTAGAGCATAGCATCAGACTGGGTTTTTTTGTGGTGGGAACACAGTACTGGAAGCTGTCTAGTACAGCACTGTTATCTGCAATGGAAACTATAAATACTGCCTTATATCCTTTTAAAAGGATTAAGAAGCTTTTTGATTAGGTAAGAGAAATATGGTATAAGAGTTAAGGAAGCTCAAGATGGCTTTCGCCGGCAAGTTTCTTCACTGAGATTTTAGAAATCTGCTACTCAGTTTGACTTGTTAGTCTTAAGATACAGACCAAAGATCTCTGATTTTTAAGAAAGTTGATGACTCTATGAAAAATTTTTGATTTATAATACGGCAATTCAGTGAAAAATACTTGAAGTCGGAAGCCTCAGTTTTAAATGACGTGTTTAAAATAATCAAATAAGAATTCTTCAGTGGAACAGTATCGTGGGAGGATCTATTAATTACTATTATGTTCTCAGCCTCTTGCAGGAGCAAATCTTTATACAGGCTGCAGTTATCCATGTGTTATCCAACTACTTGGCTAACAAGCTTCTAAAGCCTTTCTTGAGTAATTAATCTACCCCTTTTAAGAGTTGCAGGTGGTCTGCAGGTGCCATCAGAAACAATGCAGATGTATCAACATGCAAAAAACCAAGGGAACATGAAGAACATAATTAACTACATTTACCTGTAAGATATTTCTTGAAAAACAAAACCAAAACTGGCTAGTGACTAAATCACTCACATATCCAGAGAAGGTTAAACTTAGTCATTTCTGCACAGGAATTTCTAAGTCAAAAACTCTTAAAAATTAGGCATATGTAGTAACTTTCAAGTTCAAGAAGCAGTCTATGAATCTATTAAAAAAGTTCTAGCTACTCAGGACTTCAATGGTCCAATTTAATCAAAGGTGGCACTCTGGTTTATTAATTGGTGGGGTTTTGTTTTATTTTCCTTCAGTCTCATTTGCACAGCTGGCTTAAAGTCAAGACAGGAAGGCATTTCTCCATCTCCTTCACCCTAACACGTCGCTCAAGTATCACGCTTTCCCAGAACTACTCCCATCCATTGAGAACAATACACACACACACACACACACACACACACACACTGCAATTCTGAGTATCATAAAATTGCACAGGTAAGGAGTATCTCAAGAAGCTGGAAATAGGGTGCCAGGGAGGAGAGGGTAAGTTTTAAATACAAATTACAGCTTACTCTAACTGTACCTCCAGGAATCAAGACCACTAAGTTTACACACGTTCTGTGGTCAGTCTCACCAGGTAGCACAGAAAGAAGCACGGATAAACTACTCTTGAACATAGCCGTTCTGTGTCAACTCCAGAGGGAAACATAATTTTATATAAATATTTTCATTGAAGCAGCAAATAAAAATGCAACCAAACTTTTCTGAATTACAGTTTATCTAAAGTTTACCAATTTCTAAAGCATTAAGTGCTTAAGTGCACGTGCATGTCACTTTTCAGACTTACAGCCCATTTCATTACATAAGATATGTATTTTGCTGTAACAAACGCAGAACCCCTAAACACATTTCTTAACCATTTGTATTTGTCACCTGCTGAAAGACTGAAAATACTTCCTATGTGACCTTAAAACCTTTGTAATATCTCCAGCATCCTTTTACCAAATCTTTCACCATTCGGTATAAAACAGTAAGGAAGTACCTGAAATATCTTCTGATCACAAAAACTATGGGTTTTTTTTTTTCAAATGTATTCAAAACACTGAATGATTCAATTGTCTACTTTATATATACTTACAGAATAGCAATAGGGGCTTGATCATTTTGATTCTACCCTCCAATTCTTGACTGGACAGAATAATGTATATTAAAGCTCTAAGCTGACAGCCACTGGATTATACAGACATAATAACTATCTGGCCCTGAAAGCATCCTGGTAATTTTTAACTTAAACAAGCAGTGGCAATTCTAGTCTTGCAAAACTGTTTCCAGCCTTCAGTTGTGACACCTTAAAAAGCCATCAGGGAACGTTTCTCAGAAATTCCTTAAGTATGCCTATTGAGATCTGATGTAAAGTGACTAAGACAAGTTATTCTATGTGGTCTGTGGGCCCCAAGCTGGGAAAAATAATTCAGCTTTGCAGAATTATCTGTAACTTTATGTACATAATTTTATTAAAAAAAATATCTTTAAACCTCTTAGCTATAATTTTCTCTGCATTTCAACATTCACAACAGCCCCCAAAATAGCAATTCCTTCAAAGATAATATTCAGGTAATTCAAAATTCCTTCAAATATTGTATTATATTTCCAGATAGGTAGATTCAAGTAGTAAAATCTACCTAATACAAAGCTTCAGTAAATAACAAGGACATGTCCCATGTTTCAAATGACAGCATAGCTATGTAGATCAGGGAGTTCTATGTACTAACTATGTAGTCATGTAGCTGACAGACATGTCAAAGACCCACTGTTGCCAATTTATGGTGACAGAAACCATCTTACTGCTACTTGTTCTACGTGGGAAGCTCCTTAAAAAACTTCAGTATCAGCAGAACTTCTGTGACTTGAAAAATATTGCCAACATATGCCTACTATTAAAGACATGCTAGCAACTCCTTTCAAGTGGAAACTGAGACAGAATATTAGCTACTTCCACAGTGTTACTGCTGTGATAAGAAAAAATGTAATGCTTTGTCTGATCGTCTACCACACCAAGATTTACATGTTAAATGTAAAATGATATACTGGAATTACTTTATCACTGTCAGTATTATATACCCAGTAAGTAGGTCAAAAACTTCAAACACTGCTTGGCAAGACTGGCATGATCTCCTTCCCAACCTATTTTAAAAACAAAACCCAACAACCCATAATGCAAAGGAAAACATGCATGTCTGGAAAAAAGCAAACAGCTAAAATGTTTTACATCTAATTTAAGACTGCTATGAGAATAAGAGTGATGGATATTAAACAATAAATATGTATTTAGAAGTGAAGTTTTGGGTCAAGGGTGCTTGTTATTACTCTTAAGGCAAGTTACTGCCTAGCCTTCTGCAACTGAAAGGCAGGTGATACTGCTGTAATGATGTTTTGTAAAACCTCACTATAAATCCATTAATCAGATAAATTCTCAAGGAAAATCACTAGCTATTCCGTAAGTTAACTACAAATGAGGAAGACAGGGATACATAGTCATTTGTGCTAGAATCAAGTAAATTGGCCTGAAAAGCTGACAAAGAGTACCTTGAGAGAAGGAAAAAAAATAAATCTCAAATCAGTAACACTTTGTAAATACAAAAATCATGCAGTATAGCTGTGAGAATAGAGTATCATACCCTACAGAATTAAGAAGCAAACACATCTGTAAAGGTTTTGGCATTTAAAGGCATATGAAAAAAATCAAGGCACTGTGACCAAAGAACACGCTAAAAAGCATTTTCTTGATGTTAAAACTGCACCACGTTTCATACTTCATAACGTCCTGGACTTTAAAAATGCCTAACCGGAAAGAAAAATGAAGCTTATGCCAGAGTCCTGTAGCTCAGTACCTCTGCAGTATATCTCTACTTTTTCAGTGACATCAGTCCTCGTATCTCAAATAGCCTCTCCCAGTAACAGCAGTTGTCTTATCTCAAATAGCTTGGCAAGCTGATTTTGTAGTTTTCTAAGAATCTGTGGTCTACTTTGTATTTTTAAATGACTGCAGCTCTCCATGTGAAAATACCACCTTTATTACAACATGAATAAAGAAATAACAGCAAGATTGGCAGATTGAAGCAAAACTTCTCCAGTACTTCTAAGAAGCGTAGAAGGAACATGTTCTTACAAACAAGATTCCGTCTCCCTACACCCCTCCACAAAAAAAAAAAAAAGAGAGCGCCTGAGCATGGTAATGTGGGCACCAGCCAGTTAGGAAATTCAGATGACTGTTAACAGGCTGACTTCTCTGGTACTATCAGGGATGCCACAGCTGCAGAAATTCAGTATTTAGGTTAAACTCCTGACTTTCACAAGTTATGAATCTCAAGTTTACCTCTGGCAATGTAAATGCAAATAGAAACAGAACAAGCCTCTTGTGAAGTCTCATTCAAAGTAAAGGGTGGATGCCTGGTATCTCTCTCTTTTTTATGACCGACTCTTTAGTCCTTCTGTCTCTCCTCTGATCCCCCTAAGTCTGGTAAATTAAAGTTCCCCTGTTAGCCTGCACTCCTCTTCAGAAAGTGGGAAGACTCTCAGAAGAAAGCATCCCCATAAGACCATGGCCCTTCACCGTTGTTTCACTTTCCTTTCCTCCACAGTCTGGCACAAGTGGTTCAGTGATTCATTTTCTATAATGCACCAGAAGTATGGCTCCAAATGGGTAAACTGACTAATACAGTAGTATGTTTATCTATGTTCTATGTTTATCAACAGTGACCACCTCTGCTACAGGAACTTCTGTAAAAAACAACTGCCAAAGAACTGGCTGAAATGTTTCTTCATTTCCAGTAGATGCCAATGGATACTCTATGCTTTGTTACTAACAGATTTAATTAATAGTTTAATTAAAAGAGCGAAAGTTCAGTCCAGGCTTCTGTAGCATCCAATTTTGAAATAAGTTAAGAAAAAGGTACAAAAAATATCAAGGAAAGAGTTTAAAGAAAAACCTGATCACATTTAATCAAGAGCATGCTACAAACTTCTGCGTGTAGATGTATGTATTTGTTCATTCAATTTCCAGCCAACCAGGTAAAACCACAGGAGTTGTACTTGGTCATTTCAGGTAAAGGGTTCTCAAGGTCAATTTACATAGGAACTTGTACTGAAAAGCCATTTTAACTACATCTCTTTGACAAATGCAGTTAAAAATACCACACATGCAGTAATGTACAGGTGACTACCATGACACAGTTCTACTACTTTAACTTCTCATACATTATAAAGAATAAAACCAAGCAGTAGGATGACTTCAGAAATAGAAATGGAGCTAGAAAAGGCATGTTGTTTAGTTGCTTTAAAAACTGCATACTGCTCTTGAATCAGTAGATAAGATTTATAAATTCCATTGCCTGTTTGCTCCATTTTATTTCACATTGTAGTCTACTGTACAAAACATCAGAAGAGATCTCAGTTGTGACAAAGCTTACTTGCTGGCTTAAAACATTCCCTGAAGACAATTCACAAACCTCCCAGCAACTTTCCTCCTTGTGTACGGATAAACAAGTTTACTACTGTTATTTTAGCATCCCTTGTGCAGTCTTCTGGGAAAGGATAAAAACAACCTCCTTTTACAAAAAGCAAGAGCTGTTTCCTCCACCTTATTTTAATTGTGCATCTGTTTCTCAGAGTAAAAAACCCTGAAATTTAAAGCAGCACATTTGCTCTCACAGTATCATAAAGGAAGGACTACTTATGTAGGCACAATATAACCTACATACAGTACACTGACTTTGACACTTTCTGAAACAGGTTTAATTTAATTCCTTTAAGAATATAACATGAAAAATATTTACTAAAATGTTGCCTTAGTAAGTAGTTTTGGATTCTAGGACAGTCATGGTAAGAGAACTGAATACTATAAAACAATGTTGTCAAAGCCACAGAAAGGAATGTATTTTATATAAAGCCTTTAAAAACAGAAATACATAAAAATTTGTTTTATATTTATTTTTAAGTTGGTGGGGCCAGAACATAGCATTGCATATTTTTCCCTGCAATACATCAGAAACTGAGAGACATCCCCTTAATAGGCGCTGGTAAAACCAAACCCACCTGACTGGAGATGTCCATTGCGGCATGCCAGGTTAGTACTGTCATTATAGACCTCCATTTGCGGCTTGGAAATTTGCAAAACTGCCTGCAGCTTCTCTACATAGTAGACAGAGGGGGAGGGAGGAAAAAAGGACAAAATAAACAAACAAAAAACCAAAAATGAACCAAGAAAATTTATGTATGTTGAACACATAAATGTCAAATTTGGCTTTGTTACACTTGATACAGGGTTAAAGATAAAAGGAGTATTTCTAGCTATTCTACATGTTTAGCAAACTTGTAAGATAATTCTGTTAGTATAAGCATGACTGAAAACAGCTTTAAAACTAGCCATTTGCAGCTGAGTTAATTGCAACAATCTTTGCAGTCTAGTGATTGCGGTTACTTCCCAAAACGGTCAGAATTAATTCGACTTCATTTACTAAATACTACTGTTGATAACCCATTTCTGAAAGTCCTCCCCAAGGCATTACTTTTGACCAACTGCAAGGAGCCATCCCTTTCCTGCGTATTAAATGTTTCACTTAAGTGATAACAGCCAGTCAGCATTTTATGGAAACCTCAACTGTTCAAGTAAAACACCACAGATACACTAAGATGATATCTTTCAAGATCTCTATTTAGAAATATAATTGCCTTGAAATTAAGTCAATAAAATTATCATGCAAGCTGTATTATTTAAGAGCTTAAGAAACATCTGAATACAAGATTTACAAGGTTAAAGATTAAGGAGAAAGAAATTAACTCAAGGAAGTCATGATAAACTAGCCAAAGCATATGTCAAGGTATAAGGCTGCAACTAACACAGAATAAGTCCGTCTCAGGCTTGTTCTCTACAGCTCACCTACCACTCCTGCTTTTTCCACTGCAGTTAAAAACCTCTAGACCTTACTACTTTTGGCAGAAGAACTGCCATTCAGAGCATCTGTATCATACGTCCAACAAGCATAAACACCTCCTTGCTCCACTTCTTTGCCTATTACTGGTATTTTTCCAGACTTCCTGCTTCACTCCTTTCTTCTGCCTGCTGCTGATAACTCAGCTGCTTAGCTTCCCTGAAAAGTCTCTTTAGGCCCAATAGTTTAAGTGATGGTGTAATAATAATACCCAGACTGAACAAGATGTGATTTAGAGTGAAAATTTAGTAGCCACAGGCAAATACAAAAAGCTACAAAGTTCAAGATTGGTATGTGCAACCCATGTTATTTTGCTTTACACTGAAAGCATTGAAGAGTCAGGTACAGTAAAACAAAAAAAAATGTTAAGTCACACAAAAAAACTCGACAAACAACCCCGAGCTTTGTAACTTGTAAGAAGTTACCCTAAGAAACCTCCTTCTAAAGTAGCCTAAGAAAATTCCTTTTAGTATGACTGCAAACACAGCATACTATTTCAGCAGGTGCAGCACTACTTGAAGGAAACAGCATAATAGTCTACTCCCTGCCCAGTCCATGCAATCTAAATGGAAAATACAGAGAAAAGCTGAGGAAACAAAATTAGCATTAACAGACTTGGTAAGATATTAGACAATCAGTTAAGTTTCAGACAATATTTTTGAACTTAAAAATAAACAAAACTTTCTAGTGAGTGACCATCAATTGGCATGGGCAGGGATTCAGGAAATGCTATTTGCTTCAACACTAACAGTTAGAGACTGGAGTATTATCACAATTATCAACAGCTTAGAATTAATCCAACTGTCACGCAGTTTCAATTCACACACTGCCTTCCCATCACGTTACATATCAACGCATAACTTTAATACTGTACAGAAAATTACTTAAAGCAAATAGATAACTTTGCTCGAGAGACAGTGTAGCTCTAGAATCCTCTGGAGCAACAAAATTAAATTGAGCTATTAGATATTATTCCATGGAATTAGGAGGACACTATCACGTTCCACTTAAATGCTTTCTCCCTGTGACTCCAGACATTTGGAAAAAAAAGATTAAAAAAAAAAAAACATATTTATGGAATCTCATTCATTATTTCTCTTTGACAGAATCACAGAATAGTTACGGTTGGAAAGGACCTGAAGATCATCTAGTCCCAACCCCCCTGCCATGGCCAGGGACACCTACCACTAAACCATGCCATCCAAGGCTCTCTCCAACCTGGCCTTGAACATCACCAGCAATGGAGCATTCACAGCTTCCCTGGGAAACCCATTCCAGTGCCTCAGCACCCTTACAGGAAAGAACTTCTTCCTTATATCCGATCTAAACTTCCCCTGTTTAAGGGTTAACCCATTACCCCTTGTCCTCTCACTACAGTCCCTAACGAAGAGTCCCTCCCCAGCATCCCTATAGGCCCCCTTCAGATACTGGAAGGCTGCTAGGAGGTCTCCATGCAGCCTTCTCTTCTCCAGGATTAACAGCCCCAACTTTCTCAGCCTGTCTTCATACGGGAGGTGCTCCAGTCCCCTGATCATCCTCGTGGTCCTCCTCTGGACTTGTTCCAACAGTTCCATGTCCTTTTTATGTTGAGGACACCAGAACTGCACACAATACTCCAAGTGAGGTCTCCTGAGAGCAGAGTAGAGGGGCAGGATCACCTCCTTCGACCTGCTGGTCACGCTCCTTTTGATGCAGCCCGGGATACAGCTGGCTTTCTGGTCTGCGAGTGCACAGTGCCATAAACCTACCAAATAAACACCATTGCAGAAATTGCCTTATTTAGGCAACACTGAATTCAAGGTAACAAGGTTCCCCATTTAAGAAAAAGGGGGGAGGTGGGGGAAATCTAGCCTATAACACAAGTCTGAAGCAAAACCACCGTCACATCCAAGAAAGTGAAAAAATCCAAAAAGGTGTCCATGGAAGCCCATATCTATACATTAGCAGAATTATTACCAAAGAGAATACTGATGATATTTACATGACGTGACATGTGCATCCCTCAACCAAAATACTGAAGCTAACTGTAGTATATAGAAAGGCACTTGTGCTGCAGGAAATACATCCCCCTACAGAAAGGGCCTCTGAAATGGGAGACCACTGATTGATAAAGCACAGGTATAGCATTAGAAGTAAACAGCGTCACACTGGATATTATGTTTAACTATTTTTAGGAACAGCAAACTGCTGAGCTGCTCAGTTTTATGTATCAATTATAGAAAGCAAATATCCTTCTGTGATTCTAAATATGTCAAATATAATGATTCTACTGTGGGTGATCAGTCATCCAGGAGAGATCAAGTCTACAAAGACCAACAGAGCGAGACTTATCCACTCATCTGAATAACTGCACAGCTTCTATACCCTAAAGCATGTCAAAAACATGGACCACCACTAATTCAAATATTAGAACTTGGAAGTCCTGACAGCCAGCACAACTCAGTATTCTCACTGGACTGCCAAAGTGGTAAAGTAACCTTGAGGTGCTCTGAAACATACCTGGAGTTAACTGCAGCTGTCATAGTACAGCTTTAAAGAGACTATGATACAATCATTTAGTTTCAAGATGAAAACAGGCCTCAAAATAGTAAAGCCATCATCCAAGATAAGTAGCTACATCTTCTCAGTTGAACATCAATGGTGTGATGACACATGGTGATAATACATGGGTGTGATAAGACATCATGTAACTGCACAGCCCCATCAGCAGTGTCACGCAACTTCAGCTTACACTGGTGATCCAACACACTTCAAAATAAATCAAAGCTCTGAGCACTTCTAAGGGACAGTTATAATCCATATGATTTAAGGTTCACTTTCTGTGTATTACCAATGTAACTTGCTTAAATGGGTGGCATTTTAGTCTGCAATCACATCTCTGCCTAGGAAGCAGTATGAAATATTTGATATTATTGTTTACTCTAAATATTTGTTTACTCTAAATCTGGTCTATCCTGCAAGATAGCGCAGAAAAGGAACCACTTACTCTCTCTTAAGAACTTGGGAAATTCCACAGGGAAATTACTTTCTGATCTCAAGAGTTAGATTCATAGGAAAAATCAGTTTATCGAATCTTTAGAACCTAAAGAGCCTCAGATTTAGTCCAACTACAAAATCACCTCTACACCACTTAAAAACTTCCAAGTATCTGTTACACTAAGTAAAAAGCTAAAAGCTACCCTTAGAATTGCACACGCAATTCAACTCTACATTACATTTCCACAAAATCCACATAAAATCACACAATAAAACCAGATGCTGTCAATACTTGAAAGTTGGTTAGGTGGTATAACAAATATTATTCAAATAGGTCCATAATGATCAAGTTTGCAGGGATTTAAATCCATTGGAATCTCTCTCCAAACATCACCTTTTTCCCTCCTGAAGGGCAGATGGCTTCACATGCTCCTTTCTATACAAATTTTGCTCTCAGGTACATTGTTTGAGGCAGATCCTTAGTGCAAACTGAACAAGAGCCTATGTAGAACAAAGTACTAAACTTTTGATAATTTCAAAGTAAAAATAAATAATATTTGACATTAACTTATGCAATAGACACTATTCTGTCTGTTTACCTTTCAATACAAACAGCATGTGGTCCCATATTCAGGTAGTAGAGATTAATGTACCAGCTTGACTTCAACTTTCAGGGTTTTTTTGTTATGTTAATCATTGTTAACTTGTCCAGCACAGCAAGTGAGCAACGTTGCAAGTGCTACTACAATAACACAAACAAGGATGAAGCACTACCCCCAAAACACAGACACTGCTATTTCAGGGTTCAAAGAACAGCAAACTTTTTAAAGAAATCTTTCTTACTTGCAATTAGTATGTCAGCAACAAGACATACCGTATCAATATACCATATAATCACTTTCACTCTTTTGTTCCCTAGTTTATGTTTTCTCTAGAAATCCACCTTTAACCCTAATGAGTAACAATCTTTTCTGCATATACTAAGATTCTACTAATAAACACCTGTAATAAAGAATAGAAGCCAGAAGCCTATTTCGCCCATGTTCCCTTCACTTTTTTTCTAAAAAAACTAAGGATACCAGGAACTCAAACAAAACAAAAGGAGTTCACTTTCTTGTGGTTGTCACAACTTCCCTGTCAATTACCAGTTAGGACCACAGAATCACAAAGTGTAAGTAAGAGGAGTAAAGTATAAGGGTCTTCCTGTCTGCTGTATATGCTCCTAGAAGAGGCAGTTAGAACTCAACACAGTTCAAGATTAAGGCTGCAGGTACACAAATTAAACTCAAGTACATGTTAGTTTTTCCTTAAAGACGACTTTTTAATTGCTCTTTATTTTCATTTTACTGTCTAAACTGAAAGCATTTCTGACGTTCTCAATTTAGATGATGCACTACACAAAAGTGTGGGTTTGCTGCCTTAAGGGGGGGTCTTTGTTTATCACGCACAGTACAATGCTATTTCCAATCGTGCCTGGTCTACTCTGTCCATTAAGAGCTTACATAAAACGCAACTTTGATAAAGCTATACAACACTACACTTCTGAAGTGATCTTACCTGCTACTCTTAAAATAGACCAGTACTAGATAAAACCTAAAGCATTAGGATTTCATAACCCTGTGGACTACATGGTGCTAAAGAATTACTATTATTATTATTGCACATACCAATGCTCAGGAAAAATGTTACATAAGTGACAGCAGAATTAACAGAACATGAGGTCGTGACACATACAGAAGGCACACTTAGTACCAATGATCAGCAGTACCTCCTAAGCTTTACTACAGTTCTGACACAGAAATCTAAAACTAGCTCCAACAAGAGTTAATGAAGACTTCTGCAGTTTACGAGTCAAGCGTGCTACGACATAAAGACTTCTTAGTTACTTTTATACCTATATATTAAGGCATAGGGAAGGGTGCCATGAGATTGCAATTTCAAAATCCATCAACAGCATTAGAAAAAAAAAAACCAAACTACTCTCAACTAAAAACCAAACTTAAGAGAGCCTACACAGATAATCATAGAACAGTTAGGGCTGGAAAGGACCTTAACATCATCTAGTCCCAACCCCCCTGCCATGGGCAGGGACGCATCACACTAAACCATGCCACACAAGGCTCTGTCCAACTTGGCCTTGAACACCACCAGCGATGGAGCATTCACAACTTCCCTGGGCAACCCATTCCAGTGCCTCACCACCCTTACAGGAAAGGGTTTCTTCCTCATATCCAATCTAAACTTCCCCTGGTTAAGTTTGAACCCATTACCCCTTGTCCTCTCACTACAGTCCCTCATGAAGAGTCCCTCCCCAGGATCCCTATAGGCCCCCTTCAGATACTGGAAGGCTGCTCTGAGGTCCCCACGCAGCCTTCTCTGACTCTTTCACTTTAAAAATCAGAGTAATGTATTTGAGGAACGCATATGGGGAAGTCTGGAAATTTTGTCATTATTTGCACAAGTCATGAATTGTACGTGGTACCTAAGAGCTGCAAGCGATCCTTGGCCATTGTCAAATTTGTCTTCATTTTAGCCTGCAGACGTCGAGCCCGCTCACACTGATCACCTTACAAAGAAAAATCAACATTAAAACATAATTTGGCAAATGAACGTTTTAAAGTACTAAAGTACTGATACACAGGCTTCCCTCTTATTTCTCCCACCCCCTCTCTCCACTAAGAAACAATACTGCAAAAGTAATGAAAAAACCGTAAAGCTTTCTGTTTATTCAAGAATTTGAAGTTAGTTGACACTATCTGCTTTACGATACTGCTCATAAAGCAGTGAGAACCCAAGCATTGCTTTGCATTATTTTTTTATATTTAACACTGACCTAACACGTGCTCATTGTCACTGCATTTTCCTCAATGGAAACTGAATAAAAATGACATTTTAGAAAGCTGGAAAAATGTCTGAGAGGCAAGTACAATTTGAAATAACTCAGTTCAAAATGAACAGATTTAAATTCAGTTGACTGGGTCCCTCTACATTTCAAAACACACAGAATTACAGACATTAATATCACCACTTCCTAAAGTATAACGTTTGTTCAAGTCAAGCTTTTTCGGTTTTCCTTTTTCTTAATGTGCAATTTAGAATGGGTTGTATCAAATGCCACCAGTATTGCTGCAAAAGTAATATGTCACAATATACTGTTCACAAACATTTCTAAACATAGCTGAGGAACACAACAGCAGTCTGCCAAAGCAGCTGCAGGTTTTGGTGGGGGGGGGGTGTTTATTATTATTGTTATATTTTCAGAAGATAAATTCTTAGGAAATCTGTCACTATACCTATTTCTCCATGGTACATACCTGCTTCTACACTACAGATTAAAATGTTTCCATACACACAGATGGCTTTCTTCCTTTATTGGAAATGTTCAGCTATGTTGGCATAAACTATTCAGAAGCACAACACTAGACCATACTGAATTGGTGTGGCTTTTTTTAGTCATACTGAAGGGAATATGAAATTCTGCATGAGAACATGAACTGTCAACTCTGACAAATCAAAACAGAACTCAATATTTTGACATTTCCATTATGTAAGTGTTTTGCTTTAGAATTTTCATGAACTGCTTATGATTTTGGATAGCATGAAAATATTTGGAGCAAGATTTGCATGTGTTATAGACCAGAACATTAAGGTAAAACAGAGATATGGACCAGTGCTCCCCTACAGCTAAAACACTCTCATGAACAAATTCATACAGCAGACCATTCCTAGCATCTACTGTATTTAGCAGTATTGATTTCTCACTCTGAAGAAGTCATAAACCAGAATCTTTTCCACAGAATTCAAAACTGGCTTACCTTGACCAATTACTAAGACAGCTATTCCTTTTTCCAGTTCTTCAATTCCTTTCTTATACCATTCAACAGCTTGTTCCTTTTGTCCTGCTTAAAAAGGAAGTGAACCCATTATTTTCTGTAATGAATTAAAGCTTAGGAATGGTTCCATACAACGCTATGTAAAACAAGTAAGAGGAAGAAGGAGATGCTTGAACAAAATCCTGTAATTTAAACAAACACTTAAAGGGACACCGTCAACTTGATATCTACTTAAGTTTCAAATAAGCTTTTTGTTGTGGTTTAAGCCCAGTCTGCAACTCAGCCACGCAGCCTTCGCTCACTCCCCCCTTTCCTCAACCCCACTCCCGAGGGGATAAGGAGGAGAATCGAAAGAATGTAACTCCCACAGGCTGAAATAAGAACAGTCCAGTAACTAAGGTATAACACAAACCACTGCTGCTGCCACCAATAATAATAATGATAAGGGAAATTACAAGGGAAGAGAATACAACCGCTCACCACCCGCCAACTGATACCCAGCCAGACCTGAGCAGTGATCTAACCCCCCTGGGTAACTGCCCCCAGTTTATATAGTGGGCATGACGTGCTGTGGTATGAAATACCTCCTTGGTTAGTTTGGCTCAGGTGTCCTGTATCTGCTTCCTCCCGGCTTCCCCTCCTCTCTGTCAGAGCATGAGACTCAGAAAGTCCTTGGTCAGAGTAAACATTACTGAGCAGCAACTAAACACATTGGTGTTATCAGCACTGCCCCAGGCTGAAAGTCAAAAACACAGCACTGCACCAACTACTAAGAAGGAGAAAAATGACTGCTACTGCTGAACCCAGGACACTTTTCTATTAAAAACAGGTACTACACCCACTGGCATATCACACTATCAAATCACTTTTAGGAATGTTTCTACATCCACCTTCTAGGGACGAGTCACCCTCCCCCACCCATACCCCCAAGATCTCACACACACACACCAACCCCCAAACAAACAATACCCCAAATAAAGCGTAAAAAGGTTAGCCTACACATATTTGTTTACAACAGAAATGGTGAAATTAATTACTTTTCTTCCTGGAACATCAAACTGAGACAAGCCCCTCAATCTTCCAGTAATAGTCAACACCAAAACAACACCAGAAGCACAGAAATTCAAAAAGAAAAGCAATGACTCTATTATGAGACTACTATGACTACTCAAAGGAGACATTTTTCCTCTGGTTAACTTCTGTATAGAGCAGCTCATTAGCCATGGGAGGCATTTCTTTGTTCATCCTATTATGAAGCTGCTTTATCACAGGTGCACATCAACCTTCAAATGAGGTACCATACATGTAGAATTAGAAGGGACCTCTGTACCAACAACATCCTAAATGGATTCTACAGCAGACACAACTGTGAACATGCCTAACCTATACTGTCTAATGCCATGACAGCAAATGACCCACTGAGGAGACATTAATATCTACTTCATATTGCTCCCCTTCTATAAGCACTCTGCATTAGTAAGGTACTTGCCTGCATATGGAAACATACTTTTACAAGGTAGCTACGTCATACTAAGCATGCCTTTCCACACAGGAATACAGCACATTAGGTATTTCAATTAAAACCTGATTAGCATTAGTTGCTGCTAGTGCTAGGGGAAAAAAAAAAAGCCTAGAATGAAACCTTCAGATACCATTATCCTAGTTTCACTAGAAATGATGTTTCGCCAAACTATTCTTAAGTGTCAGTTATCAGTGATGTGTTGCTTCTGCAATCAAGTCTTTTGATAATTGCAGTCCCAAATCTATTTTCTAGCAAAATGCAGCATCAGTAAAAAAATATTTCAGCACATTTCTAGAACCCACTTAAGGGTGTTCTCTTGCTCCTCTCCAGATGCAAAATCTTTTAATAACATTTGGCAAGTTACCCTGCACAGGTAATTCCCAGGCTTTGCTCTTCTTATCAATGCAAATCACAGGAGCAGCACCCTCCCGCACTTGTGTACATCACACACGCTGGGAATAATCTTATTACTACCCTTTTGCCACCAGTCTCATATATCCTGACTGTTAAGGACAAAGACAGATATATTAGATCATCAAAGCTGAGTGCCTTTTATCTTATGCGTGGCCTTTTGTCTTTAAGCTTCTCCCATCACCTACAGAAACTGTTTCAACTGCAATGTAACTAATGCTGAATCTGGCTAACAGAAATCAAATTTGAGATGATTCCAACCACCTCTGCTGTTGCCTGAATTGCTTTGTTATTCTGCAGAGCACCTCCAAACATGCAAGGTCATCATTAAAATCTCACTTCCACATTTTAACCGGAGAAGTTTTAAAGGCACTGTACCAAACTGCACTGTTTGCAAAAGTACCATTCTGAATCCATGCAGAATGGTTTACTAGTTCTCTGTGACTAATACATTCAATGTCACATTCCTTGGAAGCTGTTAATTTGCTGTACTGGGTCTGGCTGAAATTGAGTTAATTTTCTTCACAGCAGCCCCTATGGTGCTGTGTTTTTTTATTTGCAACAAAACCAGTGTTGATAAGACACTAAAGGTTGACCTATTGCTGAATAGCACAACCTTAAGATTTTCTTTTCCCCTACTCTGTATCCCCAGTGAGTAGGCTGGGGGTGCACAAGAAGCTGGGAGGGGGAACTGTCAGGATGACTGACCCAAACTGGCCAAAGGGATATTTCATATCACAATACATAATTCTCAGCAACAAAAATTTGGGTAGAGGAATAACTGGGTCGGGGCCAACTTACAAGGCAGCAATTGCTCAGAACCTTGCTGGGTAATCATTGCCTTTATATTGTGTTTCTGACCCACCTCTTCCCCTCACTTATTAAGTGTCTTTCTGCTGAAGCACAACTTTCCTCACTTCTGCTCTTCCCATTCTCTCCCCTGTCCCACTGAGGGGCACAAACAAGCAGCGGTGCGGGTGCTGAGCTGCTGGCTAAGGTCAACCCAACACATGTGCCTTCTCACTCCCAGGAAAAGATGTTAAGCATGATTTTGAATATACCACACCAAGAATATTCATTTCACAAATAATTCAGAAGCATAAAAATTACCAGAAATGCTACCATAATTACTGAAGTACACATGGTTTCCAGAATAGCAAAGCCATCACTTAATTAACAGGACATTAGATGATCCAGAAACTCCAAACATGTTGCATACTCTGCCTAATACAGTGTCTTCTGTTGGAAGCTATACAAAGCTTATTTACATATCAAATATATTCAAAGTTATGCATGTATACTAGCAAAAACAAACAAGCAAATAAATCAATGTATTAAAGCAAGGCAAGTTCTTTCTCAGCGCAATAAATATTGTGGTTGCAGGGTTGTAACAGCTTTGCAACTGCTTGTTCTAGCAGCAAAGATCTTCTTAGTAAACATATGACCTGTGCAGCTAATTCATATATGATAATTCTAAGAGTATCTACAACGGAAGCCCATGATTAAAATCAGTATTTGAAAGCTTACCCTTCAAGCCACAACAGTGGAATGAGCACCTGATAATTTAAGACTTCGGTACTCTTCAGAGAGCAATTCAATACCACAGAAATTTTAACACTACTTCACCTTTGCTCATGCTTTGCTCCTACAACCCTCAATGATCTTACACTTTCTCTGTTCTGAACTAACCCTGCTGTACCTGGTGAGGCTTTTCCTCCCAGAACTTATCACTGCTACTTCCCAACTATCAGTGCACAGCAAGACACATCCCTCACTTTTATGGTGCTCTCAGCATGTAGCTCCTGTTGAAGGCCTACATCTACTTTTTTAACATCCTCCTCTATAACAGCAGGTTCACTACAGCTCAAGTTGAAATGGTGTAAGGTATTTTGATGTTTCCAGAGAATTTTAAAACACAACACAGCATGCCCCTTAGGACTATCTTTTGGAGGCAGAGTTGCGCTGCTGCATTTAGAATAAATGGCCATATCAAATACAGTAGCAATTTCCCTGTTTGGGTTTTTCTTTGTTTGTTTTTATCCTTTAAGAAAAAAATAAACCCCTTACTCCTGCGTTTCATTTAATCAAACCCTACGAATCCTTCTTAAGGTCTGCTAGTCACATAGTGATAGTTTTTTTAAGAGCAAGCATGTAAAACAGTTTAAGAAAAATAATTTTTCAAAACTGCCAGAACACGAATATTCCTTAAAACTCGGACGACTTCAAATGAGCAGTTTGGGAGCCAAGTTTCCTCCAGACTTACCTCAACACTTCCATCATTTGTAATGACAGTACACTAAAAGGTGCACCCTTATTATTGTCCCTGATGCTTTCGTTGTCCGGCTGGCTCGGTTAAACTGAGAACTAGTTACAGTCACACTCAGGCCTCTGCACCAAAAACTTTAAAGCTATTACACTGAGATACAGACCTGCTTCACGTGTGGGACACCGGCCTGCAACTGCCGGACGCGGCCGGACCCGGCTCGGGCGGCGGGGAACGAAGCACCATATCGGCGTGCAGGCTCCCGCACGGCGTTCGCCCCCCACCACAGATCCTACGTGACCCATATTTCTCACACAAGCGGGTTTTGTTTGCTCTCAACTCAAAGCGGCAGCTCCGGTCCACACTGCCGAAGGGCCCTGCGCGCCCTCCCGACACCGGCCTACCCGGCCCGCCTCCCACAGCAGCCCGCTCCCCTACCTCTCTCATCCTCGTCGATGCGCAGCGCCATAGAGATGCACTCGAAGGCCCGCTTGTGGCAGGCCCGCACGATCTCGGGCGCCCCGCCGGGCTCGGGCGCGTCGCCGGCCCCAGCCCTGCTGCCCTTGGCGGCCATGAGAGCGCCGCAAGAGAAGCGCTCGCAGAGCCACGCGAAGAGCAGCCCGACCTGGAAAGCGACGAAGCGGAGCAGGGCGAAAGCGGCGAAGAGCGGATACGAGAAGTAGTACAGGTTCCGCTTGTGGGGGGACGCCGCTGCCGCCGCCGCCCCCGCCGGCGGCACGGGGGGGACCGGCCCGGGCGACGAGGGCCCTGCGGCCGGAGGCGCGGAGCTGGAGCCGGCTGAGCCCTTCTTTTTTCCTCGGCCGCCCGGAGAATTCATTCACCGCCGTCGCCATAACCCGCTGCCAGCGACTGACAACAACCGGCCATGGCGGCAGCGCCGGCGACGCCCCTTTCGGTCGGCCCCAGGGGGAGGAGTGCGCAAGGCGTTTCCCAGAGGCCGCCCGCCGTCGCCCCCCGTGCCAACGCCGCCGGCTCACCGCAGCCACAATAGGAGGCGGGGACGGCGCCGCGGGACGCCTACAGCTCCCGGCCTGCCCCGCGGGCCGGGGCGGGAACCCCGGCGGGACGTAGCAGCGTGCTCGTCAGCGCTGTGCCTGTGCCCGGATCGAGCCCTTGGGCTTTCAGCGCGCTGAAGCACACCGGGTGGGAAGAGGATGAACCTAATAAGTTTAATAACATTAATTATTCCGACTGGCGCTGTGAACCGCCCCGCACTGCGGGTACCTGGCGTCGCTGTCAGCGTGCAGGCATTGTGAGAGGCAGGTGAGCAGCGTTGGGGGGGGATTTCCTCCCTGCCAAAGTCGCTCGGAGCGCGCAGCAGCCGATGCCCAATCCTGTCGCCCTCTCTTATAGCCCCCGGGAGGATGGCAGTGGGTTCTCCGGTGTTTTGACCTCTCCACGTCTGTATAGCTGCAGTGACAGGCTGCCCACGACCTAGCGCCTGGGGCCGCACCGAACCCTCCCTCTGCTCTGCGATCTTCCCCTCCTTTCATTTTCGGTTCATTTGTTTTGTTTTGTCACACGCTCGCTGCTCTGCAAATAAAATACTTAGAGCTACTGCTAACGCCGTGACAGATCGCTCGCTTCTACACCCCAGAAGGGCCAACAGAAGCCAGGCTGACCCAGAGTATGAGTTCGTAACTCGGTGCACCAGGGAGCTGCTTTCCAGTTTATAGCAGGAAATTGGGGCTGGTAGGAGTGCTAATTAAAAGGATAGACCAAACTGAAACCACTACCGTCCCCTATGTGTCACTCTTTCCCTAAGTTACTATAAAATTACTGTTCGATTACTTTTCTTGTTTGTGCCACACAGCTGCTTCTAGTTCAGAAAGTTCCCCCAGTAATGTATTGTTTCTATCAAAACTGAGTTACTTTAACAAGAGAACCAAGTATTAGTTTTCTTACTTCTTACTATATAAAATACGTAATTTTACTAATATATAAAAAAACATAAACATACAGCTATTCATGACCTAGACACAGTAAACTTAACGGTGCCAAAAAAAAAAAAAAAAAGGGCAGGAAGTTTCATTATTTTTCATCTGGAAATGACTGGAAAATAATGTAGCAGCTAGGTTTTGGGTTTCTTTTTTAAATAGATGTAAGTGCCCTTTAAAAAAAATAAAAGTTATCTCTCCTGATATAAAAATGTAGCAAACTTTGGAATAAAAATTCCAGAAAGTTCAGTGTTAAAACAATGTCGCACTCAAAAATGTCTAGAAAAATAAGCCCGCCGTCAACAGATAACAATCTATAGTCACTATTAGCCATCTGCCAACTCTAACATCACCCCATTCCTGAGCAAAATAGAAAAGCTGGAGAACGTTGTTAATAAACTAAGGGCAGACTGAACGTCAACGGGAAAACAGTGACTTTCAAACAAGCCTGACTGGTCAATCTATGCAGCTACCTTTTGTTTCTGAAGGCAGAATGACGGCGGTGCAAGCCGTGTGCCCGCACCACGGCACCCGAGAGCAACCATGCCACCACAGCCCTGCGCTCCCCCCGCCCCGCTCCGCTCCGGCGGATGAAGAGCCGCCCGCTTCCGCGGGCCCGCCCGCCAATAGGGAGGGCGGGTTGAGGGGCGCAGGCGCAGTTCGTCGGGGGTCTGCGCCAGCGGCGCGGCTTCTTCACTTACGTCAAACCCCTTTACGACGCCGTGCGGGGTGGCCGTGGCTGTTGCGGAGCGGCTCTGGGTGCCCGCCGAGCTCCGGGCCCACAGGCGGGTGAGAGCGGGGCGGCGGGTCCCTGGGCACTTGCGCTCTGTGCGGCGTGCGGACCAGGGAGGGAAGGAGGGAAGGAGTGAAAGGAGGAAGGGTGTTCGCCCTCCTGCGGACGCCCTCGACTGGGAGCGGGCCGTCTTGGGGGACTCCTGCTTTAAGTGAGGAATACCGTGTTCTGTAGTCCTGGTACCGTCGTCTTCAGCCCCCGTCGCGGTTCTATGTGGGGGAGAAACGCGTACAAGTTTGGTGAGGGGGAGGAAGCACGGAGCCACTCCGTTTGCTCTCTAGTAATTGTGCCTTACTTGCCAGCAAGCGATGCGGTATTAGCCCGCTTACACTGATCTTCATCTCAGCCTGCTGACCGGTATTGTATGGCTTTCCAGGTTTCTGTGTGTCCAGCAAACTCCACTTTTCAAATCATGGAGGCAGAGCAGATCATGGAGGGACAGCCACAGGTACTGCAGGAAATGCTTGATGTGCATAATGCTACATGTGTGAAAGGAGCTTGTTCATCTTGCTGATGGTGTGTTATTTTCCAGGTTCCAGAAAATCCCCATTCTGAATACGGCCTTACTGAAAATGTAGAGGTAACAAAGATTTTGTTGTTGTAAAGTACAGGGAAGTCATATTCCTGATCAAGGGAAAAAATGTTGAGTCTTGAGTCTAACTTCAGCAAATATAATGTTCCCAAGAAAGTCAGATGCAAACTGAACCTACAGAGACTGATTTGTTGCTCAACTGACTGTTAATGCGTGTTCTGTTCTATTGCTTCCATGATACTAAATGGTACCGAAGTAAATAAATAAAGCTTTAATGAGGTGTGGGGTTTTGGAAGTATCCTAGGATCATTATCTATTCCATCACTATCTATTTCATATATATATGATTTATTGTGCCACAAAAAGCCAGACAGACTTAAATTACAGGGAAGTAAATAGGAGGAGTTGATGGAATTTCTAGAGAAGTATCAAAGGGATGGATTATTTTCACATTCACAGATTAATCCAAGCTGTCTTTAATTACTTATGCTGAGAAAGAGTAGACATGCTCTCTGGTAACACAGTGGATTACGGTAATAACCCTACGATACTTCCTTATTATTTCTTATTAAAGAAGAGCCTTCAGTCTCCCTCCATTATCAGCTTTTTGCTAAGCTTTTGCAGAAACCTTCTCTTAAATATCCTTTGTGACTCATCCCCTTGCTTGTCTGTTGGCTTCAACTTCTGCTACAGAACTTTAACACATTGGATATGTTGGTCCCATATCTGTAGATACGCTTATGCTCCCTTGAATACATTTGGTTTACTAGCAGTGGTAGGGTACCTTTTTTTAACTGTACTTAATGGTGTAAGATGATTCAGCACTTTTTGACCAAAAGCATTTTCTAAGCATTTTGGATACGTTTTCTAAAAAGGGTCCATCTGTACTTCTAATAAAGCATGGTCTTGAAGTGCTTGACTTTAATAGAGTCCCCTTGGTCAGGCTCCACCTGAATTTCTTATGCTCATAGTGTTTTGTGTTTGCAGTGCATGCACACAGGAGCCATGTAATTCAGACTGCTCTTGTTCGCAGTCATTCCTGCCTAGGGTGTAGACTTTAAATCTCTGAATGCAAAAACAGAAGTAAAAATTATAGAGATTGGGTATCTTCTGATTTAGAAAACTCATGACTACCTAATGTTGTTTCATCAAAAACTAAGAATTGAACAGAAGGCTCCTGGGTTAGGTTTTTATGCAAGGAAAATACGCACTTAAATTTTCTTTAATCTTGCCACTAACTTGCAGGAGATGAGTACTTGGCACTCACACTTCAAAGCAGGCGTGGCTGTGAACATTACCAATGTTCATTTCTCACCCATCCTTTTTTTTTTTTTCTGCTTCAGAGGATAGTAGAAAATGAGAAAATAAATGCAGAGAAAACATCGAAGCAGAAGGTGGATCTTCAGTCGTTGCCCACACGTGCCTACTTGGATCAGACAGTTGTACCTATCTTACTACAAGGACTCGCTGTGCTTGCAAAAGAGAGGTAAGATGCTTCAATGTCCCTTCTGTTGTTGGGGAAAAAAGTAGGTCTCAAACATGGGTGCTATGTCACGTTTTCAGACCTCGCACACCAGAGGTGGCTTCGCTAGTTGTGAAAGTTGTTACAACAGGTTTGTGAACCTATGAATTACTCTGATTGACCATGCAGGATGTGTTCCCCACTTTGGTGCATATGACATGATAGGTTATTATTTGAATTTGTGATCTCCCAATGAGGAATACTACTGCAAAGGTTTTGGGAGTGGGGAGGAATGTATTTTTTTAATTAATTTTATCACATAATTCACCTAATAGAAAGGAGGCAAGAAGTTGTTCTAGTTTGAGCAGGATTTTTGTAGTGTGGAACTATCAAAGAGTTCTGCTTGCCTTTTAAAAGACAGAGAAATTTGGCCTGATGCGTCTGTTGAAGATGGAAATCCTTTCTAAAGGATGAGGCTGATTCTGTACTGTAAACACAGTAAGAAGCAAACTGATAATTTGTCCTCTGAGTAAAGGTTGTGCTGCTGAGGTGCTCCAAATCTCTTGTCAGTAAATGTGTAGAAGGGTATACTTCTATAACAGCAAACAGTTTTTCATCTTACCCAACTTAATTTCAGCCTTTTGGTGTATCAAAACTACTGTCGAGTCATGCTGTGTGTAGTTTCTCAGTGGTGCCTAAATAACACGATCAGAAGCTGGTATGGGTGACCCTAATAGCATCGTGATACCTGCAGGCAGAACAACCACAGGGTCTTCACCTCAAAAAGAGTTGTGACTTTGAACTGTGTTGTACAGACAGCTAGTTAGGCAAGAGAGCACCTCGGAAGGTACGCCCATGTGTCCACCTGGACAGCCTGCAGATCTTCAGCTGACATTTGTGGGAGCTCTGCTGCAGACTGACTGTAAAATAAATCCTGAGGTGGATTCCACACACTGACAGTTTGTATACTTGTGCTACAGACAAACCTGGGTTTTATTTATCTTTATAGAAGGAGCTGTTCTTTATGGGGATCACTACAGGAGTGAAATTGGAATATTGATAGAAGAGTTCAGAGAGCATACAGGAAAAAACCATAACAACATAAGTACCAAGCTGCTATGGTCAAATTGGCTATTCAGTTGAGCATATGAAAATTTCAGGGGTGAAAAAGCTAAACTACCAGCTCTGCTGTATAATCTTCTGCTTAAAATTGGACTGGAAAATAACTAAGGAACGCTAAATATATTTTCCTAAGAAATATAGATATGTTCAGGGAACAGCCCAGTACATCTGATGACTGTCTAGAATTCAGTAGAAATTATCATCTAGGATAATGAGCATATGGATAAATGACATATTTGGGAGAAGTCAAAAAAACTTCTGTCAAGTCGTGTAAACCTCTTGGAGTTGAAGGAGTGAATGAACTTCTTCATTCAGTCCTTCATGAAACTCCTTCAATGAACTCCTCCACTTGAAGTAGTCAGTGAGCACATGTAAACAGGAATCCAGGTGATAAGACTTTTCAAGTTTCCAAAAAGTTTTTGACACAGACATTCACTAAAAGCTTTTAAAGGGAATTAGTTGCTGTGGGATTGAAGGAAAAACCTTTATATGGATGAGGAGCTGATTGGAAGATATGAGAGAGAGTAGACAGAAATGGTGAATTTTCATGGTGAAATGAGCTCAACACTAGAATCCTGGAAACGATCATTTATAGCAATTTGAAGAAGAGGCTGACAACATTTGTTAGATACTGAGTTTTCCAGAACAGTTTGGGTTTCCTGTGGGTTTTGTTTGTTTGGGGTTTTTTGGGTGGTTTTGTTGTTATTCTTTGGAGTTTTGGTTGGTTGTTACGGGTTTTGTTTCTTTAAGTTTGTTGATTGTAAATAATTGCACAGGAACTTCATAAACTCAGTGTGAAACTACAGAAGACTGCTGTGAAATTGAAACTATGAAATGACAAAAAGTGAAAGATTTAATACAAATAAACACAAAGTGATGCACATAGGAGGGTAATGCTAGTGACAAAATTATTCTTCCTTCTTGTGAAAAAATAGCTTTAAGCTGTCAAATGTATGTGTCAGTGCATTGCTCAGTCAAAAATAAATACCGAATGGTAGGACTTAGAAATTGAATGGTAAGAACAAGCAGAATGTCACTATTCAAATTTATAATGTTCTCATATTTTTAATATTGTGTCTAAGTCACATTCCCTTGTATTCTGGTAGAATGTGAAAAAGTAAGAATGACGAGGTTGTTGGAAGTACGGAATGCTGTCTGTATACAGAGTGACTGAATAGATATCTAGAAAAGACACTTCTGAGAGAATGTAATAGGAATCTGTTGAATCATGAATAGCACAGACATGATGAGTTTGGATGGACTGTTTATTATCTCTTCTGATACAGCAATGCAATTAAGTGAAGCAGGTAGCAAATTCATAATGAACAAAGAGGTGATCCTTTACAGCTCACATAATTAAGCTGTATAATTTTTTGCCTTAGGTTAAGGACATTAATATTTTATTTGGGGTCAAAGGCTAACTGGACAAAGTTGTAGAGGAATCCATCCGGACTATTATAGGCACTAACACAGAACTCGGTATGTGCTTGGAGGCCAGAAGGATGATATGCAGAAATATCTTTGTGCAGTTCTGCACGCCCTCGCCCCCTTTTTTAATGCTCTTTACAGGCTATTTGCTCGCTGCCAGGCCTTTGGCCTCACTCAGTGTGGAATAAGTAAATTTATACTGTGGACAGGATCCAGATTATCAGGATTCATGCACTGTAGCTGGAAGAACTTTTTTAAAAAACCTTGTAGGTGAAGGCCAGTGATCAAAAGTGTTTGTTATTGACCTCTTGCAAGTTACAGCACCGAGAAAACACCTCTAATGCACAAAGCTACACAATAACAGTTTGAAGAAAATGAAGCAAGAAACCACTGACAGATTAACTTTCACTTTATGTAGCGTGATTTACAGATACAGGCAAATGTGTGTAACTTCCAATGGTGCGCATGCAGTATTTACACTTACAGACTGTACCCCAGTTCTAGGTATGTAGCTGTTCTAGCAAGTCAGTAACACTGAACCAGCAGTGACTCAGATTCCTTATTAAAAACTTTCTCCTCAGACATAAACTGGAAGTTTACAGGGTAACTCTAGGGAGTTGGTCATCCTTACATCAACATTTGTGTCTGAGAGGAGTTTTGTTGCTTTTAAAGGGAAGGTAATTAGTTCTTCAGCTATTTAATATAATCTAACAAAAATTAGTAACATTTTATTTATTTTCTTCTTTGCAGACCACCAAATCCCATTGAATTTCTAGCAGCATATCTTTTAAAAAACAAGTCACAATTTGAGGACCGAAATTAACTCCATAGAAATGAGGACAGTTTGGCTGCTAAACTGAAATGTTCATTTGCCAGTTTGTTTTCTGCTGTAAAAATCCTTTGGAAGTTTGATGTTGTCTTTCTTAATCACACAGTTTGCTTTACCTGTTGAGTTATTTAATAAAGAACACTTTACTTTTAATTTGTTCACTTGTTTTAAACCAGTTATTAAGAGACTTTCAAAATAAAGTACAGAAACTGCACTGCTGGATGAAAGTCTGAATAATTCCATACGGCTACATCACCTGACAGTGTGACACAAAGGGGAAAATTTCCTATGGGAATCACATGGGTGATAATGTATGTAACTTAATTTGATTTTATATAGCACCCTCTACATGCGACATACCTAAACAGAAAGCAAACAAAAGCAGTTAAAATTTATTTTGAGGAAGTATTGATTAAGCAGAGGGGAGAGAAGCTGCTTCAGAAGACCACAAAATGGGTTTACTTAAACTATTAGGTTCAGCAGCTGAACAGCTCACCTGCAGTGTCTGATGCAGATGTGTACATTCATGAGGTCTGCTGTTCAGCGTTTGTCATTGATCTCCTGTGACTGCTGTGCTGAATTTAATTGGCAGAATAAAGTTTGAAGGGACTTACAAAGATTCTATAATTCAGTTCTCTGAATTAGTTAGAATTGTTCTTTCTCTGTCCAAGATAGAATCATACAATATCTCAAGTTGGAAGGGACATGTAAGGACATAAAGTCCTCACAGGACTACTGAATACAACTGCATGACTGAGTGTGTCGTGCAGACGCTCCTTGAACCTTGAAAGGCTTAGTGCTGTGACTAGCAAAGCTCTGAAATACCAAAGCTGTAGCTGGAGAACTGGCTAGCTCATGTTACTGGCAATGGAACAACCTAAACACAGCCCTCAGAAGCCCTGTTTTTGTTTTCTGAAACTTGTAACATAAGCATAATTAAGGAGCATAATTAATGTTGTTCACTAGCGCTGAATATGGATATCCAGATTAAGCACAGCCCAGTTTTTAACAGTAATTTGTTTTGACAGTCACAGAAATGGTAAATTTGGCTTCTAAGAGTTGCTCCCATAATCAAAATCCTAAATTTTTATTCAAATAAACTTCAATATTGCCATTGTACCATTCCCATCTCCATTCTGTGCTTCTTACCTAATTGCTTTAACAAGGCTGGCAGTTAAAACCTAGGAAATTAAATTCTTTGCTGCAAGGGTTGGAGATTTTTTCTGTGTGATGTTGAAGGCTGCTTGCTTTTTTTTTTCCCCCAATTATGCATGAATTCACAGAAAGAGAGACATTAAGTCTCTCATTCGACTTGTTCCTACAATGACTAAAAAATACATGCTGTATTGGCAGTATATTAGGCGGCCCACTGCACAAGTAGTATTTTCCCTTTGTTCTCTGACATCTAGATGAATTTCCTATGGTAACATGAAGACCTTTTTGTTTTAACATGCCTTTTCTTTAAAAGCTTAGATACGTGTATGTTAAGAGTGGCCAGAAGATAGATCCTTCAGAGGAAAATATTTTTTTACTGTGCTAGGGGCTGGGATGAGATCTGGCTGTTACTCCTAGTAGGAAGGCTCTTGGTATTTTACATATTTCTTAAGATGCTGTGAGGGGAACATTGAATTAGTGCAGTCCAAGAGCAGTAAGACTGGGGAACAAAAAGAATTTGAAGAGATCTGCAAACCCAAAACCAAGCCTAAAAAGTTCTATTTTGGAAAACTTACAGAAATTGCAGAATGAGAGAACTAATTCTATTGCATTGTGGTGAACACACTCTATCAAACACTGACACTTCAAAAAGACACTGAAATGATTTTAATAGTGTTTTGACTTTCAGGAATGAGTAACAACATTTCAGTGGAGACGAGACACCATAAAGACTTGGTAGTGATGTTTTTATTGCTGAAGCAGCATTCCAAGGTTTCATCCATAGGTGGCAACATTGCAAGATTGTAAGAAATGTTAAATGGGTGGGGAAAAAAAAACCCAACTATCTACACTGCTCTCCAATTTCCATGTTGAAAATTCGTGCAACACCATACAAAAAAAAGCAGTTCAACTGTCACTCTTCCCTAGACAGAGCAATTCCCTTACACTGTATCGTCATACCTGAATTCGGCATACAATCAGATTTCTCATCTTACAGTAACACCCATCAAGCAGCTGCACAATGCTTGTAACCCCTCCAGCTTTCTGCACAGCTCTTGCACCAACATGGAATCTCAAAGCATTGGTACTAGTCTTACTGTGAGCTGTCCGTGCCAGCAGCAACCCACCTACTCTGCTGCTGGTGCCACTGTTTGGTACCTGGTGTCACCTGTTGTCTTCCCATCTGGGCTAGTTGGAGAGAATGGAAAAGCCATGTTCACACAGTGGTGACATTAGATGTAGTACAGCAGCTTTTCTGGACAGCTTCCTGCAAGAAAGTAAGTTGAAATATTACTAGCAGCAGTGAATTCACCAGCTCTAAGAAATTAATCTTTGTGATTCTTGCAAAGGCATGACAAGTCAACAAGAAAAGTGCAACCATACTCCTTTACCTGTTACATTGGCTTCACCAATTGGGATTTGCTGCATAGAGAATACTCTGTTAACAGGAAGAAGATGGTAAGGTACTATCTGAATAATCAGATAGTATCTGAATAATCCAGTTGTCCAAGTTAGGAAAGTAATGATAAAGTCCAAATTTTCAAAGTATTTATGGTTTCAAACATTCCCCACTATAAAACAATGAAAATTACTGTGAAGACTTGACAGATGCTTGCTATCCCGATTTAATCCAGAAAGAAGTACTTCTTTTCCTTAGCAAACACCAGTTCCAAGGCCTTCAAAAGAAATGCATTTCATTTTGAAGTACAAATTAAAACCCAAGTGATTTCACATTTATAAAAATGAGGAACTCATCAATAATGTGAACAGATGGAAGGGGTTACAAATTATTAATAGATGTAAAATAAAAGCTTGAAGAAATAATTGAAAATGGCAACTTCAGATGTATGACAGGCCACTGCTAAGTAGCTGAAAGCCGTTATCTCTTGATTCTTTAACAATTACTTTTCAGTTTTCTCCACACTACCCTAGGTAACTGAGTCAGTATATGCTCTAAAGGGCAGTAAAATTAAGCAGAAAATAAAACAGAAAACCTGGTCAACGTCACAGCACACCCTCCAAGACGACTATTTTAGATCCAATAACCAGACGCTACTATTCATTAACTGTGAAAGAATTACATATGACTCATGCAGTATTTTGAAGTCTGCCTTTTTAAATGATTCCACAGAGAACATTATCTTTTACCTTGAAGGGGATAGTAAGAGAAGACAGTAAAAGCAATTCTGATCAAAGGGTCCTCTATCTTCATACTCTGAAGCCTGTTAGCACCCAAAAAAATACTTGCCAAATTTATTTATTTTTTAATCTCTGATTTACCAAGGACATTCTCCAAAATCAGTACAGGCTTTTGAGCTATCCATTTTCTTTTCTGAAGTGCTGTCACTATTGTAAATGCGGTCTGAGCTGAAGAACTCTCTCCTCATCAGACTTTCTAGAAATGAAGCAGCTGCTTTCAAACAAATGAAAACCGTTAAAAATTCTGACAGATACAAGCAGTTGAAACCAGTAGGTTGGAAAGGAAACACATGAGAAGAATCCCTATGCCTACCATGCTTCATAGAGTACAAGTCTGATTTATTCTTACCACTGTACTAATTATGTAACACAATACTCTTAGCCAAGCCTTAGCTCAAGTTCCCTACCTCCCTTGCACATCAGAGAAAAAAACAGACTGAAATAGTAGGTCTGAACAGGTAAGTGCTCCTCTTACTTCTCCCTCTACAGACAACGCAGGAGGATCTCCCAACATATCCCATGCTTCACAGCATTCAACTCAAAGCTCAGCCTGGTTTTTCAGCCTGTGGCTAGAATCTTCCATATCCTGAGCATGAAGAAGCCCAGCACCAAGCACCACCATTTTCTATTTAATTGAAGAGCAGCCTGCTTTTCTGTTTCTGCTGCTTTGATTTTCATTATGTGAAAGCTCTTCCTCTAAATGGTAGAGAGGAATACCAGATAACTAAAAACTATTTTAACCTCCAGTTCCTCTAAGATGTTTTCTCTAGCAGCCTCCTCTAACTCTTCCCAGTGGATTGTGGGACAATGGGGCATCAAGAACTTGAGCTGTATGTTGCAAGACCTTTCTGTAAGTATATAATCACAATGTTTATTTTTCTCCATGGAGTAAAATTTATCATCTGCTGCATTTAGTTAACTTTGTTGAGGGATGAGCAGTAAATTCTGGAACTATTCCCAGTACCGAAGATTTGTACTGTAAAAGACTTGAGAGGTACAAATGGGTATTTCAACTGCCAGTATAGTTTTATGTTAAAGCAGTCAGCGTTTATTGACAAATAGTTCTTCCAGTCGAGGCAGTTATAACCCACGTTAACCTTTTTCAACACACTTTGTAAAAGAACAATGGAATAATATAAGGATAGATAGAGCAGTGAAGGCTACGTTAGGCATTTTCGGGGATAGTCAGGCTCCATTTCTTCATGGCAACCCATTACAAGTATTATTACTTGGAGATCCCAGTCCTTATTGCCCCTCAGCTGCACTGGGAGGCCAGTGTCATGGGTGCAGAGGAGGCTCCTCACTGATAAAAATAACATCAGCCGCACCTCTACAGCATGAGCCTTTTTGATCTTCAAGACGTACTGCAAACAGTGCCTTTGTCCCTCTCATCTTCTTTGCTTAAAGAAACCCAACTAACACCCCACACAACTAAACTCAACCACTCACACACACAAGCTCTGTATTTTGCATGCATTTATAACTGGCTGGAAGATTTTATGACGAATAAGTTCACTAAGGGGGAAAAGGAGAATGTGTTTCCTGGCCTGGCCCTAATATCTTCCAACTCACAAAGCATCATTCTGCCTTAATACTTTCATGGCTGCAACCCCTCATTGCTCCTGTTGAGGCCTCCCTCTCTCCTGGGTGCATCTCATACATGGGTGGCTAAAATTGCTCTTTCCCTTCTTCCCTTTTGTACTGGCTATGCTCCCTTTCCCAGTTCTGCTTTATTAGCTGTTTTGAGCTGTGCTTGATTTCTCCATGGCAGCACCATGAAGAAATTCACCAAGCTGATTAAAAAAATAAAGGGGGGGATAAACTGATAGGAATTGGAGACTTCCACACAAAGGCACTCCCGCAGCCCCCGCTGCAGGACACGGTACCGACGGCATACGTGAAGCGCCGGAAAGGAACTGTGCTAGCTGGAGAACAAGAACCCCCCTCCCAGCGCACTGCCTGTTCTCTCTACCCCTGCCTTTGGGAAACGTGCTCCGTCCTTCGAAATCCGACCTCGTCCTACAGCCCCCGCTGAGACTGGGGGAGGCCGAGGAGGCCGCACCGTACTCTCCTCACAACAAGGAGGGAATCCCCCGGCACCAGAGAGCGCCGCTTCGCTCTCGCCAACGCCGACCCCCTCACCTCCTGCCGCGGACGGAGAGCGGCACAGCGGCCCTCCGAGCCCAGCCACGCCGGCGGGGGGCTCCCGCGGGCCTCGGGCGCTCCCCGAACCGCCACCGCCCCCTCCGCCCCGCCGGGGGACACGGGGCCTAGGCGGAGCTTCCCCCCCCGCCCTGCCTTCCCTTGGCTGACCTGCGCCCGTAATCTTCCCTGCCAGCACGGAGACACAGCCCCGCCAATCAGCGCGGCCACAAGCAATCGCCAAGCAACGCAGCCAACCAATCGGAGCAGGACCCGAACCCCGAACCCCGCCTCCCGCCTCCCCGTCCCCCACGAGGCGGGGCCGCTCCGTTTCGGGCCTGTCAAGAGGTGGGCGGGATCAGCGAAGAGGGCGGCCAATGGCGCCGAGGCTTTTCCTTTCGTGCCCAATGGGGGAGCGGCTCCTGTGCGGCCTCTAGTCCACGGGAGCCGAGCCGGGCCAAACCCAGCTGCTGCCGCGGCCTCCTTCTCTTCGCGTCCCCCCCACCAGCCAGCGCGGAGTTGGCGGCGGCTTCAGGCTTTGTCCCCGCGCCCCCGGCCCGCGCCGCCCCCCGCGGGGCGACCGCCTGCGGCCGAGCCCAGCACCGCAGTCCCGGCCCGCGCCGCTCCGCACGCCGCCTCCGCGCGCCCCCCTCCCGCTCGCCGTCAGCCCGCCCGCCCGGAGGCGCCGCCGGCAGCGCCGCCTCCGCCCGCGGGGCCCGGGCCGTGCCGGGGGAGGAGGGGGAGCAGCGCCGCCGCCGCGGCCGGGCCCGTCCCCCACCGCCTCCCCCGAACACCATAGGCGGCTCCGGCACCAAGATGTCCAACCGGGTGCTCTGCCGGGAGGCCAGCCACGCCGGCAGCTGGTACACAGCCTCAGGTACCGGCGCCGCGGCCCGCAGCGCCGCCGGGGGTGGGGGGCGGGGGCTGAATCAGCACTTTCCGCCGCCGGGGCCGCTACCGGGTGCGGGGAGGGGCCGCGGGCCCCGCCCCCGCCGGCGCAGCCGGCACATGGCGGGAGAGGGGGCGTCGCGGCTCTCCGGGGCCCGGCGCGGGGGTCGGGGTCTGGGCGGCTGCCGGGTCCGGCCACCGGCGGAGACCGGCGCGGGAGGCCTGCAGGGCGGGTGGAGCCGGGCAGGGGGTGCCGGCTTGCACGCGGTGGCTGTAGCGTGCGGCTCGGGCAGCCGAGCGCGCCTGCCTGCCGTCCTTGGCTCCTCCGGCGCGGCCTGGCTGCCCGCGCCGGGCCAGCGGCGCCTCTCGTCGGCAGACTGGTGTTGAAGCGTGGCTGGGACGGGATCGGCCCCCCGGGTGTTCCGTGTGTGCCTGTCGCGCTTTAGAGACGCGCATCGTTACGGCTTGGCGGCTGAAGGCAGCGGCGGTAGAGCCAGCCTCTCTGCTCTGCCTCGCACCTAACACTGCGCCTCGTCAACTTGAGAGAGCACACGAACAGGTTCCGGTCTCTTGGAGTGCTCTTCTTGTGGCTTTTGTTCCGGAATTTTTAATTTCCCTGAGAGAATACAGGATGTCTGGAGCGTTTTGCAGGCTTAGAAGGCAGGCGATGGGGTGTGGGTGTAGAAATAAAGAGGTTTATTTCATTTCCTGTAGACGAAGGTGAGCTACTGTGTTTTCTTCAAAAGCCCTTTCGCTAGTAGTAGTGAGAAGTTACAAGGCAGTAGTATGGGATGGGCTCTGTCTATTTAAAACTGTAATGTTTGCAGAGAAAGAATAGGAAAAGGGCACAGTGCATTGGAGGGAGAGCTCGTGCTCCCCTTGCCTTCCCAAGAAAAGACAGAGACTTGTAATAATGGCCTGATAGCACACATGTTTGGAAATAAGTCTTGTTGGGCTGGTGTAGGTAGGGTGCAGTTTGTATTTTCTGAGCTGTTAATAGGGGATGCTCTTTTACCAGCCTTGGGAGTAAAGATCATTCGAAAAGTGCAGGTGAACAAGCTTAGTTGAACAAGGGGCTTTTTTAGAGTATAGTTCAGAGGGAAGGTAAGGATACTACTAAAACAAATAGCAATGCATTCAGAATCCTAAACTGATATTAAGACGAAGTAGATTACGCTTGGCTATAATAAGTGCAGTTTCCTTCTTCTCTACAAATTAAAGAACAAGGTATGTGGCAAAAATTGAAAGGGAAGAAAAATACAGGGAAGAGGGGTAACACAGGAAGAGGCAGAGGCAGATTGTGAGATAAGTAACTGGGCTTCAAGTGGTGGATAGGCAGTTTCAAGGCAACAATAGATGATGATTTGCTTTCCTTTAATATTGCAAACGTAACTGTTGTGTCCATTGCAAAAGTGGTCTCAAATCTTCATCCAGTGTCGATAGCTTGCAGTTACAGGTTTTTTTCCAGTGGTCTAGAAAGGTAAGTAGTGCTGTGTTTACAGAAAGCAGACAAAATTGTATCAAAGGTATAGACAAAATTGTATCAAAGGTATAGATGTAAACACGTGCAGAGACATCAAAATGCTGAAGCTTTGTGGTAACACTTCCCAACTTCCTTGAGCTGGAATCGTTTTAACTTTTTTCACAATTAAAGAGGCATAGATGCTCTGTTCGACTGTGGGGGTTTTTTTGTTGGGTTTTTTTTTTTTCCTATAAAAATTCAGTGCATAATTTTGTTAGACTACACCCTGGTAAGTCTGTGTGACTAGTTCAGCCAGTACTACTTGTCTGTCCAAAAGCTTGTTGCTCCAGTTGCTTTTGGGCAGCCCTTTGGGTATTGCTTATTGAGGAGGTGTGGGATGGTTGCTCAGGCACTTACACTGCATGAAAAGAACCAAACTGAATCATGTTGTAACGACTTATGTTGACTGTACTTCTGACAAGTTAAACTGCATCTGTTACCCTGTGTGTGGTGGGGGGAAGTGGTTGTTGCTGCATAGGCTGGAGTTTTGGGAAGTGTGTTTTGTTTTCTTAAACAAGAAAAGAACGTTATGTCTCTTCATATAGAACTATCTTGTGCTGTTTACTTACGGTATTTGAGAGTGGGAATTCTCCCTGCTCAGCAAGACTTGCCATCCGGGAGCTGTTATTTATTGCTTGGCAGCTAATTTTCCTGTGCCATGTAGGAGGCTCCCCAAAAACTCAAGAGGAAACAAATGGGGACCAAGAGGGTATGTGTATAGACTTGTGTATATAGGTATAGACTTAAAATCTTCCTGTATTTTAGGCCAAACTTGCATGTCAGCTGCTATTTCAAACTTGTAACATAGGCTTGTTTCCTCAATCATGCTACTTGAACCAAGTCTGAATTTTACCATGTAGTTTTAAGCTGCATAGCTTCAAGGATGGAGCCGGGCCAGAGATTAGAGTTTGAATCGCGATAGTTCTTCGTGGTGTTCCTGCGGTTCTCCAGGGATTGTGTTGTCAAGTCCTCCTACCTGCTTTCTTTGTGCTTACCGTCTCGGCCCAGAAGAGATTTGCTGGGTTATATATAAACTGTTTAGCATTTAAGCTTCCTATTTCCTGAAAACTGCTCTCTTTCTACAGAGCTGAGTTTGATTACACAGGACACGCGGATGCCCTGGAAATCCTCATCCTGCTCCATAGTTAAGATGACCCGGTCCGAAAGGGTGACGAGAAACATGATTTTTGAAGGACGTGTTCAAAATCATTACATCTGAAAGCATTTGAAAGAGGCTGCATTAGGATGTGGTTATTAAGTGGGAGTTTATCCTGAAGTGCCTGGTACCTGAGGGCAGAACATCAGCAAAACATCCAGTATGATGCATGGTGTCCTGGATCGGGGAGGGGGCATTGACTGCAAAAGCAGAGCCCCCATTGCTATGATTAACAAATGTGTATCTGTGAGATCTAGCTACGGAGGTCAGCCCTGGGAAAGAAGGGCTGAAGCCATCTGAGGGGGATCCAGAGTGCAAACCAGCTTTTGTGGCCAGGGGATATATCCTTGAACTGGATTAGTTGGCTCCTCTGTGCTCAGGAGTGAAGGCAGTATCAGCTGCAGCCCCAACCAAGAAAGAAGGAGCTACTATTCTTCATGGAGGGTTAATGTAATGTATATGAAGAGGGTTTAGAAGAAATACTGCTTCTTGGGTTTAGAGACTGCTCATTTCTATGGGGCAGCAATTGTTTCAGCTGAAAGCAGTTGCTCCTCCATTTTCTTCAGCTATGGGATAATGTACTGCTTAGGTTCTGCTTTGGAAAATTTTCCTGATTTCAGCTGTAACAGGTTTGGGGGGTTTTTGTGGGTTGTTGTTTTTTTTCCCAGTTGGTTTTTTTTTTCCTCGTAGCTGGTGCAGGGCTGTGCTTTGCCTTTAGTCTGGAAACAATGCTAATAGCACACCAATGTTTTAGTTGTTTCTCAGTAGCACTTACGCTGATCAAGGACTTTTCAGTCTCATGCTGTCATGCCAGTGAGGAGGGGCACAAGAAGCTGGGAGGCAGCAGACAGGACACCTGACCCAAACTAGCCAAAGGGGTATTCCATACCACAGCACATCATGCCTGGTATGTAAACTGGGGGGAGTCACCTGGATGGGACTGGTCGCTGCTCTGGTTGGGTTGGATATCGTTTGTAAGGTGGTGAGCAATTGTACTGTACATCACTTAGGGTTTATTGTTTTCTTTTTTGCTTTCCCCTTTTAGTTTTATATTCTCTCCCCTTGTTATTTCCCCTATCGTTATTAGTACTACTATTATATTGTACTTTATTAAACTGTTGTTATCTCAGCCTCTAAGGTTTTACATTTTTCTAATTCTTCTCTCGCATCCCACCTGAGAGGGGAAAGGGTAGGGGTTGAGCGAGTGACTGTGTGGTACTGAGTTGCTGTCTGCATTTAAACCATGACAAAACTACAAGCATGCTCTACATTCTATTGCAAATATATCACCTAATTATACGATGCTAATTAACATTTTGGAGCAAGTGAGACTGGCTATGCAGTTCTGCACATCCACACATGTTCACATGTTAGAATGCCACATCTAACTATCAGAAAACAACTTTGTTTCGGGAGAAAAAGTAAGGTCCCAGAAGAAAGCTCACTGCTTCCTACTCGCTTGGTGAAGCTGAGAAAAGGGGTGAGAAGGAGAGGGGAAGACGGGCTTTACGGTGGTGGTAGTGTTTAACTTGCCATGTGTTCTTCATCCATAATGTGCTGTTCTAAATAAAAGTTTAAAAAGCAAGTTCCTTAAGGTTTCTGCAGCTAAGTTCAGTATGAAAAACTTGCATGAAATTATCATCATACCTTCTTCTCTAGAATTCTTGGTGTGGGGAAGTTCATGCTGCATCAATCTGTGTAGCATCTTTATAGACTTTAGATGTGGACCTGTGGAGCATCTGTCTGACAGCAAACTAACAATGAAATCTGTTTGCTCAGTTATTCCTCCCCCTGCTTGGCAGCAGTGCTGACTATGGGAAGCTTTACATTAGTTTCCTAACTGAAATAGTGCTACGACCATTGCAGGTAGTAGGCCACTGGTTTAAATAACCTGTTTTTCCACTTGCTGACCTTGATCTATATGTATGCTTTCAAAAAAAGTTACAAATGATATGTGGCATGCCATTGCTTCTGTGGACTAACAGCCTCCTGTGTGGTGGCTACTGAAAACAGTTACAAAAATGAGATGAAGGCATACTGTGTAAATAAAGGTATCACCCTCTTGCACTGCTGTCATGGATTGGTTTGGGGATTTTTTTTGTTTATTTTGTTTTGTTTTTTTTTCTTAAAGTATCTCTGTTGTACTGTGAAAAATACTACGGTGATTGATTTTTGGAAGGAAGTCTCCCTCCTGCTGGGTTAATTCAACCACATAGCTTCCCAGCCTCTTGGGAGTTGATTTTGGCCAGCAGGGGGAAGAGGAAGATTAAAGACAACTTGAAAGAAAAATGGCATAATTTTCCATTACTTTGAATGTAGGACAGATAGATTCCTAGGTATAAAAGGAGCAGCTGAAATATAACAGGAGTAACATGCTATCCAGAGCATGGACTATCTGCAGGACTAATGTGTGGATCCGCTCTCCTATTTTGCTCCTACTTGTGAGTGAATTCTATAAGTGCTGGGCAGTTCTGTGAGGAATCAATCCATACATTCCTGGAATGAAAATAATCAGAAGTGTATGTATATCTTTCTTCTTGCATAGCATACCAAGTGGGATGTCATGCATTAGGGTGCTTAACATTGGCTTATCATTCACAGCTGAGCTGTATTTCCCAGCTCCTAGAAGTGCTAATTACTGTACCACTATTTACTGAAGCATTTGAAAAGTCAAATCTCTGGTCAGTGGCATGCTGACACAAACCACAAAAATTTTTAACGGGCTATTCCAAATCACAGAAGTAAAATCAAATCGAGTGTGTGTGTGTAACAGTACTACGTGATCTTAAACTTGCCCTGCAAAACAAGTTTGTCATTGTAGTAGGTATGGCTTATTTCTCCATTTTCCTTGACCAGGCCATACTGGTTAGAGGTGTGCTTTCTGGTAGCCTATGCCAAACTGAACTAGGAAAACCTTCATTTCCATGCACTTACTGATTCAAGCATGAATTGGCAGAGTAGTCACTGTGCTGACTTGAAAGGGCATTGTGCTTATTGTCTTTGAAGTTGTTTGCTGGTTGTTTTTTTTTTATGATGCGCCGAGTAAATGGTCTATTTCAACATAAATGTTTGAAGAGTTTAAACTTCATCGTACTTCTGTGTTCAGAGTTTGTTTTCTGTTGCCTTAGCTTGTAAGTAAAAGAACCCCAAAGGAGTTCAAGTTGGTAGGCACTGATACCTTGTTGCTAGCATCATAAGGATTAAGCTTGCAATGTGTTTGGACGAATGTTCGTCTGTAGCTGTTATTGGTTTTTTCCTTTGTAGTAGCTGGTGCAATGCTGCGCTTTGACTTTAGTCCGAGAGCAACGCTGATACCACACTGATGTTTTAGTTGTTGCTCAGTAGCGCTTATCCTGATCAAGGACTTTTCAATCTCTCATGCTCTGCCAGTGAGGAGGGGTGCAGAAAGCCAGAAGGAAACAGAGACTGGATGCCTGACCTGAACTAGCCGAAGGGGTGTTCCATACCACAGCACATCATGCGCGGTATATAACTTGGGGGAGCCACCTGGAAGGCCCACATCGCTTCTCAGGTTGGGTTGGGCATCAGTCAGCAGGTGGTGAGCAATTGTATTGTGCATCACTTAGGGTTTATTGTTTTGTTGGTTTTTTTTTCCTTTTCCCCTTTTAGTTTTATGTTCTCTCTCCTTGTTATTTCCCTTATTATTATTAGGTTTATATTATACTTCAGTTATTGGACCATTCTTATCTCAACCTGTGGTGTTTACATTCTTTTGATTCTCCTCCCCATCTTTCCTGGAGGATGGGAGAAGGAGAGGGATGAGTGAATGGCTGTGTGGTTCCTAGTTACTGGCTGAGCTTAAACCATGACAACAAGGAATGTCAGGACTTCGAATAACTGGCTGTCAAGCAGACAGGGATGTTCAGACCTTGTCTTTTAGGCTAAGGTCTGCATGATGATGTCTAGGTCAGTTGGGAAGGATAATACTTTCAACAACTTTTGCAGACCAGAAAATAGATAAAAAGGCAATTTTGTGCCATTAATTATCTGTTTAGAAATTATGTTTCTTTCAAAGTTGGCCACTATTTTAGTGTGTTTACAGTCTCTTCTACTTCTGTGTAACCCCCAATAAGATCTACATTAATTTTTTTTACTGCCTTTGTGCCCAGTACTGACTTTTTTGATTCCAAAGCCCGCTAACTATCTGTTGATAGTTCTTTCAGGTAGCCAGCTTCAACATGCAATAGCAGTATGATTCTGAGATAATATAGCTTTTCTAACTTGCGCCTTCTGGGTGAAGTGTCCATTTTAACAGGTAGTGGTGTAATCCCATCATTTGTGTGCTTGTTAGCATGAGCTGTATCTTCTCATCAGCATCAGAAAAAGCGTGTACATTGGTCGCAGAGAAGAGCAGTTTCTGCTCTGCTGTAATGTTGCTGTATGTGTGTAATCTATTCACTAAGCCTGCTAACCCTGGTTTCTGAGGGCAAACCCTTCTACTGGGATGTCTTTCACTGACTCTCAGAGTGGCTGAATCCAGCCTTAATTTAGAGGAGTGACCCTTCTCGGTAGTGTGTTGGATCTAAGTCTGTAGCAGCTGAAGTGGCTAGAAGGAAATCGTGTGCAATCTGGTCTGTTGTTAGGCTATGAATGCAACAAGGAGTTGAAGGAGAGGGTCACTTCTTCTAAGAGTCTTTTTCTGAAGGTGCTTAACTGTGGTGTGCCAAGAACCCAAAATTGGAATAACTCATCACAGCTCATTTGTAAATGTAATGTACAAATAACAAATCACTGTGTTGTTTATAAAAGGGCAAATGGATCCACGAAAAATGTAAAAAGCATCTGAGGGTCACGGAAAGGAGAGATGGTTTAGTGGTGGACTAAACCACAGTTAGTGGCTTAGTGTTTATGGTTGGACTTGATGTTAAAGGTCTTTTCCAACATAAAAGATTCTATGATCTCTGTTGTAGTGAAAGGAGCTTTCTGCAGTAGCAGGATAATTAATGTACTGGTCATGAAATCTTAATGTTGTGACATTAGCTGGAGCATTGCAAATACAGCTGTTAAATTAAGTTCTTACCTTGCAGTGTGTAAACAACTAATCATAGTGTCTTGCAAATGTATTTGCTTCGCAATTTTAGATATACTACATGTAATGTTTCTCTCCCTTTGGTTTTAGACATTTTATGGGCAAAGTAGATGTGTCATTGCTGATTCTTTTATGAATAAATCATGGAACAAAGTATTAATATGCAGACTTTATTATTTAACATTGTGTACTGCAAAAGTATAGTGGAATAATTTAAAACACTATTTCCAGGCTTCTATTTCTACTGAATCGCTGTCAGAATCAAGATATTCCAAATAAAGAATGTAGATTCAAGTTCTGCAGTACAATTGGAATTGAAAAAGTGCTTTGCATTTGGCGCAGTCCTGATATTATTAAAATAGGCTTGCAAGTATCACTTTGTGAATACTTTCACAAATTCAGGTTACATTTAGCATGTATTAGAGCTGTAAAACAGAAGGTTATTTGCTTGGATCTCTGAATGACTTAACTGCTAAGGTATTTTGTAGAGCTAGGTAAGTGAATGTTGGTTGATACTCTTAATAAGTGGCATTACAATTTGATTATTTATTTATTAATAAGTTTCGGTAAAGGAAATCAAAAAGCTCGTGGAATACTGGAAAGCAGTGACATGCAAGTGAGAAAGCAGATTTCAACATTTCTATTGTGGCTTCAGTTTCATTTTCCCCAATTCAAGCACTACCTGCTGTTTTATGTTTGTCTTGCAATGCATATAATTGGAGTTTATATAGCTTTGGCGTAATCTTTATTTGTATCATATTTTCCCCCCAGTCCAGTAGATTATGTAAGTAAATTTCTGCCTTTCTTATAGTCCAATTTCATCAGTCCTGTTTCATCTGTATTCAGTATTGGAAGAGAGAATATGCTAGCAATATACAATGTGGCCATCAACATGAGTTGTTGGAAATCACCTTCTATTCCTGACGACTGCTAGTCTTTACATAGATGAAACGTGCTCTTGATTTGAGGTTTTAGCTTTTGTGCAGTGAGAAACAGATTTTTGTTACTTTTTTTTTTCAAGTGGGTCTGTGTTCACTAAAACAATCCTTATGCTTTCTGCAGTTTTAACATAGAAACCAATTAGCCCACTGTCATGTTTCAGATTGGAATTTGCCTCGCAACTGAATTAAATGTGCTGGATTCACCTTTGAAGTTGTGGAGAGAGGAGTTTCCTTAGTTCCAGTTATTAAACTAAGGCCACCAAGGTTTCACTGTTACTTACCTTGATTTTTTTTCTATCACCTTACAAGAATAAAGACTTTCTTCTTAATACATACGCGTAATATTTTCAGAAGTATTTTTGAGATGTAGACTTTTTCATCAATAGGTAAAGGTAGTTAAAAGGAGTAAGAGACTTAGGGACAAAAAATGTTGACTCCTGTAGGGTAGGAGGCACAATTAGACATGTAAAAGCTGTCAACTAGAAGTGTAAAATCTGAGGACTGTAGTGTTACTGTCATTGTGCTCCAGCATTACTTGCATTACTGCAAGTGCTGTACACCTGCAGCCAAGGGTGACCTGAGCAGTTTTCCTTGGTGCTGCTCTGAATTTTGCTTGAGGCTTATGTTCTACCAGTAAAAAAAAGACTTGCTAAGGCTGAGGATTCAGAATAAGCGCTGTCTTCCCTACCAGCCTGAAGAGGTAGGTTTTGCACTAATAATGGTGGCTGTTGGGACAAGAGCAAGTTACCATTATATTGTGTTGACATTTGTCATAGAAGCACTTCAGCCTCATGTGACTAAGTGAGCTTGACTGTGGAAAGAATGTGCTGGTTTGGCTTAACCCACAAAGCCTGGACTATGAAAGCTATAAATTGAAGTGATGAACCTAAGCATGTGACTCTCAGATAGCTTTCTGTTATTATTCATTGGTAAAACCGTCATGCATTTAATGTGGAAGGATTCCTTCTTACTTACCCTAGTGCTTTGTGAGGGGATAATGTTGATTGTAAGAATAATTTATCCTTTTAGGCAAGATATTTGAATAAATGCTGCCTGTAGCTATATCCATAAATTTTTCTGATGGAGACTTGGTCTATGCTTGCAATTATTTTTAATTTGGCATAAGTTGTGCCAGTTTCTGAAACAAAACAGGATGTGAAATATCCACAGATAATATCAGCATCTTTAGTTACATGACTATATTTATACCTTACTTCATTGGCTTGAAATGCAGATCTTCATGTTATGTGCTTCAGTGAAGCTGATGTTTTGCTCCCTAATCTTCGTTTAATCAATAAAAGGCCTGATCTTACAGTGTAAATGCTGAAGTGTGTTGATTGTTGCATCTAGAAGGATTTCTGTCCTTCTGTTTGGGTTAGCCTTAAAATCCCCGTTGTGCTCATCCTGCCAGGTTTCTCAAGCAGGGCTTTCCATTTGTGGCTGGAAGAGCAGGGACCTCTCCTGCTTCCCACCACTGCTGCAGAAGGGTACATAGGCAGCAGCGCTCTTCCTCACCCGTGTTTGTTAGCTTAGGAGATGGATATTTACTACAATTATCTCTGTGACTAATTGCAAAGGCTTTTTTCCAGTTTAACTTAATTTACATATGAACAAAACTTACTTATAGCGCTCTTCATGAGGAAGCCACTCATCTGCTATAATACAATTCCATATGGCAGGGCATATCTGCTGTAATAATGTTGGTTTATTTATATTTTGTATATCCGATTCAAATATTTTGACTTTAGCCTTAAGCATTGTCATATTTGAGAAATTGGAAGAAAAACTTCTCTGAACACTTCAAAAAGTTGGTGCTAATTTTATAGAAAGAAAATTGCAGGTTTTAGAATATCCTTGCGAGTATTATAAGCATACAAAGCTGCAGGCTAGGCTACACTTCTGTCAGTTCATGCGGGTGCTGTCTTGATTTGCACTGTGTTTTCTTTAAGTAAGAGGTGGTTATGTTGTACTCTCCAGTCTCTGTTAGTCCTTTGCAGAGATTTGATTGCATGCTGTATTAAAATAGGGTAAAAAAGTATCAGTTGAAATGGAAACTTACGTTAGGTCAGAGTTAATGATTTAGAAAGGCACCTTGTAGTTTCATTAACGGGAAAAAAATAGTGAAAGCATATGTGTTACCTGGTTCTTGAGTAAACACTGTCAGAGTTTTCATCCCTTGGCTCAGACAGATCTGTTACTTTACTGCCTCCAGGAAGAAAATCTTTGTTACTTTCTCAGAGATGTGTGTCTGTAATAGGAGGCTAAGCAAACCTGGGCATTTTACTTTGCTACTACACTGTAAGATCAGAAGTTTTGTCCAGATTTAAACAATCATATGGAATTTTAGGAAATTACAAGAGATTCCGAACTTTGTCTTTAAACTGCTCACTGGGTTACCTGATTTGTCTTAACTAAAGACAAATCGTCTTAACCAAAAATCCTTGCTAAACAAGGGATGGTGGAAGGCCAAGCACTGTGCCTTGTTGTGGAAGAGAGCCTCAAGGCTGTCTTGCTTTACTTGGGAGGTTCTAGCCCTTCTGTTGTGCAGCCTGTCAATCATTTTTGAGGAGTGCTCAGTTGGGGCAGAGTCATAATTTGTTGAAGTCACTGGGTAGGAGGTGTTGAGGGGGGAAAAAATAATTGTGTTCTCCTAAAGAGCTTTATTCAGAAAGTACTTTGTCCTTTAGTAAGTGATTTATGTCTTCACTCTGTTTTGTTAGTCTCCTAGTATCTTAGAAAGAGGGTGGAAATAGAGATATATATATTTTTATTTAGTTTCCTCAACAGACTCTATTTTCCAGGATGTTATTATCCTTATCTCTATTTGCACATCTCTGCTGCTCATTTCCCCAAGCAACAGAACAAAACTGGTGTTTGGTTTGTTTGTTTTTGACAATTTCATCATTTCACAAAGTTGCTGTATTACAGGAGTGACAGTAGCTAATAAATGTCACTCTTTTGCCTCCCTTGTTAGAGGTGTAGACAGCAACTAAGGCATTCAAGGTTATGGTAGCCTTAGGGAAATGGCATTGCCCTAGTTCACCTTCTTTATGTGAGGTTCTTTGCGACCACAGAAATGGTCCCTTTTTGTTTGTTTGTTTGTTTCATGAAGCATTTCTGTATAAAACCCAGTGGTTTTGACACCCCCCCTCCTCAGGCTTTCTAGAGAAAGCATTTTGACTATCACTGGTGAGTGACTTCTCAATCCTGATTGGATTCTGCAGAAGTTGACATCTTTGCTCTGGTTCTCTGTAGCTCTTGTCAGCTTTTCAGAGACCTGTCAGCTTGACATCTGGGCTGTTTGGAACATAGCTGTGAAATAGTGTCAGGTATTTAATTTGGGTTTGACTTTCCCTGGCAGTTGGTGGGTTTACACCTGCATCAGGAAGATACAAATATCTACAGCGTGTGTGGTGGGAGGAAAGTTGCTTACTGCGCCATACTTGACAGATAAACTCTGCTGACATACAGATCTGTCAAAAGCATAGGGCCGACTGAAACAGTGCATCTGTTTTTCTTTTTGTTAAGGATATGTTACTTGTAACAATAGCAGCTGAATGGGTTTTAATTCAAAGTTTTTGTGTTTTTAATATAAAGAATATTGCACTCTACTTGCCAGACTTGCTTCTTCAGGAATATCTTTACATCAAAATGTTTTCTTTGTGATGGAAAATAACCAAAATGTTGTGGGGTTTGGGGGTTTTTCTGGGTAGGCTTTTTATTTTGTTATGTTTCTAGAAGGTATTTTTATTACCTGTCAGCTAATTGAATTGAGAATATTTGCCACTTGCTGAGGTACAGGATTTAGTAAAAAACCAGAAAAAATTAAATATTGGATTGACCAGTTACCAAACTTAATGTTGCCTAAGAAGTTTATGTACTTATAGTATCTATTGATTCACGAGAACTTGTAAGGCATTAGTATAAGCATGGTGTCTTCTCACTTTTAGTGTCCTCTCATGTCTTTACAGATTTTTTTTTTTTAGGTTACAGTGTGCTTTGTGTTCTGCTCTTATTCTTGCTGGATAATAACAAAGAACTAAATACCATAGCCATTGTCTGTCATGTCAGTATGTATGGTTTTTGTGTTGCATGACCTTCCTGTGTCGGGCTCTCTGGTATACTTTGTCTTGACTTTTTACTTCTGAATTCTGCAAATACAGTTACCAGAGGAATCGACCATCTGTTAGCCTCTTCTAAGATCGGCAGCTATTCTTTCTAATGATGAAATGGTATGTGCATCAGTCCACAGAGCAAGAACCAGTAAATGTATGTTTGGATGCGCAATAAATGGACTTCTGGGCTAGGAAGTTGAAACTTCCCTACTGTAACCCTTAGTGTTCCAGACATGTTTGGTTTACTTTTGAGTTTTTTTGAGAATTAAACACAGGCTTTGATATTTAAGATGATTTTAAATCTGTTGGACATTTGGATATTATTTGTTAATTCTTGAGGGTATTTTAGGTGTTCATTTATTTTATGGCCTTAGTATTTTCTTGCCTCTTTATAGGACCCCAGCTGAATGCACAACTAGAAGGTTGGCTTTCTCAAGTACAGTCCACAAAAAGACCTGCTAGAGCCATTATTGCACCGTAAGTTTGAAATCTGCTTTTAGTCTATATAATACTTAATCGGTTAAGTGCTACTTTATTTTGAGTGATTTTTTGAAAACTGCCAAAAGCTAGTATTTAGCTGAAAGGAATGTTGCATGGCTTCTAAACAAGTATTTTGGATATGACATAGAACGACAGAAATCTGTGCACAATTTGGTACAGGATTAGTTTCCTTTTGCTGATGGACTGCAGACATAACATTTGTTTGTGATCCAGGAAGACAGATAAGAGGTGTATTAGTGGAGTGGTAGTCTAAGGGGACAGCTCTTTTAATGCACTTTTAGTGTAGAACAGCTACATTTATTAAAAAAAAGACCCTACTCAAAAACAAAACTCCAGCATCCCCCTCCCCCCCCAAATCAAAACTTAACAAAGCTTAAGCTGAAAAAGTAGTGAAACATTATTCAGTTATCTAGAATGGCTTACTTATGTCATTTTAGTTTGGGATTTCTTGATTTTGTTGGATTTGTTTGGTTTTGGTTTGGTTTGATTTGATTTGGGTGGTTTTTTATCCACAGCAGAAATAGGGATCATCTAAACTATTTAGGTAGAGTTCAATTTCCTGAAGATAGCTGAGACATATAATGAGAAAAGTATGTTTGTTATTCCAGTTATTATGAGTTGGAAGGAAACACTAGAAGCACCACCTTGAATGCGATGTTTTTCCTGTACTAACATAATGTTTGAAGTATTCCGTAGTAGTGTTGAATCTGCAGAAGAAATTGCCCCAAATCTTCCTCACTCTTTCTTGCAGAAATGTCTGGAAAGAGCCCTTTTAGCTGCAGATTAGGTAACCTGGGTTCTTTTTCCTGGATTGCTGGAGGTCTTCCAGTAGTCTCACAAAATTGTTCCATTAACCATGCCTTTGTTTTCCCACCTGTAAAGTAGGATATGGCTAATATTTTCTGGTAAAGATTGAAGAAACCTGAAGCAGAGGAGGACCTTTCAGGGGCTCATCTGACATTGTCAGATAACATACCTTGCCAGCTCACAAATCTCAGTGTCCCTTTTAACCTGTGTTAGGGCCTTTCTGAGTGCTTTAGAATTAGTGAGGAAAGTGACACTGAAGTAAAAAAAATACAAACCCAGGGAGATTTTGAGGATAATTTGTTCCATGTATCACTCTGTGGACGAATATACATGCATGTGAGCATACATACATAAAAGTAAATATGAAATCCTCCAGTGGTGGGGAACTTGTATCTTCAACATCCTGTATGTCCCAGGACTTGCAGCACATATAATTCTCAGTATTATTGTGTAAAATTATTCTATAATTCTCAGTATTGTTTGAGATAATATAAATACAATACAATAAAATAATAAGTATAAATGTATAGGGTAAATGCAATAATAATAATATATTATTATTGTATAATATCAGTATTATTGTGTGTTATTGTGAAAAAATGTGGTTGTGTTGTTGCACATACTTGACTCAGATGATAACTATTGAGCTAGAGGCACAGGTACTCCAGAGGTGATGTGGCCCAAATGCTGTGCAGTGTAGGCATGGCGTTCTGTTGGGACCATGCGGCTGACTGTGTGCTGTTTACCACTTGGCCTGGGACAGCAGGGAATCAACATTGTCTGGAATGAATGCTTTTAGCACTGTAAATGGAATCTTCACCTGGGTTTAACAGTCCTGAAGGGAATGGGCCTTAAGTTTTAGACGTGATATTTGAAACAAGCAGTCAGAATAATTGTGTTTTCATAGTCCACACAGGAACACAAGTAGAGAGAAGCTCCAGGCCAGAGTGATAGGAAATGACGCAGCATGTAGTGCATTCTCTGTGGTAAAAGCCACCTTGCTGCATTCCACTCCTTTCCTTGCATCCATTAATTCTGTTGCTGAGAGCACTTTTATTCTCTGTTTATCTGCTGTAATGTACTTCTCTCTTTGCCAGACCCCTCTACTATCATTATACTCAGTTCCTGGTGTATGGTTAAGAGAGCTTTCTCCAGCAGCTTGCCCTTGTCCCCTGGCTGCACTCTTACTTAGCATTATCATGAGCTTTTGATAATATGCAGTTGTGTAGTCTGCCTAGCAGAATCTTTTACAAGGAACGAAAGATGCTTTGATCTGGAGACTTACTAACTTTCAAGTAGATGGTCACTAGCAGTTCTTCAGCACATACGTCTTGTACATTCGGTATTGAAACAGTGCTCTCCATCTGTTTCAGGAGTTGATTTTTGTATCACTCTTGCTATTTCTAGTTCCTTGGGGACAAATAATATTTAAGATACTATCATTTAATAGTAATATCAACATATTAAGATGTTAAACAGTATTCAATGCATTAACATTTTGTATACCTTGATTTGCAGCCATGCAGGGTATACTTATTGTGGATCTTGTGCTGCCCATGCTTACAAACAAGTGGATCCTAATATTACGTAAGTATTGAAGTTTTTCTTTACAAAGTGTAAGACAATGCCGTTGCAATTCTCTGAGAAACTGAATGTTCTTTTTACATTCTTACACCACAAATTTTACAAATTTCAATTTTGTACCCTTTTTAGTCTTTCACACATCCCTTCTGTTGTCACATCATAAATGTCCAAATTGGTTGGATGTTACATAAGAAAAAAATAATGTATTATTATTGAAAATGAACATGTAAAACACTATTTTCAGCAACTATTGAGGGTTTGGTTACTAACTTTTTTAGAAGGGAGGGGTTAACCCTGTTCTTTTTGCAGGTAATAACATTCAGTTTACTTTATTGTTTGATGTTCTACTGCTTTTATAAAAGCCCAAGATGTTTTGTTTTGTTTTTTTAACTGCTCACAGGATGTCTTTGTTTCTTTTCCTTTTTTTGGGGGGGTTCTTTTTTTTTTATTTTCTTGAGTTTTTGTTGAAGTATATTTAAAAAGTTGACTATGAGTCTGCATTGGTTTTTCAGTGCAGAATTATAGGCTGGATGCTGCCAGGATTCTCTTGTGCTGTGGAGAAAGTGACCAGTGTGTGTATATAATATTTGAAGACGGTGAAAGTTAGTTGTAATGGTTTTAAATGGACTTGTGTTTCTAACAGCACAACTATTTAAAAGAAATCTAAAACCCCAACACACTACTGTAGTCTGTGCCTGCCTCTGAAAATATGAATCCAGTTATTCTGTGTTAAAATAATATAATTTTTATGTATTCTGCTGTGTGCAACTGTTTTTTAAAAGACAAAAATTTAAAACATCTCCAGTATTTATTTTAAGTATGTATTTTGAAATGTTAATATAAAAACTGGCTATGTCTGTCAGTTGCTTATGTGATAACATGTTGTAATGAAGAAAGTGGTTTTGATCCTTGCTAAACTGTTGTAATCAAAGTGAAAGTAGCTTTATGGTGTGACAGATAACTAGCTCCTCTAAGATTTCTAGAACAAGTTGCATTCCTCAGGTTCACTGACGTGGAGTTGATTGAGCTTTCTGGATCATTTGCTGATTTACCACATGGGATGTTTACAATTCATCTTTCAGCAGAACTATTGCATGTTTGGGTATTTTGTTTTTATGAGCTCTGTAAGAAGTTTTAGTATTTTGTTATAGCTTGCTACAGCACTCCACATGTGAAATGGGGGGGAAACCTTTACCAATCTCCCACCCCTTTAGTTCAGTGCCAGGAACAGAATGATATGATCCTAAATCTGAAAAGCTGAATTTCCTATAGGTTGTGTTTTGTTTTTTCTTTAAGTCCTGTGGCAGGAGACCCTTAACATCTAATCAAGAGCCAGGAACTGAGGAGTTGATGAGATAACATCATGGTGACGTGTGAAAGCTTGCAGTGTTGGCTAAAGCTACAAATGTGCAGGTCCAAGTCCCTGTTGTTGATGCAACAGCTAGATAAAAAATAGCATTTGGGAATTACTTAAATTTGAATGTAGTGAAATGTGAAGTAAAGTTAATCAAGCAAATAAGCAAAAAGCTCTGAGTAGGTGATAAATCCGTAATCCTCATTTGAGGGTACGTATCTGTAATTGTTGAAGGTGTTATGTAACAGAAGGTGGTGTTATTCCAAGGAGAGAATCCAAAAGTCTTCTGAGGGACTATAACACATCTTTCAGCCTCCAAATGAGTCCAGTTGGACAGATTATCTATCTGATGTGTGCCCTCTGATATACAACCTGCTTAAGAGGTTTAAGGCTATCGAAGCATTAGTGAACAGATCCCATGATCATTTCTGAGATATGGAGCAAGACCATGGGCTGATCTGTGGTCTTTACACACAGCAGAGTAAAACTTTACAGGTAACCACCAGAAAGTATCACTTTGTACATTTTTATTGAACTTGTTACTCTAAACCAAGTGTCTGTACAATTGCAGTTGTCTGAACTGTGGGCTTTTGTGTTAACTGTTGTAGCCGAAAAATTTTCATTCTTGGGCCTTCCCACCACGTGCCCCTTTCCCGATGTGCACTTTCCAGTGTGGACATTTATAGAACACCTCTGTATGATCTCCGAATTGACCAAAAGAGTAAGTGCATGATAAAGCTTGCATCTTGAAGATTGCTGTAGCTTGAGTATTAACTGGACTCTTGTTCCTGGGAACTTGATTGCTTTTATATGTATACAAGTACAAACCTGTTTTACTGCAATGAAAGCTAGCTTCTGACAGATTCTGGTGGTTGCAGGGACTGCTGTATTACAACCTTAATGTGTCTCTTGCTCCTGCAAGTAAAGAATTCTCAGCCTTTGCTTATCTTTTCCATTCTGAATGTGTGCCTCTTGACAAGTGGCCTTTAAAGGGGATCTTAAAATTAAAGCGTGTCACATTTGAATAATAGCCTGCTATACACCTGCCTCATTATTCCATGAGGGATTCTGTCTGCAAAGAAAGATACTGCTATAGCTGGTTTGAGTTTATTTTTGATAGAGGAGTAACAGAGGAGCAAAAAGCTACTTTTATTTGATGCATTTTAGCGTGTGATTTTTTTAACTGACAGAGAACCTACAGAGCTTAAAACCTGTTAGCCCATTAAATACCAGTCTTTTAGACTAACCTTAAAGGTGCAAGGAAGAGAAATTTGATGTTTTGCCTTTCACGCATTTTGAGGTATACCTAAATAATACAGCATGTTTTTCAGAAGGACTGAGTAGCACAGGTGTGTTGCTATTTCATCATGACTGTGATGAGGCAAGCTAGTTCAGGCTTTCTACATAGCACTTGCAGAAATTTCCTTAGGTAACAACTGTTTTGGTTTCTGTAAAACTCCTTTATGTAGTGGAGAAGGAGGCACAGTTCCACATCAAATTCTTCATGTAGTGGAGAGTTTTCAGAATGTAGAGATGACTCTGCATACCACCAGGCACACTTGAGAGTAGAAAAGGTAACTTATAAATGTGGGTTACTTAATTTTTTGCTCTCTCTAGATTTCATGATTCAATTAATAATGAATTGTATTAAGTAGTAATACATCCAGGACTTGCTCAGCTGATCAGCAGTTTATTATTTTTTATATATGTATTTAAACATATGATGGTGTAGTTTGTGAAAATAAGGATTCAGTGACTGGAAAACAGCATGCATATTTTCAAATGTGTTTTTTTGTGTTACTTAAATTTTGTTACCATGACTGAAAGTCTTTTCTCAACATAATAACACACTTATTTTGTAAAGTGAATCAATTATGTTTATCATTGACTTGAACATAATTTTTATCCTAATTTTAAAAACAAGTGGTTTATGATGACAGCCCTTATAGGCAAGTAACTTTTTATATCAGGCTTGTTCAGGTGTAGCTTGCTTTACAGCTTTTTGTTGTTCGGCTGGGTTTTTCAAAGTAGTAAAAATTAATCTTTAATTCATTTCAGTTTATGGAGAATTGTGGAAGACTGGAATGTTTGAGCGTATGTCCCTACAGACAGATGAAGATGAACACAGTATTGAAATGCATTTGCCTTACACTGCTAAAGCCATGGAAAGGTACTAGGGCTAACTACTACTTCTACAAGAATGAGCATTATGTGCATCATATGTTTGAACTACATGTGAAGTATGAAGAATTAATACACTTTATGGTATATAATACACTCCACACCCACCAATAAAGCTTTTGGGGAGGATCAGGACAGAGACTAGGATTAGATGCCGTAATAGAAACCGAGAGGAGCAAACACCCACATGATGAAATTGGAACACCCCTTATAAACAAGTTTGTATGTTTATATTGACTTAATATAGTTAAAATTAGACATGCGTTCATGAATCTTTCTCAATAGTTGGAGTTTTTTGGGGTTTATTTGGGGGGGGTCGTTTTGTTGTTTTGTTTGGGTTTTTTTTCTTGTGCAATGCATCTCTGAAAGAAGTTCAAATACTAATAGGTGTTTTCTGTGGAGTTTTAAATTCGTTCGGAGCCTTAATATTTAATACTGATTTTTAAATTAGTTTGCTATTTCAGATGAATACTTTGACTAATTTTAAAGGCAATAATATTTGTCAATTTGTGGTGGTTATTTACCACACACATGCTTTTTTTAATTCTATAAGTATTTGTAAATCTTCCTGGAATATCAATATACAGTCTGGGTGCTGTCTTGAGCATTTTCATGTGTTGAAAAATTACCCAACATTTGTGCGGCATCTATACAGGAAGAATTTCATTCGTACTGTAATTGCTGGTTTCCTTGTGTCTTATCTTTCTGTTTGCCTGGTGTTTTCACATTGCAGCAAAGATAAATACTGTTTGAGGGGTGGTGGATGTTCTCTGAAACTGAAGTACTTTCAGGTTCTAAAACAACTTTCTAGTTTGACCTTATTAAATTAACTTCATCTTCAATTCAGTAGTGCCCTTTTAAAACACTCTGCAATTTCAGTTAGCAAGCCCTGTAAAAACTTCAGCTGTTACTTGAATTACAACCTCTTTTCTTTTGCTTATAAGCCATAAGGATGAGTTTACTATTATTCCTGTGTTGGTCGGAGCACTGAGTGAGTCAAAAGAACAGGAATTTGGAAAACTCTTCAGTAAATACCTAGCTGATCCTAGTAACCTCTTTGTGGTTTCTTCTGACTTTTGCCATTGGGGTAAGTTTCACATCTCTTCATTGTAAGATGAATATCCATAGTGATTTTCAGATAATGTATTCTATTAAACATTGAACATTTTAACTTCTGGTAAATGCATCTTTGAAACTTAAATGCCTTCTGTAAAGTAAAAAGGGGTTTTCTTCTTTTAATCTAGAACAGTAGATGAAAAATATAAATGTGGTAATGTGTTTTCAGTGTAGTGGAGGCAATAAATGGTGCAGGTGTATGGGTTTATATGCCTCTCTTTATCGTTGCAATAAAATAATTGTCTGAAGTTTCTTGCTCTTTTTACTCTTCTTCTAAGCACCTCAAAGCAACTTGCAAAACTAATTAGCTAAAAATTCACTGGACATGACAACATCCCTCTGATGGAAGTAACCTCTGTATGTTTTACTGCTGGGTAAGGTAGCAGATGGAGTATTTATGCCAATTGACCAGAGCTATCCCAGTTCATCTTGGTGGCAGAACTATAAAGATTCCAGAAGCTTTGACTTCTGTCCTGCTTTAACACTTTATTTTTCTTTCAAGTGTAATAATAGCTGGAAAAGAGACTGCTTCAGAATGATATGTTTTGTGTTACACAACAGACCTTCTTTCCTTTTTTTCACTGTCATCTTTGGTCAACTTATATAATTAAGTGCATATTTTAATCGTCTTTGAATTGTGAAATAGGTGGAGGTATATAAGAATGACATGGGTTCTGTTGTAGGTAATGAATCATTTAGAGCTGTTCATTAAATTATCACAAACTTCTTTTAGCTTTAGTTTACTGTGGATATTGTTGTCCAAGAGAAGTAGTCCAGCTCCAGGGTCGACTTTATCAAGAGGGATAGTGAAACAAATGTTGTTTTACTTTTTCATTTATATAATTGGATTCCAAGCCAATAACAGGCAATTAATAAGTGATACTGCAGTGTCAGTTCTACAGAGGTTTTTCTTTAGGAATATAGTTGCCCATCATGTATTTTTTTTTTCTTCATTTCTGGGCTGCTGCTTTGATGATTGCCCTAGAAGTTCCTCAGTGTAAGTAGTATAAAAAGTATAAAATAATGGAGATTACTACTTTAAAAATATTATAATTGAAATTATTTAGTAAGTACTAGGGAGTGTTTTAGCTACGATTTTTCCCTTTTTTATTTTATACATGATTTTTGTTTCAAGGTCAGAGGTTCCGTTACAGTTACTATGATGAATCCCAAGGAGAAATTTATAGATCCATTGAGCACCTAGATAAAATGGTAAGTTTTCAGATTTGGTGGAACTAACTAACAAATTTCTCCTGTACCTTACATTTCTTTGAACACTTTAGAAATTTCTCTAACAAAGTCTCGTAGATCAGCTATTTTATTGAATGCTTTTCCTATGTTTACCATAGTAAGAATTTAGCTGTTGTTTTTAGCTAGTGTCTTCCATTTTATTGACTGAGCATAATATATTGTGGGTATAATCTAGTGAGCATAATTTATGAGAATAAATACATGTTTGCCTACCTAAAATGCCCTAGTGTAATGTAACTCCTGTCCAAATACCCTCCTATGTTTTTGGGGAGCAATAAGAATTATGAATGGAGTATTTGGGTAGTTCACGCTTAATAGCTGTGATACCTGCTTATCAAAACAGCACTGTGATTATGCTAATGGTTTCACAAACATCCATTTTGAGGAGGAAATGCTCTACAGTATTGTGCTGGTGAGGAAAACAAAAGTCATCATTTCCTCGGGAGTGTTCTTACCCCCTGCCCTTTACTCTGTAGCAGGTGGTGGGGAAAAGCAGGAGACCATGCTTCATTCTGGGTTTGGCAAACAGCTAAAGGAATGCTAGATACATAAAGACCATGATGCCAGTTACGTGGCATTTTCTTTGCAGCCACTGTAGCCAAGGATTTCTTTGTAAATGAGAAAAAATTGTATTAATGTTCAAGACTATACTTATGGCACAGAATAGAAGTAATTCTTCTGGAAATACGTAACCTTAAAATTTATTTTAAAACTGTTCGGATCATTCATGTAACTTCTGTAAAATCTGTTACAAGAAAGAATTGTTGTTATTTAGGGCATGTTAAATTTTTCCTTGTCTTGAAAGAATAAATCTTGTCTGATGGAGATCCCTGGAGTTTTTTGCTTTCTGTTTCAACCTCTTTGTTTTTCTACTATTCGTCGCTGGAATGGAAACAGTAAATTTAAACAGTAAATTTGCCTTCATTCTATTTATACCAATCCTTGTTGTAGGTTGAGAGGTTTCTCTATAAAGACAAGCGTGTTTCAACAGGGTCCCAGAATTTGAAGCTCTGAGTGTTTTTGCAAGAGCAAATTAAGGTGCATTAGCATACATTAGTTTCCCCTTGTTAATTTCTGTGGTGAAAGCTTGTAGTTAGACTGGACTTCGACATTTAATTACTTTTAGTGAAAATGCTGAAAATCATGTCTACTGTCTAATGAAAATAATGCTTCACATGCTGCATGGCAATATACTGTTATTACTTTATTGTCTATTTCATGCCATATATGAACGCATTGCTCTGTATTCAAACTGTACAGAGTGGGTTTTGCTATTACTGGCTCGATAATTTTACTGGACTGAACTAGTGAAGCAGTCAGCTGAGCGCTTTGTGAGCAGGAAGGTATTCTAGGTTAAGATGAAATTACTTTTCCTTAGAAATGCCCTTGTGGGAGGACAGTGGTCTCTTCCTCATTTAAACTGAACCTGAAGTATGGGTGCATGGTGATTTTCCTCGCTAGCGCATAGACAACGCTAAATGCTTTGGGCATTGAAGATTTACTAAGCTGATAGCTGCTCTGAGAAATTTTATTTGCTGTAATGTTAAGTTAGCACCCTCAGACGCCAGCATGAAAAATAGAGAGTAGTAAATATTGCTGGGCAGATGCTGGTTTCTCCATGGTAACTCTTAATGTGACTGTTGTTACTCTGGGGGTACCACAGTGCACCTTGTAAAGTGATGGTGATGAAAGGAGTAATAATAGGGATGCATTGAGGAATAATCCTCAAATGAAGAGTTATAATTGAGCAGCTGATGTGCAACAATTTGTATATCATAACCTGGTACATATATGTTTTTAAATAAGAGTGGGGAAATATTCTGTAAGATGTCATAGAACCACAGAATGGTTTGGGTTGGAAGGGTCCTTAAAGACATCAAATTCCAACCCCCTGTCGTTGAAGAGTAATCATTTTTTTATTAAGGGTAGCCAGAAAATACTGACTGCTCACTTCAGTCTTCACTGCCAGGTTGCTCATTTTATATCTACTTGCGAAACCTTATGCCTCTCTTGGGTCAATAGGAGGATTCTGTTACCTTGGATGTTCAAGGGGGAGGATAATGCAGGTCCTGAAGAGAGCAGCCAGAAGTTGTGCAGGAGCCATGCACAGCATGGGTGGCTTCTCAGGTGGCTCTAATGAATTGCTGAGTTCTCGGTGGCTTCTGTAGTGCTGCTGTGGTGTGCCAGCGCCTTTCACAGTGCCCTGGCCTGGGAAGGCTTCTTAGCTTGAGCATAACGCATAAGTGTGTAGAAGCAACTGAAGTAACTGGTTGTAAACTTGAGCTTGACCAGCCAAAGGATTACTGGAGTATAGTATAAAATAAGCCTGTGGGTTGGTTGAGTTTGTTTTGGGTCTGGGTTTTTCTGTAAACTTACAGAAACTTGATCCTATAGGGGACGGTATTTAAAAATGTAACTGCTTTTAATCATATTAAGGGCACTTGCTAAGATATTGCAGATTCCATTTGCAGTGTCTGGTTAACTGAGATATGCAATTTCTATGTGGTGCCATAATAACCATGTCATAAACTGCAGAAATGTGTGATGCATTTTTATCATATGGATTTTGTTGTGTATTTTAACTCTATTCTAAACTATGTCCGGCTGAGTTAATTTGAATACTAAGAATTATGAGCTTCATACTTCTGATTGTTAGAGAAATAAAACACAATCTGACAAAAATGTTTCCGTTGTTCCTCAAAACCACTTACACTGAGAAACAAGCTTGGTAGCCTTTGCTCCTCTGCCACAATGATTTTTAAATCCAAAAGATTGAAAAGTTTAGTCCAGCTGAATGCTTGCAGGGTATGTGTTAATACCCGTTTCCTATTGGTTTTCTCCAATCTGTGATGTACAGAGCTCTGTTAGCATTTTCTGGGATGAACTGCATAGCTCTAAACGTTTTGCAGTGCTGAACTGTAAGTGAAATAAGCTTACTAAGCATTCTGATAAATCCGTGTCCATTCGAGACACATGCTCAAATGCCTCTGCCCAGTATGTTCCAATGACTTATAGCTACAAAATGAGTCTCTCAATTGAGCAGCCATTTTCATTTTTTTTTAAGTCATGGAAAGGTTTACAATGGATAAAACGTATTCTTATGAGGTTCAATGTTTAGTTTTCACTTGAGTGTTTTGTTAAGTTCGGTTCTGCTTTCTGCTGCCAGTGTATTGACATATACCTTTTGCTAGCAAATGGATGGTTCAAAGACATGCTGCTTCAACTTTAGAAATGCAATGGTAACTATGTAATCACTGCTAGTTAGAGAATAGCTCCCTTTACGTTTTCTTGGCACTCATTTAGGTTCTGTAGATCTGGAGTAACAGCTGTAATTACTGGCCAGGGGTCCAAACACCCTCTCCATGACTCTGGAAGAACAGGTCTTACCAGCAATTGATCAGCATAGTTTGGTTTTATTTTCCATAGAATTTATGTCTTTATGAATTCATTTTATGTCTGTTTTTAAATAAAAGTACACAAAGGTGCTGGTTATGGTTCCTGTTTGCTAATCCTCTGAGTCTCCTGGGAATCTCCAGCTCCTCAGTTGCAGGCTGTGATCCAGTCTGAATAATTGGTATATCTGCCAGATCAGCCAACGCCCTTGCAGTGTAGTTGAGATACCATGTTCCACTCGTGAGGCGGAGACTTCAGACAGACTGACTGCTTCCTGCATCTTCTCCTTGCATCACCCACGCTTCCCAAAAGCAGGGGAAGGGGCTGGGAAAATAGCAGAGACCTTAAGAGAAATTCTCTCACTTTCTGATATCAACCTCCTATTGTTCCCATGCAAAATATATGATTTTTTCTAACCTCTAAGGAAAACCTTCCTGTTTCATCAGCTACATCTAAGCAGCACAGCTATATGTCTTACTGAATTAGTGAGTTTCTGGAGGAAGGAAATACACAAGAGGATAGAGCCTACTAATTCAGGCAAAATAGCAAAGCCATGGTAAAACCCAGACAATAATTGATTTAGACTTGTTTTAAATTACTTTCATTGTATTTGATCTGCTCTGTGGGATGGGGTAAGAGTAGGCTGTATCTGGAGTTGTAGGATTCTTTTTGCTTTTAGGAGCGCAAATGTTTGTGTATGGGGAAGGTTTTGTCTCCATGCATATGCTAGTTTTCATAGTATGACTCTGTGGGATCCTGGGTCTCATGGAGTGTGGATGGAGAAAAGGATGTATATATGTGACTGCCTTATGTAAAGTGGAAGTATCATCTTCTGGCTCTTAAGTTGTGCACCAGCTTTATAGTGCTTCAGAGATGTTCTGGGTTTGCTTTTTATGCACTGAGCAGATGGCCAGCCTGTGCCCAGATCAACTACCTTGCATGTGTGATGTGTCCAGGATACATTACACTTGCTACATGCTTGAATTGCATGTTTGTGTATATGGATGATTTGTCTAGGGTTTTTGGACATCCAGAAGTCCTAGGCAGATGCTCAGCACTGATCTCTGTTACAGGCAGAGGAGATAGAAGCAAAAAATATTTCTGTTTTGCCCTTTTAGTCAATTTGTCTGGTTACTGCTATACAAAATCCTATGGAAGTAGGGCACCATTGGAGGTGGGGATCAGCTAGTCTGCAAGAGGAGCTTTTTTAACGTGAGCTTCACTGGTATCTGCTGAGATAGCTTCACAGATATGTAGATCATTGACAGCATTGGAAGGGCTCCTGCACTTTCAGTTTGGCAAAGAATAGCAACAAGATGACTACAAGCTATTGCCTTGATATCCTTGATACAAAGTAGAGGTTTTTTTCCTCTTGAAGTATTCTGTGTTGTCATAAAGAGGTAATGTATAAGCACCTGCTTATGAATGTGCGAAGTAATCATTGCAATTGATTCTTTTTCAGGGTATGAGCATTATAGAGCAGCTAGATCCTGTATCTTTTAGCAATTACTTGAAGAAATACCATAATACAATATGTGGAAGACATCCTATTGGTGTATTATTAAATGTAAGTAATGTTTGATTTGTTGAAAAATGTAACTTTTAGCAAGATGCTTACATTTATTTTAAACACAACATTGCTGAAGTATTCCTTAGTTCTAAAATGGCAAGTTTTGAATTCATTTTTCCAGGTGTTCTCAGTTTGGTCTCCAGTTTCCATGTCTTGCTTATAGACAACTGTAAGCTCTTCCAAGGGCTGAGGGTTTTCAGTTCCCTAAGGGAGATGAGATACCATATTCCTTTTGAATTTCAATGAAATGCGATCATTCACTTTCTCTTGCCCCTAAATAAATGAATAAATCCATCTCCCCAAAGAAGTACATATTTAATCTTTTGAATCAGTGCTTATGAACTTGTATGCATCTTTTCTGTATTGCTATTAGCTAGCTATTATGAGTGCCTTATGATGTCTGGCAGCGTTTTTGGGTTTTGCAAATATGATGAGAGATTGCTTCTGTAAGTATTAGTGCAGTGCAAGTATTAGTGCAGTGCACTGTTAACTCATATATTGACAGCAATTAGAATTCAGATTAACTGGCATTTTCTAGTTACTGTATTCCGCTTTGGTGATCCAGTGTAGGCATAAACCTGGCTTACCTTACTTATGTTTACAGCAGTGCTGGAATGCTGCAGATTTGTCATATTGCTTGAGTGAATCTTGCTCTATTATTACTATACTTCAAATTTGAAACAGGTAGCTTGTTAACCTTTTAAAAAGGGAAATTTTAGCTCACTGGAAATGTAATCTATGTGAAGAACATATAGAGGGACCTTTTAAAGTGAAGTCTATAAAAGTTTGTGTGAACAATGTCAATATTGGGGATGCATGTAGCAAAATTCAGTACTATGACAACTCTGCAAAAATATCCAACTCTTAACATCAGATAATGATTATGTTTGCAGTGAATCTGAGCTAAATTCTGTTGATTCACTTTAGCCGATTGTCACACTTCAATAAATTATCTTGGTACCTTCTTTTTCCTCAATGGAAGAAATGTGATTTTAGAAGTGTTAATAGTGTTGGGTTTTTTTCTGTAACATCTGCGTTTCTGTATGAATTCCCCATGGAACTGAAAGCATTGTTTCTAAAGGATCTGTTTTGAAAGGTTTTTTAGAATTGCCTTGTAGAACTGCATGGATGTCCATAGCGCAGCATTAGTGAATGAAATGGCACAGAAATGAGTTAGGTCCACAAATTACTCAGAGATGCTTATATTATTATGAGAGGTGGTGCAAGGACCCATGGAGGGTGGGGTAAGGACAGGACTGAGAGCTAGAAAATGTCATGATTTCCCTGACACCTTTTTTAAACAGCTTTTTTTCTCTCTTCAGGCTATCAACGAGCTCCAGAAGAATGGGATGAATATGAGCTTTTCGTTTTTGAATTATGCTCAGTCAAGCCAGTGTCGAAACTGGCAAGACAGCTCAGTGAGTTATGCAGCTGGAGCACTTATGGTCCACTGAACCGCTGAATGCTCAGGGATAGCACCTGCACACACGCTGTATACGGGGTCCCAGCCTAGCCCTTACAAAGATACAGTCCCTGGTCTTTGGATATACTGAAACCTCAAACTAATAGAACTCTTCTTTTCTAGTAGGTGTAGTCCTTCCTTAGTTTCAACTCATTTAAAAATGCTTTCTTGTTTAGGACAGTGGAAGGAAGGCTGGTATCAAAAGATTTTGTGATTTTTGTTTTCATTCTTTGGGAAAAGATAATGGCTGTGAAGGCATGGTGGCAGACAGTCCTTACAAATACATGTAAAGCATTTACCATATCCTAAATTTGCACTCTTTGCAGACCTGTGCACATATACTCAGCTTTCAGAATAGTTTTGCAAGTTGTAAACAGAAAAAGGGTGGAAGCTCTTGAATGAAAGGAAAAGGAAAAAAAAATGAGAACAATGCATTTATAAATGATCCTGTATTAGAATATAATGAAACTCCAGTATAGTCAGTTACTACCCATGATGTACAACAGATGTCTTCTATTTTAGTTGCTAATAAAGGGCTACACAAACCAAAATAGTCTGATTTAAACTTATTGCTTTGTGTTCTGTATGTGGCTGCTTGTTATTAACATTCTTTATCTTCAGTTCATATGCTTGATAATTCAGCCGTTCTGTAAAATACTTCAGAATGTATTTTATACTCAACATTTGTTATGACTACTTAATTTAGAGATTTTTTTTATCTTAAACCTGCACTATGAGTTCAGCTGTGCAAAAGAACTTAAAAGACCTTTTGTATATCCTAATTCTTTTTGGTTTACAACTATCTATAAAATAGTATCTTTTAGTATGTGATACAAATTTGTATCAAATATACACTTTTAATTATTTTATGCTGTTTGATTATTAAAGTGAAATAGATGCAGTATTTTTATTTGAAATGACAAACAGTAGCTTGAAAAAGATAATTCTTAAGAGTATCTATCAAGCATTCATAGGCCACAAAAGCCATACAGTGCTAAGCTCAAGCAGTTATTCTTGAGAGATTTAATTGGGAGGGGAAGGTAAGGCCTTTTTTTTGGTTTTTAGCCTTTATTCTTTGACTGTAAGTAGAATTGTTTCATGTTCTTCAAATATCATCACATCTTAAGAGTTCCTGAATTTTCTCCCAGCCGAAATAATGGTGTGATTGAGTTGTCATTCCTGAAGATTTCCTTTCATTCTAATAAATGCAAAGTAGGAAGACAGTTCTGGCTCATTGTCTAAATGGAGATTTCATTCCCTGGTATTTCACCTGCTGTCAAGCAAACCTCTTGGAGCATTCAGCTTTTCTGAGTGGCAGAGGGGAATTTTGGAATTCAAGTTAGATTATCTTTGAAAGTTGTGAATTGCTGCATACAAAGTCTTCACCTGAAAGCATACTAGACATATTGTAATCTTATCAAAATACCGTTTTTCAAACAGACACTTCTTGCACCACTTCTGTTTTCCTTGTCATAGTTGGCCATCATTTTAGTAGTAACAGGTGAATGCTCCATTTACAAAATGAACTACTTTGCAGATGTTCAGAATGCGTTCCAAATGCCAAACTCCTTTACAGGTTTGTTGTTTCAGTTGCCTTATTGCTTGGCCTTGTTCTTGGAAAGTCTCAACAGCAGACAGGTAAAAGAACTTTCAGATTACTTTCCACAGACCAGCAGGAAGGTTATGCTGGCAGAACTGAATTGGTAGCCAGTCTTTATAAATACTTGTCTGACTGTGCCTTATTAAAAAAGTAGCTTTATCATGAAGGTTTTTGCTTTTTTTTTTTTTCCTTTTAATCTTTGACGAATACAAGTTTAATTAGGACTCGGGTTTCTTTTAGTCTTATGCCAAATGCTTAATGCCATTCTTGAAACACATAGTTAATTGGAATAGTGAAGTATATACTTTCTCCCTAGGGTAAACATAGTAATTAGCTTCTGAATACACAGGCTTGAGCTGCATCTCAGTTCTATAAGGTAGTTTTAATAAAACAAAACTGGAAGAGCTTCAAGGATATTGGTCAGCCGTTTTGCTCAGCACGATGTTACAAAATATCTTACAGAGAAAGCACTTCACCTGTAAACTGTGTAATGTATTTCAGAATAAAGTTTCTAATTAAAATGGGAATTTCTGTGCCTACTAATAATAACCAGCAATGACAGTTCAGAAACCCATCCAGAGAGAAATTTAAAGCTTCGTGAAATTTGCTCTAACTTAGAAGCTTTTTTTTGTGAAAACCCTGTTTTGATTGAAAGTACAAAATACCTTTTGGTGTGGGGTTGGAGGGAGCTGACTTTCAGTGCTCCGTTTCCTGGTGTGTCGTTTTAAATGTGCTGAAGGAAAAGCAAATCATGTCCTGGAAAAATCTTCACTCAGATACTATAGTTTCATTAGTTTAGCTTTATCACACACTTTATTCTCACTTAAATATACACTTGAATATAGCATTTGTTCCCAGTCCTGTTCACTTTTGTGGAGGTTTCTTCTAAGCACAAGCTGAGCTTTGACCACTTTTCTGGTGCAGTATGTCCAGCCAGGGACATGATTCTCAGTCTGAAATAATTTTGGCATTTTAGAGAAATGTTCAATGCATAAAAATCTTGATTAAAATACTACTTTGGGTTTGTTTGGTTTGGTCTTTTTTGTTTTTGCATTGCTCACAAAAGGCATTTATGATTTTGTTATTGTTTGTTAATGCTGTCTTTAAAAGGTGCTTTTAAAGTCCTGTCTTCTTAATCCTTCAGCTTAAGGGTTTTGACACCTAAATAGAGCAGTAGGTCATCCACTGCTCTAGGTTTAGACTGGCGGAAGCCAGAGAAGACGGTAAATGCCCCCGTGGGCATCAGCAGCCGCCTCTTGTTTTTAACTGAGTGTGCCAAGGCCTGCCTCTCTCAGCATGGTGCAAGGGAGGAGTATCTACCTCAGCTTTCAGCCTTCATCAGTTTGTATTGGCTTTTGGGCTTTATTTACTCTAAAAATCATGGCTTGAGTGGCTTTGACCCAGTGTTGCTGTTGTAACTGAACTCTTACTGCGGTGCAGTCTCCCTTCTGACAGCCTTCGGAAATGCTAAGTTCACCCAGGCATTTTCAAGCCTAGCTCTTGCTCTTGGTGTTTCCCAGTCAGGGCCTTGTTGTTGCATCTCAGGGTTCTGGATATTGCTGTAGGGTTTACTAAGGAATTTCAGATTGACATTGCAAACACTGAAATGGGAGGTTGCTGTTTGACACCTGCACACAAGGTCTAACGGCACTTTGGCATGTTCTTTCAGTGGTTGATGTACAGTTTTACCATTTCATGTCTTTTCCCCTTATTCCCTCAGGAAACATTGCTCTCCTGTGCCTCAAAGGAAGCTTTGCTTTCAAATGACATGATTCACCATGATTTGCAGTTGTTGTCTCCTTGGGCTGAGTTCAGTGTGCTAACTACCACCTGATCCACTCTCAGAAATTACCCAAACTATTAGATTCATAAAGAAGTGATTAAAATCCCTGTAAAGTTGACCTTCTGCTTTCCTACTTCCATTAGAAACTTCCTGAAATTTACCCTTGAAGCCAGCCTATGAAAAATCTTCAGTATGAGGAAAAACTGGATTTCAGGATCCAGTTTAGTGCAGGGCCCACAGTGTAGCCAGATGGCCTTTTCAATAGATGGTTGCAACACATCATGTGGAATTTGTGTGTGGGAATGAACTGACTGTTCTTTCAGTAATGCAAAATCTATTACGTCTATTCTAATTGTTTCTAGAGCTATTTTATTTTATTTTTTAATTACTATTTTGTTTAATTCTGAAAACAATTTGTCCATGCATACTGCAGGCAGCTTCCAGATGCCTGGTGTCATTTGGGGGTTCTCTTATCCTGCATTAGCTGAAAACTCAGCATTGGCTTCTTTCTGTCTTGTCTAGTACCTGTTTAGTATGTGCATTCCCCAATGCCGGGGTTTGAGATGTCTTTCCCAGTGCTTACACCCCAGGAATGAAAATGCCATGGTAATGATATCTCTAAATTAAGAAAGAAATTGTCAAGTTTGTTTGCTTGCTTGCGTTTTGGGGTTTTGATTGGGGGGGTGGGGGTGTTGGTGAAGGCTTGGATCTTTTTGGAAAGGGCATAGAAATGAGGAGAATGACGAAGAATATGGTTGCTTTTCCAATTTAGTCAGCAACTGTTGTACTCCCCTGTTTGAGAGCTGACGTGCTGCAAAATAGTGCCCAGTGCAGCTGCAGGCTGGATGCATTATGGGCAGTGCTATTTCAAGAAGAAATGTTGGAGGTACTTTGTCAAGTGTAGCTCTATTGGTTGAAGCTTAAGGGTGAGAATCCTGTGCTGATACCTTTACGTTACAGGTAAATAAGTTGTCTTGTCCTTTACACAAAGGTGATGGACCTCCACAGTACCCAGTTTTCTAAGGTGATGTGTTTGGTTCTGAGTGGGTTTAAGAGAAGTAAATCATTTTCTCAGCCCCGTGACCTCTGTTGACATTTATGTAAATATGTATTCCCTACAAACAGTTCTGTATGCTATTTTCAAAGCTTGTGAAACCAAAGTTATGTAATTACTGTTTTCAAACAGAATAGTTTTATTTAAATCCCACTAAAAAATTACCCTGATCTCAAATCTGCTGCGAGTGAAGCTGGTAATGAAACTTCAGATGTCAGTGATCTAGTGTCTGCTCTGTGTATGACAAAGCCCTAACTGGCAAGAAGAATAAAACGTTGTGTTAAGCATTAAACTAGGAACTATCTCAACCTAAACTCAGATGTGTTTTTTTCCTCTAGTGAGTTTTAAAGCAGCCTGTGGCTGCAGCTTCACAAGGCTGGGAACAGCAGTGCTCTTGGTTCAAGTCCCTTCTGCGGTAAAATTTTACCTGTGTTTGTTATATTTTTCTGCTGACCTCTTGCAGCACAAAATAGAGTATTAGCATCGCTTAAAAAAATCCTCAAACTCCCCTAAACCAAACAACCCCCCCAACCACAAAAAACCTGTAAGCATATTTCTACAAACAGCAGGGAGTGCTTTAACCAGACAGTAAACCTTATAAAGGCTGGGGCAAACCTGGGTGGGGGAGCTTCCTAATCCACATCTGCAGCAGGAGCCCTTGAAGAGGCGGGTGCCATAGCTGAGCAGGCAGTCCTCCGTGTCGGCTGGGACTCCTGGCCCAGGGGGAGGGCCTTTTCCACTAAATGCAGGTGAAGTCTCTTCTGATCGGCAGGACTTGTGCAAAAAATGCCTCTGCTCGTGCTGGAGAATGAACTCTGGTAAGGGTCTCTTAAACAGTCTGCTTTCCTGCAGGCAGTCTTGTATGATATGCCCCGTCCCTGGCAGTGTTCAAGGCCACGTTGGATGGGACTTTGAGCGATCTGGTCTAGCGGAAGGTGTCCCTGCCTGTGACAGGAGTATTTCAAATAGCTGATTTTTAAGGTCCCTTTCAACCCAAACCGTTCTATGATTCTATGAGATTGAGTGAAAGTGCTAGGGTCAGGGATGTGTTCCCATCATTGTATGACAGTTCGCTGGAAAATGGGAGTTTAATGCTGCCACTACCTCTTCTAGCTCTGTTGACTACAGGCTTTCCAGCTGGCAGTGCCCTTCAAATTTGTACCGGGCACCTCCACAATCGCGGCTACCGTCATCCAAGTGCGGCTGCAGCCACCGCCAGCAGCAACCAGCGTGGCCCTAGTGAGCGCATCTCTACCGTCCCGCTTTAACAACGGAGTCTTTTCCTCGGGGATAGCTCCTGAAGCGGGAGTTGGGGGGGGGGGGGGGGTGTCGGGCTGGCCGACACTAGGTGTCAGTGTCGTGCTTCCCTCCGCTCCTGCCTGCTTTTGCTTTTAGAATACCCGTTAGTGCCTCTCCTGTTCCAGTTTGTCCTGAGCTGTGTGGCTATATCCAGCAGCCCCTTTTCGAACCAGCCGTCTCTTTACAATAATGTGCTTAAAAAATAAAAAATCCTTAAAAATAATTACATTGCATCATAAAAACATAGAATGCTTTGGGTTGGAAAGGACCTTCAGATCATCTAGTTCCAATCCCCCTTCCATGGGCAGTGTGAAGATCATCATTTACTGAGTTGTCTGTAAAAAATGGCAACAGCATCTATTATATACAAACAGTTTTGTTGAAAAAGCTCATAAGCAAACATTCAACCTAAAGCTATAGCGTGTCTCCAGGTCTTGCTCTCAGTGTTTCCTGGGTCCTGGGTTCAGTTGTAACAGGAATTTTTCTCCATCGTAGTAGCTGGTGCACTGTTTTGGTTTCAGTCCGAGAGCAATGCTCATACCACACCGATGTTTTAGTTGTTCCACAGTAGCACTTACCCTGATCAAGGACTTTTCAGTCTCTCGTGCTCTGCCAGTGAGGAGAGACATGGGAAGCCAGGAGGGAGCAGAGACAGGACACCTGACTTGAACTAGCCAAAGGGGTGTTCCGTACGACGGCACATCATGCCCCGTATATAAACTGGGGGCAGTTACCTGAAAGGCCCACATTGGATCAGGCTGGGTATTGGTCAGCAGGTGGTGAGCAATTGTATTGAGCATCACTGCTGTTTGTTGTTTTCTCTTTTTTCCCTTCCCTTTTTAGTTTTATATTCTCTCCCCTTGTTATTTCCCTTATCATTATTATTATTGGTGGGGGCAGTAGTAGTTTTGTGTTATACTTTAGTTATTGGACTGCTCTTATTTCAACCCAAGATTCTTTTGATTCTCCTGCCCGTCCTGCTGGGAGCAGGGTGTGAAGAAGGAAAGGAGTGAGTGAGCGGCTGCGTGGTTCTCAGATAGTGGTTGGGCTTAAACCACGACACCAACTCATGCAAAATCACTTCACTTGGTTTGTTTGGTGTTTCAAGAAGGCTGTTCTTCAATTAGGGGCAAGGGGGGAAGCTTGGGCTACGAGTTGTGTGAGGAAAGGAAAAGCTTTCTCCCAAGCTCCACTGCAAGTGGCATTGCAGATGAATTGTTCTCCTGTTTGCGTAAAAAGTGGTGGCAAGATGGGTTCATCGGGGGGGCCCAAGACAGTAGCTGGGGCACCAGGATGGATGTGAGCATCCTCCATGGCATCTCCTACCCTCGCACTCAGTGGCAGGATGGGCCCGACTTTGTTCTGTGTGCTTTGGTTTGGCCTGGCAAGTGGAGGGCAACCCCCCGGGGGGCACCCATCGGCTTGAAAAAATACCTCTGCATCTGACCAAGCTCTCACTTGAGTCAACAGGAGAGGGATTAAACTACACATGCATAAGGAGATACAGAGCTGCTCAAGAAGGTGGGGGGGAAGCCAGATCTCAGCCATTGTAACGTGGGGGGAGGCTGTGGAAGGATGCAGCTGGCAGTTTGTGCAGTGGAATAAAACCAAAGATGAAGAAGATGCACTCAAACTGTATCTGGAGACAAGTCTCTCCAGATCAAATTCTAACCCCAAGCTTTCTAACCTCAAGCAGAAGTTTCATTTATCTGATCTGCCATTTGATTTTACAAGATTTTATTCATTAAAAAAATGGAATAGGAGCCAAGCTGAGGCCTTTTTTCTTTCTCCACCCTCCCTCTTTCTTTTAAGTACTGCTAGGTTCCATTTTCTTGATGTATGAGCTTTTCCATAACCAGAATTTCTTTTAGCTGAACTCGTCTTATCTGAGAGAGAAATCTTAGGCTTGCTCCAGCTTACTTTATAACTAAGCACTGTTCCAATACGAAGTCAGAAGGTGAGGGACCAAAAAGTTGGAGTGGAGAAGGCAAAACCCCAAAAAGACAACATGAACTCCTTTTCCAACTGACTACAACTGGAACAGAGTTGGGACAGTGATGCCATCTTGAAATTTATATTCTTTACTTTCCATTGCAGAGTTGCTTTTGCTGCTGGTGAGCATCCAGCACCTAGGCCCTGGCACCTTGTATGGCTGGAGTGTGCCACCAGTAGCTCTTTCTGGGGACACACCAGCACAGACCTAGCACTGTGTAGCTCTTCCTCCAGTAGCAAGGAGATGGCAAAATGGGAAGTGTAGCTGCTGTATATGTATTTATCCAGGTACTCGGCCTGGGTGTAGCTCACGGGATGCTGAAGACGCCCTTTTGCTGCTGGCTGTTGCTTCTGTGGAGCTGTATCTCTGTGGCAGGAAAGATAAAACAGAGGTAAGAGGCAGTCATACTGCCTCTTTGACTCTCCCACAGCTGTCTGTACTGACAGCAGCTGGGCCTATGTGTGTTGGAAGCGGGGCCTTGGGCTGGGTGATCCAGAGCATTACCAAGTTCTGCATGTTTCCACCTAGGGAAATTTTGCCATACCTCCAGGCAACCTATCTCAGCCTTTAACTGATCTCACAGTGGAAAAGGTTTTCTGGTGTCTGGAGACAAAATTTGGCCTGAAATAACCTGCCTGTCCATCAATCACAGGCACTCTCAAGAAGAGAGTGCCTTTGTGTTCTCTGCATTTCCAGCACTAAAAGACGTATGAAATCCCCCCCGAGCCCTTGCTTTTCTAGGCTGAATAAATGGAATCCCTTCAGCCTTTCTTTAAGCGCCAAGGTCTCCAACCCCATATTCATCTTGGTGTGCTTACCCCTGACCCTGCAGATAGCAGTGTGTCATGATGTGACACTTAGGAGGTCCATCATGCCATCTCTCATTCAGAGTGCACACACTTTAATTGCCCTTGGCAGGTGTTTTTTCAGTGTGTCCATGAAAAGCATGTGGTGTGGTGACCCAGAGCCCCCCAGCATAGTCCCACCAGGCCTTTGCTGCCTTTTGGAGCAGGGGGGGCACTTGAGTTAAGATTTCCTCTCTGCAATTTAATCCCATCTATCCTACCCCAGCAGATTTGTTAGACTCTGGCATCTACTTCACAGCTACTGGTTTTGATTGTGAAAACCTTATTGCATTTCTTTTCAGTTTTCTCTTCCCTGGCAAGAACAGCCCTAATTCTTTCCATCCTTGCCTATACCACAACTAGCTGCTCTTGCTGCTTTTCTCCAGGCTGCTGGTCAATGCTTCCTTTCCTCAAAGCATAGCATCCCAAATGACTCACGTCTGCTGAGGCCAGACTGGTGCCAAATGAGGGAAGCATCACTTTGTGTTTTCTCACATCTTACCCATGTGAGATGTATCTGGGTCATGGTGTCACCCAGTTTGATGCTTACTCTTCCCTGCAGCAGGCAAGGCACTGTGACACATGCTAGCACCTAAATTCAGCAGAACAGCTGTGAGCCAGGTTTTGCCTTGTCGTGTGTCTGCTCATCCAGAAACACATGCCAGGTTTGAACTTTCTCTTGTCCTTATCAATCCGAATTCTGGTTTTTAGACAGTTTCTCCAGTTTGGCTAGATCATTTTTAGTTCCCAGGCTGGCTCCCATCGACTGAAGTCCTTCCACCCTAGCCTTCATCTACAGATTTAATAAGTGTACTCCAGGCTGTCAGTATCCAAAACATTAATGAAGATACAGTGTAATACCATAGACTGGCTTCAGTGAAGTCCATGCTTGATGCACCCTTCCAGTCTGACCAGGGATTTACTGACAATGACTCTGAAACAAGTTTTCTAACCAGTTCTGAACTTCCCTTACAATAGTGTCATGTTGACTCAAGTCACCTCCCCTATAAGTATGCTATGTGAGAAAATGCCGAAGCACATCTCTTGCTTACGTAGAATTACAGTTTCCACTTTTACCCTCTCGCAAGAGGAACCTGAGATGTCTTTCATATTAGTTTCTCATTAATCTGTGTTTTCCATCACTCATCTGTTTGGCATCTTTCACATATTTCAAGTAGCCTGGTTTGTTCTGACATTGTTTTTCTGAGCACTGACGTTGAGCCGACTGTTCTCCAGTTGTCTTGTTCATCTGTCCCCGCTTTATAAAGCTAGATACTCTGTTTGCCCTTGGTCAGTCTTCTGAGACCTTGGGCACCTTCCCCAAATTCCCAGGTGACCTCAGCCAGCTCTGAGATAGCTTCTGCCAGTGGTGGAAGTACCTATGGGGAATTTTATTGGGCAAGACCAGTTTGAAAACATGTAATTTATCTAAATGGTCTTTTTAGATAAATTTTGATGCTTTTTCGTTCTTTAGCACTCTGACATCTCAGTCTTTTGTTGGCGCTTCTGCCAGCTGTCCAGGCACACTTGACCCTTTCAGTGCAAACTGGACAAAAAAGGCCCCAAACCGAAATAGTGTCATTGTGGCGTTGATAGGTTTATGTGATAGAAACATGAGAAGGGAAAGGACTACCTGGTAAAGTAAGTCCTGTCTCCAGTGGCCATAAAGTATAATGCAGAGACTATGCAAATCTTTGTACTTAATAAGCTAGAACCACTTGAAGAAGTGCCTGCCAAGAAGCTATTACCCTGCAATGCTAACTGCTAATGTTGAAAAGGCTGGCTGAGCTTTCAGAGACCAGGAGGTTTACCTTTTGGCTTTCCTTACTGTGGTGGCAAAATGATCTGTGGCTGGAAAGGGAGGCCAGGGGAACGGTCCCCGCGGCAGGAGGTGGCTGTGGTGGCCTGAGGAGTGCGGTCCAGCATGGGCTGTCATGGCCGGAGGGCCTCCCCTTCAGCCCTAAATGCAAAGTGGGAGAGGTGCAAGACTTGGGCTTGGGCTCCCTTGGTGCAAGAGCTGTTGATGGGACAGTGAGGAGGGAAAATGCAAATGAAATCTTCAGAGGGAGCCTGCAGGATAACGACAGTGCTCATCAGCCCAACAGTGTTATTGCCAACTTTTATACGGGTTCTTGTTCTCAGTTCAAAGGGAAAGATGCTTTATTCAGAGCTTCATCCTTTCCTGCAACAATGCCCAATCTGCCTGTGGCTTGCCCAGGGCAGTGTAATGGCTGTGCTTTCCCTCACACTCCAATCGTTTTTTTGCAGCATTTGCATCATCATCCCAGATCAGAGACCCTCAGAAAAGTCCCCGAGCTGTAAAGACTGGTCGATCATCCAGTGATCTCTTGTTTCTGATTCAGTAAAGTATTATACAAGCAGCCATAAATGCTGATCTTTGAAAACAAGAGCAGCTTCACATGCAATTGTTCAGTTCAACTAACGTACAAAGCAAACATTTTCTTGGAATGCTACATTATTGTTATTTTTTTAATACTAAGTGGTCCTTTAATGTGTGTTAATCTCTGACAGATGGCTCTCTCCATCTGGCACTAATGAAGAGGGTAAAAGTCTACTTTATGTGGAAAACTTATTTAAAGTTGTATATTCATTAGAAACAACTAAGGCAACTGATCTTTTCATCCTGGGAGTGCATGACACTGCCAAAGCACCGCTAATAAATTCCACTGCCAAGAAGTGGGAGAGAGTTTGCAGACAGGACTGATGGCGTGAGCCATTTTTCTCCTTTCACAGTTATGAAATATTTCTGAGGGAAAAAAAAGTCCTGTGAACAAAGTGCAGTGTCCCTCATGGACAGATTCACACAGGCCCTGGCTCGTGCTGAGGCAATAAACCATATCAGTGCCTGGCTCGGACTTTGGTGAAAGTCAGAGTTAGAGATCCTGGATCAGAATGTGCCTGGCTCAGTGCAACACCTGATGATGACAGACCACTACCATAGAGTCACAGAATGGTTTGGGTTGGAAGGGACTTTAAAGGCCATACAGCTCCAACTCCCCTGCCATGGGCAGGGCCACCATCCACTAGAGCAGGTTGCTCAAAGCCCCGTCCAGCCTGGCCTTGAACACTGCCAGGGATGGGGCTGCCACAGGTTCCCTGGGCAACGTGTGCCAGTGCCTCACCACCCGCACAGGGAGGAACTTTTTTCCTAATGTCTATTCTAAATCCCCCCTAAGTCAGTTTAAAGCCATTCCCCCTTGTCCTGTCACTACCTGCCCCTGTAAGAGGTCCCTCTCTAGGTTTCTTGTAGGCCCCCTTCAGGTACTGGAAGGCTGCTATCACTGCTTCTCCCACGACACCAGCAACCTCACCCTCATCCAGACTGCTGCAAAGGGCTGAAGTTCTTGTCAGCTGCCACAGTGGCTTCGGGTGCCCAAGCCATTGCCTGGAGAGGACGACTAGGAAGATGAGATGGGGACCCTATAGAAAGTCTGCAGAAGGGCTCAAGTAGAGAGGGGAATCCACATGAAACCGGGCAATGTCATTCATCCAGGCATCAGCATCAGCAAAGCTGAGAAGGCAGTAGAGGCCCCACATAAAGCAGCCGCATGGGATTTCTTTAATAAAACCATTTGCCATTCTCAGAGCATGGTCCCACTCCCATAGTGGCCCGGGTGGTGAAGCCCCTTGGAGTTTTGCAGAACTTGACTGGGTTGTTGTGTTGCTCTGGCAATCTGAAATACTTGGGTGTGATGTCAGCCTCAGGGAATAAAGCAGTACTTTGCCTGTGACAAAGCAAACATTTATCTGTTATTTTTAATTCTTTCAGCATCATCAAGTTCTCAAGCTGAGAAAGAATAGAATTTTTGTATTTGTCCTGTAATGAGAAACGCTTATTCTGTCAGTTCAGGAAGAGTTCTTTCCATGCACAGGATGCAAGATGATTGTCTTAGCTTGAACCATGAAAGGGTTGGAGTGTGAGTACCGTTTCATGCTGGAGTAAACCCACTCTTTTGTCCTGAAGATCGGAGCAGGATACTCATTATTCCTCCAGCAAGTGGATTGAGATTTAGAGTGACATTACGCAAGATTTGCTTAGAAATTATACATTTTTTTGCTACAAAAACTGTGTCCTTGCATTAAGTCCATAGACAAGACTGCTTTGCATTTAAAAAGTGCTTTCTCTTAATCGGTTCAGGCTGCCCTGTTCAAAGCCAAACCTCACTTGGCGGTGGGTTCTGAGGGGAAGCTGTCAGGGTGCTGGCCTGTGAATTGGAGGAGCTGAAAGTGGGTCTGTGGTGCATTGCACTCTGCCTGCGCTACAGTCTCGAAGATCCTCAGTGTGTTCTGGGACCGTGAGGCTGCAGCTGATGCCATGTCAGTCACGGCTACTGACATGAAAGGACCCGCACCAGCTCATGCTTTTGATGTAGGACACGGGAAGTTTGGCACCCTTTGAAAAGAGTTGGAAGCCAGGCATACTATGGGGTCAGGGGGCCTCTACAGTTTGCCACCAGGTGATGTATTGGGAAAAGACCAGAGTTAGTGCACTTCCCCAGACCTTGGGCACCCAAACCTGGGTTCTATCATGAGGGCTGGAAGTAACATCTTGCCCTTTCAGATGAAACAAGGCTCTTTGCATCCTTTAAAAGCACAAAAGAAAGGCATTGCTGGTAGTGCCTAGATTTTAAATTGGAAGTCTGAGCACATGCTTAGGAAATAAGACATGCATTTTTAAGCCTTTCTCAGCTGGAGGAGGTTCAAACCCACATCAGAGAGAATCAGCAAGAAAGAGTCTGTAGCTGGGGGATGAGAGAGTGCACTCAGGGCACAGAAGGCAGGTCTGCTTATATACTGCTCTCTGCTCTTTGGGTGAAAAGTGAAAATAACTTTGGGAGCTCAGATTGGAGCCTCACTGGCCTGAGTCATATTTGCTCCTGCCTGGTCTCTTCTATGCTTTGGAGAGCTGCATTTGTACTATCTCTGTCTAACGGAGCTGGCTCCTGACCCTGTGGCAGATGCTTAAAATTAGGACATTGGACTAAAACTGCCCTGGTAGAAACTTCACACAGGCAAGGCACAAGTGCTTGATAACTGAGTATGAGTTACTGAGGCTGGCCACGTGTTCACAGCCTTCATTTTACCTTCATCTATCACCATTATGGTAAAAACTACTGTAATTTCGTCTCCACTGAAATAGATGTCCCAAACTCAGTGTCTCACAGTGTAAAAACACAAGTGGTGGTCACAACATCAGCAGGCTTTCATTCCCCACATACTGATTCAAAAGCTGACTTGCAGTTCTTCTCTCTGGAAATTCCAGCTCAAAAGGATTGCAGAACACTCAGATACTTTAAAAGAGAGTGTCCCCATTGGGCATGGTCCTGCATGTCAGCTGTTTACGCCTTCCCGAGTGCAAAGACAGCAGAAATCTTGTGTTGTGGTAGGGACAAACACTGATAATAGTTTTCCATGACTCTGGCTGGTCAGGCCAAAAGCAGGACTGTTTGCCGGTGTGAGAGACCTAAGCCCATTTCTGGAGAGGTACCCATTTTCCTAAACTTGAATTACTGAAGGAGAAGAGAATTTCCTCCAGTAGCTATTTAGAATGAAATTCATAGGCGGATACGCATGCCCTTTTGTTGGCAAAGGTGGGCTCTGTGGACCTGAGGCATTTAATTGCAACTTTCATGCTACCAGAGGGTCTCTTAGAGCCCTGACTTCCACAGCCCAGGCAGCACAGGACAATCCCAGAATTGATTAAAAGTAGTAGGAGGAGTAGTTCAGTTTCTAGCTGTCATGATCTATAGAGAAGCTGGAAATTGTTACTTGGTTCTGATTAAAAAGTTTAAGCAAGCAGAAAGTCATGGGCATTTTCTTTCTCAGTATCATCATTTTAAAATAGCCCCTTTATATAAAGGAAGGGCCTGATTTGTTGGTTTTGGACAAACGTGATTGGCAGTTCTGTGACTAGGACTGCCCTGCATATGCTAGGTCAATGTGCTTCACCGTATGCATGTTTTAGAAATTAGACCCCAATGTCCATTTGTCAGTTAAACCTCCCCAGATCTGGCTGCTTTGGATCTGTCCCAGAGATGTTACCAGGCATTAGTTAGCATTTGCATCACAGCGTCTGATGCTATCTGTGGTGCCTCTAGCTATAGAAAGAAACACTTTTCCAGGGCTGGCATTCACCATCAGGCTTGTCAATATAGGGGCTTGACATTCATATCACCAGAGAGTATTTTTATCTCATTCCTGTAGATGAAGCCTTCCGAAATCTTTGGAACAACTGCCCAGAACAAAGTACGGGTAAAGGCTGCCCAAGTAACAGCTGAACTTGTGTCCTAACAGTTCCCTTATGACAGGAACTATTTCAGAGAGACCATAAGTTGCACTTCGTAGAAATAATGTTTATTCCTTGACAGCATGTTTTCAAACCTTCATTAAGTTCTGCAAGACTTCACATTCAGAAAGCAACAGGAAAGTAACAGAGCAACCAGAGCCCTCTGTACATAATCCACCCATTCTTCTTACTCTTAATCGTAAAAGGAATAGGCAAGACTTGTTTTCTCTTCCCTTGCTCTTTCTTCCTTTGTGTAGAGAAAGTGAGTTGACTGCGCCAGTCTGATCATGGTGAGACCAGCTGGGGAAGAAAAGGGAAAGTTCATAGAAACGTAATGTGCGCTTCTTTCACTTCAAGGAAATAAATGGATTTGGAAAGTTATGCATCTATGATTCTAAATTTGAGAAAACCAATTTTCTGACATGGGGAGCTCATTCTCCCACCACCAGTTAAGCCAGGCAGGCAGGTCTCAGACCTTGCTGTTTGCTGTTAAGTGCACGTGTTTCCTAGCTGGAAGGCTTGTGACTTATGTTGTGGCTATGAGAGAGCGCAAGCTCTCAGCCACAGAAACATATTCTGAGGCTTGAACACAAGCTCAGCTCTTGTCAGTACAAAGTAACATTTAATTAACCTAGAAACTGTTACTGAGGAGTTTGCCTGAGCAATAAATGATCAAAGAAGTCTTTCCTTTGTTTCATGGTCTGGTTTAACTCCCTACAAAGGGATGTTTTGCACTCTGAGCATGGGGAGAGGGGTGTCCTTCTTTGAAGTTGTTTGCAAGTGCTTTTGGCAAAGCTGGTAAGAAGTGCGATGCTTTCTGTCTCCTCCTCTTTGCAATAAAATTACCAGCTACAGAGGCCAATGCCTTTCCCTGAGAGCTGTGCAGAAGGCTGCTCCTCCAGCAGGTGCTGAACCTCTCGCTGATAAACCTTCTCTTCTCTTATAATGGCCTTTGTAGAAGCCAGTTCCAGGCCCTCTTGCTGAAGCACTGCAAGTGGCAGATGGAAGAACATGTTGCCCAAGGGTCCGCCGTAAGCTGGGACCAGGAAACTGGACCAGAGCTGAGCCCAAGCCATGTTGTTAAAGTTTTGCTGTTCATGGCACTTTCAGCTCCCGCCAAACCTGAAAGGTTTCAGCTCAACACCCTGCTTTGCACACCATTCCCAAAGTGAAAGGCAGCAGGTTTTAAATGGTGCTGTTAAGTGTCACATAGTTTTACCGAGTTAGTTCTCTGTTTCCTGATCCAGAGGAAAGGAGCAACAGTAGGGAGAAGAGGCAAGATTACTCTCTTCAGTGGTAGAACAAAGTGACTAAAGTCATGCTGTAGCCGTGACCTTAGAGGACCTGCAGCAAAGACACAGCTCCTGATTCAGTCCTGAGCAGTGCACGTGGTTCAGTAGGTTACTAAGTAGTACTCCATGCAAGGGATCATAATGTATTAAATCCAGGAACAAAAAAAATGAACACATACACAAAGTCCACAATAATGACTTATGTTTTTTTAATAGAAAGGTATTAACGGAAAAAGGAAGAAGCTGTTTGTTAAGAAATTTAAAGGAAACTGAGCATAATTATGCTTATAGGCATCGCAGAGGTTGCTTTTGAACACCATTTTAGAAGCTGAGAATAAATGTGTCTCTTTAATGAATCAAAACTCTGAAAGACATCTGATAAGCCAAAGAAGTCAGTGTGGTTAAACAGCAGAAGCTAACAAAAGCTTGGGTGGAGGAGGGGGAGGGATAGGTTATTTTAAGCAAGGAATAGACTGGAAGCCTGCTGTCTGTCAAGTTAAATGTGAAAATAATAGGAAAAAAGAGTTGGACCAGATAAACGATTTTAAAGAGCAAGTCACTAAAGGCAAAAGCTCATGTTAAATGTTTTTGAACACATCAGAAGAAGGAAATTGGTAGTTTACATAACAAAACTCATCTGCACACTCATGAAGGCACACAGAGGCATAGGACTGGGGGGCATAAACCGCTCTGCTTGGGTTCTCCCAGGCCCATCAGTCACCAAAGGCCCATCTCCACATGCCGGGGGAGCACAGAGGCACAAGGAAAGGTGGAGAACCTAAATTAAGGACTCCAAGGAAAGGAGACTCTGCCCAGACCCCTCCCAGGACTGTCCCAGGAGGACATCAGCCCCAGGGTCCAGCCTGAAACCCATCACAAGGTGACATTGGGAACATCTCTCCAGATCTCCTTTTGGACTGCGGGGGTCACTGCCTGGGGCTGAAGGGCACATTGTGGTGTGCTGGGGAAGAACAGTTTGGGTTAGTATGAGATGTTTAAAGCAGGAACGAAAGGTGGAAAAAAGCAGGGATTTAGGTGACTTGGGGAGCTCCGTGTGTGTGTACCTACTAGGAATGTATTTTCAGCCTTGCTATCGGTTTGACCGTAGGCATGGAGCTGTGGCAACCTCACCTCTCTTGAGCTGTCAGATCCAGCATGATGTAGTTCTCTCTTCGAGAATCCAGCCAAAAGTCTGCTGCACTGGTATGAAATCAAGGAATGAAAGGAGCAGGACAGGTAACAGGCCATGGCAATCAGGTTAGCAGAAAAGCTTTGATGTTCATTGTGTTGGAATTTAGCCTTTCTTTATGTCAAAGAAGCTTCCTAAAACTGGAGAATGAATAAATGACTTCAGAGATGATAACACGAATGGTGACTGGTTGGCAAGGCCTGAAGGTATTCACACCAGAATTCTGAATATAGCTAGAACTCACATATAGAGCCATGCAAATTCTACTTGGATATATAATCCATCCAGATGTAATACCTCAGCTGTGGTGCCACAGGAATGGAAGACAGATGTGACACTAGTTTTTAATCCGAGAAACACCTCAACAATCCTGACTTCCACTCAAGGACATGGCAGAGTCTAAGACTAGAAGTAGTTATACAGATAAACGTCTGAGGTTGGGAAAGGTCTCACACTGTGTAGAGAAAGGTGTGTGCTACACTGCCTTAAAGCTTTTAAAAAAGGATTAATTTGACAGGGGGTTAGAAGGGAGATAATTTTATCTGCCAGTGACTGGTTGAATAATAGAAAACAGTGTCCTTTCTCAGTGGAGAAAGGGCATCAACCACAATCTCTCAGGAATCAATGGCTGGGCCTGTGCTCTTCAGCATAAACAAGCAGTCAGAAGCTTGTGAACAGTGGGGCAACAAAGTCTGTGGATTATAAAAGCTATTCAGATGCACTATGCCCATATGAGTTCAGTCAAGGTTTTCAAAGCACGTAATGATTTACAAGCAGATCCTTAACAATAAAAATGCACAAAGTCAGAAAAAGTTGAAGATGTAACCAAAACAACCCAAGCGCAAAACACATAGCAGCTACAATCTGGATTTATAAATAGTCTCATCTATGTTATTTTCAAGTAAAATCATCTACAAACCTGATTGTAGTACTATAAATCAGTATTATAAAGAACTGCCACTTGTAAATTATCCTGTCTCTTTATACTGGAGACAATTGCCATGCGGGCTGGCTGAAAACCACTATCAGATGTTATCTTAGCTTAAACTGGACAACTTCATAGGCTTCTAGAAATAAAGACTGTAAAGAGACTTCTGAGACCAGTCAGTTCATTGCCCTAAGGCTGCATCGTGTGTACTTGAACCTTTCCTGACATACTCATATTTCAAAGACCTGCAGCACTGGGTAACCTAAAGGCTCCACTTTGTAACCCTTAATATTGTAATGTTTTCTTAAGGTCTATCTTGAATATCCTTTGAAGTAACTAAAGGCTATAATTTTTCATTGTTAATATGGGAAGCAGATTATTCTTTTCCTTTATTCGACCTTACGTGTATTTCCTTAAGCAACCTTATGTATATTCAAGGACATAATCTTCCTGACTTCTTTAGTCTTCTTTTCCTTTTTCCTTTGAGAACCCAATTCATTCAGTCTTTCTCCTTAGGTTATATTTTCTAAACCAGTAGTCATTCATGCTGCTCTTCTCTTGACTTTCTCCATCTGCAGGGATGTAAGCCAGACCAGCACATGCAGTATTCCAGCTGAGTTGTTACCAAAAAGTAAGTAAAACAATATGGGCATTTCTTATGTCTTGCAGTCTATAGTCTTGCTTTTACAAGAACAGTATTTGCTTAATTGCCACCAGTACAACACTGTTGATACAAGTTCAGTTTCTTCAATTGCCTTATAAATCCTCTCAGACTGCTTTCTGAAGAATGCTTCCTAGCTATGATTTCTGACTCTAGAGAACTATGTACTTTTGGTTCATTACCTAGTGACAGAGCAAACCTGGAAGAGATTCCAAAGAAACTATCTCTGTATGATTTGCATTTTAGTGTTTTGTACTGGCCTCATGGTAGTTTTGTGTAAACTGCCATTTGAAATTATTGCCTTTAGGCTTTGATATGGGATACCTTTGAGGGGTTTCTGAAATATGGCAAAGAGGAGTAGGTATTCTTTCAGTAACCAAAATTTACTGTGGAGGACTGTGAGCTTTCTCATGGATCTACACGGATCTATGTTAGAAAAGAATGAAACCCACTCATTTAAACCGTACTTCCCTAAGCTATAATGAGGATATCAAAGGGAACAGCACTAAGGAAGGCCTGGCTAGAATCGCGGAATGTGGAAACTCCTGCTTTTGCCCTTTTCACATGACATGTTATCCTTATTGCAGAAGGAAAGCAAACTGGTTTAACATTATTTATACTTCACAAACCTATCTTAGCTGATACTCATCTTCTTTGTCACCCAGATACAGTTTGTTCAATATTTTCCATCAAGATTTTTCCAGTGAAAATTTCCTTTGTTCATTGATACTTTCCCATCTCCATTTTACTCTTTTTAAAGTTATCCACTGCATTTTCACTTTTTCATCTTCAGACCACCTTGATTGCCCACTGTGGGTTTGCAGAGGTTGCATCATTGTGAGGTTACTTCCAACAGGTCTTCAGGCTGCAGTTTATCAGTCCTAGTCCACTTGAAAACGCCTACATTTTCTGAATCATTTCCAACTCCTTCTTTGCCTATTTTGGATTGAAAACTTTTTCCTTTGCAGCTGGTATTGTTCTTTCCATATACCTGCTTCAGATGCAGCCTAAAAAGACCAAAATGAAAAGGCCAGGAAGGCAATTTCACAATATTCCTAACCGAAACTCAGTTAAAACCAGACTGTGATAGTTCAGTGAGAGCCAAGCTCTGTCTCATTTCCTAGGCATTATATAATAACTGAACATGGCAGACAAATGCAGGCTTTACTCCAGAAGCACCTGGAATACAGACCAAGAACACTCAATCCCTATAATCAAAACAGCCTCCATCAACAGAAGTGAACCTGGTAGAAGAAATGGGTTTGGTTTAGGTAAAAGCTTCTCTCTTTCTCCAGAGAGAATACCCAGCTAAGAACAAAGGAGGAATGATGAGCGTTTGTAGCCAAACCATGCACAGTTTGCAGTCTATTTGTCAAACTCTTTGCCTAAAGACGACAACCAGAGAAGAAATAAAACCCTTCACTGCTTCATTCCCTAGAGGTTCCTCTATCTCTCCTTAAGCCCCAGGGTAAAGGCCTGGTGATAACTAAGTGGCAAAACTTTTTCCCAAGCCACTTTCAAATGGTCTGAAAAAAGAGACTAACAGATCTTGTGAAACTCAAGTGGCAAACCACTAGTGCTGGGTGCCATCCTGGGAACACGGCTGCTTGAGTCAAGGGTCAATGTGGAGAGAATCAGCCCCTGTCCAATCCTTACAGGTCCAAAGCTGGGATACTATGAGGATCTTGATGAGACCTGCTGAGTCACCAGTGGACACACACTCTGCAACAGGCAGGCCCAAGAAGAGCTGATCCCCCCGTGCTCTTGACACTGTCATTTGCCTTCTGTGTCCTACACTTCAGCCCAGAGCAAGGCAGTGGGAGCTGGTGTGGAAATCTGTGGGGCTCAGGAGCCAAACCCAGACCACTTAGCCCAAACTTCATCATCCCGCACCTCCTATAGGATTGGTTGTTTTGCTGTTTTGTACTCTTGGTAGTGCCTAAGTTTGCGTCAAAAGGAGTCTTTTGTTAGTTCTGTGGATCCCAGAACTTCTCTATGTGGTGGCAATGACTGAGGGCTATCTAGTCCATGTGTTGCTTATAGAAAATTAATACGCACTTTCCTGCTTCCCAGCATTGCTTAAATAGAGGAAAAGCCATCCCTCAGAGCAAACCCATCTCTTCAGGAGAAATCCCAACAGCACCACAATTACATGTTTTATATAAGGTGCGTCTTAGAAAGGCAGGGGAGGAAAAGGTTTGGAAGAAAGCACAAGCTATGAAGTACCAGTTCAAACTCGAATCTACAACTCTGTTGTAGACCCTGTGACAATACAGATAGAAAACAAATCCTCCATGATTGCATCAAAACCTGTCCAATTGGCCACAAAGAGAGTGGCACTGAAATGCTGTGAGCTACACTGTCTTTACTTGAGGTGGAAATGTCACAAAACATCAGCCAAGACTAAATCACTGAGCAGAGAGGATGCAGTTCCAAATGTTTCCTGTGTAATGTCCAGTTAAGATTGTTTCAGATCAATCCCCCAGAGTAAAAGCTCAGCCATTAAACAATTTGCCAAAAGAACAAATTGTCCCTATGGAAGAAACATAAGCATTGATTAAGGAAAAGATTATGTTGATCAAATGAGGAACTTAAAATACCAATAAATAACCTGGAATAACTTCCTGAACAGAAACCAAATCAAGCCAGAGCTGCAAGCTCTGCATCACAACAGAGAAAAAAAAATCTTCCCTTCTTTAGTCAGTGTAATTGTCTTTGCCCAAGTGCACCTCTGGCACAAAACATGAATCTGTCATCTCTTGGAACATGCACTACGAAGAGTCTCTCTAACATCTGCAGAGACCCACACTTTGAATTGTTCACAGGCATTTTTACAGCGACTATAAAGGTGCCAACTGCCAAGCCTCAGAAAAACTACTGAAACTAAAAGGGGTGTTAGTCATTTATCCCCAGCTTCCTCACTGGCCCAACACACACAGCAGCTACCAGTCTGTTTAGCCTGTATCATTTCTAGTTGACAGGCTTTAGGTATAGAGACATGCCCCACAATATGCTGATTAGTCAAGTAAACCAAGACAAAATCCAGAAACAAATACCACCCCCAACCCATCTTCAGATCCGCCAAAAAAAATCAGCTGAGCATATCCTCCTCAGGGCATGGTGAGACCAAAAGCACTGCCAATTCCCTCCTCCCAGGCTCGGAGCTGTAACCCTCTGCCAAGATGGTTGTCACTCAGACCAACAACTCACAGCTCATACAGAAATTAGACACTGAGTGGACACATGTGGAGGATAATTCAGTTAACATTAATCACAAGAGAGCTTTCTCAAGCAGCATCCTCGGGCCTTGCAATTGAAATCAGAGCTCCTGCATCTCCCTGGGGAATGGGAGTGAGGAGTGCCAATTGCAAGGTTTCTCTGATGCACCCAACACCAGCTGCTCTTGGAAGCCAAGGAATTCTGGATCTTCTTCCCTGTGGCAATTTCTTCACTCCTAAGTAAAGCACTGAAGATCTGCTGTGGAGATCTAGATAAGACATGGCACTAGTTGTTGGCTAAGACACAAAGCGGCCATGTTGGTACAAGGATTTGCTTGAGCAAATTAATTTTAAACAGTGTCATTGAAACAATTAAATTAACAGCTCTTAAATCTGTGCTCAGTGTAACTGTTCTACTGAAATGGGATTGAGAATGATCACATGCTTCAAGGTAGGCACTCAGAAACACTGAAGTGAGTCAGAAAGAGGGAAAGTGCAAGTGCTGTCACCAAATGCTATTCCTTCTGCCAGCCATGACCTGTGTCAACAAACAGTTGTTTGGATGATGATCCTTGGCAGATGAACCTGATGTGGAAATGTCTGATCCCATACAGGCAGGGGGAGTATTGATGAACTCCTGATCTGGCACCAGGAGGCCATTATCACTAGTGGAGGACTCACACTATGAAAGCCTGAGGATTGGTATATGGCTAGAGTTTGGATGAAAGCCAAATGGGACAGACAGGCACACTAGAGAGGGAGGGAGACATCTAAAACCTATGTCTATTTGCTGTGCACAAGCCCATGTAGGTTCTATGTGTAAAACGGCAGCAGACACCTATGTTTAAGGACCTACACCCCAACCTTCCTGGATATCCCAGTTTCCTTTAACCTCAGGTGATATCCTGAGGTTACCCTGTTACCCCATCTCTGGGGATGGGTGACCTTCTCATAAACCCTCTCTCACTCTGGCTGCAGAATGTGACTGCCCCTGCTCTGTTTACGTTAGCATTTTGGCAGTGGATCAAGTCTCTTCCTAAGGCTGTAGCTGTCAGGACAACTATTGGGGTGGATCTGACAGTATTGCATTCAGAAAACTTCACAAGATGTTGTTACGAGCTGTTTGCTGTCACAAAGCACAGCATTTGAGCAAGGCATGAACTCTCCTGTGGAAACCTGGGATGAATTATTGGGACACAGAGATGCCAATACAAAAGACACGCAGGACAAAGTCAAACCCTGAGGGTCTGAACAGTCACTGCAGAACTGCGTTTACTTTTCAGTGAGCCTGTGTGTATCCACAGGGTGTGTAAGGGGGCTTTACAGTACAGTGAGGTCTCCATCACAGCTCTCGCTGTGTCTCCTGTCTCAGACTTACAGAGAGGGATGAGACCTGCTGTGGGGACATCACAGCTCAGGATAGTTTTGTGTATAATTTCCTAGGATATTACACTGGCTAAGGCGTCCTTTCTTGCACTTGCCTTGCACCCATTTTTACTCTGTTGTCCTGGAGGAAACAAGTCATGAGATGGGTTCCCATGCATACGTGGATATCCAAGAAACAAAAGTAGGCAAGAAAGTCACTGTGTGACCTGTGTCGGTAGTTTCAGTACCTGGGAGAGCTTGAATATGGGGTTTCAAATCCTAAGGAAAGGCTGGCAGGGGGTGCCCTAGAACTGAAATAGGGGATGAGCTATAACTGCCCTCCATCTGCCTAGAGGCACATGGGCCCTCACTGAAAGCTCCTTGGTGCAGCAGATGGGTATTAACCCAGGTTCAGACAGCCAGAGATGAAGGTAGTGCATCTGTCTGGAGATGGAGATGAACTGCAGTCAGTTCTTTGGAATCTGACGTGTGATACAAGACCTGCTACTGTGATGATTCAGCTGTGATCAAATTCTGAGCTTGTGAGAGGAAGTAATTCAACCCCAAGACAAATTCTTGCATTTAGAATCTTGGTTTTGCTCTAATTTAGGAGGAAAAATAAAAATCTGAATGAATAAAAAGCTAGAATAAAAATTCAGAGAAAGAGAAAAATGTACCCAAAGACATAGAAACCACCTTATAACAGCATTTCTGACTCAAAAAAATGCCTGCAATGGAACAATGAAAGGGAAATGAGAAGGCTGAAAATAAATTGAGAGTTGGACTGCAATTTCCCATTTTGATTTTAAGTCATTCCAATATCATTCATTCTTTTGAAATTTTGCATCAGAATTGATACATTCCCATAAAAAAATGAAACTTCAGGGAAATAAATTTGTCATCTGTTTTGAAAATAGTGGAGAAAATCACAGTCTTTAGTTGGTAATAAGTGATAACAAAGAGTTCTCACCAATCTGGTCTTCAAAGTTGCATTTAAAAATACTGCATGGGTGAAACGAACTCTTTGGGAAGAGTTGATTTGCATTGAGCAAATTCCTGCTCTTGCCAGCTGAAGCCATAATTTGGGTCAGATGTCTGGGCAATTCACAGCTGGGAATAGATGAAGAATTGTTGAGAGTTGCTTTGAAACACATGATGGGGTGAATTTCAATTGTCAAATTCTTGTAAAGCTGAAGCAGGGTAGGTTCCTGCTGACTAGATATTCATGACAAATAGCTAGCACCAGAAGAATGGAAAAAATGAGTGGCAAAATGCAAACCAGGGAATATAGGAAAAGCTTGAACAGGAAGCCCAGTCCTTCAGAAACATTTTGAACCTCAGAGTATGAGCCTATCTTCAGTGGGATCTGTTGTCCCCGCATTGTAGGCTGTGGGCACTTTCAGAGCAGCAAGGTTTTTACTTTGTAATGCGTGAGGAGCATGTTGTCATTCCTTGAGGCAGCGCTGTTCCCATGCATAAAAGAGAGACACAAATGATTAGAGACAGTCTGGAGCCTGCAATTAAGAGATGGACGGCCCTTGCTGGAATGTGTAGTGGCAGCTGAGTGATTCTTGATTTTGTAATTGTGATTTTCCAAGGCACCTCAAGTGGTTAGGTAACCCACTTCTCACTGGCATCCACCGGGACTATGGCACGTTGCTTTCCTGTGCTCCTTTCAACGCTGTTAATAGTGATGATCAGAAAGAGGCAATTCATGTTCTGAGGAGGAGAGAACTGGTTTCCTTCAGACATGGGAAGGAACACTGACTTGAAAATATTCTCATCAAAGAGGGGTAAAGCCACACTGGTCTAGACCAGCCCGGCTCCCAGCGTGCCCCTGATCCAGGAGTCCCCAGTATCCACTGGCCAGAGCGGAGGGCTGTGGTCACTGCATTATCCCACATCTGTCCCTGCACCTCAGACCTGGGCAGCCCTGGGACCCCACAACCCCCTGGAAAGGTCACCCACTGAGAGGCTCGCAGGGAATGAGTTCACAAGGTTGTCACCAGAGCCCGCATGTTGGAGGTACATGTGAGTCCCTGCGTCGAGCAGCAGGAATAGGAAGCTGAAGCGCATCAACACCTCATCCCACACAGGTATCCCTGCAGAACACAGGTCAGACTTCCTCAGAGTTTGCTAAGAATCCAAAAGAAAATATTTTGGAAAGCTCTGTGATTCCAGAAACAAACAGAAGCTGTACAGTCATGCTGTGTTTAACATCTGCCAGAGCTAGGAAGTCTTGTCAAGCCTTACTTCAGCTTCCTACCGTACACATCACAGCAACTACTGCAGTTAGGAAAGTTAAGCTTCTGTGTGAGGAGGAGCTTGTTTAACGTTTGACTTGTAATGGTAACTGTTAGGTGCCAGTTTCTCAAAAAGGGACAATTTCTTTGACACTATTCAAATGCGCAAAGAGCAGAGAAAAATACAAAAGGAAACCCTATTTGGTCCATACTGGCAGTGCTATGGAAAGAATAGAGTCTGCACAAACCCAGAGTAAACCCAAGATTGTTTTCCAAAGTAAACCCCACTATTACTAACCACTGTTACATAACAAAAAGAAATTCTCCCCTGAAATTGCAGTTAAATTTAGAACACACTTGAAATCTGAAACAAAAGCAATTTAATTACTTCTTTGGCACAACAGCCCTGGTTTTCATCCGGCTCTTATTATCTCGTGAACCTTTCTGCTGCACCCTTCCTTTACTCTCAAATCTGTTTTTCTTTCTTCCACAAAGGAAAATGCAGGAATATGGTGACGTTTCAATTGCTTGCTTGTACTACTGACAGAAAGGGAATTTCAGTGACAGTATAGCTGCGTATATGTAGAATTTGGCCTTTAGGAAATGAAGAGAAAGCTTTGAACGTAGCTGTGCTACAGCAGGTGCTTAGACTTTCTGTAATTCTTCTTACTAAGTTTTGCACCTACAAAGAGAAAATGACTACTTGCCAACTGACTCACATTTGAAAATATATCAATGGTAATATATTTATCTCGAATGTTTTTAGTAGACTTTCGTGCTCTCTCAAAAGTTAATAACATAATAGCAGCAGCCCACACTGGCTGAAGTTACTCAATACAATAACATATTCTAGAATTGGCTGCAGTGTTTTTAAAACCTTAATTTTGGTAATGTAGAATTATTTTTCAATGCCAACATCTATGTTGCTTTTTCACATAGAATCCTGGTAAGGAACTGTTGTTAAAGAACATAGCTGAGAATAGCTGCTGTCCAAGTGAACAAACGCATGTATATAAAATATCTTCTTAGCATCTTCCATCTTTTCATCTAGATTCAAAACAAGTGGAAAAAAAATCTCTTATTTTATCTAAAAGGAGAGGTGCAGAACGAGATGAAGATGATAAGATGGAGTGTGTGAAAGTACAAAAAAGGTGTTAAAACTGAAACAAGCTAAACAGGAAATGTCATACAGCAGCCGGCCTGAGACAGAGCTGTACAAATAACTGATTAGTGGCTTTTCTTCTTCAACAGAACAAAACCTGGGCAGAATAGGATTAAATTTTTTTTGAGTGTTGTATTATCTTACACTTTGTAGATTTCAGCAGGTTTAGTATTAATACTATTTTTTTCAGATTTTAAATGAAATCAGTTTTGAAATGCATGATTGGCTCATATTGACTGATATTTTCACTTCATTTGCTTCTCTAATGTCGAGATGTTGAACTGAACCTGAAAACATGTTTCCAGATTCCTCTTCTTGAGTTGCTTTAAGCTGCATGCTCTCCGAAGTACTGGAACAGTCTCTGATGCCAAGATGTTTTGAAACTTGTTTGGTTGCATAAATTTTGATCCCCCCCCTTCCCCGCACACCTTTCTCCAGCCCCATATTGTAGACATTAAATGGTATGTTAATAGTACTGTTATTTTGAGTGCTCTGATTTTATCTGCTCTCAGGGCCATAGGCTTTTCAGTAAGTGGAAATATGAGAAAAACGTCTTCTGAGCTACAGTACCAATCACTGAAGAATGACCATGAGTTCTGGAAATGGGAAAGAAAATGGAAACGTGTTAGGGGACGGATTGAAGCATTCGAGAAACTTCTGCCTTGGGTTACCAATGCATACTGTGGTTTAGAACTTTCTAAAGGCAAATGCCTGCTCACTGGGTGGCAGAATAGCAGAAAGCAGTCCTAGCAAAGTACGGGAGAGGAAGAGATGGGACTGCTTAGTGCCTCCGTCAGCTGGGCAAGTGTGTGGAGACAGTTTTATCTTCAAAAACAGGTTGCAGGGGCATTAAATCTGGAGAATACCTCTCCATGCATCAATTCATAAAAGGCCTCCAACCCTTTTAATGGGCTTTAATAGATTGTTGTGGCACATTATTGATTTTGAAGCTGCTGTACATGTGTTGTTAATATGCTACAGTATTTGGAATTGAATATGACTTCCTGTGACACTGAAAATTTGACTGTCCATCCCAAAAGACATCCACATGTTTTATGAAGGAGTGCACTTCAATAAAACTTTTAACCAAGAACATATGTTCAATAAACAAAAAGCTTTTATTGATTTCATAAATAGCAAGACAATGTCAACCCTGAGCCAAGCAAGCTATTGCACAGCTTACTAAAGAACTATGGTACGTGTGTAATGGAGAATGGTGGTTATATGACAGGGAGACCATCACTGGTCTCCTTGTCTTGGGGCTGGACCAGTGTGACAGCTGTCTCTGCCCTCAGCTCTACACAAACTGCAAAGAATTCCTTGTACAGGAACAACAGCTATGGAGGAACGGGAACAAAAGGGTGCTGTGATCCTGTTCTGCATCTTTTCTTCATGTCCTATTCCTTGCATAGTCACTGCATAGATATTCTCTTGAAAGATTTCAATCATCCTGCAGTTCTTATGGTTCTCATCCTTTAGCATCTATCTTGTCTTCCAGGCTTTTAGTCATGTTTGCCACCTCCTGGGAATGTTACTCATGAGATCAACAAGTATTTCTGTATAGGCCATGCCCAGGCAGGGGTTACCAGAACAGAGAAACCACATAGTTACATGGCATGACAATGTTACCCAACTGCCAGCATAGGGAAAATGTTATTTTCCCTTCATTTTTGTCAGTTTGAGAATTTAATTTCTTTTTGCTTTTTGCCACTGTGGGGAGTGCCTGAAAATGGAAAGGCATTTTTCCAGTTAAATCTCCTGGCAAACTTCTTGTACCATTGTTATGTGTCCTAATTTACACTCGTTTGTAAGATGAGTTCTACTGGAGATTTTCTGATGATGATGATTCAGGTGGCATTATCCTTATTTTTCTGTACAGATCTAATGCAGTTCACTGGTTTGGTCACAGCCCCCGGTACATTTCAGGAATGGGTTTTTTCCCACACACAGTTTACTGCTCTTGATATATTTTAGTGTTCTGTGATTGTTGGGAAGAGGATAATGGGGAGGCACGTTTCCATGGGAAGACCCTTCAATAAGTTGTTATGAGAAAGTCTCATCCTCCATAAGTTCCTCCATGAGCTCTTCGGCATATGCCAATAACATTCAAAGAAAAGTGGGACGTACAGCCCAGGCTGTGCCAGAACAATGGGACTAGGCATGCCAAGCCTAGTACAAGCTAAGGCCTTGTGGAATGGCAGAGGCAGGAATAATTGCAGTAGCAGTTGCTCAAGCTTGGATATAGATCAGCATGACATTTTTAAGTATTTTACTTTCAACTCCTAATAAGGGATCAAAGTTCTTCACAAATATTTTGAGAAAAAAACCTATTTTGAGAAAAAATAAGAGTTAAATTGGTAAAAGAAAGGACAATATCAGTGAAAATATCTTTTTTTTCTTACAGAAAAATACAATCCACCGTTACTACTGTGTTCCTTTTTCATTGCCTGCAATGCTTCAGCAGTATCTCTTCTCCATTCAAATGTTCATATTATAACACAGATGAAGAAAACCAATTTGCCTAGGTAAAATATAACAACCATAGTAAAAAAGGAGATAAACAGACCCAGCTTGTTTCCATTATTCCAGAAGCCATTATAAGCAGTACTGATAATACTGCCTCTGCTTATAGCTGCTGACACTTCCCTGTTTTCTTTCTTCCTGCATTTTCCCTGCTTGGTATCTGCCTAAGAGTGATTAAAAGAATAGATGAAACGTTCAGCCCTTTTGGGGACATCACTCATATGGGAAAAACAATACATTTTCATCTACTTTTAGGAAAACCAAAATATTTTGCTTAAAATATAGTAACTTAAAGTAAAATAATTTGAAAACTCATTCAAAGAAAGATACCAGCCTTGCTGAAGATGAGGCAAAGAGGAAATTAATATCTTCCCTCACAGAAAATTCTTAAAACTTGTTCATTAAATAGAGAAGAAAAGCTCCATGTTTTAGAGTTGGACGTTTTCACTTGGCAGTGATTTAACTGGGTGCCAATCTCCACTGAAATATAGTGAAATGTGCCCAAAGCTCACATTTTAGGTGACTTAAAGTCATCTATAGGATGACTTAAAGACTTTAGATGACTAATAGTATCTATGGTCCTTAAAAACTTCTTAAAATTTGTGGGTAGTTCTCCAAACACCTTTCTCTAATGAGTATGGCCTAGTCCCTTCCAGCAGGCTGAATGCACTTGATCTCCATCCACCAAATAGCTGAACAGCCTCCATCCCGTGCCTGAAATTAAGTAGGATCTTTCTCATGGAGTCCCAAACTGCTGTGGTTTGTGACAGCTGTGTGGGTGCTTCTATCCCTCCTCAGCAGGCAGCAGGTCAGCACTGAAAGCAAGCTGCTACTAGTAGCTCTAGTTCCACCAACTCAAGCAACAAAGGCATGTTCAGTTACTGCAGCTCTTTAGATCCAAGTTGTGCTGTCTGCCTTTGCAGCAGCTCAGGAAGCTCCACATGAAAACATTTGTCTTTTTCAGTGTTCAAGTTAGAATGTGAGGTTTAAATCACATTTTCTTCCTGAAGGCTTCCAATCATAGTACTTTTAATTCCAGAGTAATGAACTGGTTACAGTTCATATTCTATACTATGTGCAGATCAGTTCTCATTCAGTTCCTAATGTAATCAGAGCTATCTATTAGCTATGTGCCCTAGCTCAACTACAGCTGACATATTTAGTCAGACAACAGACTAGCGACTTAGCAGCCCTTCTGTGTCTGTCCAAGAAAAGTAGGTGTTTCTGTATCCAGTTCTGTCCTATGGCAAGGAAAATGCATGATTTCACACCAAGTCAGCACAGCAAGTCCACTGGTCAGTCAGCCACTCATCTGATTACAGTAAACAGATGAATTTAATGGTACTAATGGGATTTATATTAAAAGCTTCACGTAGAAACACACATTTACAATTTCATGTATGCTGAATTACCTGTGTATTTGTAAAAATACATGCTACTTTGATGTATATTTTGGAAATAAACTACGAGAAACTAAAATTTGTCACAAATTGGTCCTGGGGGTGTGTGCCAGTTTAAGTGTTTATTCTAGTTTTAGAAATACAACTTTAGTCCATTTCAATTCATATTCCACTTGTTATTGCAATTAGATATTTTGTAGGGTTTCTATTAAGCTGCAAGTAGACATCTGCTAAGTTTCAAAAGTGTAGGAGTTCTATATGCTTACTAATATATAGAACTAAGTTATGGGACTTGGCATATAGCTTAATGCAGGCAAGGTTGCTTCTCTCCTGTCACTCACACCAAATGTTCTGTTTGTTCTTTTTCTCTATGTAGGTCAGCACTTCAGCTGTTGCTGTCCTTTAATTCTGCCAGAATCATGTTGATCTTATTCTAATTCTCCTAATAAAAGCCATAGATTTTGATTTTAGCTCTAGTTAATGATAATAATACTTCTAACTTGAACAAATACATGTGGATCTTCAAGAGAACGGCAAACGCCACATTTCTGAAACAGAGCCTGAATTCAAGTATTCCTAAATAGCAAGCCCCTGTCACCAACCCTGGAGGAGATACAACTTAAAGCAAATGTTGCCAGAGCACTCCTAAGAAGAGGTCATAACCTCTTCTTTTCCCTTTGCCCCTGCCAAGTCTCAGTGGGCCGTTGAGCTATGTTGGGTTTGGACCAACAGTAGCTCATAGATTTTAGTGTCCAAGAAACCCATAGTCCTTGAACATAGAACACGCCAGCCTTCTTACAAACCAGGGAATCATGACTTGAGTGCTATAACTGCCATTTCACAAACCACAGACTGAGGGAAAAACTGACTGAAAAACTTGCTCAAAACTACCTGGGGAATTTCTGGCAGATCTGAGAAGTGAACGCAGATCCCCCAAGCGCTGAGTAAAATAATGAGCCATTCTTTCTCTTGCTAAGCTTCTATTGTTTGCTCAAGCCTATACTTAGGGCAACAGCAAAATCTGAAGAAACAATCTGAGAAAACACATGTGCCCAGGGTCTCCTTTGAATGGTACTGATTGACTAACACAAAATGGTAGCCAATGACTAGTATAATATTCCCTTGATATCTAAGAACAGCCTCACATCCAACTTTTCTGAAGTCAAGATGAGTCTTTCCAAATAATCACAATGACTTTTCGGTAAGTCTGTGGGAGTCAGCTACATGTCACCTAGTAACCCTGTACCAAGCCCTTTGTACCAGGTACTTCAAACGTTCTGCTTGAATCCACAAATGCATTTACTCATATGTTCAGGACACAGATGCTCTGGCCCCACACCACACACCTTTCTTCCTTACATTTACCCCTTACAGATCTAGCAGCCATTGCACTCTGCTCAATCCATGATCAACACTCCTCATGTCTCCCTTCCATTTCCTGTTGGCACTTCAGATGCCGGGCTGTAGATCTTAAGTTGAAATGACAGAAATCTAATTGCGTGTTCTAGATTTTTCTATAAAGGTAATGCAAGGATCTGGGTGCCTTTTATCATCCAGATGGTGTGTTACCCAGATTCTTACTGTAACTGCCAGACACAATTGATTCTTATTCTGCGCAATACTTTCCTGAGGGTCTATCCCCCGCCTACTATATTGACGGAAATGAAAGTGAGTAGAAATTGGCAAATAGTGATTCTCCAGCCAGGCTTTCAGAAGTCACAACACGGCAACATGTGGTGTCCTGTTACTGGATCAGTGCCAAATAGTAAATGAACGAAAATTAAAACAGTGAGGATAAGAAAATACACCAAGAAACAACTAGAGGTACAATCAAAGACATCAGCTTCTATCAGACTAAGTCAAACAAGACTCTTCCCAGCTTCCACATGGCACAGTCTCTGTTGTCACCACTGCCCTATTTAAATTAAACACAAATTATTTACAAGTATGTATATAACCATAAGCATGCAATATCCCACTTGAGTACTTGATCACAAAAACTTCCTTAAATAATCTAATATCATATTATCTTTACTGTTGCTGCAAATCTAATAGAACCATTCAATGGGGTATATGAAAAGATGAACTCTAGAGGCTGGGCTGGGAAGTGTATGTTTTGGTAGTTACACTGGTAGCTTTGTGCCTCTATTTGCTTTCTCTGGCTTCTGCTAGAGAATTTCATCCATGATCTGCATGACAGGTGAAGGTGGCTGTATGTCATTAACATGTCACACTGCTCTGGAGAACACTATTTCTAGGCTGTATCCTGACTTCTGGAATAGCCAAGGAGGAGAACAGTGTTTCTGGTATGAGCAGTACAGCTTCAGAAGCTCATGCTCCTGACCAGAACAGAAGTGGATTTAATAGATCCAGCAATGGCTTCTTCTTGCTTCTCCTAGATTCATTCATTTCGATTCATCTAATTCACCTTATCTAAGTACCTAACAGAGGCTACTTTATTTTATCCAACTACTCATGTATTGAACTCAGTAATTAAACTCACGTGAAGTAAAATTCCTGGAAACAGAGCCAATTTTACCTGAAAAGCATTGAGCAATGGAGAATCAACTTCTTCTCTCCGAAAGTTTATTCTATGATAATTAACTCCAGCTTTAAAAATATATGACTTTTTAATTGAGATTGTCTGGCTTTTAATTCTAGGTACTGGTTTTTGTCACACATATTTCTCTTAAGTTAAAGAGTCATTTAGCACAAAGTATTTTACCACTCTGAAGGTACTTTTACATGTACAAAGTCCTTTCTCAATCTTAAAAACCAAGTAATCTTAAAGTGTTGCTATATGATTTTTTTCTTTTTCAGTCTTAGAGTAATTTTATAGCTCATTTCAGCACTTTTGGGAACATTCTTTATAATAATATTAATGGCAATTTCAAAACAGAATTCCTCCATAACTGGCACCATCACTCGTAAATACCATATGGATTCAAAAGTACCCAGAATAACTCAGAGGAGGGTGGAAAGAGTTGAGAAGGTGAAAACAGAACTCTGCTCTGTTTCATGTGAGGTCAGGAAAAGAGGGTCCTCATCTTACAAGGCATCCCACTAGGTCTCACCAAGAGAAAGCAAATTTATTTGAAGCAGTTGTTTACATTTGCTGTAGAGAAACAAGTGAGGTGCTGATCTCACATAGTTTGTGAAGACCAAACTTGCAAAAGATGGTAAGAAGCCAAAAATCAGCATGGAGCTATCCTTCCACGTAGGAGGGAGGACACTCAGGTTCCAAGAGTCAACTTGACAGATGGGGCCTCAGTGGCTCTGCAGAAGCTGAGACTGGGATGACAGACACCCATAGTTACTCTTCTTACTCAGACACGTGGTACAAGGAGAAACTTCTCTTTCACTATTTGCACTGTGCTGATTTGACTTACTAAATTGTGGCTTGTCCTGCCTCTTTAAAAACATAACAAGCGATAGTGTATTGATTTTGTGATTATCCAATTTGATTCAGAAACTGTTAATGGCTTCAGACTGTTGTGGAGAAACCTACTCTTTTATTAAAAATAAATACATTCTGGCAACCTTTGTCTGCATGTACTCTGCTGAATTGGGTGATGCCATGAATGACACTATTGGGCAACTGTTTAATTGCTAGAATAATCCTTGGCACAGTTTTGGCCTAAACCATATAGCTCTCAGCTGGATTTATAATGCATCCTTTGGCAGTTAGTGTTGGCAAGGGTCTGTTCCCTGCAGACAGTTTGCATGCAAAATGGGTGCAGAAGGCTGCAGACTACCCAGAGTGTCAACACTGAAAGGTATCACCTGTTCTGTTCCTCTCAGTGGGACAGGTTAGACACCAAGCTATACTTTGAGACTGCAATTCACAAGTCAGTATTCTCAGCTGCTTCAGTGATGGTTGTTTGGTCCTGATTTAGATGAGACTTACACAATTGCCCAAACTTACACCAGCGATACAGCATTATCACCTTAGTTTTATTGCAACTTTTTCTCTAAGTGAGGTTTGTCATAATGCCCTAAATATTAGGATCAAGAGATTACACGAAGATGCTAGCTTCATTCAAGTCTTGGAATTCTGGCAGAGTAAACAACTGAAAATGGAAAACAAAATAACATGAAAGACAAGCAACTTTTACGTATAAATGAGATTATATATAGTGTGATTATAATCACAAAATGAAAATGCACCGAATGCACAATTAAACCTATCCGCTTACTGAATTAAATGTTAGCAACATTCAAATAGTAAATGGTTCGCTTGGTAACTTCTCTACCTGTTTAAAAGAAATTGCCACAGAATTTAACAGAATCACGAAAGAGCTGAGGTTGGAAGGGACTTCTGGAGGTCATCTTGTCCAACCCCCTTGCTTAAGCAAGGTCACCTAAAGAAGGCTGCCCATGACCATGTCCAGACAGCTTTTGACTATCTACCTCTAAGAAGAGATCTCTCCACAACCTTTCTGGGCAATCTGTGTCAGTGCTCAGTCACCCTCACATCAGTTCTTGATGTTCAGATGGAACATCCCGTGTTCCAGGGTGTGCCCATTTCCCCTGGTCCTGTCACTGGGCACCACTGGAAAGTGCCTGACTCCGTCTTCTTTGCATCCTCCCTTAGATATTACATGCACTGATGAGATCACCTTGAGATTTCTTGAGGCTGAAGAGTCCCATCTCTCTTCTCCCTCACAGGACAAGTGCTGCAGGCACATCTTAGTGGCCCTTTGCTGGGCTCTGCCCAGTAACCCCATTTCTCTTTGATACTGGGGAGCCCAGAACACAGCCCCTGAACGCAGCTCAGATATGGCCTCACCAGTGCTGAGCAGAGGGGAAGGACCACCTCCCTTCACCTGCTAACAACACTCCTAACGCAGCCTGGGATACACAACATCAGCTTGCTTTGTTGCAAGGGTCCAGTTGAGAGCTGACTTGCCATAAAATACTGACAGGCAGAACACCAATATTGCTGCACTATTACAGTTCTGAGAGATCAGGATACTCTAGAAGAGAAACAGATGATCATATAGAGGTATTAATGACAACGGTCTTGTGCATCACACTGAATTACCCCAAGCAGCCCATCCTGTTTTTCTGTGAGTAATGACTCAGGTTTGTCTCAGGCTTTCTGTGGTCTCTGTGGTTTTCTAGCACTTGAAGGTTGCTGCAGTTCAGACTCCATCTGTGGAGTGTGCTTAGGTATGAGGAGCCTTCGGGAGGTAATCTGGACACTGGAGTGCCTCAGAGAAGCCGAAGCGGGACTGCTGCCTGAGGGCAGTGCAAACAGGCTGAATGAACAGCACAGACAGCTAGGAAGGTGAATGCTTGTTGGTGAGAAAGGAAAACTTTCCATGCCTCCCAGTCATACAAAGCAATTGCAGATATTTAGCAATCCACAGACCTAAAGTATTCATCAGATTTCCTGTTTCTCAACTTGCCAACCATCCCTATGAGCTCAGAACTCAAAGTCTCTCTAATTTACATGGTTGGAAACAAACACTAAACAGATAACTGAGGTATAAATATGTATCTACAGGACCTGGGTACTCAGAATTTACTACCCAGACCACTCTGTATAAGGATGACAGCCCTATTATGCCCATGTCCTGTCCCCCTCCTGGACTATCTATTTCTGTGGAAGAGAAACCCAGTTGCATGAGCTGGAAGCCGTGGCACACTTCAGGCAGGCCTCTGATTTTTACAGGAAAAGACCTAAGAGCTCCAGGGAAGCCATCTGCCCTGCAAGCCAGCATAGCTGGAGTTCTTAGGGCTCAGACCACCCATGCCACTGAGTCATGGGCTGGGCAGGCATCAACAGTGGTACGGCGGCAACCCCTGCTGCTGAGATACTGGCAGGGAAAGGCAGGAAGCGCAGGGGCTGCTCTGCCTCGTTTGTTACTTCCATACACGGCAGGTAGGGGGAAAAAGTACCAAAAATCATTAGCGATGCCTGGCATTTCCTATTAGTCCCCATCTTACATTGTTCGTAACTTCGCCAGCTCTAACCATAGAGTCTGTAGCTCTCCAGTTTGATGTCTGCTCAAATGTTTTTTGCGAAAGGTCAGCCAACAATTCAACTGTTTCTGCAAAGAAAGTAACTGGCCACGTTAAAATAATAGCGACATTTGCTTTAGCTGCTCTAGCACCCACAAGCTTCGGAGCATTCACAAGGAATTTGTCAGGAGGTGGCCTTCCGTCTGCGACATGCTGAGCGAGAAGCCTTTGGAAATATGTGGTTTACAATGATTTTGAGAAACACGTTTGCATTTATAGCTAATTTCCCAAGAGAAACTGTCTGCAACGACTATGCCCCAGCTTATGGTGAGCACAGAAACTGCAGTTCTGCCCTGCGTGGACTCAGGGCTTTACACCGGGCATCAGATGAGGAAGATTCTCTTGTGCTCCTCAGGCTCCCCCTGCTTTTCATTCTGGGACTCTCTGGCCGAGCTTCAATGCACCAGTTAACTTGAGTGTGTTTCCTCATCTTGTAACGTTCAGTGGCAAAGATGTTTTAACGTTAACAAATGGAGTGGGGGGAGCAGCGTGGGTGTAAAGGTATCTTCCTCCTCTGCTGAAAGAACTGTGTTCTCAGGGGTCAGATACGGAAAACTGACAACACAGCAACAATGTCACTTGATAAAATAAGATATTAATTAAAGGAGAGAACTGATTCCAATCTCGTGGCTGATTTATGTAAATGATGTTCAAAGAAATCTGAAGTGAAAGGAAAACCAGCTTTAAAACATTAAGTCTCTATTGTTCTGGGGCTTTTGTCTGTGATAGTTTTTATATTCACCCCAGTAATGATGAAACCCACTATTAAAAATAACTTGCTGCAAAACTCTGTGTGCACTAGGTTAAAGTTAATCCTGCAAGAGGTTTATTCCTCCTTCTTTACAGGCTACAGCACTCTGCCCTGTCTTCCTCAAAACCTATTCTCACACTTCCATCAGCGCTAGGAGTACAAACAACAGCAGCAGCTTGCTTGTTAAATTTCACGCGTCAAATTAATGCACACTTCTGCAGTTCTAATTGCTTTTAACAGTTTCTTGCACCCGGCACAGAACAAGCCTTTAAAATGCAGTTTTACCAACCACGTGTTTGGTTCCTCCCTTTTGTAATGCAATCTTGGACTGAAGGAAAATGAGAAGAATTTTCTCCTTTTCTAAATGTTTTAAATTTCACCTGCTGGATCTAACACGTGATGCAAAGTGACAGTCATGCAGCTTCTTACAGTCAGCAGATGACAGTTCCTGCTCAGTAGTAAAAGACGGCTGTGACTGAGAGGGAAACGTCTGTATCAGATTATTAGTTCTGTGCCCTTGTGGCATTAGCAATTATATGAGGACAGCACAATAGGAAATGAAACATGAGGAAATGAACTGATTTTTATTCAGCACCGGATACCTATGATGTAAACCAAAGTGTCAGCAGCAGCTGACGGCTCCATGACTAGAGATGGACTAGATGACTTCAGTCTGGCTGCATTCATGTCAGCACTGGAAAAAGATTTGCTCAAAATGGCAGCAGTGCACACATAACTTCTGGGAGATCTAAGGGACTATCTTATGCACCTGTTCATCTTATTGAGTGCTCTCACTCAGAACTTACTCCTGCAGCCCTTCCTGAAGTTTATAGATGTGCAACCGCAAGGGCTGCACATCTGTACATCTACTAATACTCTCTACACCCAAGATCCAGGTCCTCTTGGTAGAAGTGGCAAACCACTTCTTCCACCGTGCTCTGAGTCTGGTTTAGGGGAGCTCTCTCAGATACAAAGTTTCTCTGGACTGCAGGAAGTCAACCAAACGGAGCCATGCTATTCTCACCCGGAGCAGAGACATACACCATGGGATCAGGGGAAGCACAGGCATGTCAGATGGCAGCAGGCTGTGGTTTGGGAGTGCTACACTCCGGCCACTCTGGGGTTCTGCACTGGACCATGCCTATTCTTGGCTTGTCTCCTGAACTCAGGGAAGAGACCTGCAGCAGGTACAAAACCAACGTGACTTCTGCCTATAACTTTCTTCTGAAAAACCTCATAAATCCACAGACCTCTAGACTTATAGATGGCCCACAGTTTTTCTGCAGATCATTCCTATTGATAAATTTATGCCTCTGGCATGCCTCATTTTGTACCTCCTCTACATTCGGTACAACTCAATCTGTCAGAAGAGTAGGATTTTTCTCTTCAAAAGTAAAACAAGCCAAGAGTTCTCAAGTCTTATCAGACATGCAAACAGGGCTTAGACTGTACATTTTCCTCCTCTCCCTTCAAACTCGTCAGGCCTGCAAACAAAGTATTTTTTTCCAGCAAATACTCCCACTGAATTACTTACTTTTGAGACATAAAAAAGCATTTGGAATATCTGTAATTTACTGGAGCCTGATCTTGATGGCTCAAGATAATTTCAGGGCAAGATTTATTACTGTCTGGTGCTCCTTTGCTTATGAGACAAACATCCACTTAGGCATCCATGGGGAAAAATCGAGTTTGGTTTAAAATAAAGCTTTGGTGATCCTATACAAATGACACTCTTTCAGCACTGCACCTTGCTGCCTTCTCAAAACTGACTGACTATACAAAGAATGCTTCTGCAGCACTGCTTTCACCTTTCTCATCACAGTCTCTGATGTGGTACTTAGGCAAGAAGAAAGAATCACCAGGGGAAGAATAGTCTGGTTGTTGAATGCAGTGAATAAGCATGCAGTGTTTGTTTTCAGCAATGAGTATCTGTGCTGTGTTACTTAGAGGAGTGTCTGTCCATAAAAATTACTTCACAGCTCTAGCTTACAGAGCAGGCTGGGGCTCAGTTCTCCTTACACATTTGTCTAGACATCTTTTAGAGTCAAGGGAGGGAAACAGGCTTTTCTGAGTAATTAATCTGGTTTATTATCTCTTTGGATGAGATGAATCTCACCTTAAAAGCGTCTCCTTCTCTCCATGGACTGGAAATGGTTTCTATGTGAGTAGCTCAGTGTTTAAACATTAGAATTCCTGCCCCATTTGCCTTCCCCTGTAAATAAGTAGAGCTAGCCCCCTTTGGCTTGAATTCAACCAACCAGGATGATGAGGATGATGACTACCTGAAGCTAACAGTGCTGTGTTCTGGATCACAGCCCCCTCTACTTCTTATGCTGTGACTCCTTTAGAGTTTTGGTTAGAATCCAAAGCATACTCCTGAAGTGATTCCCACAATCATCCCCACCTAACTACTGAGCTTTGATTTGCTTCATGAAACCATATGAGTCCATCACTGGTTCTTCTTCAGATGAAACTAAGTCAGGAGATGCACCTCATGAATGCCTCTAATGCACTTCTAATTGCTAATGTGTGTTCAGTTCATTGTGTCACACTAGAGGTAGTTTGAAGCAATTCCCAATGAATTATTATGGGTGCTGGGTCCTCATATCCAGCTGTTTCACTACAGAGCTGTTTCTTTTGGACTGCGCTTCTTCCTAATCAGATACAGCCTTAGATTTCTAAATCTTTCCTGCAGGCACCTTCCTCCACTGATGGCTCACAGCCAGGAACTGTTGCTTGAACACAGGTGCCAATGCCACTAGCCTGCTATCATCTCTACTGTCTCATGGCCAGCACACCTGGCACAGTTCTGGTCCAGCCCAGCTAGCCCTTTTTGACATGCAGCTGGGAGACGGTGTGCGCCAGAGACTGTCTCCAGCAGGCAGCTTGGAGGCAAACAGGCACCTTCTGTGGGGGAAGAGTGCTCCAGAGTGCAGCTGACAGCCGTAATATGCCGCACATCTCCAAGGCCACAACAGCCTTGACCTGCTTTATGTACTGCAACAAACACAACCTTAGCAACTACGGCACTCTACAGAGGATAAAGGAGAAGCTGTCCCGAGGTGAAAGAACTCAGCTCTTCTGTTTTAAGGAGCCATCCCATAGAATAGCCAACATAAGAGAGTAAGCACTCCTGGGCTATGGATAGTGTGTAGCCTAGTGGTTTGGTCAGCCTTTGCAGAAAGAGAATACCCTTAAACAGAGGAGGAAGTTGAACCCAAGTCTCCCACTAGATCAGGCACATTCACCACTCAGACCTTGAATAGAAAACCCCAACAATTCCCAACTCTGCTCTCCAACAGCATTTTGTGTGGCATTCAGTCCTTTGCAGAGCTGAATCGACTGATTTCCCAGTGATGCTGCAAAATGACAGAGATGCAACGGTAATTCATGGCCTTGAAGTGGTATGCTGTAATGGCCTATAAGAATACAGAGTGTATTATGTGAATGAAGATCCTTGAGGAAAGAAGCAAAGAAAAGCCTAATTCCTGGAATATAGCTGTAGGTATACTGTTGTTAAAACCACTTCATGTGGTTGAGACCAAAGCTCTTCTGAGCATACCCCAAAGTCAGCACTTAAATCAGGACCATCTTAACTGAAACTTGAGGCACTGAAAAGATTAAGCATAGTCTGGCTATGCCAAATAGGAGCTGGAGTTGTCAGGCTTATAGATTCTGGACTGAGTTTCCCTAGTCCTGCCATGGGCATCTACATTTGTTCATTCTCACCCTGCTTTCAGCACCCCTCTGCCTTTGCTCTCTACCTGCGTGCACAGGAGCGGCGCGGCGCTCGCTGCTAGCAGCGGGCAGCTCAGCCGGCGCTTCCCGCATCACCGGGCGAGCTGCGGCGAGGCGTGCGCAGCCTCACAAACACTGCGGGATACCACCGCCGCAGCCGCCGGGTCTGCCCGTGCCGCACCTGCCGGGGCAGAGGGAGGGAAACGCCGCCGCTCCCACTTCGCCGGCGGCAATCGCCTCGCGCCGGGCTTCAGTCCCCCGGCACCGCCGGGATGCGCCCTCACCCCCGAGCCGCTCCCCCGGTGGGTGCTGCCGCCTCACCAACAGCCGCCGTCACCGCGGGCTGCGCGGCCGAGCAGGGCCGACAGAGGGAGGGCCGGGCGCGGAGCGGGCGCCGCGGGGGCAGCTCCCCTCGGGGCGGGCTGGGGAGCCCCCGCCGCGCCGGCAAAGAAGGGCTGCGCCCTCTGACGGGCCCGGGCGATGGGAGGCAGCGCGGCGGGGCGGGGTGACCGCACCGGCTCTAATAAGGCCGGGGCTGGCGCTGGCCGAGGGCTGTTCGCCTCGGTGCCCCCTCCAGCCCCCGAGCATGCAGTGCTTCCCCAGCCTGGTGCTGGCACTCAGCTCGCTGCTGGGCGCCCTGGCGCTGCTGCAGCTCTCGCTGTACCTCCGCGTACCGTCCCGCTACGGGAAGCACGAGGAGCGGCTGTGCCGGCCGCGGGGCCGGGTACCGGCGCGCTGCGCTTGGTTCCTGCAGGAGCTGCCCTCCTTCCTGGTACCCGCGCTGCTGCTGGCGCTGCGCAGCCCGCCCCGCCTCGAGCCGCTCGGCTGCCGCCTCCTCTGCTGCCTCTTCTGCTGGCACTACTTCTACAGGTACCGCCGCCCGGCACCGCTCCCGATACCCCCTCCGCGGCCCACCCTCGCCAGCGGCGCCGCCCGCAGCCACCCGCCACTGCTCCCGGGGCGGGCGAGCGGCGGACGCGAAGCGCTGCGGCCTCCCCTCGGGAAACGGGGGAAATAAAGATGCAAGGGGAGCTGCGGGAACGGGAGCAGCCGGGGCCGGGTGGGTGGTGGGGCCGGCGCAGGTCTGGGTTGCAGCATCTCTCGCTTCCTTCTCTGTGTCAAACGCGGGCGGTCCCCTGAGTGATCGCCAGCGGGAGGGCGCGGGAGCAGCTAATCAGCGCCTCCGGGCTTCGGTCGAAACGTAGGGGCCGGTCGGGTGGGCATCTCTTCCCGTCCTGGCCGCCGAGGGAAGCAGCAGGTGGGACTCGGATGCTGGAAGCAGGGGAGAGGATGCATGCTTTGGGGTTTTATCTTACGACAAGCAAACAAAGAAAGAAAACAAATAGAATGAGGTTTCGCTAAGCTGGAGCAAAGTTCTGGATGAAGCTAATTCAAATGTTATGTAAAGGAGCACGCAAAGTGCTTGTTGCGGCCGGAGCAACGCAGCGCCGGCAGCGCCTGGAGCAGAGCCGGCCGTCCAAGCAAGCCGTGGGAGCACGCGCAAGGGTGGCCCGAATGCAAAACCACGACAGCAGCGAAAGAGCAAGCACCGAGCGAACCGTATTGCTGTGCACTGAGCACAGGAAAAAGCAAAGTCAATGCAGGCTTTCTGTTCCACAACGCGAAAGTCGGTTCTTTATGCTCAATTCATCATTCTCACTTCACTACCAAAGTACCGATTTATCTTTTTTTTTTCTTTTTTAGAAACTTTGTCATATCAGATGTCAATGACTGCTGTAACTCTAATTAGTTCTGTATTCGCTAATCAGGACCTCAAAGAAAAAGTAATTTTGACCCACTGTTGGTGATAGCTTTGAGGTGACATAGCTCTGCAATTTGTCACCCGGTTCTGCACTCAGCATGACTTGGTTCTGGAGTACACCACCAGAATGTACCTTCTGACATATTCGGCTGAGTGTGTTTTGTCTCCTGCTCCAATCCCATTTTCTATTGAGGTCTTTCATAAGGAATTTGATTTTTGTTTTCCTGTTCATGGGAAAAAAAAATGGCTTTTCATAAACGGCGAGTGCATGTGACTACTTTATGCCATTACGTATTAAAGAGCTATGTAACTTTTGAGGCAAACATTTTTCTGACATAGTTTGCCATTTTCTATCCCTAATTCTATTTTAAAATAGAATCCCTAATTCTATCATCAATTCTATTTTTGCTTCCTATACTTTTTAATATATAAATTTTTTTGCTTCCTAGAAAACATATATTTAGTAATTCACCAGAAATTGTTTTTTGACACTCAACCATAATTAATACATTGGAAAATCTGCAGTATTTCTGCAGACAGTTTAGGGATAGAAGCTGTAGGCTGCTGTAGATAAATTTAAAACAGAGTGGTTTAAGTGCTAAAACACTGTGTTAGGGATATATTTGTTATCACTAACATTATCTTTGCTGCACGAAGTTAGGTAGAGGATACCACCTGCAACAAATTTGGCTCACAGAAAGCTGGAGGCATTAATTACATGTAGTTATACTAAATTGAATTTAATGCATTCTGCTGTTCTCAAGAATTTCTGATCAGAAATCAATGAGCACCACTGGATGACTGAAATAAATGTTACCCTGCTGGTATGCGTACGTCTTTTGAGTCAGTGGCTTCTTTTTCAATATTACTACTTGACTTAGTCAGAAGCACTGTGTTTTCATACACTTTATTTCTCAGATAATTTGGGGGGTCTTCTCATCTGTAGCAGGAGGATACTCCTTCCCTGGTAAAAACAAAAGCCCTCATTGTAACAAAGTCTGTATAGAAAACAAGTTTGTTTCTAAGACTACATGTTGGTCCAGTATTATTGCAGCATGCAGCCTCTTCTCATGACACCATTCTGAGATTCTACTGAACCAGTTAATATTTGAGATGTTGTATTATTAGAACTCTATTGTTACGTGAAAGAGCAACAAAAATCACAATTTAGGAGTTTTTCTGGGTGTCACCTGAAGCTATGGGGACAGGCAGGTTCTTTGAGGGATTCTTGGTAGAATGACCAGTTGCCAAAGGGTTGTGTTATAATTGGAGCTTTGTTATTACATAAACGGCTTATTGTTATCTACAATTTCTAGCAGTTAGCATAGATCACTTTTACACAGAATTTTTATCAATTAGCATAGCTTGAAGTTAAACAGAATTGCTAATAATTCGCATGGCTTTCTTATTAACTAGAATATTAATTTACCTGGAGTTCTTAAGTTACCTGAACGATCTGCAGAATAACAAGTTCATGACATAATAATTGTAATCTAAACTCAGACTTTACTTAAAAGAACATAAGTTCCTCACTCAGTCCTTGGAGGAAGAAGACAATGATGGTGGAGGCATTCCTGACCACCAGTGGATTGCAGGGTATGCTGTCCAGCAGCAGAAGTCCACTTGTAGCTGCTGGATTTTACAGGCAGTCTCTCATGTGCTGTTATGCTTCCCTTTTCCATAATGGGTGCCACCACATCCTGGCAACAATACTGGTGGGCAAATAGTCCTATTGCAGTTTGGAAGGGGAGCAGAAAGAAGGGGGGTGTGATATATGATCATACCCCACTTATATATTATGGCTGTTTGCCATATAAAATGGCATTGGCTATGCCAGGGGTTAGGAATAGAGGTACTGGTCATGCTGAGTTAGGGCACTTGATCAGCACATAGTGTTTGAAAAGAGATTTAGTACTTTGATAGAACAGCCAGCCTTTATTTTGATATTTATTCAACCTACTATCTGTACAAGAAATAATCTAACAACAGTTTAAAATATTTTCATGATTAAACTGGACTGCAAGTATAATGAGTAAAACATAAAATGGATCGGTCATAAAATAACGTTTACTTGCTGGATGTAGCCGCTGCAGTTTTTTTGACTTTACAATTTTGAAGTGAATAAAACCATTCCACTTTTCATCATAAATGTTTTGTTAATCTGCTCCAACTTTTACTACTGATGATCTTCCATCTATATTGAAGCATTCTTTAATGTTTGTGTGAAGCAGAGAAAAGTTTACTCATATCTTGTTGCATAATTAGTGACTTCTTTCTCTCCACAGGGAAGCTTTTATCATTCTTAATTTTGTCCCACCTATTACACCAAACATGCATGTGGAAAGGAAGTTTTGACTAGAGGTATGCTGAAAGGACAAGATAGCCCCTAATGGAGAAACTTAGATTTTCAAAGGACTGCTGTGATAGCTGTTCCGCCTTCCTAGGTGCTATCATCAGCTGCGCTGCCCCAGTAGCTTGTGCTTGACTGAAGCATGTATTTCAGAGTCACTTCAAGTCTTGATCTGAAGATCCCAGAAGACGAATCCACCATTTTCTGTGGTGAATCCACTGTTTTATTTGGTAGTGCAGTCTTCTGAACTCCTTTACTCTCACTTAAACGACGTGTTTGAAGTGTCATGCTTGAATTTGACTAGCCTTGATTTTTCTCCCAGTAGTGCTTGCTATTTCTCATTCTGTGTTAACCTAAAGCACTCCTTAGTATCCTTTAGTACTTTCTTACTATGATTTCACTTATACAGTAATCAGATCATCTTTCAATTTGCTTATTACAGAGATGTCAGGTCCTCCACCTGCACTAGTGTGATCCAGATAATACAGGAGCAAGCGATCATATTTCTGATGCATTAGCTACTGCATGTGATATTGTGTTCATGCCGAATTTATAGTTTTTAAGGTGGATTTATGCCAGCTACAGGGAAACAGACATTACTGGATCTGACATAGAGCTAGAGTGATGCAGACACATGATACTCCATCCAGCATGAAGTTGGTCAGGATAAAATTACCTCTTTATCATTCTAGCAACAGGTTTAAACTAGCACAATTAATTTGTACTGCTTTTTGGCGTGTGTCAAGTGGCTGCAATACTTTTTATTTGATCTGACATATCTTAAACCAGATTTTAATGTTACTGAACCGCAGCTGAAGGCTCTCAATGCAAGTTATTTTCTTCTCTCAGCCCTCAGATGCTTTATGTGGCTTTTATCCTCTCCTCTTTTCCTATGTCAATTTTAAATTTAAGACACCGGCGCTGAATGTAGAATACAATACCAGAACTGTAGCAGCGTATCTCGAGACACCATCACCTTCCTCTTCCTCTAGGCTACTCCCATGCTTACACAGACTGGAAGAGTGCTTTCTGCTTTGCAGTCACTCTTAGAAGTCCTATGTTTCCAGGCTACTTTGAGCACCTGGAGCTGGTGTAACCATGATTGTAACCAAGGTTACAATCTACCACTCCTTAGCAATGGTTTGTGTTTGTATGGGTGTATTTCTTAGATTTTAAAGTAATGCTTTCGTATGGGCTTAGTGTTCAGTAATACTGTCCTACCCACACTGATAGTCACCAGTTGTCTGTAATTTGTGCCTTGTCCCAGTTTTTAATAATGATTTATTGTGATGTCACTGAGGAATACGATGGAGTGTCGTAAGAACCACACTAATCTTCTTCTGGGAACTCCCTGGGTTAGTGCTGATGGCTCCTAATTGACAAGACTTTGTGGGACCTCTCTGCTTGCCAAAGGGAGCCTCATGCGCCCGGTCTGGCAGGTGTGTGCTCCCAGCCAGCCCACAGCTGAAAGACAAACGAGATGGTCACCTGGGCACCACCCTCCCCTCGCGCAGTCCAGTACAAAGGTTTGCTGCCCGAGAGGATGCAAGACGGAGGTGGATGGAGCCAGAACTTCCCCCCTTTCCGCCCTGGCCCAGGAGCAGCCGTCCGGCCGCCCGTGGCGGCCCATGACAGCAGCTCGCTCTCCGCCTTTCACTGCCACCACTAGGCAGCAGCCTTTCCCTCTCAGTTTGTGGCAGGCGCAAGATGGTGCCCTCCCTGAGGCTTCCATGAAGGGCTGAAGGCTGGCTGCTGTTGAGGGGAGGAAAGGGAAGGGAGGAACCGCCAGTCCCATCCCCTGCCTCTTTGCTATCCTTCGTTAGCCACTTTTCATGTGTCAGTGTGCAATGTATTATTGCAGCATGGTGCGAATTAAATCCAAATGCTCTATGATGCTAATGGAAACATCCTATACAATCTGCATTTGTAACACCTGTTTTAAGCAAGCTCATAGCTGTAGCACTTTCGTAAAGTAGGACCTGTGATGTCAGGACCTTCAAAACTAGTGGGGTGGGAAGGCAGAAAAAGGAGGAAGAAAGTAAGGAGAGCACTGAATTCCAAGCCTGCCATCTGTGTATGCAACCTCAGCGAAAAGCTGGGCATGAGCTGGAAAGGATGAGTAGCATAAGGTAGGTACAGGAACATTTATTGTGATAAATAACTTGCATAGTATTTTGGTTTGAAATGCAGTTTATAATACAGCCTTTCCTGCTAAAGGGGCTGTGCTGGTTAAGGAGTACAGCGAGAATGCCAGCTGAAGCTTTCAGCCTGTTTGCTGCATTTCCATTTTGCAGTTCAGCTTTGAAAACCAAAGGTGGGAAACAAAATAAAAGGTGATGAGAAGAAGGTATTGTAATCAAACTCCATGTAAACCTTCATGCTGTATCCCCCTTAGAAGTGAGAAAGAGTGGAGAGGGAGCAGAAGAGACGCCACTATGCACAGGGGCAGGGAAGAAGGGCTTGTCTCCCTGAGCTACAGAGCTAATCCTGAAGATACTGGTCTAGAAGACAGGGTGCTGCATTCCCCCCGTGCTGCTGTCAGTAATGGCTGAGGCACCAGCAATTTAAAGAGGCATTTCAGTTCCAGATACCACCTACTGCCATTACATTATTTATTTACTTCTCTTGCAACTTTGTTTCTAATTAAAACCCTAATCTTTTACTCTGTTAGAGTATATTAAAAACCCCTGCTATTTGCATTCCTGACACGCACTCAGGTGAATCTGACAGACACTAAGCAGGCTGCTTTTTCAGACACAGCTGGACTCCTGAGCCGGTTTGGTCGCAGGTGGCCCATTTGATGTGCGTGTACTCGGTTTTCTACAGATTGGCATCTTTCCAAAAAGGTCAGGGAAAACAGACTTTAACGGCAAAAGAATGAGAAGCCAGGAGCATTTTAAACAATATCCCTGTGTGAGCTTTTAACACTTCTTGTGGGGAAAAAAGAAGACGACTCTGTGTCTCCCCAGGCTCTGCAGAATGCAGTTCATGCAGTCCCTTTTTAAGCCTACCGGTGCTGCCCCGTTAGTCAGGCAGGTGCAGCATTTACCCGGACATGCTGGTCATTTTTTTGGGTAGGTAATGTAAGCCTACTTGCAAGAAAATTAAGTAGGTTGGTTGGCTTGTTCGTTTTCTTACATCAGTAAGAAAAGGAGCTCAAGCGCTCAGGGAAATGCAGAGGGTGCAGGCCCCAGATGAGTAATTTGGTCAAAAATTTTAGGGGCGTTTTGTATTAGTTCGTAAGAGGTTTTAGTTATGCTTTTTGAAACATGAAGTGAACAAACAGAAAGATCAGGTTAAGTCTGAAGTATATCTATGTATTTCTAAGTGGTACTCTCCTTGCTAATAATGAATATAACCAGATCCTATAATAACCACCAGATTCAACCCAGAGACGATTTTTTCCCCTACAGAAATAGTTATTATATTCTTTTGCCATAGATGGTCACAATCATTAAATGTCAGTAACTAAAGACATTTGTATTACTGGCCTCATGAAACCTCTATTATTAATCTCCCAGTACACAACGTGCAGGTACTTGACAAGTAACAAATCCTATTCTCTGTTTTAATTCACCTTAGTGCCTTGCAACAGACCCTAACCAGATTCCTTCATGTACCCTGTGCTGGAATGGACTTTGCTTCTTTGCAGTCTCCTCTAGCATCATTAAATGTCTTGCTAATTATGCTCTCAAAATAGAATACTACCTCTTTACCTTCCTATTAGCACAAATAATCCTGTCTATGCATTCTTTTCCCATTGGAAAGTGGGCTAACATTACAGAAACCTATAGTTTTTCCCCAGCACAAAGTGTACCCACGACATTTTTCCCTTTATCTGATAAATACACGGTGCCTTGGTGGGTGCTCAGTCCCAGCTGCTCTGTAGAAAGTGGTTCAAATGGCAGTCCCAGGGCAGAGATCTGAAGTCCCAGTCACAGGGCTGTCACAAGGGCACAAGTAGGCCACTCTGATCTCACCTCTGTGAGGTTTGGGCCCAAAGAGAAGTTACAATCCTTGATATCCTGGGAGTTTAAAGCCTTATTGGAAGACGCATTCTGAGTAGCGAGTTCCACAGACCTTTGACAAGAGTGATGAGGATATAAAGATCTAGAATTGCATGACCAGATTCCTGCTGTTGGTATTGGAAATGCAGGGTTATAAAGGGCTGTACTGGGAGAAGAATAAGATGAAACTATATACTGGAGTTTCAGTGGTTTTAGTAAAAAATAGCAATGCCTTTACCAAACAAGGAAATGTATTTATTTTAATTATGGGATGTCTGTAGTTCTTCCTTATTGGGGCTGCTCATTTAAGTGGGACATAGGAAGTAAGGGAATAGTGGTAAGGTTCATCCCATATGCACAGTGTGAAATTTATTATGGACCTTGCTCTTTCAAGGTCCACAAGTCTATTTGTTTGATTTCTTTCCATACAAGAAGATGTCACTATGGGGGAGGCAGCACTGTTATACAGAGCCAATCAATACAGTTTGACAAAAGGATAAATCTCCACAAGTCCCTTTGTATCCTCAAAGCTTACACAATCAGGTAATTTCCCAGTTTTGGGGAGCTCAGTTAAGAGTGTAAATTTGTGAAATGACCTCCTAGTAGTATGATTATAAATAAATGCCCACTGCAGACACTGTACCTATTTTCCTTGGTTTAAATTATATTCTTGCTATCTCCTTCAAAAAGTCATTTTGGTCAAGAAGAATTATGATAAGGAAGAAATATGCTAAAGTAATACTTTCAAACTATAACTGAAGAACACACCTTGAAGTGTCCTCTCCATCTAGATGTTGATTTATATGTGCAGGTGAATTAATCAGTAGAGTGATTCTTACTGAATTTGGTCAAGTAAATTAAGGTACATCTAAACCCATCTGAACATAAGAACTGTGTTAATCTTTGCTGATTACTCAGTGACATTGTAATTATTTTTTGGACATCTCATAGGTATAATAGCAATGAAATTATTTGGGGAAAAAATACTAGAAGTGGATTAAAACATTCCATGCAGAAAGATGAGAACAGTCAACTGATAAGTAGAAAAATATATACATTCTTCTATAGAGCCAAATTCATTTTAAGACTCAGCTAAATCCAATCTAGCTGGGAACTTTTGAAATGTCAGTTGCTACTCTATTAATGCTTAAGGATGGGCAGAAAGTTTCACCATTCCTAGAAAGGTGTCAAAATGTGAACTGCAACAGCAATGAAAAAAAGGTCATACTTGAAGGAAGTTGTTTTTGAAGTCCTCTTTCTTAATTACTCTTCATAAACATGCAATTACTCTTTATAAACATCTAACAGCAGCAACACCCACAGTCAACTCTTGCTGTGTGTAATATAACATTTTGCTTATAACCATGCTGGAGTTCACCAGCTTAATCTGTCAGTTTCCATGCTGGCAGACTGCCTTGCAGAACCATCTTGGGAAAATGTCGCTGTACCTAGGATGTCTGCAAAAGGATTTGTTGTCTGCTACTGAAAGAGGGTTTGCCTATCAGAGATGTTAGGGCACAAGTCAATTCCCAGGCACCATTATGGTGGAGCAGATCCCAGGGCAGAGTGATGACCTGCAGCACTTTGGCATGCTGGTAAAGATGGGCTGGGTGGCTTTCCCAGGATCCCCTTGATTTAGGCCTTCCTGTCATCATTTGAAGTGAAGCAGGAAGGCTAAAGAAAAGTCTGAATAAGCTAGTCGGGCTAGTCGAGCAGCCTAGGCACATTAGCATGGTCTCGTGCTAGAGAGGCACATGAAAATACCTCTGAACTGTATTGTCCTAAGCAAAACTTCCAGTCACTGCTGTCACACGTCTGGGCAGCACATGCATGTGCATTTGTAAAACTTTTGCTGCCCCTGAGAACAATGAAGGTGAGGAAAAAACCCTTGTATTTACAGCATGCTATTGAGATCTTTGTGTTTCTTTGCCTCTCTTCTAAACCTTTTCTTAAAAAAAGAATCATTAAAGCGTTCATATTTTCGAAGTTGGCCTGGGTTAAGGTTACCGAAGTGTAGACACAAGTCTCTGGCTGTTCCCAGGAAAAGCAATTTAAACTTGGCAGAGTTGTTTCTGAGAAATGTGCTTGTATCTGTTCAAACATCAAGTTTGTCAATTAACATTTTTGGAGTCTGCCTGTGCAGAACAGCTCTTCTGGTTCATCTGAGGGTATAAGAAGAACCACAATGTGTAAGCCTGCAACCCAGCCAAATATTGTCTAGGCCAGAACTATAGGGGCAGAGCAGCACTTTTCATGCCTTTCTGGCTCGCAGGGTACTGAAGAGGGAAGAAGTGGTCTCCTGCCTGGAATCCTGGTAGCGTGGATTAGGAACATACAAGTTGTCTCTAATGCAGGGAAATAAAAAAACCCCGTGAGGCTTACAGTTAGGGCTATAAGGTGGGAAGACATAAAAAGGTCAGGTGAAAGTAGCACAGGACACAAGAGCACAAGTGGCACAGGAGGATTAAGCACTTGAGCACAGTAGCGCAAGAGAGTTGTTAAAAAGCCGCTAGGGCAGAAGTGAGAAGAAATGGAAGGGAAAAGGAGATGATGCGAGATGGCAGTATCCAGGTATCAAGAGGCACTTTAATACTGACACTTTTAATACTGACACAGCAAGAAGGACATCTCCTAATTGGAAAAAAAAAAACCAAATGAAGAGGTGTTGAATGAAGAGCCATGAAAGAGTTAAGAACCTGATGAAGGAAGGACAAAGAAAGGACAAAATCAGGAAGGCTGCAAGAGCAAAATGGAGACAGAGCAAGAGTTTTGGCATTAAAGAGGAAAAGAAGGAATCACTAGATTGGAAAAAGCCAGTTAAGAGTATTCTACAGGCTTCTAGAAATGTATCTTGCAACACTAGTTGCAACTCTGGAGTTTGGTGTATGTGGTTGGCTACAGACTGACCAAGGTTTAGTTTTGGAGAGGTATAGCTTACCAAATGTCTGACTTCTTTTGGTCATTATCTCAGCTCCATGTGGACCACTTATGGAAAATAGTTACTCTTTCTCTTGTAAGCGCAGTTGTAAGAACACAGATTTTTCATCTATGGATGTACCATTTTTCATGTAGATGTGTTCTTTTGTTCCGCTCACACTCTCAGCCTCTGTGAACTCCTTGAACTCTCTGCTCCAGTGGAGCAACGAGCCTTTTGAAGTGCATAGCGTAGTGTCTGTTTAAGTTACTCTGGCACACATTTCATGCTTTTGGCAGGCACCCACAGTTTAGCAATAGGAACAAAGTGATCTGTCTTCATAAATATCAAGCAGTTATTTCTGGAGAAGAAAAGAGTGAGATACCTTGCTAAAATATATGCTTTGGCTGGCTAAACCTTTGACACGCCATTGCTTAGATAAAACATCAAGCATAATCTGTAAGTATCACTGCCCTTTAGATGCTATCAAGTAGTTGAGGTAACCATGAAGTACTGTGAGATCTGCACGTTTGTTATCATCATAGTCCATCTAGTCACGCTGACCCTTGTCCTGCCCTCTAATCCTCATACAAATATAAACCTGCACCAAGTTGAGTTAGGGTTTCGACAGAGGTAGCTGGCCTGCCATTGAGTTCAGTCTGCAACCTGAGTGAAAGGTTTTGCTCGCGCTAGTTTTCTTGCTCAGCTGATTCTAAAACTCATGCCTGCACTCCGGCTTCTTTTCAGAGCCCCTCTTTCACCAAGATTGCTCCAAGTTCCCATTCCCAGACAGTTGCTGGCCGCATACAGTCCTCAAAGTTTCTTCTCATTCTTGATGAACGTTTGTCTGGCCTGTCCTTAACAATTGACGTTGACGGAGAATTCTCCAGCCCTTCAGTTTGTATGTCCCTGTGCTGCTCTGTCCTTCCCTAATTTCTATACATCCTATATATATGCGTTTTCTGTACAGCTGTTTAAGCCTGTTACTTCTTATTGTGTTCCTGGTAGACAAGAATAATGTTTTACTCCTTTCTTCTTTGCAGAAGCTTTTCATACAGTTATACATTATTATAATGCCTTCCTCTGGCTTTCTCTTAGTTTAATCAGCCCTCAGTGTTTTTACATGTCGTATTTTCTAGAGCACAATTGTTTTTTTCTGGGCTGCTTCCACTTTTTCCTTGTCCTTTTGCAGAGTGCAGAGTTCAGCTGCACGAAGAATGATTCAGGTTCCTATTAACTCCATGCAAAGCGAAAGACTACTTCAGGTGTCTCTGCCAGCACTCCTGTTCTCACGTGACATTTTAACATTTGCCTTTTCCACAACAGCCTGATATCATTAGCTCATGCTCGGTTTACCACCTATCAGCACTCCATCTACTGTCCAGCCTGTTCCTCAGCTTTTCTTTTACACTTAGTCAGTCTTACCCAAGTGTTGTATTTTGCCATTGTCCTTATTGAATCAAAGATACTGTTTTAAAACAATGAAACTACTACTTCAAGATTATTGTAAACTCTAGCCCTCATTCTTGTTGTGCTCGGCATCTTCCAGAGCTATGCCAGCCACAAACAGTAGGAATATTTTTTTCCCCAAGATGCATAGAATTTATGAACCCCCTCCTGAGTAGTACCAGAGGAGTCTTTTGCAAAACCTCTCTCAAAGTACCCTTCTTGTTTAATAGTGAAAAATTGTTAGCTATCCCTTGATGTAATTTATCAATCGATTTTGCAGCCACTAAAAATAACATTTTCTAAACCAGGAAACCCCAAGTTACTTTGAAAATTGACACGTGAGACAGTGTAAAGAATCTACTAAGGTCAAGACATGGGACACCTGCTGCTGCTACCATCCCTCTCCTATAATATATCCAATTTATGTCAAATCCTTCACTTAACAAAGCTATTGAGAAAACAGGATTACCTCAGTTAATTATAGAAATGAGTCCTGCCTCCTGCTGTTGTACGTATATAGGACGCCCAACCAACTGGGCGTTACAATGTGTTACAGCTGTTAGCTTTTGGCTTTTTGGACAAAAAGTCCATTGTGCCATACATCCTGAACTCTGGTATTTGGCTGTTGAGTGTCTGAGGACAAACTGCAGGTCTGTATGGGATGGTACTGATTTCAACAGGAATTGGCACAGAGGAAACGTTTCCTTTGCTCTATTAGCTTCACTTGGGACATGTTTCCTTTGCTCTATTAGCTTCACTTGGGACATGTTTCCTTTGCTCTATTAGCTTCACTTGGGACATGTTTCCTTTGCTCTATTAGCTTCACTTGGGACATGTTTCCTTTGCTCTTTTAGCTTCATTTTACCTTCTTTGGCTACCAAAAAAGAAGACATTTTAAAAACAAAACCCCAACTTTCAAACAAATTGTCTCAGTTTGGCAGGTGATGATGAGAAAGATATTAACAGCTGGTTCTAGACTGTTGCTTCGCTTGCCTTGGGCATTCAGCCAATTTTTCCTAAAGTTTATTTCAGCTCTCATTCATATCTCCTTTCCACATTGCAAACAAAAGGGAAGAAACAAGTGACTAGCTAATAGCAAATATAAGTAAAATAAGATTTCGTAATTAAGGGTATCTAAAACCTATTTGGTGTGTGTACACCAAAATGGAAACATTTGAGAACCAAATACACCAATATAAATACATATTGAGCATAACTCACTGATGGATTGTAACTTGCTGATGGATTGTGACTTGCTGATGCACCAAACCCAGCAATTCTGGTCTTGGTTTCCCTTTAAAAAAGCATAATAATATAAGTATAGGGTTTTGTTCCTATACCTGATAAACTGTAGAACATTTCACAACTCAATGCTTTTTTACCAGTGACAAGGAAGAATTCTCCTTTGTTGTTTCTAACAGATGCTGGTAATCACTGGGAGATACCAGATTTTTCCAGTGACATTTTCAGAAATAATGGAAGAAAACCAAGAGAATTAAGGAAATAATTTATAACAAACTTCCAGAACACTTTTGAAAACTGGCTGCTGTTTTACTGAATTTAGAAGAGCAAAAATTTTTGTCCTGGAGTCAAGCCCACACAGTTCTTTACTAATTAAAACCAAATACCCATTCTTAGGTCCTGTTTCTTTTCTTCTCCTTCCCTTTTTTCAACCACTTGCATTTTAGTAAGCAGAGCATATCTAATAATTTCTGTATTTAATGTGAAAAGTATTGGGTTTCATCCCTAAACTGTATTTGCCTTTCCTAATTTGCTAACTGCATTGCATGCCTAAAATTTGTAACAATCAATGAGGCACTACTGACTAGTGCTACATGGTCAGAATGACAGATTTTAGGTGTTATAGAGTTGGAACTGAGCATTACATAGCTCAGATTCCTTGAATTTATCCAAGGTTAAATACACCTTGATTTTTTTCAGCACTGATTGACAGTAATACAGCAGCAGCATTATATTTTTAGCCACTCACATCAGATATACATGCTTTTACAAGTATTTGTAAGGGTTTTTTTCCTATAATGCCACTTAATTCAAACACAGTTGTAAGCGACTGAGCTTTTCTGACCTGGCGCCAAGGATTCAACCAGAAGCTTGTATTTAATTGTGTGGCCAGAAGTCAAGTGCACTTGCTGATTCCCTTTGACTGTCAGTCTTTGATGAAGTTTGCTTCTTCAAGTGCTGTCATCCACGGTGTCAGCCTTCCCGGGACAGTGAGTATCACTCTGGAAGTTCGCTCGTAAATGCCGGTGTTAAGAAACTGCTTATCTGCTCCAGACAGTTTATCATTTTATCTCTAATATGTCTGTTCTTATTAATCTCCAGTCCAAATTCAGCAGCCCCAATGGTTCAGTATGGCAGTCCCTTCCATACCTCTTATTTTGCCATTGAATCTTACTGCATTTCTGCTATCTTTGCCTTGTCAATGCTCCCCAGACTTTCTGTTCTCTATTGCCCTTCTCAAGAACTCTCCAAACACAAGTGTGAGCAAGGACAGGCAGCGTGGGAAGAATACAAGGATGTTGTCCGGGATACTAGGGACCAGGTTAGGAAAGCTAAGGCCCACTTAGAATTAAACTTGGCTAGGGATTTTAAGGATAACAGGAAGGGATTCTATAGGTACATTGCAAATAAAAGGCAGGCTAGGGACAACGTGGGCCCTCTCCAGAAGCTATCAGGAGAACTGGCTACCCTGGATTTGGAGAAGGCTGAGGTTCCTAATGACTTCTTTGCCTCAGTCTTCACCGGAAAATGCTCTGACCACACCACCCAAGTCTTGGAAGGCAGATGCAGGGACTGTGAGAATGAAGACCCTGGGCCCACTGTAGGAGAGGATCTGGTTTGAGACCATCTTAGGAACCTGAACATACACAAGTCCATGGGACCTGATGAAATCCATCCGCAGGTCCTGAAGGAGCTGCAAATGAAGTTGCTAAGCCACTGTCCATCCTATTTGAAAAATCATGGCAGTCAGGTGAAGTTCCCCGTGACTGGAAAAAGGGAAATATAACCCCCATTTTCAAGAAGGGGAAAATGGATGAGCCGGGGAACTACAGAGCAGTCAGCCTCACCTCTGTGCCTGGCAAAATCTTGGAGCAGATTCTCCTGGAAGGCATGCTGAGGCACATGAAAAACAACAAGGTGGTTGGTGACAGCCAGCACGGCTTCACTAAGGGGAAATCCTGCCTGACCAATCTGGTGGCCTTCTGTGATGGGGCTACGGAACTGATGGACAGGGGTAGAGCAGTTGGTGTCATCTACCTGAACTTGTGCAAAGCGTTTGACACTGTCTCACATGACATCCTTCTCTCTAAATTGGAGAGACATCAATTTGATATGTGGACCATTCGGTGGATAAAGAACTGGCTGGATGGCTGCACGCAAAGAGTTGTGCTTAATGGCTCAATGTCCAGCTGGAGACCAGTAACGAGTGGTGTCCCTCAGGGACTGGTGTTGGGACCGCTCTTGTTCAACATCTTTGTCGGTGACATGGACAGTGGGATTGAGTGCACCCTCAGCAAGTTTGCCGATGACACCAAGCTGTGTGGTTCGGTTGATATGCTGGAGGGAAGGAATGCCATCCAGAGGGACCTTGACACGCTTGTGAGGTGGGCTGATGCCAACCTGATGAAGTTTAACCATGCCAAATGCAAGGTCCTACACCTGGGTCGGAGCAATCCCGGGCACAGCTCCAGGTTGGGCAGAGAAGAGATTCAGAGCAGCCCTGTGCAGAAGGACTTGGGGGTGTTGGTCGATGAGAAAATGAACATGAGTCGGCTTCAGTGTGCGCTCGCAGCCCAGAAAGCCAACGGTATCCTGGGCTGCATCAAGAGGAGCGTGACCAGCAGGTCGAGGGAGGTGATCCTGCCCCTCTACTCTGCTCTCAGGAGACCTCCCTTGGAGTATTGTGTGCAGTTCTGGTGTCCTCAGCATCAAAAGGACATGGAACTGTTGGAACAAGTCCAGAGGAGGGCCATGAGGATGATCAGGGGACTGGAGCACCTCCCGTATGAAGAGAGGCTGAGAAAGTTGGGGCTGTTCAGGCTGGAGAAGGCTGCGTGGAGACCTCATAGCAGCCTTCCAGTATCTGGGGGGTGTCTATAGGGATGCTGGGGAGGGATTCTTCATGAGGGACTGTAGTGATAGGACAAGGGGTAATGGGTTCAAACTTCAACAGGGGAAGTTTAGATTGGATATGAGGAAGAAGTTCTTTACTGTAAGGGTGGTGAGGCACTGGAATGGGTTGCCCAGGGAAGTTGTGAATGTTCCATCGCTGGCAGTGTTCAAGGCCGGGTTGGAGAGAGCCTTGGGTGGCATGGTTTAGTGGTAGGTGTCCCTGCCCATGGCAGGGGGTTTGGAACTAGATGATCTTAAGGTCCTTTCCAACCCTGACTATTCTATGATTCTGTGATTCTTCACTCCTTCTCCCATCCCTTGATCTGATGTGCACCTGCACCTCTTGCCCACGTAAGATGAGTCCATTCTTGCTGGAAGTCTTCATCCAACCCCAAACCTGAGGAGCCATAAAGAAGGGATGTCCCTGTGAACAGGCTTCAGGTTGGATGAGTTTTGTAAGTGAGCCACAAACAGCCCAATGACTGTAGATTGAGCAACCTGTAGACTGTAGATTGATTAGACAGAATACTCAGAAATGGACCTAACATGACAAGTTTACTATTGTTTTATACAGTGGAATTGTAAGCTTTTAAGTAACATGTCTATCTTTCTTGCTGTTTAAATTATAGGCATCAGAAATTTGCCCAAAGATCTCTGGAGGAGCATGGAAGTAGGATGTTTTGCATGTGGCTTGGAAAGGAGAGCTATTTTCAGCTCTGTGTTAGTCATAAATGGATACATAAATCCGCATGATTAATATCAAAAGGGAGTTCTTTTGTTCCCATCACAGCCACTGGACAATGATTAAAGACAAGTTTACAATCTGGGCTGTGGACCAGCAAGTGGTTACGTTATCTTTTAGTTTCACTCAGTCCCAGTGGTGCAGGACTGAGGCACAGAGCCCTGACAAGGAAGACATGCCTGCTGCTGGCAGTCACCTGGTGGCATGCACAGCCGCTGTGCACCCTCTGCACTTGTGGGCTCCACAGGCAGCTAGGCATCAGCTCTAGAAAAGAATCCCTGCTCCTGAACTTACAGCTTTCCTTACATCAGGAGATGGAGTATAACTGCAATACTGTACTCAGGAGATCTGCCATCTGTCCTGTAGCTGCAGTGGGCATTGCCAGAGGCATTGCCAGTCCAACAATCCTGCCTGCCAGCATTGCTGGAATGTGTGTGACCTGGGCTGTAGCTCAGATTTTGTTCCTAAGTCTGTGCCAGAGCATGTCTTGCTATGCACACCTTTTTAGCAAAAGGGACATGATCCATCCAGCACAGTACAAATACAGTACAAGGCCAATAACCTACTTGCTTTCTGTGTTTAAATATTCCTAAATGTTCTTGACCTTTTGGGATTACTGGAGAGTCCGCAAGAGTAAGTGGGGAAGTGCAAAGCATCTCAGCATAAGATGTTTAAGGAAAGGAATATGAGGGTTGAGAAGGCCCTACCATGGTTTGCGATGCTGGGGCATATGTAGAAGTCATGATGAGGGAGGATTTAAAATGCTTTGTTTCACTTTTGAAAGTATTTTGGGGCATTTTGTGTTACTTTCCCTTTGAACTGATGTCAGTTCCATGCAGCAGGCAATTCTGCTATTTTAACTGGTACATTTGTTTAAACCCGATCTGGGATAACTGAAAAAAATTGAATTTGGCACAGGAAAATTAGGCGCCAGATTGTGCCCTGATGTTGACTATACATGGAGAATGTACTTGACAGTCTCCTCCTATAAGCATTCAGTGAGAATCAGCGTAACACAACTCAAAAATAGTAAAAGTTAAAAATTACCTCAGAGTGCAATCCACAAATAACTGACAGGATTGGGCTCAAAAAGAGAAAGTATGTGCAGGATTTAGCACTGATTCTTCAGCAGCAGATATTTTTGGGACACATCATTTGACACTCATAAGTCTCCAGAATAATTAGGGGCTTGGTTCAGGACATCACATATCCCAGGGAGAAGTCCATCATGTCTGTGAGCATCTTGAGCCTCCATCCAAGTGGTCAGGTATGCCAGCAGCGCCAGCAGCTTCCCAGCAGCGTGATTTCAATAACCTCTGGCAAAGACTCCTATGCTGCTAGTTGTAGGTGCAAATAGAACTGGTGTGAGGTTGGTGCAACTTCCCCAGGTTTGGACACCAATCTTCAACCTGTGCACAAGACAGACTGAAGGGAACTCCACTGTTTTGCGCCTGGGAAGTCCTTTCAGATCTGCCTGGTCTGTAGTTAGTGTAACACAAATCACATTGTCTTGCTTATTACCTGGGGTACAGATATTTGTACAAACCAAGAAAATTGAAAGCATCCCCCTATGAAAGGATCTGCAGCAAAGAGCCTAGAGAGGTGTCCTCTGACTTAGAGAGGACCTTGGTTGAGAAGGTACCAATAAAGCAGTGAGAATTGCAGACAGCACCTCAGCAAGGGGTTTCAGAGAGGGATTAAAGGGATTGCAACATATGCTCTTGATGTAGCAGGGTATCTCTCTGCTGTTGGAGGGACACAGCTACGTGACCCCTGCAACCATTGTGCCCGTAGCCACCACTTAGTGCAGTGCTTTGCAATGCATGGCCCTAGCTAGCTGTGGAGAGACCTCATTGTATGTGTGAACTGCAACAGCCCTGAAGGTAACACCCTCACGGGGGCCTGGCTGCCTGGTCTCACTTGGACCATCAGCTCTCCTCACCTTTGGTATGTGTGGTGGGACAAGCAAAGAACTGGAACATGTGGAGCCCAGATCATGTGGAGTCCAGACCATGCAGAAAGGGTTCTCAGGAACCATTCAGCTTGCCCTGCTGCCCATCCTCCAAGGGGAGCCAGAAAATCTCTCAGAGACTCCGAGCAGCCCTGATCAGGAGAAGTCCATAATTCTCTTCTGGGAGCTGGTGAGGGTCACAAGATGGGCCAGGGCATTCAGATAGTGCCCCAGCATGGATAGGACAAGCTGGGTTATGGCCAGCACCAGCCTTCAGAGGGAAAGGGACAATATCAGCCTTGCCCACCTTTGCAGTATCTCTGATTCCTGGACCCTAGTTCATCCCATTTGGATTCAGGAGAGGGCCTGGTGGCAGAGGGCTAGATGGGCAGATACAGCAGCAGATACAGGCTAGGAACCACAGAGCGGAGGGAGTCAGGTGATCCCCGTTCCTAGCTGCCAGCCCTGAACCCTTGACTCAATTGCCCCAAGTGTAAAACACCTCATGAGCACCAGAAACACCTTGAGTTTCCAGATGAGAAACCATGAGCTGTTACTGCATCTGGACCCAGGAGAGAAAAAGACATGGCCGCACATAAACATCTCCATTTAACAAGCTGTTGGAGGAGGACTGAGAGCCCACTCCTAGTGAACTATGGAAACATTTGTGAAAAGATTTCCACCTTCTGCAAAAAGAAGAGCAAACCTATCGTTTACCCCCATTGGGGCAAGGGTCTCTGGAGTTTTCAAAGAGATGGACTAATTCCTTTAAGATGAAGTTTGATGAAATGTCAAATCGTTCTCTCTTCAAAACCTGTTCTTCTGGAAAATAAAGATGGAGAAGAAGATGAATAATTTATTATTCACTCATTTAAAAAGAAGCTGTTGCCAATGGTTTAGTCAGATGCAGTGCCTTTGGCCAGTAAAGATAATAAAGGAATAAAGGATTAGTCATCAATAGTGCACTGAAAGAAAAAGGTCAAATTTTTCATTGGTCTAAATCCAAAAGGCCAGGTTTTGTTCTGTTACTCTAAAATAGTGGCTGTTATTTCTCCTTTGGTTTTCACACTGCAAAATAATTCCAGCAGAGATGCACACTCTTCCATGGAACATATTATATGTCCTCACTCTAGCTCTGCTGCTTTTTCAAGACCCATCAGGAATAGTTTGTGCACCCTCAAGTACCTATGTAGTACAAGCCGACAAGTGCTGTATTAAAGGCTTAGGGCGTTGTTCAGATACAGAGAACTGAACCTGGCCTCAAGATTTACAGACCCAAGGAGATTTCCTTGGAGGAGTTGCTCCTCAATAAAGGTTCTTGGATGAAATCCTGACTTGGATTTTCAAGCTGTTGTGAGCGGGATTTCAGTGATGCCAGGAGTTCACTCCCTCAGCAGCAACAAAAAAAAGCTGATGTCTCCTGACTCCCGGTGATTGTACTTACAATTTGCATGCAGGTTCTTTCTGGCCTGCATCCACTACACCCATGGTAGATGGGTGTACGGCTGATTTTTGCCCTCCTTTTACTGCAGGGTAAGTCACCTTTCAAGGGCTTATAACGTTTCTCCTGCAACAGCAGCATGGAGAAGCACCATGGCAACAATCAACTTTGCTGGGAGCTGAGAAATGCCAGCTCATGCTAGAAGCCTCTGCTTGTATCAGCTGTAAAAACTAAGAGACTCTCAAACATGACTGGTTTTGACAAAGGATAAAGCAGTGTAAGTCCCACTCCAATCTGTTGTATAGATTCCCCTACTAAACTCACTTTGTGTGGTTTGATATCATCCTCTCTTCCATACACCTTGCTTCCTCTGAGTTTCCATTTGCAAGTCTCCCACTTTTTCTCATTGCTGTTCAAAACCAATTCGTCAATATCACTTCAGCAGGCAGCTCGGATTGCTAAAGGTGCTACTCGCACTTCCAGCATCCCGTTCCCAAAGGGCAAAGCAACGATTAATGGCAAAATTATTCCAAAGAGCATTGCTTTCCACACTGTAATGAATATGACAAACGTGATGCCACTGTCTGAAAAATATTTTCCATACCCCTTAAATTTCACAATATTTAGAAATATTCAGCACTTCTACACCACAACTGTCTTAATTGCTGGAAATCTGTTTTACCTTGCTTTGGAAGGCAGTGAATACACTAACGCGTTGGTGCTTGTACCCTGTATACTCACTTTCACCCATGCTTAGTATGATTTAATCTAAATTTATAGTGCTATGACATTTTATGCCTCAGCTTGCTTAAATTGGTATTGGCAAACTGGGATGTGGGTTACTTACCAACAATACCTACATACTGGTATGATGGGCACCATCCAAAGCCCAAGAGGGCAAATGAAAGAGATTAAGAGCGTAGATTTTACCACATACAGAACCTAATTGGACCGGTAAGAAAATATGTAATACATATGAATATAACTCCATTTCACTCTCTTAAGGCTGATATGTGCTGTCGAAAGTGTCCAAAGTATCAAGGGCAATAAACCCCCTTGAACCAAAGATATATGGAAGTCAAAACTATACAAGCACAAATTATTTGCTCCTGCACATGTTAATGCCAGTGGTAGCTCTGCTTTTATGTAAGGAAGTCTTAGGTGCTGGAGCTGCATGGAAATCTCAGTGTTTTGTATATTAAACTTAGGGCTTCAGCTCTTCTTATTTTGAACGAACGTTTGAAAGCATGGAGGAGAGGCAGGGACTGGAGGCCGAGCAGCTCCCCCAAGCTGCCAACAACATTGCACTGCCTCTTCATCAAAGTGTCTCAGCAGAGCTGCTGCATTTTGGAGATGTGCAGAAGTCTCTGAGAGGAGCAGAAGAGGCTGGGAAAGGGGATTACAGCTCAGTCACTGTAATGCAGGGAATGAGAGAGCCAGAGGGGTCTCAACACTGCCTTCAACTCCATCTGCCATTATGGCTTAAACCCCTAAGGTATTAGTCCTTTTAGTGGGACCAGGAATGTGTTTTCCATAACAAAGCTCCTCCACAGTGCTTGTGGCACAGTGATACTCATTTGGGGAATCAATATTGCAACTGGTACTGCCTCTCACTACTTTAGTTTGAACATTAGTGTCTATGTGCCTCCACAACATCCTTTGCTCAGCCCGGCACATTACAGCCAGGTCTTCAAAAGAAAATGCTGCTTGTGGGCACAAGTTCCTCAATTTGCCAATAAGGGAAAAGAAAGGCAGAGAGGTATTCCTGAAGTGGCAGTGAATCTGGATGAGACTTCTAGCCTCTCACCTTGCGTGCAGTCCTGAAGGACCACAAAAATATTGGTATCTGCAGTATTTCTTGTTCCCAGTAGTTGCTGATCTTATTTTGTTGCAGTTGTTCCATTTTTTTATCTTTATTAAGCTTTTTCATATTTTGTGTTTTGTTATTAGGTCTTTTACTTACAGCAGATGAATTGCAAATGCAATGTTATCATAAGTAACATGCTGACTTTGTTTTCTTATCTACCTTAGGACATTTATTTACCCCTTCTTCACTAGAGGCAGACCTTTCCCACTGCAATTGCTTTTCTTTGGCACGTTATTCTGTATCTATAATGGCTTCCTCCAGGGGTACTACCTGATTTACTGCGCTGAATATCCAAATGACTGGTGCACTGACATCAGATTTACATCAGGTAATTACAGCTGCAGGATTCCCAGGATCTAATCTCCAAGCAATTTGTAACCATGTTGAATTATGTCCTAATCTTCACTGCACATGTGAGTCAAATCAGTTGTGATGGAAATCAGCATAAAACCTGCCTGCTGGCCCAGGCAGAACAAATACATGTGCAGTTCTTTCTTTTTCTGCTAGGCGGCCACCTGTGAAGGGGTACAATGTTATGTGTTAGTCTCAAATCACCAGCCTTGCTTTACTGACACCACACCAGAGCCTCCCGCGCCTGTGGAGATGCAATCTCAGGCCTCAGCTGCGGGGATGTGCCCTTGCTCAGCCAGAAGTGTCCACCCAGCAGTGGCTGTGTGCAAGCACAAACTACCTTTCTCTTCCCCAACAGGAAGCTTTGCTCTTAATGCAGCTACTCTAAGAGAGAAAAGAAGGGCAAAACCCCAGCATAAATAAGGCTTTAGAGACAAAGAGCTCTTTTTACTCATGTAAGGCATATGGGAAGATTAGAGATCATGCACAGCTCGTTTGTGTGTTAATATGGTTCCTTTCTGTTCTGTAACTTAATAGCCTAGCTGAATTTCACCCTCTAAAATCCCCGCAAGAATAACTGAGCAAAAGCAGCTAGGTGGTATTGTACATTAGGTGCTGCACAGAGGATGGTTTTTAAATCCACACATAGAAATGAAGATTAGCATGGAGGTCTAAGGAAATGTTTTGGATAGGAGAAGTACAAAATAACCAAGGTAATTTTTGCACCCTGTTTCAGACTGTAGATGCAAGTTCAGTCTTTTCAGACAGCATCACATATTAAAAAACCTGGACATTGATTAGTAACAGCTCTCATATCCACATCACATAATTTGCATGATAAATGAAACATACATTTAATGAGGAAAAAAGATCAACATTATCAGTACTTGAAATAAAAAATGAAACCCAAACTATGTTCTTCCTCTACAGACTCTTACCAGCTTTCTGTTGCTACTGGAACTGCTGAGGTTTTATCAGCACTTAGTCTTTTTTCTATACTTTGTAGCTCACAATGCATCTATTTCTTTCCTTGTTTCCCAAACATCATGAGAGGGGACTTCCCAGTGTCTAATGTGGCATGAAATGTAGGGCATGTCACCTGCAGAGTTTCTCAATCAAATGCCTCTAGTTTTTCCAGCTAAATGGAGTACGGTCAGTGAATACTGGCCATATTGACCATACTGACAGCTTTCTGGCCGGAGGCTTTAAGTATCCTTCAGTAACTGCTTCACATGCACATCCATGGCTCTGTCCAAGCAGCCCCACTGTCAGTGGACTGAGCTGCACTGAGATACCGGCTCCCTTCCTGGCTCTGGTGACGTGCTGCATAAATTTGTGTTCTCTGTGCTCCTCTTTCCTCAGCTGTAAAATGGGAAGTATGGTACTTGCCTACAGCTCTGCAGTAATGTTCACAGCCCAGGCTGGCTGCCATCAGCCATCAGTGACACTTGGGTACTTTGTGCCCTAGCGTGATGTTCAATAAAGGGCGACTATGGCCAACTGGGAAGTTCAGGTTTTTCTCATACCATCTGAAAGCGCTCTGGTCTGGTACTGTGTTCAGCTCTGGGGCCCCCAACATAAGAAGGACGTGGACTTGTTGGAGTGAGTCCAGGGGGCCATGAAGGTGGTCAGAGGGCTGGAGCACCTCTCCTATGAAGACAGGCTGAGAGAGTTGGGGTTGTTTAGCCTGGAGAAGAGAAGACTCAGAGTGACCTTATTGCAGCCTTCCAGTACATAAAGGAGGCCTACAAGAATGCTGGAGAGGGACTTTTTATAAGAGCAAGTAGTGACAGGACAAGGGGATATGGCTTTAAACTGAAAGAGCGTAGGTTTAGATTAGATGCTAGGAAGAAGTTCTTCACCACGAGGATGGTGAGACACTGGAACAGGCTGCCCAGAGAAGCTGTGGCTGCCCCATCCCTGGCAGTGTTCAAGGCCAGGTTGGGTGGGACTTTGAGCAACCTGCTCTAGTGGAATGTCTCCCTGCCCACGGCAGTGGGACTGGAGCCAGATGATCTTTAAGGTCCCTTCTAACCCAAACCATTCTGTGATTCTGCGGTCTCACCAACAAAAGTGTGCTCAGGATGGTCACCATTTTGCCCAGAGTTGCTCTCCACACTGAAGCTATCCAGTGCAGGTGATCTCGGAGGGCTGTGATCCCACAACTGACACAGTGATATAGGGTTATTTGTCACCAGTCACCTATGCTTCTCCTGTTCAGTAGCAGCCTTCTCAGTAGCACAGCATCTTTAGATTTGAGAAAGTATCCACCCACCTCATATTAGGTCTCCTACCTGCCTTCTCCAAAGATAAACCCCACATATGTGCTTGAGTAGGAATAACTAAGCAGAGCTGCTTTTCTAATCCATTTCTTGTTTGTTTCTTAGGCCTCCTCTTATTTCTGCTGGGAATGGGAATTAACATTCACAGTGATCTCCTGCTGCGCCAGCTGAGGAAACCCGGGGAAGTCACTTACAAGATTCCTCAAGGTATATTCTCATCCTCCACCCCTTGGAGAAAGTAGGGCAGCAGGATAGACAATGTTTTCTGACTGAACTCGCAGCAAAGTGACAATATCAGAGATGCCAGTATCACACAAGTACTTGCTTCAGGCGCCTCTCTGAGCTGCAGGGACTAGCATGAGCTGTCCACAGACAGTCCACAAGAAGCAAAGAAGAGTATGTGGAACACGCAAGCTGTTTGGAGAGGTTTTAGGAAATGGGCTGGGTAATTTAAAGAAGATTTAAGTGGGACATAGGGAGAGGATTTTTTCCTTGTAAAAGGAGGCTGCACAGAAGGAAATATTCTTCTCCATGCCCAGGAAGAAGAAGCAGTGGACTTCTTACACTGCAAAAGGGGGATTCAAAGTGTAATTATTAGGGGCGAAAAAAACAACACTGAGGGTGCAAGAGGCAGAATTTCCTTTCTCCTTCAAAGTGGGGCTTGGTGAGGAAGAGTGGCTGTGGGCCAGGTCAGTGAACCAGGGCCTGAAGAGAGCTGACTAATGTTACTGATTTAAATTCAAATGTAATCATGGGCTTTCCTAAGTCCTTTCTTTCAAATGAATATAGATGATTGTGAAAGTGCTGGAAGCCTCTGGGTTAGAATCACCTTTGATTCTGGTACGAGGGTCTTGTACAGGACTCTCTTTTGGCATGATTCGACTAGTTTCAGGGCAATGGCTTTAGGTTGCTGTTATGGGCTCTGCATAAGAAAGGCAGCATATTCTGTGGCTGGCTTTATGAGAACGAGCTTTCCATGTGCATGATATGACTAATAATTACATCTTTTGTCTGTTGATGCAGGGGGACTGTTCACCTATGTTTCTGGAGCCAACTACTTTGGAGAAATTGTGGAATGGTTTGGTTTTGCCATCGCAACCTGGTCCTTACCAGCCTTCGCCTTTGCCGTTTTTACTCTTTGTTGCATCGGGCCACGTGCTTATCACCATCACAGGTATCAAATTGTTCCTGCCACATACTGCTCCTTGCTCTTGGAGTTCAGATTGCAAAATGCCAGGGAGGAGCAGAGGAACAGGGACAGTGTTCAAGATAAAAATGAAATTTAATAGTACATACAAGAAGAATATTGGCTTGTTCATGACTGAGTGAAAGCAAGGCAGTGGGCTGGAGCTTCTGTTGAGTCAAGTGGGCCTGATAGTCATTTAATCTGACATAAGTTACATCATCATTGAAGCCCCATGTTGAAGCCCCTCTTTGTGGAGCCTTGTAAATGTGAACCTTTTCTAAGGGTTTCCTTGCAACCTTTGCAGTCTTTTGGAGTAGATATGGTTCTCTGCTTTGAATTCCTGAAGTTTCTACTTTAGGTCTGATGATAGAACCTTAACAGTACTATCAGCTTTCACTCAGTTAAATAACCTGGTGTAAATACTTTTGGAACCCTCTTTTACAGAGTAACACGCAAAGATTTCAAAGCAAGGCAATTTGGAGGAGTTTTAGGGTTCCTCAGCTGAGCTGTATTGAAACTGTACAGTTTCCTTGTATGTATACAGGTTCACTCTCTTGCTTATTTTCTTTCAGGTACTATCTCAAGACATTTACGGACTATCCAAAATCAAGGAAAGCCTTGATTCCTTTTGTTTTTTAATGATGAAAATATGGACTCTGTGTTCTGTTTTTACAGGGCTTTTTTCAACTCCTAGTTTTAATGTTAGGTCTGATTATAGTTAATTGTACAAGTGATAACCTGGGTTTGTAACAGACAAGAAGGTAATTTGGAACTGAAGTTTATGTTTTTAATTACAGGGAAATTGCAAATAGTTGTGGGCAAAGGGACTCCCCAAAAAACATGTTTGTTTTCAGTGAAGTTCTGCCTGCAGAAAATGGATATATAACTGCACTGACATCAGAGAAAAAGCATTTGCTAGAAACTCATACACAAAAGTATAAAGTAAGCCCATGACTTCAGAGAAAGTCTTCAGCAGCCACTCCAATGTATAGCTCTTCTGCAGCTGCTTCTTCCAGCCTCTATGCCACAGTACATTGCCTTGCCTTGCCAGCACTGCACTAGGTGTTGCCACACTTTAAACCAGAGAAGTGGTCTCCTTTGCCAGGAAAATAACTCAGAAGTTAATTTTCATCCAAAAGCCAGCTTAGCTGTCAAAACTATAATGCAACAAGAGGATACCTGTGCCAGCACAAGGCTGGGAGCGGTGTGCTATGGCACAGAGGCGATGCAAGGTACACCAAGATGAAAGTATCATAAGCTGGCACTCACAAGCACAATATCTGTGTTCCCTCCTTAAGCAATACTCTCCTCACTGTCAGATGGTTAATCTTCAGCCATCAGGTTTGTTTTTCTAATGTACTTTGTTAAAGCAATGGCAGCTCCATTAGGATCTTTTTCTTTTACAAATCCAGAGCTCTTTTCACAGTAAAAATCTGTCCACTCAAACCCACCCAACTGTTATTCATAAGAAGACTTGAGATGGTGTTATATGACAAAAATTGCATCAAATAAAAAGCTCTGTGTTGAAGAAAATGTTCTCCAACACTGGCAGTACATTTTGCCTATGAAGAACATTTTCAGGTACTCACATTAGGAAATGATACCAAGATAATACTGACTTTTCAGAAAAAAAACCCAGCAAAACCCAAACAGGTTGTCTCTTAATTTCAGAATGTAGTTGGGAGTTTTCCCGAAAATGGGAAGAGATATTCCCACAGATGCTGATAGTTTTAGTTACCCTTTAGAGCATAAAATCCTGCTGAGAATTATGCTGAGTAGCTGGAAAGAAAAAGACCAGACCACACATACTAAACATCCTAAGCATGCTACCTGCTGCTGGAGTAAGCTGACTGACTGTACACGGTTTTCTACAAAATACAATAAAAGTTATGTAAACCACGGAGCTGTGCTAACCTGTATCTTACTGTTTGCAGGATCAAGTCTCTGTCATATTGCTTACCAAGCCCTGTGCATGCTGGCTTCTTCCTTCTGGGCAAACCCTCCCTTGCTCATATTATTGATTGACTTCATTACCATAGAGCAGAGAATCCAGCTGACGCTGGGTCCCAATGCACTAGTCCCTGTACAGTGCACACAAGAGCCGGACCCTTTACCATGCGTAGGCAAAGGAGAGGAAGGGATGAAATGAGATGCAACCAGAATTGTCATTGCACAGGTCATGAGTTTCACATCAGCACCACAAACATATTTTGCTTTTGCTTCCTTATTTAAACCGCCCATGTGGAAACACACTGGGAAGGGAGACACAAGGGACAGAAAGGTTGGAGGTGCCAAGGACATGGGGTGGGAGGGTATGGCCTCTTCCCCAGGGAGTGGATGCTGAGTGTGAGCAGCAGCCGTACTTCCCATAGCTCTCCACCTCAGCAGCCCCTCCTTTACGGTTCCTCCTTGTGGTTTTCTCCCCCCAAAGCCTAGCAAGTGATGAGAAAGCAAACAGTCCATAGGTGCCAGTGTTCTTAGCTCCTGTCTCCTCCATCTATTTCTGAGCCAGACAGAGAGCAGGGACCAAGCTCTGCCTTATCCTTTGGACCTGAACAAGGTTTGTGTAGACTTCTCTATCCTTCCTACCTACCTCTCCCATCAGAAAAGGACTATTCCCTGCATTTATTTTATCTTGCTTAATATTCACACCTAACAGACCACTACTGCCAGTGTCAGTCCCATGCCTGGATATCCACTGCAAGGAGCTGGTGGGAGCACTGATGCTGGCCTAAGGTGAGAGATAGACTGTCAGCAGACTGGGGGCCCCACAGCCTGGCACCCCTGCAGTGGCTGAGCACAGGATGTCCAAGGTGCTGGATGTCTTGCAGGAGCAGCTCCATTGTCTCTGTTATGGGCCTTGGACATATCATGCGGAAAAGGACTGCAGGCAGGAAAAGAGCACATCTTCCTTCTGCCCCTCCTGTGGCATTTTTTGGAGAGCAGGAGCAGCACACATGCTCTTTAAACCCCCTACAAGCAAAAAATGCAGTTAATTGTGGTGGAGAAGAGACACAGGCTCTCTCCATGTTGAGTTCCCCTGGGGGGCTGGTGGCTGCTGCCCTCCCAGCCTGCCCTACTGTGCACGGGAATGCTCAGGGCAGCACACCCGGGGCCACAATGCTTCTAAGAAATTTCTTTCACCATCCCCTAGTTTTGTAAGGAAAAATGCATTCCCCTTGTCTCTGGAAGAAAAAACACAGCGGACATTTTCCACTCAAGCCTCTAGAGGCTGTGTATGCATATGATACCTGAGCTGACTGTAAAGTGATTCGAAAAGCAGCACTTTTCTGACTTTTTCTTCAGTGTCCTTTTGTTCTGCCAGAAGAGAAGTGTCCTCCTCTGGTAAGCTTTTAAAAGAATAGCTCCTTCCTTTTTTCTCCCCTTTTGCAATATTGTTTTTCTGTTTGGTTTCCTCCCATCGTTCACATTTTAGTTTTGATTTTCCTTTGAGGAACATTTATGTCTAGGCGCTGTTCCCCTGGAGAGAGCCTTCCTCAGGACAGCTCTGAGTGTTGCTGCTCTGCTAGAAAGACCTCTCTTACATGGAGCTGATAACCCAGCCTTCATCCCCACTGGCAGCCTGCTGGGAAAATTAATCCTTTACACCCAGGAGTCTTGTAACTTAATTATTTTTGTATTGTTCAAGTGCTTTCTCCTCAAGCTGACTTCCCATAAACATGCACTATGCCGCTGTGGTAATACACAAATGGCTTAATTATGCATCTGACAGTTTCTTCTGCGAAACACACTTTCTGCACCTAAATTGTCAAACAGGCCACTTACTGACACCAGAATTTAGATATCTAATCTCTTCTGACAACCTAAACCAGAATTAAACGTTGTTCACTGAGAGGCAAATTGGAGAACAATGGCACTTGCCAGCCCCCATTCCCATCTTTGTGTGCCACGCATGCTTCAGCCTTTGCCTGGCATTAGTCCATGCTCAGAGGAGAGGTCACTCAAGACAATAGAAAACAGGCTCCAGGCAACATAGGACATTTGTAGCTATTGTTTTAAAGTACATGTTTTACATAGTATATTTACAAAAAAGGCAAAAGACCCCAATTTTGTCCCCTGAGTGGCTGTCTTTAGCAAAAGCACCCATCTGGCAGCTGCACTCCTGCTCCCATTAGACTCCTGGAACACAAAGCCTCTTGTGCTTGGCCAGAAGCTCTGACTGTTTCTGCAGAAATACCAAACTACAGTGTGTCCTGGAACCGCAAATACCGGGGAACAATCCCTAGGTAGGTAGAGTGCTCTAACAGCTTGGGCTCAAGAATATCTGGTTTGTACTCTGGATGGTGCCACTGACTGACTGATGAACTTCAGCAAGTTACTATTCTTGAGGTTGTTTTCCTTTCTATTCCTTGTCTCTGGAAATGGTCTTGAAGGCTAGGTTTTGTTTTCTTAGTACTTGGCAAAACTGTCCACAAACCCAGTCTGTTGCACATTCTAGGGAGACAGAGTTATTCTAATATTGCAGAATATTGTAAGGACATGTAAGATGTTCAAACGCACTGAAATGGATCTTAAGAAGATATCACTCTGATATTTCATCACAGAAAAAGGCTAATGCATGTCACCCGTTGAAGCTTAGGATCATTTGCTGACAAGAGGGGGATTGTCTGCTTGTATTTGATTCATTTGTCAAATCAACAAAATCCTTTTAAATGCAAATCACCACAGGGTCTCATTCAAACCTAAGCACAATCTTTAAAGCCTCATATCCTGTCTTCTGCCACCTCTTGGGTTCACCTGAACTAGTCTAATTTCTTAGGGCATGGTTTTCTAGAGAATTCTCCTCCCAAACCCAAGACTGCTGTCCCTGCATGAGTAACGTGATGTAGGAAGCACAAACATCTACTACTAATTCAGGGTCAGGGCCTGCTGGTTCCTCATAAGTAGTACCATACTCTCTGATTAAATGCATTGATGGCCACTGAGCTGGTGAAGAATATGCCATTATTCACTACAAATAGAGGTTGTAAATTTGATCACTGTGGGAGCAAAATCAGCAGGCAGACATCAAGAAGTGCCTAATGCTAACACTTGGAAAAGTAAAGGAAGACATTCAGGTCTGGTTCTGATTACCACAAGTTATAAATCCCTTCCCAATGAACTTGTCTTTAGAGATGTAAGTGTGAAATGTAAAAGAAAGACACAGTTTTAAGAAGTTCATTAAATTAGTTCCTTTGCATATTCAGGAAAGAACAGACTGAACTTAACTGATACAATGTTTGGAATATTCCCACCCCCATGGCATTCAGCTGGGTGCTGAGCCTCCGCCCCAGCAGAGCCAGTGGAGACATTAGCTCCTCCAGGCAGTGATTCACAGCATCCAAGCTGGAAGCCTACAACTCCACATAGGATGTAGGGATGCTAGAAAGTACACCCCAGTAAGCCCACATCCATCCATTAATGGCATACGCATTGCTTATGGCCAGGTGGGATACAGCTGGTTTTGAGCACTCTGACCTGCAGTGTCATTCCCAGAACCTGAGTTATCCTACTTGAGTACTTCTGTCAGCTCCAGCATCACAGGCACTTGCCAAGTTGCTTTCCAGACTACTTGCCTACTTTTCCCAAATGACTCCCACCTCCCTGGCAAGAAACCAGCTTGCAAACGATTTGGAAATCTGCCTCTGCCAAAATAGTATCTCTGCTATTTGACCAGAATATCTGTGTTTCAGATCTCTGCAGGAACAGAAAACCTGTCCTTTCACCAATTACACACTTGAAAGGCATCCGAGTAGAGGAAACCAAGAAAACGTTGCTCGCTGTGGATTTCTAGAGCTGTGGGAAGCTGGCTCTGGCAGGCTTCCAGACAATTTTAAAATACCAGCAGTTACCACTCTTGGGATAAAAAGCTGGTTTGGAGGCATGAAAATACATTTGCACCAATGGTCCTGCTGATCTAAATCCTCTCTTTTCTCTGCTGGGAATTTATAACTGGCACTCTGGTAGTAAACAGGGAAATGCATATTTCAGCATTGAACACACTAATCCTGCCTTCTGTGCAGCGCGTGAAACTTCAGCCTCGCATACCCTGGCGTCTTCACACACTGAACAATGTTCCTGGGGGTCTTAACTGAGCTATGTCGGGCAGTCCTCTTACATGTGATACAACTGCAGCTTCATAGCCAGCAAGCTGGAGCCCGAGCCCAAGTGGCTGTTAGCATATCTGTAGAGGAAGTCATAAATAGTAAAATGTGGTGACTGTGCCAAAACCGAGATGGACGCCCTGGAGCTGATAACACTGGGCTCAACTCAGGCTTGGCAACTGGTGCATCACAGCACATCAAGTGGGGAAATTCTCCCTGATCTCAGCAAGGCTCTGGTTTCACCCACATTTTCTCTGTTCAGATATATTAGTGGCCTGTAGTCAGTGATTTTCAGCACTGTTCCTAACCAGCATCCAACCATGTGTTAGCCATAGCAACTCAGGCAAGCTTCTTTTCATAAAGCAATATTGCCATTTCTGACTGAGATGCTGTTTCACGGGTATTTCAGTATTTCTCCTCTCCCTACTCTTGGGCTCTTAACAAGGGGGGGTAGAACAGACTGACTTTGTACCCTTATGTCTTTCCCTTTTTGTTATCAGAGTAATGCTTTCCAGTCTGGTTTAGCTCAAGTAAGGACTTACCACTCCTGCAGTCCAGCTGATAGTATCTGCCTTTCAGGCAGGATGTAGGCCAACCCACACAACTCTTCTTCCCTCAGCATCCCATGACGGCAAAACCTTGCATCATTTGGTCCCGTTTGATTAACTTATAGCTTGAACTGGTTTTCTCTTGTTCATGTGCCAAGAACAACCTCTGAAGAGTTTCCTGATGCCTTGAAAATGGGTGTCAGCATTTGCCCTCCACTTGGAGTATTTGAGCTTCAGGCTCTCAGGGATGCTGCAGTTGGGATTTTGACACACTGGGAGGTGCAAGCCTGTACCCTACATACTTCTGTTATGCACCTACCTAGCACGCAGCCTACAATCTCAGGTGGCGAATATAAGACAGTGGAGGAAAAAAACCCAACAGCTTCATGCTTTTTAAAGCAGGTGAAGACAGAAGAGATCATAAGAGAGCTAATTTCCGTGCTTGAGCAGGTCATGGAGGAGGCAAATATGTTGGTGACTTTACAGCCTGGAAGAGAAGAAAGGGCCAGCTCCTGCACTAGGGCAGGGAGTCTGTGGCAGGACTGCCTTTCATGAAGATCAGCCCAGGTCAGATTAGGAGCTCCATATGGCATTCAATGAGAGTAAGAAACAGGGAAGCTACATGTGCATGGATGGGAAGGTCACTAGGGACTTTGAGGGAGTTCAGGGTAGTGTGAAGGCAGTCGTAGGGCCAGCGCTCGTTGCCCAGAGAAGTCATGCCTAGATTTAGCTCTTTAGGCTAAGGATGAAGGATTACCTTTAATGTCAGCTCTGATGGGTAACAGTGGACAACTCTGCATGTTTAGGGCATCATCCTTGCTCTGAGCATGGTGTTATAGTCCATGAAGCAGGGTAATACTAACAGTTGATGGGCTGTGATGTCCCCTAGGACTCTGTTGGCCAGGGCTCTGTTTAGACCCAGTCTGTCTCTGACTTATCCAAGGCTGGATGAATGACTCCTGCCCAGAAAGGCTACCAAGAAAAAATTTGCTAACTTGGCTTCCTTTATAAGATAAAGTGCGTTCTGATGCTGCCTCAAACTTACCCAATTGTCTAAATTTCTTCTGTTCTTGTAATCCAGACTGGTTATATCTCACTAATCATTATCATTAATTTGCAACCAAAGATCAGTGAAACCAATCCATGCCTCCAAGCCCTGGCTTTATGGCAGCTGGTGCCATAGTACCATGTTTCCCCAGTTTCTTTAGGTGTGAGCACATCTTGTCTGAGGTCTACTGACACTAGGTCTTTGCTGCTGCTCAGAGGACACGACAAGCTCTTCACCAGTCCCAGCCATCCCTGCTCCCCTGGGTGAAGCAGTGACTGGGAACTGCGTAAAATGGAATTTGAGTAAATGAAAGGAATGGTCTTGATTATGCCAGGTGCCCTGGGCAATTAGTGGGTGACAGAGAGGGAAAGATCTTCACCACTGCAGCAGGTCTGGCATCCCTCAGAAAGGCAGTGAGTGTGTGATGGTTCCTTGATTAAATCACCACACTTCGTCTACTGAACACACTTTTGTCTGGGGTGTTCTGCTGTGCATAGGCTTTGAGAGGAGGAGCACCCACAAGGGGTGACTCAGACTGGGCAATGACTCAGAGTGGAGCTGGCTCACAGGCCAGCTGCAGCCTGACAGCACAGGGCTGGCGGGTGGATGTAGGCAGTGGCAAGACTGGGGGGCTCTCAGCATGCTCTTCTCACTAGCAACCCCAACAAAGGATGCAGTGACTTCTTCTTGGCAGCTTTTAGCACATTCTCTGCCAAAAAGTGTCTCAAGTGTTTACCTGCTTCCATCTGACTTATTCATCCCTCTACACAAGTAATCAGGCTTAGTCTTGGGATTGCAGGTAAGGGCTCAATCCCTGCCTTTATGTCATAGCTTCAAAGCCTACTGCAAACACCTGCCCTAACACATCTGACACTATGTTTACCTTGTTTCATGTATGTATCACACTGGGGACTCATCAGTCCTGAGGCTGATTAATGCACCATGGTGACCACCCCATGACACCTGATTAAGGGATCTCTCTGAGACTTGGAAGGAACTCCTGTGGAGGCTTCCTCCAGCCTGGAGAACTGCTTTGATTTAGCAGCTGATCCTTGCAAGAAGCAGCTCTTGGTACCACCCTCCAGCCAGAGCTATTGTAGGGAAGCTGCTGTGAGATCCAGGTGCACACTCACTCTACTGAAGTGGCTGTAATGCCCTCCCTGTCCTGCTGGAGACAGTCCTCCTGTATGAAAACAGGTTGCCCAGCTGCTACCATGGGAAATGGCAGGAAGGGCTAAGAAACATATTCAGAAGAGCTCAAAGAGTAAAGCAAACTCCTTCCCCTGGGGAAAAAAAAATGCACCCAAGATAGGACACAGATTTATTTCCCTCCCTCTTTCATGAACTGAGGGAGATAACAGAAGCAGTGATACATTATCCTGAGTGGAGATGCTGGAAGCAAAGTTGTTTCGGACCTGCTTGTTTCTGGGGAGCAAGAAGGCAAGAAGGCAGGTGTCTGGAAGAACAGCTCATCAATAGCACGCTGCTTGAGTCAGGCCAGCTCTTGATGCCAGGTCTGAAACCCTTTGGTATTGTCTTTTATTTCTCTTCACCGGAAAGATTTCCCAATTGCAGCAATGTGTGTTTGGTGATGTCCTTGTCTCTCACCCTGAGAAAATGCTGACAGTCTCATTTCCTACCAACTGCAATGCTACAATTGCTTAATGTAGAGTGTTGTTAAGAGTTTTTCAGAAAGAGTATTACCTCCCATTCAAAAGATATTACGAAAATATTATGATTGTTTTACTGCTATAGACATAAACATCAGATGTTGCACAAGTTTCAGTCCAAACAGCCTAAAACCTTACTTACTTCAATAAAATTACAATGTCTAATTTGTATCTTTCCATTTGAGAATGTGTTCACACCTGCATGGAATGACCTATTTTCAGATAATATTACTTATAAATGTAAATGAGTATTATTTTGACTTACGCTAACAGTTGCTAATAATGCAGGATGGGGAAGGAGAGGAACATGTGTCTGTACCAGCTGTTGTTTCACTCCTATCTAAACAGCATGAAGAAGTCACTGGCAGCCATTGCAAAAAGATTTCCTTTCTTCCTCTTTGAGTACAACAGCTGCTGCCTCTGGCAAGTATAACCTTTGCTCTATGGATGCTCATCTCATACAGAATTTTATAACAGACCAAACATAAGACCTGCAAACAACAAAACGGTAAAATCTGTGCAATGAATTGAGCTAACTTCTCATGTTCGGCACTCAAGTGAGAAAAAAGAACAATCTGGCCACATGAAGATGTAATGGCCCTGAAACCAGACCTGTCCCTTTCACTAATGTAGTAAAAAGGGAAGCAGCAGAAGAAATTATCACCACTTGTCACTCACTGGGGAGCTGCCTCAGATTTGCTACAAGGCCTTTACTGTTGCTCTATCAACAACTGTGCTTTTCCTACCTCTGGGCAGCAAGTCACTTTCTTGACAGAAATTATTTACTTGTCCTACATTGAGACATGAGAAAATGCCTTGCCTTGGGACAGTTAAATGGCACTTTGGGGCTCCTCTGTTTGGGGCTGCTTGCCTGCTCTGCTCTCTGCAGACACTTCTGTCTGGTTCAGAAATACAACATCTCCTTACCTGAGCTGATGAAGTAGATGGAAGCACATAATTTTGGTGGCACACACAGCTTTTTCTCATAACTGTTCATTGTCATGGCCACAAGGACAGTTTACTTAGGGGAAGCTCTGTCAAGGCAGCCTGGACAGTGCAGCAAACAACAACCCATGCTGCACTACTCCTAGAGGGCAGCTAAACTTTTGCTGAGCAAACCCAATCCCTATTACCCTGAATCACAGAAAAAAATCACCTTCTTTGCACAGGCAACCCCCGAGCCCTGATTTCTCTTCTGTTTTTTCATCCAAGCTTCTCAGTTACTGTCCTAGCATCACTTCTGATTTCCCTCAGTCTGTGGGGTTAAAACTTGTGGAGTTTAAGACCATATGTAACCTTCACAGCATAATTCCTTGTTTCTCTCCTCTCCATTCTAAGGACCTTACCTTTGTCCCTCTGTCTGTCTTACTGGTACATTGCACTATATCCTTGTACTGTCCCAAAAGGCTTCAGGCTGAGGTGAAACCATTTGGATCAGCTCACTGCAAAATGGTCTTGAAACAGATTGACTAGTATCAAGGACTTTGAATTCCCTTATTAAAAATCCAGTGGGTTAACCACAACAGAACCCCTAAGTACACAATTCTAAGTGCTTGCCCAGGGATCCAGTGTATCAGTCTCCAGGGTTAAGCTTCTTGAGTTACAGCAGCACATTTTTTCTGGCAGACCTAATGGACAACACAGTCAAAGCAAATTCTGCACCTAATCCTCCTTCACAGGGAGCTGATTTTGATTAATGAAGTGGAAGGTGCAGAGCAGCCAGAATCTACCACATATGCAAGGAGCTAAAATTACTGATACTTTCGCACAAAGCACATTCACTCAGAAGGGCAAGGAGCTGGAAAGGAGGATTCCCATGGTTTAACTCCAGCTGAAGTGAGAGGCGCTCAGTTAGCATGCATATTATAGCGGTATAAATTGTCATTTGACCAGAAGTCAAGATCTTGATGTGGAAATTACCAGGTAAAATCCAGTGATTTGCCCTCAGGCAGAAAAGAGGGATTAGAATACTGAGTTAATCTCTTATAGTTTGAAAAATACATGCATCTTTATTCTCCAAAGCCAGGACCAAGTCACGGTGATTACTTTTAGGCATAATTCTCTGTTGAAAACAGGGGCGAATGTAGACTAGAAGTCGATGGTGCCATCTGACCCTTCGGTCAGTCCTTGCATGCTCTTAGCTTTGCAGAATGCAAGGAAGGTGATGTTATTCATCCAGCATGATCAGCTGCTGCTGGAGATGGTCCATGGCTGAAGTGCTGCTCAGCCAGGGGCCAGCAATTCCTCCAAAGTATATTTAATTTAGCATTGTAATTTTGTGAGCATATGTCTTGAGAGGCAGCAGCCACTGGTATGAATAAATACACCTGCTACCCAATTTGAAGCAGGTCTACTCAAACAAGTGATGGCAAGAACTGGGACACCTGCCTAGCATTTTTGGCTCAGTATTTGATCTGTTGCATGAGTTTTAGCAAGACATTTCTCATTACAGCCATTTCCCTTCCAGTTTGTCAAGTTGCAAGCACTTCGTAACACAGGCTGAATATAATCCTGTCTTTATGAAGCCTAAATGAAACAGGTCTCTGATCTCAGCCAGTGCATCCAGACCAAAATTGTTGAACTTACTTTTAAAAAAGAAGGGCTCAGCAGCATGTTTGCCAAAAGCAGCAGAGCTGAGGGCACACTGAAGTGACTGGGAGGCTGCAAAAAGTCTGGGTCCTCCTCTATGACTGCAGGACAACTCACATAGCAAAACCAGGCTAAACTTGCTTCCAGTTAGATCCTTGACCACACCCCACTCACTGACTGGTGCTGATTTAGACACTCCTATAATATAAATGATTTTAAGTGAAATTATACAACTTGCTCACAACCAGTTGTGCATCACACAACTGATGATGTGTCTAACAGGACACATGTACTGGCTTTTCTTCCTTGCTCTGGAAATCCCTTCCAGCCTTTAAATATTCAGTCCTTTTCCAAATCCTATGAAATTCTGAACGGAAATGACCCTCCATGAGAAGAAGCTAAATACCATATAGTTACCTGGCACCAACGTGCCAGCCACAGTGCTGCAGTATGTCCAGTCCCATGCAGATGTGCTGCATGTGGTGGTGCTCATGAGGATGAGTTGGCTTTGCTGGAGGTGCTGGTGGCAAAGAGACAGCATCCTGCCCTGTGTCCCTCTTGGTCTGTTAAAATGATTCCTAGAGTCATCCATTGTTTGAAGCTTAGAGTGCAAGGAGAAGGCAAAGAAACAGGAAAATAAACTACTAGTTTGTCAGCATTTTTCTCAGGGAACTGTGCTTTTCCCACTGGATGATGCTAAAAGCTGCACAATCTGTGTGAGAAATGTTTGCTAAAAGAAGGAAAAAATTAGCAAATATACCTGTTTGGTTTCTCACTTAAAAGAAATGTTTCCCTACAATCAGCAAAGGAACAGCAACATCCGTTTTTTATTTTCCTGAAAGCTGCACTGACTTGTTTAATAAGCATGGCACAAGCTGCTGGTGTAGTTTCTAACGGAGATGGCAAGACAAACCAATTGATCCCTGCCTCAGGTGATGTGTTTCAACAGACTCAGGGCTACAAGGAAGCTGGGGCTCTCAGGCAGGGAAAAGACCCCTCCCCAGAAAGCCCCTGGGAGCCCCAGGCAAAGAAGCAAAGTCTGACACAGGTCAGGTAGTGCTAGCACTGGGAGCTGCCCCGGCTACACCAGGGCCATGATCCCAGCACAAACCTACGCATGCAGGCAGGAGCAGGCAGGCAGGAGGGCGAAGCGTGGGGGCTAACCTCCACAGACCTGGAGCACAGGTGGGCATTGCCCAGTGCCTGAGGCTGCCCAAGCAGACCATCAAGCTAGCGGCACTCAGTTCATTTCCATTACGCCACTTGCAGAAAATATTTTCTAGCTTTGAAATGGTGGAGTAGGAGAAGCTGAAAAGCTAAAAGGACTATTTATTTACAGTGAATCTTTGCTCCAGCAGCTAATGAGCAGAGGCAGCAGACTGAGTAATGTCTCCTCCTCTAGATTGCTCACACCGCAGGTCACACAGTAAGTCTTTCAAGGGCACTGGCTTTGTGTTAGCTGTCTCTGTATGCAAGAGGATGGATAACCTTTTCTTTTCAGTACTCATGGGCCAGCCCCTGCAAGGTGCTGATCACTTTCTCAATAGCATCAAGCACTCAATGGCAAATGAGATGTCTCAGCACCTCTTAGGAGGTGATCAGCATCTGGCAGAATAAAAGGCTGCAGGGCTGAACTACCCAGACAGCACATAAATTAGACATCATGGTTCCTGTGCTGGCAAACTTATTAGTCACTCACACTCAGCAGTGCTTCTCACACAGCAGGGCACAATGACATTAAACCTTACTTGCATGGGGACATGGCTCTTTCTTTCAAATATTTTCAAAAGCCAGTCTCATTAATTTTCCTTTTCCAGGTTGTATTTTCCATCATTCAGGTTTTTGTTACAGAAGTTTGCATTTGTTTGCCTCCTAGTTTTCTAGTTCACACCTTTTGGTATTTTGACCTAAGGTCACACGCGGAGACTATAATCATCAAAGAAAATACCTAATATCAACAATCTCAAATTGACCCCTTCCCAGCTTGAGTTGTGTTAAATTAGGGCACTCCAAATTTGAGCACGGTATAAACCACCTTACACATGCAGTATTTGTACTGTAGTCAGCAGGGTGATTTTGGTGCCAGTGAAACAACTGCCCTCAATTATCAGGCTGCTTTTGTTTCTAGACCTCAGAAAGCATTTGCAGGCTAGTCTGCAGCACTTCAGCATAGCAACCCACTGCCAGTTCCAGTGTACGGCCTGTTGCTATTGTGCTGTCTACACCAAATTCAAAAATCCCTCTGCATGGGAAAACTGTATTTCAAAGTTGGATTTTAAGGCCTTACCCTCTAGGATTAATTTCTTGGGTTTTTGTTTCCAAATGTGCAAACTCATTATTCCATTGTTTAAATATGAAAGGTGCTGGGTTTGTCAGAGCCATCAAAGGGACCAGAAATGCAACCTCAGATTTGAATAAATTATCTTTTTTATTTCATGGGAAAAACTTCATTTTGCACTAATGACCATTGAGAAATATCAGCAAAACCGTAGGCATAAACCCCACTGCACTTGAACAGTACGATTAATTCAGCCACATTGCACACGTGCTATGCAGGAACTTCTATTTCTTCCCTGTGTAAAGAAGAATCTGTTGTTTACACCATTCACTATAAACACCAATTTTCTCAAGACATGCAATGCAGACCAAGTGCTACCACCAGAATGTGAATATCCCACTCTGTTGACTGGTGGGTACTTTCATTGTGACCTTCATATTGCACAATAAGGGTCATCAGTTACCAAAAAGGCAAGTGAAATGCTGCTGAAGAACTTAGGAATTTCTGGTGCGCTTGGTTAATGGAAAAAAAAAAAAAAAGAAACAAACTGCCTGCTCTGAAGTAACTGGTGTAAGGTATATCCACCTTACCACAGCTTAACCTTAGTTTGTTTTGATATGTTGGTTATTTTAGACTCACTGAAGCAGCCACCTACCTTCACCTGCAAGAACCTAAAAAGAAACATAAAACGAAGGGTAAACAAATGTGGGCCATGCGCTTTCCTATAAAGAACTGTGATATATAATTATATGAGACTCCTGCATGTGGGAGGAGTTATTTTGCCTTTCATTCCATGACCAGTACGGATAATTGGAAGGTCTTGAAGCAGCCTAACAAGTACAGCTTATGGGCAAAGTTCGCTTTAAGGCGATTTAATTATCTGTCCACTGAACGAGGTGTAGAAGCAGCAGCTTCTCAACCCTTGATAAACAGAGCAATTCTTCCCAGCTATCAATAGCTATCTGAAAATGAAGCACCCTTCCCTGCAATTTGACTAGGTTCCCTCTAATGTTAGAGAGAGACCCAGGCACCCCAGAGGGATATTCATGCTGACCCACCCAGGTGCTTCTCCTGCAATGAAGGTCTCCTGAAGTGCATACTCTTTCTTCCAGTTACAGAGGGAGCCCAGTTGTCTTCTTTAATTTATTGGCAGTGGTGCTGTAGTTGTGAGGATGTAAGGTCCAAGGCACTGCAGGATTCTAAGTGAAGGAAATCTGACTTACGGACCAGTCAGCATAGATGAAAAAAAGTCTTTTGGGCATACTTAAACCAGAAATGCATCTTTCACACAGCTAAAGTTGGATGAAATAAATCTTGTCATAATGACCAGTTAGTTTCTTAGAAGCAATCATCTCCCTTGAAGGTAAATCTGCATTCCTTCTCAGCCTTGCTGTTGTCAGAATATTTATTTTGGGTTAACATGAAGGTTATTGCATTCTAAGGAAATGTGGATACTTAAGGAGAATAAATCTGCTTTCGTGGCCAATGAAAATATTTTAAATCCCTCCTTTCCTCACGTCTAAGTGACTGCTTTTTGCAGATTTTAAGTAGATGACGTGGTATCCTGAATTATGAAATTAAAAGCCTGAACGGCATTCGTCATGCTACTGATATTATACAGAGGTTCCCACCTCCCTAAAGCCAGACTTTACAGCATTCGTCTTTTTTCTCCTGCTCAGGAACACAGGTATGCAAACTAAGTGTTAGAGCAAAGAGGTCTTTTCCGCGCCACAGCTCACACCAAACCTGCTAATGACAGCACTTCCCCAACTGCCATGCGCAAAGGCAGAGGAGCAACAGAGGATCATTCTCAGAAAGCACCTTCCTGTCCCAAGCTCATTTACAGGAAGAAAAGTCACATTTCAAATCAGTAAGAGAAAGATGTCTATGCTTCAAACGATTACCCCAATGAGGAAAACCATCATTACCACCAAAAGCCTCCAAAACTTTGCAATATATAACTTTGAAATGCATAAAATGCACTCAGCATAGCTCTGAACTCAAGATGTAACATTTTCTATAGATGAAGCTGAGATGTGACCAATACAGCTTGCTGCTAAAGAAAGCAGCTTTCAAGGTCTCTTAAGGTTGCTTTTTCCGCCAGAACTGAAATGCAGATGCTTCTCTCTTTTTTTTTCCCCTTTATTTTTATGGCTGCATGACTTCGGCAATTGGAGATCCAACCACTATTTAATCTTCTCTTTCTCTGGGAAATTCTAGAGTGTCCCTCTTTATATTAAATTATTGACGCTCTAGTGGAGAATGGAAGAGATCCCATTATACTATTTTTGGTTCATTAAGTTTCTAATTACTCTGGTTTTGATATTGAAAAGCACTAATTAATGCTTTTAATGTGTAGTGTTAGTAATGCCCTTCAATTGAATTTATACAATTTAAAGGAAAAAAATGAAATATATAGTAGAATTAAAGGCTAAGAAAATGTATAAATTATGCAAGGGTAAAAAACGCATAGAACTAATTGTTAGTATCTCATAACCAGGCATTCTGAATCCAAGAAACTAAATTTGAGTGCTTTTAAAACCACAAAGCAGTCTCAATACAAAAAATCTCAGTTGAAACAATTCACAATGAAACCTCTCAAAGAGCCCAAGCTCCTGTTGGTTGTCTTCAAGGCTTTCTAATATTTGGCTTTAAAGCTATGGGTTACGTTTTCCAAATACATTCCTCCTATGTAATTACTGAAAGGCAGTATTTAATTCATTTTTTTTCAAACTTGTATACTTATAATTACATATTTGACTAAATGCAGCCACATATTTGAGCATCCTGTGTTTATAAACAATCAGTGCTTGAATATAATTATTACACCACAGCAGTATTTTCTTTTTTGTGCCACCTTTATCTCCCTGATACATGCTTACAGTCTGAACTTCATTTTAACACAGAGCTTTCTTCACTTGAGGATTTGTTTAATTTTGGTACAGCTTACCAAAAATTTCAGGCTGTGAGCACCAACTGAGAAGTGCTTATAGAGGATGTTACTGGAAGCTCTTCACAATGATTTGAAAAAAATATTACCAAAAATGCATCACTTCCATTTTAGCTTGTTGAGGCAGACTCACACATACTCAACTGTAACACAAAGGCAAAAATGGATGCTGACTGGATATAAGGGAGTGACAGCCAGACCGCAGTGCCAGGTGTTGCATAAAGCAGCAGACCATTCTAGCAAGTCTCACCCATAATTAGATATTGACTTACTGACTTGGAAGGGAGGTTGTGCTGACCAGGATGTCAGAGGGAAGCCTGAATCTCACCTCCAACTCCCTGTAATTCACAGACTGCTTTTAGGCTCTTCGTACAGCTCTCCCAAAGGAGGTCAGCCTCAGTGCTGAAGGCAGGGGTGACGGAGCCCTTCCCCAGACCCAGCGCTGTGCTCCAGATTTCCCTGGGGAGGGGGTATCACTGGGGCTGGGTACCCCCATAAGGTGCATCAGCACCCTGCTCCCAAGCACTGGCAGAGTTAGTGCCTCTCAGGGGCCCCATTTCAGAGCTGCTGTGTTGCTGCAGCTGACACTCCACTTGCTCCTTACCCAGCCCTAACAACTACATTTGGCTATCAATCATTAACTTAGCTAAATAAGAACATTAGCTTTCAAATACAGCTTGTCCACATCTTGTAGCAGGATGTTTTTTCCAGTGTAGCTGAACATTTGCAATTTGTATGCAATTTGCATACAATTTCAGTTGCAGCATCTTCCTCCCTTCCTTCCTTCCTAATCCCAACCGCAAACATAAACTCAGCTGCTGAGCAACTTAAAGACCCAGTGCTCTATTCAGATTAGTCTCTCAAGGTGAGATCAACCTGACCAGAAATAAAAGGGTACAGTGTAGGTGTGTCCATCTGCAACGCCATCTAGACTCCTTTTGCAGTTAATCCTATAGGATGTATCTAAAGCAGGTCAGATGAATGGCATTCAGGAAAAACCTGATTCCCTCCTCTACCTCACCAGGCTCTGATGCTGGTGACTGCACTGCAGGCAGTTAAAACTGGGTAAGATCAATAGCAGGCCTTCTTTCCAAACACAGCCTTGCCCACCTCTCTGATGCCTGCTCAGATAAGCCTTGCTACCAGTTCAAGCTCAAGCTCGGCTAAACCAGACCACTTCATCATGCAGCTCTTCAGTTGCTTTTTAGGCCAGTGTTCACTCATGTCTACAACTGGGGGCACATCTTTGGTCCAGACCTCTGTGTCCTTATTCAGGTTATGTCTGAGCCTTGCAAGGTTTGCTCAATAAATAATTCCTGATACAAAGCCTTTCTGTCTCTATCCGTACAGCTAAGGCTTTCTTCCAAGCTGTTGCTACTCTGAATCATGATTATTGCTTGTCTTTCCCTTAATAAATGCAGTCCTGTCCTGCAGAGAATCACTCTAAATGCAGCAGCAAAGGATATGACTCTAGCTGGTCCTCCAGTGCTGTCATGCCTATCTTTGCATTTCTTCCCTAGCTTGCTACTCTGTCACATCAGATGAGAGACACTTGTCCTCACTTTCAAGTCATAGCCTACGCCAGCTCTGTCAGTCTCAGGCACAGCCTTTCACACATGACAGAGCCAACCCTGCCATCACCCATCAGTGGGTGGTATCACCCACTTGGTATGTTCTTATACAGGGTCCTGTGGGTGTCATGCTGCCCAGCTCATCTGGGAGGAGCTGCTGCACACAGCTGCAAAAGTAATGCACCTTAAAAATTCCCCTTTTTCTTGCTAGAAACACTTGAGAAGTCAGGCTTCCTTTTGTGAAGCCAAATACTGTCTCATTGATGCCTTGTGATGTATGCACAACCTCCTCCATCAGATCAGGAACTGTCCCATGCAACTTCATTGCCTTGCACATTGGGCTTCTTGTCCATGACCAGTGCTCTCATATGCTACAAATTAATAGATCTAAAGTGGCAACAGCAGTCACCAAGTCACGATTAACATTTGCATAATAATTTAAAGTATGGTAGACTTACTAAGAGGCACAGCTGTAATTTAGAGGTAATGCATGCTGTTAGTAGTGCTGGGAGAAATTGAATGTTTGTCACTCCTTTGATGATCCTCCCACTTAGAAGCGTTGCAGGTTTGTTTATTAATAGCTGAAAATGTCTACTATAAAGACAAAGACTTTTAAAATCCAGAGGGACTGGGGGGCTGGGGAGGCAAGCAGTTATCAGACAAGTCTGGGATCATGGCAAGGTCTTCCTCTCCTGGGAAAGAGGAGGTGAAGAAAGAGGTGGGTGCCTGCTGGTCATCTAAGCCACTTGCCTTAGATGGTTTGTGTAGACTATATTCTAGAAAGTTCAGTGGAAATGTTTTATATTGAGGTTTTTTTCTTCTGAATTTTGTGTTAAATAAATCTGTGTCCTTAAAGAAACTCTGAGTCTCACATGGGAGTCCTTGCTGTGATGGGAAACAAATTAGTCCTTGCTTACAAGCTAGTGTTCTGGAAGAGTATGTAGAAATCTCAAGTAGGATCATTTAGTGTTATTACCCAGGTTAGTTTTCTGTTTTACTTTGTTTTGGTTTTGGGTTTTTTTTGTTTCCAGTAAAGCTTTTTGAGCGTGTATTACTGTGTTGCAGGTTTAAACATTCATCTCAAAGTTTAGCTGCTTTGCTCAAAAATCAATTAAACTCATTATGAATGTGCTGGATAGGTCTGGAATGCAAGAACTGGCTTGTTCTCTGATTTTCACGCTTATCATTTGTGGGGTATTTTAGGACATACATGTGGGAGTGTGAGAGTGAAGGTATGTATTAAACTTCTGGAGTGACACTTAATAGCTCTGGTATTTTCTGGACAATTTGTAAATTCTAATGAAAAATATCTTGGATCTGATGTGCAATGAACCTCTTTGTGAAGGGTACTATGTGGGTTGGAGAAAAAAACATCAAGAAAGTGTAAATTCTGTTAAAATGTCAAAGACCAAATTTTCTCCTTTTGCTTTTAAAGATAAAAACAGAAGACAGCTCCTAATTTAAACTGAAGGATGAGAAGAAATGCTGCAGGCATACTGTAAGTTCAGTGAGCTGTACTTAACTTGTGATAACAGCGAAACACTTATGTAAAAGAAAATATGTGGCTGCCATTTAAGTATGTTAGTGACTGTGTTATGCTCTGTTAAAGCTGGGATGGTTCATGGATTTCTTTTATTGAAGATAAGTATAAAAGAAATTAAGCTCTTTTGGTACCCGAAATAAAAGGGATACTGTATTCTAACACGCAAGGGTTGATGGAGATTTGAACACATGTGATATAAAAGAACAAAATCACTAGTACTTGGAAAACTGGATAAAAAGCTGGGCTCCTAGTGGCAACTGTTAGTTGGAAAGGGAGCTGAAAATATCTTCTGTCATCTAATTCTTGCTCACTAAAAGCAAGTGAGATTTTGCTCATTCTTTGCACATAAACAACGTTGCACATGAGATCTATCTGTTACCACCATCACATCCTACCTAAAACAACATCCAGAACATCAAAAGTCACAAACTAGGATTCAGATAAGAGTAATTCACAAGTACAGTGATACTTCTCTCCTAACTTTGCTGATGTTCAAGAAGCAAAACCTGAAAGGATGTCTTGCCAAGGTGATGGTGACGCACCTTATGTTGTAAAGTAAATGGGAAGAAGATCATAAATCAGCTTGGCAAATCAATGGGAAGAACTATCATCATGCTGATTGTAAATAAAATTTTGCATAGGTCAGTACCTCCAGGTGCCCAGTGGTGAATGTGTACAATAATAATGGTTTCGATTTGTAAATAAACGCTTATTTATGCTGTCACATGGGCATTTTTAGGCTATAATTTTTAAGTATTTTTAATTGCCAGCATAGTTTTATTAGAATCTAGCTACATTTCTGCTTCCTTACTATTTAGACCTTTGCAGTCAAGTAGGAAAAACTGCAATAAACTGGGCACTGGGAACCAAGCATACCTGGAAACCTGTATATTTACAAAATGTATAAAGTTTTCTTCTCACTGGCACTTATTTCATGAGCAAATACTCCTGGCATATACCTGATATGGACAGCTGAAGGATGCTAATACAGTCACTGCCTTTCCAGACACTTCACATGCTGGTACCAGGCTTAAGCTTCACTGAAATATGGTTTCATCCCCTCATGAGATTTCACTGGCACTGCCAATAATTGCAGTTGTTGCTGGAACAACTGTGCTGGCAAGAATCTGTACTGAAGCTCAAGAAAAGACAAAGCCTGCAAGCTACTAGTGAGGACTTCCATTTCCAGGCAGCTCTTGCTGAGGACCCCAGCGGAGAGGGACGCTTCCCCTGCCAGCGGGGCCTCACACCTAGGGAGGGCTGAGCTCCGCTGAAGCACATTTTCAGCATGCACCGAGAGCCCCACGCAGGGCAGGCGGCCCCTGCTCCCAGAGCGGCACGCAGGCAGGGGGTGCACACCGTCCCCCCGCCCTAGTGCGTTCCCCCTCGACGGGCCAGGGGGGTAGGCCAGGCCCCGGAGTATGAGGCGCTGTGGGCCAAGAGTGAGCTCTGCAGGGCGCGTGGTTTTGTCGCGGATGGGATGTGCTTCCTGAGGGCTCTAAGATCGTCTACCTCTAGACCCTCGCCGACAAAACGACTCCCACTTCGCCTTCCCGACGCCACCGGCGACCGTGTAGCCCGGGAACTACAGCTCCCGGCATGCCCCGCGCGAGGCCGGCCCGCACCGGAAGCGGAAGCGCCCCTCCGGAGCGCGCCGCCTGACACCGGCCTCCTCCCGGGGGCCCGCGTGCCGCGACTTTGAAAACTCCCGCGGCCGCCGCCGCAGCTCTCGCGAGACCGCCGTCCCCAGCCCCGCCCCCCGCGCGGCGGGTGAGCGACCGAGGTGGGTGCCGCGCGGGGGGGGAGGGGCGCGGTGCGGGCCCGGCACCGGGCAGGGCGCGCGGCCCACCGGGCGCGTTCGGTGACGTAGGAGGCGACTGTGGTGCGGCCAGGCAGCCGTGTGGCGGGACGAGGCCTTTGTACCCGCCGCAGCCGCTGCGGGAGATGCCGCCGCCCTCATCTGCACGTACGGGGGACGAGCGGGCTGGGGTGGGCGGCCAGGGGGGAGCGGCGCGGGGAGCATAAGGCGGAGGCGACCGAGGCGGCGGAGGTGACCTCCTGTTGCCCACCTTGCTTCCTTCCCCCGTGCCGGTAGGTACCGGGCGCTCCTGAGGCGGCTAGGCCGCCGCCGCTGGCGCAGCGCGGGCCGGCGGAGCCCCTGGGCGGGCCCGGCTGCCGTCGCCCTTCCCTTTATGTAAGTGACCCCCGGGGCCGCGGCGCTGTGCCCCGCCACGCGTGGCCCCGCCGCGGAGGGAGAGGCCGGGGCGGCCGGCGGCACGGCCTGGGCAGCGCACATGGGAGGTGGCGGCGTGCGAGCCTCCGAAGGCGGGAGGCGGCCGGCAGAGGCTGGGGGGCGTGCGAGGTATGGCGATTGCCGGCGGGAGTGTTCCCTCCGCCCGGCCACCTCCCGCAGGGCCTTCGGTGACTTTTTGGAGGGTTTTTCTTGCTTTTCTAATAATAGACTCCTTTTAGTCCCTCCTGTCGGTGTTCTTTTGCAGGAGGAGGCGGGAAATTCACTGTCTGGGGCGGTCGCGGGAAGAGGGCTGGGTTTAATGTGGAGAGCACGGCTTTACAGTAATGCAGCGCAGTTTGCGGGGGTCCCTTGATCTTTGCATGAAGCATGCATTGCGCAGCAGAGTTGCCGACTGAAGCAAAAGCTACTTTTCCTTAATAACCCATGACTTAAGGTCTGGAACTTCTGCCAAGAGAAAGCAGCGTGGTGTGAATCTTTCAGGTCTAATAATTGCTTCCTGATTGTGTTTGGTAAAATGGTGGGCAGTGTAGGGACTTAATTCTGTTCGGAATGCTGAACCCTGCTTGGGTTGCATGGTCAGGTCTGGAAGTTCAGGTGCCTTGTTCAACCTAGATCAGTCTTAGCTGGCAGCTGTCACTTGTGTTTGGGCACACGGTACTGTCTGTGTTCTGCTGAGGACAGCTCCTGCTTCACTTAGTGCATCGTCTTCCTGCATTGACTTGCTTCAAGTTTGCATTTTTAAGACATTGTAATGAACTTGCTCAGACTTTTCTCAGTTTTATGTCTTCTCCCTAGTAAGCTGACGGATATAGCTTTAGAGAAATAGTGGTGACTAGCCTTTTCTGGTGTGGAACTGTTTTACTTATGTGGTGGAAACAACTCCTGAATGCAAGTATAGTAATGTTAGAGAATAACCATTGCAGGTAGCTGGGTGAACTGGCTCTTGTGTCAAATTCTAGTCTGTGTGGGGTTTGACTGATTTTTCAGTTAAAGGAAAATCAAACCTGTGATCTGCATCTTGTATGGGATCTTAGCTGCTGGGCAGACAGCTGAAATTCTCATCCTCAGCTGTAGATTAGTGCTTCTTGGAGAGCTTGTGGAGCATCCACACGCACTCTGCAAGAGATGCACTTGAGTGAAATAAGCCTGTTTTTAGAATTTCAGTACAGTCTTTGCTCTGCAAGTGGCTTTTTAGACTAAAACATAGCTTTTGACTTAGGATTTTGCCTAACACACTGGGGGAAGTTTTCTGCCTAAGGTGGAACAGTGGTACTCACTAAATCACCTGCTGACTTACTCGCTAAATCCTCTTTCTGCAGGAGTGAAATACGACAAAGTGCAAATTCACTGGCCCTGACTACTGATGTGCAGGAAGTGTCTTTTCCATCTGCTGCTCCTCCAATGCTTGTGAGTTGTTTCCTGCTTTCCTGGTGAAAATGTCATTGAACTGGTCGTGAATGGGAATTCAGAAAATTCTGTGATGCTTTTACCATTCCTTGGCTGTTTATTCAACAAAGTGGATGCTGTTTTTCTCAGAACTTTGTTTTTCTTCTTCTCATGTAAGCAGGAGTGAAAAATTGACTGTGTTTAGGGTAGTGTCCTTCCTTAAAAGTGAAGGGGTCGTTAGCTCTCCTTGCAAACTAAATGTATAGTTTCATGTGTGTATCAGCTAGCATAGCAGCTTAACTGCCACAAAATGGAGATAGACATTCCTTCTCCTTCTTCCCAATGCATTGTTCTGCCTCCTTCTTTGTGCCAGCTGTCATGCTTGCTACTTCTCTCTGCAAGCCAGTTTAACTCTTTAACCTGGTGGAAAACTATCTGCTTTTCTGGATTAGTTTCCTCTCTGTTTTGAGGCCTAACTTTGCTTATACAGTGCTTTAAAAAGTGTTCAAGTCAGTGCAAGGTTAGCCACAAGAGTACAATAGTAGAACAAAGGAGCAGATGGAGAAGGGAGGTAGCAACAAGGCCTCTCTTTTAGTGACAGTGGAGTCAATATGTTTTGTGAAATCTCATCTTCAGCTGTGACTGACAATGTTTTTCGCTTATCCTTCAGTAAGCCCATAATGTTGTTGGCCTTTGAAACTGATTTTTGTGCACTACTGTCAGTCAAAACTGCCATCCCAGAACTCTTAACTTGGCTGTATGTGATTCTGCTTGAATGTGTAGCTTCTCCCTTTACTTTTTTCTTTTTTTTACCCTAAAGCTGTTTCATACAAAAATCTATCACCGCTGTCATCAGTCTGTGACCTGTGGCATGTTCCTTTCTTTGGAAGTAGTTCATGATGTTTGTAAGTTGTATGTATCAAGGCTGAAGAATGGCCGTTTTGGCAACTTTTGCACAGAGCAGTTTGGTTTAGGACACAAGTGAGAGGTTTAAAACGGGATTTTTGTTTACTCCTGGGCGTGGAGTAAGCCTGTGGTGTATTTGCATTAATTGGTTTCTAACAGATAGAATTAGGGATGTGATTGTTGTCACTGGTGTTATTTTCAAAGAGGACAGTAATGCAGTTAGTGTTGGATATATCTCTTGAAACAGAAGCTTCATGCCTTTATAATCTACCTCTGTTTTCCTGCTGTCAGATTTCTCAGTAGTCCTTGGTTTAACTTAGTAGAATGATGCAAGTAAAGCATCCTACTAACCAAATCACTATATGTTGCTCATATTTTATTATGAAGTTTATTGCCCTTGTTTCATACAGTCAAACCAGGTGCCTAGAAAAAAAAATACGTTTAAAACGCCTGTTGGCTTACGAGAATAAACCTAGGCATGCCTGATGATCTGTAGCGTTTTCATATGCTTTCATATGCAGTTAACAACTACAGCATGATTAAATTTAAAGTGAATGCTCCAGGTGTTGGAGTGTTACTTATTTGATGGTGCTTACTGGTGGACTGGATTGATAAGCACACTTGATGTGTACTGTAAACAGGACTACACTGTGTCAAGATGTGAGCTTTCCACCAGAGAAGAAGAATCTGATTTGGTGGGGAGTTGGTGGTGGTGACTGGTTTGTTTACAAATTCAGATCTCCCCAGTAGAGTAGCTTAAAATTTTATTTCCAGTTTGGCCACAAAGTTGTGTGTTCTTGGCTTGTCCAGGTATTTAGTGGTGAAGGCACAGTGACTCATGGAGAGCATGCAGTTGAGAAGCTTTCTTGAATGCTCTTTCCTGCTGTACTGGCACAGCTGGTGAGGCCGCACCTTAAGTGCTGTGTCTGGGTCTGGGCTCCCCAGTATCACGCAAGAGATAGGGAGGCACTGGAGAGAATGCAGCAAAGGGCCACAGTGGTGGTTGGAGGGGTTGGAGCATCTTTTCTGTGAGGCAAGGCTGGGACAGCTGGTACTGTTCAGCCTGCAGAAGAGAAGGCTCAGGGTGGATCTCACTAATGTATATCAATACCTGAAAGGAGGGGGTTTAGAAGACGGTGCCAGGCACTTTGCAGTGGTGCGCTGGCACAAACTTGTTCGCCAGCTCAGTGTATCAGTTTATATTTGTTTTTGATATTACAGGTTACTCATAAAACACGTTCATTAAATCATTGCAATTAAACTAAGATGGAATGCTGGTCAAATTGTGTTTCTTTTTACTCACTGGAGCCCCTGGATGCCGTGCAAAAATTCACCCTGCTGTCACTTTGAAATGATGGCAGATATCAAAAAGCAAACCTAACAAAGCTATTGTTGGCTAAGCTGTCCCACTTGGAACTTGGTCTGTGCTAGTTATGAACGCTGGCAGAGTGGTCAGGTGGGCTGGCCTCTGCAACATCCTGCAGTACTGGCTTTGCCATGGGCAACATTCTTTATCCAAATGTTGGCTTGTGCTCAGTATGGGACCCTGACTTGCACTTTCCAAGCTTTACATGCTTGTTGTTTTCATTCTGGCAGAAGATGCTATAACATCCTTTTAAATAGAGTGCTTATGACTTGAAATGTATGGTAGATTCCAGTAACCAGACTTTAGAGCATAATCATGGAATGGTTTGGGTTAGAAAGATCATATAGTTGGAATCCCCTTGCCATGGGCAAGGATGCCTCACACTAGATCATATCACCCAAGGCTCTGTCCAGCTTGGCCTTGAACACTGCCACAGATGGAGCATTCACAGCTTCTTTGGGCAACTTGTTCCAGTGCCTCTCCACCCTCACAGTAAAGAGCTACTTCCTAATATCTAAGCTGAACTTCACCTGTTTAAGTTTAAACTCATTACCCCTTGTCTTATTGCTCCAGTCCTCGTTGAAGAGTCCCTCTACAACATGCTTTTAGGGCCCTTCAGATACCGGAAGGCTCTTACGAGGTCTTCACACAGCCTTCTCCAGAGTAAACAGCCACAACTTTTTCAGCCTGTCTTCATATGGGCTGTATAAGACCACCTTGTCATCCTTGTGGTCCTCCTCTGGACTTGCTGAAACAGCTCCATGTCCTTCTTATGTTGAGGACAATCTTCCACCAAAGAAGTAACAATTAATATAAACAGTGTTTCTTTATAAACATTTCCCTTAAGTAATTTTATGTTGCTCTCAGAGTCTAGTCTTCAAAACTAGCTGTAAGGGAAACAGGTTATTAGTGCATGTTTTAAGAAACAGTCATAAAACATCGTTTGCATGAGAACAGGTATGGTACAGTTGATGCAGCAGGCTTTGTGCGTTTAAGTGGTTGGTTGTACTGGCTAGTAGTATAGGGTAAGGGCTTTGTTTGATGCTTGAGTTGGTCAGCATTGTGTGTAATGGATTTAAGTTTAGAAAAATACCACTATTTTTAAAGTCCATTACTATGTTCCTATCATAAGTAATGCGAACTTTTTAACTGATGAGCTATAAATGCTTATGTATTGCTTGTAATGTGAAAATACCAATGGGGTGTTTTTCCAGAGGAATGGGGAATTTTGGGGAATGAATGTAGTGAAGAACTTAGTATTCCTTAATGGTCAAACTGAACATGCAAAAGTGATTAAGACGTAAGTGATAACATGAAATCTACTAGAAGACAATTGGCAAGAAACAATAAAGCATAAAATCAAGGGAAATGGCAAATGGAAACTTGCACCTCTTACTGAGAAGCTTTTTGAAAGAGAGTTCTTCTCAGGTTGCCCCTCACAAACCCATGTGAGCAGATTGAAACTTGAACTCAGTGTATTGGGTTTTTCCTGTTACTTCTCTTGTCAAGACTTGCGCATCACTATTTGTTGGTGATCTCACAGGTGTCAGAAAAGCAAAGGATTCTGCTTGTGCTCTGCTGAGAGATCAAAACCTGTCCTGACTGCCCTTTTTGTAAGGAGAAGAGCTTCAGGTGACTCCTAGGAGACTTTTCCCTGCATGCTGATGAGACTCTGGTTAATCTCAAAAACATTGATTGCTGACATGAGTGTGTTTTTTCATGTTTTTCTTTATTTACAGTGAAGAATGCGAGACCTAAGGGCTCGGGCAACGAGCGGTCTGCTGCGGTTTCCAGAGGTGACTCTTCAGGCACTTGGGGAAGATGAGATAAGCCTGGACTCTGTGCTGTGCGGGAAGCTTTCTGGAGGTGAGCGTTTTCCTTTAGATTTGATCTTGTAGAAATTGATTCTTGCCTGGAGGTTGCCTGCAGCATAGGGTCGTAGCATCAGCTGTGTCTAGCTAGTGCTGTTATGATGCATCAGGTTCTGAGAGGACAAGCAGGATGTTTTAAGCATTAGAAATGCAAATGTTGAATCATTAATATAGTTAAACTTTAGATGACAGCAGCCTGCAGTGCCTGTTTTAAGCTTCAAATCCCTGCCCAAAGCAGCATGTATCAATGAAATGAATAAAATAGAAATGAATTGATTTAGATTTGTTATATTTGAAATGGGCTTTAAGACTTGTAATCCTGTGTGTATTGAGATGATTTCTAGCAAAGCCAAGCTGAATATGGTACACGGACTAGAGGTCAATATATCACTATATTCCAAACAGTCGGAATTCCTCGTTGAAGGAATGACAAATGCAAATAATAGGGTTGTTAATTCTAAGATGTATACCTTGAGTATTTCGGTGGGTGATCTGAAATACTTGACCAGAATTAGGTAAGTTAGTTTTCCTCTGTTAGGTCCTTGTCTTGAAGGGCAGGGTCAGTGACAGTGACTTTTCAGTTGTTGTAGTCTTCTGTTGGAGATTTGCTTTCATCAGCTTTCTTTTCTCTTCCAGGGAGAAATGTCCTGGCCTGGTTGGCATGTGGTCCTCAGCTTGAGGTAGTGAACTCTGTGACAGGAGAGCGGCTCTCTGCCTATCGTTTTGGTGGAGTAAATGAACAGCCCCCCACTGTTCGTGTGGTAAAGGAGTTTTCCTGGCAGAAGAGAACTGGACTGCTGGTTGGGCTGGAAGAAGCAGAGGGAAGTGTGCTCTGTCTGTACGACCTTGCAATATCAAGAGTGGTTAAAGCAGTTGTTCTTCCAGGAAGGGTACGTACTTTTAAATCAGAAAAACACAGCTTTTAAGTTGTTAGGTGCTGCATAAGCATGTTTCAGGAAAAGCTTTGGAGCGCCTCTTTGTCGGAGGTGTTTTTATTATATTGTGTTAACGTATTGTTGCTTTAGAGTATCCAGTGAAGAGAGCCTTAATGTAAGATCTTAGTCTTAACAGTAGCATTATCTTTTGAGTTTTACTGTTACAAGAACAAGTTTTCTTGTTTTATTGTAGAGCGCACAGTTACCTAATTCTCCACTTCCGCAAAGAGGCATTTTCTTAAGCAAGAATCAGCATAAGTTAAGAGAAGATTAAGCTTCACCATAGTTTTTCATCTTAGAATCTCAGCAAAGAAATACTCTTACTCATCTTTCTGTAATGTGACTTGGATTAACTTGCTAGAATGCAGGTGGAGTTTTGTTTGTAATGCTGCAGAGTGATTACTAGTAGGAAGCATGATGCCCCTCAGGGATTGGTGTTAGGACTGATCTTGTTCAGTGTCTTTGTCGGTGGCACGGACAGTGGGATTGAGTGCCCCCTCAGCAAGTTTGCCAATGACACCAAGCTGTGTGGTTTTGTTGATATGCTGGAGGGAAGGAATGCCATCCAGAGGGACCTTGACAGGCTTGTGAGGTGGGCTGATGCCAACCTGATGAAGTTTAACCATGCCAAGTGCAAGGTCCTACAGCTAGGTTGGAGCAATCCCAGGCACAGCTCTAGGTTGGGCAGAGAAGAGATTCAGAGCAGCCCTGTGCAGAAGGACTTGGGGGTGTTGGTCGATGAGAAAATGAACATGAGCCGGTTGCAGTGTGCACTCGCAGCCCAGAAAGCCAACGGTGTCCTGGGCTGCATCAAGAGGAGCGTGACCAGCAGGTCAAGGGAGGTGATCCTGCACCTCTACTCTGCTCTCATGAGACCCACCTTGGAGTATTGAGTGCAGTTCTGGTGTCCTCAGCATAAAAGGGCATGGAACTGTTGGAACGAGTCCAGAGGAGGGCCACGAGGATGATCAGGGGACTGGAGCACCTCCTGTATGAAGACAGGATGAGAAAGTTGGGTCTGTTCATCCTGGAGAAGAGAAGGCTGCATGGAGACCTCATAGCAGCCTTCCAGGATCTGAAGAGGGTTTATAGGGATGCTGGGGAGGGACTCTTCATGAGGGACTGTAGTGATAGGACAAGGGGTAATGGGTTCAAACTTCAACAGGGGAAGTTTAGATTGGATATGAGGAGGAAATTCTTTCCTGTAAGGGTGGTGAGGCACTGGAATGGGTTGCCCAGGGAAGTTGTGAATCCTCCATTGCTGGCGGTGTGCAAGGCTGGTTTGGATAGAGCCTTGGGTGACATGGTTTAATGTGAGGTGTCCCTGCCCATGGCAGGGGTGTTGGAACTAGATGATCTTAAGGTCCTTTCCAACCCTAACTATTCTGTGATTTGTATTGGAGTAATTTCTACAGGTGTGAGTTGGGTTGGTAGTCCGCTGTGTTAGTTTGCCTGTAATCTTGATAAACTTTGGAGCCTAGAGGGAAAGGCAGGCAGTGTGCTTACATAAGCAAATAATCAATTAGGAAATTATGTTTATGAAAGATGACATAGGTTTGTTAAGTTTTATTTCTGAAATCTGAGTAAGCTGGGAATCGGAAAAGAAAAGGTTTAGAAAAATCGTGTCGCGTAGCGATTCCTTGTCGACAGAAGTGGTTCCAAATAGAATGTGGTTCTAACTGCTAGTTGTATTAGGGACTTCTATACCATAAGAAAGGGGAATATATGAAGCAGCCATGGGGGATATGTTGGCTGATGTCTGATAAAGGTTATGAGTTTTGGAATAAAGCCAAAGCTTATTTGAAGTCTTGCTCTTATGCTCTGGATGCTCTTGACTACAAGTACATTTGGTCTGTTGCTTTCAATTTGATTCCTATCGTTTTGCTATTAGATTAGTTAGATCAGTTTTGGCCGGACACAGGTGTTGCTAGTTGGTCTGGTAACTTCCAAGTTGTGAATGTGAATAAGGGTAAGAGAAACCAAGGAGATAAAACCTGTGCTTGGCCATTGTCCACGTGGTTTGAATTTATTCTGTAATTCATACTTCCAAATTATGCATTACATAATACGTGTTTTTAATCTTCTTGAGCGTTTCTTTGATTTCCAGACATCTTGTTTGTAAAGGTAAAATGCGGAGCTGTTATTAGCATCGCTTTCTACAGTTTGTCGTTACTGGTTTAAGACTTTCATGAGTACCTTAGTTGCTAGACTGTTTGCCGTGTTGGTTTATCTCTGTGGATATTAAGTTGTACAGGTTAATGCTAACTCTAGAGCAGCTCTTGTCCAAAGTGTGAAGCCATTAGTGTGTTAATACAGCATTTTTATAGTGTCTGTATGACTGCCATTTAGCGTAACAGTACGTATGTAGTCAGCCAGAGAGTAAGGGCACGGATTAAGCAAACCAAACTCACAAGCTTAGCCTGAATTTTGGTACAATTTGTTTTTGGTGGGAGCATCTCATTGCCTTTAGATACCCATGTGAAATGCAGCAGAAAAGGGAAAGTATTATTATTCTTTGGATTGGATTCTAGTAAAGGCAAATATGGGTTAAAAACATGAGTTATATTAAGTAGTTCTATAGTGATTGTATGTTTCACAACTATTGAACGGTATTTTCATGAGTTATTCTGGTTTGTGTGAGGCAGAAGAGTAGCATTCAGGTTCAGTGAGCTGAGAAAAGTTTTCTTTGTTAATTCTCAGAATGAGTTGGCAGCAGTCTAGGAGAATATGAAAAGGCAGTGCATAGAACAGTAGAAAAATACGCAGTTTCAGGACCTTCTGTTTGGAAAATTGAAGTGTTAAAACTGGGAAACATTTTTGGAAGACTGTGCAAAAATGAAAAGGATTCATTAGGAGCCAGTTGTACAATGAAAGAAGTCCTGAGGGAGAAAGAAGTAACACTTGAACTTGGCTAATTCTGTAGCAAGATAGGTATACCGTATTTTTACTTTCCTCGCAACTGTCATCAAGACCTGGAGCAGCAAGAATTTCAATAATCAGAACACTTTTGATAGTCCTTTTAGTAGCAGGCAAGTTTGGAAATTGAGTTGGATTTACAGGAAATCTGAAACTAAAAGTTGTTTAAATACCTATAGGTACTTCTAAGATAGAATTGTTGTGAGCAAGATGAAAGGCAAATTCTGTAGTAGATTGCAGGGCAGTGTAGTCGTAACAACTGCTTGGTGAGGGAGAGGAGAAAACATTGGGGCTCAGGGGTTTGGTTATTTTTCCCCAGCTTTGCAGGTAAAAAGACTTTGACTCCCGTGTGCTGCTCTGTTCTTTCATTTGCACGTGAAACTCTTGTTGTATAGCTTCCGGTTTTCGTTATGCTGCATTTGTAAGCAGGCTAAAAGGTGGTCTGTGTTCTTTTGTGTTGTAGCTTTAATCACAGGAACCTTTGTGTGCTTGTCTCTCTACTGTAGCAGTCAGTATTTTCCCTGGGGTGGGTTACAGGTGCTGAAAGGTCTGTCTTCACCTTGTAATAAAGTTGCTCACAGACTGGTTCCTATGTTCAAGAGAAATGTGCTGTTCTTCTTCAGTTGGGGTTACATTGTTATCTATCAAGCTGCTGTTCTTCTTGCCGCTGTTCTGAAATTCTGGTTAATATTCCTAGAAGCGCTGGTGTGCATTTAAAACTTTTTTTCACTGCGTTGTTTTTATTCTAAATGAGGACTAATGTAAATGTGACTAAGCCACGGTCTTCTTTCAGCCCTTTCTGAAAACATAAACACGTTTAATTCCCATAGGAATGGTGTCTGTGATGCCGCTTGACGGCCACCTCATCTGACTGACAGCTGAGATTTATCCTAATAGCTGTTGTCAGAGGCGGCATCAGCTGTGTCGTAGTGCTAATGGGCTGTGAGCAATGAGAGAACTAGGTTTAGTTTTAAGTCCCTTACATATGGTAAAGTTTCTTGCACATAACTGATTTCTGTGTTTTCTTAATTATTTCTAACTAGGAAATGGAAATTGGTAAGCTGTAGTAACAGAATGCACCGGTTAAGTGGGAGTCAATTCAGTTGAATTAGAAGTCTAGTAAATGGAAGGCAGGAGCAGCTTTTTGCACGGGCTTGTTGGATTTTTTTTTTTTTGTTTGCTTCTTTGGCTTGTTTTTGTTTTTTCTTTCTCCTTTCTTCTTTTTTCATGATATAATTGGAAACAATGCTTTGTCTTTAAGTCCTTGTTTCTGATGTGCTACTTCTGGCTTCACTTGGAAGTGATGTCTCTGTAGCTTGTCAAACGGCTTACATGTTCCCTTGCTGTTTTCCTGTAGGTAACGGCTATAGAACCCATAACTAATGACGGAGGAGCCAATGTGAGCACTCGACACCTGCATCAGAGTCTGCGATGGCTCTTTGGAGTGGCAGTGGTGGCTACAGACGTTGGCCATCTACTTCTGGTTGACCTTTGCCTGGACGACTTATCTTGCAGTCAGAATGAAATAGAAGCATCAGGTAAGCTTGCAGTCATATAAATTGAAATAGCTTCTTCAAGAGGCCCAAACTCCTGATTTACAGAGTCCAAGAAAAATCTGTCTGGGAGGGTTGCCCTTTTACTGGGTTTGAAATATGCATGAGAATCCCTGTTTGGTCAGGGAGTTCCTCTGTTATTTGAAGATACCAGCATGGAAATAGCAACAGTAAAATTAAGATTACATGTGCTGTCACATTGGAGTTTAAAATGGTACTGCAGTGGCTTAACGCAGTTGTTTATTTGGTGGTATTGTGTGCGTAGATCTAGAAGTTGTCACCAGAATTCCTGCTGAAGTTCCACAAAGAAGAGAAACTGTGACCAGGGAAGGGAGACATCTCTGTTTTGAATTACAAAACCCATCAGGAGCATCAATATCAACGCTGTGCTACATAAGCAGGAGCAATCAGCTCGCCGTGGGTTTTTGTGATGGCTACCTGTCGCTATGGAATATGAAAACTTTGAAGAGGGAGTAAGTAGGCCTTACACTCTCCCAGGAATCTAATTTTTTTGCTTCAGAAAGCATGTTACCATAAAGAGAACTTCATGAGGGACTAAAATGTTGGATATGATCTTGGAATGTTTAGAAATCCTCTTCTAAAACAACTACGAAATCATATATGGATTCAATGGACCGCCTTCTCCCCAGGGGCTAGGGTGGTTTTCCTTATTCTGCCTGTTGATGGAAGACTTGTGGGAAGCGTATCTCTTTGGGTTATGTCAAGCAGTTTGGATGTGATAGCTGAGCTGATATTTTTTTAAGTCGATTTGTTCAATCGGTAATATTCAGTGAAAGCAGGAAATGTGTGTATTTTGAAGAAACAGATTTTGGAAATTATTTTTTCAGAACCAGTTTCTGAAATTTGGCGTATCTTGAAAACAATGTGATTTTGGAAACAGAATTCTTTAAAGGGGGAAACTAGTGAGACATGAAAAATCAGCAGCTGATCAGTGTATAACATTAAATTCTTTCCTACGTTTCAGCCTGGACTGAAATAGGGGATTGATCCATTCCAGTGCAGCCATGCCTGTTCATGACAGTTTGCTTGGAACACCTGGAAATAAGAATGAGGGACATGTGAATTTATAAGCAATAGAAGAATTAAGAGGTGATCCTAAATCTACCAATGAGCAGCCTCCCTTGAAATCTCATTTGTCCACTTTAGCAAATCTGCAGTGACTCAGCGGGAACTCTTAGATGCGTTAATAGACGGGGAAGGAATCAATAGGTGGCAAGCATAGATTGTGAAGGTGCACACAAGGTTCAGAAGTCTGGATGAAAGATGCTTTCCGTAGTCCAAGTAAAGAAAAGAGAAACTACTTCTCTTTGTCACTGTTCTAAATAGGTTTAGGAGGTGTGCTGCATTTTCTGTTCAATACTGAAATAGGCTACACCAATAGGAAGAGCCTTTTGCCTGGCAGCTGAAGTAAGCGTTTATGTTCCTGCTCCTCAGGTAGAGGAGGACATAAACGAAGGCTCTTGCACTGGATGGGCAGTAGTTTCCTCACTTCTGACTATTGCATACAAAGTAGTCGCTTCCTTGTCTCAGGAGTTTGAGCTTCTGTCCTTTGGGGATAGGGACGCAAGGTGCTCTGCTCAGAAAATGCTTCTGCCCTTCTGCAAGAAGTTAGGGCCAGTAGGCTCAGCTTTTCTCTTTTTTCAAACCTGTAGGCACCACTCTCAGCTTGAAGGAGGAAGGATTCCTGTCTATGCTGTTACTTTTCAAGAGCCTGAGAATGACCCTCGCAATTGTTGCTACCTGTGGGCGGTCCAGTCTACGCAAGAAAGGTGAATGGAACCTTACTAGAAGCCACTGAATTATTACCTTTTTCTGTGTTTGTTAACATACAGTTTCTACACATGTATCAGTTAGAACCTCCTTAGCTGTGCGGGAGATTCTCTCCGCTATGAGAGGTGTTAAGCTTACCAAGCAATTTTCACAGGGTTTAGCAGACGTGAACAGTTCCTAGTTCCTACCTTCAGAAAAGAAGGCAGAGCCACAGTGGCTGTGTTTTTGCGCTTGCATTCTTAAATAATTTCCTTTGTTTCTTGATGGCAGCTTCACAATTTGTTTGTATTTCCCACCACGGTATCAAAACCCCAAGAAAAGTAGTTGAGGCTGCAGATCTGGAAGACTAAACATGCTGGTCTTAGCAGCCTTCTGCCTCTGAAGGAGGAGGAGACAGTTTTGCTGATTGCCTTGAGCCTGCTTCAGCATTCTTTGGAGCCTTTGTGAGCTGGTTCAACCCAACGCGGCAGAAAATGATCCCTGTTCAGGAGAGAAGTGGACGATGCAGTAGATGCAAGAGAGGGACTGGTAGGGAGAGGGAGAAAGGTCTCTCTCAGCATCCCCAAGCTATGTGACCAGCTCAGCTGCTCACAGAGTTGCAGTCTTGTAATGTTTGACTGTAAGGCAGTCTTGATCACAAACTCTTCACTGTGAAGAACTGTTTCCAAGACATTTTGGTCCCTGCAATGTCTTAAAGCTTTCATGTGGTATGGCTGGCGTTTGCCACCGCAGCTGTTAGTGTCAGCATTCCCTCCGATGTGTTTTGGTGGCAAAATGTGACCAATGGTCATGTTTTGGGAAATGGTGTGTTTCTTTTTGGCAAGAGCATGCTATTAAGAAAATTTCAGCCCAATGAAGTAATAATGAGAACTATAGAGCAGCTTTGTAATCAAATGTCATCATCTATCCCTTTTTCAGTGAAGGTGATGTTGTGAGTCTACATCTGTTGCAGTTAGCATTTGGTGACAGGAAACGCTTGGCTTCAGGACAAGTCATGTATGAGGTAAGATGTGCATGTGTGTGGAAAGATGAAAACAGTAATTTTCCCTGAAGGAGAATTAGTGAAGTTGGGAGGGGGTGGTGTTAACCCATTAGAATTCAGAGCTGACAAAAGAAGGAATCTTTTTCTGAGTCTTCTTGGGCCTGGTCTTTGTGCTTTTTGACAAGAAGCCACAACAGTTTTATACTGCAGCGTCACGTGTTCCAACGAGAGTCATCTGCACAGAGCCCAGATAAATACGATTGTGCAACAGGAAGCAGCCTTTAGAAGTAAAATTGTTCTTAATTTAAACAGCAAATTAATGATGTGTAGCTCAAGAAGACGGGGCTTTGGATACCTTTGTGTAACCAAACTTTAGACCCAGAGAAGCTTCTTTCTGTCGGCCTGTCTTCAAATATGGTCTCGCCTTGCTCGCTCGCTCGCTCTCTGTGTCTGTATTCGCTTCTGCTCTTCGTCTTATTCTTGGTTTTGTTTTGAGCTCTGCCAACTGGACTTCAAGTGAAATGTACCTCGAGTGTCTCTTCAGTGTTGATCCTGAAGCTTAGTAGCTAGAAAGAGAACTTCTGATTGTCGGCTGGGTTACTCTTAAAGCCAGTGGAACATGGAAAGGCAGTAAAGAGTGGCATGATTTGGTCAGAAGGGTATACACACACTTTTAAAAGTGGCTCCGGAGATTTTATGTTTAAACTATACATAGGATATCATTATATCTGACATATCTTAACAGATATCGTGCCTGTATACTGTATAAGTCTATTCCGTAGTATGCTTCAAACTGTGGAACTCTTTTTGAGGGGAAGGTAATCTTATTTCAGAGCAAATCTTTCCTCCTATTTTGATACTTTCTGTTGCATATTCTTAATGGTTATGGAATGAAAGAGGAATGATTCTTGTATCATGGTACTCGGTTTTGTAGGGACTGTATGTTTTTTCTTTTTTTGCCTGAGTTTCAGTTCTGATCTTTTACTTTTTCCTTAAAGATAGCAAAGCTCCTTCCTCATTTGTAATTGTAGGTTTTGAATAGATACAGTCTTGGTGCTTGATGTTTCTTTAAAAGGCATTCTCTATCACGGGGACAAAGTAGGCAACTGATTAAGTATGTTCTAAATATGGATCTCATGTCTTTATCTTTGCTGTGCAGTTTTTCAATGACATAAATACAGTGCTCTAGAGCAGCAGAGCACCCCGATTGGGATTTTTAATTTCGAAAGATTTTCATTACAGTTTTCTGCTACGCTTCTTTTTAGTGCTCTGAGCACTTTGGCCAGTTGATAGGAGTAACTGTCTTTAATCTTTCACTCATTTTACTGTTGACCTCCTTTGTTTTATCTTTTAGAAACTCTTTTTTAGCTACAGTCTTTGCAGTTGCAAAGACAGTACCTTGTGCTATATGCTGCTTGGGGAAACAAGCAGTTTTCTATATCCGTTCTTCTCATGGCTACTTTGTTTTGTCTCAACCCTTAAAAGTTTTAATGTGAGACCTTTAATTCTTTGGCAGTTCTTTGTCTTGGTCTCCTTATTTTCCTGAAGCAGATTATGTGAATGCCAGTTTTTGTCTCTGTGCGTCGTTTCATCAGCCTTTGAAAATGGGTCTTGTAGAAATTCCAGCAGACAGTCTATGTGATTAAGTAATGTTATTGTGTTTGTGACTTGAGAAAGCCATGGTGTACTTACTGGAAGACTTTTCACCCTCTACAGACTAATCAACCAGTAACACATTCACAGGCTTATAAGAGGTGTCAAGACACCTGAGTCTGGATTAGAGGTGTTTTTCTCCCCTGCTGTTTCTGTTTCCCTGAGATGAAACATGGTGGAAGATTGAAACGGGAACTAATCTGTCAGGGTAGTCAGAGAGCGAACTAAACAGCTGGACCCTCTGGGGAGGAAAGGCAGGTTCTTCAACTAGGTTTCAGATGAGCCACTTACACATGTAGAATCATAGAATAGTTAGGGTTGGAAAGGACCTTAAGATCATCTAGTTCCAATCCCCCTGCCATGGGTAGGGACACCTCAAACATGTCACCCAAGGCTCTGTCCAACCTGGCCTTGAACGCTACCAGGGATGGAGCATTCGCAGCTTCCCTGGGCAACCCCTTCCAGTGCCTCACCACGCTTACAGTAAAGAACTTCTTCCTTATATCCGTTCTAAACTTCCCCCGTTGAAGTTTGAACCCATTACCCCTTGTCCTATCACTACAGTCCCTAATGAAAGAGTCCCTCCCCAGCATCCTTACAGGCCCCCTTCAGATCCTGGAAGGTTGCTCTGAGGTTTCTAACCCATGCAGCCTCCTCCAGGCTGAGCAGCCCCAGCTTTCTCAGCCTGTCTTCATAGCTTCGTAGGAGGACCTGGTAACACCTACTGCCAAAGAAAGCCATCAAAACCAACACCGCCCCCTTCCCCTCCCCCCAGAGATGCATTAAGGCAGGATCTGTGCTTTACAGTGGACACTGTTAGTCTCAGAATATTTCCTTGTAGTCACAGATTGGTCAGTATTACATGACTGAGTGTCTACATGGCAGTCTGAGTCAAGTTTCTTGTCCATCTTCAGTGGCAGAAAATTTGAGAGTAGTTCCCCTTTACCAGGCCAAGTTTGAGTAAATGAGGAATAAACTGTTGATCCTTGTCCATCAAACAGAATTCCTAAGAGCTTGAAAGATTTGTCTACTACTGCAGTGATTTACGTTCCAGGAATCAGAGTTGAGGCTATGCAACAGTGCATCTTGGACTTTGTATCATGGTAAAAAGACACAAAGAGGACTTTTGGAAGATGTGGCACTGTGTTTTTGTAAATGCGCGTCCACCTTGTGTCTCGATTGCCTTCAAGGCTGGTGCAAGTCAGCTCAAGTAATTAAACACAAAGGTATGCCTTCAAAGATCTTTTTTAATACCATCTCAGCAGTTACTAAATCTGGTGTATCAAATCACGGAGCACATTTTTACCTTCGTCCTGCGCAATGCTTGTGGATTGGCAGAGCGTACAGTCTTTACTTTCATACCAGAGTCCGACCAGTGCATCTCATTTGGAAACCGTCTTCATATTTTCATGGTTGATAAAGTCATTCCTTAATATCTTACATATAGTGGAGTTCCTTAACTTAGATTAAGTTAAGATTAAACTTAATTTAGATTAAAAACTTAGATTTGTTTGCCACGGTGTGGAAAATTTAAAGAATACTGGTTTGCTTCTGGAGTTGTCTTAGGCAGGATTGCGTGCTGTTATTTTTGCCTTCCCCTCTGCACCAGCTTTGTGGGGGACTGATTCTTGCTATATGAATCAATGTTGAAATTTCTAGCTGTTAAAATGGATCTCTGACAGATTTATAGAGTTCTATTACTTTGTCTGATGAAGCTGGTTCTACTGATTTTTCATTCTAAAATAAAAAATTAGAATCTCTGCTTAGGATTTATGCTGATTTTTCAAAGAGGTGGTTTTGATTTTTGTTATCTACTCTGCACATGTCTGTTACTTCCAAAGTTTGAATGGAATGTGCATACTTCAGAACAAAGTTCAGTTTGGGAAATGCTAAATTATGAAAAGGTAAAAAGCCTTTACAGCCAATCGTGCCCATTACACTTAATTCTTGTGTCTGTCAAATATGGTTTCTGTTATCAGAATTAAGATCAATATAATATACATGCTATATTAGAAATACGTATTTTTCATATTTAAGTGTAACGTATGGGTTTTTTTATCTCAAAATGACCATTTCCGTATTCTGTTTTTCCCCAGGGTTTGGAATACTGTGATGAAAGGTACAGTTTAGAGCTCACGGGTGGAGTCTTTCCCTTGAGAGGGCAGACCAGCAATACCAAGTTACTCAGCTGTCAGACTGTGGAAAAGTTTCGCAACCACGTTGACCGAGAGGATAGTGTTAATGAAGGTTTGTTCTGATGTCTGTGTTTGCTTACTGTGAAAGAAAGGGTTTGGGAATTTAAGCCGTGAATGCTTTTCTGCACCCCTAGAGTGCAGGTCTCGAGTATCTGTATGGACTAGCTTCTTAGGCTTATTGAGAAGGAAAACTTGTCACGTGAGACTTTACTCAGGGAAAAACTATGATTTTTTTTTTTTTATGCTTGCTCACATGCTATAGCAATGTGTGATGGGGTCATCAGTGTAATGCTGGTTAGTTCTTTTATTCTTCCAGCTTTCAGTTCAGATTGTCTTTGAACAATAAGATGATTCAACAAACAACACTGCTGCAAACCCTCCCCCTGCCCCCCCCCCCAAAAAAAAAAAGAAACCCAAACCAACCTGAAGCCCAACAAATGAAAACAACAATAAAAAGTGATGCGAGGCATGGAGAAATACCTGTAATTTTTCTGGTCATTTCTATTTAGCTTTTATTTAGAACCTGCCCAATTCAGGTTGTAGGTTCTGTTGTGTGTTGGTTGAAGGCAGCAGTGAAGCTGTCTTCTGAGTCATGAAAAGAATTGATAACTTCAAAGGCAGTTTCAGCAGCTGAGAAAGCTGAAACAGCAAAGAAGTGCACAATGGAACATAGTAAGGTGTGTGAGGATCCCTGAAGAGTAATGATGATGAATTTAAAGGAGAGCAGAGAAATGTTTTCCCAAACAGTCTGGCTCTTTTCCTTGATAATGTAAGTGATATACACATGCTTTGCTTACTTCTGGAGAATGCATTCTCCCTTGAGAAGACAGACCGTGCCACTTTTTGAGATAACCGGAGTACAACACGGTCTGTGTTTGAAATTACAATCTTTATTCCAATTTCCTCTTTCTTGGGTTTTGTTATTTTATCTTTTGTGTCCTAATTGTGTTCTTTGATTCTGAATACGCTCAATTTCTTGTCTTTTTCAGTAGTGTCTCCCGACACCAGTGTATCAGTCTTCAGCTGGCAAGTGAATACCTATGGTCAGACAAAACCATCTACGTATTTGGGTGTGTTTGACATTAATCGCTGGTACCATGCTCAAATGCCAGATTCACTAAGGTAGATTTTTATGTAGTGCTTTTCAGTATCCCAACAAATAATTAGTTGGAAAGTCAGCATTTCGCTCACACACTTGTTTTCTTTAAGGCCAGAAGAATTCCTTCACGATTGCCCCTACTTTGCCTTGTGGTCACTGGATTCTGTAGTAAGCATGACATCTCCAAACCTCATTTTGGATATTGTGGTACATGAGCGGAGTTTAAGTCGAGGAGTTCCTCCTTCTTATCCACCACCTGAGCAGTATTTTAATCCAAGCACCTATAATTTTGGTAGGTATTTCCCTACTTTTGATAGTGATAAGCTAAAATAGAGGTCAGATGCCACTTACTGGTTCTTTTGTTTGCTGTTGGTGGCTCAAAAAGCAAAGCAAACCAGAGAACACCAAACCCTCACCAAACCAATAGCTAGCAGTTCTCAATACCTTGATAGTTATGTTGTCCTAACAAGGTATTGAATATTGTGAAACATCTCTGGCAGTCCGCTGAGTTTTGGGATTTGTTGCTTTTGTAATGTAGTCTGGGAAGTGGTAATGGTCAGCAAATGAGCTGACTTTGAACTGAAGGTCAAAGCACAGCACCTTGATAGCACCAGAGATAAAATTACTACAGGCAGTAATCACATAGTAGAAAAAGCTTGTAAGTGGTCTGACGAAGAAAAAGTGTACTCAGTTCTATCTCTGCAGGTACTGCTATTTCAAACATGTAAACTGCTCATAACAGCAGTCTCTCAAACGTTCCTTGTTTCTGCAGATGGTACGTGCTTGCTGAAGTCTGGAATTGTTCATATGACTTGCACCGGCTTCCAGAAGGAGGTGATCTTTTCCTGTCTCTTTATTGAGATGCGCCTTTCCTAGGTTTGCCAGTGCACTGCTTTCAGTGCCAGAGACTATGCTCATCCTGCCCATCCACTTGCATCATTGCAAGTGTATCTTGCCATGGCACTGTTTTTGGTGCCATCTTGGGACTGTAAAACTGCAGTTGGCTCCTGTTGAAGCACGAGCAGGGATTGAATGTCTGGAAAGGAGCACAGCATTGCTTGAGAAACAAGAACAAAATGTTGCAGAAGTCAGGGCGCGGGGTTACCTCTTTATTACCCAGCTGCCAAAGTGCCTGCATAGTCTTGAGATTGGGTTTTGATGCCCGAGTAGCTTGAAGAAGGATGACAGAATGGAGAAAATGAAAAATGATACAAGTCCTTAAGGAAGAAATCAATGTTGTGTCTCGCTGATTTGGCCAAATTTCAGCTTCTGAGACACCGCACAGATTGTGGCCAATAATGCAATTAAATTTCTGAATGAAGATTCTGAAACTGAATCAAGTTTGAGCTCACTAAATATTTCCAACCTAAGGAAGATTTTTCCAGAGTGTGATTTCAGGTTGTGTGCTAGTTTGAGCTGGGAGTGAGCGTTGTGTCAGTGTTTGGGGAAAAGGGAAGCCCTGTGTCCTGCCAGAGAAGCTGGGAAATAATTCAGCATTGCGAGGGCTGATGTTTTTTATTAGAGGATTTCTTTGTATAAACTGGAACTCTTGGCTTGCTGCTGTCTTTAATACTCCAGAGGAATGCATGCTTATTCAGACGGGTAACCTCAAGCATGCTACTGGCACAAGCTTTCTGACAGCTGCAGGGGACATTTGCATTACTTCTCCTTGCGGTCATGCCGAACCTTAGTGATTGAATAATAATGCTGTCTCAACCTGGCTTTTCAGACCTTGAATTTTTTGAAGAAATCTGGCCCTTCAGTAAGTGAAGCCATTCACGATAGCTACAATAGGTGTCTTGCCGCTGGCCTGCTGTCTCCCAGACTAGCGGATGTCCAGCCCTCCAGTTTGAGTCAGGTGAGTGCATATGGGGGGATCAAAGGGGAAGTACCTCCATTTTGTCTGGTAGGGCTGTAGGGGCTGCAAGACATTATAATCTGATTTTTGTGTTACAAGCAAGTTGCATTGAAATGCAGGTGTTGCCTTAGTTAGGCAACTGGTATTCTTGGTTACGATCTGGTATTAACTTAGTACTGGTATTCTCGTATCCAGATGACTGAGTTTAACTGAGAACAGTCCCCATACACCTGTCGTTAGAGACCTGTCTGTTAATTCTGAGCGACAGACCTGCAGAAGGAAGTATGAAGCAAAAGTTGGTCGTGTGCAACGTTAGGCATCTTTCTCTTAGAATAACTTCTGAATGTGTTTATAAAACCCCAAACTAAGAAAAAGTAAAATTTTATGTACGATCATTTCACTATGAAGGGGTATCAAAGCAGCAGCTGAAATGAGCTACTACTTAATCTTGCAAGTCTATGCATGCCTGTGCACAGACATCCTTGAGATGGATTCCTTCTCAACGATCACCACTACATGGTTATACTGTGTTTCAACAGCCCAAAATTTAAACAGATTAGAATTTAAATGTTTCACTGCTGTCATTTTAGGAAATTACAACTTAATGTTTTAGGTGCCAGAGCCACTTCATGTCTTCATAGTGTGGAGAACTGCTTGACCTTATCTGACTGTTTCCACGCAAACATTTCCTGATTGTATTTGTTCAGTCCCCTTCATGCTTTTCTGATGGCAAATTTACTGCACAATACGTGTAAAGGGTATTAGCAGAGGATGTTACTGAGAAGAGTTAATTGCATCTCAGTGTGTTAAGACTGCAATGCAGAGGCATGCAAAAAGTTTAGAATTAGCATAAATATTCCAGTTTATGGAGTAATGCAGTCAGGAAAACTGCAATGTGTTCCTCAGGTCAAGAAGCAGTCCTGCCTGTGTGTGGAATTAAGGAAAAGAATGTGGCATTATTAACACATAGAATCATAGAATAGTCAGGGTTGGAAAGGACCTTAAGATCATCTAGTTCCAACCTCCCTGCCATGGGCAGGGACACCTCGCACTAAACCGTGCCACCCAAGGCTCTCTCCAACCTGGCCTTAAACACTGCCAGCGATGGGGCATTTACAGCTTCCTGGGCAGCCCATTCCAGTGCCTCTTCACCCTTACAGTAAAGAATTTTTTCCTCAAATCCCGTCTGAACTTCCCCTGGTTCAGTTTGAACCCGTTACCCCTTGTCCTCTCACTACAGTTCCTAATGAAGGGTCCCCCCTCCAGCATCCCTGTAGGCCCCCTTCAGATACTGGAAGGGTGCTATAAGGTCTCCATGCAGCCTTCTCTTCTCCAGGATGAACAGCCCCAGCTTTCTCATCCTATTTTCATACGGGAGGTGCTCCAGTCCCCTGATCATCCTCGTTGCTAATTGACTTTGTGTGTCTGAAGGAGTGCAGGGGTGGAAATGCTCTTCACGGTTCAGGTACTGAAAATGCATGAGATTCTCATTGTAGGTTGTCTGTTATGTTTAGGAGGAGCAGTTACAAGCGGTATTGTCAGCGGCTGTCCACACAGGCTCTTTAGAGCTTCTGACTGGATGCATTAAACACTGGACATCTGAAGGTAATACTTCCTACGTTGCCTTTATGTTACATACTTTTTTGGCTTGAGATTGTGGATTCATTTCTGTTTTGTTTTCTTTTTTGACAGAGCAGCCAAATTCTGCTGCTAATTTGCGGTTTGTTCTTGAGTGGACGTGGAACAAAGTGGTCTACGCAAAACATGAATTTGACCAAATCGGTGAGCACCAGTGTAGTCCTTGTGCACACAGAGAGTCTTTGTTTCTACTTGAGCTTCTTCAGTCAATGTAATGGTTTGACATTTCTTCTTCTTGAAAAGGTGTTCCGCTCTTTGATGGCTCTTGCAACTTCATTGACCCACAGACATTACAGTCTCTTCAGCACTGCCAGTTGCTTCTGAGCAACCTTAGCACAATCTTAAACTGTTTTCTAAGAGAAGCCCAGGAGCTTACAGAAAAAGGTTTGTAAGAGTCTCACAAAATCTTTTGGTATGTTTTACTACGATTTGGAATTAGGCTTGAGTTGTAATTGTGGAAACATGAGCTTTTATTGCTTTTGATGATTGGAAGACTGTCCAAGTCAGCTGTCAGGAGAGCCTTAAATCTGAGAAGCGGGGAACTACCTCTTAATGTACATTAATGCAAGGGAAAGAATTTGTTGTTGGACTTCAGACAAGGGATGTGGGATGCTGCATTCAGCAAGAAGCTTTGTAAGCAGCAGGCTTGAATTTACAGCAGTTGAGCGTGGTAATGCTTAAAATCTTCTCCTTAATTCTTTGCTGCCAATTGATAATTGCATGCAGATTACTAAAAACCATGATGGAAGCAAAAATGAGTAACTTGTAGGTTACTTGAATTTCTGTTGCTTTTTATATTACAAATTCTTCTTGGCGGAGTGAGGAAATAAACATCCCTTTGCTGTTGTAAAAATCTCTGCTATGTAAAAACCAGGTGCCTCATTCATGAATGTATTTAACAGCTCAGGCTTTATTATTATCATTATTTTTTATTTTATCTTCAGTGAATCTGCTTCTTCTCTGGAATTGCTTTTTTGCTTTGGTGGCTGTTGTGGGGTTTTCTTCAAATACAAATGTGATACGGAGTGAAAAATGCCAAGACGTTTTTATACTTTCCTTTGGGCTGATGAAGAGAGTTTTGTCAGAATGAAAGGAATTCCATCGCAAAAAATCATGTCATGCCTTTTTCAGGTTATGCAGACTTGAGAAATAAGCAGGTGGTAACCAGCCTCATTTCTTTGTATGCACAAGTGGTCATCTGGTTCTGTCGATCCAGTCTCCTCCCAGAGGGTTTAGGTAAGTATCAAGTGTAATAACTCTTGTTATAAGGGGAATGTCCGCTAAGTAATTCTGTCACCACATTCTTAAGCCATGCTTGTGTAAATGTTTCACCTGTCCCAAGTTGTGTTGGTTCAGGATCAGTATGTGCTGAGGTTTTGTGGGTAAAATGGAGGTCTTACTGGGTTTTCAAATGCGTAGTGGAGAATAACGCAAGCAGTTTCTTTCCTGGATGTTTTATGTAGAGAGCGTGTGTCAAGGAGCTGCTTGTGTCCACAGCTTAAAATTCCTGGAGTTTTAATCCAATTGCTATTAAACAATAAATTCTGGAATGGATTTTTTACTGTTGAAGCATCCCTTGAAAAAAGTGTCTTTTTTTTTTTTTTGATATACTGAACTAGAGGTTACACTGCGTGTTCTGAATTCTTGAGTCTTGTGCCTTACATCTCTTAGCAAAGATAGAATCAGGATTGGCTTCTTTCAGAGTTGCAGGCTTGCCTGTGCTTCTTGATTTTTAGCTTGTATCATTCTGTCTTTTGAGTCAAACATTTGAGTTTAAAAATGTCATACTATTTCTTTAACTTGCTTTTCCTTTACTGCCTGTAGATGATGATATGCATTTGTCTAGACCTTTCTACAACTATCCTCTGATTCAGAGATACTATACTGGCCATCGACAGAAACTTGAACGTTTGTCAGGGTAAGGCTTACGGGAAATCTCTAGTACACTTCCACTGCAAATTCAGAAGTGGAAGTGAATGGCTTTTTGTAGCAACAGCTTTATTTGCTAAGCTCAGTGCATTGGCCAGCAGTGCTGTAGACTTGAGTGATGTTTGTGTTCTCTTGGGCACAGAGGTTATTTTGTTGTCTTAAATGTTTATGTATAGGTCTGCTTAATACTATTGGCTGTTACTGTCCATTCTTGTAGTGTACTTAGTGCATTGGCTAATGTGTACAACTTGTTACTGCTGAAAAGGGCCACGTGTTTAGGATAGGATCAGCCACCTCCAGTTCAGCAAAGTGCAGCTTTCAGAGAGCAGTTGGGCACAGAAGAAAGCATGGTTCTGGTTTGGATTTTAAATAAATAAGAAAATCTTCTGGCTTGTTGACTAGTAAGAGAAGGCAATAATTGTTCTGGCCTAAGCCTCCTACTCACACAGACGCTTGTGTAGTTTAGTAAGACAGTGTCAGTTACGCGTAGCTGGCAGACCTAGCACTCTAGCGGCCGTTGGATGAAATTCACTTCCTCATGTAAACTCTCGTGGACTGGCTTACTAGCCCACAGGTGATGTCCTTTGGATTAGGTGTTAGGAGATTCTTCTTTGGAAATTGTACTGAAAACTGACTGAAGACCCGAAGAAGCTTAGTCCATAGCGTGGTGAACAAGATGCTGCGCGATGAGTCAAGGTGGAAGCTGCAGGGTGTTAGGTGCTGGAAGTTCATCTCACTTTGCTTACTTGTCAGGTAACTTACAGACAGTCTTGTGTGTTCCTTACAAGCATACAACCTGTGGTGTGCTCTTGCTGCTTTGTATCATCAGGAAATAACAGGGTAGGTCGCAGTCAGCAGAAGATTGTGGTGGACTTCTGAAGAATGTTCAGCCATCCGTAATTGCAGTGGTGTGTGTAGAGAAACATAAAAGATGCTGTTAAGATGCTGGCTCTGTCCAAATCCTTGCTACTTTTGTTGCAGAGGAAAATGGGATTCTGACTGCTTGATGGTTGATGGAATGGTTTCCCAGTTAGGAGACCAAGTCGAGAAGCTGTGGCAGAGAGATGAAGGAGGAACTGGGAAATACCCACCCGCTAGTTTACATGTAGGTGTTCTGTTTGCTGAAAAGGGCAGCAGCAGCAACAACCACCCCCCACCCAAAAGCCAGTGATTTCTGAAAGACAGGAGCTTGTTAACAACTTGTGTCTTTCCCTTTCAGGCCCTGCTGGATCTCTACTTGCTTGAAAGCATTGAAGAGAGCTACAAACACGCAATTGTATCCTTTCTAGTAATTTTCGTTGCACCTTCAGACCATGCACGTTTGAATCTTTTCTGCTATGAGAGAGCAGGTTTACTTGGAAGAGCCAAAGACAAAACCGTCCCTTAGTTTTTCTCAAAATGGAGCCCAGTTTTTGATTTGCTGAATCTCTTTTATCTCTGGCAAATGGCTCCTTACTGGAATGATGCACAAAGCTGCGCTGCTTCAGAGCAGAAGTTTTTCTGCCAGTGGTGTAGCAGTAGCTGAATTTTGCCAAACCCATCCCTTTTCCAGCCTGAGCAGACAACGGAAGTTTTGAATATGTGAAGTGATTCTTTTGGAACACCTTGCAGAAATCCAAGAGTGTTTCTTTTGGGCTGTTCATTTAGAATGCGATTTTGTGATTGCAACCAGAGCATCTTCAGGTGAAGACGGCTTCAACTGGCAAGACTAAAACATTTGTATTTCCCGCTTCCCACCACTCCTGAGTTCTTCATTTTTTTTTAGGTTTTTCTTTCTTCTAGATGCAGTGTGTTGGGTCTTGCAACTTTATTTGCCTTAATTAGATACTTGATGTCAGACAATTTACTTGCTGCTAGATATCATGCATTCCTTTCCAAATAAAACAGAGACTTCAATTGACTCCTTCCCAACGGCCTTTGGTATCCCCTGGGGTCTTGTGAAGCTTATTCAAGGTTACTGGCTTCTAGATCACAACGATTATGAAGTAAGTACGGTACAGGTTAGACACTAAAACATTAGAAGTGATTTTTTAATACTGCTGCGACATCTTCACAGAAAATTGTGATTTGAAATTCAGTTTTAACTACTTTGTTGGGAAATGGATCAACACAAAGAAGAAACCGGGTTTCGTAATGCTTGACGATGGTGTTTTGATTTCCAAAGCCATTGTTTAGGTCATTCTCAGTAGACCAGTTGAGCACTTCCTCAGAAACAACGGTTTAGGTACTCTGGATAGGAGAACTATGATTCTAGCAGCAAGCTTTGAGACAACAGGATGCGAGAGTGACTTTTCAACCCAGTTCATGTCCTTTCTGATGCTTAAGGTTGTTCTGTATGATGTTAATAAAATGTGTTTGTCTGACAGAATAATGTACTATTTAGTAATGTATTTTTAAGGAGTGCTGTTTGTATACAGAGGGGTGATTAACCTAGACAAGTGTGAATTCCTCCTCTTAAAACACTCGCTTTGTTCTGTGTGGCTAAATGATTTTGTCAGAAACTTCTGAGCATCTTTGTTTCACATGTGGCTGTATGTATCGTAATAAACCTGATCTCTACGGTCTGCAGAATTCCCTGTCCCTGCTGTTTCACCCAGCTACGATCAAAACTGTGTCATGGCAGCACAGGAGGATTCTTCAAGCCCTCATGTGCCAAGGAGAGCATAGACGAGCCCTCAGATACTTACAGATGATGAAGCCGTCAATGTCAAGCAGCAGTGAAGTTCGGCTTTTCCTCACTGTGTTGTTGTCCAATAGGTAAAGAACCCGTCCCTCCATTCTGGCACTCCAGTACTGTGAAAGGTGCAGAAAAGGCGGCCCAAATCTCCAGCCCCTTCATTTCCTTTAAGCTTTGAATACGGTAGTTTGGGGCATTTCTTGGTTATGCTATTAGTATTTCATTGCAACTCAGCAAAAGGAATTACTGATATGCCTTTATGTCTCAACAAAATGAACTGCAGGTGCATGGTGGAGGCCTGGGGTCTGTTGCACCAACACACGACTAAGTTAAATACAGAAGAGCTGTTAAAGCACATGTATGAGCTCTGCCAGGAGATGGGACTAATGGAAGACTTGCTGAAGCTGCCTTTCACAGACACTGAACAAGTAAGTGTGGGCAAGAAGTAAATGTTAATTGGAAAGAGAAGAGGCAGAAGCACAGTAGATTTTTACAGTGCGTTCTTTCCCACAGGAGTGTCTGGAGAAGTTTCTGCAGACCAATGCCGGTGTTCAGAATCATGAATTTCTTCTAGTCCACCGTCTGCAGCGTTCCAATTATATCCCAGCACTGCAGTTGAATCAGTCAATGAAGGTTAATTTTGTGGTAAGCGTCAGAGATGTGTGGGGTGTGCACGTTTCTGTTTGGAGTTGCTCACTGGTTTTGGTTGTACTTAGTAAAAATCCTGCTTTGTTTTTTAAACCATTTTTTTGAAATATTAGGAGTAAGTTTTTACGCCTTAAGTTACATCTTAACATGAAATTTTAACAGAATTTCTCCAAAGCTGCTCTGTGAATACCAAAGTTAAATAATGCACACTATTGTTGCCTCTGCTTAAAATAGTTTGTTTGCATCTGTGGACTAAACCTCTCAATCTTTTCTGTCTGTGAGCTTTATCCCTCAGTTGCTCAGATGTGTATGTCTTGTGTGGTTAGACAATTGCAAGTTTGTTTTGTTACCCGTTTCTGTGGAATAAAGGGTATGTTGTATGTCTCCTCATTTCTGTGCAGTGTATGTCATCTCTTGTATCTTGCACACAACTTCATTTTTCTAGCTGACGCCAGTCTGAATGCCAGTCCACAGGTCAAATCGATGTGGGGTTTTTTTGTTTTTAAATTCCATACCACTTTCTTGACGGAAATTCTCATCTAACTTTTTTCTGTCAAAACAGCCAGTTTCAATTTTGTCAACTTCTGTTATGAATCTGCGATAAACTTGCTCTTCTCTGGAATTAGAATTTTCCAGTGAATCCCAGATACAAGGTGGTCTTGAAGGTTTTATGTTCTCCAGCTGAAGTCTTTCATCCAGCTAAAATATGTTGCATAGTAGGGAAAGCCTGCTAGTTTGTAAGCTGTTTGAAAATTGCTGGTCATAACGAGTGTATCTGAAAAGGGTTCTGTGGAGTGCCAGAATTGTTTTTAATTTAGAGTTGTCATCTCTCTTTATGATTTAGTCCTCCTTCCTCTTTGGAGCAAACACCAGATGAAATTGGTGTGTGCTGCTGGGTAAGAATTTGCTGCGCTTCTGTGCAGTGGATGTATTCTACCCTCTCTGTAGAGAAAGTTTATTCAGGGATGTGAGAACATGTGGTGCTGTGCAGTGAAGTTATAATTAGTTAACGTTCTGCTTTATGCTTTTCATTTGTCAGGGTGATCGTGATCCTCGCTTGAGAGAGAGAGCACTTGCCAGAAATTCTATATTAGAACAGTATGGCAAGATCCTTCCTAGAGTTCAAAGGAAGCTGGCTGTAGAGAGAGCCAAGCCTTACCATCTGCTTTCATCAGTCTTAAGAGAAGGTAATTTTTGCGGGATATATATACTGGACAAGTAACCATCACATTGATTCCACAAGGATGAACTTTTTTCCCTCTTGCTTTACAGTCGCAAGACCAAAGCCATTGTCAACAGTAGCAAGACAAGCTAGCGCAGGACATGTGCATACAAGAGCAACTTTCATCAGTAACGTATTGTCCAAAATTGGAGAAGTGTGGGTAGGAAATGAGCAGAAAACCAGTTTCTCACAATATGATAGGTAAGCAGCCTTTTAATAACATTTCATCTTGAGCTATGTATTTGGAAAGAGAGAGAGAAATCCATGTCAACTTATTTTAGTGTTTTGGATGGAAGGTTACCTGAAGAAAGCTTTATCTGTTTTATTTGCATGTATAGTATATAGCATTTAAGAATCAGTATCATCATTAGTTAGGTTTTCCTTTTAATTCTAGCCCTAGAGCTACAGAAGCACCAGCACATCCTCTCCCTGCTGCAGAGTTGCCTGATGCTTTTGTTGGTACACCAGTTACAGAATTCTCACAGAAACGTTCCAGGTATAGTAGACCTACAGAACGGGTGTTTCAAGAAGGGGTTCCTACTCATATGTGTGTGTGTGTGTATGTATGTGTGCGTGTTCTTTCTGTCTTTGCAAAGTGTTCTGTTTGCATTGAGTTTTGTATCTGTTAAAGAAAAGGTCAACTGAGGGGGACACAATGAGAAGTGAAGAATTTGAAGTGGTCCCAGCATTGACAGGTAGATGAATTTCCTTCTGACATGAGCATTCCATCACCTGTGCAACTTAAAATTGGGTTATTCTTGCCTCAGAGGCAGAGATTTAGCCCATTAAGTACAAATGGTAACAAAGTGATTTCTCATTCAGTGAGTGTTCTTGTTAGGTATCATCTCAGATTTCTTGAACACAATCTTTTTCATACGTTTGTTTATGTTTCTGTTTGAAATTGTGCATCTTAACAGATTGCTGGATTCGGTGGTTCGTCCTGTTCCTTCATGTTCTGCAGAGCAGGGTGGTGGCTGGCAGTCACCATGCAGAGATTCTGCTTCATTCATGGCGTCCAGCCCAGTGAATTCAAATCTGCATGGTTCCATCTCACAGAAGAAGTTTTCAAGAGCATCAGAGCTGAATTTGCTAGAGACTCCTCTGGTGGTTAAGGTTTGTGTTCTAAAAGACCAGTAACAGCCAACCAAGACCAAAGGCAGTAAACTGTGTTCAGAATGAACCCACCGAAGTATAAATGCAAACAAACACTGTTGGATTCAAGTTGTGGAATCTTTTCAGCATGCATGTGGTTATTGTACAGCAATTTTTGGAAGCAGTATGTTGGGAACAGGTTTGAATGGGGAAATCTTAGTTCCAAGTTAGTTGCAGTATGCACTATGTCCCATAGCTTTGTGAAATCCACTTGCTTTCATTGCAAGGATCCAAGTTAAAATGGGACTTTTCAGCATACTTAGATCCTTAAAGGTGCAATTTCTGGCTTAACCATCTCATCATTTAAGTGTTCGATAGCTCTGTATAGTCTGACGTACAAGCAAGATGCATACGCTTTGGTTTCCTAATCCAGTGCAGTGAATGACAGCTAAGCAATGTAGGTAAGGTGATGTTAGTGTACATGAAATTCAGTGATGGCTTTTTGCAGTAATTTTATCCATCAGCTGTTTGAGTTAAACAGTGTTCCCATTCACAGCCATCACGATGTTACAATAAAAGAAATAACATTTGACCTGTCATCTTGGTGCTGATCTTTTTGCCTTTGCCTGCTTGAACAAAGCAATTGTGATCTCTCGGAGTTCTATTTTCTTCTTCTTAAATATTGTCCATATCATGAAGCAAGTTTCATTACCCTCCTTTATCCCCCTGTAAAACCTTTACTGAGCTGAGCTAAGAAGTCCTGAACGCTTCTAAATGAAGAGGTGGAGGTATTTTTACAGCAGTGTCACTTAATGTAGTCTGGTGCACAGAAGGATTAATAATTGTCAAAAATCAGCTGTTGCTTTTGGAAAAAAAAAAGAAAAGGAAAAAGAAGTGGAAAGACAGAAGAATCATAAAAAGCCAGTGTTTTTATCTGTGAGGGCTTTGTACCTTTGGAAGAAAAGCAGTGAGGAAGTTAAACTTTGTGTTCTCTGCTGCTCCACACTCTGGTTGTAGTTAAAATTAATTGATTTGAGAAGTGCAGTCCTCGTTTTGGAATTGAACTGAGTTTAAATGTTTCTATTTCTTTTCATAGAGAGCTAAAGATTTGGCCATGTCTGCTTCTGGTTTTCCTGGGTTTACTCCTCAATCTATCCTCAGATGCAGCCTTCGCACCACACCCCTAGCAACTCCCTCTGCATCTCCAGGGCGATCAGTTACTCCTCCTCTGCGAGCTAAGGAACCTAGAATATCCTTCAGGGAAGAGGGCTCGAGTGCAAAATGGACCGTTGGGGTAAGCGGGGCTGTAGTTAGCGATTTTTGCAGTTAAAGGCTTTCTAGGCTGTGATTTGCTTTAGCTTTTCTTGAAGCTTCCCAAAACTCCTTAGATTGAGAATTGGAATTGCAGATCAGAGCGGCAGACTTGAATTTGGTCAAAAAAAGGTTATGTTAGACCATCTGGAGCATCCCGTGCCTGCAGGAACACGATCCGTAGCAGATGTCAGTGACTTTGGTGGTTTTTATTCAAGAGCTGTTAGGAGCTGTGATTGTTCCAGTTTCCCACTCTACCTTTTCAAGTGGTGGTACGGCACGAAGGTGAGGAACTGACTGAGCCAGTTGCTTGGGTTTGTCAAGCTTTGGGAATTAAACATCTTGGAAAGCAGCAGAACTCATGAACTGCATTTACTTTCAGTCTCTCTTTTTGCCATGCTGGGTTTACCTCAACGGTGGTTAAGAATAGACTTTTGATGAAGAAAGCTGTACTGTTGGCTGTTCCCTAGCCTAAACATTCTCAGATTTGCCTCTCACCTTGCACCATGGATAGCATTTGTAGTGGTGCCGTTCTGGAGGCTGTCCACTTCTACTCCTTTTTCTATTCTGCCAGTTGGATTCCCTGATTCAGCTCATCATGCAGTTAGTGAAAGAACTTATCAAAATCAGGGGGTTAACAGGCTCATGTGCTAGTATGATCTTTCCATACGTATAGTAACAAATTGTCGTTGTCTACTTCTTTTATACTTCTTCTTGCCTGTTACTGAGTTGTAATAAGAGGTTCTCTCTCGTATATGAAGTTCTTACTAATAATGCAGTGTGACCAGGTTAGTTTATTTCTAATGTGCTATCAGCATAGTGACTACTAAAATGTTGTAGTGATGCATGCAAGCTGAAAAGGTGAGCAGAGGAAAAAGAGAAATTATGAGTTATGGTTTTACTATACAAAGCTCCCTCTTCTTGAAAATGTAATAGTGAACCCAGTGAACAGGCTTGATATGACAGTTGAAGGAAGTACTTAAGAGACTCACTTCATCTTAATTCTCCAAGGTTGTGGAAGGCAGTCAAAAGTGTGATTATTTTTTCCACTGTGCTTTAAAAGCTAAATTAGTGTTAGAATGAGGTTTAATTTTTTAGTTCCTTGCTTAAGGTGCCACTTTGAAAACGTACACGTATTGGTATATGCTTGGGTGGGGTTGTTTTTTTTGTCTTGCTTTGTCAAATGAATATGCATGTTATTTATTTTTTTATTTATTTGAAGGTAACTGTAGAAGATAATTTGGTGTCCAAAGCTTCATCTGATCATCATCGTGGAGTGATGGAGGATGCTTGGTCTGAAAGTAGAGTTAAAACAACTCTCTTCGCTCTGAGCAATCCTGAGGAAGATGGTGCTGGAATGGAAGAGTCTTCAGAAAGTGTACCTGGAGATGGTTTGGAGAATATGAATGTCAGCAAAGAAAATAGTAACGTTTCTGCCAGGTCAGACCAAACTACTTTGGAGTATCATGATGCAAAATCACCTGGCGATTTTGAAGAAGATGTGATCTTTATAGCTGCTAAGCCAGCTATTTCTTCCGTTGAAGAGGCTGCTGATTTTCAAGAGTCGGAGAAGGAAGAAGACAGTGAAATGGTTGAAGATAAACCTTTCCAGATGGAAGAACCAGGCTCATCAGAGCTAAGGGAAGAAGCTGGTGCGTTTCATACTACAATAACCTAAGTTTCTGAATTAATTCGAATGTCTTCAAAAGATTAAATTTCTGATGAATGCAGCAGTTAACAGTGAGTGCTCACGGGTGTCCTCAGCACTTCCTTGTCCTGGGCTTTAAACTTACCACTGTTTAGAGTCCTTTTTTAGTTATCCTGGATATTATGAATGAACACTACTTTGGGTTGGCGTCTCTTGTGTGTAGTTGCAACTGAGAGGCAGCAGTGATTTGCGGAGAGTTTTGAGAGAAGCAAGCTGAAAAGTTAAGCTTTTGGTTATGTTTTAGGGGTACTTCTGTAGGCTGCAGGTTTTTTTCAGCAAGTTGAGTGTGTGGTGTGCTTTGACTAGATAGTTTTTACTTTTATAAACCGCCTTGTTAGTGCTCAATTAAAATAGTTTTCTTCTGGAAGTAAGTCTGTTTGCTGTGTCTGCTGCTTAATACAGCTATGCTTGCTCATTTTGCTAGCTGAAAAGCCTATGCAGCTTTTTCTAACCCTATTTCACTTGTGTTTGGAAATTTAGCTCAATTCCACTCACTCAGGACCATCCGGTTGCTGAGGATGTGTTCACATGAACAGTTCTGCTGGCAGATTAGCAGAGTTGTGGCTCACTAGCTGTTGAGGAGTGATGAAGAGCTGGGAAGGAAAGTAGTGCAGGAAGAGGGAGATGGGGAAACACAGCTGCAGTCAGTGACAAACAGAGCTGAGTCCGTTCAACTCTTTACAAAAAAAAAAGTTTGCTGTTCCTGAGGTACGTCTGCAAGTGTCAGAGTTGTGTGTCTGAGGTCTTGAAACAGTTCATCTGCACAGGTAGTTGCTGGGTCTGGAAGAAGCAGGCAGTAGAAACAAAGAAGAAAAGGAGGATGTTTCTAAAATTGACCCTCGTGAAATAAGAACAGGTTAGAAGGCGGTTGGGTTTTAGTGACACCAGTCAATCATCAGAAAAAAAGAACAAGGGGGAAGACCTTAGATACATTCTTGTAGAAGAGGAGAAATGGAGTCAAGAAAGCAAAGAAACATTGCTGGAACGGGGTAAATTATCCAAACAGAAATAAGAAAAATTCCTGCCCAATTTTAAGGAGGAAGGATGTTTTATGAAGTTTGTATGTGTTAGGTCAGTAACGTACCAAGTTTAGTTTGTAAGCAGTATCAAGTAATTTTGTTTTCTGAACTGAAATTATGTATCATGCTTCTTGTTTTACTGGAAAGAATTCAAGTCTTCTGTACAGTTGAAGTGTTGGTAGCCTTTTTTTGTTAGATCACTCTCCTATGTGAAGTGCCATAAAGGCTCACTTTACAATCATTTGTACGTTTAAAAACAATTATGTTAAGTGCAATGGGGAAGTAATCCAGCTGCCTGGTTTTGCAGGATTTGTGGAAGAATCAAATGCTGAATGTCTTACCCTTCCTGACCATGGTAAATTGGTGTTTAAAGCTGCTGAGGCTGCTGCTTTTGGGACTGCAAGTGAAGGGTAAGTTTGTAAAATAGATACCTCTTTGGGTTTGCGCAACATGTAACTGCTGGCTTCCCTGGCTTTGAAAACTACAATTTTGGGCTGCTGTTGGTTCTTTCCTGTGTTCTTATAGATAATGGCTTTTCTTTTCCTGTTTGTGAACAGAACTTATTTGACATGAATACAAGTCAAAGTGACCAGCTGTCAGTTTGAGCCTTTTTTTCTCAAATGATTGCAGACCCCAAACTATGGTGATGAAGACTTCATTCAGTAGGCTAGATAAACTTTTTTACAGTTTGGGGGTTACTAAGTAGATACTGTGAACAGAAGCCCTCCTTTTGTCTGAGAATTTTGTGGCTAAAAGTTACATCTGAGATCACTGCAACTTTAGTAGCTTCATTTTGGGGTTTGAGTTTCTGGCAGTATTTTATACACTTAATTTCTGTTTCCTGTGTGTGCTCAATTAGCAAGCGCTTAGTAATGAAGACAGAATGTTAACAATGAAAGAACCCTTAATTTCATGTGGTAACTTATTGAACAGGAGTTTTTTACCGGCATTTGTTCTAAACCTCCAATACACCAATTGCATTCTTTCTACAGAAGACAATATATTATGCCTTAATACAACTCTGTTGTTATTATGTAGTGTTAGACAGCTGGGAAGGATATTAAATACTTGACTCTTTGCATACAATGAGTCATGAATTAAATGGAGGTCTGTTGATTAAAGTATTTCTGGGTTGGGGTTTTTTTCTTTTTTTCTGGTTTGCAACTTGAAGGTTTTACAGTGAGAAAGTAATATGGAAAACTCTTCAAGGTTTGCTTTGAAACTTTATGATTTTCTTCCTTTTCATGAAGTGAAATAAACCACCAGGAGTCTAAGATGCCCTCCTCTTCCTCAGAAGAAAAAGTCATGCCAGTTGCAACAAATCCACAGCTTTCTGAATCCGCAGAAGCAGACAGTGAATGTATGTACACTATGTTGGAGATATGATGCAAGTTAAGGTAGCTGAACTCCTGAAGTAAAATGTGTAGTTTGCTATACCATTGTAGGTGTCTCAGACTGAAGCAGTACTAGCATGTTACTGCTAACTTCCATTAAACTACAGAGAGACCACCTTCCTCAAAGAAAATGCTTTTAGAAAATGCATAGTGAATGTTTCTGTTCTTGATAAAGATACTGAGAAAATTGGTAGGATTAAAAATACTAGAGGGGGAGATGAGTTCTCTACTTTGCTGTTGTACACCACTGCTCATTTGCGTACTATAGGGTGCTGCTTGAGTTACTGTTTTAAAAGATGATGCATCCTGGCTGTGAAAAATAACTGGCCTTCCAGCCACCATTTTCTCTGTTGTTCTTTTTCTCTGTGGACTTACCAGCTAATTTTACCCCTTCCTCTTTTAAACTGGGAGGTTGCCTCCTTTATGAGATGGATAGTTCTGGCTTCTAGTTTGTGGAGAAAGCCCAGTATATGTGGCAGGATGGAAAACTGTGTTGTTTGTTCCTGCTCCCTTTGTTACTTCCTGTTGCTTAAACCCATGTCATTTATAGAGCAGTTAAGTTAAAATTATATAAATCTCTTCCAGCTGTGATAAGTGTCCTTGACAGTGAGGATGTGGTCAGTGCTTATTCAGAGAGACACCTTGAGGAGAAGTATGTGGATTTGCCTAAAGAACCTAACCTAGAAGCAGCTGAAGTTCCTTCTCCACAGGAAGAAATAACTGTTGCTAACAATCTTCCTAAAACTGAGGAAATGAACGTAAGTAAACTATTTTCCCCTTTTCTTTAAAATGGAAAACTGTTTGCAAATGGAGGGCAGTCCTTTCTTCCTGACAATGAGAAGGCACACAAAAAGCATCTCTGTTTCTTTAGCTGGTTAATACTAGTTAAAACCTCATTACGTAAGTGCAGATATTTTTTTCTGTACCTGTAACACAGAATGGAATCTGTCAAGATTTGGAACTCTGAGAGCTGTAGTAACAAACAGTTCCTTATTGACACAAACAATTCCCCTTAATGAGTTAATTTCACTGTCGAGGTATTTCCAACTACTTAATCTTTTATTATTTTTTTACCGCACCTTTTAACATCAAAACTTTTGTGAATTGTGAATTTTAAAAGGTTGTTCATATGGACTGACAGTCAGAACTGGGGATTCTCCAGCTGTCCCAGGTTTTCCCCTGTTATTCTACTGGGGCTGATGAGTGAGTTGAATTCATTGTGGATGTCCTCGAAGTGCCATATTGAAGGATACTGTCAATTTCTGATAGGGTTATCATCACAGGAATTAGTGGTTGATCTTAAGTAACACAAGATGCTTTTCAGTGTCCTAGATTTCAGGTAGAGTCAAATGGGTAGTCACTTATTTAGCTTGTCATGGTTTAACAATTCAGGCCGGTGCTGTAGAGATTATTATAGACTTGGGAATACATTAATCACTTATGAGGAGAAATGAAAAATTTGTGATGGGAAGAAGGGAGTAGGGACATGAGGTGGTCACAAAGCTTCTGGGGTCATTCACGTAGCAGTTACAGTGAAGATTTTTCTGCTTTCGTTATACCTGGTGCTTACTGATTTACATGTAAACTTTGGGGTTTGGCTCATCTGCCTTCACTGAATTTAGGACAAACTACTTGCAGCTTTCTTGTTCATAGATGTGTAAGCATGAAAGGAAGTTTTTGCAGACAGATCTTTCCTGAGTTGAGTTTCTAAGGATGGCATGTTGCTATTATGTGACACTTTAGCGGCTCTTGGCAAGGCAGGAGGCAAGAAAAAAAGCAGATTCCGTTGACACTGCTGTGGAGTGGCTTCTTTCTTCTGCCACCGGTAGCTAGCACTATGACTTAGAGGATTGGTCAAAGGTGTTTACACATTGATTCAATTCTCTTGAGCATTTGAGTCACTTGAAATACGTTAACAGGTAGTACTTTTGTTCTCAACATACAAGCTCATGTATCTCAGGTGGATCTAAAAGGAAAGAATAATTGCTCAGTAGAGGGAACTACAAAACATGAGATGGAGCTATTTAGAGTGTATATGTGTTGCCTCTTGCAATCCAGGTAACTCCTTAAAATGCAGGGCTGAGTTGTCAAATGTGATACTTGGCCAGCTTGGCTGAGTGTTGCAGTCACAACTATCATGACTGAAACTTGAACATGGGTAGGTGCAGAGGTGGTTACTCTGTGTCGATTTGTAGTCAATCCAGAAAGTACTGCAATGTGAGGATTACTGCCAGTTGTGTATGCAGCTTGTGTTGTAAAACTGCTTGCTTCGTTTTGTTCACGGATGGTGGCAAACCATTAGTCAGGAGCAGAAATACCAGCAGTAGAGCGCGTGACTGCATACATGGAGTATTCTGTTCTCTGACGCTTAAACACATAAACTTGTGTTTGTAGTGGAGAGTACTTGTATGTTGCCAACTTTACATTAGAGTGTGATTGGAAAGCAGTACCCGCATTTCACTGTCCTCAGTTTCATCTAGCTCAGTTTGAAGTTAGTCTGTTTGGTAATCGGTAATGTATTAACAGACGTTTTTTAATTTCAGGTTATTGAATATAGTGTAGTTAAGGCACAAACCTCAGAAGAAGCACCTGAAACATCACTATACAGGGAACTACATCTGCCAGGCAGCCTTCAACACAGCTGTGATACTATAGAGCAACAGTTGGCTTGTGATTTACCTGATAATGACGGTGATGAATGTGATGCTGCTGAGGGAGATGGAGAGCTTTTTATACCCCAGAGTAATTTTACTTTAGTCTTAGAAGGAGACGAAGGTGAAGCGGAGATGGAAGACCCTACATTAGCAGATGGTTCTAAAGTGGCTGGCGCAACAACAGAGGCAAAACCCGCGAGCAATTTAAGAAATACTGAAAACCAAGAACATGTTACAAACTCAGTGTCTACTGTAACTAGTGATCAGGAATCTCAGAATACTGCAGAGTCACTCCCATATGTGCCTGAACCCATTAAAGTAGCCATTGCCGAGAACTTACTGGATGTAATCAAAGACACAAGAAGTAAAGAATTTACATCTGAAGCTGTGGAACAGTCTATTCATGAGACAATAGGTAAAAAAGTAACTCGATTCCAGAAGGCAAAAGCTCCCTTAACAACTGTGCCAGAAGGAGCGGAAGATGAAACCAGCAGACATCAAATAGATTATGTCATCACTCCTAGAACACGTGCCAGGAGACAGCTGAGAAGTCTGAATATTCTGTCTGCAGGTGATCCGCAGCTACAGAGCACGGAGAAACCAGTTCTGTTTGGGCTGTCTCCCAGGAGAAGTACCAGGAGAACAAAAGAAGCATCTGAGACTTCTAGCCTTCGAACAGCAGAAAATGCTCAAGAGGAACAAATACCTGTGACACCTGTTACTCCAAGGAGAGGTCGGAAGCCTAAGCAAGCTAATATAGAAAAAGTAGAAAGTGGCCATTCTGATGATCGAACATTGTCCATCAATATACAGTCCACAGCTGTTACTCCAAGAAGAGGTTTAAGGAGAGCAAAGGAAGCTGCATCTGCACTCTTGGAAGAGGCAAATGAGGAAACATCTCTTGCCAAAGGTAGCATTACTGCTTATGCTACTCCAAAAAGGACTAGAGGAGGGAAAAGTTCAGTGAGAGATCCAGAAACTGGTCAGACTGACGCTGATCATAAGAAAAAACCAGCAGTCAGTCCCAGTAGGAGTGCAAGAAAGCTGAAAAGCATTAGTTTACAGTTTCCTGAAAATACTGTCAAGGATCAGGAGGTGCAGCCCAGTGATCAACTCCTTTCACCTGTGCCAACTAAAAGAGGCAGAAGAAGAAAGAGAAGTCCATCAGAAGTGTCAGAAAATTCTGACCTTAATCTGTCTAAATCATTGCTTTCTCAAACAGAATTTAAACTTCCCGTCATTCCTAGAAGAAGTGCTAGGAAAGGGGCGCAGAATCTCCTGGCAGACGCAGAACCTGTCTCCACTCAGGAAGACACACCTTCAGGTGGGAAAGTGGAAGTCCTTGATACTCCTAGGAGGAGAGCAAGGAGAATTCTACGGGCTAAACCAGAAAAAACAGATACTCATGAGCAGACACCTGCACAGTCAAATGAGGAATCAACCACACCTAGGACTCCAGTTAGGACAGGGAGACGGGGCAGAAAGAAACGATCAATACAGGAGGAGAGCACAGGGGAGGAGGCCTTCCCCCAGGGACCTGGTGGCAGTCCTTTGCTGCCTGAAGACGCAAACCCATCAGGATATAGTGAAACATCAAGAGCTTCAACAGATCGTATTACAAGAACCAGATCCCACAAAACTGCCGTGCATCCGAAACTGTCAGTTGAGGAAAATGAGTCTTTCCTTTTCTCTCCTCCTCTCACAAAGCTGACAAAGAAATTTAAAGGTAGGTGCACTGTGTTTATACACAAAACAGGGCATGTTGCTGTTTTGAGGATGGCTTTAAGTATTGTGAAGAATGTAACCATGCAGACTAAAAAATTTGAAAGGAGTTAATTAAATCTTTCTGAGCTCCACATGAGTGGGTGGCTCCTTGTGGTGGAAATAGATGAGGAGGCTGGTCCGAGTAGAGTGAACTCAAATTTAAGCTGAATTTTTGTCATGAGCCTAATTCCTATCAGTTTTGAAAACTGGAGGTTGTCTGTTAATATGTGATGGCTCTCCCTTCCCTCCAACAGCGAAATAAAGATGATGTGCTTCCAAATTCTCTTCAGTTTCTAACTTAAAGCGAGCTGCTTCTTACAACAAACTATGTAGCCACGTACTTACGTGATGTTTCTTCTTGCGCGTAAACTTTGTTAGTGAAGTTACTGTGCAAAGGGGTCATTTTATTAGAGTGCCAGGTAAGAATTTTATTTTGAAATAGATACGGACCTCTAATATCTCTCAAGCATATATATCTTTGATATTTACATAATATCTTTGATTATAGAAGTGCAGACAAAAAATCACTACACTGGCTTATTTTTGGTTTACAAGTTACTGTGGACAAGTAAATTTATAAGCCTGATTAGACCTTTTATTTCAGAAAGCTGTTGTGCTCTTGATTATCAGCTGTAACTTAATGTCACTCTCCTTTATGTGTAACGTACATACATGTTAACAATGCACTGTCATTTTAGCTGAGAAGGCAGATCATCTTGTGCAGCTGAAGGATATAGACCCAGATTTGTCTTCCCAGTTCGTCTTTTCACCCCCTCTTTTGAGGTCAAGAAGCAAAAATGTATCTAGCATTTCCCGAATTGTGACAGAATCAGTAAGTAAAAACTCTGGTTGTCTCATGTTCTTGGTTTTTGCTCTGTATTGCTTTTTCAAATCATGCTTTGCATTGCCTTGGCTTTTTCCCTGACAGATTATCTAAAAAGGCATCTTTAAATAAATCAGATAAACAGGGTTTTTCCTTTATGAAAGCTAGCTTCAAAAATAAACATTGAATCTGTGTAAATCAGGAATTAATAAGTATTTCTTTGCCTTTAACACAAGGCACAGTGGACTTCCTTAAAACTTACTTGATGTGTTACCTGTTAATTTCAGAATTTGACCTTTATTTATGTACCAAATTCAATAATTTGAGATGGAACCTCTGTTTTTGCAGAGAGAAACTGTAATGCTTTTGGAATAACTTTGGCATGACTTTTTCATAAAAGAAGCATTCATGTATATTCTGTAAAAGCGTAAGACCTCATGCATGACTAATGTTTTTGTTGTCTTAACATAGGAACTTCCAGCTAAAGAGGAAGAGGATGCCAAATCCGTAGAGTCTGTGGGAAAGCAAAAAATGAAGAGAGGTAGAACTGCAAAATCAAAAGTGAAGAAAACAAGCAAGTATGATGCTCTTCTTGAACACTTACGTACATTCCTTTATTGTGGTAGCGCTTCAGCTGTTAGCCCCTAACAACTCGTTCCTCACTTGGCTGAGCAATTCTGCTCTAACTTTACCATCCTGCCCATCTTGCTGGTCTGATTGGCACCTTTTTCTCTGCGTAACGGTTTAGTTTATTAATGGAAACAGAAGAGGGAGGGGATAAAAAAGGGTAAGTGGATCTTTGCAATGATGGCATGCAGTGATTCCTCAATGTCTTATTCTGCTGTATGAAAACCACACTCTTAAGGTCTTCGGTTCCCCATACAAGGCAGAAGGAGGTCAGACAATGAGTAAAGAGAACTTCTTGTTTCTGGTTCTTTCTGGATAACTGTTTGAGGGTATTTGCCTTTTAAAAGCTGTGGTGGGGTGTTCTGAAGGCTGGAATGAATAGCGACTGAGAATATTTGGGACAGTCTGGTAAGGAGTGAAAGCAAAAGGAAGCTTATTTATGTACCCTTTCTGTCCTTGATACCCTCTCCAAAGAAACCCATAAAAAATCCTTTGCATTGATTTGTGTAATTCAGTTTTGTTTGTTTTTTCCTCTGCTAAATACTGTTAGTGATGAGAGAAGTAACAAAACTGATTTCTTGTTTCTTCAGAACCACAAGAAAAGAAGGTTCTTGGTCACCTCCACCAGTGGAAATAAAATTCATCTCTCCTTTTGCAAGTCCACCGGATGGAACAAAAAGCAAACAGAAAGAAACCGCAGACATGCCAGAGAAGACTCTACGAAAGAGCAAAAAAAGACTATCTAATTTTCCAAAGCCAGTTGTGCGCCGGAGGATGCTGTAACTGTTTTTTAAGTTTATATTGTACACCACTGTTTGTAAAGTCATCAAAATTGTGTGGATTAGTAAAAAGAAAAAATATCATCTAATTTGGAAGAGCTAATTTATATAAATTATTGTAAAATTTCATAAACAAATGGTCTTCAATAAGTAACTCCATATGGAGTGTGATTTCCTCAGTCAATGCAGTTTTCTATTTTATAATAAGACTTCATACCTTTATATAATATGTAAATACAGCTTATTTTAGGAATGTTAATAAAAATGTATCCTTCAAATATGCTTACTGTCTGATAGCTTTTTGAGGGAATAGTGGTTGAGCGATCTGTATCGCTCAAAAGTTTTACTGTTGGTTTGTGAGAGTTGCTGACCCTCAAAAGTGAGACCAGAAGCTTTTTAAGCCTTTCAAAAGTTTGCTTAGAATTCCTTTGACAAGTCAACATTTGAAACGTCGTTTAAATTTTAAAAGCTTTGTTTGACCTTTTGGCACAAAGAATTGGGTTTGCAATGCAGAGGGGTAATCGCTTACATTCACGGTTGAGTTGTACTGTATCGAAGTCAGAATGTAAACAGTTGTATTTTAAGCTGTGCAATATTTTTTTGTATTTGTCTTAAAGCTTTGGGGAAGCTGCTCTTTAATTCCTAAAACGAGATCACACCTCAGGTGTTCCACTATTTTTTACAGTTTGTTGTCAGCAAAAAATTAACTACAGGGGGTGTGATGCTTACAGTGGCATAGCACATTTAAGGGAGTATTACCCACATCCTTTGAAATTTCAGCCAAAATTATTTTCATAAGCCTAATAGAAATGCTGCTGTCATGGAAATAATTACTGTCTGTGAGCATAGTTGGCAATATTTGAAGCCTGCATATCACAGCACTGAAAACCTGATGGTAAAGCTAAAATAACAGTCTGGAAAAGGTACACAAATGTACAGAAATCTTGGTTACAAACCATGTTAATGAAACAATTATTCAAAAATAATCTTGGGCAGTGGAGTAAATGTCCCTATAAAGATTCAGTTTGTAAAAATCAATACAGAAAACCTATTCTCTTAAAAGCGGACATGGAAGTACTATTTTGGTGTGCAGTCTTTTAGACAATGGATTATTTTTATGTATGTTAATTTATATATGGATGCAACTTTGAAGACTACAGAATGGTGGAACCTGACATTAAACTTTTCCTTTAGTAAAAACTACTACAGTTAGTCTAAGAAATAATTTATTGGATAACTAATACCTTGTACGTAGTGGATGAATGTATTAATAACAGGCTAAGCTTGGAAAAGAAACTCCTCCTGAGGCCATGTTTTTTGGATCTCAGAATAGGTCATTCTAGAGAAGTAGTTGCATGCGCTTGGGTGGTTTTTTTTTTTCTCCTAGGGATTATTCATAACAGCGAGATTTAAAAAAGCCAAATGTTGACTGTGAAAGTGGCATCTCAGGTGAGACCTTTTGGTCAGGTCGGTAATTATTTACTCTGAATATTTTGTACTTGAAGTCTACAGTATAAATATGGTCAAAGAGGAGGGGTGGGGGGAGTTCTAGCTATACTTTTTTTAATTCACATCGTACAGAAATGAAGTGAATAGCTCAGAAAATGGGGTAAAAGATCAAACTTTCCAAACTAGAACGGAAAGTGGATGTCAAATCTGAATAAGTTCTGTGTAGTTCACAAGATTATTTATAAAATACTCCAATTCCTGATCAGACAGAATTGGCTGAAGAAAGGCTAGTGAAGATGTGTGCATGTCTACAGGGGTATGATATCATAGGCATCACAGAAACGTGGTGGGATGGCTCCTATGACTGGAGTGTTGGAATGGAAGGTTACAGGCTCTTTAGAAAAGACAGGCCCAGCAGGCAGAGAGGGGGAGTTGCTGTTTATGTTAGGGATAGGCTGGAGAGTATGGAACTCTGTCTGGGGACAGATGAGCAGTCAACAGAGAGTTTGTGGGTCAGGGTTAAAGCGAGAACAGCGATGGGAGACATCATTGTGGTGATCTGTTACAGACCGCCTGACCAAGAGGACTCTGGATGAAGCGCTCTATAGACAGATAGGAACAGCCTCCCTCTCGCAGGCCCTTGTTCTCATGGGGGACTTCAACCACCCTGATATCTGTTGGAGGGATGGTAAGGCCCAACACAAGCAATCCAGGAGGCTCCTTCATTGTGTGGAAGACAACTTCCTTCTGCAAGTAATAGAGGAGCCGACAAGGAGAGGTGCCATGCTTGACCTTGTACTTACCAACAGGGAAGAGCTGGTTGGAAATGTGATTCTCCAGGGCAGCCTTGGTTGCAGTGATCATGAGATGGTCAAATTCAAGACCCTCAGGACAGTGAGAAGAGCGTGCAGCAAGCTCACTGCCCTGGACTTCAAGAGAGCAGACTTTGGCCTCTTCAGGACCCTGCTCAGTAAGGTTCCATGAGGTATAGCCCGAGATGGCAGGGGGGCCCAAGACTGTTGGTTGATATTCAAGGATCTCCTGCTGTGCAAGCTCAGGAGCAATGCATCCCAACTAGAAGGAAGTGCTGCAGGAGAGCCAGGAGACCTCCTTGGATGGATAAGAAGCTGCTGAGGAAAATTCAAAGGAAAAAAAGAGGCTTATAAAAGGTGGAAGCAAGGACAGGCAGCCTGGGAAGAATACAGGGATGTTGTCTGGGAAGCTAGGGACCAGGTTAGGAAAGCTAAGGCCCACTTAGAATTGAACTTGGCTAGGGATGTGAAAGATAAGGGGAAGGGATTCCATAGCTACATTGCAAATAAAAGACAGACTAGGGACAACGTGGGCCCTCTCCAGAAGCTATCAGGAAAACTGGCTACCCTGGATTTGGAGAAGGCTGAGGTTCTTAATGACTTCTTTGCCTCAGTCTTTACCGGAAAATGCTCTGACCACACCACCCAAGTCTTGGAAGGCACCCACAGGGACTGTGAGAATGAAGACCCTGGGCCCACTGTAGGAGAGGATCTGGTTTGAGACCATCTTAAGAACATGAACATACACAAGTCCATGGGACCTGATGAAATCCATCCGCAGGTCCTGAAGGAGCTGCAAATGAAGTTGCTAAGCCACTGTCCATCCTATTTGAAAAATCATGGCAGTCAGGTGAAGTTCCCGATGACTGGAAAAAGGGAAATATATCCCCCATTTTCAAGAAGGGGAAAATGGATGAACCGGGGAACTACAGAGCAGTCAGCCTCACCTCTGTGCCTGGCAAAATCTTGGAGCAGATTCTCCTGGAAGGCATGCTGAGGCACATGAAAAACAACAAGGTGGTTGGTGACAGCCAGCACGGCTTCACTAAGGGGAAATCCTGCCTGACCAATCTGGTGGCCTTCTGTGATGGGGCTACGGAACTGATGGACAGGGGTAGAGCAGTTGATGTCATCTACCTGAACTTGTGCGAAGCGTTTGACACTGTCTCACATGACATCCTTGTCTGTAAGTTGGAGAGACATCAATTTGATAGGTGGACCACTCGGTGGATAAAGGACTGGCTGGATGGCTGCACGCAAAGAGTTGTGGTCAATGGCTCAATGTCCAGCTGGAGACCAGTAACGAGTGGTGTCCCTCAGGGATGGGTGTTGGGACCGCTCTTGTTCCACATCTTTGTCGGCGTCATGGACATTGGGATTGAGCGCGCCCTCAGCAAGTTTGCCGATGACACCAAGCTGTGTGGTTCGGTTGATATGCTGGAGGGAAGGAATGCCATCCAGAGGGACCTTGACACACTTGTGAGGTGGGCTGATGCCAACCTGATGAAGTTTAACCGTGCCAAGTGCAAGGTCCTACAGCTGGGTGGGAGCAATGCCAGGCACAGCTCCAGGTTGGGCAGAGAAGAGATTCAGAGCAGCCCTGTGCAGAAGGACTTGGGGGTGTTGGTCGATGAGAAAATGAACATGAGCTGGCAGTGTGTGCTCGCAGCCCAGAAAGCCAACCGTATCCTGGGCTGCATCAAAAGGGGCATGACCAGCAGGTCGAGGGAGGTGATCCTGTCCCTCTGCTCTGCCCTTGTGAGACCTCCCTTGGAGTGTTGTGTGCAGTTCTGGTGTCCTCAACATCAAAAGGGCATGGAACTGTTGGAACGAGTCCGGAGGAGAGCCACGAGGATGATCAGGGGACTGGAGCACCTCCTGTATGAAGACAGGATGAGAAAGTTGGGTCTGTTCAGCCTGGAGAAGAGAAGGCTGCATGGAGACCTCCTAGCAACCTTCCAGTATCTGGGGGGGGTCTATAGGGATGCTGGGGAGGGACTCTTCATGAGGGACTGTAGTGATAGGACAAGGGGTAATGGGTTCAAACTGAACCAGGGGAAGTTTAGACAGGATTTGAGGAAAAAATTCTTTCCTGTAAGGGTGGTGAGGCACTGGAATGGGTTGCCCAGGGAAGTTGCGAATCCTCCATTGCTGGTGGTGTTCAAGGCCGTGTTGGAGAGAGCCTTGGGTGGCATGGTTTAGTGGTAGGTGTCCCTGCCCGTGGCAGGGGGTTTGGAACTAGATGATCTTAAGGTCCTTTCCAACCCTGACTATTCTATGATTCTGCGATTGCTTCACAGGGCTTTCATTTGTTTCTCTCATTATTTTTTTTACATGAAAATCAATTAGAACCAAAGAAAATATTTGCTAATTTTATGATTAATTTTTAGCAATTTTTAGTCTTTTTATTTTATAATCATCTCAGCTGAATTATCCTCATTTGGCTGTACTTTGGAGGGAAAAAAGAAAGCAATAGTCATAACAAGAAGATTGGCATGAGATTTAGTAACTTCCTATAAAGGTTTGTAGTAGTCTAGTCATGTTTTATCTTAAAGGAATTTTAATACAATCATATGTCCTCTGGACCTGGGGAGGGGTTTGTGGGTTGGTTTTGGTTTGGGTATTTTTTTGGTTTACTTAATGCACCTTTCTTGGGTGGTGACCAGTTTCCTTAGGGAGCAGTTTAAAAAGACCGTAAGTGTCATGTGTCACAAGGAATTGAATTTCAGAAAGTTTAAAGGACGGAAGGAAATGGAACCAAAATCAGGCACTGTGCGTTCTTTAGAGCCCAGATAAAGGTAAAGTAGCTAGTTAACAGTGATGAGATGGCAACTCAAAGGCAGGTTTGTAATGAAGTGGAGAAAATTGATCTAACTTGGCTGGTTTTTGTGCAGGTTTGCGACAGGTGCATGAATTATAGAGTGGAACAGATCGTTTCAGCAAGGGTGAGAATGCCTAAGTGCATGGGCAGTGCTTCTTAACAGGGTGGGGAAGGAAACTGAATTTTAAAAGATTAAAATGGCTTGGGGCTGAGTGACTGAGCAGGCAAGGAGTCTTCATAGAGAATTGCAGGTGTTTGCAGTTATACCTGAGAGGAAGATAATATCCATGGTGCCAGAGAGGGGCACGAGTGGTCTGTGAAGGCAAGAAGGATTGGTGCATCCTTGTGGATACATGCAAAAGGCTATAGGGGCAGAGAGCAGCAATTCTCTTGTGAGCAAGAGCAGAATTTCCCAGGAGCTACTCAGTACAGCTCATCCCGAGATAGAGCAATTCAGAAGTTTTTCCATAGGAAATTAAATTACTCGAGGAGTGTGGGTTTTCTCCCCCTAAAGAAAAAGTGTGAATTTCTCAGGGTGTTTTGATGAATCTGCTTTGATCTAATGTTAGCTGGCTGAAAGCTGAAGCTAAATTGTACATCTGTGCTTTTGGGGCTCTAACCCCAGAGAAAATTCCACTGGAAGGTTGTCCGCCTTCGGGCAGCAGGCTCTCGCCTTCCAGAAGGAATAGAAATAGGTGTAATGACAGACTTTATTTCCAGGAAACACATAGTAAGAGGTATCAGTGAAGGGATAATGAATATTAATAAGGTTAAGGGATGGTGATAAAAGGGGATTTGTCAAGAAATGCATCAGTAGAAATGGTTCCCTGAGTTACTGCAGAGAGTTAACACAAATATTCCCAAGACCCTTTTCTTCAAATGTTTAGAAGCCAAGGCTGATGAAAATACTCGTTCTAGGTTGTAAGATGGAAGAGAATTAAAACAAATTTGGTTTACTTTTGATAGCCACTTAGTGCTTAAAGTGTTAACTGATTCACATTGACTTAGTTTATTCGCCTTAATATTTGTATATAGCCAGTGTGCAAATGAGGCTGCAGATAACTGATTTAATCCCCCCGTCCAAACTTCCTCTCATGGAAGACTACTCTCAGAGTTGTCAGTGCAATAAATTTCTTTACTGCAATTTCATCAGTTTCCACATAACTAATCAGGAAGTGCTTAGCTGATGGTTTCTGGTGGGGAGAAAAAAAAGCTACAGGCAGAAACCGATACATCATTTCTCATGAGTTGTTAGGCAGTATTTGTAACCCATTAGTTTAGGGGATTCTGAAAATATAATGAAACACTAGAATTTCAAGTAATAAGATAGCATTTGTTTCCTCTTTTGTTTGTACTTTTGCTTTCCTTGCAAAACTTCCATGTTTTCATTCCAGCAATGCTTTTTTCAGCAGTCAGGATAATGAGTCTCTCTGATATGCTTGCAGATAAATGTACTGTGGTTCCTTTTGAATTAAAGTAAAGCTGCTCCTAAAATAAAATGCATTTTCCAATGCACTCTGCTGTGTGGATGACCAATATGTGAGGTAGAGAGAAAAAACGGAAGTTATGGTTACTGATATATCTGTTTGCTCAGGTCACTTATTCCTTGTCTGTGTTTGTCCCACAGCAGTCATTAGTGGGGTGTGCAGTGCTGCTGGACTTCATTTAAATCCAGACTAAAACGTGAGTTATTAGTGAATGACTGATTGCTTTTGTTTTGATGCTACAAGTTAGTTTTAACAAACGAAGACAGAAGGATGCAGGAAGTACGTGTGTGAGTTTTTGTGAACACCAACAGCACAAGCATGTATGACCCTGGGAATCCAGGACACAGGAAAACATTTACTTTTAATCTGGCCTGTTGGTCTCATAGTGGCTTCTTAAAGGACAAGAACTGTATGCTCATCTTGGCAGGATCCAATACTTACACAGGCCAGGTAAGCTTTTATTCAAAGAGCCAAGTAAAAGTGATTTTAGCTAATACACATTTGCAGAGTGGTCAGTTTGTTTATTTCCTGTTATTAACATTCATGTAAGTGTAATACGCATGACTGGCATTTACCAGTTTACTGGTTTGAAACATTATCTAGATTTTATCTGCGTTTCTGTCATCTTGTAACTCGATATTACTTTCAAGTGTGTTTGCAAATCTTGGTTCCCAATTAAACTCTTAGTGGGGGCAATGGTACCAAAGAGCAGTGCTTGCGTAGGCATGTGCTTGCTCACCTATGAAGGTGTGTTTGGTAATTTTTTAGAGACAGGTCTTTTGTGGTTGTGGTCAAGGAGTGCTGGAGAACGCCTGGAACGGTGTTGCACTGCTTCGCTGGTGTACAGTCAGACTGGCTCAGGGAAGAGCCATGAGATGATCAGATATGGTGCAGGGGCCTGATGCCTGTGTGTGTGAAGAGCTCTTCAAAGGCACGTGGAACTGGGAAAAGAATGAGCAGCGCCAGGTGGGATTATCACAAAGTGTCATTTATTTCCAAGATCTTTCCAGCCCTCTCTCGCGCACCCTGGACTCTGCTGCCAGTTTACATGTGTACATGTGTCTAGGGGAAAGTACAGCTGCTCTGCCCCCTCCCCCTGCTGCACCTTGGACACATGTGCCCTGTGACTGTGGCTCCCAGTGCAGCTGCTGGCGCTGAGACGCTCGCTGCTGACACCACAGGCATGTGGGCCTCTGTCACATGTGACCTGACTTGGGTTGCTGATGCTTAACTCACTCACCCCACCACCACCAGTTGCTGGCATCGGGACCCTCCTATGATCTAACCACCATAACATAGCGGATGTTCTCACGTTGCATGTACCCTGATGCAGGTAATATATATGAGCAGAGCTGTTCATTCAGAAATCAGGAATTTTGGCTTTTTCTTTCTTCAAATAGCCTTGAAAATAAATAGTGGTTGAACCAACCTGTGCAGCTATCGAAAATTAACATTTGCCCTTCTTGAATTTTCTACCGTGCTGTCCTTAATAGCAATACTTAAGTAAAATGATTTATCGAAACATATGGTGGGTTCTAACTAGACAGTAATAAGGGTTCTGCGCGTAAAGGTAGGTGGAAGAAATGTTGGAGAAGAAACTGTTGTGATGAAACAGCATGGATGGGAGGATAACTGCATGAAGTAAGCTTATGTAATGGTCTAGGGTGAAGGGAAGTTTTGATATGACCCATTAAGTTTGTGGGTCTTTTTCAAACACGTTTTACCTACTAGTTACATCAAGTCTTTGCAGATTACTTTCAGTATACTGGAAATACATAATGAATAGCTAATGAATTTGCTTTGTATCAGAAGAAGAATTTGACAGAAGATACTGTGGTTTGCTGGGATTGCCTGGGTAACAGTTTCTTTTTTGTCTTCTATGCATTTTCAGGTTTTAAAGGACAAAAAAAGAACAGGAGCAAAACACCTGTGAATGCAAATCCCCATGGGAAGCTTGTAAAAGGACTGAAGGCTGAAAATAACAAATCGGCATCCAGACCGGCTGGTCTTCGGAGCACAGGGTGACTGGTAGCTGGTGAAGCATGTAGGTATTCCAGCATAAGCACAGCTACAGACAGCAAGTAGATTTTGACTTCTTAAAGCAAGTTTACAAGTAATGGGCATCATGGCCAGATTCCTTTACCTCTGGTCATCTGAGCCTGATGTTTTCTCTTGTCATCTTCACTACTTGCTGCTCGCACACACCTCTGTCAGTATTGCCCTGACAAGAGCCTCCAGGGGCTTTTGAGCTTGGGTAAACTGTCAATATGCCAGCTGGTTAGGGGCCCACAATATAACATCAAACCTCTCATGAGTTCAGATATCAGATTATTCTGTCTGCTTCTAACTCCATGGTAGCTAAGCACTTAAATTTTGATTTGCTCTTTAATAACTCCAGGTCCAGTGCTTCTGCCAAGAGAAAGCCATGTGGTGTCAGTCTTTCAGATCTAATATTGTTTTTTCTGATAGTGTTTGGTAAAATGATGAGCAACGTAGGGACTTAATTCTGACGGGAATGCTGACGCTGCTTGGGGCGTGCGGCCAAGCGTGGTGGCTCAAGAGCCTCGCTCGGCCCATCGGTCTGAGTGAGGTCTGAATGACTGGGGGTTAAGAATCACCTCTGTATACCGCCTCTAGATGCAGAGGTGTAAGGGTCAAGGCCCAGGTGAGCGTGGGGTGAGCCTGGACCCTGCCCTGAGGGAAGGTGCCAGCAGCAGGACAGGGCGGCCGCAGGGAGGGGCCTGGTGCCACTCTTGACTGACTGGTGCCTCAGCCACTCCTGGAACTGAGGGCAGAGAAGGTTCCGGAAGTCCAGGACCTGGCTCCAATACGCAGGGGCACCTGTGGGCCTCTGTGAGGGTGTCTGCACAGAGCACTGCCACCGACAGGTCCAGCGCTGTACCCAGGACAGGTAATTTCCCAACATGTCCCCTCCTCCCCCCTTCTCCCTCCCGCTCTTTTCTCTTAAAGCTGTTAAGCTACAAAAGCCCTTCCTTGACTTCTCGCAGAGCCGCATAGCTCAGGTGGAGTATAACTGTGAGAGCGCTGAGGTTCACAGAGTATTAGTTCCTTTAAAGTTAGTGTCTATGTACAGAACGTGAGTGCTATCTCACCTTCATCCACACTGAGGGGATTTGCAAATTGCAGCCGTTCTCCTCTTCTCACAGGTGGGACGTGACAAGAGGCAATTCAGAAAAGTCTGTGATGCTTTTACCATTCCTTGGCTGTTTATTCAACAAAGTGGATGCTGTTTTTCTCAGAAGAACTTTGCTTTTCTTGTGCAAGAGGGAGTTAAAAACTGTGTTTTGAGTTGTGTCCTTCCTAAAAGCAAAGGGGTCGTTAGCTCTCCTTGCAAACTAAATGTATAGTTTCACGTGTGTATCAGCTAGCATAGCAGCTTAACTGCCACAAAATGGAGATAGACATTCCTCTTCCTTCCCAATGCATTGTTCTGTGTCCTTCCTTGCGCCAGCTTTTATGCTTGCTACTTCTCTCTGTGAGCCAGTTTAACCCGCTAACCTGGCTGCTGTGGGCAGGGGTGTGTGTATTGTCTGTTCGACATTTTAATTAGTGATCTGGGTGATGGGGCAGTGCACCCTCAGTAAGAAGTGTGACCCTAAAGCGAACAAGTCTTACAGTACCCTGGGCTGTACGAGGAGGAGGCACAGCTGGTGAGGCCGCACCTTAAGTGCTGTGTGTGGGTCTGGGCTCCCCAGTATCACGCAAGAGATAGGGAGGCACTGGAGAGAATGCAGCAAAGGGCCACAGTGGTGGTTGGAGGGATTGGAGCATCTCTTCTGTGAGGCAAGGCTGGGACAGCTGGTACTGTTCAGCCTGCAGAAGAGAAGGCTCAGGGTGGATCTCACTAATGTATATCAATACCTGAAAGGACAGGGTTTAGAAGAATGGTGCCAGGCACTTTACAGTGGTGACCAATGGCAAGATCAGAGGCACTGGGCACACACTGGAAGGTGAGAGGCTCTGTCTGAGCATCAGAAAAAACTTGGCAATGACCGAGCACTGGCGCAAGTTGCCCAGACAGGTTGTGGAGTTTCCATACTTGGAGATGGATGTTCAAAAGCCATTTAGACGTGCTCCTGAACAGCCTGCTCTAGGTGGCCCTGCCTGAACGGGGTGTTATACCTCATGACCTCTGCAGGTCCCTTCCAACCTCAGCCTTCCTGTTCTGCTGGAAGGCCTTCCTCTTCTTTGAATGCGAATACAAGAGAGACTTGAAATAGTCTCTGGTACCTTCCACTGCTTACCTCTGCATGACTTCATTGTACTGAAGTCTGTATTGCTTATGATGTGGAAATATCAGCAGCACATTTTCCAGAAGAATTTTGGGGAATGAATGTAGTGAAGAACTTCGTATTCCTTAATGGTCAAACTGAACATGCAAAAGTGATTAAGACATAAGTGATAACATGAAATCTACTAGAAGACAATTGGCAAGAAACAATAAAGCATAAAATCAAGGGAAATGGCAAATGGAAACTTACACCTCTTACTGAGAAGCTTTTTGAAAGAGAGTTCTTCTCGGGTTGCCCCTCACAAACCCATGTGAGCAGATTGGAACTTGAACTCAGTGTATTGGGTTTTTCCTGTTACTTCTCTTGTCAAGACTTGCGCATCACTGTTTGTTGGTGATCTCACAGGTGTCAGAAAAGCAAAGGATTCTGCTTGTGCTCTGCTGAGAGATCAAAACCTGTCCTGACTGCCCTTTTTGTAAGGAGAAGAGCTTCAGGTGACTCCTAGGAGACTTTTCCCTGCATGCTGATGAGACTCTGGTTAATCTCAAAAACATTGATTGCTGACATGAGTGTGTTTTTTCATGTTTTTCTTTATTTACAGTGAAGAATGCGAGACCTAAGGGCTCGGGCAACGAGCGGTCTGCTGCGGTTTCCAGAGGTGACTCTTCAGGCACTTGGGGAAGATGAGATAAGCCTGGACTCTGTGCTGTGCGGGAAGCTTTCTGGAGGTGAGCGTTTTCCTTTAGATTTGATCTTGTAGAAATTGATTCTTGCCTGGAGGTTGCCTGCAGCATAGGGTCGTAGCATCAGCTGTGTCTAGCTAGTGCTGTTATGATGCATCAGGTTCTGAGAGGACAAGCAGGATGTTTTAAGCATTAGAAATGCAAATGTTGAATCATTAATATAGTTAAACTTTAGATGACAGCAGCCTGCAGTGCCTGTTTTAAGCTTCAAATCCCTGCCCAAAGCAGCATGTATCAATGAAATGAATAAAATAGAAATGAATTGATTTAGATTTGTTATATTTGAAATGGGCTTTAAGACTTGTAATCCTGTGTGTATTGAGATGATTTCTAGCAAAGCCAAGCTGAATATGGTACACGGACTAGAGGTCAATATATCACTATATTCCAAACAGTCGGAATTCCTCGTTGAAGGAATGACAAATGCAAATAATAGGGTTGTTAATTCTAAGATGTATACCTTGAGTATTTCGGTGGGTGATCTGAAATACTTGACCAGAATTAGGTAAGTTAGTTTTCCTCTGTTAGGTCCTTGTCTTGAAGGGCAGGGTCAGTGACAGTGACTTTTCAGTTGTTGTAGTCTTCTGTTGGAGATTTGCTTTCATCAGCTTTCTTTTCTCTTCCAGGGAGAAATGTCCTGGCCTGGTTGGCATGTGGTCCTCAGCTTGAGGTAGTGAACTCTGTGACAGGAGAGCGGCTCTCTGCCTATCGTTTTGGTGGAGTTAATGAACAGCCCCCCACTGTTCGTGTGGTAAAGGAGTTTTCCTGGCAGAAGAGAACTGGACTGCTGGTTGGGCTGGAAGAAGCAGAGGGAAGTGTGCTCTGTCTGTACGACCTTGCAATATCAAGAGTGGTTAAAGCAGTTGTTCTTCCAGGAAGGGTACGTACTTTTAAATCAGAAAAACACAGCTTTTAAGTTGTTAGGTGTTGCATAAGCATGTTTCAGGAAAAGCTTTGGAGCGCCTCTTTGTCGGAGGTGTTTTTATTATATTGTGTTAACGTATTGTTACTTTAGAGTATCCAGTGAAGAGAGCCTTAATGTAAGATCTTAGTCTTAACAGTAGCATTATCTTTTGAGTTTTACTGTTACAAGAACAAGTTTTCTTGTTTTATTGTAGAGCGCACAGTTACCTAATTCTCCACTTCCGCAAAGAGGCATTTTCTTAAGCAAGAATCAGCATAAGTTAAGAGAAGATTAAGCTTCACCATAGTTTTTCATCTTAGAATCTCAGCAAAGAAATACTCTTACTCATCTTTCTGTAATGTGACTTGGATTAACTTGCTAGAATGCAGGTGGAGTTTTGTTTGTAATGCTGCAGAGTGATTACTAGTAGGAAGCATGATGCCCCTCAGGGATTGGTGTTAGGACTGATCTTGTTCAGTGTCTTTGTCGGTGGCACGGACAGTGGGATTGAGTGCCCCCTCAGCAAGTTTGCTGATGATACCAAGCTGTGTGGTTTGGTTGATATGCTGGAGGGAAGGAATGCCATCCAGAGGGACCTTGACAGGCTTGTGAGGTGGGCTGATGCCAACCTGATGAAGTTTACCCATGCCAAGTGCAAGGTCCCACACCTGGGTTGGAGCAATCCCAGGCACAGCTCCAGGTTGGGCAGGGAAGAGATTCAGAGCAGCCCTGTGCAGAAGGACTTGGGGGTGTTGGTCGATGAGAAAATGAACATGAGCTGGCTTCAGTGTGCACTCGCAACCCAGAAAGCCAACGGTGTCCTGGGCTGCATCAAGAGGAGTGCGACCAGCAGGTCGAGGGAGGTGATCCTGCACCTCTACTCTGCCCTTGTGAGACCTCCCTTGGAGTATTGTGTGCAGTTCTGGTGTCCTCAACATAAAAAGGACATGGAACTGTTGGAACAAGTCCGGAGGAGAGCCACGAGGATGATCAGGGGACTGGAGCACCTCCTGTATGAAGACAGGCTAAGAAAGTTGGGTCTGTTCATCCTGGAGAAGAGAAGGCTGCGTGGAGACCTCCTAGCAGCCTTCCAGTATCTGAAGAGGGTTTATAGGGATGCTGGGGAGGGACTCTTCATGAGGGACTGTAGTGATAGGACAAGGGGTAATGGGTTCAAACTTAAACACGGGAAGTTTAGATTGGATATGAGGAAGAAATTCTTTCCTGTAAGGGTGGTGAGGCACTGGAATGGGTTGCCCAGGGAAGTTGTGAATCCTCCATTGCTGGCGGTGTGCAAGGCTGGGTTGGATAGAGCCTTGGGTGACATGGTTTATTGTGAGGTGTCCCTGCCCATGGCAGGGGTGTTGGAACTAGATGATCTTAAGGTCCTTTCCAACCCTAACTATTCTGTGTTTTGTATTGGAGTAATTTCTACAGGTGTGAGTTGGGTTGGTAGTCTGCTGTGTTAGCTTGCCTGTAATCTTGATAAACTTTGGAGCCTAGAGGGAAAGGCAGGCAGTGTGCTTACATAAGCAAATAATCAATTAGGAAATTATGTTTATGAAAGATGACATAGGTTTGTTAAGTTTTATTTCTGAAATCTGAGTAAGCTGGGAATCGGAAAAGGAAAGGTTTAGAAAAATCGTGTCGCGTAGCGATTCCTTGTCGACAGAAGTGGTTCCAAATAGAATGTGGTTCTAACTGCTAGGACTATTAGGGACTTCTATACCATAAGAAAGGAGAATATATGGAGCAACCATGGGGGATATGTTGGCTGATGTCTGATAAAGGTTATGAGTTTTGGAATAAAGCCAAAGCTTATTTGAAGTCTTGCTCTTATGCTCTGGATGCTCTTGACTACAAGTACATTTGGTCTGTTGCTTTCAATTTGATTCCTATCGTTTTGCTATTAGATTAGTTAGATCAGTTTTGGCCGGACACAGGTGTTGCTAGTTGGTCTGGTAACTTCCAAGTTGTGAATGCGAATAAGGGTAAGAGAAACCAAGGAGATAAAACTTGTGCTTGGCCATTGTCCACGTGGTTTGAATTTATTCTGTAATTCATACTTCCAAATTATGCATTACATAATACGTGTTTTTAATCTTCTTGAGCGTTTCTTTGATTTCCAGACATCTTGTTTGTAAAGGTAAAATGCGGAGCTGTTATTAGCATCGCTTTCTACAGTTTGTCATTACTGGTTTAAGACTTTCATGAGTACCTTAGTTGCTAGACTGTTTGCCATGTTGGTTTATCTCTGTGGATATTAAGTTGTACAGGTTAATGCTAACTCTAGAGCAGCTCTTGTCCAAAGTGTGAAGCCATTAGTGTGTTAATACAGCATTTTTATAGTGTCTGTATGACTGCCATTTAGCGTAACAGTACGTATGTAGTCAGCCAGAGAGTAAGGGCACGGATTAAGCAAACCAAACTCACAAGCTTAGCCTGAATTTTGGTACAATTTGTTTTTGGTGGGAGCATCTCATTGCCTTTAGATACCCATGTGAAATGCAGCAGAAAAGGGAAAGTATTATTATTCTTTGGATTGGATTCTAATAAAGGCAAATATGGGTTAAAAACATGAGTTATATTAAGTAGTTCTATAGTGATTGTATGTTTCACAACTATTGAACGGTATTTTCATGAGTTATTCTGGTTTGTGTGAGGCAGAAGAGTAGCATTCAGGTTCAGTGAGCTGAGAAAAGTTTTCTTTGTTAATTCTCAGAATGAGTTGGCAGCAGTCTAGGAGAATATGAAAAGGCAGTGCATAGAACAGTAGAAAAATACGCAGTTTCAGGACCTTCTGTTTGGAAAATTGAAGTGTTAAAACTGGGAAACATTTTTGGAAGACTGTGCAAAAATGAAAAGGATTCATTAGGAGCCAGTTGTACAATGAAAAAAATCCTAAGGGAGAAAGAAGTAACACTTGAACTTGGCTAATTCTGTAGCAAGATAGGTATACCGTATTTTTACTTTCCTCGCAACTGTCATCAAGACCTGGAGCAGCAAGAATTTCAATAATCAGAACACTTTTGATAGTCCTTTTAGTAGCAGGCAAGTTTGGAAATTGAGTTTGATTTACAGGAAATCTGAAACTAAAAGTTGTTTAAATACCTATAGGTACTTCTAAGATAGAATTGTTGTGAGCAAGATGAAAGGCAAATTCTGTAGTAGATTGCAGGGCAGTGTAGTCGTAACAACTGCTTGGTGAGGGAGAGGAGAAAACATTGGGGCTCAGGGGTTTGGTTATTTTTCCCCAGCTTTGCAGGGAAAAAGACTTTGACTCCCGTGTGCTGCTCTGTTCTTTCATTTGCACGTGAAACTCTTGTTGTATAGCTTCCGGTTTTCGTTATGCTGCATTTGTAAGCAGGCTAAAAGGTGGTCTGTGTTCTTTTGTGTTGTAGCTTTAATCACAGGAACCTTTGTGTGCTTGTCTCTCTACTGTAGCAGTCAGTATTTTCCCTGGGGTGGGTTACAGGTGCTGAAAGGTCTGTCTTCACCTTGTAATAAAGTTGCTCACAGACTGGTTCCTATGTTCAAGAGAAATGTGCTGTTCTTCTTCAGTTGGGGTTACATTGTTATCTATCAAGCTGCTGTTCTTCTTGCCGCTGTTCTGAAATTCTGGTTAATATTCCTAGAAGCGCTGGTGTGCATTTAAAACTTTTTTTCACTGCGTTGTTTTTATTCTAAATGAGGACTAATGTAAATGTGACTAAGCCACGGTCTTCTTTCAGCCCTTTCTGAAAACATAAACACGTTTAATTCCCATAGGAATGGTGTCTGTGATGCCGCTTGACGGCCACCTCATCTGACTGACAGCTGAGATTTATCCTAATAGCTGTTGTCAGAGGCGGCATCAGCTGTGTCGTAGTGCTAATGGGCTGTGAGCAATGAGAGAACTAGGTTTAGTTTTAAGTCCCTTACATATGGTAAAGTTTCTTGCACATAACTGATTTCTGTGTTTTCTTAATTATTTCTAACTAGGAAATGGAAATTGGTAAGCTGTAGTAACAGAATGCACCGGTTAAGTGGGAGTGAATTCAGTTGAATTAGAAGTCTAGTAAATGGAAGGCAGGAGCAGCTTTTTGCACGGGCTTGTTGGATTTTTTTTTGTTGTTTGTTTGCTTGTTTGGCTTGTTTTTGTTTTTTCTTTCTCCTTTCTTCTTTTTTCATGATATAATTGGAAACAATGCTTTGTCTTTAAGTCCTTGTTTCTGATGTGCTACTTCTGGCTTCACTTGGAAGTGATGTCTCTGTAGCTTGTCAAACGGCTTACATGTTCCCTTGCTGTTTTCCTGTAGGTAACGGCTATAGAACCCATAACTAATGACGGAGGAGCCAATGTGAGCACTCGACACCTGCATCAGAGTCTGCGATGGCTCTTTGGAGTGGCAGTGGTGGCTACAGACGTTGGCCATCTACTTCTGGTTGACCTTTGCCTGGACGACTTATCTTGCAGTCAGAATGAAATAGAAGCATCAGGTAAGCTTGCAGTCATATAAATTGAAATAGCTTCTTCAAGAGGCCCAAACTCCTGATTTACAGAGTCCAAGAAAAATCTGTCTGGGAGGGTTGCCCTTTTACTGGGTTTGAAATATGCATGAGAATCCCTGTTTGGTCAGGGAGTTCCTCTGTTATTTGAAGATACCAGCATGGAAATAGCAACAGTAAAATTAAGATTACATGTGCTGTCACATTGGAGTTTAAAATGGTACTGCAGTGGCTTAACGCAGTTGTTTATTTGGTGGTATTGTGTGCGTAGATCTAGAAGTTGTCACCAGAATTCCTGCTGAAGTTCCACAAAGAAGAGAAACTGTGACCAGGGAAGGGAGACATCTCTGTTTTGAATTACAAAACCCATCAGGAGCATCAATATCAACGCTGTGCTACATAAGCAGGAGCAATCAGCTCGCCGTGGGTTTTTGTGATGGCTACCTGTCGCTATGGAATATGAAAACTTTGAAGAGGGAGTAAGTAGGCCTTACACTCTCCCAGGAATCTAATTTTTTTGCTTCAGAAAGCATGTTACCATAAAGAGAACTTCATGAGGGACTAAAATGTTGGATATGATCTTGGAATGTTTAGAAATCCTCTTCTAAAACAACTACGAAATCATATATGGATTCAATGGACCGCCTTCTCCCCAGGGGCTAGGGTGGTTTTCCTTATTCTGCCTGTTGATGGAAGACTTGTGGGAAGCGTATCTCTTTGGGTTATGTCAAGCAGTTTGGATGTGATAGCTGAGCTGATATTTTTTTAAGTCGATTTGTTCAATCGGTAATATTCAGTGAAAGCAGGAAATGTGTGTATTTTGAAGAAACAGATTTTGGAAATTATTTTTTCAGAACCAGTTTCTGAAATTTGGCGTATCTTGAAAACAATGTGATTTTGGAAACAGAATTCTTTAAAGGGGGAAACTAGTGAGACATGAAAAATCAGCAGCTGATCAGTGTATAACATTAAATTCTTTCCTACGTTTCAGCCTGGACTGAAATAGGGGATTGATCCATTCCAGTGCAGCCATGCCTGTTCATGACAGTTTGCTTGGAACACCTGGAAATAAGAATGAGGGACATGTGAATTTATAAGCAATAGAAGAATTAAGAGGTGATCCTAAATCTACCAATGAGCAGCCTCCCTTGAAATCTCATTTGTCCACTTTAGCAAATCTGCAGTGACTCAGCGGGAACTCTTAGATGCGTTAATAGACGGGGAAGGAATCAATAGGTGGCAAGCATAGATTGTGAAGGTGCACACAAGGTTCAGAAGTCTGGATGAAAGATGCTTTCCGTAGTCCAAGTAAAGAAAAGAGAAACTACTTCTCTTTGTCACTGTTCTAAATAGGTTTAGGAGGTGTGCTGCATTTTCTGTTCAATACTGAAATAGGCTACACCAATAGGAAGAGCCTTTTGCCTGGCAGCTGAAGTAAGCGTTTATGTTCCTGCTCCTCAGGTAGAGGAGGACATAAACGAAGGCTCTTGCACTGGATGGGCAGTAGTTTCCTCACTTCTGACTATTGCATACAAAGTAGTCGCTTCCTTGTCTCAGGAGTTTGAGCTTCTGTCCTTTGGGGATAGGGACGCAAGGTGCTCTGCTCAGAAAATGCTTCTGCCCTTCTGCAAGAAGTTAGGGCCAGTAGGCTCAGCTTTTCTCTTTTTTCAAACCTGTAGGCACCACTCTCAGCTTGAAGGAGGAAGGATTCCTGTCTATGCTGTTACTTTTCAAGAGCCTGAGAATGACCCTCGCAATTGTTGCTACCTGTGGGCGGTCCAGTCTACGCAAGAAAGGTGAATGGAACCTTACTAGAAGCCACTGAATTATTACCTTTTTCTGTGTTTGTTAACATACAGTTTCTACACATGTATCAGTTAGAACCTCCTTAGCTGTGCGGGAGATTCTCTCCGCTATGAGAGGTGTTAAGCTTACCAAGCAATTTTCACAGGGTTTAGCAGACGTGAACAGTTCCTAGTTCCTACCTTCAGAAAAGAAGGCAGAGCCACAGTGGCTGTGTTTTTGCGCTTGCATTCTTAAATAATTTCCTTTGTTTCTTGATGGCAGCTTCACAATTTGTTTGTATTTCCCACCACGGTATCAAAACCCCAAGAAAAGTAGTTGAGGCTGCAGATCTGGAAGACTAAACATGCTGGTCTTAGCAGCCTTCTGCCTCTGAAGGAGGAGGAGACAGTTTTGCTGATTGCCTTGAGCCTGCTTCAGCATTCTTTGGAGCCTTTGTGAGCTGGTTCAACCCAACGCGGCAGAAAATGATCCCTGTTCAGGAGAGAAGTGGACGATGCAGTAGATGCAAGAGAGGGACTGGGGCTTTGGTGGGAAGGGAGAGGGAGAAAGGTCTCTCTCAGCATCCCCAAGCTATGTGACCAGCTCAGCTGCTCACAGAGTTGCAGTCTTGTAATGTTTGACTGTAAGGCAGTCTTGATCACAAACTCTTCACTGTGAAGAACTGTTTCCAAGACATTTTGGTTCCTGCAATGTCTTAAAGCTTTCATGTGGTATGGCTGGCGTTTGCCACCGCAGCTGTTAGTGTCAGCATTCCCTCCGATGTGTTTTGGTGGCAAAATGTGACCAATGGTCATGTTTTGGGAAATGGTGTGTTTCTTTTTGGCAAGAGCATGCTATTAAGAAAATTTCAGCCCAGTGAAATAATAATGAGAACTATAGAGCAGCTTTGTAATCAAATGTCATCATCTATCCCTTTTTCAGTGAAGGTGATGTTGTGAGTCTACATCTGTTGCAGTTAGCATTTGGTGACAGGAAACGCTTGGCTTCAGGACAAGTCATGTATGAGGTAAGACGTGCATGTGTGTGGAAAGATGAAAACAGTAATTTTCCCTGAAGGAGAATTAGTGAAGTTGGGAGGGGGTGGTGTTAACCCATTAGAATTCAGAGCTGACAAAAGAAGGAATCTTTTTCTGAGTCTTCTTGGGCCTGGTCTTTGTGCTTTTTGACAAGAAGCCACAACAGTTTTATACTGCAGCGTCACGTGTTCCAACGAGAGTCATCTGCACAGAGCCCAGATAAATACGATTGTGCAACAGGAAGCAGCCTTTAGAAGTAAAATTGTTCTTAATTTAAACAGCAAATTAATGATGCGTAGCTCAGGAAGACGGGGCTTTGGATACCTTTGTGTAACCAAACTTTAGACCCAGAGAAGCTTCTTTCTGTCGGCCTGTCTTCAAATATGGTCTCGCCTTGCTCGCTCGCTCGCTCTCTGTGTCTGTATTCGCTTCTGCTCTTCGTCTTATTCTTGGTTTTGTTTTGAGCTCTGCCAACTGGACTTCAAGTGAAATGTACCTCGAGCGCCTCTTCAGTGTTGATCCTGAAGCTTAGTAGCTAGAAAGAGAACTTCTGATTGTCGGCTGGGTTACTCTTAAAGCCAGTGGAACATGGAAAGGCAGTAAAGAGTGGCATGATTTGGTCAGAAGGGTATACACACACTTTTAAAAGTGGCTCCGGAGATTTTATGTTTAAACTATACATAGGATATCATTGTATCTGACATATCTTAACAGATATCGTGCCTGTATACTGTATAAGTCTATTCCGTAGTATGCTTCAAACTGTGGAACTCTTTTTGAGGGGAAGGTAATCTTAATTCAGAGCAAATCTTTCCTCCTATTTTGATACTTTCTGTTGCATATTCTTAATGGTTATGGAATGAAAGAGGAATGATTCTTGTATCATGGTACTCGGTTTTGTAGGGACTGTATGTTTTTTCTTTTTTTGCCTGAGTTTCAGTTCTGATCTTTTACTTTTTCCTTAAAGATAGCAAAGCTCCTTCCTCATTTGTAATTGTAGGTTTTGAATAGATACAGTCTTGGTGCTTGATGTTTCTTTAAAAGGCATTCTCTGTCACGGGGACAAAGTAGGCAACTGATTAAGTATGTTCTAAATATGGATCTCATGTCTTTATCTTTGTTGTGCAGCTTTTCAATGACATAAATACAGTGCTCTAGAGCAGCAGAGCACCCCGATTGGGATTTTTAATTTCGAAAGATTTTCATTACAGTTTTCTGCTACGCTTCTTTTTAGTGCTCTGGGCACTTTGGCCAGTTGATAGGAGTAACTGTCTTTAATCTTTCACTCATTTTACTGTTGACCTCCTTTGTTTTATCTTTTAGAAACTCTTTTTTAGCTACAGTCTTTGCAGTTGCAAAGACAATACCTTGTGCTATATGCTGCTTTGGGAAAAAAGCAGTTTTCTATATCCGTTCTTCTCATGGCTACTTTGTTTTGTCTCAACCCTTAAAAGTTTTAATGTGAGACCTTTAATTCTTTGGCAGTTCTTTGTCTTGGTCTCCTTATTTTCCTGAAGCAGATTATGTGAATGCCAGTTTTTGTCTCTGTGCGTCGTTTCATCAGCCTTTGAAAATGGGTCTTGTAGAAATTCCAGCAGACAGTCTATGTGATTAAGTAATGTTATTGTGTTTGTGACTTGAGAAAGCCATGGTGTACTTACTGGAAGACTTTTAGCCCTCTACAGACTGATCAACCAGTAACACATTCACAGGCTTATAAGAGGTGTCAAGACACCTGAGTCTGGATTAGAGGTGTTTTTCTCCCCTGCTGTTTCTGTTTCCCTGAGATGAAACATGGTGGAAGATTGAAACGGGAACTAATCTGTCAGGGTAGTCAGAGAGCGAACTAAACAGCTGGACCCTCTGGGGAGGAAAGGCAGGTTCTTCAACTAGGTTTCAGATGAGCCACTTACACATGTAGAATCATAGAATAGTTAGGGTTGGAAAGGACCTTAAGATCATCTAGTTCCAATCCCCCTGCCATGGGTAGGGACACCTCAAACATGTCACCCAAGGCTCTGTCCAACCTGGCCTTGAACGCTACCAGGGATGGAGCATTCGCAGCTTCCCTGGGCAACCCCTTCCAGTGCCTCACCACGCTTACAGTAAAGAACTTCTTCCTTATATCCGTTCTAAACTTCCCCCGTTGAAGTTTGAACCCATTACCCCTTGTCCTATCACTACAGTCCCTAATGAAAGAGTCCCTCCCCAGCATCCTTACAGGCCCCCTTCAGATCCTGGAAGGTTGCTCTGAGGTTGCTAACCCATGCAGCCTCCTCCAGGCTGAGCAGCCCCAGCTTTCTCGGCCTGTCTTCATAGCTTCGTAGGAGGACCTGGTAACACCTACTGCCAAAGAAAGCCATCAAAACCAACGCCGCCCCCTTCCCCTCCCCCCAGAGATGCATTAAGGCAGGATCTGTGCTTTACAGTGGACACTGTTAGTCTCAGAATATTTCCTTGTAGTCACAGATTGGTCAGTATTACATGACTGAGTGTCTACATGGCAGTCTGAGTCAAGTTTCTTGTCCATCTTCAGTGGCAGAAAATTTGAGAGTAGTTCCCCTTTACCAGGCCAAGTTTGAGTAAATGAGGAGTAAACTGTTGATCCTTGTCCATCAAACAGAATTCCTAAGAGCTTGAAAGATTTGTCTACTACTGCAGTGATTTACGTTCCAGGAATCAGAGTTGAGGCTATGCAACAGTGCATCTTGGACTTTGTATCATGGTAAAAAGACACAAAGAGGACTTTTGGAAGATGTGGCACTGTGTTTTTTTAAATGTGCGTCCACCTTGTGTCTCGATTGCCTTCAAGGCTGGTGCAAGTCAGCTCAAGTAATTAAACACAAAGGTATGCTTTCAAAGATCTTTTCTAATACCATCTCAGCAGTTACTAAATCTGGTGTGTCAAATCACGGAGCACATCTTTACCTTGGTCCTGCGCAATGCTTGTGGATTGGCAGAGCGTACAGTCTTTACTTTCATACCAGAGTCCGACCAGTGCATCTCATTTGGAAACCGTCTTCATATTTTCATGGTTGATAAAGTCATTCCTTAATATCTTACATATAGTGGAGTTCCTTAACTTAGATTAAGTTAAGATTAAATTTAATTTAGATTAAAAACTTAGATTTGTTTGCCACGGTGTGGAAAATTTAAAGAATACTGGTTTGCTTCTGGAGTTGTCTTAGGCAGGATTGCGTGCTGTTATTTTTGCCTTCCCCTCTGCACCACCTTTGTGGGGGACTGATTCTTACTATATGAATCAATGTTCTGGTTCTACTGATTTTTCATTCTAAAATAAAAAATTAGAATCTCTGCTTAGGATTTATGCTGATTTTTCAAAGAGGTGGTTTTGATTTTTGTTATCTACTCTGCACATGTCTGTTACTTCCAAAGTTTGAATGGAATGTGCATACTTCAGAACAAAGTTCAGTTTGGGAAATGCTAAATTATGAAAAGGTAAAAAGCCTTTACAGCCAATCGTGCCCATTACACTTAATTCTTGTGTCTGTCAAATATGGTTTCTGTTATCAGAATTAAGATCAATATAATATACATGCTATATTAGAAATATGTATTTTTCATATCTAAGTGTAACGTATGGGGTTTTTTATCTCAAAATGACCATTTCCATATTCTGTTTTTCCCCAGGGTTTGGAATACTGTGACGAAAGGTACAGTTTAGAGCTCACGGGTGGAGTCTTTCCCTTGAGAGGGCAGACCAGCAATACCAAGTTACTCAGCTGTCAGACTGTGGAAAAGTTTCGCAACCACGTTGACCGAGAGGATAGTGTTAATGAAGGTTTGTTCTGATGTCTGTGTTTGCATACTGTGAAAGAAAGGGTTTGGGAATCTAAGCCGTGAATGCTTTTCTGCACCCCTAGAGTGCAGGTCTCGAGTATCTGTATGGACTAGCTTCTTAGGCTTATTGAGAAGGAAAACTTGTCACGTGAGACTTTACTCAGGGAAAAAATATGGGTTTTTTTTATGCTTGCTCACATGCTATAGCAATGTGTGATGGGGTCATCAGTGTAATGCTGGTTAGTTCTTTTATTCTTCCAGCTTTCAGTTCAGATTGTCTTTGAACAATAAGATGATTCAACAAACAACACTGCTGCAAACCCTCCCCCTGCCCCCCCCCCCCCCAAAAAAAAAAGAAACCCAAACCAACCTAAAACCCAACAAATGAAAACAACAATAAAAAGTGATGTGAGGCATGGAGAAATACCTGTAATTTTTCTGGTCATTTCTATTTAGCTTTTATTTAGAACCTGCCCAATTCAGGTTGTAGGTTCTGTTGTGTGTTGGTTGAAGGCAGCAGTGAAGCTGTCTTCTGAGTCATGAAAAGAATTGATAACTTCAAAGGCAGTTTCAGCAGCTGAGAAAGCTGAAACAGCAAAGAAGTGCACAATGGAACATAGTAAAGTGTGTGAGGATCCCTGAAGAGTAATGATGATGAATTTAACGGAGAGCAGAGAAATGTTTTCCCAAACAGTCTGGCTCTTTTCCTTGATAATGTAAGTGATATACACATGCTTTGCTTACTTCTGGAGAATGCATTCTCCCTTGAGAAGACAGACCGTGCCACTTTTTGAGATAACCGGAGTACAACACGGTCTGTGTTTGAAATTACAATCTTTATTCCAGTTTCCTCTTTCTTGGGTTTTGTTATTTTATCTTTTGTGTCCTAATTGTGTTCTTTGATTCTGAATACGCTCAATTTCTTGTCTTTTTCAGTAGTGTCTCCCGACACCAGTGTATCAGTCTTCAGCTGGCAAGTGAATACTTATGGTCAGACAAAACCATCTACGTATTTGGGTGTGTTTGACATTAATCGCTGGTACCATGCTCAAATGCCAGATTCACTAAGGTAGATTTTTATGTAGTGCTTTTCAGTATCCCAACAAATAATTAGTTGGAAAGTCAGCATTTCGCTCACACACTTGTTTTCTTTAAGGCCAGAAGAATTCCTTCACGATTGCCCCTACTTTGCCTTGTGGTCACTGGATTCTGTAGTAAGCATGACTTCTCCAAACCTCATTTTGGATATTGTGGTACATGAGCGGAGTTTAAGTCGAGGAGTTCCTCCTTCTTATCCACCACCTGAGCAGTATTTTAATCCAAGCACCTATAATTTTGGTAGGTATTTCCCTACTTTTGATAGTGATAAGCTAAAATAGAGGTCAGATGCCACTTACTGGTTCTTTGTTTGTTGTTGGTGGCTCAAAAAGCAAAGCAAACCAGAGAACACCAAACCCTCACCAAACCAATAGCTAGCGGTTCTCAATACCTTGATAGTTATGTTGTCCTAACAAGGTATTGAATATTGTGAAACATCTCTGGCAGTCCGCTGAGTTTTGGGATTTGTTGCTTTTGTAATGTAGTCTGGGAAGTGGTAATGGTCAGCAAAAGAGCTGACTTTGAACTGAAGGTCAAAGCACAGCACCTTGATAGCACCAGAGATAAAATTACTACAGGCAGTAATCACATCGTAGAAAAAGCTTGTAAGTGGTCTGACGAAGAAAAAGTGTACTCAGTTCTATCTCTGCAGGTACTGCTATTTCAAACATGTAAACTGCTTATAACAGCAGTCTCTCAAACGTTCCTTGTTTCTGCAGATGGTACGTGCTTGCTGAAGTCTGGAATTGTTCATATGACTTGCACCGGCTTCCAGAAGGAGGTGATCTTTTCCTGTCTCTTTATTGAGATGCGCCTTCCCTAGGTTTTCCAGTGCACTGCTTTCAGTGCCAGAGACTATGCTCATCCTGCCCATCCACTTGCATCATTGCAAGTGTATCCTGCCATGGCACTGTTTTTTGCTGCCATCTTGGGACTGTAAAACTGCAGTTGGCTCCTGTTGAAGCACGAGCAGGGATTGAATGTCGGGAAAGGAGCACAGCATTGCTTGAGAAACAAGAACAAATTGTTGCAGAAGTCAGGGCGCATGGTTACCTCTTTATTACCCAGCTGCCAAAGTGCCTGCATAGTCTTGAGATTGGGTTTTGATGCCCGAGTAGCTTGAAGGAGAATGACAGAATGGAGAAAATGAAAAATTATACAAGTCCTTAAGAAGAAATCAATGTTGTGTCTCGCTGATTTGGCCAAATTTCAGCTTCTGAGACACCGCACAGATTGTGGCCAATAATGCAATTAAATTTCTGAATGAAGATTCTGAAACTGAATCAAGTTTGAGCTCACTAAATATTTCCAACCTAAGGAAGATTTTTCCAGAGTGTGATTTCAGGTTGTGTGCTAGTTTGAGCTGGGAGTGAGCGTTGTGTCAGTGTTTGGGGAAAAGGGAAGCCCTGTGTCCTGCCAGAGAAGCTGGGAAATAATTCAGCATTGCGAGGGCTGATGTTTTTTATTAGAGGATTTCTTTGCATAAACTGGAACTCTTGGCTTGCTGCTGTCTTTAATACTCCAGAGGAATGCATGCTTATTCAGACGGGTAACCTCAAGCATGCTACTGGCACAAGCTTTCTGACAGCTGCAGGGGACATTTGCATTACTTCTCCTTGCGGTCATGCCGAACCTTAGTGATTGAATAATAATGCTGTCTTAACCTGGCTTTTCAGACCTTGAATTTTTTGAAGAAATCTGGCCCTTCAGTAAGTGAAGCCATTCACGATAGCTACAATAGGTGTCTTGCCGCTGGCCTGTTGTCTCCACGACTAGCGGATGTCCAGCCCTCCAGTTTGAGTCAGGTGAGTGCATATGGGGGGATCAAAGGGGAAGTACCTCCATTTTGTCTGGTAGGGCTGTAGGGGCTGCAAGACATTATAATCTGATTTTTGTGTTACAAGCAAGTTGCATTGAAATGCAGGTGTTGCCTTAGTTAGGCAACTGGTATTCTTGGTTACGATCTGGTATTAACTTAGTACTGGTATTCTCGTATCCAGATGACTGAGTTTAACTGAGAACAGTCCCCATACACCTGTCGTTAGAGACCTGTCTGTTAATTCTGAGCGACAGACCTGCAGAAGGAAGTATGAAGCAAAAGTTGGTCGTGTGCAACGTTAGGCATCTTTCTCTTAGAATAACTTCTGAATGTGTTTATAAAACCCCAAACTAAGAAAAAGTAAAATTTTATGTACGATCATTTCACTATGAAGGGGTATCAAAGCAGCAGCTGAAATGAGCTACTACTTAATCTTGCAAGTCTATGCATGCCTGTGCACAGACATCCTTGAGATGGATTCCTTCTCAACGATCACCACTACATGGTTATACTGTGTTTCAACAGCCCAAAATTTAAACAGATTAGAATTTAAATGTTTCACTGCTGTCATTTTAGGAAATTACAACTTAATGTTTTAGGTGCCAGAGCCACTTCATGTCTTCATAGTGTGGAGAACTGCTTGACCTTATCTGACTGTTTCCACGCAAACATTTCCTGATTGTATTTGTTCAGTCCCCTTCATGCTTTTCTGATGGCAAATTTACTGCACAATACGTGTAAAGGGTATTAGCAGAGGATGTTACTGAGAAGAGTTAATTGCATCTCAGTGTGTTAAGACTGCAATGCAGAGGCATGCAAAAAGTTTAGAATTAGCATAAATATTCCAGTTTATGGAGTAATGCAGTCAGGAAAACTGCAATGTGTTCCTCAGGTCAAGAAGCAGTCCTGCCTGTGTGTGGAATTAAGGAAAAGAATGTGGCATTATTAACACATAGAATCATAGAATAGTCAGGGTTGGAAAGGACCTTAAGATCATCTAGTTCCAACCTCCCTGCCATGGGCAGGGACACCTCGCACTAAACCGTGCCACCCAAGGCTCTCTCCAACCTGGCCTTAAACACTGCCAGCGATGGGGCATTTACAGCTTCCTGGGCAGCCCATTCCAGTGCCTCTTCACCCTTACAGTAAAGAATTTTTTCCTCAAATCCCGTCTGAACTTCCCCTGGTTCAGTTTGAACCCGTTACCCCTTGTCCTCTCACTACAGTTCCTAATGAAGGGTCCCCCCTCCAGCATCCCTGTAGGCCCCCTTCAGATACTGGAAGGGTGCTATAAGGTCTCCATGCAGCCTTCTCTTCTCCAGGATGAACAGCCCCAGCTTTCTCATCCTATTTTCATACGGGAGGTGCTCCAGTCCCCTGATCATCCTCGTTGCTAATTGACTTTGTGTGTCTGAAGGAGTGCAGGGGTGGAAATGCTCTTCACGGTTCAGGTACTGAAAATGCATGAGATTCTCATTGTAGGTTGTCTGTTATGTTTAGGAGGAGCAGTTACAAGCGGTATTGTCAGCGGCTGTCCACACAGGCTCTTTAGAGCTTCTGACTGGATGCATTAAACACTGGACATCTGAAGGTAATACTTCCTACGTTGCCTTTATGTTACATACTTTTTTGGCTTGAGATTGTGGATTCATTTCTGTTTTGTTTTCTTTTTTGACAGAGCAGCCAAATTCTGCTGCTAATTTGCGGTTTGTTCTTGAGTGGACGTGGAACAAAGTGGTCTACGCAAAACATGAATTTGACCAAATCGGTGAGCACCAGTGTAGTCCTTGTGCACACAGAGAGTCTTTGTTTCTACTTGAGCTTCTTCAGTCAATGTAATGGTTTGACATTTCTTCTTCTTGAAAAGGTGTTCCGCTCTTTGATGGCTCTTGCAACTTCATTGACCCACAGACATTACAGTCTCTTCAGCACTGCCAGTTGCTTCTGAGCAACCTTAGCACAATCTTAAACTGTTTTCTAAGAGAAGCCCAGGAGCTTACAGAAAAAGGTTTGTAAGAGTCTCACAAAATCTTTTGGTATGTTTTACTACGATTTGGAATTAGGCTTGAGTTGTAATTGTGGAAACATGAGCTTTTATTGCTTTTGATGATTGGAAGACTGTCCAAGTCAGCTGTCAGGAGAGCCTTAAATCTGAGAAGCGGGGAACTACCTCTTAATGTACATTAATGCAAGGGAAAGAATTTGTTGTTGGACTTCAGACAAGGGATGTGGGATGCTGCATTCAGCAAGAAGCTTTGTAAGCAGCAGGCTTGAATTTACAGCAGTTGAGCGTGGTAATGCTTAAAATCTTCTCCTTAATTCTTTGCTGCCAATTGATAATTGCATGCAGATTACTAAAAACCATGATGGAAGCAAAAATGAGTAACTTGTAGGTTACTTGAATTTCTGTTGCTTTTTATATTACAAATTCTTCTTGGCGGAGTGAGGAAATAAACATCCCTTTGCTGTTGTAAAAATCTCTGCTATGTAAAAACCAGGTGCCTCATTCATGAATGTACTTAACAGCTCAGGCTTTATTATTATCATTATTTTTTATTTTATCTTCAGTGAATCTGCTTCTTCTCTGGAATTGCTTTTTTGCTTTGGTGGCTGTTGTGGGGTTTTCTTCAAATACAAATGTGATACGGAGTGAAAAATGCCAAGACGTTTTTATACTTTCCTTTGGGCTGATGAAGAGAGTTTTGTCAGAATGAAAGGAATTCCATCGCAAAAAATCATGTCATGCCTTTTTCAGGTTATGCAGACTTGAGAAATAAGCAGGTGGTAACCAGCCTCATTTCTTTGTATGCACAAGTGGTCATCTGGTTCTGTCGATCCAGTCTCCTCCCAGAGGGTTTAGGTAAGTATCAAGTGTAATAACTCTTGTTATAAGGGGAATGTCCGCTAAGTAATTCTGTCACCACATTCTTAAGCCATGCTTGTGTAAATGTTTCACCTGTCCCAAGTTGTGTTGGTTCAGGATCAGTATGTGCTGAGGTTTTGTGGGTAAAATGGAGGTCTTACTGGGTTTTCAAATGCGTAGTGGAGAATAACGCAAGCAGTTTCTTTCCTGGATGTTTTATGTAGAGAGCGTGTGTCAAGGAGCTGCTTGTGTCCACAGCTTAAAATTCCTGGAGTTTTAATCCAATTGCTATTAAACAATAAATTCTGGAATGGATTTTTTACTGTTGAAGCATCCCTTGAAAAAAGTGTCTTTTTTTTTTTTTTGATATACTGAACTAGAGGTTACACTGCGTGTTCTGAATTCTTGAGTCTTGTGCCTTACATCTCTTAGCAAAGATAGAATCAGGATTGGCTTCTTTCAGAGTTGCAGGCTTGCCTGTGCTTCTTGATTTTTAGCTTGTATCATTCTGTCTTTTGAGTCAAACATTTGAGTTTAAAAATGTCATACTATTTCTTTAACTTGCTTTTCCTTTACTGCCTGTAGATGATGATATGCATTTGTCTAGACCTTTCTACAACTATCCTCTGATTCAGAGATACTATACTGGCCATCGACAGAAACTTGAACGTTTGTCAGGGTAAGGCTTACGGGAAATCTCTAGTACACTTCCACTGCAAATTCAGAAGTGGAAGTGAATGGCTTTTTGTAGCAACAGCTTTATTTGCTAAGCTCAGTGCATTGGCCAGCAGTGCTGTAGACTTGAGTGATGTTTGTGTTCTCTTGGGCACAGAGGTTATTTTGTTGTCTTAAATGTTTATGTATAGGTCTGCTTAATACTATTGGCTGTTACTGTCCATTCTTGTAGTGTACTTAGTGCATTGGCTAATGTGTACAACTTGTTACTGCTGAAAAGGGCCACGTGTTTAGGATAGGATCAGCCACCTCCAGTTCAGCAAAGTGCAGCTTTCAGAGAGCAGTTGGGCACAGAAGAAAGCATGGTTCTGGTTTGGATTTTAAATAAATAAGAAAATCTTCTGGCTTGTTGACTAGTAAGAGAAGGCAATAATTGTTCTGGCCTAAGCCTCCTACTCACACAGACGCTTGTGTAGTTTAGTAAGACAGTGTCAGTTACGCGTAGCTGGCAGACCTAGCACTCTAGCGGCCGTTGGATGAAATTCACTTCCTCATGTAAACTCTCGTGGACTGGCTTACTAGCCCACAGGTGATGTCCTTTGGATTAGGTGTTAGGAGATTCTTCTTTGGAAATTGTACTGAAAACTGACTGAAGACCCGAAGAAGCTTAGTCCATAGCGTGGTGAACAAGATGCTGCGCGATGAGTCAAGGTGGAAGCTGCAGGGTGTTAGGTGCTGGAAGTTCATCTCACTTTGCTTACTTGTCAGGTAACTTACAGACAGTCTTGTGTGTTCCTTACAAGCATACAACCTGTGGTGTGCTCTTGCTGCTTTGTATCATCAGGAAATAACAGGGTAGGTCGCAGTCAGCAGAAGATTGTGGTGGACTTCTGAAGAATGTTCAGCCATCCGTAATTGCAGTGGTGTGTGTAGAGAAACATAAAAGATGCTGTTAAGATGCTGGCTCTGTCCAAATCCTTGCTACTTTTGTTGCAGAGGAAAATGGGATTCTGACTGCTTGATGGTTGATGGAATGGTTTCCCAGTTAGGAGACCAAGTCGAGAAGCTGTGGCAGAGAGATGAAGGAGGAACTGGGAAATACCCACCCGCTAGTTTACATGTAGGTGTTCTGTTTGCTGAAAAGGGCAGCAGCAGCAACAACCACCCCCCACCCAAAAGCCAGTGATTTCTGAAAGACAGGAGCTTGTTAACAACTTGTGTCTTTCCCTTTCAGGCCCTGCTGGATCTCTACTTGCTTGAAAGCATTGAAGAGAGCTACAAACACGCAATTGTATCCTTTCTAGTAATTTTCGTTGCACCTTCAGACCATGCACGTTTGAATCTTTTCTGCTATGAGAGAGCAGGTTTACTTGGAAGAGCCAAAGACAAAACCGTCCCTTAGTTTTTCTCAAAATGGAGCCCAGTTTTTGATTTGCTGAATCTCTTTTATCTCTGGCAAATGGCTCCTTACTGGAATGATGCACAAAGCTGCGCTGCTTCAGAGCAGAAGTTTTTCTGCCAGTGGTGTAGCAGTAGCTGAATTTTGCCAAACCCATCCCTTTTCCAGCCTGAGCAGACAACGGAAGTTTTGAATATGTGAAGTGATTCTTTTGGAACACCTTGCAGAAATCCAAGAGTGTTTCTTTTGGGCTGTTCATTTAGAATGCGATTTTGTGATTGCAACCAGAGCATCTTCAGGTGAAGACGGCTTCAACTGGCAAGACTAAAACATTTGTATTTCCCGCTTCCCACCACTCCTGAGTTCTTCATTTTTTTTAGGTTTTTCTTTCTTCTAGATGCAGTGTGTTGGGTCTAGCAACTTTATTTGCCTTAATTAGATACTTGATGTCAGACAATTTACTTGCTGCTAGATATCATGCATTCCTTTCCAAATAAAACAGAGACTTCAATTGACTCCTTCCCAACGGCCTTTGGTATCCCCTGGGGTCTTGTGAAGCTTATTCAAGGCTACTGGCTTCTAGATCACAACGATTATGAAGTAAGTACGGTACAGGTTAGACACTAAAACATTAGAAGTGATTTTGTAATTCTGCTGCGACGTCTTCACAGAAAATTGTGATTTGAAATTCAGTTTTAACTACTTTGTTGGGAAATGGATCAACACAAAGAAGAAACCGGGTTTCGTAATGCTTGACGATGGTGTTTTGATTTCCAAAGTCATTGTTTAGGTCATTCTCAGTAGACCAGTTGAGCACTTCCTCAGAAACAACGGTTTAGGTACTCTGGATAGGAGAACTATGATTCTAGCAGCAAGCTTTGAGACAACAGGATGCGAGAGTGACTTTTCAACCTAGTTCATGTCCTTTCTGATGCTTAAGGTTGTTCTGTATGATGTTAATAAAATGTGTTTGTCTGACAGAATAATGTACTATTTAGTAATGTATTTTTAAGGAGTGCTGTTTGTATACAGAGGGGTGATTAACCTAGACAAGTGTGAATTCCTCCTCTTAAAACACTCGCTTTGTTCTGTGTGGCTAAATGATTTTGTCAGAAACTTCTGAGCATCTTTGTTTCACATGTGGCTGTATGTATCGTAATAAACCTGATCTCTACGGTCTGCAGAATTCCCTGTCCCTGCTGTTTCACCCAGCTACGATCAAAACTGTGTCATGGCAACACAGGAGGATTCTTCAAGCCCTCATGTGCCAAGGAGAGCATAGACGAGCCCTCAGATACTTACAGATGATGAAGCCGTCAATGTCAAGCAGCAGTGAAGTTCGGCTTTTCCTCACTGTGTTGTTGTCCAATAGGTAAAGAACCCATCCCTCCATTCTGGCACTCCAGTACTGTGAAAGGTGCAGAAAAGGCGGCCCAAATCTCCAGCCCCTTCATTTCCTTTAAGCTTTGAATACGGTAGTTTGGGGCATTTCTTGGTTATGCTATTAGTATTTCATTGCAACTCAGCAAAAGGAATTACTGGTATGCCTTTATGTCTCAACAAAATGAACTGCAGGTGCATGGTGGAGGCCTGGGGTCTGTTGCACCAACACACGACTAAGTTAAATACAGAAGAGCTGTTAAAGCACATGTATGAGCTCTGCCAGGAGATGGGACTAATGGAAGACTTGCTGAAGCTGCCTTTCACAGACACTGAACAAGTAAGTGTGGGCAAGAAGTAAATGTTAATTGGAAAGAGAAGAGGCAGAAGCACAGTAGATTTTTACAGTGCGTTCTTTCCCACAGGAGTGTCTGGAGAAGTTTCTGCAGACCAATGCCGGTGTTCAGAATCATGAATTTCTTCTAGTCCACCGTCTGCAGCGTTCCAATTATATCCCAGCACTGCAGTTGAATCAGTCAATGAAGGTTAATTTTGTGGTAAGCGTCAGAGATGTGTGGGGTGTGCACGTTTCTGTTTGGAGTTGCTCACTGGTTTTGGTTGTACTTAGTAAAAATCCTGCTTTGTTTTTTAAACCATTTTTTTGAAATATTAGGAGTAAGTTTTTACGCCTTAAGTTACATCTTAACATGAAATTTTAACAGAATTTCTCCAAAGCTGCTCTGTGAATACCAAAGTTAAATAATGCACACTATTGTTGCCTCTGCTTAAAATAGTTTGTTTGCATCTGTGGACTAAACCTCTCAATCTTTTCTGTCTGTGAGCTTTATCCCTCAGTTGCTCAGATGTGTATGTCTTGTGTGGTTAGACAATTGCAAGTTTGTTTTGTTACCCGTTTCTGTGGAATAAAGGGTATGTTGTATGTCTCCTCATTTTTGTGCAGTGTATGTCATCTCTTGTATCTTGCACACAACTTCATTTTTCTAGCTGACGCCAGTCTGAGTGCCAGTCCACAGGTCAAATCGATGTGGGTTTTTTTTGTTTTTAAATTCCATACCACTTTCTTGACAGAAATTCTCATCTAACTTTATTCTGTCAAAACAGCCAGTTTCAATTTTGTCAACTTCTGTTATGAATCTGCGATAAACTTGCTCTTCTCTGGAATTAGAATTTTCCAGTGAATCCCAGATACAAGGTGGTCTTGAAGGTTTTATGTTCTCCAGCTGAAGTCTTTCATCCAGCTAAAATATGTTGCATAGTAGGGAAAGCCTGCTAGTTTGTAAGCTGTTTGAAAATTGCTGGTCATAACGAGTGTATCTGAAAAGGGTTCTGTGGAGTGCCAGAATTGTTTTTAATTTAGAGTTGTCATCTCTCTTTATGATTTAGTCCTCCTTCCTCTTTGGAGCAAACACCAGATGAAATTGGTGTGTGCTGCTGGGTAAGAATTTGCTGCGCTTCTGTGCAGTGGATGTATTCTACCCTCTCTGTAGAGAAAGTTTATTCAGGGATGTGAGAACATGTGGTGCTGTGCAGTGAAGTTATAATTAGTTAACGTTCTGCTTTATGCTTTTCATTTGTCAGGGTGATCGTGATCCTCGCTTGAGAGAGAGAGCACTTGCCAGAAATTCTATATTAGAACAGTATGGCAAGATCCTTCCTAGAGTTCAAAGGAAGCTGGCTGTAGAGAGAGCCAAGCCTTACCATCTGCTTTCATCAGTCTTAAGAGAAGGTAATTTTTGCGGGATATATATACTGGACAAGTAACCATCACATTGATTCCACAAGGATGAACATTTTCCCTCTTGCTTTACAGTCGCAAGACCAAAGCCATTGTCAACAGTAGCAAGACAAGCTAGCGCAGGACATGTGCATACAAGAGCAACTTTCATCAGTAATGTATTGTCCAAAATTGGAGAAGTGTGGGTAGGAAATGAGCAGAAAACCAGTTTCTCACAATATGATAGGTAAGCAGCCTTTTAATAACATTTCATCTTGAGCTATGTATTTGGAAAGAGAGAGAGAAATCCATGTCAACTATTTTAGTGTTTTGGATGGAAGGTGACCTGAAGAAAGCTTTGTCTGGGATTTTTGCACATACAGTGTATAGCATTTAAGAAATTAGTACCATCATCAGTAATATTTGGAGGGAGAGACTTTCTGCTATAATCCAGTGTATGCAAATACATAAATTCATATTATGTTCAATGTGTTTACAGAATTTAGAAGAGCTGAAACCAAAACTATGACTGCCTTTAAGCTGTTGGTGTACGGGTCTTAATAGAGTGGGTTGCGTGATCAAATAGTAATCTTTGACCATTTCCAGCCCAGTTTTTGATGTGTTTACTTAAAAACAGGCAGAAAGCCAAAGAGCAGAAAGAAGCTGGTAGTTGTCTGTTCGTTTCCCTACAGAAGGTATGTTCAAATAGACCTGAATTCTGGTAAGTTTGCACTTCAGGGGAGTGAAAGTCTGTTACATTTTCCTTTTAATTCTAGCCCTAGAGCTACAGAAGCACCAGCACATCCTCTCCCTGCTGCAGAGTTGCCTGATGCTTTTGTTGGTACGCCAGTTACAGAATTCTCACAGAAACGTTCCAGGTATAGTAGACCTACAGAACGGGTGTTTCAAGAAGGGGTTCCTACTCATAAATATATGTGTCTGTGCATGTGTGTATGTATGTGTGCGTGTTCTTTCTGTCTTTGCAAAGTGTTCTGTTTGCATTAAGTTTTGTATCTGTTAAAGAAAAGGTCAACTGAGGGGGACACAATGAGAAGTGAAGAATTTGAAGTGGTCCCAGCATTGACAGGTAGATGAATTTCCTTCTGACATGAGCATTCCATCACCTGTGCAACTTAAAATTGGGTTATTCTTGCCTCAGAGGCAGAGATTTAGCCCATTAAGTACAAATGGTAACAAAGTGATTTCTCATTCAGTGAGTGTTCTTGTTAGGTATCATCTCAGATTTCTTGAACACAATCTTTTTCATGCGCTTGTTTATGTTTCTGTTTGAAATTGTGCATCTTAACAGATTGCTGGATTCGGTGGTTCGTCCTGTTCCTTCATGTTCTGCAGAGCAGGGTGGTGGCTGGCAGTCACCATGCAGAGATTCTGCTTCATTCATGGCGTCCAGCCCAGTGAATTCAAATCTGCATGGTTCCATCTCACAGAAGAAGTTTTCAAGAGCATCAGAGCTGAATTTGCTAGAGACTCCTCTGGTGGTTAAGGTTTGTGTTCTAAAAGACCAGTAACAGCCAACCAAGACCAAAGGCAGTAAACTGTGTTCAGAATGAACCCACCGAAGTATAAATGCAAACAAACACTGTTGGATTCAAGTTGTGGAATCTTTTCAGCATGCATGTGGTTATTGTACAGCAATTTTTGGAAGCAGTATGTTGGGAACAGGTTTGAATGGGGAAATCTTAGTTCCAAGTTAGTTGCAGTATGCACTATGTCCCATAGCTTTGTGAAATCCACTTGCTTTCATTGCAAGGATCCAAGTTAAAATGGGACTTTTCAGCATACTTAGATCCTTAAAGGTGCAATTTCTGGCTTAACCATCTCATCATTTAAGTGTTCGATAGCTCTGTATAGTCTGACGTACAAGCAAGATGCATACGCTTTGGTTTCCTAATCCAGTGAATGACAGCTAAGCAATGTAGGTAAGGTGATGTTAGTGTACATGAAATTCAGTGATGGCTTTTTGCAGTAATTTTATCCATCAGCTGTTTGAGTTAAACAGTGTTCCCATTCACAGCCATCACGATGTTACAATAAAAGAAATAACATTTGACCTGTCATCTTGGTGCTGATCTTTTTGCCTTTGCCTGCTTGAACAAAGCAATTGTGATCTCTCGGAGTTCTATTTTCTTCTTCTTAAATATTGTCCATATCATGATCAAGTTTCATTGCCCTCCTTTATCCCCCTGTAAAACCTTTACTGAGCTGAGCTAAGAAGTCCTGAACGCTTCTAAATGAAGAGGTGGAGGTATTTTTACAGCAGTGTCACTTAATGTAGTCTGGTGCACAGAAGGATTAATAATTGTCAAAAATCAGCTGTTACTTTGCTGATTGGCAATGCACATGGCAGTGTGCTTGGTCACTCTATCTGGGCTAAAGTTTGAACTTCCTGTATGCTTTGGGAAGAACATTGTAGAAATTGCAAAAATCACTGGGGTGGGTGAAAAGATGCCAGACAACAAAATTCCATATCCCTGCTCTTCAGGAATTTGAAAAATAACATTTTACGCTGGCATTTAAAAACAAAAAAGAAGTGGAAAGACAGAAGAATCATAAAAAGCCAGTGTTTTTATCTGTGAGGGCTTTGTACCTTTGGAAGAAAAGCAGTGAGGAAGTTAAACTTTGTGTTCTCTGCTGCTCCACACTCTGGTTGTAGTTAAAATTAATTGATTTGAGAAGTGCAGTCCTCGTTTTGGAATTGAACTGAGTTTAAATGTTTCTATTTCTTTTCATAGAGAGCTAAAGATTTGGCCATGTCTGCTTCTGGTTTTCCTGGGTTTACTCCTCAATCTATCCTCAGATGCAGCCTTTGCACCACACCCCTAGCAACTCCCTCTGCATCTCCAGGGCGATCAGTTACTCCTCCTCTGCGAGCTAAGGAACCTAGAATATCCTTCAGGGAAGAGGGCTCGAGTGCAAAATGGACCGTTGGGGTAAGCGGGGCTGTAGTTAGCGATTTTTGCAGTTAAAGGCTTTCTAGGCTGTGATTTGCTTTAGCTTTTCTTGAAGCTTCCCAAAACTCCTTAGATTGAGAATTGGAATTGCAGATCAGAGCGGCAGACTTGAATTTGGTCAAAAAAAGGTTATGTTAGACCATCTGGAGCATCCCGTGCCTGCAGGAACACGATCCGTAGCAGATGTCAGTGACTTTGGTGGTTTTTATTCAAGAGCTGTTAGGAGCTGTGATTGTTCCAGTTTCCCACTCTACCTTTTCAAGTGGTGGTACGGCACGAAGGTGAGGAACTGACTGAGCCAGTTGCTTGGGTTTGTCAAGCTTTGGGAATTAAACATCTTGGAAAGCAGCAGAACTCATGAACTGCATTTACTTTCAGTCTCTCTTTTTGCCATGCTGGGTTTACTTAGTCATGGGAGGAAGAGACTCTTGATGAAGAAAGCTGTACTGTTGGCTGTTCCCTACCCCAAAAGCTCTTGGATTAGCCTCTCACCTTGCACAATGGACAGCATTTGTAGAGTTCTCCTGCTGGTAGATGTCTACTTCTTACTCCTTTTGTTCTGCCAGTTGGATTCCGTGATTCAGCTCATTATGTAGTTGTTGAAGGAACTTACCAAAATCGGGGTGAAGAGGGGCATGCGGTAGTATATATATGTATAAGCTTTCCATACATGTACTAACAAATAGTCATGCTCTAGTTTTGTTAGACATTTTCTTGCCTGTTTGAAAGAGCTATTCACTTCTAACAAGAGGCTCACTTATTTAGGTTGTCATGGCTTTGGGATGTGGGACAATACTGTAGAGAAGATGATTATAGCCTTGGGAATAGATATATCACTTAGGGGAAGGCAGTCACAAAGCTTCTGGGGTCATTCAGATAGCAGTACCGTGAAGGTTTTTCTGCTTTTGTTGTAACTGGTGCTTACTGATTTATACATGCACATTGGGTTTTCGCTTGTCCACCTTCGCTGAATTCAGGACAAACTACTTGCAGCTTTCTTGGTCATAGATACGTAAGTATGAAAGGAAGTTTTTTCCTAAATTGAGTTTTGAAGGACAGTATGTTGCTCTTTTGAGACAGTTCAGCAACTTTCAGCAAGGCAGGAGGCAAGAAAATCAGATTCTATGGAGACTCCTGTGAAGTGGCTTCCTCCTTCCTGCCATCGCTGGCTAGCACTATGAGTTAGAGGCTTGGGCAAAGGTCTTTACTCACTGATTAAAATCTCTTGACCGTACTTCTTTTCGCAGTTAAAGTTTTTTAAAAACTTTTTTCATATTTGCAGGAGATTTATTTAAGTGTTGATACAAAAATTATAATCACCTGTTTTATACAAAACCCATGCTCTCTCCATAATACTGCCCGGTTTTAAGAAATAGCTCCTTGAGCCCTGTTTGAAGTTAGTCTGTTTGGTATTTAACAATGCATTAACAGATACTTTTTAACTTTAAGTCATTGAAGACAGCGTGGTCAAGGCTCAAAGCTGAGAAGATATACCTGAAACATCACCATACAATGAACTACATCCATAAGGTAAGGTAATCTTCAGTACAGCTATCATACTAGAGAGCAACAGTTTGCATGTGATTTGCCCAATAATAAAGACGCTGAATGTCATGCACCTTAGGGAGATGGAGAGCTTTTTGTACCTCAGAGTAAGTTTCACAGCTTTCAGAAGCTTTACTGGTACAAAAAACCACCAGTGCCTCTGCACAGGAACATAATTTAATGCAGTCATGGTCATACTGACATCCCCTACTCTTTCGGCTTTCTCTTCTCTCCTTTTTTAGCACAGCTCACTACAGGTAAGCTAGTAAGGATGAAAGTCAGCACACCTTAAGACAACAGCACAGAGGCAGCTCATTTTATTATAACCCAGGACAAGACAACAAAACTATTCCTCTAAACTCTGAGAAACCACCATTCTTCCTTTATTTCACCATGGCCATGAAGGCATTAGAAGGAAGAACACCACGAAGTCACAGGAACCATCCCAAACAAGCAAGAGGACCAACTAGTGGTTTCATCTGCTAAGGCACTTGTTAGCTGGGGCCTGCCTGCTTTTAGTAGTGGTGGAATAGGGTGAAGGAAAGAAGGCTGTGTTTACTGGTGAAGCAGATGCTATAGCAGTTCCATTACGTAGTAACTTAAAACTCAGATGGGAAGAGATCAAACAAAATTTTAGAACTAGCACCCAGTAACAGGCTTGTGAATTAAAACTCAATAGCCTCTATGGGTTTGTTCACTATAGCAAATAGTATTACAACTTTACACTTATTTTTAATTCTGTTTCTGCTGTAAACAATAGCACAGTGTAACTATTCAATGATTAGGCTTTTGCAGCCAAATGAGTTTTATTGGAGCTAGACTCAGGAAAGGTGTTAGTTCATACAGTTATGTTTTGTGATCAGACTTCAGGCTTGCTAATAACAGAGAACTCAATACCACGTTTGTTAAGGCGATCAATCAGCTTTGTTTTGCAGAAAGCAGCTCCTGGAGAATATACACCACCCCTGTTAATGAAAATAAAAACATCAGTGGCAAAATGAAATTGAGTGACACCTTTTTTAGAAGTCAAATGTACGCTCCTTGCCAAAAAAAAAAAGCCACTCTGTCCCACAGGAAAGCCCGTGAAGAACTGGGCAAGCTGGTCATATTCATAGGTTTGTTTCTGGATGCAGCAAACTTAATACTGATGCAATACATGATGCAAAAGCACTACTAAAAACCTATGAACTACATCCTTTCAAATTGAAAGGCAGATGAAGAGTAAGCGGCTTTAAAGCAGCTTGTGGTGAACGATCTCCCTTGCACAGCCATTTGAGTGAGGTAACACAGAAATCCACAAGGTTATGAGATTTGTATTTTCAAAGAGAGACAAGTGCACACAGTAGCTTTAAGGGAGATCAAGTACTTACTGTTTAGGCACACAAGTTGCATCTTCCAGAAGAGACACAGCTGCTTGAACCATTGCAATTGGTGTAGCAATGTAGCCAGGCTCTGACAAAAACAAAACAGAAACCAACCACCAACTAGGTACAGTGTGTTGAAATGTAGAATTTAATCTTGCTTTTACCTACAGCCTGCTGAAGAATAATCTCTCTGGCAATGAAACAGCCTTCTGCACTTAAGATCAGCTTTTCTACGCGGTCATCTTTCCAAGTAGCTGGTGAAATCCTTAAGATCTAAGCTGGACAAATATGTTTCACATACAGGCCTATAATGACACAACCACAAGCCATCACCTCACGGTGACAGAAGGCTCTCCATTACAGCAAGAGCTTTCCCCAGCCTCTGCCTGGAATTCAGACCTTTGCTGCGGCTACATCACTAGTTATTTAAAGAAGCTATGCTTTATTAACTCCTTTCTGAGTGGTTTTTTTTGCCGTCTCCAAACTTTACTTCGGGCGTCATCTCCCCTCAAGGGAATGATCTGAGCACAAGTATGTTATCATTAGAAATGATACCACACTACCTCTAAGTTCACTTACAGGGGACTAGAAACAAACTAGTACTACATCCAGGCTGTAACAACTGGAAACTATGCTTAAAGCACTCTCTAACTGCTCTTCTCTGCAAAAATGAAAATTTGAATGGAAAAGTCAGAAGGGAAGAGTATGAGAACACAAATTAACTGGTCGTTTCAATAAACAGGTCTCAGTGAGTGCTAGTATCCAAGGTAATCATCTGTAAAGGCATTAACTTTGTCCACATTACAGGTGCTCCTCAAGGGTGAAAGAGCGAGCAGTGGAACCATCAACCTACTTTAAAGTAGGGAATACGAGGCAAGAGCAGTTAGTTTCTACTAACTTACATACCTGGTCCTTTCACTTCAGTGCAGATCTTTACATTTGGTTTGCCACTCTGGGGATCTTGCCCTTCACTGTAACCCTCACCAAAAAAAGTCATTGTAAAAGAGGTTCCATCCATCTGTAGTAGACAAGTATGGTCACCAAAACAGTAACTCACTTCCAGCAAACAAAAGTAGAAAATAGAAGGACCTATTATGTCAAATTCTATGAACCATGTAGACATGAGAGTAGTTATTTTGAGACACTGCTTAAAAGGCATAATCTCATCTATGTTTTTAATCACTTCTACTGTGTTGGAACTGTTACTGTTCAAAAGTCCATTTATTCTTTCAGTGCTTTTAGCCCTCCGTTTTTGCTGCTCAGTCTCCCTCTGTCATCATCATTGACAGACGGAGCGCTGTAAGCCATCCATGTAAATCACCATAGAATGGTTTGGATTGGAAGGGACCTCGAAGCTCATCCAGTTCCAACCCTCCTGCCATGGGCATGGCCATCATCCACTACAGCAGGTTGCTCAAAGCCCCATCCAACCAGGCCTTGAACACTGTCAGGGATGGAGCACTCACAACTCCCCTGGGCAACCTGAGCCAGTGTCCCACCCCTCACTGTAAAGAATTTCTTCCTAATATCTAAATCTACGCATCACATAAATACATCAGACCCATCCTCGTACGAGGTCTACATAGTTCGATGTTTAGTAACAGAAGACGCATTTAAATATTCAAAGCCATCAAGTTGACTCTAAATTACTATTTCATCATTACTATGACAAATTTACTCAGTAACTGTGATGGGAAACAGCCAGTTACCTGTTTCTGGGTTGGTCCTTTCTTTGTGAAACGGCCAGCAGAGAAAAATTCTGGGTACTGCATAATAAAGCAGGGGAGAAAAACAAAACAAAAACATCACCAACAGTAAACTAAATAGGAAAATAAAATAATCTCCAAACATTTTAATTTTTTGTGTTTTGAACACTTACTTTTGTCAGAAGTTTTCTTCCAAAGCTAAACTTCACAAGAAGAAGAAATAAAATGCCAGCAAGCATCAGCTTCATAACAGAACCAAGACTACCTATGTTCACATAAGCACCATACTGCACCTGAGGCAAAAACGTATTTTCAGAGACAGAACTGACGTTAAATTTTTTGCATCAATTCATTCATAAAATTAAATCTACCCCCAGTTTAGGATGCAAGTGCTTGATACAATAGGTAGCTGCTCACATAGGGCTTTAAACGACTGTCTTAGTACTAAACAACTCTTCAAATAATGCTTCACTTCATAATTCTTTCTGAGAATTGAATATAACTACAGAATGGTGAGGAAATGAGCACAGTAAAAAAGAGTGGAAAACCCTAAAGAAAGCTGTGTTTTGGTATCTGATTTAAAGCTTCTTCTCCAAGATCTTTGTGCTTTAGCTTAAGAGAAACTGAGGCCTTGCCTTACTTTTGAAATCTGAAATAACAGTAGCAAGTGTTCTTCATTTGTGCTTTCCGTGTGTATTTTTAGAGCACTATTTCACCTTCATCTCTTAGCTGATGCCTGTGATTCTGCACAGCTGTTATACAGATTGTTGGTGCAGGTCTCCTCTCATGAAACCATGAGGAAAACAAAAAACTTAGCATCTTTTCCACCATCACTTCATACTGCCTTTACTCTCCAGATACAAATGAGCAGCCTACGAATTCTTTATCAGAATGTTTACTACACTAGACTGACCTAACTACGGCTACACTTTAGAACATCCCAAGTTGGAAGGGACCCATACAGATCATCGAGTCAAACTCCTTGCTCCTTACAGGACTACCCATAACTAAACCGTATGACTAAAAGCATTGTCCAGAGATGCTCCTTGAACCCTGAAGGGCTTGGTGCTGTGACCACTTCCCTGGGGAGCCTGTTCCAGTGACAGACCACCTTTCACAGAACAGCCTTCTCTATTGTCCAACCTGAACTTTCCTGACATACTGCAATAAAAGAGGAGGCTGTGAATAAAATCAAGATGTTTATTTTATTGTTTCAACCTTTCAGAAGCTTTACTGACACAACAACAAAAAAAAAAGCCCCTCTGCAAGAAGAGAATTTAATGCATTTATCACTCCTGAAAATCAGGAAGCCTAACATTCAAATATTTCCATGACTTAGGGCTCCTATTCCCTACAAATACATACCTAGAAATCAGACAGCTCAAGAACCCTATAAGATAATCTTGTAACTATTACGCTAGCAGCAATAAGCAAGCTCAACAGGCAGAGGATTAAGCAGTATGAAATAGGCCAGTGCGCCCAGAAGAATCCGGACCACATCAAGTCAAGCAGCTTCCAAAGGTGATATAGAGAACAAGCCCCCTTCTCCACAGAAGCAAAAGCACATTCCTGTTCATTACTGTTTACCTAACTACAGCAGCCCTACTACGCAGATGTGCACTACTACTACTAACTGAACAGTTATTACATAAAGGAAAGTAATTGAGAACAGTAATACAGTGTATCAATAACAGCAACTTACAGGTGTTTCCTGCAACTCTGTGTGTACATAACGCTGAGACCGTTTCACAACAGAAGCATCAGATCCCATGAACGGAATGGAGTACTCTTTGAATTCCCGACTGTAGAACACAAGCCCTCTGTAAAAGGACAAAAAAACCCCCAAACAAAACAAGATCAGAAAAAATGTTCAAATGTTCACACAAACTGAAGAAACTTATCAATGTAACAGCCCTGCCAATACTGGCCTTTCGCAAGCATTTTTATGACATTTCTTTTCACCAAAAGCAAACCATCCGTGGCTCAACTCAAGATGCCATGCACTACAGCCAGGAAGAATTTGATAACCAAAATAATATTCTCCTCACATTTCTTTCTTCCATTTTATTGATCACTTCTGAAGTTCAAAACTGTACCACACCACTAAAAGCCCCTTAGGACAATTTAACTTTGAGACCCAGTAAATGCTGGGTCATGTTCTGTTTTCAGTAAATACAAGCAGATCTGTAAAACTGAGCTTCAATTCTACTAGACAAGCATCTCTGTCCTATTATACTGAAATCCTAAATGCATCTTTTTAGTATTTAATATGATGTTAAAAATCTATACAACAAATACTGGAACTGTTAGAAGACAACATGTTTCCCCTCTTAGACTTATACCTCCTTTTAAGCTTTGCACCAACTACTGGAACAGGGGCATATCCTATCTTTTTTCGAAGCTTCTTCAGGTTGTCTTGATCCGCAAGACCATAAACAGCTGACTTCCAGGTCCCATCATGTATACAAGTTCCCTAGTGACACAGAATCATAAAATAGTTAGGGTTGGAAAGGACCTTAAGATCATCTAGTTCCAACCCCCCTGCCATGGGCAGGGACACCTCCCACTAAACCATGCCACCCAAAGCTCTGTCCAACCTGACCCTGAACTTAGCCAGCAATGAAGCATTCACAACTTCCTTGGGCAACCTATTCCAGTGCCTCACCACCCTTACAGTAAAGAATTTCTTCCTCATATCCAATCTAAACTTCCCCTGTTTAAGTTTGAACCCATTACCCCTTGTCCTGTCACTACAGTCCTTAATTAATAGTCCATCCCTACAGGCCTCCCTTGACATACCATGAAAGATTAATTAACTCCATATCTAAAGGTTTCAGGTATTACTTTAACAATGACCTTAGAACTATTGCATGTTCTTAGTTTACATATGTGTGTTATGATTACACGCACTGAACTACATTGAAATAGCGTGGGTTGACCTTGGCTGGGAACCATGTGGCCACCAAGACTCCTCCTTTGCTAGACAGGGAGGGGAGCAAATAAGATGGGGAAAAAAAAAAACCAACCCTAAACAACCAACTCCTGGGTCAGCTTGTGGGAAGAACGTTGGAGAGACAGCCTTGATGCTGTGCCAGCACTGCTCAGCACTCGCCGAAACACTAGTGTCTTACCGACATCTTTCCAGCTACCAATACAAAGCACAGTACTATGAGGGAGACTATGGGGAAAATCAACTCCAGCTCAGCCAGACCCACTGCATTCTCCACATCTTACTCCACATGATTTGTGTCATGCTCAGGTCCCACATAATTGAATACATGTTTATACACATACATACATGATTCTTCTAACCATCCTGTTAGATTTAATTCTCACTGAAATCCCTCCTCACCAACACTTACAACTTATGCTACATACTTAAGCCATCTTTATGCCAAACACACTCTCATTAACAACTATTTCCTGTCCTTTAAAAGATAGATATTACTCTCCCATTCCATGGGCTGCTTCTACTCCAGATGTTCATCCGAACAAGCAATGACTTGGCCCCATCTCTCATGATTGGTGATCAGGGCAGGAGAAGTAGCATGTCTGACTGTTGGGCACCAATCCAGCCTAGTTTGGGCCATCCTTGCATTGTTTTAATAATGATCTTAGATTATTACATATATTAGAAATTATTATTATTATTATGTACATGTATTATGATTACATGAAGTATACTAAAATAACTCCTCCAAACAGATAGAAAAACACACACTAGAATTACTGGCAACACACCATGTATTCGTTATAGCTGACTTGTGTATGAATCCTCCCCACATCTCCACCAAATCTATTTCTTGAAACAGCTTAATGCAACAGACTTCTGACCTTCGTTGTAAGAAGGTCTGCCTAACTAACCTTACAAAAGGGTGTTTGCTTGGGATGCGTCTATTAGCTCCTAAAAAATAAAGCTCTTGGAGTCATCATCAAGGAAATGCCAGCTTGTTCCTTGGTCTGAATCAGTGTAATAACAGCTATTCTGATGGGCTGTGGGAATACAAATACCTCTAATTTTCCAAGAAGGTATAAACCAACTAACCTCAGGCCCAGACTTCACCTTCAGGAAACTTTCGACAGCAGTTAAGGTACCTTTCAGGGAAGAGAAAACATTACTTGGCATATACAATTACTAGTTCACAAAGCCATAGTACACACTCTGGTAACCTCAAATAGCAGACCACTGACATTATTAGTTGAAAAGGCAGAGTCACATCTTTGTTTCAAATTAAAGTAAACTAAGATTAAGTTCCACAGCTATTTCAGTTAGCAAGTATCAAATTTCTTATGTAAAGTACTTCAGTAAAGGTCACCACTGCTAGTTTTGCTCATTACCTTTTTCATGTCTTATTGACTTAATGACATAATGTAAACAATCAATAAAAAAAGGAAAATAATATTAAGAGCCATATTTAGCTTTCCTTCAAGTTTCAAAATAAAGGATGACGTAGGCTACGGAAACCAGGATGGAGTTAAGGATTTGGGGTAGGCCTTAAGGGCAAACGCCCCACACCCCAACCCCCTGAACCCACAAAGCACCAATCACAAACCTACAAACCCACAGAGAACCCTAAACTCACAAGATATCCTAACCATGCAATATTATCTTGTGTTCCGCAAAGAATGCTTAGTTGGGATGAACAGCAAACCGAAACAGTTCCTCAAAATTCTAATTTGTTTTGCTTTGCACAGTTCCTTCCCAGATGATAAAACTGTACTTGTATGAGCAAATTTCAAGATAGCAAGCAACTGGACAGACAGGTGATAATACCATAAAGCCAAAACAGGAAGAGATGAGAGACATCTTTATTCAAAAAAAGTATGAGACATCAAATTATAACCCCAAGAAAAAAAAATACTCATTTCCAGGCCTCTCCTCTCCCTCCAATCACATCCAGATTGAGTTTTCTTAAACTGAAAGCAGAGGATGCACTTCAATGCAAAGCAAACCTGCTTAACAGCAGTTTTATTAGTCCATAAAAGCAAAACATTTGGATACTCACTGGCCTTTTCAACTGAAAGTCAGATCTGATGAACAAAACATCGTCATTTGAGATTAGGATCAAATGCAAATCTGATCCTAATTTATGCATCCAGGATCCTAATTTGATTCAGAATTTATGCAAACTTCTCACATCTTTTCTCAAATGTATTTATGCTCTTTCGGTTACTGTCCACCTGTTCCTAAAGTAAAAAGTATTGTATGGCACTGTCCGCCTACACTCATACATCAGCTTCTCAGTGCTTGTGGTAGAAAAACAAAATTTAGGAAACCCAATTACCCACCAATCTGCAAACCCTTTCCCACTGCCTCTTCCCTATGAAGGGCCTCACTGCACAAGAGGCAGGGTGCTGAGGCTTGCCACACACTGGCTCAACAGCCCACTCCTGACAGCTGCAGGTTCTGTTCTCTTTGTGAGCAACGTTTCCTTGAATCCCTCTTCTACCTAACAATCAATGTTCTTCAGTCTAATAGGAATATGATTTACTTTAAAATTTGTATCTACCAGATCTGGCTGAAACCAAACAGCTGCTAAAGGCAGGCAAAAAGAGAGACTGAAAGACTTCCCATGTAAGTAATGCTGCTTTAGGAAACCAAATGAAACCATAACCTGCATTTCTTTTTCAGCATACGGTCACACTTAAAAGTCACCTTTCAACTTGTCTCTGGTGTACAGTACTCCCATATCAGCCGGTATAGAGTCAAAGCCGCAACTTCCAATGACATATACTCCCTTTTCTGCAGCTTTTTCGTTGTATTTCAGGTACATTCCTTCCAGAAACTAAAACACAGAACAAATACTTTAAGCAGAACTGCCTATTTGGCCATACCCAATATAAGCCACCCATGCATTACTGTGTCATATCATAGCACCCTACATACTTCAACCCACTTACACACATCTTTAAGACAAAGAAATGTGACCTACACAAATTCCCTACATAGGATCACAACTGAGCTTTGAATCAGAACTCAGAAATTTGGGATTTCTGGAAAGAACCTTAAAGGCTCTCACCTAACAGCTGATACACTGTACTTTAAAATAATTAACACATCTTAAAATTGTAGATCACGAGGAAGAATTTGTCTTCCTGTTCATAAACATTAACAGGAACATGAAACATACTAATAATAAACACATTGCCATAAGGTAGCATTTTTCTACTGTCACATACCTGTGGCTCTCCACTGATGTCAATGTGGCTTGCACCATTTTCAACACAAGCTTCTATCACAGGCTCTCCAAAGAATCTATACTATAGAAGGAAAGAACACCACACATAACAGAAGTTCCACCACACAACTCACCCACCGTGCTTTATCTTACACATACATGTACACGGAAACCTCGCCACGCCAACCTGCTACACCGCCGCCTGCCCCGAGGAGCCCAGCCGCAAGCAGCCGAGAGGCGGCCCCGGGCTCTGTCAGCAGCCGCGGGAGCAGCGTCCGCATTGCCGCACTCACCGGGCCCACGCAGTTGAGCACCAGCCGGGTCTGCCTCGCCATGGCGGCCAGCGAGGCCGCGTCGTCCACATCGCACAGCAGCACTCCGACCTCCGGCCCCACCGCCGCCTTCCCTGCGCACCGGAGAGCGCCGTCACTGATACGTCCCGCCGGCCCCCGGCAGCATCTCTCCGTACCCCGAGACAAGCCACCGCCTCCCCAGCACCAGGGGGCTCGCCCCAGCTCTCCCCGCGGCCCTTCCTCTCACACCCGCTCGAGAGCGGCTCCCAACGGGCAGAGCCGCGGCACCGGGGACCCGCGGGCTCCCCCGGCCCCGGACGACGGCGCTGCGCCACACGACCCGCGGCCGTACCCAGCTTCTCGGCCGCCCGCTCTAGCACCGCCTGCAGCTTCTGCCGGCTCCGCCCGGCCACGGCCCAGCGCAGGGCGCCCCGCAGTTCCCCGCTGGCGGCCGCCCGCGCCACCTCCTCCACTACGAACTGCCCGGTGAAGCCAGAGGCACCGAACACCACCAGCTCGTAGGGCCGCTCAGGCGCCCCGGCGACGCCGCCACAGCCATCGGCCGCCATGGCTACAGACACTGCCGCACTGCCGCACGCCGCCAGGCACCCACCACCCGACGCGGCCCCGCCCCGCCCCGCCCCGGGCGGCCGTTACGGCCGTTGCAGCGGTGAGGGGCGGTGGTGGAGAGTCCCGCTCCGCCCCGAGCGCTGAGCCTCGGCGGCGGCCTGGCCAGAAGTGGCGTTTGCTCTCATTCCAGCAGCTGGGACAGAGGGAGAGGCGCTATCTCGGGGCATGTTTGACACACCGTGAGCAAATAAAAACATACCAAGGTGCTGCCAGGACGTTACGGAGTCAAGCGGTTTAAGCGGCAACGTTTGTAGAGAAACACCATCGTGCCCGGCCCCACAGCAAACATTCTCCTGCTGAGCACGGCCCATTGCTGAGTCACTGCCTTAAGCGTTTCAGCACCGGTAATATAAGATTAATAGGGTACCATCAGTAACCCCAAAATTTTAATCACTTAGAAGTCAAAGGAAATGCTCTTGTCTGCCTCACAGCTGCAGCAGATGGTTGTGGTGGGGAGAGGCCATGGCCCTGCAGAGCCATGCTGGCACGGAGCATCCATGGCTGCACCGCGTGAAGAGGCACGGTTATGGTTCCTGTGCTTTTCAAGGCCAGGCTGCTCACCTGGATTCCAGAGGCTGGCGGCAAGTATGTGGGAGCCAACCTCATGCATCCCTTTCTCCCAGGGAGTTTCTCCCCTATCCAAACCGTTCCAAAGGGATGCCTGCCTAACCTGTAGTGACTAATGCTTTCACACTGTTCCCCAGGCAATCTCCTCCTGCGCAGTGTTATACATATGGCTGAAGACCAGAAACTTGATCTGTACATCCTGTAGTTTTGCCCCCATGCTATTCTGTTTCTAGAGGGCATTAGTAAAAGATTTAATCTCTGAGGATAAAAAGATGCTGCAAAGCTGGAAACTTCCATGCATCTCCTCAGTCATCCTTAGTTTTAAAATCAATAACTCTTTTGAGCTTTCCTCACAGGCTATTTCACGCATACATTTTTCGTGTTCTTTCCTGCTGGTTTACATTTGTACTGAAGATTAATGTCCTTTCTGAACACACTCTAAACAGCTTGTCTCTGAGGCAACGAGAGATCCTCACCCCTAAAAGCACCAGCATCAACTCCTTGAGTACTGCTGATGCAGCTCTTTGTCGGCCTACACATTCAGCTGTACCAGTGAAACAACACAGCCTAACAAAGAACAAAGAGTGGGGGAGGGAAGGACAAAGATGGCCCTTGTAGGTTTTTTTAATCCAGATCATTTTGTTGATCTGATTTACAGAGCAAACCTGCAAAACCAGTTTCTTGTGTTTGAGGTCGCTGAACATCTTATGAGTCAAGCTTGACTCTTGCTATCTTCCTGGGATAATTTCCAGCTGTTTTCAAAGTAAAGGCTGTTTTCTCCAAGGTCACTGTCTTTGGTGTTCCACTCTAATTCCTCCTTTGAAAAAGTTTTGGAAAAAAATAGTTTACAAGTATAAGCAATGGATGTTTCCCTTCCCCCTGCCCCCCCAATTTGAAGTTAACAAAAATTGGTTTTCCTTCAGACTTTGCATTAACATTTAAAATTGTTCAGTGGCATGAGGCTGTAAGGAGCCTTCAGATTGCAGAGGGATTCTGACATAGCTCACAGGGCTGCCTGATTTCTTTATCCCTTTGCTCCAGAAGCTTGCTTCTCTTGCCTTCTCTCCCTCTTCCGTATTATCCCTTTATCACATCTAATTCCCTGTCCCTCTCAAAATACAAGGCAATTTATAAACCTATGACTGATTCAACTATTTGTAAAGAACCAGGACTGCACAATCTTACTTGGGCCATATGTATTTGATAAGACCTGCATCGCTGTGTTAGGCAGTGGCTTGGCAAACACAAGCTTGTATGCAGTCTTGAGAAACCTGCCTCCTCAGTGACTGAAATTTTACACCAAAAGGGGCAGACTTACCCTGCTTGTCAATCCACAACTCTCAATATTCCATCTACTCGTGCAGTTCATCTGCATTTCTTTAAAACACACCTGTTGGAGCAAGATAATTCATGTAATTTGCAGCTTACAAAGGCAAGAAATCAGGCTTTCAGAGCTGCAGAGGGACTCCTGAAAACCAGTCAGGGGGGCATCAAAACAGGAGGCATATCTGAGGGGTTTTGCATACATAAAACATCATGATGGTAGCTCCAGCTCATTTTTTCTCGAGAGAGACCTGTGGTTGGCAACTGGAAGAGTTCTGTTTGCAGGCATCTCCAGTTTCATGCCAGCTCACTGGGTAAGAAAACAAAAATCAGTCTCTAAACCCGATTACATTCCTGCCCTTGAAACTAACAAGTTGATAGGTAGGTTTCAGAATAGCAAACATCAAGGCAATGATTTTAAATGGAGAGCTAACAGCAGTCTTGACTAAAGGCAAAGGTTAACCTGTCTCCCTAGTTAGTGTCCTCAGTGCAGGATTGCAAAAATTAGTCTGTGGGAAAGGAGTAGGACGATTTACAGTTTTCCCTTGTCCAATGGGAAGACAAGAAATGCCAGATCTGCTGCCAAGGGCAGCTCCACAAAGGAGGTTTCCACCTCAATCAGTTTTGGAAGCTCACAAAAAAGGCACTGCTGTTTCTTTTAAAGTCTTGTGTTCCAGGTTTGAAGGTGCTTGTTTTTTCACGTGTATCAGCATGCAAAGCCTCGCTTAGCCAGACTGCCTCAGCCTAAAGCTGCTTGCCAGTTTCTGGGAGACAGAGAAGTACAAAAGCGTGTGTGCACACAAACACATATGAGCCGTATCTTTTCAAAATCATTCAGTAAAAGGGGCACGCCTCCCTGTGCTAGCTTCTGTTCTACTTGGAGCCTCTGGCAGGATCTGAGGGATCTGTGTAATCATTTATAAGAGCACTTGCATGTCCCTTCCTTTCATACAGAAGGTGTCCTGATAAAATCCTTCCTATCAATATTGCAGATTTCTTGGACCAATCTTTGTGGTAAAGTTTTTTGTACTCATTTATAATTTTAGGGTGCTTTTTGTTTATTAGGAGTGGAAATGAAGGTGTTGTTCCATGATCACTTTTTAATTAAAATAATAATAAGGTAGCAGAAAGAGTGCAATATGATGTGAATTGCATAATGCTGTAGGAAGGCAACTTTTTTAAACACAGCATAGTAATTGTCTTGAACCCCAAAGGATGAAATAAGATCAGTGTCTTGCATAATTTCAAAAGTTACAACAGAACACAAGAAAATTAGAGCATAAGAGTAGGCAGAGACCCTGGGAAACAAGGTTGATTAACAATGCATGGATAATTCGCTGCAGGGTATGAAGAATTATGTGGGTGAGTATATAAGTGATTTAAAAAGCAAAGGCATCTGTGTACCTGTTACAGTGACTCAGTACTGTGAGTCTGTGAGAACAAATACTTCTGGAACAAAGCCTACAGTTCTTAGTGTTGTGGTATATCTTATCCTGAATTTATGCGGAATATTACTTTATAATCAAGAGGCAATCGGCTTTAAAAAGCTGCTCACTACATAACTTTAGAATTTGTAATAAACAAAACTATTTAGACTGGGATAAAACAAAGAGGATCCTGAAATTAAAAACTGCAGAGAATCCAACAAAGTTGCTTCTTTTCTCCAGGCTAAACAACCCCAGCTGCCTCGGCTGCTCCTCATAAGACTTGTGCTCTAGGCCCCTCACCAGCTTTGTCTCCCTTTGGACCTGCTCCAGCGCCTGAATGTCTCTCTTGTAGTGAGGGGCCCAGAACTGAACACAGGATTTGAGGTGCGGCCTCCCCAGTGCGCAGTACAGGGGGATGATCACTGCCCCGGCCCTGCAGGCTGCACCATTTCTGATACAGGCCAGGATGCCATTGGCCTACTTGGCTGCCTGGGCACACGCTGGCTCATGTTCAGCTGTCAGTCAGCACCCCCAGGTCCTTTTCCTCCAGGCAGCTTTCCAGCCACTCTTCCCCAAGCCTGTCGTGTTACATGGGGCTGTTGTGGCCCAAATGCAGGACTATTTTAATATATATGTATGCATACACATATGTAATATGTATATTGTATACATATGTATATATACTCAACCAATTGTATATTCAGCCAAATAATAAATGAACAAGGTTGTTTTTACCTATTTTGCTTATTTCTAACTTGGGAGAATACAAAACAACAGATGGCAGTATATGACACCTGCAGATCCCTCTCTTCTGTTTTTTAATAAGTTGCATACACATTCGCATTCATGCACAAATCTAAACAAGCTCTGAAAAGAAGAAATAAAGGCACTGTTGACCCGTAGAAGGACAGCAGAAGTCAAAGCTTTTGACTGCCACTGGGGGCCAGGCTTCTCATTCAATATTAACTGCAGCCATAACTTCTCACGCTGAACTTGAAATGCTTAGAGGTATGAAAAGGCTGATAAATGTACAGAGTTTTCAGTAGATGGACACAGAACAAGAAAGTGTAGGGGAAGAGCACCTTTTTCTGATGACACTAAATAATAAGTAACCTTGCAGTAGAATGCTCTATAACAAAAGTGGCTGCACAGTAAATTAAGACATAAAGAGTTATATGCCAGAGTGCTCTTGCTGGGACTGCAGGGTTCTGCCCTACCTCACAGCTTAGTACTCATTTTGATGACAACAGTTAAAGATTTGAAACTTTCTCCCATAATTGCAGAGAAATGATTTAATGGCAGCTAAAAAATTAAAAGTGAAAGGATTCAGAAAATGCACACTAATCTGGAGAAGTTAAAACCTGGAATACAGCTACCTAAAAGAAATGGGGATATATGTTTTGTCAGTGGATGGCAAATGGGAGATATTTGCAATGTAGAAGCATCAGATTGCATAGAATGAAATAAAAATCTGTCTCCATTTTAAGGTCTTATCTAAAGTATTGCATTACATTTCAACCACTTCACTACTGTGGGCCCCTACTACAAGGAATAAACTGACAAATTGCAGACAATTCCAAGAAAATCTTCCAGGAAATAATGAATTATCCAGGAGTAGGAATGGAGACACCTTACAAGGCAAATCAAAGTTCAAGGTTTGTATTCACTATAGAGGCACAATAGTGCTTTGCAAATATCTGAAGGTGGAGGGTGAAGGACTTGGAATACAAAAAGAGGTGTACACCTGAGCAGACATGGCTGAGAGAGTGATCAGCACAGCCCATGCCTCGCAGCAAGGGAGATGTCAATAAGAGAATGAGACCAATGATCTGGTGAGTGCCAATGGACAGGACATCTGAAACCAAGCACCAGACTGTTACCTGTGAGGAAGCTATGCGATGCTGCAAGCGTAAGTGAATGGCTAGATAGGTCATCTGTTCTTTACTGGCTGCAGTCATCAGTATTAAACTGAACTCTAAAATTCTCTAGCTATCTTTCCTTTAATTGTGTTGTCAGTATAAGAGCAGAGTCTATAGTTCTTAAAATATTCCTTGTATAGAATCACAGACTCATAAAATAGTTAGGGTTGGGAAGGACCCTAAGATCATCTAGTTCCAACTCCCCTGCAATGGGCAGGGACACCTCCCACTAACATTGTTTAAGTTAGTCATTAGTCATTAGAGGGGGAAAGAAAGAAGGAAACATCTGTATGCGCTCATTAGCTAAAAGTGCTTGCAAGTAAAACCATACAGGTCCTCAATGTACTCTCTACCAACTTCAGTTGCCTGCAGAACTTCTTGGGGGCCAGTTAAGGCCTGGCCCTATGCCCAGGGGCCTCTGTTCAGTGCATTTGAATGCTCAGACAGTGTTCATTCAGAATACCCACAAGAACTTTCCTTCTTTCAGGTTGTATACTGCCTGTTCACATGCAGAGAAACTTAGATTGTCCAGTTTTACACACTGGCAAAACCACAACCACTCATTTTTATCACATTTATAAATCACAGCTAAGCTACACAGGTATTACTGTCCTCAAAAGCCTTGTAGCTGTCTTCAAATTGGCGATGCATTTCATCTTTTGACCTCCAAAGGCTTCTTTTTCCCCATAATTTCTTGTACAACTTCTGTGTGAGGCCATCTCTGTGTTGCACCTGTTTTCTTTACATAAGGTGTTAGGAAGGATGGTTGTCATAGGAAGAAAATTAACTCTATCCCAGACAAAACCAAGGCAATGGTTCCTTCACAAAACTCAAGATTTTCATCCCAGAAACCATACGAGCTCAGTGCAAATCTCTGTGTGTATGTACAAGCAGAGAAAGTTGCTACACATAGGTATTCCTTCTAACCCTGTATCAGTTTTAACACATTTGCACCATCAAGCTTCCCTTGAAGCTACCCTTTCTCACTAATGTGACATCCTCATAAACTGTCAGAGACTGAAGGGAAGAGAATTCCTGATAAGGGGAGAAGAAATGGTGCAGTGGTAGAGCTTTCCCCCTCTTGTTCCTGCGAAAGAAAGTGGGAGAAGAAAGCACACCATTTAGTTTTGTGCAGCTGCTTTTGCTCTGTGTGGATGTTTTGTGCAGGAGAATTGCTGCAGAGCTTTGGGAGTGAGAGCAGAATGCCAAATATCCTGTGCTCTCAGCCACCATACCCTGCAGAGGTATTTCTGTGCTGAAATATGGGTGACAAGCAACACTTGAAAGCTGCTGCTTCTGTGCCTCCCATGTAGCTATGTGCTGGTTTTGGCTGGGATAGAGTTAATTTTCTTCAAAGTAGCTAGTATGAGTACATGTTTTGTTACAACACTGAAAGCAGTGTTGATAATAAAACAATGTTTTAGTTATTGCTGAGCAGTGTTTGCACAGAGTCAAGGCCTTTTCTGCTCCTCACACCACCCCACCAGTGAGTAGGCTGGGGGTGCAAAAGGAGTCGGGAGGGGAAACAGCTGGGACAGATGACCCAACTGACTAAAGGGATAATTCCATGCCATAGGATGTCGTGTTCAGCAATAAAAGCTTGGCAAAAGAAGAAGGGAGGGATGTTCAAAGTTATGTTTTGTCTTCCCCAGTACCTGTTATGTGTGATGGAGCCCTGCTTTCCTGAAGGTGGCCCAACATTTGCCTGCCAATGAGAAGCAGTGATTGAATTCCTTGGTTTGCTTTGCCTGTGTGCAAGGCTTCTGCTTTAACTGAAAAAAAGATGAAAAAACCTCAAACACAAGTGATGCACAATACAATTGCTCACCACCTGCTGGCTGATACCCAGCCGGACCCCAGCACTCATCAGCCCCTCGTGGCCAGCTTCCCCTTATATATACTGAGTGTGACCTTTGGTGGTATGGAATATCCCTTTGGCTAGTTTGGGTCATTTGTCCTGTCTTTGCTTCCTCCAAGCTTCCTCTGCCCATCCACAGTGGCAGAGCATGAGAGGCTGAAAGTCTTTGATCAGGGTAAGCGGTACTGAGCAACAACGAAAACATTGGTGTGGTATCAGCGTTGTTCCCTGACTAAAGGTGAAACACAGCTCTGCACCAGTTACTCTAGGAAGAAAACTGATTGTATCCCAACCAAAACCAGGACAAACTGCTATTCAATAGCCCCTAACTGAACTTACCAGGGAATAGTTGCATTTGAATTTAGATTTGTCTGTAACGTGGACAAGGCAAGATGTCTTCCATCTTCCTTCACAGGAAAGATCCTAGCAGATCTCTAGCTTCTGTAATGCTGGAATGGGGCACATTTTCCAAAATCTGCAGTTCATAACAATATCTCATCAAGAAGGTTTATGGAGAATTGCCAAAAGACTGATCAACTATATCCTGTTGTTCATTCTGTAGAAAGCAGAAGTTTAGCTTTCAGACCAGTGTCTTGCCTCAGAACTGAGTTTAGTGCTGAGCAGTTGGCACAGGTAGCCCTTACTGTGAGGATGGAAAGAAAAAACCCCAGAATGTAATGCAGAGATAGCAAATTCCCCTTATTTCATAGAGCTGGCTTGCTCACCAGTGTGTGGGGCTAGTAACTGAACCTTGAGAAGTACTAAAGAATCAAATGGTACTACAACGTGGGGAGTATCTGCAGTGCATTTTGCCATATTCTTGACATATCTCCAACACCCCAGGTGACTCTTTGCAAGGCCTGTGTAGAGCCCTGCATTGGTTTGTGTCAGGACAGAGCCTCACTTACCAATTCGGAGACAATTTTCTCCCATCTTTCTGAATTTCTGGGATAGCATCAAGGTGTCTAACCTGGACCGAGAATCAGTTATTTAAGGCATTACTTTAGTAAAACAATCTTTCCTATCACATAACAAACCTTAATCGATTGATACAAAATAATGAATTGACTTTATTAACCTTTTTCACTATGTCAGTAAACATGCGGAGGGTGATAAGGGTAAAGGGCCTCAATCGGATCTCCTCCTCCTGCAGCGGCTTCTCTTTATCAGGGTGCCTAAGACTGTCCGAAGTGGTTTGGGTGATTTTTGTAACTGATGCTACTATTTTAGCATTCTCTAGCAAAAAGGCTCCAAGCTGTGGCATGCAAATGTTTTTACAAGTATTTTTTAAAGAAAAAATGAGCTTACATGGCAACAACAGCAGATTCCAGCCCTGCTTTGTGCCAGCTCGTCTGAACAACAAATACCTCCATGTGAACAGTGACTGCGTGATGGCAGACAATTGCCGGACCACGAGGCAAAGGTCTTTACTCCTTAAACTCTTCCTGAACATTAGATAAACACTTTGACAACAGCAGTTACAGCTAGTCAGTAGAACCTCACTGTTGTACATAGCGCGTTCAGCTGGTGCTCTCAGAATGTCCCCAGCAGCAGCCCAGGTGATGTTTGAACCTGTACTTGCAGCTCTGGATGTTAAGGCAAGGAAAGATCAGGGGAAAGAACGAGATAAGGCACAGGATATTGGTGGAACCTAACGTGTTTTAGGTGGGCGAGTGGATTAGGTTGGGTCGTGCAATAGGTGGGCAGAGGTGAAAGGCTGGGATCTGAGTAAGGTGCATTACTCAGACAGGAAAGTTGAGCGTGGTTTGTAAGAGTAGGACATGCAATAGAAGGATGTCAGTGCATGGACCTGAGAATCTAATGGAAGGGAAGGGATGCACTAGGAGGGAAGAGGCAGGCAGGAGGAGAAACAAACCTCTTCTGACCCATTCTTATGGTCGGGAAAAAAAAGTATTCAGGTAGCATCTACGGTGCTGACAAACAAACTAAAGTTTAAGACGTACCTGCTTCTGTTCAGTACTGATTTGCAAATGATCTGCAGCTGAAAGTTTACCTTTCAAAACGCAGGCTATGTACCTGCCCACACAGAAAGAGTAAGTTAATCAGGGGGAGAGAGTTACCGACAAAACAGGGCAAGTAACAGGGTGAGGTAGCTCCTTGCTAGGCCCAGAAACTGTGTCTGAGCTCCCTCTAGTGAGTTGTGTGCGTTTTCTACGCTCAAAGATCGCCGCTCAAAGCTCGCATACCTTTGATTGAACAGCTAAATTCAAACCCAAATACTTCTAAAACAAACAGGCAAACGATCTTTGTACCTGTCCTGTAAGAGTTCACATCAATTCTGCTTCACAAAGCTAAGTTCTTATTTTCAGAAGTTTCCAGAAAAGAGAACAAATGTAGTTTCAATGGTGTTAGAGACAAACGGAAGCTAGACTGTTTGCAAAGCACTTGCAAAACAGGAGCAGCAGGCTTGTATGACTTCCTACTGCAGGTAACATAACTATTTTCTAAAACACAGAAGGGAGTGTGGTAGAGGGTTTTTACCATCATGAATTCAAAACAACTGCCAGATTAAGGCTGCCATATAGATCAGTTCACTTGATACCTTATAGAATAAGCAAAGGGGTGAATCACTGTTTTAAAAAATCAGGCTGCTCAATTTTCTACATGACAAATGAACTTTCTGAGGGTTTATTTATTTCCTCCTGGAATGATGAATGGATGGGACCTTTTTTATGTGCAATGAGCTTAAGCTACAGGAGCCAGGAAGTGCTACTCCACTTCATGCAGGCACACACATCTACCTGTTTTTCCTCACAATGGGAGGAGAAAAGGAACACTTGCGTTAAAACAACACTCAGCTATCTTGCGGTGAGTGTGTGTCCTCCAGCTCTACTGGTGATTTGCTGTGAGTTTACTTCATGTATCTGTAGCATGCAGGTCCCCTTGTCTCAATTGTTGCCTCCTGTCTGGGCACTACTGGTACTGCAAGCTGGGGACATCAGTATTACTGTTCCCTGCTACTGCTGTTTTCTGGCTTGCTGTCACTTTTGCTATGCTCACGGGACTGCATTTTATTGTGTTATTCAGCCACAACCACAAATTAATTCCTGTTCATATATTCATCCTTTTTCAAGATGCCTATGCCATCAAAAAAACCCCTCTCTCTCCTAGATGTGTACCACTAACAACCTCTTACAGTCATAGAATCATAGAATAGTTAGGGTTGGAAAGGACCTTAAGATCATCTAGTTCTGCCCTCCCCTGCCATGGGCAGGGACACCTCACACTAAACCATGCCACCCAAGGCTCTCTCCAACCCGGCCTTGAACACCGCCAGCGATGGAGCATTCACAACTTCCCTGGGCAACCCATTCCAGTGCCTCACCACCTGCACAGTAAAGAATTTCCTCCTCATATCTAATCTAAACTTGCCCTGGTTCAGTTTGAACCCGTTACCCCTTGTCCTATCACTACAGTCCCTAATGAACAGTCCCTCCCCAGCATCCCTATAGGCCCCCTTCAGATACTGGAAGGCTGCTATGAGCTCTCCACGCAGCCTTCTCTTCTCCAGGCTGAACAGCCCCAACTTTCTCATCCTATCTTCATATGGGAGGTGCTCCAGTCCCCTGATCATCCTCGTGGCCCTCCTCTGCACTTATTCCAACAGTTCCATGTCCTCTTATGCTGAGGACACCAGAACTGCACACAATACTCCAAGGGAGGTCTCACAAGGGCAGAGTAGAGGGGCAGGATCACCTCCCTCGACCTGCTGGTCATGCTCCTTTTGATGCAGCTCAGGATACCGTTGGCTTTCTGGGCTGCGAGCGCACACTGAAGCCGGCTCTTGTTCATTTTTTCATCCACCAGCACCCCCAAGTCCTTCTGCACAGGGCTGCTCTGAATCTCTTCCCTGCACAACCTGAAGCTGTGCCTGGAATTGCTCCGACCCAGGTGTAGGACCTTGCACTTGTCATGGTTAAACTTTATCAGGTTGGCATCAGTCCACCTCACAAGCGTGTCAAGGTCCCTCTGGATGGCAGTCCTACCTCTTCTGGGTACAGCAGAGAAGTAGTTCCGTTAAAGCTCCTGTCCTCACATTGCCCTACCTCACTGAGAACTCATTTCTGGAGTTCTCATATCCAAGTACATGTTAAGGAGCGGGCATGACAGCAGCCATAAAATTAATCAAAGCAGGGTGAAAAGTTGTTACGCCATCAGCCAAGGATGAGTGAAAGCTGTAGGGGAAATAAATTTACCCAAATAAGGAAGAGAATGAAGAACTGAAGCTTTGTATTTGACATTACCAAGCAGCAATATTTCCCTGCCTACCGTATCAGACTTGTCATAGGCTTACCCATAGGAGGTTTGTAGGCTTGTCCACTTGATTTTGCAAAAGATCTCAAAAGGAGAGGAAGCAACAAAAAGCTGTGGTAGTAGAAACCACTGCATTGTCTCTCCACCTCCCAGGGTAGTTCACGATTTGATCGTGCACTAAGTGTTTCAATGGAATTTTCCAAAGCAGTTGCCTTATCCTGTCCTGCAAAGCCAGTGGTAATTGGAGACTTCCAAGGAAAGTAACAGCCCCACTGACATCTGTGCTCAGTCACCAGCTCTCCATGCTGCCTGCAATATGCCGAAGTTTCTAGGTTTGATTTTAGCTGAAATGACTAATGCTGAATGAGCTGTGATGTGTAACAAGAAAAAAAGCTTGTGGGATGAAAAGTACCTTAAAATAATTTGGAGCAATGTGGTCAGATTCCAGAAGTCAATATAATGCTGAAACCACCTAGCCTGCGGCTGTGAAAACACAAGAGAGGCATAAACCCAAGTTAATGGCAGCGTGCCAAAGCCTTGTTAAAAAAATGACACATCACTGAAATCAAGCGCTGATGTAGCACCACCAAAGGCTCTTTTATGGGCCTGGAGACAAGAGTGCCCTTACATTTCATTATATACCTAACAGCAATACCTGCCTCCACAGAAGGAAGGGTATTTCTAATGATCACTCTGTTATATCTGATAGTGGTTCCATACGCCAGTAAATATTAACAGCTTTGGTTGTCCTCACCCTTTTATTTAATTATAGGACATAGTGGAATTTTACCTTTTATGAAAAATGACCCAACTTCCTCATAGGAATAAATAACAAGATTTAGTAGGTGAAGCTGAAACTGAAACTAGGACATTTTAGTTTAAAAGAAGGCCTTACTAGGATTTAAGCATGTAAGCGTCCTGAAGCAGGCCACAGATGCTCATCAGTTTAAACAATTAAGAACAGATGCTAAATGTGCATGTCTGTTTCAGAGAACATTGCAAATAATCTGAAATGTACCCCCAAGCATTGAGGTAAATTGAGGATCACATGGTTGAGCACTGAAATCAGCTACAGCAGAGAAATCACCAAGCATTGCTTAGACCTGGGGAGCAGACTTGTGCTCTTCAGCAGCTATTGCAGTCATGCAATGTGGACTTATTTTCCTCTCATTACCATTTCAGTCCTTTCCCGTATTTTTATGTGGCTGATCTGTATTATACACAGACAGAAACAAAGACTATTGTTACTTCAAGCGGTTCTGTTTCAGCCGCAGACCCCAGTCTGCATCACTGAATACAAGGCATCTCTTCAACTTCTCTTCATGGCCTCTGTGTCGCAATCCTGGGGGACAGACAGGATCTCGGGCACTCCAGGAGTGAGCCCAGCTGCCACAAAGCCGGCAGGCGGCACCGCTTGCTTGTGCTGCCTCTGGTTTTCAATGGTTTAACCTTTATATATCCCGCTGATGTTAGTGCATGGGTTGCACAGATGTGCTCTGTCCTATTTAGGACCGCTTTTCCTCATGAAGGCCAGGACCGCAGAGCTGTTGTTATTTCTATTGATGTAAGTAGAGAGGGAATAGGAAAAATCCAAAGAAGGGCAAAGTGTGTAAAAGGTTCTATTTTTTAAGCTGCAGCCTGGTGAGTCCGTGCTGCACAGAGGTCAACATTTGTTTTGAAATGAAAATCTGGATGCCTTCTTGTGTTTGAGGTGTCTGCTTATCAGCATTCTCAGGGACTGTAGTTAACCATTTTGTAGGAGTTCTCGGTAATCGCTTCTCTCAAATATCAGCCCATGCACATGCCCTGTTTTCTCTCTCCCAGACAGCAGAGAAGAGGGAAGGAAATAAAGCGAAAATGCTAATTCCAGCTAAATACAAGACTGAGGATGTGCACAGTGCTAAACTAAACACAATGAGAAGATACTGTTATATCTGGCCTCTTGCTCAAACAAAATTGTCTCTAGCTTTTCCCTCTGCCTTCCTCCAGCTCCTGGAAGCCATCGAGCTGTGCCCACAGCTCACTCCCTCTGTCTCCAAACTCCGCTTGTATCCTCTTCTAATTTGCTTCTGTTTTGCACTTTCTCTGGTGCACCTGGAAGTGCCACATTTGCAGAAAGGACACGGACCACATGACCGCACAGTTACCCACATTTTACTGATGGGCAGGGGGGGAGAGGAAATCTCCTTGGTTTGATGTGGCAATGTATTGCCAAGAATTCATTTTGATTCTTCACAAGAGTCTTTCACAAATTGGAAGCACAAGTTTTTGCTTGCAAATAACTAAAAACTCCTCCTGTGTGTATGACATTTATCTTCCTCAGGTAACACTTGGAGGATCGCCAAAGGACTTTGGTTAGGGTTTGCTGCAAGATACGTTAATAACCTCTTAATCTTTTCAATACCTGTTTTGCTGGCTAAGTAACTGATTTAACGCTATTTTATGGTTATAAGCAGTATCTGTGCACACTGTAATGGACAATAAGTACTGACCCTGAAATATCCAAATACGGTAAGTAGGTAGTCAAAGCAATAAAGCAAACCTAGTGAAGATGTGGCTTTTTACGTTTAACCTGTAGTTTCTCAAGCTTCTTTAAACAGTTGTTTCTCCATAGCCACAAGGGACAGAAATTTTTATATTAAAGACATCAGAATCTGGTCAAAAGGTACACCCATTAGCTGAGACTACAAAAATATCATTGGACCTGGGGTAAATCATGAGAAGTGGGAAATAAAACACACAGAAGAGACCTTCAGCTCCGACTATCAGTCTTCTGGAGGCAACTGATTGCATAAAACATCTGAAATCTCAACTAACATATTGTGTAATCACTTAGTGGCAGATAAGGATTCTGGACTGCAAGAAGGATATCCCTAAACAACCCTTACAAATAAGGCTCACAAGGAGTTTCTCTCTCATTCACTTCCAAAAGCCATAGCTGCAATGTTTTCAGTTTTATTCCCTCCCATTCCCCGGGGCCCTTGTGCTTTCTCCCAGGCTGATCTAGCTTCCCTATTAAATACAGCTGCCTCTCTCCCACACTCACATTGTTCTCTAAGGCAGCCAAACAGAATGGCAAAGGGCTGTGGTGGGTATGGATGGCACAAAGATCTCATTGGACTGCTTATAAATACATGTGTGGAAGGGAAAACAGCAGAAAAGTTTATAGTGAACATGTTATTACAGACTTCAGCATTAATCACTGAGCAGCTTCAGGAATGTTGCTGTGTGGATCTTGCCACCCTAGAAACTTCCTGAGGCACTTTGGAAATTTTCCAAGATTCCACCAGGCTTCTGGCCAAGCAGCAATGCCTTGGGCCTACATCCAAATCTCAAGTGTAGTCAAGAAAAGCTGAACTTACCTTAAGTCCACTGGAGTTTACAACTAGTGGTAATTTTGTTTTCCTCACCTACATCACACATTTCTTCTGGCTCAGATGTCCAGGAAATTAGTCACGCATTGAGGGAAGCAGGGCAAATTCCCATTATGGGTGGAACCAAAAAGTCATTGCCATCACCTTCCCAGCTGCAGCCTTGTGTCCAAGGTCAGTTGGATCCAGCTCCTCCCCAAAACCTGTTAGAAGTCAGACAAATTGCCAAGAAGCTTTGAGAGACCTGATTGCTCCCCCCATGGTTGCCAAAGTGAAAGCGAGCAAGCAAGGATCAGTCGCCCAGAGGGGCGGGCAGAACAGGCAGAGTGTGGGCAAGCATCACTCAGATTAGCTGTTTTTCTCTCTTCTTCCAGTTTTTAAAAGGGACACTCTGCGCAGTGTAGCAGAACCAATTACACAACATAGGTTTCAAACTGCTAATTACAGTGGATGCTTCTGCCTCAATATTGCTGGAGGGAAACATGCGTGCAATGAAGCCGTGGTATCTGTGACAACAGCATCATGTGCCGTGCTGATCAAAACTAGTTCATGGCTAAATTCTAGTGTCACCTTCCTGGTGGTAATTACACCTTACAATTAAAAAAGAATCATCCTCAAGGCTGTGTGCAGACACTGTGTTCGTATGAAACAAGGAACTCAATAAGCAAAATAGTGTAACATTTATTAATAATCTACAGCATATATTTTAAAAATGTCTAATTAGTTTTGGGGCCAAAGGGAACTTCTGTGATAATGAATTGTCTCACCTCTCATAACTGGAACGAGGTCAACAACAAATTAAATTACACAGCCAGCATGAAAAAGATGAATTGCAGGAAAATTAAAACCTGCTATTAAAGTAGATTTCCAGCCTCTCTTGCTAACCCACCTGGAGGGGCAAATGCAGTAATATCAGGATGTCAGTGTCATGAAAAGGAATTAGGCAGGGTCATGCTGATTTCTGGTTTCTGAATTGCAGTGTTATAAGAATCAAAGGGATAAAGTCTACACCAGGATGGTAAGATACAGAAACAACAGGGAAGTTAGAGCAGCCGGATGTGGGATTCTTTCAGTATGGCTTTCGTTGAGAAAATATGAGATAGCTTGAACTTAATGTGTGCTGGTGTCAAATCACAACAGTAAGATGTTTTCCTCTTTTTAGCACCTTTTTTTAAGTCAAGAGTGTCTCAAAACACTGCACTATTTTTAGGTAGGTGTCAAAAGCAGTGGAAATTAAATTCCTCTACAGGGCTGCACTACAATTGTGGGAGGAAATGAAGCACCCTCAGACCCCAGCCATGTCCTGTCAAAGTATGGGTCAGGAACGCAGCACCTGGGGAGCAGGGCTGTTCTTACACTGGTATTCCCTGTACAATGTATGTGGGAAGTGGAAGAAGGGGGAGCAAGGTCTGCTTGTGTACTCAGTGGCTCTGGTTTACGGAGATGCAGACAGATACTAGGAGTGAAGCATATACAGAAGCCTCATGGTATCATGACCTTGCACCACAAGCAGTGTGTGCTTTAAACACTAATCATAAACATATGTTTCAAACATTAATTATAATAGTAATAAAATGCATACCTCCAAGATTAGAAGATCAAACGTACCCATACAAGAATTTCTGTGCAAGAGTAGTTGTGAGAATATAAAATCTGGCTTTGCAGTAGCTAGAGATGATGTTGCAAGACTATCAAAAGGCTTTTTCCCATTTTGCTGTGATCTTATTTTGGAAGAAAACAGACTAATACTTGATGTGTTCTGGTTTTAATGCAGCTGCATATTTTAAAGTAAGGCAGCTCTGTTGCTGCTTCTCTGAAGAGCACTAGGCCTCAAATCCCAGAAATAAAGCTGCTCATACTTTGTGATTTGGCCTTTTGTTACCTATATATTATGATGTTGTCTTTAATTACATTAACATATCCTGTTGTCTCCAAGGATTCTTGATCATGAAGTCACTGAGAAGCTACTCAGTATTCTTTTTGCCTTCCTTACTAATGAGTGGATTCAGGTCTTAGTTAAAATGCCTCCTCCACATCAGATTCTGCTTATGAAACTATTCACTTGAAGTTATGGATTAGCACTAATTTAACTACAGGGTTTGAAGTCTTTCCTGTAAATGTTGAGGTATTGCCTTAAAAAGATAGAAGACTTGATCTCTGCCAACAGGTTTGCACAATTTGAGAGAAGGAAGCTCTACAATGTACATGAAGCTAGTGCAAGTTGGGCCAAGAACATATATCATGCATGGGCCGTTTCTTGTTTTGAAATGATTTTGAAATTCAGACGTAGTTAAACTGGAAATCTGCAGTAAATATAAATAAAATCCCCTTCCTAAGGAGGAAAATTCAAAAGGAAATAAATAATGTCTCTTAATGATAATATGCATTCCTGGTGACATTTCAAGTCTAGTCTATCAGTAATGTACTTTAAGAAAGCAATGCTTCTCACAGCAACAGAAGCAGCAGGAGTCTGACTTTCTTTTAGAATGAGATATTTGAGGTCAAGAGGCAATGAGAAACAAGAAGGAGCCTGAAGAAGGGACAGCGCAGCCACATCCCTTCCTCCTCCCTCCCTCCTCAGCTGGAATAAATTTGCAGCAAAGAGTATTTCATCACAAGGAAAATCCCAGTCATATGACCTGTTTTCATCTAAATACATGACCTACCTTTCCCCTTCCCCTGCTAAAGGTTTTTTTTAACATTTTCTCAACATGGAGGGGGCCTATAGGGATGCTGGGGAGGGACTGTTCATGAGGGACTGTAGTGATAGGACAAGGGGTAACGGGGCTCAAACTTCACCAGGGGAAGTTTAGATTGGATATGAGGAAGAAATTCTTTCCTGTAAGGGTGGTGAGGCACTGGAATGGGTTGCCCAGGGAGGTTGTGAATGCTCCATCCCTGGCGGTGTTCAAGGCCGGGCTGGACAGAGCCTTGTGTGGCATGGTTTAGTGTGAGGTGTCCCTGCCCATGGCAGGGGGGTTGGAACTAGATGATCTTAAGGTCCTTTCCAACCCTGACTATTCTATGATTCTATGTGCCTTGCAAATTGTGATGTGCTGAAAAGCAGATACCTCAGTGAGATGTGCTGAGTACATCAGCTCTTGAAGATCTCACAGTGAATTTTATTAGGGCCTTATAGGGTTATTCATTTAATGTCCATTTCTAGTTTTCCTATGTGACATAGGGATAGGGACCACTAAATGGTGGCCCGTATGTACTTAGTACTCCCAGCACCAACGAATAAATGGGTGCACAGAAGTGTAATGACAGCAGCAAAAATGGGTGGTAGCTGCTGTGACTGTATTCTTTTTTTCTACGCCAGTAAGAGATTATGATGACATCACTGCTCTCTGCCACCACCTGGGTATTTGGAAGGAAAAGAACAAAAGCTGTAGCCTCTACCTTCTGCAAGCATTCCCTTATAAAAAGGAAAAAAACAGAACCAGCTGGTAAGATGCCTGAAACTTTCTGCAGGTAAGGGCAGTTTCCACAGCTAGTATCTGACAGAAAGGTGCTTCTGGAGGTGGATGCACTGGGGAATCTCTAGGGTTTGTTTGGTTTCAAGATTTCCAGTGAATAGCTTGTGATGGGTAATTTCTCAGTGACTCTTAAGAATCTAAATCACTAAATATATCTAAATCAGTAAATCTCCCCTAATCCTGTCACTACACTGAGTCACACAGTAGCAAAAAGCTTAATTGCTGCAAATGCTAATAGTATGGGGAGAGACTTTCAGATTGTCTCTGAAAGCTTCTAGTACAAACACTTTAGAAACCAACCTGGTTGTATTTTCCAGTCTATTCCTGTCCATTCTTCCCTCCCCCCCCCCTCTAAGTAGCTACTGGTAATATTATGACCACTAAGAGCTCTACTCCACTGCAGACAGTATAAAGTGGGAAGGACTAACAACAAGCCTATATACTGCAAATACCAGATACTGAAATCCATCAAGCAACTGGTTTTACCCCTCATTCCTGTAAGGAAAAGCTAAGATGCAAAGGCAGTCTGTAGCTCTACAGGTAGCTTAAAAGAGCTGTGAAACCTCATAGTATAGTCATTATGATGATAAAAAAACCTCACCGAAAATAAAACCAGATGCAGTTTCTTTACCCAATAGCACAGCACAAAACCTGGCAGGGATACCAAAGTGTATATTCCTATTCTGCAGTGCTTCTCTCCTGCAGCCCCCCTGAAACAGCTATCATATTCATACAAAACTCAAAAAAAAAAAAGTGAAGAACAAGGAGGGTTTTCTTCCCTTCCTTTTTCAGATGCAAGGGTCGTTGCAGTTAGTTGTGGCAATGCAGGTTAACCATTTCAAAGTGTGACTAGCAAGTTGCTGATATTGCTTAAAACGTTCTACTTCTGTTCTTCCCATGACCACACTCAATCTAAGGAACATTAGAATGTGTATTGCTGCATCACCAAGGGAGGATTGTTCCTGTTACGTAGACAGGGTACTGAAACACAGGAGAATTAAGTGATGTGCTTAAGACCACACAGGAAATTTGCGGGGGAGCAGGCAATTAAATCAAACCCTCCCAAGTTCCAGTTTTGTGTTCTATCACTTAATCAACTCTCCCACCTACTTCAAACCATAGCACAGCCCAGCTGTTCTCAGCCACAGCCAGGTTTTTTTCTCTTGCCCCATCAAAAAAAATCCTGACCCAGTCGGTTAAAAGGGTTGTCACTGAGAGGCAAGAATGGAGGGTTAGGAAAATAAAAAAGATCATAAGGGCAGAACTGAAAAGCAAGTGGTCAGCTATTTAACAGTGCAGTTGAGAATAATAGCCGGGAAAAAAGTAACATTAAACTTACCTGGCCTCTGTCCTAGCATAACCTGTTAAACCATATTTCAGTTCATCATTGTGATGGCAAGTGCCACAGAGCATAGCCTTTTTTCCTCAAGAAACTATTTGGAGTCTGCCCTTCTTGTCCATATTTGAATAATGAAATCCTGAGGCAGTCTCAGCAGCACTGCTTCCGCTCAAAACTTTCTGCATTTTTATGGTTTCCACAGTGCTTTTGTTGTGGGATCCTAAAGCCTTCTGTCCCTTCTACATATTTCTACTTAAAAGGAATCAACAGGTTTAGATTCTTAAATTCATTTTTGGGTGTGCTCGGGATAGAAATTTGTCATGGGTTCAGCAGCAGCAGTCATTTTTTCGCCTTCTTGGCAGCTGGAGCAGCACTGTGTTTTTTGATTTTGGGCCTTGGAACTGCGCTGATAACACCAGTGTTTTCAGTTACTGCTTGGCAATGTTTTGGTCTGACCAAGGACTTTCTGAGCCTCATGCTATGCCAGGGAGGAGGGGAGCCGGGAGGAAGCAGAGACAGGACACCTGACCCAAACTGACCAAAGAGGTTATTCCATACCACAGCACGTCATGTCCAGGATGTGAGGACGGAGAGCAGAGACCCAGAAGGGTGTGGTGGTGCACTGGGGGTGCACTGCATGGTCAGGTTTTTGGTAGTGGGGGTTCGCTGCTGGGGGGTGCACTGGCTGGGTTGGGCTTGGTGAGCAGTTGTATTCTCTTTCCTTGTATTTCTCTTGTATTATTATTGATGGCAGCAGTAGTGATTTGTGTTATACCTTAGTTACTAAACTGTTCTGATCTCAACCTGTGGGAGTTGCATTCTTTTGATTCTCCTCCCCATCCCCCCGGGACTGGGGGAAGAAAGAGGGGAGTGAGTGAGTAAAACTGTGTGTGTGTGTGTGTGGGGGGTAGAGACTTAAACCACGACAAAATTACTTTGAAATACTTCTCGAAGGATCACAGGACACACTGTGCAGTCTCTTCTGTGCTGGACTTCAGGCAATACAATCTGAGGCTCAGTCTTGAAGGACACTACTTGATCTCCTGCCAGCAATACATTTGACTTGCTGTTTTGGAGTTTTATGACTGAAACTCTGGACTTCTTTATAGACAGCTTACAGCTGTTCTGTTTGGTTTTGAGAGACATACAGCTGCTAGTCATCTCTGTGGTCAAAGGAGCAAAGGGAAGAGTATTTGCCTCCCTGTCTGCTAAGTACTGGAAAATTGTAGCTGTGAAAGGTCTCAGTACAAAGATGAGCAGACTGAGCTGGTGGTGAGGGTGGGCTCTGCAAGGCTTACTCTGCATTGCAAAATTCAGCCAGTTCACTGAAAATACTGTTTTATCATCCTACTGCATGAGTCAATAGCCATGGCTCTTTTTAATGGGGCTGTTTTATAATACATGAGTCACTTACTGCTAATTACCATCTATTTTGCCTCTGTAGGTAAACCATGGGCTATTACCCAGCAGTGAATTGACTCAGAAAAGCAATGCCTTATTTATAGAAAAATAGGAGAGACAGTATATGCCAAAACAAAAGCAAACAAAGCACACAAAAAATTACCATTGCTTAATCTTCCTCTTTGCCTTCAACTAAGGGAAAGCTTTCAATAATACAAAAACTGAAATGAAAAAAAGGTTATTAAAAGCATTTTGAGGGATGCCAAGAGCATTTGAAATTATTTTCATCTTTCACATTTGCAGACAGTGATGACAACATCCACTTTATGGTCAAAACACTTACGCGCCTCTCAAGAACTTGATTTTTTGCTGGGAGACAGAATCTGGTGACTGCTACTTCTTTCCACATCGCTCTGTTTCCTCACTCTTGGCACAATGATGGGTATTGTGTGAAGCCCAGCAGAGCTGCAGGATTGTGGCTTGACTTTTTTAATAGCATTCTCAATAGGGCCTGCTCTGCTAAGCATTGGTACTTTCCTGGTAGTTAACAGAGCACAAGTAGTAAGGGTTAGATGGTGAAACGCAGTGGCTACAGACAGCTTGAGCCTCATTTTCTGATGATAGAAGTTGCCATTGTATGTGCGTTCCCATGCAATCTGTTGATACAACTTGCCTTAATACACACAAATAGCAACCAGCTACCATGGGTATGATGATATCAAGTACTAAAAATATGCTAAAATGGCATTTGGACTTAGCATTGCATACTAGGAAGAAAATTAATCTCTTAAATCATTTTTGTTGCATAAAGATCACCGTAAAATTTATGAGAATACAAAAAATAAAAGTCTTTAAAGCTGTGTGAAGTCAAAGATAATGTGAACAACAGGGTGCTCGTTTATCTTCTCTAATCTGTGTTGTTTTAGTGGGAACCAGGAACAGACAAACAATCAGAAGATAGGATTTATAAGCTCTGGTCCTGCTTTGCTTCTTCCTCCTCCATGACCCTGTGCAAACCACTTTAATTACTCCAAAGCAGCCCTAACAAGGAATATTTTAATGGTCAGTCCCTCTCCTCCCTGAGGTCATTAAACTATTGTGCATTTTTTTTTCTGTTTCTAGAAAATCTGATTGGGAAAAAAACCCCAACATAACTGATAGATATAATTATCAGAAATAGTTTTCATCCTTTACCAATAATATTTAATATCTTTGATTAAAGGTCTTTATTACATTCTTTCTGCATCCCTTTTGCCCATAATAAACACAGTCTTTACCTTTGTACAGCCTTGAAAAGTTGTTTCCCCTTAGTCCATTTACTAACTTGTACATGAAACCTCAGATCTTTGAATAGGCACTAAGAAACCTCAGTATGTATTTTCTGGTTTTGTAGCTCTTTTCAAATCTATTCTTGTCTATTAATTATGGTGGGCCTTTCTGGAGCAGCATTGCTAGTTTCTGTAGATACTGACATTTTGACTTGCTGAAACTGACTGCTATAGATCCTCAGTGATTCAAACCTTTCACTATCTTACCTTCTGCGTGTTCTTTCTATATTGCACTGAATTCAGGTAGCTCATTCAAAGTAGTGTGCAAATATTCTTACTACTTTCATAGCCTTACAGACTGTCTGCCAATTTCATTAGAAATTCTGGCACAAAGGCTAGAAGTATTTAGGTGTACAAGCATGAAGATTCTCAGCATCACATACAAGCGGCAAGATTCATGTTCTCTCTGGCAAAACCCATCAATTCCAGAGACTAGAGAAGCAGCAGAAAAATTGGCTTAATGCTGTCTTGCTCTTAAAAAAAAGATGTCAAGGAAAACTGGTGAATGGTTCCTATATGAAAAGTGAAAAATGTGTAAATTTTTAGGTGTAAGGTTTATGTGGAAGTAACAATATCCTCATGTTTCTCCACTTCTTGTTTATGTATGTTTTACCATTATGAAACCATCACCGTCTTGTGCCAGGCTGCCAATTCAGTTCAGGAGAACAGAATGGATATCAACCAGCTGAAGGGGTGCACTATAGTAAACTGGACTGGCACCACTTCCATGCATTGCAAACAGCAACTGTGGAAAAAAATGGTCATGCTTTGGCAAAACTCTGAAAACCAGTGAAGTTTTCTCATTGCAGTACTGAGCACATGGCACTTGCTGGAAAAAAAAAGGCAAAAACCAGCCCCCAAACAACTAACCCCAAATGAACCAGCCAACAAAAAAGCAGACTGTAAGCTCTCACTCTGAAAGTTGTTTTTTGCAACAACTTTAAAGTTGTTCAGTCTATGAAAGCACAAAAGTGGGGTTTAAACTCATTTTCAGTGCCAAGCAATGAAATGAGATGCAAACATTAACTGCCATTTGACAGAAGTGTTACTGGAAACTTCCTCAAAAGCCTAACAAATGAGTCCTACATCAGGGGCCCATCCTGGCTAAAAGATGACATTTTGCCAGACAGTTTCTTGGCAAAAAGCAAAAGGAAAGAGCTGATGGATCTATTGTTGTGTGAAGCTGGATTCAAACTTGTTTTCAAGAAAGGGCAGCTCAACAGTTTTAGGTTAACGGAGGACTTGTGTCTAATAGTAGACATGCCTTTGAAATTTTGGATGTGCTTCAGTGCTGTCTCTAATTTTATTTATTTAATTTTAGTCTGTTTGTCATTAAAAACAAGCTCAAGTGCAGAATCAGCCTTTGGTGAAATCTGCTGATATCAATTCTGTACCATCTTAGGTGTCACAGAGCAAATCCATGCATCTACTCCCCATCATTGTTTTCTTCAAGAGATGACGACGACTTTTGGGCACTGCTGAATGCAATAAACCCTAGGCTCATTTTATGTGAGAGAAGAATTACCACAATATTTAATTCAAAGTAATACAAATCACAAATGATATAAAAGAGCCTTAAAGAAGCAATGTCTAAAAAAATAATTTTTCTACAAAAGGACTCTACAGTTAAATACTTTGGGCTTCCTTGGATAACTATTTTAGAGAACTGGATTATTTCATGAAGGCACATGGAAGTCAGCACGTGATCCTTCAGACACCAGCTGCTGAAGAGTAGTACGAGAATCAGCATAAGTTTTGATATCACTAAGGAATTCGTGAGTCGTGGGTAGTTTTTAATGGAATAGTAGTTGTCACTGCTATTTCAGTTTTGTTGTGGCCTCATTACTGATTTTAAAATCTTGATTTTGAGAGTGTAAGGTGGAAGAGGAAAGGGAGAAGCATACACGATCCCTATGCTAACAGGAGAATGTTGGATCCCTATCAGGAGCGAAGATGCAGTGGACAAGAAAGAAAGAAGGATGAGAAGGACACTGATAGAAAACACAGTATTTAGTCTGGAGAGGAGATGGCTTTTGGGGGACCTAGTGGCAGCCTTCCAGAAACTATAAAAAGGCTACTAAGAAGCTTTTCAGAGAGTGGATGTCACGAGGATGAAACAACAAACTGAAACAGAGGTTCAGGCTGGATATGAAGAATAACTTTTTCACCCTGAGGACAGCCAAGCAGTGGAATATGTCCAGCGAGGTTCTGCAGTCTCCATCCTTGGTGGGATTCAAGAGCTGACTGGACAAAGCCCTGAGCAATCAGGTCTGATCTCAGTTGACCCTGCCTTGAAAGTTAAGAGACTTTCTTAACTCATTCCTAACTGAATGACCTTATTAAAAAACAAAGACACACCACACCCCTCCCTCAGAAAAACTGCATTAGGCCAAAAAACAAAGCAAACCTTATGCATTTTATCTTCATTTTCCATTCTGGCTTGGGCTTGACCATGAAATTCTTACTGGCGGTACTGCTCATTTACTTGAATTTCACAGAAAATTTCTCAGTTTTTTATATGTTTAGGAATCACAGTACCCCAAAAGGTTCATGTATTTTCTTTGGGACAGTTTTTATTATTTTTTGCTACAGTATTTAAATTACAAGCTTGGGTGATGGTTTCAAACACAATTATTTACTCCTTTTGTTAAAGGAAGCTGAATTCGTTACATTTAGTCCTTTCAGATGGTCTTTGTTTTTACATTACAGCAGGCAAACGTGTTTTCTTAGGAGAGTAACATCCCTTTAGGTTACTGAGTCACATAAGTGACTTACAGTCCCCCGTCACACAAGAATCTAGACTTCCAATCTACTCTTCTTGTTTGATAGTTCAAGCTTGCCCTCTACTTTTGAAAACCCTAAAAAGGGTTTCCCTTTTTGTCAGACTACTTCCTACTGCTTGTCACCAGGGCTATGCATTTTTCAGGTATGAAAGCAAAGACATTGGGAAAATTTTAAAACATGGGCGGTGTCTAGATCACAAACTTCTGCTGGCACATTTGGGCTGTAGAATACCTGCTTCCTTACTGACACTGTTTAGAAAACAAGACTGCAGTATAGTATGACTATGCTACTGTACAGTGCTTTTCTTGGTGTAGTCCAGGCTATTTGGGGTGAGGGTGTTAATCATTACCATCAGAAAGCTCTTTTTTCGCAGCACATGCTGAATCTGGTTGGTTTTCATAAGCATCTCTTCAAAATAATTATGCTCAAAGAATAACCTGGAGGTTTCTAGTAGAGTGTGGCATGTGATTAAGTGGCCACAGCTTCTTTGAAGGTACAGCATGAGCTTGAAATCCAGTCATATTTTAAGAAATTACTTTTAACTATTATCAAGTACTGAAGCATTCCCTGAATTTTCCTACCAACTATAAATTGTTGTATGCCAGCATAGTGTGTCTCCCCTACTGTGAAGCAGAAGAGTCCTAAAGACAGTGGCAGGCAAGGAAGAAGAATAAATACCTATATGCAAAAAGCTTTAAAATGGACAGGGTACGTAGGAAGCCTTTTCCCTCTATTTTCTTCCTCCTTATAACAATCCCAACTGTTGCTCAGGATTATTTTACCTCAAAATACTCAGACAAGAGAATTAACTTCAGCTATACCTTTTAGGTTGAATTTACCTGACTGTAAGATCCTAACCCTTCAGGTAACTTGGGCAGAAGCAATGTCACCAGCAATCCAAGAGCACTGTCACACGAAGCAAGAGTTAGTACCGTCAGCTTTTTATAAAGTAATGCCGACAGAAATCAGGTCCAGATTCAGCCACTTGGTTGCAAATGAGGAGTGAGCAGCTCAGATCAGGAGCTGGGCAGCCTGTGCATATGCGCCCCTTCTGCTCCCTCAAATCCGCATGTGTGGTACCTTGGCTTAGTTGGGAAGGCTGGAGAGATGCTCCAAGTTACAACACAAGGGTAAGGTGGCTGAGTTACACAGACACCTGGCTGTTCATTCTTCATCAAGTATGTGTAAGTAAAGTGGTGTCCAGCCTCATCATGATCTTCTTGTAGGCAGTTCTGATGATACTAGTGAGTCTTTGCACTGGGAATATAGCACAAAGCAGACATACCAGGATTTGGGCCACTGATTTTAAACTGAACTGCTTATTAAAAAACACTTTGACTTTAAATAGCTTTATAATTTTAAATAAAATAATTACTTTTAAATAGTCTTAATGAAATGAACCGAGAAGTAGAGGATCTTTGATCTCCATATCTGATATACTTTTGAATAAATATTCTATATATACACACCTCTTGATCTTTTTGGTGATGAAGTGCACAAAAGCTTAAAAATTTTATGTAAGCTGATATCAACAGTTGTCTTTTTAGGAATAAACTTAATATCCTGAAACACTCAATGCAAAGTTACAGAAACCCAAAACATATTCTGACTACAGTCTCTATAAATACATATTTTAACTGAATGCATGCTTTAATTACTCTGTGAGTAAATAACCAGAAAAGAAAAATAAGATTCTCTTTAGAAGAAAAACTGAATAAATAAACAAACGCAGACTTCAAATAATAAACTGAACCAGCCAGTAACACTTTAAAATACAAAAGTGTCTTTCTCCTTTAGATCAGCCCAGCATTATAATACTCTGAGGACCACAAACAAAAAATATACCAAACTGCTGTTCTCAAGTTTCATTCTGAAATCTAAAGTTTCATTAATTTGGGCATTTAAAACTTGCTAATTTAATGTAAAGCTGCACAGGAGGCTCCCTAAGGTACAGATAAACTAAGCCTCCGCAGTGAAAACAAGAAGACAAATCATACATGCAATTTATTCTAGAAAAAAAAAGTTATTTTAACTTTCACTTTAAAAACCCGTGAAGTATAACAGCGCGTTAGGAACAATGAAGCTCACTAGAGGGACAATCTGCTTGCATATGCCAGAAAGCATGATCATTTAATGCCATAATTCTGAGCCATATCTTGACGATTTCATTTCATAGTATTTTACAAAATAATATTCTAAACCTGAACACACTGCATCATATGATGCTAGTTAGCAGGGAATCTCAGACTGGAGTGAAGTGGACCCCTCAAAAATGCTGTTTCCTGAGGTGTAAAGGAATTCTTTCACACCAACACCCTCAGCAGGGCTGGGACACTGTGCTCTGTACGAGAACAGTTGCCATATTTTGACCAGAGTGTGGGCCAGAGCTCTGTGTGAAGCTCTCACCTTCACAGTCGTGTCAGCGTTCCCTTCACATACCACACAGGAAGGATTAAGCACCAAGTGATAATAATACCCATTTAAAATGATTCTTTGTACTCATTGAAATCTGTATAAGTGATAGAAAAAGAACAGATTTCACAACACAGGTCTCAGAACTGCATGGCAAATAGATGTAAATGTGTTTTATCTGCTGGACTGAGTGCCCTGGACTACTACCATGCTGCGGATCTGCAGTGAGCCTCTGAACCTCTTCTGTTGGTTAAGTTCCACTTCACATCAGCACTCACCCACCAAGAGAGGCCGCAGCCACAGAGTTTGGTGATCCTGTGCACTCATCTGGGATGAATCAGACGTGAGCCCTAATTGCAATAAAAATTCACAGACAAAGGCAAGGATCATTATTCCCCATTTACGGAGGACAAACTGAGGCACAAAGTGATTACTCCAAGTCAGTGACGTACCTGGACAGAAAACCCAGTTAGCCCCACACCTGCTACCAGGTGCTTTAAAATTGGCCAAAGCCACTTTAACATGAATAATTTAGTAAACATGTTACTTTTGTTTCTGCCTTTAGTGAGACCAATGATTTATTTTTAACCTCCCATTTCTCAAACAGCCCCCACAATACTGGGAGTAAAGTTCCAGGAAATTTAGTGAAGCCTGCCAGCAGATATATCCTACTCATGATATTCAGTATAACCTTTAAGATACAGGGCCTGTCTGTTAATCACCAAATGAGGGCTCTGTGAATGCTGCTGCACTTTTCTCACTCCACCCAAATAATTACATGGCTCACCAGGAGAATTAAAATGGAGAAAAACAATGTAGAAGAATAGTAAGACTTAGAATAAAAACAATGTTTCCATAAAACACAGACTTATTGCATGATAGCTGGAGGCAACACCTTTGCACAAACAGCTGTAAATTAAAGCTGTCTTTTACTACGCTTCCAGAGATTGCTTACACAATGTGTGGCAATGGGAGAGCAGAAGACAGCTGATTTTCTTCTTTCTTCTTCACTTGCTCAAGTTATTGAAAAGCTACTTGCCTACTCTCAAAAGGGTGACGAGAATAACTTCCTATTCTCCCATACCACACTGCTACAGTTAAGAACAGATGTGAACATTTTGCCACCTGATTGCTAAACTAGAATTTTCTTGATTTCTAAGTAGAAGTGTAAGTACATAATCAAATACACATCACCTGCAGGTGGCAAGTGTTAGAGAACTTGAAATCACTTTTTTTTCTCTACCATCTCCAGTAACCACTGGTGATCTCTTAACGCGCTGTCTCTGCTCATTTCAGCTATGAGAAGGCTATCCAGTGTTTAAGTTCTTCCATACGCTGCAATATTTGGGTATAATAGAAATCCATGTTGGCTGCAAAATCAGTACACACAGGGGATTCCATGTCACCAAAGGTGCAGTACAACGCAGTTCCTCCAATGCTAAGGAAAACAGTTGCTATGCACAGCAGGATCAGCAAAATACAAGAGCCACCAGCTACTTCATCTGTAAATGTAAAAGAAGAAAAAGTGAAAAAGGATGATATACAAAGAATTTGTGAGAAAATCTGAGACTGGTTTTATCATTAATGGGTCAGGAGGTAAATACATTTAATAATGCTCACCATGTCAAAGTGACCATAATACATACCAGGAACTGTATCTTACTCTACCCAGTCTTTCCAGAAACCTAAATAATATAGCTTCATTTCTGCAACCTGTGTACCTGTCCTTGCTAATATTGCTTGCGGGGTCATTCCACACTGATGCAAATACACTTAACTTTGAGAATGCCGTTCAACCAAAGCCTTCCATCATGGAAATGCTTGGAATGAAATGAAAGCTTTGAAACTAAAACAAATGGAAACAATCTTCATTTGTCCTGACACTGACTGCACTACCATGAACAATTTGTATTTGCTTTCAAATTCTGACTGTAACAATAGAGACAAAACCTTCAGGGTAGGCTAACATGAAGGGTTAGCCTACATCTCTTTAGTAACTCTTTGCACAACTGCTTATTCCAGAGTAAGAACAATAAAGAGGTTGCAGGGGTTCTGCTACATCCTCACAACCTCACTTGTCCTTGGTGACTTGTATGCATGAATAATATCTGCCTTTTCTGTCAGATTCGAGGCTCTAGAAGAAAAAAAGGAGGAAACATTCAAGCATTTTTCTGTGGTTTTGAAATCAGATTTAAAATAATAACAACTTTCCTTTGAATCATTAAATTCCTGGGGCAAGAAAAAAAAAAATCAGAGAAGAAACTCTAACTGAAATTTCATTTAAAACCTAAATTGTTTAAAATAATTTCAAGAAAAATATGGGGTAAGGTCTCTTTTGGGAAGTGAATGGGTTTTATTTTCCTCCATTTAGTGGCTGGACACACAGTATGATATAGAAAGTACTATCATTAGTAACCAGAAGTATTTTTCTTAACATCTCTTTGGTTTGAATAATAGAGATCTTAAATTCCAAGAAAAGCATAACAAATAAATATATTATATTCCTTATAAGGCTACTTAGCCCATTAAAAAGGCAGTAAGCTGTTTAGCAAAAATTAGTAACAGCTAGCAAATATATGTGGATGTTTAATTACAAAGCAAGGTTAAAATGTGATACCCTCCAATCCCATGGTCTACTAGAAAAGCTTGGGCAGCTACCTGAGGACAAAGCACAAGAGACTTCTTTCTTTTGCATTCCTCTTTACTTACATGGATTAGATTTAGGGAGAAAGCCTACCCTCCCACCTCTATACTTTGAACATTAATGAAAGAACACCCATTAGATGTCACTTGCAAATCACTCAGCCAGAGGAAAAAACCTGTGGCACCAGTTTCAACCAAGCTTTAAAACAGAAGTGTACTTATTTTATCCTTCTGTTGTCTTGCACCTGGTATAGAATAATCTTTGATTGATCACCTGCATTTATTACCTGGTTAAGTTTAAAAAAACCAGGACAGTATGTACAATGAACGCCCATTTTGCTCTTATGAACAAAAGATCAACATTATTTGCACCCCAAGAGTGCAACTGTGAATTAACAGCTTTAAATTACCTTGATCCAATGTGTCTTCCATTTCTTGGAATCGCACTCTTCTCTTTGTTTGCCTTTGGTGGACTTGAGCAATTGTTTTTCCATCCCTGTCATCTCTCTTCTTTAGTATAGACACCAATCCTTCTGCAGGGGCAATCTATCAGGAAAGACAGTGAGTGGCATGAGAGATGTGAGAAATCCAAGTGTGGGATCCTTTAAGGAGGAAATGAGTTAAACAGTTAAAAAATCCTAAAACCTCTTCTTAAAATTGCAGCACTTGTGAAACCTTCTTGAACACGTCAATTCCTTAACATGCAGGACAGCTGCATTATCATTCTGCTGACTGCTGACACTGCTTGCCCTTAATTGGTATCAAAATTAAATACACATACATTTACTGTTTGGATCATACTTTGTATTCACTGCAACAGTTCCTTTGTAAGTTCACATTAAATCAAATGGGTTGGGGCAGCGATGAGGAGGGTTCACGTCAAAAATGCTATCATGACAGGGCAATAAGAAGCCCCGTTACACACTGCTGTTACCTCTCCAAAGATAAAATCCTGCAAAGCCTATCAAATACTTACTGTGAGATTAATTTTCCAGCACTGCAATTGGTGCCCCAGGGTGAACAAGCAGTTACAGTAGGGCCACAAAACCAAAAAGGGATAACACCAGGGAAAAAAAGAAAGCTTCACCACTTTGAATGGATTCCAGCTCCACATTGTCATAAGCTCTCTGGATACAGCAGCAGTTCCAAAATCCTTCCCACAGGCTGGTCACCCAAACAGCTTGCACAAACAGCGACACAGTCAACAAATCAATAACTCATAACTTCTCTTTCATTTGCTACAGCATTTGGCTTAGCTGCAAGGGTATATACTAGGATGTTATACCAGACTGAGCAATCTGTAATTTCCCAGTTATCAGAAAAATGAAAGTAGGGGAAGTATGAGGAGAAAAACACCTTCCTAGTAAGCAGTTCCCGGTGTGCTAGAAACAAACAAATTAAAAGAGGAAGCATATTTAGACATGCCCTCATTTACCTTGAGATCATCTTTACCTGAAAAAGATATTAGTTATCTCTTTGTAAAACTGAGTAGCACTTACTCTGTAGATCACCAATGACACTGGTTAAATTGAAAAGTAATCTGTATATATTTGTGCTACAGCTAAGAAAACACATCACATTTGCAACTGAGTTTGCAACTCATCTATGTAGGAGATAGGAGATGACCCCAAACGCCTGTAATTTTCACAGAAACTCAAAGTAGAAAATAAGCAGCTTTCCAAATAACACTGTAGTTGCAGAGAACTGTTTCACATTCCCCATAACCAAACCAAGTTAGAAGACCATGAATAAAAACTTGTTTGCTTGGCAATTGTAAGAGCTGTAGAAAAACAGAAAACAAGTGACTTCGTGACTTATGCCCCTAAACTTGCTTCATGCTACAAAATTATGCAATGCAGCAATGCATGCTGTAACCAGAGAGATGGTGCACTGAATACAGTGAAACGCAGAGCACAATCCAGTAGGGACTGTACCAACTACAGCATTTGGTGTTTGCAACAGTTTAACTGGTAAATGTGGCAATTACGCTTGCAGGTCTCTAGTCTGGCAGCATTTTATAGCCCTGAACTGGACAAATAATGATGCCCTAAAAACTCCAGAGTTGGTCACTGTGGGTATATGTCTACAGTCCAGCAATTTTTCCCACAAGCATAACTGAGAGGATACAATCAATCTGTGCCACACTTCCTTTTTTCATATGCGCGTTCACTTCTGATTATCTGCTCAAGAGCTTGCATGGACCAGTTAATGAAACAATTGAACAAAATACTTAAAGTAGTGAAAGTGCAGAAAGAAATTATTTATATCAACATATGGAGGACCACTATTTGGCACAACTGAACCAGAAATAACAGCCTGCAAGTGTCTCATCACAATAGACAAGTGTACTGGGGTGAGCTTCTACTGGTAAGTTAGCCCTGCAGAGCTGCCATGACAATGTATCAGACCAGCCAGGAAACTGACAGTTATGCTTTCCTTGTTGTGACAAGCAAGGGGGATCATGTAGAGTGTATTAATTTGATTTCTTTATTTGGGAGGGCAGAGATGAAATAATGTCCTTTAAAAAAGTAGATTATTTTAATCTTTTGCGTGCGGCATTGCTTTCATAAAGAGGATCAATGCTCCTCATGCACCACCCCAGCAGCGGGCTTGTTGCTGCCTGGCACATGTGTCTGCAGGTGGCTTGGACTGCAATAGCAGTAATGTCACTCAGGGCAGCAGGGCGGTTGTACCACTCCGCCCTAACATTAGTATATGGTGGTCTGTTCTGTCAGCAGTCATTTCAGATTGAGACACTTCATTTTGTCTGTTGGTTCCTGGTAGTTTTTGAATGACTGTCACAAGCTCTGTCTTCTCCAAGCTTAAAACCAGAGGGCTTTCTTTGACAGGATTATGTAGAAATGTGTGTTACAGTTACGTAAAAGGCTTGTGACGGAAAGTCTTGCTATAAGGAGGTTCACTTACCTTCCCTGTCAGCCTAAACAGCTCTGTTTCAGGATTTACTTCTAAATGTACAAAGAACTAATTGGCACAGCACCAGTTTCTCTATTGTGAACACCTTTTGCTTGAAAAGAGCGGAGCTTTTGATTTCACAATAGAATGAGTGTGCTGCTGTTACTCTCCTGTCCCAACAAAAGCCACAGACTGTATTTTTAAGAATGTCCCTTTTACATGATATATAATTCACACCTAGAATATTTCATCTGCCTTTGAATTTCACAAGTCACGTAATTAAGATGTTTGTTTTGTTCTGCAAAGGACACACAATGCTATTGCCTCCTAATCACAATACACTTTATTGCTAAAAGTGCAAATACAAATACAAACATCTGGAATTTTGTATAAAGCAATATTTACATCTTCTTTTCTACCATATTATCAACTGCAGCTCAAAAATATTTAATGCAAGCATCACCACATTTTATTGTTCTTATTTTCTGCCATAAAACTGTTACTGCTGTGAGGAAGACTGTCAGGTAAAGCAAAATCTCGTGCAATTAAAACAACTGTAAGATGCATTTTTCTACTATACCTTTTATTTAGAAAGATTTCAAAGCAATATATGAATTGATTGTATTAGGTCCATCTCTAGTTAATTAAACATCCAAGGAGAGGGACTTAGCTGCCATGCAAGACTTGAAGTTTTCCACTCCAGTCTTTAGGAGGCAAGAGGAATTTAAAAAGGCAGATTACATTACTTAAATTGGAACTTAATGAGGGAGCTGTGGTTAATACAGCTGACCACAAGCCTCTGCTTGACTTGAGCCACAGGACGAAAAATGTAGGCTCGCACCAGGCCGTGCCTCACACAGCTCTGTTACAAAAGAGAGTGGGATAAAGGACCCTGTGGAAACACTGAACATTTTCTTAAGTCCAAGTTACAAAGTTAACAAAAGATGGTCTTGGAGCATGTGTGTAACTGAGCTTTCTCTCTCGGCTCTGGTGGTCTTCACAGAAGTCTTTTAACCAGAGCTCTTGTATGTACTGTACAGGAACTGAAAATAGCATACAGGTATGTGGTGGCATTTTGAGCAACAGTTAAAAAGGAAAGCAGCAGTGATTGTTGGTTAATTGAAACTCTGTTGATATCTTAGCTTGTCTCTTTTTACCACTATTAATACAAAGTGATTCTGCTTCACAGAAAAGTTCTAAACCTCTTTAGATAAAGTTTAATATCCTGGCTGTAAATAAAGACTAACATAAGCTCTAAATAAACCTCCTGTCTTTTTTCTGTTTCAAACAGAATTTGCCAACAGAAAAAACCCCAAAACCTTCTTACATTATGCACATTTTTGCAAATATGGTGTGTGAATGTATATAAACATATCAGACAAAACTATGAAAATAATGTCCTGTACTTCAAACTCCTAGAGAGAACAGATCAGACTTGACTATTGGAATAACTTGTAGCATACAGAAATAAATAAAAATCCCAAAACTGGAGGTATTGCAAACTGGGATTCAGGAAGAGAAGTTCACTGTATGGCGTATTTTGGTTTGAATGCAGAAAACCACTTGAGGAGTTTTGTTTATTCTTCTGTAGACAGTATTCCTTATTCAGATACTTGGCAAAGGCCTACAGTTTTATTCCTAGCAATACCAGATTTTTTTTTAAGTGGGAATCCATAACTGTACAACAAACTGACGAAAAGCAAGACTGCCCTGGGTTAAGCTATAAGCAGCAGACAAACCACTAATGAAATACACTAGGCGCATAAGTAATTTGAATTTGAAAAGGAACTAACTTAACAGATTCAGTATTCATACCACAGCATCTGACTCTAACCATTTTTCTGCTCATAGGCTTGCCCTGCAAGTACCAGGACTCCTTTCTACAACAATAAATAGCTCAGATACCATGTAAGCATTTCATACAGAAGCATAATTCTTGCAAACTCAAAAGTACAGGACCCCAGCCATACAAGAGAAGAAGGGATCTCACCAAGGCATTGTCTCCAGACCTAGTACATAGGTGAAGACTTCATTTCTGCAATCAAATCTGCTGCTAGTCAGTACATACTCAGTACTTTTAAATAGTCTTGGTGTAAAACCAGTGCAAACCAAAAGGTACTACCTTATGTTGTGGTAGAGAGTCTCATTATCTTTGTTTCCTGAAAGAAATATCAAATGATAATTTTTCAAGCAGGAAAAAACACTAAGATCTTACTTGTTACCCTGATGTTCACTCAGACAAAAAGGTTATGTTATGAACTTCTAATTTGTAGGGCAAAATACAATTTACATGATTAGGTTACCATTTGTTTGACTTCTGGTGTGTCATGTCATTCTCACAGAAACAACAGCAAAGATATCTAAGAGGAGGTTATACACATCTGATATCTGTTGCTGCCAACTGCTGACTGCTTCAAAGCTCTTTGTTAGCTGTAGGGATCTAGTTTCTATAAAATGACAGTGATCTTCCATCATTTGCACATTGTGCTACACTGTTTCTACTAGAGAAGAAACACCCAATATAAATAATATGAGTGCATCATATACAAAGTACCATTTTAGCTTTGCAATTATTTAAAGTCAAAATCAGAATTCGTAGATTTTCAGTCTCATAATCTGTTACTGTAAATGCCAGACTAAAAGCAAATGACATAAAGGATCTAAATTAGAGAACTACATAAGATAATTCTTTGACCTCACTATGGGGTCAAACAAAGCTTGTCCTAACTGTAAATACACATACAAGTATTTACCCTTCCCCGTTTTCAAGAAGTCAACATCACACCTCCATTGAAGAATACTAATAAAATTTTGTCTTACTGTATGATCTTTGTACCTAGGTTATCTCATAATAATCTTTACTTCTGCCTTCCTTCTAACTTATTTGTGGCAATATGCCCTCCATGACAAGTTTTATCATAGCCAAATTGATTTATGTTTCAAGTTGTTTTGATATGGGTTTTTTTGGTGTGGTTTCATTCACAACTACTGTATGAAATGAAAACATTGTTATCTTATTAGATGGCAACAGCCTGAACAATGAAAATTCAAAGCCTTCAGGTGTACAAGAAAGGAAGAAGTGTTGTGGCTGAGTGCAAAGATCAGTCTGCTTATCAAAACATCAGTGGAATCTTATTTTAGCACTGAGCCCTCCCATCGGCCCAGATGACACAGCAGTGAAAGCAAGTTAACAGTGCTGCTTTCTCAGGAGTGCCAAACTTTCTCAGTTCCTAGTGTCTTTCAGGAAAGCTGTAGGTTTTCATGCTCACCACTTCTGAAAAGCAATGCCTACGGTAATGATAGGTGGTAAGATACTGGGAAATCAAAATGTAAGTGTTTAATGAAGCACCACAAGCTGCTGTGCTGTCCTTAACTCACTCTGCTGCACCCAGAAATTTCAAATACTGCAAAACAGCACCAGATGCTGCATATTACAAATGTTAATCGGTATTGAGATTAATCCTTCTCCCTCATGCACAGCTCCCAAAGTGCCAGCCAAGACTGTGCCTTGTATGGCCAGAAAAAGTACTATGGAAGAACTCAAGGTACTTTTTGCTCTCCAGAGACTCAACTCTGCCATCAGAGTACTGGCAGTCCTAGTATCGGGACATCAAATAAGAAATAAAAATAGATTCCCCATAAAGTATCATCACTGGTTACCAGGCCAATCAATACAAGCATATTTTTTTCTAACAGTATTGACATGCTGCTCCCTATTGCATCCTCTAAAATGCAAATAGTACAAACATAGCAATTTAAAAATAGTTGTTATAGGATTAATTTAGGATTTTTCCTACAGGAAGCAGAACAGTTCTCTCCTGCTAAAATACTGAACTTCCAGTGGGCACAAAAGACATCTAATCCTGAGGGATGATATTTAAATTATTCTTCTGTTATACATGTAAATAAGCTTAGCACAGACTGTCAAGAAAACGCTCTTTTTCAAGACCATCCTCTAAGCAAACAGAAGCCAATGGATTTAGGGCAAAAGTTTGATAACATGTCTGAACATATATGTGTTTTTCCACATCTGTGTGCTGTCAAGAGCTTGCTTACAGTTTTGCGCACATGGCCCTGGTATGTGGCATGCTTCCTGACATCCCACAGAAAGACAAGGTGTTGTATGACAGGACAGGATGAATGATCTTGGAAAGAGTTAAGAAGCTGTTTAGGTGGGGAGAAAAAGAAAATGCTCTGTTTACAGCTTTGGAGATTTTGCTAAACACATAATAACATCAGCATGGATCTCCAGTATTTAGTTCCATGCGTGGCTACTGTTTCTTAGTGATCATGGTGGTTCTTGGTCTCTGTGCTATCTTGTACTCTTCTGCTAGCTTCTGATCTATACAAAAGTAGTCACTTTATTGCCAAGGGATATCGTATTGTTAAATGCATTAAAAAAAATAGAGATGAACCAGGAAGATACATTTTTACAAGTCTTCCCCCTCCAGCATCTGTAATCACATCATTGCACAGTAATCTCATTTTTTCATTTAAAGAAAAAGCTTTTAAGGTCCCACGGTTGCAAACACACCAGAACCAGAAGACAAATAAAGCACAGATGTCATCGTACACTCTCCAAAAAAATCCCAAAACAATAAATCTATATTTTCAGAGAGCGATTCAGCTTATGAAGCATTTATCTTTGTTGTGGCCATCAGCAGTGCTTCAGAAAGGTGGGTTCAGGCTGAGAAGCTTTCCCTAGTCTTGTTTGAGAAACAAACCTGTCTAAACTTGGCAAAATTAGAGGCCCACACACTATATAGAGTTTACTACATATGTAGCTTTCACCTATGTAGAACAGGCACAGAAAAGCAAATTTTATTCTATGAATAGAAATGAAGCACATGCTACATCATAAGCATTATGTAGATCTCGGACATAAAATTGTGATTTAACAGGAATTGCCAGGTCACCTCCTAACAGTCTCTGTCAGAATGAAAAAAAAAAAAAGGTGCTCACACTCATATGTAGAAATCAATCTTAATTTTTAGAAACAGAGGACTGCTGGTTAAGGAGGCAAACAAACTTTTTTTCTGAATTGGAACAGTTAAATAAGTATAGATTTCTTTTCAGATTAAAGACAAATTGTATATAAAGGAATATTTAACACATCTTGAAGTTGGCAATACCTAAAATAATTACAATAAACATGGAAGATATTATAGGACCCACAGTATTTACCTCAGCAATCTCTATCCTTCTTGCAAGTTCATCAAGAGAAGAAAAGCTGTCATCTAGTGATAAAGCTTCCAATGAGTTATAAGATGCTTGTTCAGGTGAAATGTCTGGAACAGTATCAAAGTCCTCTTGGTTTTCTAAGTTTGCAAATGATTCTTCAGTGTCTATTATGTTACCATTTAAAAATCTGAGAAATAAGTCTTCTTGTTCTTCGTTATTTACCTTCTCCTCCTCTCCTGCTGTTCTCTGTATTTCCTTGCATACTCGTGAATTGGCAGTACTCTCAGTCTCAGACACTTTACTGCACCCAGAGCATACATTTGATGCAATTCTGTCCTGCGAAGATTTTTCATCATCAGGCTGTTCCTGTTGCTGCTTTAAATCACTATTTCCAAGCTGTCCACTAGTAATTTCTGAAGAGGCAGCAGCATGTTTTGATCTGAGCACATTTCTATCAGCTTGCACATCTTTATCAGTAGGAACTAAATCAGTAGGCATATAATCAGCATCTGTTAAAACCAAAGCATCTACCATTGGCTCAAGAGGGAGTTTCACTCCAGGCTCCTCAGCTGTGCCTTCTATTTCTTCCACATCCTTAAAGAGCGGCCTTTCTCTCAGCTGCAAACTGTTATCTTTACTGGCATCCCCAGACGATAAACAGCCTGAAGAAGGCCTGCCCACTGTCCCTGTGGACTGGGTGTGTGGCTCTGATGTTGATTCAGCACTGCAGTGCTGCTCCTCCATGTGGTCCTTTCCTGCAGCTACCCGAAGACTTTCTGCCTCCACCTGTCTCTCAGTTTCATTTTCACCTGGAGAACTAGTGCTCAGCTGTTGAATGTCTTTCTTTGGTCCAATGCCAGGACAAGTTTCAGTACCTAAGTTCAACAGGAAAAACAATTCCAGTGTTTTTAAATGACAAAACATCAGCCCAGGGGAAAGAGTATACTGTGATTTGATAACGCTGCAACCTACTGCTTTAAAATGCATTCCCATAAGGGGCAGGTATTTTAAGCTCTAGACAGGATAAAAGTTTTGTTAGTAGTCTGAAAAGCTGACTCCCGATTCAGCAGAGTATTCACACACATTTTTGCAGGCAAAGCATGTGCTTTAGTGCCTTCCTGGAAAGAGTTACTCCCATATTTCAAGCACAATATGTATGTATATTTCTGAATAGCTGAATAGTTTTCTTCTATAGCATATTTTATGTGAGTGCATCTCATGGAGACTTGGAGATAAATATACTTAACAGATAACAGCATTTTGATGCTAGTGTATATCATACATGGAGATACCTGTAGCTGCTTAAAGAAGCTGAAATCATACTAATTTAATGAATTTTAAATTCCATTTCTTTTAAGTGGGTTACTAGCTCCTCTGGTTAAAGCTATATTTAATATCCAATATTTTACACAACAAATTGCTTAAAAAGTTCTTACTTTTGGAAACATATGTTAGTTTACATGTTAAAAAATGCAATGGGATGCAGCTTATTTCTGTATTCACATTTACAATACAAATGAAAACTGACTTTTCTTATCTGAATTGACAGTAAGAAACCAGGGGAATTCTATACAGCTTGTGAAATCATCTACTATTGGCATTATCAGCTCATGAAGCAGATGGCTATCCCAAGTTGTTTAAGCTTATGAAGAATGAAAGGGGACATTTAAAATTAGAACACTGAAGCAAGCTATGACAGAAACTGTCTTATTCCATACTTTAATAAAAATTAAGCTAAGCCTATGCTATAGTAGGACTACTGTTACAGTAACTGTAACAACCTCAAACAACAAATGAACATTTCTAGAAAACACTCATTTGCATTTTCCGGTCACAGCAAAAAGCAGAAAAGTCTTATGAATAGATTAATGACAAGATGAAGCAATGTCCTTATTAACTGTATACATTCTCACAAGAATGATTGAAGATCTCTACCCCAATCTTATCCTTCCTCATCGGTTAAACCTCACTTAAAATCTGAGCAACTTCCTGAACTTGTTATTTGAAACAGGGTCACATTTGTTAGTCTTTAAAGAAATATTTGCATTCGTTCATTGTATTGAACAATGTTATTAAATTATAAACTATCCCCATTTTAAAGGATAATGAAATACAAGGTAACACAGGAAAGACTGGCTTGAAAATTGAAAAAAGGAATATCCAGCCATCTCAAAACGCAGGGAAAAAGCCCAGAACAACATTAACAAATATAAAGAGTATAGGAGACAGGGACATTTTGAAAATTAGACACAGATGAGTAGATAGCTCAAGGGATTTGTAATGGGATACCGAGTCCTTCACATACAGGTCATGAGTTCAAACACAGCCTGGATTATTGGTACAAGATTTTGTTACCATCTGTCAATTTTTCCTTAGTGGATACATCCACATTACAACAGACAGTTGTTGGCAGCTCCAACAGCAACAAAGATTAAACGGAATTTACCGTGAAGGGTGACCCTTGAGCTCAGGACTCTGTTCCTAAGAGAGTAATAAATGCTCCTAGCATCCTTATCTAACTACAGACATACAGCAGCTTTCAGTATTTTCTTTACACCTACTTCAAAACACCTGCATTAGACAAGCCATGCCCACTATAGAATCAAGGCAAGTTAAGACAAATACTTTTTTCCTACTAAGTTAATGAAGATGTACCCACCAACATGGCAGTAATTTTTATCTGACTGTCAGAGATATAGTTAAGTGCCTACTGGAAATCTAGCACAAAAGCACTTATGGCAATTTAATAAATGTCCCCCTCCTCCCCCCTGGTTACTTCCAACTTGACACTTCGTTCATCACAGTAACCTGTAACCACCACTTTTTTATCCTGTTAATCCAAGACAGCCTAGCAGAGAGAGTACTGACCTATGACATTCTATCATTGGAGAACTCACACTTCTCCATCTTTGTCCCTCTTTCCATTTAAAACCAAATATCATATGATCTAATAGTAAACAGGCTATAAGCAGTTTCTCCCTATCTTGGAAATGGGTCTATATGTACACACTGCAAAATTATGCTCTGGGTTTTATTAAATTAATAATTCCATTAGAAAGAGTTTCATGAAACACATGTATTTGATTATCTTTAGTTAACACTATTAAAGGCTTTCAGTGAGAACCTAAAGAAATTAATGGACATAAAATGTATCAAATCTCATCTTTTAATGTGCACACGTAACTTTTAAGGGCCTAGGTCTCTCTGTTGGTAGACTCAAAGAGAAAATCTGCCAGAAAGAAATATGTAGCAGAACAGACAACAGAACAACACAACCCTTGCTCAGAAGGGCAGAAAACTACTTCAGCTACTGTCCCAGGAATCGTGACTAGCAAGCTTCTTATCTTGATCACTGTATCCCCAAGAGAGATCGTAAAATCTTAGGATCAACTGCCTACAGAGACTCCAGCTATGTTCCCAAATGCCTGCAATAAGTCAATAGAGTAACTTTTGCTTTAGATAAGTAAGGCAACTGCGTTTTTACTTTGAAGGTGCTACCTTAGTACAGTGCAACAATCTCTACAATGCAACAATCTCTACAATGTAACATATCTGTGTAAGCTAATACTTCTTACTCATAATTGATATATAAATTCTTATTTTGGGCATATGAATTCATATGAAGGACAGTCATCAAACCACTTGAGAATTTCCCTTTTCTGACTTAATGTCAGACTAATTCTACCAGCAAAGTAAACTAAGTAGTTCTGAAGGTCAGCAGATACATTTCTGTCAGAAGTGTACACATTTACTTCTCATTTTTCATGATGTAGAGGAAAAAAACCCACCTAAAAGAGCAGAAGATGAGCTTTCTAATTTTTCAATTAGAAGGCCCATGCATTTGGGGTAAGGCTGAACAGGTTTAAATATTAGGAACTGGATGGTTATTCTAGTACAGGATTCTGCTGAGGTTCAGGGAAAATCAAGAACAAGCCCCAGGTGCCCCTATTCTTTGTAGTCCTGAGCTGGATCACTCACCCACAGCTCAAATATTTTTTGCGCAGCCCATTGAGTGGCGTACACAAATTCAGAGTTATGGATCAACTTGTCCTTCTAACTGCAACAAAAACATTCAGCCCCCTGCTGCCAATGCGCTGACTCAGTGAGGGGCAGCAGTAGCTAATTTACCACGTATTAACTTAACAGATGAAGAGACCTGTCAGGGTGACAACTCATTGTTTCCTCTAGAACATGCTGATCTTGTGAAAGGCATCTTTTGCAAATTTAAACTTGAGTTAGGCTTGAATTATTCCTATCTTTGTACTGAAAAAGTATTTAGCGCTGCTGGAAAATTCTCTGTGTCATTCTTTTGGATGGCATAGTTTTATTAATTTACAGGCATCTCATAGGAAAGCAAAGATTTTGATGACATTTTGAGAAGAGTTACATTAAGGCACCAAAAAAGTCAATTTATACCATAATAACTTCCACATTAAGCTTGCACTACTGTATTTAAGCATTAGCACATAATGCTCTTAATTCAGCAGTTTCAAGTTTTCAGAAATTGTGCTCTCCGGAAAGCTCTTATTCCCACTTAGAATAAAATAAAAGTGCCTATTTTTTTTTCCATGGGAATTTCCAACCATCCAAAAATAAACAAAACATTGGGTTCTTTCATTTTATCTGCTTTCTGAGCTATAGAACATGTTTGTTTGGGGTTTTCAATGTTTTGTGTTTAGTTAGAACAAAGACAGGGAAAAGGCAGCACAGGGGTCAAGAGGATGAAGAGGAGGATCCACAGATGTAGAGAACTGTGACACTGTATCTTTGTTAGCTCCTAATTCTCCTGAACATCCTGGCCGATACAGGCTTTTAGGATTCTTCAGGTTGAAATGTCACTTAGGCCAACCTTGGCTTTTTTTTTCATGTGAGAAATTCTGCTGCTTTTGAGGAAAGGTACAGAGTTTTGCCCAATTTTGGCAACTGGAATGTGGCAAAACAAAAACCCAGAAACTTCTTGCTTAAAAGAGAAAACAGGTAAAGCACAGCCTGGTAGCCTACCAATGCTCTCCGTCTCCATTTTAACAATTGATTAGTTTTTAAATGTTTCATAAGAACCCAGTGACTTTAACAAATTAAACAAAGCAGCCAAAGCAGGAGGAAGAAAATAAAACAGACATAAAGGTGTGCACTGAAAACAAGTAACTGAAGAATATTTTTCTCTTCAAGACCCCTGAAAAGCTTCCTAATTTTCGGCGCTGCTACAAGAAAAATGTGTCTCAAAATCAGTCTATTGCATATAATTTACAATAGTTACTAAAACAGTTACTACTGAATTGTTATATATACTGAATTGCCACAACTCAGAATATTTGTCATCAGATTGTTTCCCTTATGTTTTACACATCCAAATTATGTGTCTTATCTCTAGTTCTACACAGTTTCGTAGCTTATGTAGGCTGCTATAAATATATGCACATTTAAAAGACCTTTTTTTGATGGAGGCTAAAATTACTTAAATTACAATTCTGAATATCAACATCTGATTACAACTGCAGTGCATATCCATTGTGCAGTTGTGAAAAAAATATACATATCAGCATAAATGGATGAATCCATGGGAGTCCATCAAATGCTGTAGCTTCAAATGAAATAGTTTCATAGTGTTTATAGGAATATGTCAGTACAGAGTAGTATTTAAAGCAAATGTATGCACATGCACATACACACACAAATACCTGATTTAAAAGCAGCAGCTTCTCTTTCCTTTAAGTGTTTTGATTCTGTTAACTGAAGCAAACAACCGCTCTCCCATGTATTTCCTGCAGCTAGTAGCTGTAAAATATGATAGTATTTCCTGTAAGTTTTGGAATTAAACAGGAACACTGTGACTTTTTGAAACATCCAAACTTCAAATACTTTCTGTACTAAACTGGAAATATTATACCTAATAATATTTAATATATATTTATAGCAGTCTTTGACAAAACAGATTCAATTAAACAGCTGCTTACCTTCGTTTTGGATGCCTGTGGCCTGCAGCAACAAAGAAAAAAAGAATAAATTAAACAACTTAGTAGCAACATTCTTCATAACAAACATAATTGAAATCTTATAAACCTTTGCTCTCTTCTATTATTAGCACAGAACTTTTATTACACCGAAACAGCATCAGCATGCTAGCATACTTTCAAGCACAGATCCGTACTACATGTGAATATCATGAGAAGACTAATCAGCCCAAACACTGCTCCACCTAATCAAGAAAGCAGTAAAAAGAAAACTTACGGCAAAATATCACAGGATTTAACTTCCTGTAACACATTATGGTCAAACAGAATACCACCAACTTAAAAAATCATGTAAGGACTCAGTATCTACTAGTATTACAACTACTAATCATTCTAACAGAGACTGAAGAATGGAAAAATCCCCACAAAACATATTTCCCTCTCCACAGACTGTTTACATGGGACACATTTCTGGGTACTTAAGACACAGTAGCTCCCACTGTTATTCACTGGTGAGTCAGCACTGCTAACAATGTGTGGACTTTGCAAACTGTAGAGATTCATGCCCAGTGTGTTTTACCATGCAGTGCCTGCCTCGCAGCCTTACATACAGCAATGAAGATAAAATGTTCAGTAATTTTTCAACTACTGAAAAAAGTAGGAGAGGGAAGAGGCAAAAGTACCCATGCTCACACTCTCTAACAAGAATATTTAGAAGTTCCATTGACTTTTAAATTTTACCATTTAAACTTCAAATAACGGACACTCAAAACTATCTTTGAAGAACAAACATGTTCAGTATGTAGCTGCAGACCTTGAGTATCAGAAAGAGTTATATTACCTTCAACTACAAAAGTAAAATGCTCAGATTTTCTGAGACCTGCATGCCATTCATTAAAAATTAAAGTATAATTTTAATTACAAAATAAATGGAGATTAAAGTTTGGGGAAAAAAAAAAAATCTTTTGCGTAGAGAGTTTGGAAGGGCAATACCACTAAATACACAGAACTAATCATGGCAAAAGAACACAAGCCTTAATTTTTATCAAACTGCAGTGCTTCTCAAAATCAGGAATGATGTTACATAATTGAAATTTTGTATTTTGAAGTAAGGCTGCACAGAAGAATTAGGAGAAAGCAAAGTTATTCTGAAAATAGTGACAATCAAGGTGACAATAGGGAGGTGCTGCTAGATGCAGTACGTAAATTACAATACATTTGGATCTCAAGTTTATTGTGTTTGCAAGGTCACATGCAAGGAAATTTAGGCTGAGGACCCCTGCAGGCACTCGGAGGCAATCTCTCAGTAGCAGCAGGCTTTGGGTGTAAATATGCAGCCACGGGGCTAGGGCTGCTCCCTCCTCCTAAGGAAATGCAGGAGTACACTTTCCAAGGATTTCCACCCAAACAAACAATCCCTGCTGGGCTCTGGCTATCAGCTTGGTTGTTCTCAAACTTCTCTGTTGTCATCCTGAAGAAGAAAATAATCATATTTTCTATGAACAACAGGAGCACCTTGGCTTTTATTACATCCAGACTAAGCCAGCACAAATGTATTTGAAAGTTATCTCTACCCATTTGATTGGGAGCACCTACCTCATCACAGGTTGGTCTTTTCACAGCATCTGAATATGGTTAGTTTCCTTATTATTGTTGCCTGATCATTTTCTATTCATTGGCACCTGGTGTGTATATATATTTATTTATTTATTCATTTTTCTGATCTGTCCCTCAAACTCAATGCCTAGTAGGTAGGTAGGCAGGACATTCACCCATGAAATAACAGATCTTCTCCTTCCTGATGGGTAAAATCCTGTATGTGTTACTACCCAGAAGAGCACCCTAGGCACTGTCCAAAAGTTTGTGATAACGTGATACACTGATTCAGGAAGCTGACGGATAAAGCAAAGCATGTATGAACTAAGATTTCACATCTTTTCAGAGTACTACCACACTACAAAACTACAGAATCACTACTTCATAATATTTATGTAATCTATATGAAATCAAGAGAAGATAACTAGAATAACTTAAAGAATTGAGAAATGTCCTAAAACATGGGAAATTTGTAAATTAAATCCTTTAGGGTAGATTCTGGAGTCTGAGATGCTGGACAAGCAAATTTAAATACAAGTAAATCAATAGGTATTAGACACAAGCACCATCATTCGTTCCATAGCCTCTCTCTTCCTAAATTAACACTACTCAGTTTTTATTTTAACTGAAAATACTAAAACTCAAAACTTCATTCCTGCCAAGCTAATGATTTGCAGAAACCATATCTAGTCCCTGTGCATTTCTTAAACTGTATTAAAACATGTGAAAATGCATGGTAATGGACAAATTTTAGTTACATATCCAAAAGAACCTCCACTTGATAACCAAATTCATTGGAGTCAATAGGTGCAACTTTTATTTTGACATTGATTATTTTTAAAGACCTGTACTGGCAAGGAGACAACAGCTATGCTAAGGCAAGTACTGGAAAAGTAAAGATATTTTCTTATACATACTGTTGATGTGAAGAGCAAACTCTTGCAAGCTTTTCCAGCTCTTCGCCGCTCAGGTCTTTAGCTGAATTCCCCAGTGCTGTAACTGGACTAGGAACTGCTGTTTTCCATTTTCTTTCTAAATTAAACCAAAATCAATTTTAACCAAAATACTTTTATAAAATTATTATTGCCTTAACATATACACGAAACTAATGGAGAAATACTGACAATTCTTCTGCGTGCTCTACAGTCTCGTTTCAGACTGTGCAAAAAAGCACTATATTTTTTCACAACACACTTTATTTTCATTGCATCAGATTTACCAACCCTAAACCAAAAATAAGATCAAAACAACTGTGGATCAAAGTCTTAATTAATAAAGAATGGCAAACTATTTGCACCTTTTTCATGAAATGTGTGAGAAGAAATCTAAAGCAGGAATACTTTTCTTGTAACAAGCTCAGAGAAATTCTGATATAAATGCTTCTTTTGCTGTGTAACATTTCTAAGCTGGCAAAAAGTATACTCCATTATTTAGAAATACAAACCAAATTAGCTTTTTCTTCTACTGTATCAGTTTAGCCTGTACTCACCCCACTGCTCCTGTATAGAAGAAAGATTAGCAAGCAGCTGTTCATGGTACAGTCGTTCAAGCTGAATAAACTTCATTGCCTTCTCATCTGAATGGAAGGTTAAAGAAAAATGCACACATATATGGATATGTTATGAGTTACTTATATTCAGCAGAATATTTGAAAGGGCAATCATTATGTACCTGAAATTTTAGATAACTGGATCAGAATGAAAAATAGCTAGCATCCACATTTCTGTTCAAGGAAGAGCAAAATGGAGGAATGAAAACAACAAGTAAAAAGTACAGCTGAGAAAAGCTCAAAAAATGAAAATCCTATTGACTTCAGCAGTTACCTCTTCCCACCTGCCTTAAGCACAATAAATGTTTTTCTAGAAAAGCAGCAAAATGTTCTTATGCCAACAACTCCTATCAGAAAATGAAAAGCAAAACAATCAAATACCAGCACGTATCTCTCAAGAAATACAATTATAAGCCAATAACCATAACTACCTGAAAATATGGTTCCTTTCTACTGACCAGCTGGAGGCAGCACTGAAAAAAATTCCATCAACTCAAACTTTCAAGAAATACCCACCCTCCCCCTTTTCAACCATTGTATAGAACACTGTTAGACACCTGAGTTCTTCCTGTCTTCTTTCTGAAGATTCTGCTTACTTCTATATGAAGAACTCTATCCCCTCCTTTAGGGTTATACTGGTAGTATAAGGTATACTGGTAGTTACATATTTTCAAAATATTCATGATAATTCTAGTTCCATCAAACTGGAGCTGCTGGATTTTCTGTTTAAAGCCATGTTTTGCCAGCTATTTGGAATTTAATTCTACAGCAGAATGAGAAAAGAAGTACAGTGAATGAGGTTCTCGGTCATCTAGAGAAAAATATTTTCCATTATTCATGCTCATTAAAACACCAGAGTAGTTACTATAAAAATGCAACCAGTACTTGTTATTCTTGTTAGCTTCATACACACCATGGCTTATGAACAACAATATTAATGCAAAGAATATTCTTTGCCTTCAAGAAATCTGGTATTAGAATTACAGATCAGAGAGACAGCCTTAAAGGATCAGAGCAACAAACCCTGAATTATTGCTAAGTTCTACACTAGATGAATGAAAATGTCTGTCATGGATAATTAATACAGTGCAACATGACCAAGTAAATTCTTTGTTAACCTCAGGAAACTGATGTTTGCAAGTACAGAGAGATCCTTCATAAATATGTATTATACAGTGGTGCTGAATTCCACACAGCAGGTGTACATTGCATTAAAAATATTCCCTTTGATCAGCTTTAAATAGTGCCCTTTGATTAAAGCAATTTCTATGAAAGAGAAACTGTCTATCATACTGCTGAATGCATTTTAAATTTACTGTATTTCCCCATGCAGAGCCATAATTTACTACAGATTTTTCCATGCCTTTAATTAGTGCTGTGTATTTTGCATTCTCTGTTGGATGCTTTTGAATTAGGATGACCAAGACAGAAGTACAGTCTTCCAAGACAGTGAAGGGTATTTTATTTTACATATGCTTTTATACCACCACCAGACTTATTTCTCTGGTTTTGCACTATAGGCTAACAGAATTTGTCTAGGTTTTGAGGATACCTTTCGAGGTTTATATACTTTGTTATTTAACCTTTACAATTACCTATTTGCTTTATTTTGCTTGTAACAAATTACATAATAATCTGTATGCACAAATTCTGTAATTTATGATGCATCTTAGTGAATCACATATACCTTAAGGGCTTACCACTCTCACCTTTTTATAGTCCAATTACTTTCCCTTCAAAGCAAACAGAGGAAAACCCAGTCCACCTTTTCTAAAAATGTAATTTCACTTTATGGTTTAATATGATTAATCTCCCCCACAACTACTGAAAAAAACCCAGAGTGTTTAGCAGCAGTTCAGCTGTTATAACTTCTTGACCAAACTTAATTTTATTATCTGGGAACAAATCAAAATAAACCGGACCATTGAACTGGCTGTTCCCAGAAGCTATTACCCATATTTTCCTATGACAGTTTCTCAAAATACCTTGATGCAATTTTCACTAATTACCTGCCAAATAACGTTGCTATTTTTTCAGGTTGCTGATCTCCCTTAGCTCAGTGTGTTTGGTATTTCTATTCTAATCTAGACACTCGTAGTACATATTCTAATAAACTGTTATGATAATTTTGTTCTTACTATAACTATGCACTATTTGATATAACAGAACACATACCTATCTAGATTGGACGTATTCCCAGTTACTAATGCTTAGAACAGAACTTCTCCTATGAAAACAGAAGTTCCTTGAAAATATTCTCTCACTTCCTTGTTTGTGCACAACTACTAATGATTGTATCAGTACAGCGTTCATAAGTGGATTTATTACTTAATTCATATTCCAGCTGTCTGATTAAGAAGGACTTGCTAACATATTGTATATTCACTCAGGGGCAAATTATGACTGTTCACTTCTTATTAACCCTGACCCAGAACCTGTAAGTCAATGACAAAGCATTTGTCTTTTATGTTTTATCATGCCAGATTATTTTAATATTGGATAACAATTTCAACAAATAAAAGGATACATTCCTCCTCTTGAAAATAGGTCTCAGCTATCTGCAAAAGTAAAAAAAAATTAGAATCATCATTTTCGTGAGAGTGATTACGATGTAATATGAACTTTTTATTATAGTTTTAAACATGTTTTGGGGGCTCATATTTAGTTTGGATAAAATACTAACGTTCAGAGTAAATACATGTATTCTTATTCTAGGAAAGATGTTTAGAAAAAATATCAAACAACAAAGAAATACAAAGTGTTATCACACAAATGGATTTGCTCAAATGTTAGTTGGGTCTTATGTTGTTACAACAATAAAAAACTACTTCAGAAACTTTTTAAGTTATCACATTAGAAAGTTTTAAAATTACCTAGAAGTACTGTGTTTACTGATACAGGTTGAAGAATTTGAATTCTGTTACTGACCATTGTTTCCTTATGTTTGACCAAATTAAGATCAATGCTGCATTCTCCTGAGCTTCGTGATAAAATAGAGAAATTGAGGTTTCCTGACTGATGAGAAAAGAACAAGCTTTGGGTAAAAGACTCTAAAAATACCACCTATCACTGCATCGGAGACATATCAGTGACCTTCCTGCTTATATCCTATTTACTATAAATGATTACAACAGATATTTCAAGTACATAAAATTTGAAAAACTTACAGTATGAATATTTGAAATTCATGACATAAACACAGACTCAAGTTCTTAATTTCTTTCTGTATTACTCCTAGACCACCCACAGAAGCCAGACAATAGCATTGCAGCAGCCTTCTGCCACTTCCTTTCCTGAAGCTACTCTGCTGTGTTAAAAAGATTTAAAGATACTCTACGTCATATGTCAGTTCACTAAGCCTAACATCTTAATATCTGAAGCTCTTCAATAATAGAATAAGTCATGCAGTTAAGCCAGATGGCAGTTCTTTGATTTGCTCTGTAGCTGTTATGACATGGAACAAAACTGTGGCTCTTCCTCCTTTAGATTGACATTTCTATAACAGAACAATTAAAATTGGATTTATAACAAGACAGCTCTGCCAACTGGATGAAAAACAAACAAACCTAAAAATCACAACAGCTCTTCAAGACCTGTTCTCTTAGATGGATGTTAATACAGATACGTCAAAACAAAGAAATACCAGAGAACTGACGCAAGAAATAAGCAAACTTTTGCCACTGCATTTAAAGCTCAAAGTGCTAAGGATGTTTAATATAGAGAAAACAATCATTCCAAAGTAGTTACTAAGGAGAGGGAAAATCAAACCTTAAACAGACTACATAAAAACACTTGAACATCTAAATGAATCTCTGATACCTTCTAGCTTTGCAAAATGTGTAAGCTCACATTAAAGGCTGCTGTAGCAGCTGCTATGTTAGCCAATGGCTAGGAATCAAACCAGGGATCTCTGCCTAAGCATTCAAAATGTCTAGCTGCAACATCTTAAAAACAACTTCACTATACCTAACTTTAACAGATCACTGAAAAAAGGAACAGTAAATATATGATGACCAAGGGTTTATACAAAGAAAGGCTGCGTATAAACCAAGAACAGAGTCATGGAAACACAAGAGAAAATTACGTTCCAGTATACCAAGTTATTGCTATCTCAGAGCTACATATTTTAACTGCAGACTACAGAAATAGCTTCCCTATCCTCTTCCTAGTGATGCCTTGGCTTTCAACCAGCTATGTCAAAGCCAAAATTAAAGGCATGGAAGTGGTAGAACTTCCAGAAGAAGTATCAAGATGCCAGTTAGAATAAGTACTTTTTCTCTTCATCAGGTAAAGGTCTCAGGATTTGGGGGTGGGTAGGTGTTTGTTTGGTTCGCCTCCCCATCCCAACTCACATAAAGGATTATTTCTTGGACTAACAGGCTAAAGACACCATTGTACTACAGCCCATAAAAACAACTCTGAGAAAGCAAGTATCCAAAGACAGTCAGAAAATGTCTTTCCAATCAGAAAGAGAATTTCACTTTGACTCTGAGTTGGTGGTGGGAAGTATAACAGAAAAGATAGAGCCAATGCCTGCAAAGGAGAAGTTGTAACACTGCATAGAAAAGCTAACATGGTAATCTAAATGTTTTCTTCCAATTCCTTCCTGTACACAAATAATCTTTGAGATTTGCAACAACAGTGTATTTGTGCTTGCTAAAAAACTGGGCAAGCTTTCCTAGAAAACTGAAGAATACGGATGGATTTGTTTGTAAATACGATAAAATATAGAAACTTCAGAAGTAAAAATATTTTGCTTCACAGAACTCTACAGCATCGGTGACCTTTACAAGCATTAACTAATCAATCTTGAGGGACAGTGAATGCTGGCAGTCTTCCTATTTGCCATGCATGGTGTAACAAGGGCCATGCTTGCAAAATGTGTTCAATAATTGTAGGCACCCTGACACGCAAACATTCAGGTTGAGACACGTCATAGCGGATATGCCAATGACTTCCATGGCAGCACACAAACATTCAGTCTCAAAATCTTTGGGGCATATCAATTGAGGGCTTCATAGCTTGAAGGGCTTCACAAGTGGGCACTTCTGTAAAAGTCTAAGCACGATGGCTCAAAAAAGACAGCAACTTGATAGAGGAGTCTAGATTACAAGTTGTGAATTTCTGGCTCTCAGCCTTATCACTAACCACTAGGGCATTCTGAGTTCAGTACCTCCAAAACAGAATTGTTAAGCGACTTCTAGGGTTCTTTCTAAAGAAGTTTTGTATTTCACTGTCTTTTATTGTCTTAAAAAAATTCTCTGCTATCTACAGTAGCCTCCTAAGTATTTCAGGATCTGCTAAAGCTCTGCATCTGTGTTTTAAATACAAGTACTTCTAAGATTCTGTAACAAATGCTAAACAAATTACATGAATCCCATCCAAAGCAGGAAACGGTATCTTATTTCAATTAAAAATTAACCCTTAGAACAGCCTCTAATATCCCACAGCCTTTAAATATTCCATACATGCTTTCCACTAACAACATGGATTGTTAACACTCCAGAACATTTGACAAAGCTCTTTAAAATAAAGTAGAATATTTGCTAGACTTGGCATAAAAGAAAGTTAATGCCAGGCTGTATTAACAATCTGAAAAAAAGACTGAAGATGTCAGGTTAATTTGCTGGAAAAGGAAAAAATCATTTTTAATAGACTCACTTTACATGAAAACATGAATCCCATCTTTAAAATCCTTTATTTTTTTCACCAGATTAAAAAGTGTGTTATGATGAGATGGTGATTCATTACATGTTTGAATCTGGAAATGCAGATTCTATTCTCAGTTCTGTCACAGTCCCTGTATGACTTTCAAGAGGTTATTACCCTTAGGGTTTGGCTTCCTCACCCAAAAAGCCGGACAGATTTCACCTCCATCATTTTTGATGGCACTCCTTAACGTCTGTAAAGTTTTTTGAAGTTTTTGCCCTAAGTGTGCTGTTTTTCAAAACTGACCTTCGTACTAACGAATGAACAACCACCAAATTTGGTGTGGCTAAAGGTATAAATGGTTAACACTAATGCTAAGTCTCAAATAAATGAAGGAATGGTATCAAACACCTTCACTCAAACACAGATTAAAAAAATAATTTAAAATTCTAGGTCAGATGTAAACTATCTGTAATTTGCAATACGAAAGAGAAACCTCCTTTGCAAATATAAACACTTATATCAAAGATAATAAGAATGTAGGAATGTCGTCGCAGTTTAGGAGTTTAAAATATCACAATTGTCTAATTTTCTACAATAAAGACAATGCAACTAAGTCAACTCAGACACTGTATAGTATCTATTTATACAGCCTACATTAGACACTACAGCCAAACAAAACGTCTTCTAGCCCACTGTTAGTGTGACACAATTAAATACAAATTAATATTGCATCAAGTCCTATCAACATACTCATCTTGCATCACAATCTCCAGAAAGAAAACCGTGCTGACCAGTTAGTAAAAAAGATTGCTTTCCAAATCATACAGTATTTCCTTTGGTCTTGCGAAAGGAAAGTGAGTGGCAACTATGCTATAAAAAAAAAAGGTATACACTAAGAATATTGAATCTTAGCATTCATGCATGAAATTCATGCTAGAAAAGTCTGTAACAGCAACAACAATTTGAGATTTAAAATGTTAGTTAGATATTAGCTGTCCAGTGTCTTACAAACCGTATTTAAGTTATAATGAAGAGTGATTTTCCTAGTCTTTCAGCCAAACTAGAATTTCATCCTTATGGAATTGGAAAATCCGTCTTTTAGGAGTTTCCTTTAACTGAAGGCAATTATATTATATGTTTCCTTTAACTGAAGGCAATTAATTTCAAGGCAATTTATAATTTACCATATATTAGAAGACGTTAGAGGAGATACTTGCTGCGATCACCTGTTATACAATCAAAATACCCTGTCCAGATAGGAATATTGGCATACACTGAATTAATGCATTTCTTCCTAGTGAATAAAGGTCTCAAATAAAAACAGTGTGCAACACCTCAGAATCATAGGAAGTACCTGATGGAGACACAGGGGCAGTATCTTTGAATCCATCTGCTCAACCTCTTCACGGAGCAAAGAGAAAAGAGACTGCAACGTGTGGTTTTGTTCTTTCTGGTGAAAGTTTTCATTTGCTTCAACAGCACCTTCAGCATGCACAGAATCTGTATCTGTAATAAGAGTATTTTCCTCCTTGATTGCTGTGGTTCCCACTGTAGTAACTCCTTGAAAAATAACGAGTACTTAAGTTAGGATTCAGGATAGCAGGAAGCAGATGATGACAGAGAATGATTCTACTGGGGAGCACAAATGTCCAAGGGGACTGTCCCAGACAAGGTGAAAAGGAAGATCCCCTAGCTAGTTGGATAATTTATTTGAGAATCCAGGGAATTGAGCCAGTAGCGGAGATCTACATTGGTAACAGTGACACAAGGATGTGTAAACTGAATTTAGCATCCAGAACTTCCTGCTAGGCAGAAAACTAGGCTCTTCATGGTACATTCCCTGACAGTCCAACATTGCCTGTCTCCAATTTTACCCAAGTCAAAACAAAGGTCAGACATGCAGGAGAAGGGCTAGTAAGGTATTTGAAGGATAACATAAAGCATAACAGTATAAAAATGATACAGGAAAAAATTCCTGGGGGCAAATCCCACATTTCTTTCTTAGAAATGCAATATTTGTAGTATACTGCTGATTGTCAATATGATAGTTATCAGGAAACATTAAATGAGATAAAGGAAGAAGCGTAGAGCAGGCAGTAGTAGCAGGAAACATCAACTGCCCATACAAAGACTGGACCTGTTTTTCACAGACAAAAAAAGCAATAAGTGATGCCTTCCTACAACACAGTCTTAGGAGTAACCAGAAAACTACAGCTTATTCCTCCAATTAACGAACTTTAGTTTTTTCCATAAAACAATATTGAATTTGATACATTTACACAGGATTGAACTTTCTGAAAAGTTCTCATTAAAAAAAAAAAACCAACAAAACAATTTAGAGAAATTTGGCCACCAAAATGTGCACCATAAACTTAAGTTATGGTGACTATGTTATTCTCCCCCAGCTGCACTCATTTGCTGAAAATCGTATTATCATTTAAAAGCAGGACAGGTGGGGGCACTTTCAAGTAACCATCACGCTTCAACTGTTTCTGCAGCTTGGGCACTCAGCATATTTCAGACCCTCTTTTGTTCATTGCAACTGAAACTCTATATGAAGATTTAGGGCTTAAGAAAGGTATTAGCTGGTCCACTGAAGGCTCCACCATTCTATTTTTGGTCATTTTAAACTCTTTATTAAGTAAACTATCCAGGTCAGGAGTACTAATAATTGCCATGGGTGGCTATTTCCACAGGGCTTACTGCCAAACAAAGTATGGCTTTAACTTAACATTGATTTTTCAATATAAATGACTGTTTCTGCTTTTCCACTTATTTATTTGGGCTTCCTGTGGGCCAAAAGCAACAACAGACACAACTGGATGCAAAACACAAACCAGGAAGTACTTTCAGAGAAGAAATTAAGATTGTTTTTAAAAATACAGCTTTCTGTTCAGCACAAACTAGAAAAGAGGGACCACATGTTCTGGCAAACGTTTTCTCTTGGGGGGTGGAGGGGGGACACACTACACGGACACAAACAAACAAAAGCCCTTCAAACTGCACTTTATTAAGCAGTTAAAAATTACCCATCTTAATAAAACACAACCCTTGACTGAAACATGCTTAATAGCAACTACTATGCAAAATCTACATTGTAATGTTGCTGTGGTTCTGTTGCTAACGCATAGTTTATAAACTGCACATTATTCCTACATATAGTTGAGCTATCCCTCACTTGGAATCAAATTCTGCCCTCAAACTACTCCTGTGATTCTGAATCTAGGCCTTTATAACCATTCAGGTTAATTTAACCTTCTATTTTGAACACAAAACAGCATTTGTGCCTTAGCACTAACCAAAAACTTTCCTTGAGGCAGTAACACTCTAATGCTATTTCATCATAAAGGTGTTATGGGTTAAGATCCCTATTTATTTTCCTCCATGTTCTTGAAAGCAGCACACAACATGACTTTTTCCTGGAATCATTCTATCTTACTGTCCGAAGCAGATTAGTTTTTTCAGTAAAGATGATGTATTTTTCAGTAGAGACATATATTTCTGATATTTTTAATAGGCCAGGACTGACCTTTTTCACTTAGCAGACCACTGATGTTTACTCTATACACTGATATTTGGTTCCATACTAGAATGGAACCATAAACCTTTATGAAAATAAAGGTGAAAAAAACACAGAAGATATCAATTCTCCAAAGAGTGCTCAGTAGGAATGTGGCAGGGAGCTAGGTTCAAGTTTCTGCCAGACTCACAGAGGTTTCAGCTGACATCTTCTATGCCCAGGTGGGTGAGCCAGTGTTTTTCACAAGACATGAAGAGAAGCAAACTTCTTCAAAATTTACCTAAGAAGGGGCGCCTTGTTTGCAAAAAAACTCCAATTTTGACAGACTTTGATGAATAAAAATGACACATTTTTTTAATATGCATTTTTTGTTCTGTCAGTACTGGAAGCACAGGAAATTAAGATGCCTTTGCCTCCTGCCTAGGAAGAAGACAGAGGTGTGTGTATGAGGTATATGCTATCAAAATAAAATTATGGATATCGACCTCTTTTTTAATTGAATTCTAATTTTTATATTCAGTAGCATTTGCTCAAGTCACCGGTAATGTTAGTTTCTAGTACAGAAAACATATGGCAATCTCTCTTTTTAAACATTCCTTGGTACTCAATACCAGAAAGCTGGCTCAGACGGATTCATTCAAGAGCTGGTTAAAAAAAAAAAAAAAAGACAAAAAAAAAAGACCAGGAAGTATTTTTATATATATATATAAATTATATATATAACAAATTATATATATTTTTATATATATATAAAAATATTGCTTTTAAGAGAAGATATTTCAGACAGGAGTGTTGGTGGAAAGGATGCTCTAACTGAGCAAGCTTCAAATCTCGTTTAGTGCAGCACAGGACCCTAAATTAAATGATATTGCTTGATTTTTAATAGAATTTGACTAATTTATATTCATATCTTTCATTTGCTGCAACACCGAATTTATCCCAACCATTCCACTTTCTTCCCCCACCTTCAAGCCACTTCAAGAAATAAGTTGAATAGTTTAGAGGAAAAGCCTAGGTTGTCGAATTTAACTTGGGAAAATCTACTAAATGTAAGTTATAGTGCTATGCTATCTTAAGCAATTACACACTGTGATTTTACAATATTAAGTTACTACTTATGCCGGAGCTGATCGCTTGGTAAAAGCTGAAATTATTTTCAGTGAACAGGGATAATTTGAAGTCCACATTTACAAAAATGCATTGAAGCAGCTGACACTTTACGAATCACTACATGAATCTACAGCACTAAAGTTAATACGACTCATTACAAGGAATCCAAGTATGAATAATCACCAAAGCTTAAATCTGTCAATTTACATTTACACCATTTCTTTGATCACCAGTGTCACAGAATCATAGAATAGCTAGGGCTGGAAATGACCTTAAGATCATCTAGTTCCAACCCCCTGCCATGTCCTCCTTAAACAGATATAATCAAGAATCTTTTCAAAACTATTATTAGCATACAAAAAGAATGTGAGAGAAATTTGGGATCCGGGATCTACAGACCTCTCATTTCACTCTACTGCAGCATCAAGAGAGCTAAAAGGAGGTGCTTCATCAAACAATGCTTAGGTGAAACCTTGGTGCTACTTACTCCAGGATAAGGAAACGGGCTCAAAAACCCAACTGCCAGCCAGGTGACAAATTTACTGTAAGCTATTACAGTCTATCAGTTTCCATGTGGGGAAATCTTGACTGGATCATGGTTGATGGCAAGTAGAAGACATGAAAAAAATCACTACCTCTTTGCTTTGTCCTTATAATCTTACCTACCCATCCTTTATCGGCCAGTGTCTGGGGCAGGATACTGAACTAGGCGAATCTTCAACCAGATATAGTGATTCTTAATCTTGCATTCCAGTTTACTGATTGTAGGAGCTAGAATAATTATAGCTCCAACATATTCTAAGCATCCACAAAAACATAATAATCAAACTTACAACTGTTTATGCTTTATAAGCAAATACTTAAAGAATGTCAAACCCATTGGAAATGTGACTATTTGCTCTTTCTTAAGTAAAGAGCATGTCCACAGCAGAAGACTGACTCCTCCAATGATCACAAACCTTCTGCTAAGCAAAGTCCCAAATAAAAAAACATGCAGAATGTAGTCTTACATATTCCAGTTTCATTGCTTTAGTCACTAGCAGAAGGAATATGAACAACATGCCTCCTAAGTAAAATGTCATCTTTTCCAGAATGGCAACACTTAACAGCAACCCTAACACGTTTGCTTATAGGAAAACAGAAGATTCATAAAACTCTTCTTTAGCTGTAAGTCAGAGTAACTCAGCCACAATTTCTCAATACTTAAAATTATAAAAAAATCACCATTACATGCCACGCAAGTATTTAGGTTGTGATTCCAGATTGCTTGTGTTGCACTCACCCACTCAGGGGACTTCCACTCTAGTTTGATTACTCTCTCCTTTATCTCTGAGTTGGTATAAAGACTAGAAAGAGGGATACTCAGGAATTGCTTAAAATAGCTGGTGTTAAAAATTAAATGGAAGATCCTCCATAAAACAGATTTGTAACACCAAGAAATTGTGACACAGTCACTGCATTGCATGAAAACAGGAGAACCATCATGTGAGAACATCTAAAAAGCTAAATTAGCCTGTAATCAATGGGAAATAAAATGAAATTTTGTATTTTGATCGTCCTTCTATGATAGTCAAGGGTCTTCATTAGCAAAGTAGTAAAAGAGTTTGTTCATAGGAATTAAAACTCTTAACAGTTTTGCAGGCAGGATATTCTCTGTGCTGGCATTTCACTTTTCCAGATTTTCCCATGAAATTCTCTATTATTTCATGTTTCTGCTTTTTGCCTTAAAGCTGACATCTACTGTGCACAGCTCGTTCTGTGGTATTTCTGCATCAGTTGATTGTATTTCTCAACAACACCACTAACAGAGAGAGAATGCAAACAGAAGTTTGTATTAACTTTGTGTTTGGGCAAATTTCTCCTTTTCCTCTGTTTCCTTCTGTTCCTCTGATCATGCTTCAAGTATCTATGTCCACACATTTGTACCACATTTCCTCAACTTCTTTTATGTTATTCCTGTCATACAGATGACTGGTTCTCAATTACTTCTGCCAATCTCTTATTTTAAATATTTTCTTCTCTTTCCTAACATTAAATCTACAGTTTAAATATTAAATGATGCAGGAAGACATTCAGTATATAAGAACTCATTCTCCCTATAGTGACAGATATCCTCCTTACTAGAAGATACAGTTCTTCTAGATTTTGCCTATATGTGCAAGATATGAAACACAAGGGCTCCTTCCTTTCTCTTCTTTACTTATTTTACAATCCTTTAAGATCATCATCAGTTTTCAAATCAGCCCACAAAAGACTTGCCATTTATCAAGAAAACTGTATTTTAAAATTATGTATTTTAAGTAGCCAAATTCCCCATCTTCTCAATCTTTAGATGGAGGGGCGAAAAAAAAATAGAGACAAAACCCCCAGGCATGATTCAGTTGTTCCAAGTAATTTTCAAAAGATACCTATGCAATGAAACACATGTTGATTTTAATGAATAGATTTGCAGCACTACATACATAAGCTTTATGATGAGAAGCCAATATAATAATAGAGTTGATGCAGTCAAATCCTACTTATTCAAAAAGGGAAGGAGCATCTCAAGTAAGAGCACGTAATAAACATTTATATTTTCCTTATCCAATTTATATCTAAGAGATCTAAAGGAGAAATAACATAAAAACTTCGTAGAAACACATTTCTGAACAGCTTATTTACCCGAAATGCACTTCCTGGGAGTATCTGTTAAGTTTTGAAAAATCAATGTAAATTTTGACAACAACAGGCCAAGATCAAACTATTTGGTAGTTTGAAATCTTTGTCACCAAGATTTCAAATCTTGACACTGGATCTTGATGTTGAAATTAACAGAACCATATTGCCTGAAATTCTGGCTATTCTGAGTTGGAAGTCAGCCCAATTTCCATACTGAAACTCCACTTGTGCTTCCTTGGTATGTTCCATTTGCTACATAACCAGAGTTTTAATACAGAAGGATCTAGAGTTGGATCTGATTTAAGACTATTAGCAATTCTGAGAAAAAAAATCCAAATAACCAACCAAACCAAACAACAGCCACACACCCCAGAACCCCCAAACATTTAGTGACATTTTAAAAATAATTAGTATGACAACTAAAATACATCTCGTTTATTAGTTCACAGAATTAGAACTGCAGTACTGTTATTTTAAGCAAACAGAACAACAACACTTTTTTATCAAGTACCTTTAGATTTTTTACTGGAGCTTCTTTTGCTTCTTGGACTTCTTTTTCCACCTGGCTGTTTTTCTGCAATTGGCTTTTCCTCCAGCTGGGGGTCCATATGGACATTCACAAACCTCTTCTCAGTCTCCTCCTTACAGGTTAGGGTACAGTCTCGAGTGTCTATATTCTCGTTATTATTGATGCTGTCCTGCTCACCTTTCTCCTGTCGTCCCATAGCAATGCTACTACTGGTCAGAACCTCATTGCCATCATTGTCAAGCTGATTTTCATTTTCATCAGCTGAAGAAACCAAATGTGATGCCAAACTTTCCACCCTATAGCCAGCAGGAAGACTGTCCTTTGAGTCTATTTGTAGATTATTTGGTGGATATTCTCTGTCATCCATTAGAGCGTTACTTGTGGAACCACTTAATCTCTCTTCAGATATTTTTAGACCTAGAATATAAAACCAGAAGCATTTATAATATATATTTATATTATAATGGATACACAGTCTTGTACTTAATGCCAATGCCAACCCATAAAGAATCAAATCAGCCAAGTGATACAGTCTAAAAGTACGGGGAAATTCTTTCCATCAGTAATCCTTTACCTCATTGTAAGCCTTAAAGCAAAACATGATTACATACAAAAAAATATCTATAAACTGGCATTCTTATCCAATTATAATAGGTTCCAGCTACCTGACCAATAGCATAGCTGATCTTTACAGCAGCGCTTACAGCCCTACAGTTGAAGTAAAGAGAAAAATAAAAAGATAAACAGAAACCACCCCCGCCACCCCCGTTAACCCATGGCTAAAAGAAAAGCATTCTTGACACATAAGATCATAGCTAGACTAAAATAAAAATAAACCACAGAGGAATAAAAGCAAAACAACTTTTAATTCTGCCGGTGATGGTATCACATCAAACATGCAGGTAAATTAACTCTGTTCCAAGAATCAGATGAAAGTAGAACCTGTTTATTGACTTAGATTGTCACTTTATCTTCAAGAAAACATTCAACGCGTCTTCAGTATACAAAGAAGCAGATGGTTTGTTAGTAAAAAAACCCCTAATCTCCCACTTACTCCCAGCAGGGGTCAATTTTCCCTTTTTGTGAACATGCAACTCTAATCAATGCTGCAGTTAGATGTATATTCAGAGGAAAAAAGGGTAACTTAGCAGCAGAGTTACATGGTACTTAGACAGGACCATTATTGTATCAGTTCCTATCTTTAGTTTAAGAAGCATGGCAATACTGCTGGCTTAACTTAGCAACTATATAGATGAAATATGGCTCCATTACACACATCTCATTAGATTTAACTCATATACTTTAAATAGTGAAGCCAAAAATCAGCAAGCACTCCTGTATTACAGAAGAGATTAGACAAGCCTCCTACAGCAGCTTCCAATCTTTTCCTTTTAATGAAAAGACTTTTTCGGAATCCTGTCTTCACCAGGCTTTCTTCATTCTTACCAACTGAAGTCACTGAAATGCACACTTGCTAATCATGCAAGATAATGTCTCATTTTTTTCATTCATTGCTAGAGGAATTCAAATTGCAGAAAAATGGAAAAAAATCACTTAGAGAGAAAGCAGATTTTCCTTTATATAAAGAAACATATTTCTGTTAAAGATAACTAGAAAGATTTTTCCCAACATTATTCCTCCACAGCCTTTGTAAAAGTCTGGAAAAAAGAAAACATCAGCTCCTATCGTAGAGAAGGACAAGGAGGAGGATTCAGGGAGCTACAGACTGCTCAGCCTCACCTCAATCCCTAGAAGGGGATATAGTAAGTAATCCTGGAAACCATTTTCATACATGGAATTGAAAAGAAGGTAACCAAGAGTAGACAGCGTGGATTTATGATGGGTAAATAGTGCTTAACCAACTTGATATGCTTCTACTAAGAGGTGACTAGCTCAGCAGAGGAGAGAACACCACATGCTGTTCACCTTGACTTTGGTAAGGTTTTTGACACTGTCTCAAACAACACCCTCATGACAAGCACAGGCTAGATAAACAGGCAGTGAGGAGTTCCAGGGAAGCATGCAGAGAGTAACAAGCCACCACTGACTGGGCAACACACAAGAAAAATTCAGCACCAACCACAGCAACTCCATCTTCACCTCCAGGCTGAAGAACTTGTTAACCATTTCCAGCCATACCAGTCTGACAAAAATTACTGCCTATCCTATAACACACAATGTGCACCAGGAGAGGTTTAGACTGGACATTTAGAAGCAGGTCTTACCGAGAGGGTGGTCAAGCACCGGAACAGGCTTCCTAGAGAGTCGATTGATGCCCCAAGTCTTACAGTGTTTAAGAGGTATTTGGACAATGCTGTTAACAACATGCTTTAACTTTTGGTCACCCCTAAATTGCTTAGGCAGTTGGACTACATGATCACTGTAGATCCCTTCCAACTGAAACACTCTATTCTGTTCTAGAAGAATAATTAATTGTACACGAGAGACATAAGTCAGTTTCCTTTAGCAAGCAAATAAGAAGATCGGCTTTCCTCGAGCACCAGAAAGACAAAGAAGGGAACTCAGGAGAAGATACGTATCTGGAGAATGCATCTGTTCATTAGAAGGATGCTCCTTTATCAAGCCCTTTTCTCTCAGAGTTAAATATGAAATGAAATGTTAAGGAGGACAGAACTTTAATTAGACCAGAAAGAATAAGAATTGGAAGATATCCTTTTCAGACACCCACACGTTATAGGTATGTTGATTTACTGATGATAACTATTCTAAAGTAGTAAAAAACACAATCCCAAACACCACGTTAAACTTGAAAGGTTCACTTCTTATCCTCCTAGCATATGAAATAGTAACTACTGCTGCTCTCCCCAGCTCATAGATTAAATTATACATTGAACAAAAAAGGTTGAAGTAAATTGCTCAAAGCCAATGAGAAATAAGGCATAACAGCAAGAATTAAAAATCATTATGACCTACCACCACTCTCTTGCTTCTATCAGTAGACAATAGTTCATCCTTTCAACAGTTAACGCAGGGAAACAGAAGCATGAATGCATTTGAACAAGGTGTTTCCTATTAGATTGTGTAAAATGAGGAAAAGATGCTTTTGACAAGTGACATTTTCTATAGAGGAAGCTAACATTTTGATAGAAAATATTAACTCATTTCCTTTTAACATGTGGATAAAATGATAGTCCCTCTGGAGAGCAGAGATCAACCTTTTGTGGTTCGTTGTTTGAAACTCGGTATTTCTCCAAATAAAAGTAGCCCTGGAAATCTATTCCTTTCTGCAACCCTTATAACTCCTTACAGAATGAAAATCCAGAAAGGCATAAGTTCAAAGAATTTAGAATGGTCATGGCCTTGATCTTTTAAAGGATGCCCCCCTACCCAACCCCTCCAGACGAGACTTTTCTTCCTTCCTGTTTTTCAGTGCTGCCACCTGCAATTCCTGTTAAGTTTACTGAGACACGAGGCAGGTACCAAAGTGAAGCTAAGTCCTGTGAGAATGAACTTTAGGTCTGTTTAAAAACATAAGTAAAACCCCATATTTATGAACAAAAATGGAATTAGAATCACTAGTTATTTGAACTATATTTAACAGACCATTAACATGCAGCTATTGTATTTACTGTTTTGCCATTGAAATGAATTGTACACACAAACAACGTCCTAAGAAAAAAATATTTGTTTCTTCCTAGGCACATCCTTTCTGCCTTCACTGGTTGCCCAAAATTGAAATAAAAGCTAACACTGAGTAGAATTGTGCTGACCTCTGTTAAAAGATGGTGATGAATGAAAGTGCTTCAGTTCAGTTGCCACACAGACTCATAAAATCATGGCGATTATAGCACAAATCAAATAGGAGATGGAAAGTACTTGCCAAGTGGCTAAAATGCAAAGTCTGTATTGAAAAAATTAGTTGCATGTTTGTTTGCTTTGAGACAAAGAGTATGTATATTACAGAAATGTCTTTCAGATCAATTTCAATTTAAAAAAAGCCCATGCTCTTCAGTGTTCAATTTAATGTACTTCATAGAACTTTGACAACTTTTGCAGTTGCTCATTTCTGTGTGTGTACAGAGCCTTTCTTCCATCTGTCCTTACTAAGAAAACATAACCTCAAATACAGTTGGTTGGATTGTATTCTTAAGAAAAGGTTAGAACTGGGATCCTTCTTAACCTGCCATAGTCAAAATTTGAAGAGGGCATTAAAAAAACCCAAACCAAAGCCACAAACACACACCACCCTACCCCAAACTCTCATACTAACACAGCTCCTCTATCCTGGAAAGCTGGTGGGGTTTGTAAATGTTTACTGAATATACAGCTTAGCATTTAACTTACTGATCTCAGAAATATCTTATGGAATAAATTAAGATCATAATACCATATCTACTGGCAAAAGGCTAAAAAGGTTCTAATATTTAAAAAGTTTATGGCAAATATTTTTTTATTTGACTGTCTTCGTACAGCTCCTCTTCCATAGACACTCTTTTCCCTCTCTCATTCTCATGCCACTTAATTATTCTATGTTAATTACGCAGATTTAAGTTTAAATTCTTCAGAAGTCAGTTTCCCCATTACATCACCTATATTGCCTATTCCAATTGAACAGACATTTCAGACAGGTTCCTGGTGTTGCTTCGACTCAATCTTCTAATTAACTTCAGTGATAAAACACAATAGCTATATAAAATCTGCAGACACACTATTTTTTAAGATTTAATTCAAAATTAATTGTAGCAGTAAGTGCTCCAAAAGGCATAACATAAAATTCATTAAGACAAACAGAACACATTGCATCTTTTAGAATAAAGGAGGCACATCTATATGAAATACAAATTAACCAGTCATTCTGTTCTGATGAAAAGCATCTCAAAGAGATACCAAACAGAAAACTGACTACGAGTCCAAGGGTTTTTTTTCTCCTGAGATATAATTCAGCAAGTGTTACAGGCACAAGAGAATTCATTATGTCCTAGCAGACACTAATCTATTACAGCCATCTATTTCTGTTTGTGCACAACATACACAAACCAAGATGTACACAAATAAGAAAACCTAGATCACAGTGAGGCAAGAGTTTTGGACAGAAAACGGACAGCACTAAGTGTGGTAACAGCCATTCAGTTTAGAAAAGGTTGCCATATGAACAACCAAACAGATGTGTAGAGATGCAGAATCCCTGTCCCTTCAAAGGACAAATTAAGCAAATTTTAGGTTTAAGAACAGGTAAAATAGATAGTATCTAGGATTAAGGAAGATTCATTTTCTTTGTTGTTGCAGGGTTTTGTTTGTTTGTTTGCTTAAATTACAAGCAGCTTCAGAAGTTCTAGAGGAAAGAGAAAGTCAACCTGATTCTGTGAAAAGGAAACAGGACTTTTTTAAACCATTATCTTTACAGAGTTGGTGATTCTACCACTAGAACAAAAAAGGAAAACTGTAGAAACATTGAAATTTAAAGAATGGCTGAATCTAAGCCATATATTTCTTAAACAGAATAAAACTGTTGATCTTTCTGATAGCTGGTGTAAAGATACATTACAAGACTACATTTAAATGTTAGTACCTCATTTAATACTGATAAATAATCTTTTACAAATTAATACAATGTGAAAACCATCATGGCCATACAAAATCAAAACATGTACTGCAAATTCTTATAGTTGCACACTAATTTCTTCATACAAGGAAGAATGTTGATCTCACTTTATGAATAATTACATTTACTATCAAAATGAAGCAATAGAGAGGAAACTAGATGACTGAGCAGCTATATAGCACTATCTAAAAACTACATACAACATACCATTACATTTCATTAGCTTGCAAGAAAAAGGACAATGCCTACTATGCTGTTACAGGAGCTAGTAAACAAAAAGCCCATACGTTCTTTTGAGAAAGTGCAAGTGCAATTTCTCTGGAACTGCTTGCTGCTTCTCCTGAGGTGGAAGCCAAGACGCACCTAAACCAACCTGGAATATTATCACCAGATTGCTTCAGAGTGCCCTTGCCTCACCACAGCCAAGAAAAAAAAAACAAACGCACTAGTTGTTGAAGACATACTTAACCATCACACAATTTGCTGCAAAAGGAACAAGGGGTTGGAACTAGATGATCTTAAGGTCTTTTCCAACCCTAACCATTCTATGATTCTATGAATCTAATGTAGGCAATTCATTTAGCTATAATCATCTAACAAAGCCAGACCACTTCCAGTTAGCAGAATTCTGTTCTGCATTGTGTTTTATGCGCAACACTTAAGGGCTGGAATGCTGCTGTTTCTAAGGAGAAGGAAATACAAGTATTTATGTGTATATTTCCAACCTGACATCTCTGCAGAAAACAATTACCATGCTGTTGTGCTATCTTAGAGCATGGACTCATTAGTATTTATCATTTCACAAGATAGTCTTACATACAATCCCCTTACTAGACGGTCTCGTGATGAGAGAATCTCATTAACATCCTCCTGACAGTTCTGTCTGCCCTATGTTTGGCTTTGAAATAAGGTACTGGTGTAAAAATAACTCTGTATGTCTTCTCTGCTTCTGCGTCACATACATTGTTTAGGAGGACTCTCTTCAAACGTGTTCAGTCTGCTGTCCTCCAAGAAGTATTCAGATGCAGGAGCAGTTTATCTAACTTCACTGAATGTACAAAAATGTCTGAGCATGCATACTTTGGTGGTTTGGCACTTTCTGACATTGAAGTGACATTTCTCAAGTGGCAGTGGCACAACGACCTTTACATCTGTAAACAGCAAGAATAGTGAGGTTTTGAGAGGAAGTGCTACATGCTATTTTCAACTTCTAAGCTTCCTAGTCATACTGCTTATTCTTACAGCCTTAACAAACAATGATAAACATATATTGCCAGGCATAATCTACTCTTCCACATTTAACATTACTATAAAAATATGTTTCAGCCAGCAGACAAATACCAGAGGTTTGTCTGGGAACAAACAGGATCTTTCATTGGAACATATGACAGAGTTCTGATGAAAATTTCACACAAGCTCTTTTGCAGCAGTTAAAATAAACAATGATCAGTCCCCCAAATGCCTAAGAAGTTTTGAGTTTTAAGCTTCACTAGTACAAATTTCACTGAATAGTGTAAGAATCAAAGGGAACCTCACCATTTTGAGCATTCATTTTTTGTACTTGTCTGCAGCAAAATACCAGATGGCAGAGGTAGAAAGGCAGTAGAACAGACTGGTTTAGGAGGATGGATAACTCCCATCACTGCAGTACTTTTATAAACAGTCCTGAGAAACACTGGCCAGGAATAACCTATGAGTAACTGGTCCTGTCTTGAGATGGTTGAATCTCCTTTTAAGTCTTACAAGAAGTAATTTGCCTTTTTTGATTTTTACCTTTTCCTTCTAATTGAGCAATTCCCAGATTGTAGTTACAGTTTCGGACATGTGCACAAGTTTGATTACAAAAACATATATTAAACCCTTCCTAATAGATAAATTTATGTTTCTTTTCTAGGATGGGTACTTTTTTCTTATGAACCCCTCGTTTTCCCCCCAAAAAAACCAAAACCCAAACAAAAAACCCCTACAACCCCCAAATCAAAACCCCCAAACCAAAACCCCCAAACCAAACTAAAAAGTCCTGCAAATCAGTATAGACTATTTTTATGGGAACTGATCAGTTCAGCTCACTTTTATCCAAATCTTTACTTTTACTGGGACCTGAGAAAGCTGATAAATCCTACCACCTCATGAAAAGTAACTAAAAAAATGGACAACAATCTGAAATCCCTTGTGATCTCAGGTAGCAACTTGAAAAACATATGAAAAGGAAGAAATTACAGAATACAGTCCCATGAAAGAAGATGCAAGGGATACTTTCAAATATCTGTTGAAAAAGGCAAAAGTCTAAAAAATTGCCCACCTGAAGAAACAGGAGCATTCAAGACTTTCCGATAGTTGAATTTCACAGTGAGATTGAATGCCATAACTTACACCTGAGGGATAAGCAAGTTTTATATCCCTCATCAATACAAATAAAATTAGCACGGTCAAACTCTTCAGGTAGGTCCTATATCGTATCAAGGCCAGAAGCAACCACAAACAGAATGGAAATCTAACCATAAAATTTATGAAACAATTATTGTACACAATTATTACATATTTGTGGTCCCTTTGTTATAAAACCTGCATAATAACCAGAAGGTTAATTAAGAACACAGCTAATGGTTAGAGCTTCCATAATTGCCATCATTATAAAATCCAGCAGCTCTATGAAAGTGTTGCATCAGTTGATTTTTCATTTCACAAGGGAAGGATTGTCTAGTTTTGACATTATCCAGTGTCAGATACAAATGTGACTGAGATGAAATCCTTTCTTTGCTCTGAACCTCCTCTGTGAAGTCCGTCAAATCTTTAGCACATTTCTTAACTACAAAATACTGCTTTGTTTCATGGGGATGTAACAAAGATAAATACATTTAAAAGACTGCAAAACTGATATTTTGGCAAGAGGGACCACATGAGAACTCTACAGAGGTACAAAACAGACACTCAAACTTGATCAAGTTTTTTGCCCTTAAATGCATGACTGAGAGCTCAAGTATGCATAAACTGGAAGGGACCTATGTTAAATGAACCACAGTCCCAACAAAATTTACCACTGCTGTAACTTGACTTAAATTAAAGAAGCTGTGACTACTTAAACCCAGTAGTGAGTTTAGCCTTGAGTGCTGTTTCAACTCTCCTCTTTCCAACAGGAAGTGAAGGTAATTCATTTCTGCTCTGTGTAAGTAGATGCTGGCTATATATTAGCCATCTCTAATAATCATAGAATCATAGAATAGTTAGGGTTGGAAAGGACCTTAAGATCATCTCGTTCCAACCCCCCTGCCATGGCCAGGGACACCTCCCACTAAACCATGCCACCCAAGGCTCTCTCCAACCTGTCCTTGAACACCATCAGCGATGGGGCACTCATAGCTTCCCTGCGCAACCCATTCCAGTGCCTCACCACCCTTAAAATAAAAAATTTCTTCCTCATATCCAATCTAAACTTCCCCTGGTTAAGTTTGAACCCGTTACCCCTTGTCCTATCACTACAGTTCCTCATGAAGAGTCTCTCCCCAGCATCCCTATAGGCCCCCTTCAGATATTGGAAGGTTGCTATGAGGTCTCCATGCAGCCTTCTCTTCTCCAGGCTGAACAGACCCAACTTTCTCAGCCTCTCTTCATACAGGAGCTGCTCCAGTCCCCTGATCATCCTCGTGGCCCTCCTCTGGACTTGTTCCAACAGTTCCATGTCCTTTTTATGTTGAGGACACCAGAACTGCACACAATACTACAAGTGAGGTCTCATCAGAGCAGAGTAGAGGGGCAGGATCACCTCCTTTGACCTGCTGGTCACGCTCCTTTTGATGAGGCCCAGGATACCGTTGGCTTTCTGGGCTGCAAGTGTACACTGCCGGCTCATGTTCATTTTTTACACATTTGATAAATAGATTTTGGAGAAGTTTTCTGAAGCACACAGTTACCAGGTTTTGTATTAGAATTTGAAGGTATGTTTGTAATACCTGAGCCCATAAACTGAAAATTTATTATCAAGGCCACTTTAAGTTGCAGTTTCCACTAAAAAAAAAACACCTTCCCATCAGAAAATCTTAAATATTACAAACATGAATAACAGCTAGCATCAGTACTGCAAGAAAGTCAAAACTCATTTCACTTAACACACAAACTGAGATAGTTTAAATGATACCAATACATGGGGAGATTTACAGCCTATAGAGATACTTGAATGCTTACTCTTTCTGCTTTACTAATGATGTCACATTTCAGTGCTAAAATAGTACACTTTAATAGTCTTCCATGAGAAAAAGAGAAACCCAGATAAGAAACTAAGCAGCTATCAAACCAATATTGAATAAAGGGTAATTTTATACACCAGCTGTCATAAAATCTTCCTGGGATCGACTGCGTAAGCTCTCCACTGTGAATGTCACTTTATTTTATAAAGACATGAATGAAGATGACAAAGTATTACTGAACAGTTTACGAACTTGTATGTTTCAGCACAGCGGCTCCCCCATTTGTTTATTTTGCCATTAGCCAACTGTAACAGTGTAACAACAGAACCAACACCACCTGAAATGTGAGGCAGGTCCAGCTGAAATACTCTCTAAATTGGCAAGGTCATCATGACCTCACTTTTGAGGCTAAAACCACACAAAATTCCAGGTTCCAACCAGCAGGAAAGAACCTCCAAAATGTACACTACGAATTTCTATATTATTTCAATGACATATCCATCAAGTGAACCTAAAAATCTTCCAAACATGCTCATATTACAAGGTAAAAGAAATACCAGTATTAAGAGTTTGTTTGGGGTTTTTTGGTTGGTTGGTTTTGCTTGTTTGTTTTTAATCCTGAAGTTATTTTGAAGTAATCTTAATTTGCCACACCCTGTACTATTATTTTTTTCCAAATAAAATAAACCAGGAAAAATAAGTGAATCCCATGGACAGAGCAGTATTAAAACTCATATTTATAAGGCCACAGGTTAACAATTCAGTTTGGAGAGACGTAGTGGTGTATTGGAACAACAGCAGAAAAAAGTTCATGCTCCTAAGCAGCAAGTAAGAAACACACCAAAATTAGCCTACAGAAATATTTGACACAATATAATTTTTGCCCTATACTTTCCTTATGAGTTAGCAATACACTTTCAGACACATCACAGTTTTACAGTAAGTAGATAAATAAGTAAAAAAGCAGAAAAAAAAATATAGTTAGCCTGACAAGCTCTCAAGCAAGGTAACATTGTCAAAATGAAAACTTATGACTTAATACAAACACGGGCTGAGTGAATTTGAGTCAGCTGAATGTACTCATCAGAATTAAACGAAGATAAGTTCTGAGAAAAGTAAACAGAAGATGCACCTATTTTAATGTTTTTTACTCCTGTCCACAAAGGTCTAATAGAACTTTTTTTTTTGACATGCACACAAATAAGACTTGCAGTAAGGTTAGTGCTGATGTAAGAGCCAGATTGATAGCCCTAGGGATTGAGTTTCTCTTCATACAGAGAACAGATATAGCACAGAGTGAGAAAGTTTGTACCCCTGCCAAAATGCCTCACAATACGCAGCTTATGAAACAGTCTTCACACCACAGAACCCTTTGCCTTTCCACTGAAAATGTCAAAAATACTTTCCCTTATAATGAACACTAAGCAGCAATAAGACATGGACACTGTTATTAGCATCAGTAGGGACAGGATTCAAGCCACCGGCTCTTTTAAAAATGTGTATTTTTGCGCTGAAAGGCTCTTTTGTCAGCTGTGAACTTTGCTACAATGTTTGTACGGCTGCAAAGTCAACCCTTTCGTATTAAACAGCATGTTATTATATCAGAAAAACAGCAAAGGAGGAGTGGCTTAATTTTTTTTTTTTTTTTTTTTAAATAAGCTCATAGTAACAAACATGACCATACACCTGGTATTCAGAAACTATCCCAAAGGAGAACTTAAGAGTTCCACTTAATTGGTACCTGAGCACTGACTCTTTAGTCATCCGCCCACTTTAAATGAACAGTTATTCCCTATTAATCAGGTTTTCAGCACTAGGCTGAAAACTACACTGTCACATGGAAGAGGCCGGATTCCGAGGAACCTCCCCCCATTTCCCTTACTACTAATAGCTTGGCAAAACAGAAAAAAAACTCCAACCCCCCGCCAACCCCAAATCAAAGTGTCCAGTCATTTTTCATCAACAGATCACGCACAGAAAAGCAGTAAGTTAAAGTTTGTAGAGCATAGCGGCTCTAAATGCAAAATTGCTGACTTCATTATAAAGACCAGTTTTCCCTTTGAAGGAAGATGTCCAATAATCCACAGGTTACAAACTTACTGGATCTCAAACCAGATTGTGACATAGCATTAAATGCTACTTTAGTCTTCGGGACATTTTCTTTGCGCATGTATGGGCTTGGAGAGGGGGGCAGCGATGACAAGGGATTAGGACAAAAGAATGAAGCAATTCTCAGACTGATTTTTAAAATCCAGGTCTGCCTAGAGATGGTTTTCCTGAGTGCACAGCACTTAGAGCCCTTTTGAAGAAAACTCCTACAACTCCTATTATTTTCCTTGCTCACTCTCCAAAGTATTACAAGATTACTGAACTAGTGAAAACAACAATTCTGTGACATCCTGCATCTCCACAAAGCAGAGACGTTTCTGCCAATTCGAGCACATAGCAGGCTGTTTTATTTTCACAGTGCTGAAGCTAATACGCAGAAGTGATATTTTCAGCTCTTTTTCTTAACATCAGTTCTGTTGTAAGCGTTTTAAAAAATTCACATTAGAAGTAGCATTTAATAACAGGTAAGGCTTTCAATACACGCATAACTAAAAAAAACCCCATCAATATTAAGAGTGAATCATAAATTTTACAATAGGTCAATGATAAAATTGGATATGGTGAGTAAAATGGAAAGATAACAAGTTTCTGAAGCAATTATATACTAATGAACATAATCTATATTCTGAGCCAAACAGGACACTCTAATGACAAATATCACTAGCAGGACAAGAAAAATTATGATCCTGCAAATTTCCGTTTACATATCTCTTGGAGTTCTTTTATGCAAGATGGGAATTCTACTGGATTTGTACATTAAATGAAGTATGGGCATAAGAGTTTCAAAAACTGAGATCAAGATTAATGTACTGTTGAAACTTTCCCCCTTAGAAATGCTTCTCACTATTAACTAGGGATAAGTGCCTAATACATAGCAAAAAAATACTTAGGCTTTCATATTAACCTAAAAAAATTAAGTTTCAATTGAGCCAAATAAAAGCGCAAGACATTCAGAACCACTGAGAAGAAAAATTTCTCTCTGCTGATCTTTTTGACCCATACAACTAATAAGCTGTTCTGGCTCAAGCATAAGCTGGAATCCAATCGAACAGGTAACCCTTTTGATTCTTTCTTTGATTTAGTTCAAAAATAATAATTAGGAGGAAACAATAATTTCAGAGCAATCAACAATGCACTTAAATTACAAGGACATGGGTTCTATGAGGTAAGACTGTAAATTCAAATATTTGCATGCAGCAATAGCTAAATTAAAGTAGAAAATATATGCTACAATAAGCCATTAACTTACAAATAACTGTTCAGATGTCCTTGGGATACACTTTAATGTATCAACCTGTCTGCACTGTAATTTCTGAACAAAAAAAAGTACAAAACTTACCATTTTCCTAAGGTTTCAACAGTTTCTCAAAGATAATGACCAGGTCAGGAGGAGGTAGTCCTTTATACATGCAGGATTCAGTATATATCTGGCAGTTCTAGACGGAAGGAGGAGGGGAATAAAGGATCATAAATGTATCCTATAGAGATCTATGGTTCAATGCTGCCAAGTGCTAAGCTAAAGTAAATAAAAATACGAAGAAAACCGTATCACTTCTAAGTGTATGAAGAATTGTCTGGGCATTTTGTCTCTACTTAGCAAACACTCTTTTGAGCAATCTCAATTAGGCTCAACAGCCCATTCACACAACACAACACTCCTGAGCTCTCTGACTGGCAACAAAAAGTTCCAAAATTCTTTAATTAACCTAAAAATACATTAAATGCTACACAGTAATACAGCAACTGTACCTGACCTTTCTGTGGCCATACCTATCAACAAAATTTGGTAAGGACTGCTGAACTGGGACATTAACTAAACACTTGCTCTATGAAAATCAAGTTCTGCTCAATGTTCTAAAAGTCCTACGAATTACTGAATTATCAGGCTACTTAGTAAGAGAGGAAAAAAGTTATTAAAAACAACGTCCATTTTAAAAATGGACTGAGGTCTATCGCATCACAACAGTCTGTCCATTTCTCTTGAGACACAGGGTAGACTATTACAGCATTCAGTGTAAATGATCTGAGTATTTAAAAATAAATTGCAGATATGAAGAACTGCTGCACTCGACATTTGCCATCTTTCTTAAATTCAGCCCAGCACCTCTTCATGCCATACTCAGATCTACCAAACAGAGAAGAGCAAAGACCCAGTTTTCTGTCCCAGGTTCTGCTTAACAGATATGTCAAACAAAATGACTTTGTTTAATAAGTAGGCACCTCTCACTTTACAAAGAGAAAAGAGATATAAAAAATAAAGGTATTTGCACAAAATCATACAGAAAGCCTATTTTTGAGCCATTAATTTGAAGACCAGCATACTCTGTGATTGTAAGGTCACTAGGCAGCGAGCAGGGAAACACGTTTGGAAGAGTCTCCCCCCACATCCCCAGAACTCCATCACACAGCAGCCACTCACCTGTCACTGACAGGTTTTAGCACAGCATCCCTGAAGGATGAGCTCTAGTTCTGCAGAACACAAAACACTTTGAAGACAGTCTTAAACTTATTTCTCGTTCAGGCATTAGGGAGATTATTGAAAGGACAACGTCACTGCTATCGAATTACCGGGTTTACCTAAACCGCAACTGCAAGGCGGTATGGGGCAGAAGTACGCCGACAAGGATGATGTCGGAGATGCGCCGCAGCGGGAACCTGCACCTGCTGAGGCGGCCGGGCGATACAAAGAACCGAGTACCGAAGTGACTGTTTAGCTGCTGACGGATCAAACACGCCCTTGAAACACCCAGGCAAACCTCACATTAAATACGTAGCTCCTGGGACTTCCACCAACTGACCGAGCAGACGTCGCTCCACCGCCGACCAGCCGAAGCCTCCCGCTCCGGAGCGGCCAATCGCGGCCATAGGTCTGATCTCCCCCAGGGCACAGCTCCGGGTGGAAGACCCGCAGCGCCAGCACCTGACATCCCGGCTGAGGCGGGCACTGAGCTCGGCTCGGCTCACCTCAGCTCAGCCCGCCCGCGCCAGCCTCCCCCCGCCTCCCGCGCTCGCTCACTTGCTCGCCCCACGTCGGAGCTTCGCAGCCGCCGCCGGGGGGAAGGTGCCGACCTCGCCGTGTCTCCCGGTGACACGACAGGCTCGGCACCTTCCCGCCGCCCGCCGGGCGGCCCTCACCCGCCGGTACTCTCCGGAAGGCGGCAGCGGGGTAAACACCTCTCCATCCCCTCCTCCGGCTGCGGCTCAGACCCTGCCAGCTCACCTCAGCCCCGTCTCGGCTCGGGCGTCCGGGACCCGCCGCTCGGCATGGCGGGGAGATGAGGGGACGGTCCCGCCACGCCGCGCCGCCGCCGCTGCCGCAAGCTCCCGGCGGTGCAGGGCTGGCACCATAGAGAGGGCGGCTGGACAAGAGACCTCCGACGATAGAGCGGAAGCGCGCTAGAGAGGCCAGGGAGAGGCGGAAGTGACGCTCCAGTTGCCGCGGCAATCGCGCTCCCGGTGCTCGCTAGCGTGGGGTCGGCAGCGTGGCGATGCTGGCAGGCCCGACGCCGCCGGGCGCCGCGGGCTGCTGCCGCCGCCTCCTGGCAGCGGCTCTGGCGGCAGGGCTGCGGCCGCTGCTGCGCGGGCTGCCGCCGTGCTGGGTGACTGCGAGGCGGGCGGCAGGGCAGTGGCCGAGCCCGGGCCTGCGGGTGCCGGAGGCGGCGGAGGCGGAACGGCTAGTGCGGCAGGTGCGGCATACCGGTGTCGCAGTCCGCCGCTTCATCGCCTGCCCGCGGCTGGCGCGCACGGTGCAGCAATGCCTGCAGAGCGGAGCCAGCCTCGGCTCCCAGCCTGTCCTGCTCGAGTGCGGGCCCGGTAAGCTGCCCCGAGGCTGCGGCCGCGCTCTTCCCGCCGCCCTCCGGCGGTGAGCCGCTCCGGGGCCGCCGGGACGAGGCGCTGGTCGGCGTGTCCCGGTGACCTTGCGTTGTCAGCGTGAGCTACCGCGATTGCCACCGGCGGTAACGGACCCCTGGGCTGTTGTCCCGGGGCCGCGAGGAGTGGTAGTCCTGAGGGAACGGGGCCCTGCTGCTCCCGGGACTTCCGGCGGCTCCGTTGTGCAATGGCACTGCCCGGGCCCTCCAGGACTGGGTCTGTGCGAAGGCTGCCCCTGCCGCCGCCTTGGTACCCTCCCGGGGCGGGCGTTGGCGACCGGCGGGACCGTCCGAGTGTCGCGGCACTGCGCTGTGCTTGGGGCGGGTGGTGTGGGTGTGCGTGCATGTCCATTTATACAGAGCTTCGGGGGAATGACAGAGTGCTCAGCCTGGAGACCTGAATCACTGGTGTTAAAGCTTTGCTGTGGAGTAAGCAGAGATGTAAATTTTTGTCCGGGTAGCGTTTTAGGATTTGTAGGTGAACTTTGTCAGTAAAAGCACGCCCTAAGACTGGGGCCATCAAGCAGCTAGCCCTCTGCAGGTACTGAATGTTGGGGTTTTTTAACAGTTCTGCAGACGGTATTTTACTTGTAGAATAAGTATGGGTACGGTTTGTATGGGTGAGGTTTCAAAGTATATTTCAGTCGGCAGAAGAAATAATAGAAATCTTTGAAACACTGAATCTGATGTTCTTCAGCATCTAACTGTAGTGCTGTGCTTGGTGTAATTCACTGGGTGATCTCTGGCACTTTCTCTAACTCTTGTTTTGAAGTGTGTTTAAACAAACACAAGTTGTCGCCTGCTGAAGGTGGTGTGGCCCAAGTGTTGTGTTGGGAAAATCACTAAAGGAAAGCACTTAGAAAAAAATGCACTTCAAATGGTTTTATTTATTTATTTTATTCCTCCACTTAGGTCCTGGGGTCTTGACCCGAACTCTGCTCAATACAGGTGTTAGAGTGGTAGCTCTAGAAAATAACCCAGCTTTTCTTGCAAACTTACAGGTACGCTTTTGATTTGGTAGCACATTATTATTATTTAAAGAGAAATAAGAACTGACAGTTGTGTAATAACTGTTGGATCAAAAAAGACTTAGCTGTTGATTGTTACTTGTAACATCTGAAATAACTATTTTGTAATCAGTTGGTTTGACATTGGGTATGTGGAAATTCAAGTTCACAGTCTCTAGTCAAATTCCTATTGTTAGTTTCATGCATAAATTTGAGGTTAGTACTAGTTAGAGTCATTGTAGGTGTACTTAAGCAAGATGTTTGTAGCTTTAAGAAATCTGTAAAAATATTCTTGGTTATTCTGATTATCACACGGTAGAATTTAATCTATTGTCCCACAGTTGGCTGATAACATTAAGACACTTACATATGTTGTCCTGTCCTGTTACTTTGGCTTTGCATGGATTCACAGGTGGTCAGACACAGCTGCAGAAGTTGCACTTAGAAGGATTGTGTTATGGTGCTGTAATGTAAAAGTTTGGAACCAAGGACTCTCACCTGATTTAAAACATGTATAGAAGGCAGAATTCCAGTTGGAAATCATGAAATACAGTGGTTTGCATAGCTGAGTATAGCCTTTTTTTGTAAAACATTGCAGAACATCTTACTAATTTAAGAATGTGCTTTAAAGCTGCAGTTGAAGAGCATGAAAATGTCAAAATGCCCCGTGTAATGAAGGAGGCTAATTTTTTATCAGCTGTAAGAAGCAGCTTTGAGATTTAACTCCTGTTAACTGAGTAACAATTTTAGGTAGTGCTTGAACATTTTTTTGTGTGTTGGGGTTGGATGTTTTGGAAGACAGGTTACTGCATCCAGATTTTTTCAACTGAAGCTAATTTTATTCAGTCCCTAGAGAACAGCCTGGATGGACAATTAAAAGTAATTTATGGTGACTTCTGCAGACTGGATCCTTTGGTGACCGAAACAGCGAAACCACCTGCAGTATATTCTGAGAAACTTTTTGAAACCGTGGGTGTAGCAGCAGTTCCTTGGAGGGCAGGTATGTGTATGTGATCACGCAAGTTACAAATACATTTGAAGGGTGCATAGGCAATTTGGCAAAATCTTCGGAATTTGCTCAAGGTATATGTTTAATATATATGCTGGATTATTGGATGCTATTTCTTACATTTCAGCTTTATTTACGTTCTTGATAGCTTAAAAAAACCCTTATGGGAATATGAAATTGCCAGTATATGCTTCTCTTTGTTGTTTATTTTAGTCTAATGCAAACTGGCCTTAACTTTGACTACAGCTTGAGTTATATTTGTTCTTGGACAACATGAGCTGACAGACTTTTTTCTTAATTGTTTGTGGCTTACGCATTAGAATTAATGACATTATCTAGTCAGTATTGTAAAATTTTGAAAATACTTTTACACACTATTATACAGACACACCTGTGAAAATTTTTGGAATCTTACCACAAAGCAAGGAAAGGCTCATACTTTGGAGGCATCTTTTTGCCCTGTATGAAAGCAATTCCATATACAGATACGGAAGAACAGAACTCAACATCTTTATAAGTGAAAAAGAGTACAAGGTATGTGTAAGATTTCACAGATAGTAAAGAGTAAGTAGTGCTTCACAGAAGTTACTGGTTTTGCTCCTGCAGAGCAGCTTTCTGGATTATGTGTTCTTAATTTATGCTGTCCCAAACCATTAGAACTATGCTTAACAGTTTTGTGAAACTGGGAAGTTCATACAGCGCAACAGACCTTTAATTACTTGAAGTAAGCAAAGACTTCCCAGTGTGCTTACACAACTTGTGTTATATCTGAGACCTTACTGAAAAAATTTGAAAGTCCTAAGTATATTCTTCTGCAAAATGACAGGTTGGACACCACTGAAATATCCACTTACATGGTATGTTTTTAATGGCTAGATTCTTGAGCAAACAGGGGGCAGCCTATTCATTTAATGCATTCACTGTGGTTTTTATTAAGATTTCTGGTTTTATTGTGTGCCTAAGTAAAAGCAGTAGGAACCTTCTTTTAGTGGGGATTGTTGGTTCCTTTTTATTTGGCATTTTTTTTGGTTGGTTGGTTTGCGGTTTTTTTAGTTGATCATATGATGAGACTCTCTAAATCTATTAAGAGAAATAAAGTCTTCCTGTTAATTACTACTCTTTTGCCCTGTTTGAGAATAACCACAAGTTTTTCTTTTTTCTTGTGCTAAGAGTTGTCTAATCTGTAATATTGATCAGGGGGATGACTCTGCTAGCCTCTTAATGTTCAGCAAGGTCACCTAATGTTTGGCTTACTCTGCTTGTGTGTCTTACTGGGAATATTGCTTCATCAGTGCGAGCTGATAACTCTGCCCATGTTATGGTTTTTATACAAAATACAATCCCCGTTTCTCTTCCCTGTGAAAATTCTCTGCCTTAAAAGGGACCAGAAAGTATAACCTGGAAATACCTACACAGTTCAGTTATCCAGATAATCACTATGGGAAAATACTTAGACTGCTATAATGTCCTCTAACCATGTGTTCCGAAAGATGTTCTAAAATAGCACAAAGTGTGTATTTGATGCCTAATAGAACTTTGCCTTGGAATTTTAAACTTAACTGAATTTTTAGCAACTTGTTTTGTATATATATTTATATATAAGGATTTTGCTTAGATAAAGGAGCAGTCTTAGTTTATGCAACAAAATGCTCTTTCTTTACCATTTTGTTAGGTGTTAACAGGCAAGCCTGGGGATGCGAGGGCTTACCAAGCAATTACTGTACTTTGTCAATTAGGATATGAAATTCAGCTACTGCACATGGTAAGTTTTTTGTACCAGCTGACATAGTCTAATGCCATTGACTTGTTTTTAGCAAAGGGCTTATAGTGTTTTACTATAGTGAACTAATTGGAAGCTAATTTTACATTTAAATTAGTTGGAAACCTGTCAAAAACATTTGGATGTAAAAACCTGAAACAGTTATTTTTTGTGTAAGCAGCATCATTAACTATGAAGTCAGTATTTTCATTAGAAGCCACTGTACTACAAAACATTCTCAGGAGCTGGTAGGTAAGAAAGATATGTTTGCAGAACAGATGAGTCTTTTCTGTCCTACTAAGGGTTGTGTGATGCTGGAAGATTGCTATTCCAACCTGTCATAGCCTGCTCTTTATGTCCTCTGCATTTTGCTGCCATGTATGCTTTCAACTTCCTGAGCTGCATTCAGTATAAGTACTTCTTTGAGTCTTGGTGCTTTTATGTTCCAAGTAGGCCTGCTTCTCCTGCTAACGAATAACTATCTTACCTTGTCAAACATGCTATGATTTAGTTTTAAAAAGTGTTTTATGTTGTCCCCCTATCTCAGCATGAGCATGTGTCTATCTACTTTCACTTACTTTATGGTTTTTATATTTATCTATCTTTGTAGCGTGCTTTTCTAGGAAACTACCTTCATAGCTTAAATGTGTTGCTAATATAAAATTAAAAGCTTCACTGTTTCTTCCAAATACCTTATACCACAAGGTATGTATTAAGAAATACGTTAAGAGTTGAAGAATAAGATGGTACTTGTTGAAGATTGTCATCTGACTAATAGGGATGAAGAAAAAGCAGAGGCATTTAATGTGGTTTTTGCTTCAGAAGTTGTTAACAATACTGATAGATCTTGGGCTGCCCAGTGTGGGAGCAGCAACTTTCCATTTGTGGACACTGAAATTGTAAGGGACCGGCTGTATCAGCTGGGTGTCCCCAAGCCCATGGGGCCTGAGGGCTCCGTGTACATCCCAGAGTACTGAAGGCGCAAGTAGATATTATGGCAGGACCCTTCTCAAAGGTCTTGGGAATCTGGGGAGGTCCCTGGTTACTGGAAACTCATTAGTGTTATTCCAGTCTACAAAAAGAGTGTGAGGGGAATGCTCTGAACACTGTTAGGCTAACCCCAGACTTGTTAGCCAGACCTCAGAAACTGGAAAAATTATGGAGAAGATGATAGAGGGTACTGTTGAAAGGCATTTAAAGAATGATGCAATCATGAGGCACTGTAAGCATGGGTTCACAAAGGAAAGTCCTGTTTAATTTGATACCTTTTTGTGGTAAGGTCACCCACCTAGTGGAAAAACAGAAGTCGGTGGGTGTAGTTTTTCTGGGTTTTGCTAATACTTTTGATACTTTCCCTCACAGCATCCTTCTGAACAAGTTTCCAGCTGTGGGATGAGCAGGTTCATGGTGCGCTGGGTAAAGGACTGGCTCTAGGGCAGAGCTCAGAGGGTTGTAGTGAATGGGGCTACATCTTTTGGCAGCCAGTCACCAGTGCTATTCCTCAGGGCTCAATTCTAGGGCCAGTCCTGGTCAATATCCTGTTCAGTATTAATAACCTGGATGCAGGATTTGAATGCACCATTAGCGAGTTTGCTGATGATAGCAAACTGGGAGGTGCTGTTGGCTCTCTTGAGGGACAAGAGGCCTTGCAGAGGGATCTATATATATTGAAGCATCAAGTTGTGATTAAGATGGAATTAAACAAGCTGGTGACTTCATTGCTTTCCACAACTTCCTGAGGAGGGGAAGGGGAGAGGAAGGTGCTGATCTCCCTGGTATCCAGTAATAGCATGCATGGAAATTGTTTGAAGCTGCACCAGGGGAAGTTTAGGCTGGACGTTAAGAAGCATTTAATTACCAAGAGGATAGTCAAACACTGGAGTAGACTTCCTAGAGAGGCGATTGATCTCCAAGCCTGGCAGTGTTTAAGAGGCATTTGGACAATGCCCTTAACAAAATGCTTTAACTTCTGTTTAGCACTGAATTGCTCAGGCAGTTCAACTAGATGATTGTTGTAGGTCCCTTTGAATTGAAATAGCCTACTGTAATAAAGCACTTCAATTCCGTAATATATCTGCTCCTTTCCATAGGAACCTTGGTCATCATTCTTCACTAATTTGAAAAATGGGGGACTGGCAATACCGAAAAGCGTGGTAAGATCATTGTGTGTATGTCTCTCCTTTTGGAGTTGCAGCTAAACCACTTAAGGACAGCATGTAGATGCGTCAGAAGTGAGGTGAAGAATTGCTATTAGCTTAGAAACTAAAATAAACTAGTATATTGTCACAACGGAAAAAATACAGTGAATAAACAGCATAAAGGACGTGAACAGGTAAAACCTTCTTCAAAAGAAATGACTGACAGGGTCACATCTACCTGCTTGAACAAAAAAAGTGTTACCACAAATAATAGCATAATTAGTAAGCTGTTGGTTTTGATAAAAATGGTTATTCCCATGTCCAGTGTAGATCCCACGCACTAGTTAATTGCTGAAAAGTATGAGTCTGAAAGCTATATTTGAGGAGTGGAAAGTAAGCCACATAATGTCTTGAAAATTCACATCAAGCCTATGTTATCTATTTCAAGAAAGAAATTTAAATATTTAAAACCCGAGTGATAGTATGTCTGTTTTGTTTCCTGTTTCCTTTGTTGTTTATGGGTTAGGGGAGTTAAAGCATCTTCATTCTGAAACAAAATTTGAAAGCCTGTTTCCAATGAGATCATCTTGTTAAGACTTCTAAAACTCTCTAAGAAATGTTACTGCTAGCACAGATGAAACTGAGCTGAAGGCAAACTGGTCTTAAAGATGACTTTTCAGTGACTTATTTTATTTTTTGTCTTTTTTTTTTTTTTCGCAGTGGCTGCCGAATGACCATTTATGTTTGGTACGACTGACTCCTCAGCAAAATCTGTTTACAGGAGGTTTGAATCCCAAAAATTCACCCATCTTTGTTTTCATGGTGAAACAGTGTCTTGCTAAACCTAAGTCTAGACTTATTGATAGATTAAAGTAAGTAAGAAAGAATTACAGTTTTTATACTTTTTCTTCAGAGAAATATAGGAAAATATTAAAATAATGTTCTCAAAGCAGTAGTTATTTGCAGTTGAAAAACAGCTTTTTTTCTTGAGTAAGTGCCTACATGTAGAATAGAAGATTGTGGTTTTGCAATACCATATTCTGGGGTCTTTTCCTGGCCTCTATTCACAGATAATAAAAACTTGACCTTTGACAGGAAAGTTGACAGGTATTTAGACTGTAGATGTGCAGTAATTGTACCTACAGTGGAAGTGAGGCCATGTGTCTGCAAGAAGAAAGTCACCAAGAGTTTTGCATGTGCAGAAATTAAAAGCTATGGGTTTCAGTTTATAACAAGCATCAAAGTAATACTAATGAAAACAGCTAAAGGTTATTGAAGGTGGAGTGGGGATGTTCTAAAATGGCTTTCTGTTATCTAATTAAAAAATCCGTCTTTAGACTTATTTACCAATTATGCAACTCTTTAATTATTCTTTTTGTTATTATATTGGAGCTATTCACTTTGCTTCGTGCTGAGTAGATTTCTGTTTCCCGTAAACAGGAAGCGTTTGCAGTCTGGAAAGCATTGATTTGAACTTGTTAATGAAAATAATGAATATGTTTCCAATTTCTGGTAATAGGTTATGGAAGTTAATTTCCTGAAAGCGGGGAAAAAAAAAAAAGCTAATAAATTCCAGTAACTCATTTAGCAAAGACAAGTGCAATGGGCCATAATGGATTTCTCTCTTAAAGTTCAGTGGTGTATCTGATGACCACTCGGATCCTTTAACTGGGAAGTGGACCTAACCTTGAAGGCTTCTTGTATGCATCTTCTGTGTATTTATACACCCATTTCTTGTCTGGGAAATAGCTGATGTATATGCACATTTATAAAAGGTCTAGTTTTCATAGCAATAGTGTAGGTGGGGAGACAGTGCATACATGTGTTTATAGAAGAAAATACCTGGGAAGTGTAAGTCACACTAACTCGTGCTATACTGAATCATATTCCTGAAGATGACCTTGGCTTTAACTTCCTAGGTATTGTACAATATCCCTTTTTATTCTGTAATGCCTGTTACTGACTTAAGCTGTTGGGTCAGAGGAGGGAGGGCACCCACCTACTAAGGAGCTTTTGTAGTTTGGTATTGTCTGCTGGGGACTTTGATATTGATATGTCTTATTAGCAGTACTTTCTTCCAATTTGCAATAGACATTGAAAATAAATTGTGTTGTAGGAAGATGTTAACTTCTAGAAGCTGCAAAAGAGTGAAATGGACCTTCAGGTTCTGTTTCTTGTTCTTTAATTTTTTACAGAGAGAAATGCTCCATTGTGATTTTGTTTGTTTATTTGTTTCAGGTCATGGAGCTTGGACAGTGGTAGCCAAATACTGAGAGAACTAGAAATTCCAGAAAATGCTCAAACACGTAACGTATACCCAGAAGACTATAAGCGTCTTTTTGAGGCTTTGCAAAGCTCTAATATATTTACTGAAAACTGGTGGCACGATGAAGTGTTTGAAAATACAAGGAACATAAACTTATAAATCTAAAGCTGCTGTCTTTTGGAAGATCACATTTGCTTCTGGAAGATTACTTTGACAAGAAATGATTTAAATAAAATCAGAAATACTGTTACCTACACGATTTCCAGTCCAAACAGGAAAATAAACTTCGCAAGTAACTAGAGCCCTTCTACAAAGAATGAAAGTAATGGATTCACAGTTGCTTGATCACAGTCCTACCTAGAATGGACAAACTCTGCATCTTTTCCAGGAGCATATTAATGACCTGCTGCTTTTGGATGTACCACTCAAACAGAACTTTTTGTTTCACTGCTGTATATTTACATTTGGAAAAAAAAAAACCCAGACCAAATATTGTTATTTGTGCAGTTGTACCTTAGTGCTTCATGATTGTTAATGCCCTTTCAGAGATTCCCCATATACAAAGGTCTTTACAATGACTGAATCTGTTACGTTGTCTCGTGATCTAAAAACTTTGCAGTCTAAAGTCAATAAATCAATAGTGGTGGGTTAATAGAAGACAAGGTAATGACAGCATGGGAAAACACCAACTGAGAGTTGTTTGGGGTTTGGTTGTTTTGTTTGTTAGGGTTTTTTTTAACTAAAAATTGTAATCTCTCTTGGAGAGAAAGTTGTAACAGTTTATTCTTTTGAAAATTTGAGAATGCTGGGTAGCCTATTCTCCTTCACAGTACAATATGCGAATGCCGGTATGCGTGTAGGCTTTTCTTTGTTTTTAAACTTAAAATAAGTCACCAGAACATTCTGTTCTGTATAAACAGTTTGCAAAAATAAAATCATCTTACCTGCAACCTTTGTCAATATGTATTTGTTTAATGTGTAATATCTATACAAAATCACTTCAAAACCATATGCTACTAAAATTCTCTCTTTAGCCATACTATTCCACAATGCAAGCTGTTCCTAGTTTCTGTTTTTGTAACTCTTCTGTTGTTGTCTGATAGTGCTAGAAGGGTGTCCATATTCTGTGTTCTATACTGTCTTCTTTGGGAAGAGCTGTGGTGCCCACAATTTACTTTTTTTTTTAGCAGAGCGCTAGTTAACAAAATACCTTTTTGGTAAAGGCTGATCTATTTTCAGGCTTTGGAAAACAGCAGTGGCCAAAACAATGCACACATAGAATTGTCTTTCTTAAGTGTAGTGTGAGCTATAGATGTGACATGCATTCATCTCTGTCTTCCTCTTGTGGTTCCTGCTGCAGAAGGAAAATTGACTTCAAGCAGCCTCAGTTTGCCCTGCTAGGTAGGCTGCAGCTATCTGTTTAAGCTGCTGAAAAGCCTTTGTAATGTTGCTATGATGAAAGTAGTGAAAAGGCCGAGGTTTAATTTTCAGTCCGTCCCTGACGGTCGCTGGTGTTCTGGTATAGAACATTGTGAAGATTTGAAGCTTTCTTCTATTTACGTCTCTTCCTATTTCAGATAACTTGGGTTATAAATTGACTGTAACTTGCATTAACAGAAGCGATTCCACTTTTTTTCAATCTCAGTAGATGGTAAGTGTTACCTACTGATCTACAAGATCGGCTGATGCCTCCCCATACTGTGAATCAAGTACCTTGCTCTTGTTGCAGCAAGATGTGTTACACTGATGTGGCAGGAGGAGTATTCAGTGCATAAAATACAGAACCACCACTGTCTATAAACTTCAGCTGTCGTTCTGACAACATTTCAAACATGAACTGAAAAAAAGAAAATAATTAGCTGTAGTTTTTTCTTTTTTTACTGTTGGAAAACAGGATTTACTGAGCCAATGCAGAGACTCCAAAGGCAATAGCAGGAGTCTGAAAATGGAAGATTGTGTAACTGGAGACTTGAGAAGGTTTAATGCTAATGAGAACTGCCATTAAGTCTAAAGTGTAAGCAGTATATTTGGCCCTGATCACAAATATGAAAGAGAACAATAACTGACATTATAAAAATGGTTTTGGTATTGATGGAAGAGATGGAAAAAATGAATATTCGTGGTGTATGCAAATAAATACAGGGGAATGAAAATGAGGTAGGTCTATGGATTTGATTAATTGAGGTTATCTGCTCAGTACTTTCCACTGATGCAGGTTTACAGCTTCTGTAGGATAATGCTGAATGCGAATTTTCACTGAAATTTTAAATTCTGTATAAAAGCTCATATTTTTGTTATGATTTTTAAGCAACCTTGTACTACATGTGTCCCTTTCCTTTTATAACTGCCTTTGCCATATTCTTTGATATGTTGTTGGAAAATTGAGCCAATATATTTTCACTTTGATCTATGTAAGTGCAAAGACACAACTTGCAACTAGGAAAACAGTATATAAATTCAGGTTAATATTTACAGTTTAGTAAACCTCAAAAACGCTACTCAAAGAGAAGAAAACCCTCCAAATTCACTCAAAATTTAAAATGCTAGCCCTCTCAGAAGAGAAAATGTTAGTGCTAAGTTTGAGATCAAGGGGTTTAGAGAAACTTCTATCACGGGGGTATAGCAGTTTCCCATTTCTGAAAGTGCATTAATTTGTGAGTGTGTGACTGTGCGAGATACAGTAATAAAAAGTATTTTGGAATTAGCACCAACATTTGAAATTGTTGCACAATTTAGTTGTTTTCACATAGTTTTCTGTTATGGCACTATTAATATATAAGATATAAATTACATATAATTTATAATAAGATATAAAATAGCTGCAAGCTTTTGGGCAGGTTTGTTTCTTACTATGTTTTCCTGTCTAATCTGTACCCTTGGATGAGAAGAAGATTACAATGTTCATACAACAAATTTAACAGAAGGTCCACAGTGTAGCATATTCCTTTTGATTATTTCCAGTCTCTGGTTTGGCTTTTTTTTCCTCAGATTTTACCTTTTTTCCCTTTCATGAATGATTTGATTCATAAACCTCTAAAACATGAATACCTGTGATACATCTAGCAAGTAGAAGTATTGCTCCCACTCTTCAAATACTTTCTTAGAGGAGTTGTAAGAAAATGGCTTTTGGTATGCCATATTAAAGCACTGATATGTCACAGTTTGTGTATTAATTGTAACTTCAGAGGTGCCAAGTCTTTTTTGAATGACCCTCATAATATGCCATCCATCTGCCTGTAAAAGAAAATTATATGGCTGCGATGGCAATTGCCTAAGGTTCTGCTACTTGACTGTGAAATTATAGCAAACACAAATGCAAAGAGAAAAAAACCTTGGTCCTTATAATGCGCAGTTAATGAGAAATTTTACCACTTGGAATCAGAAGATCAGTCAAGTTGGATTCTATACTTAGTAGATCTCTTTTGATCCAGAAGAAGGGTTTGTGATCTTGTACTAATTAACACAGTAGATGATATGACAAGGGGTTGTTAAGGTGGAATGTGTATATACTGGCTACTAGGCTTGTTCAGCATTGGACATTTCAATAATCACAGTTTAGCCTTGCAGGTAATGATAATGTTGATAGAAATATCCACAGAAAACTTGAGAAACTGATTGTGTGGTGTAGTTTAATATATATAAGTGTGATAGAGAGAACCTGAGGCTTCCTCAGAAATGTATTGAATTAATTGTTTTGGCAGGCTAAATGCAATCTGTGGGATGTAGATTGAAAACTTCAATCTAAGCTTTGCAAGCCTTTAATTAGCAAAGCCATACCTTTCTTCTGCAAACACTGAGAAAATGGAAATAACATGTATCTTTTCCAGAAGGGACAAGTCAGTGGGAGATGTTTATTCACTCATGTTGTATCCTTCCTCAGCAGCTATTGCATCTTTCTTTGGGTGTGCTGTTTAACATGTTGCTGCTAAAAATAGACACACTGGCTGTCCCCAGATGATAGAACACAACAGGAAGCAAGCATACAAAGCCCAAGGTGAATTAAGGGTAATTAAGATACACCAAATGTAACAATCAATTACTCATAATGTAAGCAAGACTTTATCACTTGATGCACATGATACTACTGATAAGACATCAAATAGATAAACAGCTAAGAAATTACACTGATGAACTTCCGAAGCTTCTTTCTGCCATTTGAAAGGAAGTAATGTGTTTGAGGTGGGGAAGACTCAAAGTAGAAAGTTTTTGAAAAGTTTGTAGTAAAATATCAATGGGTAAAATCTGTGTAACTTTGAGTAAAATTCATAATGAATTCGTGCTTAAAATGCTTCTGCAGTGAGCTGGTGGGGGTTTTGTTTGGGAGTGGGTTTTTTTTTTTGTTAATTTTTGGTTGGGTTTTTTTTTCATTCTAGATACAATTTTTAACCTTTTTTTTTAAATTTTAATGCACATCAGCATTAAGAGTGAAGAAACCATATCAAGAGCTTCCTATGTGTTCATAAAAGATCTGTATGTGCTTACAAGCTTTCAACTAATTATTTGTTTGCTCTTCTGTGCCATTAGCAATACAGACTTTGTACTAATGCAAAATTTAACATTTTATGTTCTGAGCAACAATTTTCTTCCAGAAAAGTTGGGTTTATGCTGTGTTGGCTGGAATGGATATTTCATATTTATGACTAAAAAGCAGAATTTGGATTATTTCATTACTGGAAATCTTTCTATAAACTCACGTTGTAAAACACGCCGTCTTGAGATAGAAGGACTAAACTTCCACTAAGGTCTCTCATCTACCGGCAGTAAGGAAGTATGACTAATTCAGCAACATCAGCCACAACTGAGTGGTATTTCCCACAAAAGTGCCTCCATTACATGCCTTGACAGCTGCTTCTGTCCAGAATGTGTCATGCATTTCAAATAGCTGTTGGGGAGTCTAACCTGTCTAGGTCAGTGGATGACTTTGTTCATATTAAAACCCCATACTGATAATAAGGATTATTAATTCAACTAAATAAAGCTAAGAGCTAAATGATGACTTATTTGGATATATAGCCATAATGTCATTATTCTTTTCAGAAAAATAAGACTGACATTTCCAAACATCTGAGTTGGGTGTTCTGTTGATTGCCACTGCTCAAAGACTCTGTTGAATGGCCCTCCTAGGCAGACCAGTCTATAAACTGTGGATATACAGAATTTGCTTTCTAGGCTCTTACAGCTGTTGAAATATCCAACACAGCACCAATGAAAATGTCTACGCTGCATTTAAAAGCTTATCTGTACTTGAAAAGCCTCTATTATTACAATCATGCTGTCATATCAATTGCACTGCAATGTCAGCCAAAACTTGTTCTTAGGCTTCCATGGCTTATTTATCTGTACTACTTATGCCAAGCTGATGAAAGCCCCTTTCTTCAGGCACTCATACTTGGGGTTTTGATAGAGTAGCTGGGCTCTCTAAGGTTGTGGTTTTGCGTGTGTGTGAATTTGACTGTAGTTCCCTCAGAAAGTCTTTGTGAGATTTTGTTGTGTTGTGGGACATGAGTGAGAAGATCTGACCTGAATAACTGAGAAAAGAATTAAAGCATCAACCCGGTACTGTATATTGATATTAGCTCTTCCCTGAGTGCACTTTTTGTAGTTCATGTCTAAGACTTTTAACTTCATGTCTATTGTGTATGGTTTGACCATTCATCTCTTAAGTTTATTCACTCAAGAGACATTAACTTCTGTTATTACTGGGCTTCTTTCTGCTACAGGTTTTGGGCAACGCCTTGTTAGAAACTCAGTAAAACAGCACAGACAGGGAAACAGAAAATTAAATAGGTGAAGGAGTAAAGCACACAAGGCAAATACAGAGGTTGTTTACTGTTTTAATTACTGCTAAGGATGATTCTTGAGTATCTCACAATATCTCTGTAACTGAACACCTTTCAAAAAATTGTTTAGAGAACTAAAGGGAAGCATGTGTGTGTATGATGATTTAACTGCCAGCCAGATTGCTGCTAGTTGTTTTGATAATGAATTATATCACTGCAGCTTTTAAGTGAATGTCCAAATACATGTTTTGGTGGGACTCCTGTGGCTCGATGTATCTTGGTTCTTACCAACAGCAATATTTTGGATATGCACATTGCCATTTCTGGTTACCCTGTTACAACTTGGATGAAAACGGTTGCAGACTGAGACTGAAATAACCATTACTGAAGCAACAAAACTGAGTATGTTTTAGCAATGAAAAGCTGTTTTGCAGAACTGTTACGTCTGTCTCTCAAGTCTTTGACAGGACTACTCAAAACTCCTTTCCAAAACAGAAGCCCTAACTCCCTCTATAGGCACAATAAGGAAACCCAGGCTAAGTCTATCCACATTCCAGTATATTTAGCCTGCACCATGTGTGTCATCTCATAAATGAATGAAAACTACACATACCCGTACTGCAAGCACTTATCTCTTGGGCTTTGACCATTTCAGAGTGGTACTCTTTGTTAATCAGGGGCTCTCTGGTTTCCTGAAGCCCCTTGGAGGACATGAAACTGGTCTAGGGACGAAAAGGGTCACTCACCTCTACACAGTGCAGGCCTTAGGGAAGTTCACTTCATTGCATAGAGCTGTGGGTATGCAACCTTCAGTTGTCCCCATGCCACTTTATTTTCGGATGTGTTTTTTATTTCCCACTTTGACATCACTATTGAGTCTGGGCTGATAAGGAACTGAAGCAATAATGGTGCCGGACAGGGCTGATGTGGCACTGGCTTCAGGTGCCTCCTGAGGCTCGAGTGGGGTGGCTGCGCAGCACAGGAGGTTGCCACAGTGGCGTCAGGAGGGTTCCAGTCTCACCATCAAGATTTATGTTAGATATTTCTCACTGCCTCGTTCCCTCTAAAAACAAATACAAAAAGTTACAAAGTAACTGAAAAACTCCAACATACTCTCTATTTGTAACTTCCCTTACGAACATAAATAAATACTTTGCTTAGGTGGATGTGTTAACACAGGTGGATGTGTTAACAAAGGGCATTATTAACCCGGTTTCAAGCAAAGCGCTACTCTCCGCCCCGTGGCCTCTCAGCGCCGGCGGGAGATCAGGTCCCAGAGCACGGAAACCTCCACCTGATCCCCGACAAGGGCAGCCGCCTTCCACCTGCGCCCGCAGTTAAGATGGCGGCGGCAGCGTCGCGTCACGGCGGAGGCAGCGGGCGGGGCGGCCGCACGCTTCTCTCCGCCTGTGGCGGCGTCGGGCGGGCGGGAGGATGGAGGCGGCGGTGCTGGAGCGGTTCCTCAGCCCTGGCAAGGGCAGCGGCCTCCGCGCCCGGCGGCAGGTGCGCCCCGGCGAGCTGCTCTACTGCGCAGAGCCCTTCGCCTATGTGGTCACTAAGGAGCAGCTGGGCAGCGTGTGTGAGCGTTGCCTCCGAAGGTACCGGCGGGCGCGGGGAAGCGGCAGCCTCCTCTCCCGGCGGCACCGCCCGGATAGCACCGCCTCTTCCGCCGAGGCGGCCGCATGGGGCTGCCCAGGGGAGGGGGACGGCTTTGAAAATGGCGCGGTAACGGGCGGGTGGGTGCTGCCAGGGCTGGTGAGGGCGGCATGCCGCTCTGTGCCGCGCTTTCCAGCCAGGGCGTTTTTTACAGGCTTTTCCAACGGGGAGTTCTCCCCGAGCGCGGAAAGTTGGGCGGAAGTTGCCTGGGCTAGCTGCCTCCTGCGAGGGGGAGAGCGGGCTGAGTCGGTAGGGCTGGAGGTGGCCCGGAGGTGTCAGTCTCCCCTCGGAGTCCTTAATCCGGCAGGGCTGGGAGCGGCAGAACGCTGCAATGGGCCTGTAGCTTCGGGGGGCCAAAGGCTGGATCTGGCTGGCGGCGGGGTGTGCTAAGCAGCCGTGGTGAGCGGTGTGCGACAGCCGCCGCCGGCTCAGAACCACCGGTGGTGGTGACTTTCTCGTGCGCTGTAGCCCCGCAAGGAAGCCATCCGTCTGACTAGAGCGTGATGCTGTACCGGGGTGACGACAGGACAGCTGTTAGCTACTAGTCATGAAATAGCGTGAGGTGGTTCAGTTTCCTGTCACCTGCGCCAGTTCATCCAGTGCAAGGAGCATGTGGTTTGGAGACGGGTGGAATGAATGCGGCCGGCCTTGCCGCAGGTCCTGACAAGTGGAAACTGACTAACCCACCGTTACCTCTCTGTGTTTGTTTAAAAAGTAAACCAAAGCTGGTTTATACCAATTTCCTATCAAGACAGGTTATGATGGACCTGTTTGTAAGATATCTGTATATTAATACCTGAAATATATTGGTAGGTAATCCAAACCCATATATAATTACTAAGACCCAGACCCAGCAAACAGAGACAATTCAATACGCCAGCCTTTGCTTTTATTTACACTTTTTTTAAAGTATTTGATATTTTGTTTTATTAATTTTTTTCCCCCTTGATTTCCTCACCGGGCATTTCAGCTTCTGTTTAAATAAATGATAATGTGAACCTCATTTTCCCAGAGAAAAGTCTGTGTTCCAAATCTGACTGTGTTGCATATTACCTCAGCATACAGAAAAACTCAAAAAAGCAACAATACACCCACAAAAACACTCCCAACCCCTTCCAAAAAAAAAAAAAAAGCCAAACCAACCAAAACCAAACAGTTTTTTAGGTAATACATCTGAAGTGTTGCTTGTAACATCAGAATCCTTCAGGGTGGTAACTGCCTTTAACTTTTTGTCTTCAAGGAATGAGATGCTGCAGGATTCAGAAGGCAGCCTGTATGCAACAGGTGGAATGAAAATGAACCTGAAGTGTCTGGATGTAGAAGTGTAACCAGGGCAATGTTTGCTCGGAGAAATAGTGGTGTTACCAACTGATGTATCGTGAAAGGCTGTGCCTATGTGAAAGTCTGTCTTTTTTACTAAATAGTGATATATGTTAAATAAAAAAGAAAGTTAAGGAAGTTAAAATAATTTTCCACCAATCCAGCTTCCGTTGCAAGACGTACTGTGGCTAGGCAGTTTACAGATGAAGACTGCAAGCTGACTTTTTGCTTACTCAGTTAATTAAAGGTGGTGGCCTCTTACTTAATGGACTTTGTTAAATTAGAAAATGATACATATAGCTATACATAGGTCACTCTTTTAATGTATGGAAATTAGAAAAATGGTGAAGTATTGCTAAAGTGGGATGTGGAATCGAACTGTTTCAGGAAAATGGTTTTTGTTTAATACACAGTGTGATCTTTGTTCAAAGCCAGGCATCAGCAAAAGCACTAATTCTCCTTTCCAGGGCTACAGATAAAAGTCATGTTGTCTACTACTGTTCCTGTTTTTTACTCTGATCTTTAGGTGGCAGTACAGTAACACACAAGGAAAGGTCTTGTGCTTGACATTGGTTTAGGGTTTTAACAATCTTCTTATATATAACATCAATGCTTGAGGCTTTGTACTGTGAAGTGTGATTTTATACTTACTTTTGTCTCCCAGTGTTGTTGGATGCAGCTTTTGGCTGTGTGAGAAGTGCTGGGTGAGCCAGAAGATGGGAATTATGTGCAGAATATCTCATTTCTGGACTGCCTGCTGAGAGGCAGCATGGTATCACCAGGATTTGGGTTCACAGACTTGCTGAAGTGCTGCCTTACTCTGTGATCTTGGATGAGTCCTTACAGTGAGGATCTGAGGTACACAAGCAGGGTAGGAATGGCTGTTGCGGGCAGAGTTTGCTGCTCTGATTCAGAGAGGGAAGCTCAGCTAGTGCAGTAGTTCTGCTGAGTCTTATCTCAATAGAAGTGAATATTATTGCAGTTTTTAAATACTGTAAAGTTTAGATATATGTAACATATATATGTAATCCTGTATTTTCTAAAGAATATGTTCATATCTTTTTTTTTATAGAAAACGGGGCTAAAATATTCTGCTGTAACTGATTTAATACAGTACCATAGCTGTTTTGAATTATATTCCATTAGAAATAAAAAACAAACAACTGCCCTGAGATAGGATAACTAGTAAAGATTTGCTTTGAAATAGAAATTTTGATAAAGAAGAAAACTGTTTGTGGACCGTGTTTGTTTCTATGGAAGCAGTGTCTTAAGAGAACATGTGACATTGTGTTGCATGATGGTATGTTCTCTGCAACAGGATACCCAGTCTGCTATAGAATGGGAGTCCAAATGAGGGTGAAAGTCAGTCACACCTTTGGTGTTTGTTGGATTTTCACAAAACATTTGTGTGATGGGTTGTATTTACAAGAATTCACTGTAAGAAAACTTAGGTTCTGGTTGACACTTGGGAACAAGCAAAACAAACTTTCTAGAGTCTGTCACAGAGAGAGAAGGAAAAAGAGGCAGCACTAGCCTCTTTCCAAATGCCTTTAAAGAAGAGACACTTAAGAAAAGTAAATATTTTAAGGTAGGTAATGTACAACATTTCTATACAGACTATGAAATAGAAGACATAAGTGTTCTTTGTTTGGGTAAGGTCAGAGGTTCAGACTTGGGTGATGGGATAACAGGAAGTATGAATGTGTTTTCTTGTGACTGCAAATTTTGTAAACATACTAGAGAGAGGAAAAGTATCTAAGTTAGCACTATTGGAAAGGTAGCCATGGCAGCAGACACTACTGCAGTATGGGAAATATAACCAAGAATTTGGTAGATAGTTGGGCAATTACGAAGTGCTAAACACAGGCCAGCAAGCCTATGATCTTTGCTCTACCTCACCTGGCTTAATAATAGCCAAATGGACAGCCTTTTACATTCAGTACTGTATCTTCAACATAGACTCTTGAATTAGCTGCTGGTTTATATTGCTGTTATTAATAACAACAGTAATTATCATAATCATGAAAGTTGGCATATCATTGTTAAAGTATGGAGTGTCTAGGTTAATGGTATTCTGAAGGTAGAAAAATACCACTAAGTTAAAACCAGGGTGTGGAATATTTTGAGTAGAGAGAAGCACAGCGTGCGATTCAGAAAGCAAGTAATGAAGGGGGTGGTTGTGATTGCATGATCCATCATAGCACTGTGACCCTGGCTTGGACTAATGCAGCTCTGCCTGACCACAGCTAGCTCTCAACCCTCCAAATGTACCTCTTTCACACTGCAACTGGGAGGTCGAGAGATGAGAGGAGCTAATTATTTTGGCTCTGTAGCAATGGGAATTTCTCCATGAAGGTGCGATTATTCACCAACAAACCTATGATGCTTCCTTAAGGGCCAAAGAGTCTGCTAGCATGGCACCTGAATTCATCTGCTACCAGCTGTGCTGGGTGATTAGGTGGCGTTTGCTAAGGGATGCTCTTTCTTTATGTGGATAGAAGTTTAACATATATGAGACTTCCAATAATGCATGGGGCTATAAAATCCACACAGTCTCTTCATTTATCTTTGAAAAATACGTCTGTTGCTGATTAATATAGCTTTAAAACTATGCTAGCTTCTTGAAAACATACTGTTTTGTTGTTCTCGGTGTTCCTGGTATACTTGTATTTTAGTAGAATGGTTTGGGTTGGAAGGGGCCTTAAAGATCATTTAGTTCCAACCCCACTGCCATGGGCAGGGATACCTTCCACTAGGCCAGGTTGCTTAAAGCCCCATCCAGTCTGGCCTTGAACAGTTCCAGGAATGGAGCAGCCACAGCTTCTCTGGGCAACCTGTGCCAGTGCCTCACCAGCCTCTCAGTAAAGAATTTCTTCCTAATGTCTAATCTAAATATACCCTCTGTGGGCTTAAAGCCATTTTGTTCTACATTAATACTGAAATGTGGAAAACTAGTATTTGATGATACATTCTTTGATGGTTAACTTCCCATCAATTCTCATCATAGAATCATAGGACAGTTATCGTTGGAAAGGACCTTAAGATCATCAGATGAAGTTTGAGATGGATTATAGTTATAATAGTTAGATTTAAAATTATATGAATATTTTACAGTTTGTTTATATAAAAAGTGCTTGCTTTTTGTTTGTTTGGTAAACTGTTGTATTTTCATGATTGTTAATAGACTGGAATAACAAGGTTTTTCAAATTTCTTAAACTTCTATATAAAAAAAAATTCTCAGACTTTCCACATAAATAAAGTTGGTCCATATGACATTGGAGGCTGTGTCTATAAGGAGCAGGTAAGTTTCTGTTCTTCCCAGGTAGGATAATCCTGGAAATTATATGCTATAACTTGATGTAGCAGTTCTGACTAATCAGCAGTGCAATTGCAGGTGCTGTGGTCTCTTGATGTATCTCATTTTGTGTGAGGTAAGGGCAAAGCATGTAAAAAAAACCCAAAACAACTGTACGTGAGAATGAACTATACAAAGTTTAAGAATTTCAAGTTTCACATAGATGTGTGAGAATGCTTCCCAAGACCTGAGAAATTGCACACCATCACTACCACCAGAAATGTTTCTGTACCTGAATGACTAATAGCCTAAAAAAAAAAGTAGCTTTTTCCCAAGAAGATACTCTCCCTCCCCCACATCATTTTGCTGTGATAGTGAAGGTTGAAGCAACCTTACAAAGAGCAGGATAGAAATGTTTTTTTTCTGTCTTTGTGCCAGCTGGAGTCATAGTTGAAGTGGCTTCCTGGCTGCTGTCCTATGCTGCTAGGGAAATCTTGTGCAAGAAAGAGTGAAGAGAATAGTCTATTGACTGTGCTTTCCTGCAGCATCTCCTCAAGTGAAGGCCTTGAACATTCTTATCTGGAGGAGTAAAACCTGTAGTGGAAGTTGGAGTACATTTCCTTTTCCTTTCTCTCAGAGTCAAGTTGAAGGTGGGAAAGGAGGAAGCTCTGCCATTCAGAATAGCATTCATAAATTGTTATGGCCTGCCCATTGATCTGGTTTGCCTTCCTCACAGCACCCGTTAGGTTGTTCAGGAGTTTTCTGTGTTGCTGTTAGGAATATCCCTTGGTAGGTGTTTTCCTTCACTGCTTCTTTGTTTTGTAATGTAATTCAGGTTCTCTTTGCTGTAAACCTTCCCTCTCCTTTGCATTGCACAGTATTTCGGTCCTTGCTCTATGCCTTCTTTCTGCCTTGGATGTTCTGGGCTTGCTTTAGGCAAGGTGTGGGTCCTTTCCTATCTCTTTCGTTCCTTCCTCCCCTGCCTTGTGGTCTCGAGGCTGCTGCTTATGCCTTCTGCTGCCAGCTTGGATTTGCCCCTGTTAAAACCAGAAGAAATAGAAAAGAGAGAGACATTGTTAAAAATAGATTCTCCCAGGTCAAGTGTTTATTGCTATGCTGTCATTTATGGAAAATGAAAATTTAAGTTTAGTCTCTTAAAGTCTCACCATGTTGTGATTTTGTGTTTACAATTTTCATGCTTATACTGCTCTGGAGGTTGAAAGGTATTAGATCAAAATTGTTGTCAAGCTGTGACTAACAATGTCAGTTGCAGGCATCTTGTAAATTCTTCTGAATTTAGGCTTTACTATATCTGCAGTCCACACCTGATATATTTGTCTTCTGCATTGTGTAATCCATAATATTAATGCTTTAAAATATTAATATGTTCTGCATGAGTGTTCTTTGCTTGTGGTAAATGATACAGCCATGAAAATAAGTTTGTGAATTGGATTATCTTTCGTATTCATTTTCTTAGGGTGAATTGTAATTGTGCAAGCACGAAATTAAAATTAGTGCTACAAGGGAAGGCATAAGTTATTAAAATATGGGTAACTTCTAGCTAATGTTATATGTACTGGCATAATTAGTTTCAGATCTCTCCCAGAAAAGTTTTTAATCTTGTGCAAGTTGCTGGAAGTTTTACACAGTGTTAGGGAATTTATTGTTTAAATTCTGTAAGAACTATTAATGATACCTTGTCGATAGGCATTGGAATTCATTAATTGTTAGTGGTTGCTTCCATTGTGGCTGTACTTAAAAGGCACTATATACTTTGGCTGTATCGAGTATAGGATGATGCTGTTTTCCTTTGAGGAATCTAGTCTTCTTCAGAACTAGTTACAACAGCTGTTTTGAATGATTCAGAATTACATAAGTGAGGCTTATACAATTTTTCACATGCCTCTTCATCTCACTTATTTGTGTTTTGATGTGTGGTATGGATCTGCATGACAACCTGCCTGATGTGATGGCTAGGAGCTGCTGAAAGGGCAGGTATTCTTACTGCCCCTCTGAGTCGTTGCTCTCCTTCCTGCATGCTCCTGCTTCTCATTTGCAGCTTTGCTGCTTATCTGGCTAAAAACATCCTTTACCAGTATATAAAAATCTCTAAGTACTCTTGAATCAAATTACTGCTGGGGTGAGAAGGGAGCTGAAGTCACCGTTGAAGGGCTGTCAAGGTCAGACAGTCAGGGTTATGCCTTCTGCTAGTAGCTAGCTTTTAGTCTGCTGTAGCTAAAAACACAACCTCAAAAAGAGCACTTGAAAAAGGATAGATTTAGATTAGACATTAGGAAGTAATGCATTACCTTATGGGTGGTGAGACACTGAACAGGCTGCCCAAAGAAGTTGTGGATGCCCCATCCCTGGAATTGTTTAGGGCCAGGTTGGATGGGGCTTTCAGCAGCTTGGTCTAGTGGAATAGTGCTCGTTCACTGGGGAGGGCTTGCCCAGGCATTCATGTAGGGTTTATGTCCTGCCTGTACAATCAGATTTCTTCATTCAAAAGAAAAAAGCGGCAAGTGTGTTGAGGACTTGTTAGACAGCTGTGATTAGGAGTAGTTGTGATGTAGAAGTGCAGAACAAAAGATCATCACTGAGAAAGAAGAGGGGTAAAACCACTCATCAACTATAAGCCCTTCCTTACAATTTAAATGAATATGGCTCATTATTATACTTTAATTCAAATGGCTTCAACTGCTAAGAGAGTGTGCTTGTGACCTGAAAAGGTGATTATTGTGGTGGTGGCACTCTTGGTAGTGGGAAGGATCATGGTAGAATAGGGGGAGAGAAATTGCCTTTGAGAGATTCATCTCAGGAAATATTGAGCATGAAATAAACTAGGTATGTTTCCTGTGTAAAATCTTGGTTCAGTGTATTTCATGCTTTTCATAGGCCAGAAACTTGTTTTTGTTTATTTGTCAAGAAAAGCTTGAAGGGAGCTTCCCTGAAATAGGGGTTCAAGCTGGAGTGCTGTCCTGTTTGGTTTGTTTTGGTTTGTAGTACTACTTTTTCCCTGATTAGAAAAACCATAGCTCTTTGTCTTGCTGTGGCCTGGGTGCTATTTTCAATCATAGAAATAGAGCTTGCGTCTCCTTCTGAGGTAAGTGCTGTACTGAAAAACACTTGCCATGTATAAAAATTTTGCCTCTTCCATTTCTATGCAACTTGTCCATATGTAAAGAGTAAATTCAAGTACTACTTCGCAGATGATTGTGCTAGGAATCCTTACTGAGTATTGTATGGGCTGAAAAAGAGTTGTGCAAGTGCTCTACAGTTTGATTTCCTCTGGAAAAAGATTGATTTTTTTGATCAGTCTTTGGATCAAGATATTCAGAGCATTATTGATGTGGGTCTTTCCTGTGTGTAGCTCACTTTGATTTCTATGATGCATTGACTGCAAGCCCTCTAGTTGTTGGAAGTATCCTAGTCCAGATTTCTGAGGAAGCAAAACTAGACTAAAGATTAAAAAGAAAAGTCAAAGTGGCACAAAAACCCACTTCAGAGATTTAGGTTCACAAGTGTCTATGTTTTAGCAAATGAGACTGGCTCCTCAGCTATTTACATATTTTATCCACTTGTCATATTAAAACTGTCTTACTAGTAGTATTGTGGTGCAACAGATGGAATAGCTGTGAAAACAATTTCTTAAAATACTCTGTGAAACTCAACATGTGATGATAGATTTATCTGAAGTTTTTGCCTCAGGACAAAGAGAAGCTATGCAGTAAACCACACAAGATATGTATGGCATCAAGTGTAGAACAGGCATAGTAATTAAATGTGTTTTATCTTTACTAAAATCTATTACAGAATTATGTTACTTTCTTGTAAAGACTGTTTTGGTGTGGTTTTTTTTGTTGTTTTTTTGGGGGTGAGTTTTGCTTGTTTGTTTGTTTTCTTCAGAATAAGCACAGAATAGTATCTCTTACTCTAAGATGTCCCTTTCTGTGTCTGAGACAGTAGATGAATTATGTTGAGGAGCACTATGAGTGACAGATCAGGCATAATAATAGCAGGAGAGTTATAAAGGCTCTTGGTTAGCAATCCAGTTATTGAAACAAGTTCATCTTTATACTTCTAATAGATACCTTGTATTTTATTAGACATGCATTCAGTCTGTATGTTGTTCATGGGTGGGTTTTGCTGCAACTTAAAATAGCCTTTCTTGCTTTGGCAGTTGTTTTGATTGAATGATACTGTTTTATATGGTTAGTGCCTTATTGTGTGTTCTGGTAAGGTAAAGCTACTAAAAACAGATTTTTAATGAAACTCTGCAAAGAGCGTGGACATGCTGAGCACTGTGTGCAAAACAGTCACACCCCTCTAAGGACTTGTGGAAATATGGGGTGGGATTGTTTTACTGGACTCACCTTTCTGCTGACGAGTGTGCTGACTGGAGAATCCTGTTTTTATGGCTCATGCAGTTTGCTGGATCAGAATATTATGGTGCTAGACTGTACGGTGGTTCCTTCTAGCTTCAAAAGCGGTGAAACTTGCTTGTCCTTAGGCCAAGAAAAATATGTTTGTGTGTTAAAAAAGCAGCTTAACTATTACCATAGAAGAGCAGATTATGAGCCAGTGGAATCTGAATTGCAACAGACAAAAGAAAACACTGTTGTGAAAAATTGTTTACCTGAGGTGGGCTCAGGAGACATAATATAGAGAGCTGCTCTAAGCAGAAGGGATATTAAATATTTCTGGCAAAAGCTGATTGTATACAAAAGAATATCTCAATTTTTTTAATGTACTGGTCTTCTATGGATGGTACTGTGATATAATTCACTTACCGAATCAAAGAGAGGATTTAGCAGATGAAAGCCAATATAACGACATATATATGGTGTGAAGGGTTATGAGACATGCTTTCTGATTTTTGCATGTATTGATAAAAAAATCTCAGATTTTGAAAGGTGAGACCTGCAGTCCTTATTTTCCCTTAAAGTTACAAGGCTGTGGTCCCTCTGTGTGACTCGCATAAAGAGTTGAAAAGAATGAAGGGGAAGCAGAAAATATAGGTCTGGGAAGAGATTTGTAATTTCTGCACAAGATTTGAATTTCCTGAGGTTAAAAAGCTTCTCAAGGACAGGATAAAAGCCTTAAATGAACAGTATTTCTTAATGGAAAAGCTCTCTAAGAACTTGTATGCAAATGGGTTTGGAGGGAACTGCATTTTTGGCTGGGCAGTAGAGAGCTGGGTCTTTGTATTTGGCCATAAAAGCTGTGGGGCAGAAACAGCAATATTAGACACTGCCTGATGGTGAAAGAGCACATAGGTATCATTGTCTGTTCCAATGTACATTGATATTACATCCTGTTCCAAAGCTGTTTCTAGCCCTTTACCATGTTCTTGAGTCTCTCAATGAATTGATTTATTAAAGGACACATTCTGCCTTTGAACAGGTAGCTCTCATCAATGTTTGTGTTTCATGTACGGAGACTACAGTGGTGTTTGGCTTTCTGGGGGTGGGGGGAGCTGGTGTAGGACTCTGGTCTCTTTGGCTGCATTCCATCTCTTATTAATCTGCTTTGAGGCAGATGAAATGATTTACAGAACTCCCAAGTGCTTCAGTGTCATGGGTTCAGCAGCAGCAGTCATTTTTCTCCTTTTTGGTAGCTGGTGCAGGACTGTGTTTTTGATTTTGGGCCTTGGAGCTGTGCTGATAACACCAGTGTTTTCAGTTACTGCTTGGCAATGTTTTGGTTTGATCAAGGACTTTTCTGAGTCTCATGCTATGCCAGGGAGGAGGGGAGCCGGGAGGAAGCAGAGACAGGACACCTGACCCAAACTGACCAAAGAGGTTATTCCATACCACAGCACGTCGTGTCCAGGATGTGAAATCAGAGGGCAGAGACCCGGAAGGGTGTGGTGGTGCAGTGATGGTGCATTGGGGGGTTCGCTGCTGGGGGGTGCACTGGCTGGGTCGGGCTTGGTGAGCAGTTGTATTCTCTTTCCTTGTATTTCTCTTGTATTATTACTGGTGGTAGCAGCAGTGATTTGTGTTATACCTTAGTTACTAAACTGTTCTTATCTCAGCCTGTGGAAGTTGCATTCTTTTGATTCTCCTCCCCATCACCCCGGGACTGGGGAAAGGCAGAGGGGGAGTGAGTGAGTGAGCGAGCGACTTTCATGAGTTTTAGAGACTTAAACCACGACATTCAGAAAGAACTATGGACCCAAAATCCTTGCCCACAGAGATTGCCTTGGGAGTTGTAACTTTGGGAATACATGTGCTCAGAACAACTGTAGTTTTGTAGTGTAGACTTACTAATTTTTAATTTTCATATCTTCTTTTTAACCTCACCCAGTGGAGTCTTATAAGCTGTAAATATCTGTGCATGTACTATTTTATGACCCTTCTAGTTAGGACTGTTTGTAAATCACGTGTTTGATACTTATTCTCATATGTTCATACAGGCTTTAATTATAGTATTAATTTATACTAAAAAGGACTTTTATTAATAGCTGTTTGTAATTAATGGAAATATTATGCTTACTTTTCTGCTCAACAGCACATAAGCATTCAGTATCAGTTTTAAAAACTGCCTTTATTGGGACATCTCAATGTTGATCTATTTTATAGCTGGAAGGTAACAATATTTTTAAATATTCATTTTATTTTCCATATACGGTCACCTGCACTGCGTGTTTACCTCTCTCCCTTTTGCTGTAAGTTCTTCGAGGCATGAAATAGCTTGCCAGTTGTCTCTTGTGCTCAGAAGTTAATAAATGGTTATCAGTTTATTGCAGATAATAATTTAGGTGCATCCGTAAGGCATGCGTAAGCTCATTGTGTAGAATTTTTGCCTTAAGACAATGTTTAATCAGTGGTTGTAGTTTTAGTAATGTCATACCAGGCTGTGCTTTCCCCCAGCTTTCTGTAACAGAAACCTCCTCCTCCCCTGCCATCCTGCCCCATTCTGCAAGCAGACGAGGTTAGGAAATTTTTCTCAGGCTTGAAATACTTCCAATTTTGCCACAAATTTTTAGTGGCTTTTAGTAGAGCAGGTTTTTAGCTTCATCTTCTTATGAGTCCTTAGTATTTGTTCTGCCTGGAGGAAATAAATGACCTCTAGTTTTTCCCAGGCTTATACCTATGAAGTAAAGTATGCCTTTGATGTGTGTGTCTTGTGTACTGCTACTGGGGATATGACTTCACAATTGGGAACAGCAAAATCTCTGAAGACTTGCTACTGCAATTATCTCCTATCAGAATTTCTAATAAAGAGAGAAGAAGGTTTTATTTTTTTAACTTGTATGTCTCCCAGAATTAGTAATTTCCAAAAATGCAAAAGAAATCTCACCACATGAACTATGTTAGTGTGTCCTGATTAGTTAGTATGTATGTTAGTATGTGCTGGTATGAGGAGTCATGCTTTTATTTCAGGATTTGCTTTTCTGTATGATTGTTTTGCAACACTTAAATGTTTTATATGTGAGGAGAGGTTGGTTTGTGGGTTTTGTTGTTGTTGTTTGGTTGTTTTTTTTTGTTTTTAAACCCGGGAATATAGTTAACAAAAACCTAATGTGCCTGAAATAAGAAAAATGCAAAGAATGGGGAAAAAAGTTTTTATAACTGGAAATGAAATGTAAAACCAAAAAAGAATTAAAAAGAGAAGCCTTAGTAAATGGCATCATTGCATACTTATTGTGTTTGGTTTAGTTGCCTTTTTTTTTTTTTTAAGTCTGGATACTTAAAAGTTTTTTTCTAAGACTTTTTTTTTTTTTTTTTTTAAGTCTGGAAACTTAAAAAATATGTCTGGAGAAAGCCTAACTTAGAACAACTTCATCTTGTTTCTGGAATTAGCACTTTGGTTTATTCTAGAATAACCTTCATGCAAGAACTATCCAGTAAAAAAAATACTTTTCTATGTCAAACACAGACACTATCCTGTTTGCCTTTTATTATTTCTTTTCCCCCTTAAGCAACATTTGTAGTTGCATTTGTCTTTTCCCCTAACTTGCATGAAATACTTAGCACTGAAAAAGTCAATAGGACTGAAAAGATTTAGTAGTGTGCTCAGGTTTTTTAATTGCATGCTCAGTTTCATCATGAAGCTGCTCACTGGAAAGATCAATGCCAAACACAGAAACAGCATTCAGGTAGGGGGTAACAACATGTTGTAAATGTGCATAATGAATTAGAAACTAACTTTAAAGGTTATGAAGGGCAAATTGAGAACTGTTTAAGAGTGTTTTGGATCATTTTTCTGCTGCCTTGCACAGAAGCCACCAGGTTCGGTTTTGCTTAATGTGTTGTTTAAAAGTGTAAATGAGTCTAATCCTGTAGGAATTAGTGATTGCAAAATCACCCTTTTCCTTTTGTGTTGGGAAGACAATATTTACATATGGTACTCACATTTGTGGTTTTTGTCTATTGGAGTGTTTTTAATCACATCAGAAATATAGACTGCAAATGGACTGTGTTTGGGAAGAGAAAAACATTCCACAAACATCAGTATGTTGTTACCACATATTGGATATGATTAATATATTATGTGTATAGTAAAGGGACCTGTCCTGTTAGCAGATGGATAATTTGTTTGGTGGTGTGTTTTTTTTTTTTTTTTGTTTAAAAGAAGACAAAATAGCAAATGAAGTCTATTTACCTACTTGTAAAATGGCCAGCAGCAAGAAAAGCAAGTGAAAACCACCAAAGTAGAATCAACTACAGCTTGATCATGCTTTAGCCTTCTTTTCTAGGCAGCCAAAGTGCAGTTGTGTATCCCTTTCCAAGGCAATAGGAGCTGGTGGTCTACAACAGTAATTTTGATTGATGCCTCCCACATGCCTCAGCTAACCTGAAATTTGAAGTTATTCTGTATTTTGGAGATGTTTTTGCAGTTGCAAACAGATTTTTCAGTGAATGCTAGGTTTGTTGCTCTTTTCTTTCCCTCCCTGTGAATGCAAGGTCTGATCTTAGGAGGTGTGGGGGTGTACCCACTCCAGGTGAAGTGAACAGGCATTGAATATAAGGTGCAGGAGATGCATCATCATGTAGGAATAAGCTGTTTTACTTCATTTGTGACCTAATCAGGATTTGAACTCAAGTTTCAGGAAATGAATGCTTACTCTTGCTATTTTATTTTCATAAAATGCTGCGGTGAATTAGAAAATTATACTTCAAGAGTACACGGGAACTCAGAACATCTGTCGTAGCACTGGTGAAATGCGCATTTCACATGCCTGGCACAAGCAGAATAGATCTTTAGATCTTCATATATTTTGGTACTGCATTTTTATTTAACTCCTTTAACTTTTTGCTTTTCCGCTCTCAAATTCTTCCTCAATTATTTGCAGAAGACCTGAAACAGTAAGCCTGCAGCACTTTTTAGGACCATAGGATTATTAAGCAACTAATTTTCTGAAGTAACTTCTGGTTAAAACTTAGACTATGTATTTGGATTTTGATACTTAAAAAAATGAGGTTTAATTTAAAAACCTGACTTACATATAATGCATATTCAAGGAACGTCTACTTGTTTTTTTCTGCTCTTGTGAACTATTCTGTAACCAAATACTAAGATGTTTTCATAATGGGAAAGGTTATCTGTTTATAGCTTCAGACCTCCTTTCCTTTTTTTTTTTTTTGTGGTTTTTTTTTTTTGTTTTCTAACAGCAAGTGAAGGTTTTGATAGGTTATATTTTTTAATGTTGTACTTAAATCTCTTTGTTCCTTCCTCATGATTGATCCCATCGTATGACACTGGGTGGCTGACTTTTTCTGGAGATTAGCTCTGCAAGATTGCACAAAACCACCCAACCCAGCTTGGGAAAGAACAGAAATTTCAGACCAGAAAGATGAGGAGGGAGTCCAGTCATGTTCATTTTGTAAGCCAGGGTTGGTTCCTTGTAGAATCATAGAATCAGCTAGGTTGGAAAGGACCTTTGAGATCGTCAAGTCCAGCTGTTACCCCAGGACTGCCATGTCTGCCACTAAACCATGTTGCTAAGGGCCTCATCTACACAGTTTTTTAATGTTTCCAGGGGTGGTAATTCACCACTTCTCTCAGCAGCCTCTTTCAATGCCTGACATACCTTTTGTTGGAGAGATTTTTCCTAATACCCAGTCTAAACCTTCCCTGGCACAGCTTGAGGCTGTTTCCTCTTGTTCTATCACTTGTTACCTGGGAGAAGAGGTCAGCCACCAGATGAGCCACAAGAGATCAGTGTCCAATCTTGTGTTCAGATACTCATTGGCTTTAATCTTCAGGTTCTCCCCTAGATGTATGCACACCCTCAGTGCTTGCGGTTACCTTCCTGGCAGATGAGGAAGCATATTCAACACTGAAATGCAAAGTTATCTTCAAATGATAGATCTGGGTTTTTTTTTTGGAAATTAGGTAGTGTGAACAGTGAATATGGGCCACTATGAGGCTAGAAGAGGCTCAGTTTTAGAGGTCTTAAGTTGGGAACCAGTCTTTTATTTCTAGCACTGGAGTTGTTAAAACTACTTTTGCTGACACTAGCTGTAATCTAAAGCTCTGTATGTGTCTAAAATAATTACTTGCTTGGTCTGGCTATTGATGCTTGATGCATTTGATGTTACTCTGTCAGCCAAGAAATGGAATTGCTAATGAGAAACAAAATGACTGTGAAGAGCTGTGAGCATGAAGGTTGAGTCAGACTCTGAAAAAGCTGTGCACATTCTGCTTAAAAAACCCCACAACAATACAGGACTCCATTTAAGTATATGGTATAGAATAGAAAATGTACCTGTTCTGTTATTATATGGAAGGAATAACAGGTGTATCTGTGACCTGGAAAAAATAATCTAGATCGTGTCTTTTTTTAAGAAAATATCGTGTGGTATAGCTGCCTTCCACGTTCAGCTGTAACAGGCTGTGCACAAACCCTATATATATCAGCTGCAGTTGCTATGACTAGCTGAGTATGTTTTACATCATCCGTCTCTATGTGATCATTTCTGCGATCATAGAATTTTCTGTGAAATGGTTTTGTTGGCTCAGAATTAATTTAAAGCATACAGAGTGTAGTGGAGCAGTTATCTGATCATGTGGCACGCACTTGCAGAAGGGAAGATTTGATGAAAAAAAAAGACTTTAGCAGTTGTTTTTCTTTCTGCTGTCAGCTTTCTTTCGTATGTGTATGAATTTTAAGGGAGTTGAACTTTACAAAAGTTCTGTCTTAACTTCTGCCAGAGTCAATTCAGTGTCATATCTTGTTAAAGATGTTCTTTCTTCATGGTTGTCTTACATACCAGATGAAAAAAAACCTAAATTGCTAATATGCCATAGAGAAGGGCAGAGGTTTTACTTGAATTTAGTTTTGCAATTCAGGGCCATTTTCAGTCCTGCAGCAACATTTTCCTCAGACTAGTTTGCATGATGAAAAAAAAGATGACTTGACATCTTGTATTCTTCAGCTGTTCTGCGGTAACAAGAAGCATCCTATTCTGCTGAAAAAACAAATGACAAAAACCCAGTAAGAATTTAGTTGAGGGACATGTAAGTTACAAGGGGGAAGAGTACTGCTCAGCTGTTAATGCATTCTGTAAGTGTAGGAGAAACTAGATGAAAATAATGCAAAAGCAATCTTTTTTGTAAACAAAATTAGATATTTTTAAAAGAGAAAGTGCCTGGCTTCTTAAGGAAATTATATTTTGTGAGCCAGGGGTCTGCAGGAGGGAGAGCTCAAGAACTGAAAGCTAAGGACACCATGCGATGGGTGCTGATGTCACCATTGTCTCCGCAGAGGGCAGGTGAGCTTGTTTTCTGAATAACAGGAGAATGGACTGATTTTAGTAAGCAGTGGGACACTGTCCCATGTGGAGCTGTGAGAATGTCCCTTCTAACATGCTGTCTGGTGGCACCCTGATCATTTTCTGTTCAAAAAAACTCAAACGAACAATAACCCAAACCCCAAAAGGCAGTATATATTGCTGACATCCTGCTATACTATGCATCCTTCTGCTTCCTGTGTTCTTTAAAAGTGTGCCTTAAAGATACGCAAGCCTCCCTTTCCTACTGCACTCATGTTTTAATTGGAAGTTACAGGACTGCAGTGTATGCTTCCACTGTGCTGTGTTATTTCAAGATTGGGTAGCTGACAGGGGAAGGCTAATTCTGCTGCTTGTCTTTTAGAACAGTGTGAACATCGGATCTGTCTTGGCTCACTGCACTGATTTCCAGTTGCCTGTACTTGCATCTGGAAATGTTTGGGAACCAGGGCAGTCAATGAAGTGAAGGTAGGTTGTGCATACCAACCCATTCCCCTCAGCAGCCTGATTGTGATACCCTGAAATAACAGGAAGTTTTGGCTGGCCTTCAGGAATAATGCTGTGAAAAAATACACTGCAATAGATTAATGCAGGAGTGACACAAAGGGAATGGTTGTGGGAAAGTCTAAGAAGACTTTTTTTGTTGTTTGGGCTGTAACTAGCTAGAACTAAAGAACCAGGGTATGGATCATGGCTGTGGTTTTGCAGCCCAGCAGCAGCAGCAGCTAGTGGCCCAAAGGCAAGATTGATGGCATTGTTCTGCTCATTCAACTCATTCGCATCAGTTGAAGTGTGGTTAAAAGCCCAAAGGTTTCCCATTTTATCGCTAAACTGTGTGCACAGGTAATACTCAAGAATAAGCAAGGCAAACCTGCTTGCTTTGTTAGTTAGGGTATAAACTTTGGAGTTTACTTCAGTCAGATGTTGTATCTGGGCTTTATGCTATGCAAACTGACCTGGGTTTTTTTGTTAATTTGTGGTTATTTTACAAATCCTTAGCTGTAGCTGATGTTGCAGGGATCCTTTTTTCCCCGAGTCAGTTATGAATTTTTATGGTATTTGTTTATATGATTTTTTGGTAGTAGTTAATATGTCTCTTGTTTTAAACCTAGTAGAATTATTATTCGGGATGCTGCTATGGTTATCATGGCCTATAGAACAATCCAAATAATTGAGATTATATGTAAATTTTTTCAAAGATTACAGTGAGCCCTCTGTCATGGATTCAGCAGCAGCAGTCATTTTTCACCTTCTCAGTAGCTGGTGCAGTGCTGTGTTTTTGACTTTCGGCCTGGGAACAGTTTTGATAACACCGATGTTTATAGTTACAGCTTAGAATGTTTGGGTCTGACCAAGAACTTTCTGAGTCTCATGCTCTGCCAGGGAGGAGGGGAAGCCGGGAGGACGCAGAGACAGGACACCTGACCCAAACTGACCAAAGAGGTATTCCGTACCACAGCATGTCATGCCCAGGATGTAAAAACAGAGGGCAGGTACCCGAAAAGTTGGGGGTTCGCTGCTGTGTCGGGCTTGGTATCAGGTGGTGAGCAGTTGTATTCTCTTTCCTTGTATTTCCCTTGTTATTATTACTATTGGTGGTAGCAGTAGTGATTTGTAGATTTCTTACACTGAAGCAGGATTTTTTTCTTGAAAGGGAGGTTTAAACTTGTAACTACTCTTTAGAGTATTTAAAATAGTGTAGTGACTATAAGTGAGAAATTTTGACAGACTCACTCTAGGCATCCCACAACTGCCAGCATCATTGTGTTAAGGTCTCCCAAGTAAATGGATACAATGCCAAGATTCATAGGCAGTCTAAAATATTTCTATATTATTTTAAAGATCGTAATGACTTGTCTAATGTAATGGTGTAATGACAGTCATATGTAGACACTGGGTAGTTTTTCCTGCCATATGGTCTTAGCTTTTTTTCAGGAGACTTATTTTTTATTTTGAGCAAAGTAAGTTTTGCATATGTATTAAATATTTTGCGTCCACAGGCTTGGTAACAGTTTTTTTATAAGTGCAATTAATAAGCCCACGTAAGTATTCTCTACAAGGCAGATTTAAAATAAAAATCCAACTTGATGTTTGTCTTCCATGTATGGCAGATGTCTGTTGCAGGTATTCTTTGAGAATGGTCTATCTGTGATACTTAAAGCAATTTGAAAATGCCCAAATATGCAAGTTTTGTCTTGTTTTCCTGTTCTAATCTTACTCTCAGTTGGTCACAATAACTATATCTTACATGGATTGAAATTTGTGCCAGCATAGGGATTTTCTTAAATCCTTCCTTACTTTAGGGCCCGTATACTTTTATTTAGATTTTGTAATGATTTTTTTTTTTCCCCTAGGTATTTTTCTTAGAATATGGCTTGCATATTGGAACATATGCATCTGCTTTGTTAATTAAGTTTGCAGAAGGAAATGCAGTGCTACCATGTGAAGGCATATCCTGCCAGGCTCAGGGCGTGCTAAGCCCCTCTGTGTCCTGCAGAGCTGTTAGGGTGCACAATTTGAAATTGCTGAGATGAAGCATTAGGTGGAGAAGTTTACTTGGAAGCATGCATGTTGTTTACCTTGAGTGGGGTGGCACAGTATGCTGGCCAACTGTCTAATTGACCGTGTGTGCTGCAGCTTTGCTGTGATGGATGGTGCATGTAGCTTGGACTGGTGAGCTGTGAATGCCTGTACAGGTTGCTTATTGTGAGAGAGCAGGGGAAGAGAAGATTGCTGTCCAATAAAGTATTTCAAGAGCAACACTCTCTATGCAGGTAGCCAAAGAACGGTAACTAGCTGATCTGGTCAGAATTTCCGAGATCTTTTTTGCAGTTAAGCATCTGTGCACTGAGGGAAGGCTAAATGTTGAATTCTTTGGGTGGGTGGGTGGGCTTATGTTCATATAGATACTGCAAATTTTAGCTATAAACCCGTGAGGTTTCTTCTTAAGAGCTGGCAGTGAATATGTGGCTTTTGACAACTAATGTGTGTTTTTAACTTTCACTATCTTCAATCCAAGTTTTAAATTGCTTTGATTTAGAGAGATGAATTTTGAATTCATAAAGCTACAGTGAGTCAAGCCAGGTTGAGGGATGCATCCCGACTTCTAGTGGTCAGGATGATGGCAGTAAAGATTGTTAATGAACTGTGTGGACTTTTCTATAACCTTCCTCTCTGGTTGCTCTCTGGTTACAGTTATGTTTGAATTTAACATCATAAATTAGTAAATGCTAATGCATTTACTGGAAGGATTTATCCATTTAAAACAAACCAGCAGAGGAGTTTTGCTGTCAGGATTATAGAGTTGGCAAGACTCCGCTCTTAATGTCAGTTCAGTTGTGTCAGTTGTGTTGCAGTTTTTCTAACCTGTGCATTGCAGGTACATTGTTCCTGTGATTGGGACTATATTGGTTGCTTAACACCTCCAGAGCTTCTGGGTTTGCATCTAGTTCAAGTGTTCAAATTATTTTACTGTTTGAATTCTGAATATCTTTGCTTGGCTTCAAATAGTTTCCAATTTCCAGCAGTTTCAACTGGCAAAGATTAAATGTTTTTATGTTTTGATGTAGTCTGCTTATCTCTTGCACTTTGAGTTATCTTGCCCTTCTGTTTCCCATAAGTGTAAACATTCCAGAGAGTGAGATTTAAGACTTCTTTTTATTTTTCATTTGTGGCATAGAATGAGATGCAGTTGACTTTTTTTTTTTTTTTAAACAGCCACCTCAACCTCATCTATTTTACATTCTGTTGAGTTAGACTAAAACAAAATGCTTATACATAGATAAAGTGCTCTGTTCTTGATTATTGTGGGCAGTGGTGCAGGCACCAATTCTAATAGAATTTGCAGGGAAGAAGTCAATTGAGTTTTGACAGGGGTCGTGTAGGATCTATAAACTCCCACGGGGCAGTTATCAAAGATGTAACTGTGTGCAATGGAGCATAACAGAGCTAATGCTTTTTACTTACTGATTCTTGATTGAACAATTAATTCAACAGTGGTTGGCATGCACTTTGCCCTTATTAGATAGGTTTGATAGTACAAACAATCCTACATGACATTTATAAACTTCAAGGTGATTTTAAGTTCACAGGTAATTCTGCCAAAAAGCGAGTTAGGTGTTGATTATCAGAGACTTTTTTTTTTTTTTTTTGCTTTAAAGGGTTGTTGTGGTTTAAACACAGCTGGTAACTCAGAACCACACAGCTGTTTGCTCACTCCCCCCCTTTCAACCCCCCGCTCCAGGGGGAGATGAGGAGGAGAATCAAAAGAATGTAACTCCCATGGGTTGAGATAAGAACAGTCCAGTAACTAAGGTATAACACAAACCACTGCTGCTACCACCAATAATAAAATAATAATAATGATAAGAGAAATAACAAGGGAAGAGAATACAACCACTCACCACCCGCTGGCTGATACCCAGCCAGACCTGAGCGATGATCTAATCCTCCCGGGTAACTGCCCCCAGTTTATATAGTGGGTATGACGTGCTGTGGTATGGAATACCTCTTTGGTCAGTTTGGGTCAGGTGTCCTGTCTCTGCTTTCTCCTGGCTTCCCCTCCTCCCTGGCAGAGCATGAGACTCAGAAAGTCCTTGGTCAGAGTAAACATTCCTGAGCAGCAACTAAAAACATTGGTGTTATCAGCACTATTCCCAGGCTGAAAGTCAAAACCACAGCACTGCACCAGCTACTACGAAGGAGAAAAATGACTGCTACTGCTGAACCCAGGACAGTATCCACCCTTTATTGCATACCATTCACATCATGCTCAGATTCCACATTTTCAAAAGCTACCTAGTTGGTCAACACCAGAGGATCTGCTAAGAGGGATAGCCCAGCCCAGTCAGAAATTTTGCATACTGTAGAAGGGGACAAAGTTCCTGTGATGTGCATGAAGAATTTGCTGGGGAAGACAGTCTGGGTTATTCCTGCTTCAGGTAAAGGCAAACCCACTTGTGGGATTGCTTTTGCTCAGGGACCCGGATATACTTGGTGGGTAAAGCAGGAAGATGGGGAAGTCCAATGTATACCTCAAGGGGATTTGATTTTAGGGGAAAACAGCCAATGAACTCAATTGTATGCTGTTGCCTGCTATGTAGCACTTTTATAGCCCACCAACTAGGTATCTTCAGGTCACCAGCAACTGACCCTGACTTCCCTCCAACCATCATCCCAACAAAGAATGAACTTTGATAAAACCAGACAAGTTCTGCAGTAAAGGAACAATCAGCATCAGCAGGCAATGATCCAACACTGCACGCAGCCTCTCCTGCTCTGAAAGATTGTTACAAGAGATGGAGCCTGACATCATGGACCTGATGGACTCAGCAGCTTTATAGGGATTGGTCCAGGCACTAAGGAATGATATCTCTCTCTCTTGCTGTGTGGGTGTATGTATATATGTGTATATATATGAGATAAGAGTGATGGTACATTGTAGTTCATAGTCAGTGTGTATGTTCTTTATATTATCACTGTTTTATAAAACCCAAAAGTCATGTGTTTGCCAAATGCCATTTTAAATCTTTAATTGGTTGGCTGAGCTGCTTCCACATGGCCCCTAGAAAGAGGACAAAAAGTCCCTGAGAAGAAATAGAACCTACATATTTATGTCTGGGTGGGTGTGTTATTTTTGAACGAAATTACCCTACGACTGGTGCATTTTTTGGTAAACAGAGAAAAAAAATTAGTTTTAAAGCAACAGGTATATTCCTTGAAGCTGTTATCTCTTGAATTTTTTTAAGGGTTAAAAAATGGTTGCCAGTTTATTTTGGGACTGTTTGCCTTAGCTGCCTGCAATTGATATTTACAAATGATAATATTTCCATGACTAGAAAATTACTGTAGTAACAATTCTCATGGCAAAAATAGAAAACAACATATAGCTTTTATTCTCTACAGTATAAGTCATGTTGAACCCATTCACTCTAAATTTGCAAGTGTGACAATAATGTGTCTTATTTAGTGTTTGTGTTTTGAGCCAATGTTATCTCATTGGTCTTGTGTTTAGAAGGGTAGATAGGCAGGAAAACTAGGGATTGTGCACCATTTTTAATGGAAAATTTAACAGATTGCCTTTTAAACTGTTGTCATGGGTTCAGCAGCAGCAGTCATTTTTCTCCTCCTTGGTAGCTGGTGCAGCACTGTGTTTTTGATTTTTTGGGCCTGGGATCAGCGCTGATAACACCAGTGTTTTCAGTTACTGCTTGGTAACATTTTGGTTTGACCAAGGACTTTCTTGAGTCTCATGCTCTGCCAGGGAGGAGGGGAAGCCGGGAGGAAGCAGAGACAGGATACCCGACCCAAACTGACCAAAGAGGTTATCCCATACCACAGCATGTCATGCCCAGGATGTGAAAACGGAGGGCAGGGACCCAGAAGGGTGTGGTGGTGGAGTGGGGGGTTCGCTGCTGGGGGGTGCACTGGCTGGGTTGGGCTTGGTGAGCAGTTGTATTGTATGTCCTTGTATTTCTCTTGTATTATTATTGGTGGTAGCAGCAGTGGTTTGTGTTATACCTTAGTTACTAAACTGTTCTTATCTCAACCTGTGGAAGTTGCATTCTTTTGATTCTCCTCCCCATCCCCTCGGGACTGGGGGAAGAAAGAGGGGTAAGTGAGTGAGTGAGAAAACTTCGTGGTTGACTAGACTTAAACCACGACAGTTCTTTTAATAGCTTTTATATGCATAAAGTATTTCTAGCCAAGAATGGTTGGGTGGTAAATATTTGAGAGATTTTGGTATGTGTATACATTAAAATATTGAGTATTAAAAAGTACTTGAAGACGTAAAGTAACTTCCGTCACTTTTGCATCGAGATGTATGTTCAAGTAATAATTTTCTGTTCTTTTTGGAGTAGGAATATAATTATTCTGAGACAGATTTTATATAGCAGCTGGGTACTTAATTTAGTTCCATTCAGAGCTTAGTTTAGTTGCAAATCATTCCTGTCCTCTACAAGATAGTCATCAACATTTATTTTCCTGACAGAAGTTTGGGCTTTATCACCTGCAGTTATTGTCTCTTCATCAGCTTCTGTAAAATCCAAATCTACGCATATGTTTGAAGGAAACTGTGCAGGAAAAAATAACAAGAAAACAAAAATAATCAAAGATGATCAAAGCAAAACCAAGCCTCTACAGAATAAAAATAGTCCTTCAGGACAACCTGTTTCATAGTTAAGGCAGCTGAACCATCCCTCTCCCACCTGGGAGTAGTACTTCTGAATCCTGGCCCTGAGGAGGGCCTTGCCATCAAATGCTGAGGTGTGTGTGAGTGCATAGATGGATGGGAAAGTTGTCTGAATTGTGTGCACAATAAAAACCTGGGCACCCTTTCAAAACCGCACTGATTGAGTTCAGTGGTTCTACCTGAGACCAGTTTCTGCTTGTCCATTGAGTGGACACAGAAGGGCTGGTGGTATTTTTGGTGCACCAGGATGCTGGTTTCTCTTTTGTTTCTACATGACTGTCCCCTTCATTAGGGAGATGCCCATAGCTCTAAGCCGTGACCCCTGTGCAAGCTGGTGCACCTTCATATCGGTCTCTTTTGTGGCAACTTGCTGTGGCCTGAGGGCCAGGTCTGAGCCTTTCCTTAAAGCTTTTTGGTACCCAGTGCTACTTAAATGGTATTGCCAGACATGGTAACACAGAGCATTGAAATGAGCAGTGCAGGAAGCAATAAAAGTCATATTTGTATTTACCAGGGCTGTTTGCAGAGACTCTTTATTCCTTCCCTTCCCCTCCCCTCCAATTTTAAAAGTGTGGCAGAGCATCTGAAGAATTGATGAGGTATAGTGCAACATTGTGTGAAATTTATGGCATTATATTTCTTGTTGCTCTTTGAAACAAATTTGTATGGTTTAGGGGCTTAAAAATCTGTTCTTGACCTTGGATTAAGATTTGTAGCTCTTAAAGCACAATGACGTGAGGTCTAGGCTTCCAGACCCAAGGGCACAGGACAAGGGAGTTACTGCTATCAGTAACTTCTAAGAGATGTCACCTATCAAGTGCAGTGACAGGGAACATGAGGAGGGGACTGAATCCATGGAGCCCTGTCTGTCCAAGCCACTGTCCCCACCCAGCAAAGCCAATGCATGCCCCTGGTATTGCTGAGCTGGGGTACATGTTGCAGCAATGCTCGTCCTGTTACTTGGGCAAATCCTGTTAAAGCTGGTATCCAGCATGTGGGATTAGACCTTTTTATTGACTTTCAGTAGCCTTTCTTATGTTGTAAGCTGTCCAGTCGCTGTAACATTGCATCTGCATTTGGCACTCGCAGGTCACAGTCAACATTACAATTTAGTGGATGTATAGCATTGGCAGCTTCAAAATGACCAGGAGCAACTGAAATGCCATTTTATCCTTTGTACTGTTTACTCCTTTTGCAATGGTTATATTAATGAAATTTTCCCTGTTCCAGGATGAGTGACCCAAAAATTATTAAAGCCTCAACAGCATTTTTTTTTCTTCTCCTATTCATCATTAACTCAATGATGAAAAATTCTAAAAAAGGTTCCTTTTGGATAAATTTTTGTTTTCAGAAACTCCTGAGTGTATGAAGCTCTGAGAGTTATAATGAAGGCCTCAAAAAAGCCGAGAAGCAAACCAGGAAAGACTATTCAATAATGTGAGTGCAGTCATAAGACTGAATTCTGCCACAATAAATGCTATTTCCCATCTTCGCAATGCACCACAGGACATCTCTAGCATTTTCCAGCAATACTGTATTTTAAAAGAGCTTTTTAATTTGAAATTTTCCTTGCTCTTCCAGTAAAACTGTACCAAATTTTTCTCTGATGCTTCTGGCATATTTTTTAACAGCTTTTATGATTTTCAGTCTGAGCAAAAAGAGTCTTTAAAAACCAAAGTATTAAATACCTGCCTTGATCTGGTCAGTACTATGGTTCACTGTAACATTCTTCGTATTGTTGCAGCTTTGTGTGTCAGGTGACATTTTTGGCTTCTGGATCATGGGAAAGCATTGTATGCAAAAGTAACAATGTTGCAATATGGGCAACAATTCCCTGCCCCAGTGACCTTAAATTTTAAATTGTCTTTTTATTGTGTATGATCATTAGTCATCTGGCCACTAGATCAAGGTTGTCTTTGACAACTCTTGCCTTCAACCTTGTATGCATAAGCAGTAAATGTCCAGTTCTCTCTTCTATCCGACTAGAGACAGCAAAGAAATTTTACTGTGGATTTATTCTTGCTATCTTTGATAGCAAATACTTGAATACAGACCCAGAATCTATGAAAATAAGGTAATCTGTTTCCATTTGCAGTAGGCTTTTATTATTCATTCTTTGTAAACCATTTAGTGAGGAGTACAGGCTACATTTGATTGCTCCATAATTAGTGCTCATAGGCAGTATGGTTGGAGCCATGGTGGAAGGGAAAATTTATCAGTTGTTAGAAGCCACATGACTTGTGTAGAAGAACCAAAGTGCAAGCTCTAAAGTACATTAAATTGCCGTGTTTATCATCTACCTAAATGCTACTGTCAGTTCTCCAACTGCTTTATGTGCAGCTGTTCCTCAACTTGAGGCAGGAGTATCATGCATTTTAATCATAACAGATTGAACATGAGGCAATTATCAGTAAGCCATTTGCTGATGAAGCTTATTCCCCAAGTCGGGAAACTAGAAACAGGTATTCTATAACAGATTGGGAAAGGGCTTTTCAAAATGACCACATCATCACTGCAGATGCATAGCGGAGCATCTGTGCAACCTTCAGGCAGTCATTTGTATACATTAGTGAGAGCATCGGTCTTTGTGTGACTCCTGCAGGGCATGCAAACACAGCTCAACTGTTATTTTGCTGGAAGATTTTCTTGCCAGATTTGATTAAAGTACGTCATGGGATAACATACAAATGAGATGAGATAAAATGCCTAAAAAGGCTGTGTCTGCTTTACCACTGTCACTTGGGAGTGTCTATTTTAGAGTGTCTTCCATTAAGTTTCAAACCTTCACTGGTTAGCTACACTTGTCTTCCTTTAAAGCAATTCCCTGTGTAGCAGTAGATACTTTCTGGCCGCTTCCTGTGTAATGCCAGTGCCACTGGCAGGGCTTGGTGGTACTGTTGGTGTTCGAGCTCACTGAAGCCTCAAGCACATAAAAAGATTATGTAGCAGCAATGGTTGCAAGAGAAATATAGGAGGGCACTGAATTGCTCCTGTGGAAATCGGAGAGGCAGCTTGGCCTCTGTGAGCAGGGTGCGTGATTTCACATGTGCTGCCATGTGTGTTTCTTCTGGTATTTGCACACTAAGCAGTGGTGAAAGGCAGAGGGCTGCAAGTACCCTTGCTTCAGAGCTATTCAGGTCTCCTTTCTCCACAAATGCTCGTCTGCTGCCAGGGTGGGCAATGGATGGCTGTGGCTTTTCCCCAAAATTACTGCCCCCAGGCTTTTACGAGATTGGATTTTCAAAGGTTGCGTGGTTTTCCTGTCCTCTTCGCCTCATTTCTTGCTGTCTGCTTAGCATTTTTACCTGGTTTCTTGTCTCATTCTCTGTTTTGTTGCCGTCCAAACAAGTAAAAGATGATCCCTTACTGTTAATGTGAATTCAGAATTGGCACCAATGCCACAGTACTTAAAAATTTTAAAGAATTCAAGATGCTGATCCATTGCCTCTTGCAGTTTGTGAAAGATAACCAGTTGCAAAGAACTCAGAACAATGAAGTGAGTGAAATTCATTTATACCTGTTTGGTTAGAGGTTTGTTTGCTCTGTGCATGGAAATATATAGAAGTATCAAACCTGTAAGAGATCGGTTGCAGGAGGAAAAAAGAATTCCTCATACCTCTCTCCTCCAGCCTCTATCCGCCCCGCCAAAGTGAGGTGAGGAGGAGAGTTTGGGCAGAAAGCTGTCTTGCATAATTGCAAATATCATATCAGAAAATATTCCTTTTAATGTGAGAATGTAAGTTTTGAGGTTACATCTTGTATTTGAACTGTCACTGACATTTGAGCCTCTATAGTTAAGGCTATGCTTGCTCTCTGCTTGTTATGGTGAACAGGTACTGTCATAGCATTATGTACTCTAGCAAGGATTTGTATAGTTATAATTTGTCTTTATAGTTTTCAATCTTGAATGTGAAGAAAGCATTGTTTCATACAAACTTTCCAACAGCTCGGTGATTATCAGAAGATACTCTGTGTGCGGTGAAATACAGAAGTCAATCATGGATATTTTGTATCTGTTAACCTGTATAACCTTTCCTTTCCTCTTGGTATGATGGATGGAGGAGTCTCTGCCACAAGCTCACAAGGTTATCATATATGGATGTCCCATCCTCTTTCAGATGGACTTGCTAAATCATTTCAGCAGATGAAGAACTGCTTTATTTTTCAGCAGGTTTTTTTGTAGTTATTGAATGCTGGGTAATGGATCTGTTGTTAACATTTATTAAGTTTTGTACCCAGTGGGTTATTGCATGCATTTTGGGTTTGTGTTCTACATGTAGTAAGCTTCCTGTCTATATAATAAAAAAAATTACATAATCACTGCTATATATAGATACCAGATTATTTTTTTTTGAGCAAATGCGTTCACTGATTTTTTATTTTTTATAACAAGGGCTATACGTGCTGCCAGTTGCCACTTTTTCTATCTGCTCCTTCCAGACAATAAAGTTCTTGAATATGTGTGTACGTAAAGGGCTTTTTTCTTCTGCTGCTTTTTTCTTTTTTCTTCTCCCCCCCCATATTTTTTCTTTTGTTGTGTTTGAAGGAGACAGTGGAAATACCTGGTATATACTTGATACAGTGTTCTTCTATTGAGCCTTCAGACAGATCGAAAGAACTGGATTTTCAGATAATATAGATGACCTATGCTTATTGATGCTAAATAAGGACCTCTTCCAGTAACTCTAACGAGAGATCTGTTCTGTTCCTCTATACTCACCCTTGATTCTCTGTACTTTTTGCTGGATGATGTGATGGCAATTTGAATGTTAGCTTCTGGATGTCACCAAAAGGAATCAGTGGCCCTGCTCATGTTAGTAGCTGCTCACCAGTACATATATGTAGTTTGGACTCATTGGAGAGGGATGGATGTATACATATACAAGACCAGCAAGTTGATGATAGTGGGATTTGCAGTGACGCTTACATTTCAGCAGAACATCTGATGTGCTGCACCTGATCAGTCTCTGAAGTTAGCCCTGCTTTGGGCAGGAGATGGGATGCAGTGATTTCCAGGGGTTTACACACAAATGCTAGTGTGTAAATGTTTTTGATTTATGCATCCCAAGTATGCTCTCATCAATAGAATATTTGTCATCTTAGAAAAGGTGCTTGAATGGTTTTAATCTTAACTAAGTATTTAGAAACTTAATTGGTTTCTTCAAGTCATAGCTATGAGAGTTGTTCTATTTCTTAGTAATTACACAGATGAGCAAATTGTGAGCAGAAGAGATCCAGGAATGAGCAACTCCTTTTGAAAAACACACAAATCCAGTGCAAAAAATGGACTTAAGCCGCTTTTTGGTTTATGTCTTTGTGAGAATTCCAGTTAAACATTATAAGATGTTTATGTTTATGGTGAGATGTTTAAAACATTATGAAGTGGTAGGATGCTTTATCCTGATAATTTTTCTGTTTGCAATTATTTTAGGGTATGCTGAATATGTTGTTTTAATACTTCACAAATTAAATGTAATGATGTACTGCATTTAGGATTTGCTTTCTCTTGCCAGCATTCTAAAATATTTGCATTTCCTCCTATTTTTTAAAAACCTCACTGTCTTTTCGAAGTCAGTGTCCCTGTGAATATAAAAGCGCCTTCTAAAGCCCTGTAAAAGTGTTAATAAATTGGTAATCTTATCTGTTTTTATTCTTAGCTAAGGCTCTGATTTTGAGAGTCATTTATTCTTAAGTATTTCAGAGTCCAAGTCTCAGTGGTTCTTTTTTTTCCCCCATGTGTATTTTCTTTAATATGTGAAGGCACTATTAGGTATATCATATTTTCACTCTAAAAGAGAATTGTAACATATTCTTTTAGTGTCCTAAAACAATTGTCTTGGCACTGCCTAGCTTATTAATCTGTTTGGTATTTTCATAGGGTATATACTTTGTTTTGGGGCTATGTTTATATATATTTAGTTTTAGCAGATGACTGCATATTTATTTATTTTGGCAATATCATTAATCGTTCAGAAGACTTTTATCCTCAAATCCCTTCATTTTTCAGACAGACCTAGAACATCTGTTTGTAATTCTGTCTTGATCATTGCCAACACAAATTAGTCTTGGAAGCTCCATCCATATTTTTTCTTAAAACATTCACAGGCATTTTCAAGGTTCATGAGTTTTACAAGAACGATTAATACCGAACATGCACTAATCTGGTTTTCCACCCAAGGCTCTTAAAGGTCTTTACAAACACAAACTTTGCAGTTTCCCAGTCAGGTAGGTTAAGAAATTTCTGCTTTCTCTTAAAGGGTGAGGCACTGCTGCTGTTCACATAACCTATAAGTAGGATGAGAAATGCAAAATAATAATTTCCAAAGGTTGTGTTTGGGTGTGTGTGTGCATCCATCGGTTTTTGGCCCATCATATCAAGGGTTTTTAGTTTTGTTTTCTTGGTTGGTTTGTTTTGGCCAAAAAAACCCAAACAAAAGCCTGAACTTATAGATTTTTATTTATTTATTTATTTTTAATCAAGGCAGTGGTCAGGGCCTTGGGTTTTTTGCTCCCTCAGAAGGCTTCATCTTCAGCACAATGACCTAGTATCATGCTGGGAACTTCTATCAAATTGAATGAAAAACCAGCTTTATATGAAGTGCAGACATATGGTCCTGAATCGGCAGATTATTCTGTGTTCAGTGTTTTACATATATTCTCCTAATTTAAAGTGGCTTAGTGTGGAAACCTCTGGTGCATCCACACACAGACATATACACACACTTAAATGCAGGCTTTTCTGGGTTTGTGAAGTTTCTCTCTGTTGGGAAGAATTTCTACAAAATCCTGGGGTTACTGATGTGAAGATAACAAAATTTTGGTTAACTCCCATGTAACCAGCATGTATGCAGCCTGAGTTCAGTAACATTAATGTACAGCAGAGGGGATGCTACTACTCAGCCCCCCGAGTGAAGTTGTTTAAGAACAACTGGAATACCTAGGTAACAGATTGCAATGTGCTTTTAAGAGGAGAACAGGAGTTATTTCTAAGTAAGATCACAGCTTAACTGAAGTACATGATTTTTCTAATTGAGAGCTCTGACCAAACAAATGTTATATATGACCTGTTCAGTGTGGAAACCATCATACTAGTAGCAAATGCACTATACATGCATTTACATTAATACATGACTTTTAGTAACCCCAAACAGTATGGATCATCTAGAGGTTAGATTTTGAAGTCAAAATCTGAGTGGTTCCTTGGCTGATAGGAATTTTGTTCCATGGTCTGGAGCTGCTGGCTGTCAAGATATCTCTTCTCCTCCAAAACTGAATTTTGCCACGGTAAAGGTTGCTGCATTGTGGTGGGTTAAGGGTATTCTTCACATTTTTGTCATTATTTTTTGCCTTCCTATGTTGGAATGTTTTTTTCACTTTTATTTTGTGTTAGCAGAGGTGATTTCCACAAGCAGCAGCATAAATGCTGAAGAGTTTGTTTCCTTCAGATGGGTATTTTAGTAGTATAACTAGTTTTTGTAGATGATAGAGCATTGTTTCCTTAGCTGTGTTCACTGAAAAGTAGAGGATCTCTTCTTCAGATGGTGTATTCAGGTTTTGAGGAGTCCCACCAAAAGGAGATGGAGTCTTTTTATGCTTAGTTCTTACATTTAGCTTAAACTGTAGGTGTGATTTGTATTCTTTTAGCAGTTTTAATGATTTGTGTAAAATTAATCAGAGGCTGGAATCCACATACTATGTGAGAATAACCTCCATTTAAGCAGAGGTGCCAGCCTCTTAGTTAAATGAAACCAAATAAAAAGCCCCAAGCCCCAAACTAAGCCTGCATCTCCTACTGTTTATACTGACAATTCAACTTTGCTTTTTCTGTTCAGACCTTAAAAAATACCTACTTCAGCAGGTATTTCTTGCAGAGCCTAAGCAATCAGAATGACAGAGGTCAGGTGTGTTTGCCTTGTGGTCTTCAAGGTGCTTGTTCTTTCAGCTGGCAGAGGAGTACTTTCTTTGCACCTCTCATGTGTTGTTTTCATGAGAAATGCTCAGATCAGCTTTAACTTAAGTACCTATTGCAGTTGTGCACCAACAGTGGGGACTTAATGTGAGCTACTAAAAGTTTGTGTGCTGTAATGTTTTTGAGTGAAGCCTGCATGGTAGGATACTTGTCTCTCCATTGATAATGGCAGTCTCTGATTTGGATGTAGAGTTTGAATGGAAACTAGCATTCAGGCAGTAAAATAAGCTAAATGTAGGATTTATGTAGATCATTCTGATATTGTACCAGCATTTCAACATGAGTGAGCCACTGGTGTGTGCCAGGAGAGCTGTCAGAGGGGGCAGATGCCCAAGCTGTGAGGGACCTCTGTTGAGGTTCATTGTGTTACTGCAGGGGTGGTAGTAGATACTCAGAAAAGGTGATGAATTGATAAGGTTTTCATGAGACATAGGAGGAAGTAGGAAATGTGAGATGAAGAGTTCAGAACAGGAATAAGAAAGCCAAAGAGGCTGTATGTATGGATAAAGATATGTGCATGTATATGCACACACTTGAAAAAGTCTTTTTATTTTGCAATCTTAATGAGCGTGAAGTTTTTACAAAATGGTGTGATTGTGATGGATCAGTCTTTCCCACAGGCATTTTCAGTTCATTGATTTGGGGCATGACTGACTTTAGAAATTACCAGAGGCTCGTGTTTTTCAAACATGTACTGCTGGAATTTCTTTTATTCTGCAAAGCAGAGCATTGCTGTTGATTATTTAACTTCTACTGATACCTGTAAGCCATATCAGGACTGGCATACATTAAGAAAAGCTCGTGCTTTCTCCCAGTGTTTGTTCATCACAATAAACCTTCACTTTCTTCCTTTGCAAATAAAGAGTAACGTATTTCTCATTTTCTTGTTCTGTGCTCTGCAAAGTCTCATTCCATGGTTGTTGAACTGAAACAAATAATCTGATTTCAGTTATGACCCATCACTGAAGCTACAGTATGATGATTAAAGGCCCATGTTTCTTGGCCATGGAGAAAATGAGATTTAACTGAAGACTTATGGTGATGTAAAAGTAGTATTTTCTGGAACATAAAAAACAAATTTAACTGGATAATTGTACAAAATCCATGGCCAATCCATATCAATTTGTATTCTCTATATTATTTCAAACCTTCTTACAGTGTCTATGCCTCTTTGAAGTTTCTTCAAACAATTTTTGAAATGGAATTGTGTGCACCGATGTGATATGACTGGGAATAGTCAGCAGGAAGGTAGAAGACAGTCTCTCATCTTACAACAGATATTATGGCTTAGCAGCTCCTCCTTTCAACATTTGCTATGGAATGTTGTTGGAAGGAAAAAATGAGAACCAATAGCTAAGTGTGAGGAAGCACGTTGTATGTTGTAATTCCCATTACTTAAGAAATTGATTCCATTAATGAAAATAATAACTTCAGATTTTTAAAAAGCACTCAGTTGTTTCTCATGTTAATGCAACACTGTTATAGTAATATGTGATAAACTGAGGTAGGAATGGAGAAGGCTTCATTTAAAAATACATGAGATCTTTTATTAAAAATTTAAGATTGAACAGAATTAGTTCAAGAACTATTTCAATTCTGAAAGCTGCCCATATTTCATCTCAATCTTTAAATTTCCAAAAGAATTTTTTAATTTTTTTTTTTTTTGCAAGTATTATCTGATTGTCTGTGTTCCCTCTCTAAAATAAGAAGTAGTTTCTGGGAAACACTAAATTATTCAGAACCTTCCTTAGTTAGAATAAGTGTCTTTTGTGAAGGTATGGACTACAGTTAGAAATGTAGCAGTACTAGTAGCAGAACTAGTTTGTGAGAGAGGGCTACCATTTGTAGGTATGTCTCAGCGTGTGCATATCTTCAAGCATGTCAGTGATGCTAAAATTTTCAGGGTTATTCCCAGGGTTAGATGCCTTTCTGGTCAAAATTCTTCAGCAGGAAAGCTTGTTCTGAAGGTAGTGATGACAGAGTTCTAAAATGCATTTCTGAATTAGGCCATTTTCTTTTTAAAGACCTTTCTGTTGGAAATGGACAAATTTGGAAACTGTGAAATGTGTACAGGTTTTGCTTACTAATTGATACATAGAATTGGTGGGAAGTGAACTGAGGCAAATTAACGCTCGTGTTCTGCGCTCTCAAATTATAACCATTTTTCTGAAAATATATAGGTGTCATTGTAGTTATAGAGACATTTCTTTTGACTTATTTTGCTTCTTTACTAAATTGTAAACTCTGTATGAAATCGAAGAAACATGTATTATGCTTTTAGCCATTGGATGTCACCAGAGTACAGAGAGTAAGTATTAGGTGATGTGGAACTGATTTATGGCTTTCCTTGGCTCTTTATTTTGAGAGTGGGAAGGCTCCAGTCCTTCAGAAGCTTTCAAAGATCAACAGTGGCAGCATCTTGGCCAGCTTCACATTGGCTGTAACTCTCTAAAATTTAGAATACTGAGCAAGAAATGGGTTCAGAACCTTGTCCTGTTTTAGTAGGGGCATTGGCACCAAATGAAGGGGGTGAGGAAGCAAGCAAGAGGTGAGCACATGCCACCACACAGCTCAGGCTTGGTGTTTTAGTGCTCATTAGAGTGGAATACTTAGCAGAGGCCTTGAAAGCAATCTGTTTTCACTGCATGGGTACTATGGGAGTGCTTATTGTTTTGCATACCCTCATCACTTTCTGTAGTTTGGGTGGTGATCTGCAAGCTATGCAGCAGCGTGGACCTTTGCTCTGTGAGATGCCCAGCTGCTTACTGCTTTCTTGGGCAGCAGTGTGCACTGCCCCTGCTTTCCCAGTGGCACTCTGCCTGCAGTGATTGAGGCTGAGTTTGGGGACATTTGAAGGAGTTTCTTACAAAGTTCTTTGAGAAGAAGATGGAGGCTCCAATAAAACTTTAAGCTCAAGGACTTCGTGGTTTGAGATGTGAAAATTGTAGTGACTATATTTTTATTGTAAGATTTCTTTCAATTAATCTGGCATCATAAATGGACTTTAGGGCAGCTTTAAGGCTTAACTTCAACTTTGAGCTATTATATGTTAAGTCCTGCTTGAAGATTCCATCACTAATGGTGCAAAGCAGCTGTAATGAAAATAACAATTTGGCTTTAACTGCCATATAGAAGTCAATAATAAATATTTATATTCTGCGTTTTTCTGAGTAATTTCTATGTAGCATTGCTGTCCCAGTGCTAATATGAAACACCTTTATTCTTACTGGTGAACATCTCCAAAACTAAGCTTTAGAGTGGGACCCACAAAATCCACCTTTTAGTGATGCATAAAGGATGGAGATTGAAGGGAAGAAGTCATCCCTTCTGTACTGACTTCCAGAATTTCTTGGAGAGAGAAGTGAGAGATGTGACATAACAGATTTTATTTAAGCACTTGATAGAAAGAAAATCTGTAAAACGTTCTCAGATCAAGTTCCTTGAACGTGATCACCCTGATATGAAATGAAAATTGCTGTAAAGAGTGTAAGATGAAAAATCATCATTCAGTAAGGGTGTTTGGCACTGTGCTTTATATATAAATGTCTGCTATTTTTAGGTATTTTCAAACCACATTTTGTTTTGTTCTTGGACAGAAATTATTTGGAGCTATAAACCTTTTGGAGCTAATGGGGAGCAAAGTAAGACTTTCTCTGAGCAAAAAAACAAGGCCTTTGTAAACTAGAAAAGGGGAAAGAGAGTCTCAAACAGGAAAGGTGTTAAAACAGAGAAAATTAGGGGAAATTATGAACAATGGCAAGAAACTAAAATGCCTGCAAGGAGATGAGGTAAGAAAGTGACAGGAAAAGAACTGATGAAATATAGAAGATTTGAAAGAAAATATGTTTAAAATAAAGTTTGAAGGTATGTGTTAATGGTAATTTAAAAGGCTCTCCATCCAGCTAGACTGAGGGAGAACTGGTTAGGCAGGTATTTGTCAATTTATTACAGGTGTTTGTAGATCTGCTAAAACAGATCTTCAGGTTTCCTTAGCATTTCACAATTGTGTAGAATAATATAGGAGAGTAAACAGTGGTACAGTCAGAAACAGCCTGCATTTCTAAGGGGTGAAGATTAGACTCGGCATCAAAAATGCTGAGGGAAACTTCTAAGCATTTAAAGTACACCCCAGGAGAAGCAAGTACAGCAGAAAGCTGTCCACCTCTGGATGGCTGGCTGGAGGCGGGAGGTAGAGTTACTGATGTTAAGAATATTATCACATTCTTCTAATGCAGAAGTCTTCAATTGGATTTTATGAGTATCTAGTAAATGACAAGAATGCTTCGTATATCTTGCAAGACCTCTCAATATCAGATTGCACCTGAGCAAAGCGGAAACAAGCTGTTTCTCTGGGCTGTGTACCAGTGTATGTGTGAATCTGTTTCTCTGCGTCTTCAGCCCTCTCTGCTATTTGATATAAATACACTTTTTCCTGCATTTCACTCCTGTTTTCTAGCTGCTTTCTTCAGCTTATATGTAGGCAGAATTGACTGTGCTGTTCCCGTCATCTTAACTCAGGTGTGATCTGAACACAAGGCCTAAGCAGGTGAAATTGAAGGGTTAACTTGATCTACACCCTCACCCAATTCTAAATCTGAGACAAAATGCGCCATGATGTATCCTAAGCTCAGCTCTATTCCTATGTCTCTCCAACTTTGTTGCCTGAAATATTTTAATCTTTGTTCAGCAATTTCCAAATGTATTCCATAGGGAATGAAAGGACTTTTGGGTCTAACTCTTTATGCTTGAAATCATAAAAGCAAGTAAACAAACATTATAAGACCTCTAAAAAAACAAGTATCCTAAAAAATGGTCAGTAAGGGAATGGAGCTAAAAAGAAAAAAGCTGATGAAGATATTCCTCTCTGAGAGGGTCAGAGGGATTAATATTTCACTGAAAGTCATAGATCCATATGATCCAGGAGGTAATGCTAGCAGGATGTAAATATTTACAGCAGCAGGATATTTTAAAGTAATAACTTTCTTTTTGTGGAATGTTGACTTATGGGTCAAAGAAAAAAAAAAGACTTGGACATGCAGCAGATTAATGAACAATGCATTTATCATTTTTATAGGGAAAAGTGAAAGATGGGATGCTTTGTTATACTTGGCTTCATTGGATTGTAACCACATGTTCTAGGCATTAATGTTTAGAAATATTGCATGTAGCTTTTTTACATGTTTCTAGTTTATAGATATGACCTTTTCCTGTTGTGAAATATAATCTTAGTCTTCCTCAGTATTTGGCTTTCTTCTTTGATTAAAATCCCAAGGTGGAATGAATGTACTGTGTGACCAAAATTAATCTGTTTAAGCCTGAAATTGCTGGAGGCATATTGGCATACTCATTACAGGCAAACACTGGAGATGGCCTTGATTTGAGGGGAAAATGTGTCAAAGCAGCTTTGCAGAGCAAGTAGGTGTAGGAAAAAATTTGTAGTAGTTACCTTGCGCTCTGTTAGCCAACTTTTGCTGTGTTTCTGCTTCAGTGCTCTCGGTGACAGACAGCTAGGAGTTTTGCTGGGAGGATAATTACAGTACTTTTGCACAACTGTTAGTTTCGGTTGTGGTGGCATTTGTTTTATTCATTGTTCATGTTGATTGTGTGTGTGCATGTATATATTTTGTATGTGTACATATATATGCATACATAAATGTAAAAGATATTTTATTCTAAAGCTAGTCTGTCTTCTAGAACAAAAAGGTAGTGTTTTGGGAGATGCTCAGTGCTTCTTCCAGACAACATTTTCAGTTAAAGGGCCTTGTACTACTGAAATTACTTCTGAAGTCTTTTTTTGGTTTTCAGTAGGGAGATTTTCTTGTATTTCCTTACATAGGTTAGGGTCAGAAGTAACTATAATACGAAGAAGTACAATTCAAATTTCTTGCCTGTTTGAGGGCCATATTTTAGGTGTTTTTTCTTATTCATTCACTGATTTTACAGGAAACCACTGCATCTGAAGCTTTTGACGATTTATCAGCTTAATAGAAAGATGTATAATTCTGTTCTCGGTTGTACCAGAATAAATACTGCATATCTAGTGGGTTTAGTTTCAGAAAATTGATGTTGGGTTGGGTTTTTTTGCCATTTAACCAAAGGAGAGCCATCTCTTCGTGGCTCTAGATAGCTCTTCAGTTTCAGTGAGGAATTTTGCACCATATGTGGGTGATGGAAATTTTTGAAACCCAATCTTTTTCTAAATAGTGCAAATAACGGGTTCATACTTAAACAGGGGAAGTTTAGATTAGATATGAGGAAGAAATTCTTTCCTGTAAGGGTGGTGAGGCACTGGAATGGGTTGCCCAGGGAAGTTGTGAATGCTCCATTGCTGACGGCGTTCAAGGCTGGGTTGGAGAGAGCCTTGGGTGGCATGGTTTAGTGGGAGGTGTCCCTGCCTATGGCAGGGGAGTTGGAACTGGATGATCTTAAGGTCCTTTCCAGCCCTGACTATTCTCTGATTCTATGAATGCTACTATCACTGCATGAACACAAAGACAAGCGTATACATAGGAGTAAATGAAAATCTACTCCTTGTATGTCTTTCTCATCTTTTTCCATTCTTGATTTTGGCTCATGTGACTTCCAATACAAGAAAAAAGCTAAAAATTCAACATAAATTGTCCGAAAATGTTTTCCACAATTTTCAGACCAGGTATTCTTCAGATTTTCTATAAGTTTCTTTTCTACATCTATATTTTTCTTCTGTTTCAGGGTGTGAAATACATGGTTGGGTGTTACAGAAACTACAGAGAACAGCAGCAAATGTGGTCATTCATTAATGGCTAGCTGCAGTTAATGTCTTTAAACTCTCAATATTTGTCATTATTGCTACCTCTCAGAAAGCTACTTCTCCCCAGTGCTGCTATTAGATTAGAAAAGATCAATTCATATACTTAATACAATGAAGTATATGAATTGTATGGAGAATATGGGAGATTTTGGCCTCACTTTTAGGGGCACATATGTCAAAGTCTTCTTACCTGTTGTAGTCTTGTTTGTCCAGAACTAGGGGATCCCAGTGGGACGCGAGAGCAGTGTACAGAATAACCTTAGGGCAAAAAACCCTGGCAGCTTTTTTCAGAGGACATGGGTCATGGTATGCATGGAGGATGGTTTCTTCTCAGCCAGCTGATCTGCAATTGCAGAATGGGTCCAGAGGCCTGGCAGGGGAAAAGATGGGAGCCCTGAGCCTACCATTCTGCCCCAAGTCAGCATCCAGGGCGCCAGAGGCATGGCTCACTGGGTGCGGAGGCTTATTGCTTTAGAAGGGATTTGGGATGTTGCGCAGGCATACACCCTGGGGTTGTTGCTGCCTGACCCCAACACCCTTCGTCCTTGTCTCTCAAGCTGTGCTGTGGATTTTGGTACGCTGGAGATGCCCCTGCACCCACAGTGCCTGGTGCTCATGTGGGTCAGCATCAGGGTAACATCCGAGACCAACTGTGTCACTAGACGGCGTTATTCTGCTGGGAGAGTTGTGAGGAAAGAAACTTGTAATCGCATTTAATGGATGCTCTCAAATCTACTAAATGTGAAATGGCTGTTTGTTATTCACAACTTTATTAATAGAAGACAGAAGCATATTATTAAACCAATGAATGACATGTTTGCTTATTGTAGGTATTGATTGCTTTCAGTTTGTGACAGGTCTGAAATGCACACACTTGAGAAAATCCAAGCAGACTTTATGCACTCGACATGTTCACCTGAATTGCAGAGGTCTAAGAATTTGTTCAGGAAATTAGTTCAACATGACACCCGTGTGAAAGAGACACTCTTCTGTTATATGCACTGTAGGGCTGGGTTATTAACTGAAAATATTAACAACAAAAATGCAGTAGGGGATTCATGTGAGATTGCCCTTTTTCCCTGCAAGCTGTGGCAGAAGCAGAAGTGTGAATAAACTGCATAGGAAGGAGTGTTGAGCACAGTCTGGTAATCAAATGTTCTAATCTTGTGAGCAAGGTGGAAGGTCAAGTGCCTGCAATCAGCAGAGAAGTGTAGATGCATTTTCATTAGAAATTAAGTAATCTAATTTTATTGGTTGTATTTTGTTGTGGATTTTCAAATTACATTAGGCCTTTTCAGGGCAAACAGAAGTATTTTGTGTTTTTAAAAGGATGCGTGTTTTCTGTGTAGTCAGGGTGCAGGTGTGGCTTTGACAGGACCTGGCAGTCCAGGCAAACCCTTTTCAACCTCTTCACTCTGTGATTCAGACTTCGCATGTTCTTAGGATTTTAGCCAAGTGTTTTCAGGCTGTCTCCTGCACTGCCAGTCGTACTTGGGTGCAGCTTCCCATAGACCTTTTTGCCTCGCTGCTCGTCATCGGCACCTCCATACGGTACTCTGGTCTTCTCATACCTTTAAGAAAAAGGAATTTAAACAGAACCAAAAGAAAAAAAGCTTTTTGCTGGGAGCGTGTGTGTGCTACTTCCAGTTGAACTGTCGTACTAGTTTTTTCCCGAACTCGTAGGTTTTCCTTTGTATTCCATCTATAGCAAGCCCTTGGGACATCCCCCACCCATCTATATGTTCATTTTTTTTCCTTCTCAGTACACTTTGAGAGAGGTTAATCTATGAATGGTGTTTATAGGCAGTAATGATGAAAAGATGTAGTATGTAGATGAAGCTAAGATTCTCACTTGTGCTTGCTCTTTCATAAGAGATTTGGGTCGTTTGGAAAATCTTGCTGAAGCTGTATTGGGAAATTAATGATTTATTTTCAGTTGCTGCATCTTTCTTTCCTTTTCTATTGCAGCATTTTTTCCCCAGAGATTTAAGTATTACTGAATGCATTAGGTGAAATTCTGTGTATTTTCTCACTCAGAAATGAGTCATGTTAGGCGAGATGCAGTAGATAACTTGTGAGTAACCTAATACCATGTCCAGATGATGTTTGTAGGTAATTGGAAATGCATAGGAGTATTTGATAGTGACCTTAAAATTGCTTCAATAAAATCTATAACATTAATAAAATATTGAGAAAGCAGAGAAATAAACTAAGCAAACTGTCTTGCTTTTTAAAATATTCTAAAATACATGAATTCTGTATATATGAATAGATGAATCTTATTCTTAAATTCTTTATATTCAGGTTAAGTGTTTTAGATCATGCAGTTTTACATTGAAAATGTCATGTAGCAAGTGTCATAGATGCTGTAAATCTAAAGGAATTTTTTAGCCTGAGAGAGAGGAGGGGATTGGAAGAAAAAATAACTATTTAATCAGTTGCTTTACTTTACTGTTCAGCTCTGTTACAAACATTCTACATCTGCTTGTCATTCAGAGAAACCTCAAAAGATGAGTGGGTATTTAATTCATTATACACTGCCCGCCAGGAGTCACCTTATTCAAGCAGTCTGACTGGTCGTGTCAGTTTGGCAAAAATCCAGGTTTTGTGTGATGGTTCTTAGGTTTTTGTGTGTGTGTATGCGTTTGTTGCTGCAGCATCATTAACCCCTAGGGACAAAGGAGGCAAAAGAAATAATCCTGCGATTTATTGAGACTTTGGTATGTGCTGGAGGAGTGGTGCTTTGTGGCAACAGGTCCGCTAATTGTTTTAGAAAGGGAAGAATGAATACATCTGGGTGACACCACTGATCTCAGTAAATCCTGGCATCTCATTGAAAAATACTAAAAGGTAGAGAAGGCAAGGTATGCTTGCAGCATATTATCAGATCTAGCCTTCTGATGGAAGAGTGTGAAATCCATATGAGAGACTTCTCTAATAGCTGTGGGCATTAATTCATTTAAATTCTGGCTCCACAAAGTTATAATTACTCTGCTTTGGGAATTCCTGCTTTACTTGTTGCTGTTGAAACTTTTTGGTACTTTAATGTGAATGTAAATAAAGCTGGAAGGGCTCCGTTATCAAAGTCGTAACTCACTACTGTCTTTTGATGAATAGCATTTGGATCAAAAAAGGTCTGCCTTCAAAATGGTTTTGCTCAGTCATTCTGCAGTAGGGTGAGCAATTCAAGTGAGCGTTGTTGCTCAACTGTGAAAATGAAGCAGCTCTCCTCAGCTGAAGATTTCACACTTGTTTCCAACTCTGAATCATCCTTGGGCATTGCACCTTAAAATAAAACCCCTATTGTGCATGTACAAGATTTTAGATTCTGCTTATAGTAATCCAACAGTTGCTAGTTTCTTCAGTCTCCAGGGCTGGCTTTGCAAGTAAGAAGGGAAAGAAGGCACTAGCAAAACATGTGTTTATATCTTTAATATTTCTAATACATTTTTCTCCTTGTAGTTAGTAGGAATGTCAAAAAAATATTGTGCAACAAACCAGAGGTTTTTATGGCGTAGAAATGAAAAGATTGTTATTTGTTTGTAATGATCTGTAAACAGTGCTTCTCTTTAATCTTTGACCAATGCTTCTATCGAAAGTCCCTGAATGCTTATGAGAATCCCAAGATAGTGCATAAGCAGTTATTTTTAAAAATTCTAATTTTAATAATTACTAAAAATGATTTTACTAATTAAAACCTATTTTTAAATTTTAATAATTCAAATTTAATAATTCACATATTGAAGCAGTACTTTGATATATCAACAAAATACCTTTTCTACTTCTGGGACTTTGGGGAAAGGAGAGTTTGGTTTGTATTAGAGGATTCTTCATGGTATTTCTGGTGTTCTGCCCCTACTTCTGGTAGTTTTGGTGTCATGGCTGAAATTACTGGAATAAATTCATCGTCCAGAATTTGTAGATTGAAGTTTGTGGGCACATTGGTGCTATCATTTTTAGATCTGGCCTGTGGAGAATGTTCTACCGTTTTAGAAGTCACCCATAGAAATTAAAATTTGGGGGCAACTGAGTGGTGTAAGTGAAAGAAAAAAGAGAGGTCATATCATAAAGCAGTTTTGCTGGGACTCAGAGTTTGCAGCCTCTACGTTACTGATGACAGAGGAGGAGTTTTCTTTCAGTGCTGGCAGAGACGGAGAGCTGCCCCATGTTTTAGTTGTGTCAGTCGGGAGTGTGAGTGGAAAGAGCGCACCTGCTGATGTGCAGACACTGGGAATCTTGCAGAGAAAGATCTTTCATCTGATCACTTGAACTTGCAGTTTCAATTCCAAATGGGCTGTGTTAGACACTTATTTATCTCCCAATTAAACTTGTGTATTTGAGATGTAAGATTTGCTCTGTGTGTGCTTTCCATTTAATGTTTCTTGGTGTCTAAAAATTTAGAGAACTTCAGTGCTATTTTCTTAACTAGTATAACTGTAAGCTATGACAACATCAGAAAATGATACTAGAGTCAGAAAGCACTCTTAACCTTTGTTAAGATTGTGATACATAGCTCTGGTAGTTATCCTTCTGTCTTTCACTGGAGTTTTATTCCTTCTCCCTCCTCCCCTTCCCCCCAGTGAATTTTTATTTTGGTCTCACTTCCCACCAATCAGAAGTATCTTCTTAGAAGAGAAATTTCTGCTGATGTGTTCAGCTTCAGACTCTGTTGTGAAATTAGATCTTCTTGTCACAACTGGAGGTCCACAGCAAGGTCTTGCTTAAAGTGCTGCTTGCTTAAGACAAGACTCGAGGTAGATAACAGATTAATGAGCTGTATTGCACAGCTCTAATTATGATGCTGTCTACAAAATGGAGCTCCTTAGGGTTATAGCTATGTGAAACAAAAAAAAAAAAAGCACATTTGACACCTTGATTATTGATCAGACTGGCCCCAAAGGTGCTGAGTTACACGAGTAAAGGATAGTGAATCTATCTTTGAACACAGAATCACAGAATCATGGAATCATAGAATAGTTAGGGTTGGAAAGGACCTTAAGATCACCTAGTTCCAACTCCCCTGCCATGGCCAGGGACACCTACCACTAAACCGTGACACCGAAGGCTCTGTCCAACCCAGCGTTGAACACCGTCAGCGATGGGGCATTCACAACTTCCCTGGGCAACCCATTCCAGTGCCTCACCACCCTTACAGTAAAGAATTTCTTCCTCATATCCAATCTGAACTTCCCCTGGTTAAGTTTGAACCCGTTACCCCTTGTCCTATCACTACAGTCCCTCATGAACAGTCCCTCCCCAGCATCCCTATAGGCCCCCTTCAGATACTGGAAGGCTGCTAGGAGGTCTCCACGCAGCCTTCTCCAGCCTGAACAGCCCCAACTTTCTCAGCCTCTCTTCATACGGGAGGTGCTCCAATCCCCTGATCATCCTCATGGCCCTCCTTTGCACTTGTTGCAACAGTTCCATGTTCTTTTTATGTTGAGGACACCAGAACTGCACACAATACTCCAAGTGAGGTCTCACAAGAGCAGAGTAGAGGGGCAGGATCACCTCTCTCAAACCTGCTGGTCACGCTCCTTTTGATGCAGCCCAGGATACGGTTGTCTTTCTGGGCTGCGAGCACACACTGAAGCCGGCTCATGTTCATTTTCTCATCAACCAGCACCCCCAAGTCCTTCTACATATAACCATGCACACTTTCTTCTTGTGTAACAGCATTGTAGGCTACTCTTGGGTTTCAGGTATTTTTTTGCCTTGGAATATTTGAAAATTGCTAGCTATGAAAAAAGGAAAATTATGAAGGTCTATTTGTATTTGTAACCAACTTTTTTTTTTCTAAACAGGAATGAACATCTGCACAGATGCTCTCAGTGCAAGGTTGCTAAATACTGCGGTAAATCTTGTCAGGTAAGATGAAAAATAACAGCTTTAAAGGGTTGAGGAAAATAGGCATTTGAATATTTTATTTACAGGGTCTCCATGCATTGTCGTACCTCCACACTGCAATTTTTCATTTTGTAGTTATGGACAGAGTGTGTCAATATACTGCCTTGGTTTATTTAAGTATTTTATTACTTTTGGCTGTGCTTGATTAGAGAGGGAGGAATAATTCCTCAGCTTTGCTGGCTGTAGGCTGAAGGCTCTAAGTCAATTTTGCAGTAAACCAATTTGTATTTCAAGAGTTATTTTTGTCACGGCAAAGTATATATTCCATTTTTTTAAGGGGAAAAAGTGTCAAGAATGTGCAGAGAAGGGAAGCCTTGTGCGAAACTGCACGGCTGAGAAGGTTTTCAGGAAGATGGAGTCAGGCATTACACAGTGGTGTATGACAGAAGGACAAGGGACAACAAGCTTGAGAAGAAAGAAAAGAGCTTCTTATGGGATATAAGGAAAAGTTATTTCACCCTAAGGATAGCCAAGAGGTGGAACAGGCTGGACAGAGTGTTGTGTGATCTGCATGCTTCGAGGGTTTCAAGACCCTATACTGGGTAAAGCTCTTAAGTTGGGTCTGACCCCAGAGCTGACCTTGCTTTGCAACTAGAAATCTCCGTAGATCACTTCCAACTTGAGTTATCTGATTCTATTCTGTGAAACAGTTTGTAAAGCTAGAGGTGTTCAGACCTAAAATCTTAGCTTTTATATTTGGCTTGTATTGTCACTTAAAACATTTATGCAGATGTTGGCAGGACTCGGTACTGTGTGGACACGCATGGCTAAATGACTTTTTAGGGTCTAACACAGCAGAGAATCAGACACTGGAGATTTGAAACATGAGGGCCACGTTACAGACTCTTGGATTTTTCAATTATTCCACTTATCTTTGCATTGTGATTTCTGTGGGTTTCTCTATGTTTGTTTGGTTTTCTTCATCTAAAGAGAGAAAAAGGAACAAAACCAACTAATGGTCAAAACAGAGTAGCAGTGATACTCTATTAAATGTATATGAATGTAGCTTTTTAAGTTAAGTCCTTGACATTCAAATGATCTTTTCACAAATCATGTGCTTCAATAAACAATTACGCTTTATTATAATCTGCAGTGTTCTCAAAATGCCAGAAAGCTGTCCTTTTGGGGATTAAAACATATGGACAGCCAAGAAAGGAAGATACATCATTTTGAGTCATTGTATGACAAATACGTGCAATGTACATTAGGGGCTTATTGTAGCATCAATAATAATGCCATAGATAGAATTATTAGGGAGGTGTCCTGGGTTGAGATAGAAAATATGACTGTGAAGAGTATAAAGGATCAGAGTACTTGCAAGGTAAGTTTAAAACAAATATCTGCCTGGAAAGTCATTGCTAAAGCTTCTATTGGCAAGTTTCTGACATGTGATGAGACTGTGTTGGCACTGAGCTGCACAAGCAAATCTGCAAAGAGTAATACAATACCATGTTCCAACTTTAAGTGTAGTAGCAATGAAGGTAGGAAATGGGGCTTTGTCGTTGGGAAAAAAAAAAATGTGAAAGTGCTTCAAGGATTCACCTTGGATATCCAAGATGGCTTCAGGCTACCTACTTTGTGCTTCCAGCCCTAAGGTTTGTATACTTAAAGCCATTCACAGTCGTAGGCATTCAGTGAGACAGGCTACTGCTTTTAAATGTTACCTGAACTTGAAATGCTGTGTATTTACTGTTAAATAGCATCTTGAACTGCTTGTAACAATAAATTGATATCGAATTAATATTATGTAATACCCTGTGATATTAGGTAGCAGTTGAGAGCTATCAAAAAAATGTAATTCTCTAGTTGAAACAGTGAATTTATTGGGATTGATGACTCAGGGCATGATTCAGATAAAACTGAGACCAGTCAGATCTGTTCGCTTTTGAGGGCTGCCCTCTAATTCTTTTTTTGGCTAGATAAACTACCGTGCAGCTCTGGTTTTATAGCAGCTGTGAGCAAAGCTGTCTTTGGCCAGCCAAAGGTTCTGTGCTCCACTTAGTCTCTGTAGCTTTAGTGTAATTCATTATCATATTCACTTCTAATTGAACTAGTTGCTGAACAAAATGAGCAGCAGGGTACTGACTGAAATTGCAGTTTGAACATTTAAAAAGGTGAATATTGGCAGAACAGAACTATTTTTGGTTTATAAATACAGGTAACTTTTTAAAATGCTAATTGTGCCGTTGCATTTACAATTTACACTTAGTTGCAGAACAGTTTGATTTTTTTGATGTATGCTAAATGAATCGTACAACTCAAACCACTTATCTTCGGCTTAAAAACTGTCAGTTTTCTGGAGTTTTATGGTCAGTACATTTTTTCCAGTTGGACCTCATTGACTTTTGGCCCTCTTTGAAACTCCTCTGTTGTAGCCCCTTTCGCACTTGTTGATGCCTAATTTCTTGGAGCTGCCTCCTGGCAGTGTTATGTTGGCTGGGTGTTCCTGCAAACACAGTTACCGCATCTGCTGCTCCTTATAATCTCTGCTGTGATCTGCCCTGGAAATGTTTATTAATTTGGTGCATCCCATAGGTCGGGAATGAGTGATATAGATGGCAATCCCTGGCAAATGAGAGAGTAATTTCAGAGAGAGTTCAGAGAATGTGCCACTATCAAACATTGAAATTCATTAAAAAACAAATAAAATTCAGTAAAAATTTGAACCATCCTTTGGAAATTGCAGATCGTCTTTTTAACAAATCAAAACCTTCCAATGAAAAAATATCCCACTTTGAATTTTTTTAATGAGTTCTAGCCTTTAACTGCTTTTTGTTAGCACGTTAGTCTGCAGGAAGCATTCATTTTTTTGATCCTCCATAGGATACAAGGGAAACCTTTGTTTCACAAACATTGGTTTAGGATCTGTCATAGGGCTAGAGACCATTGGGCGACAGGGATAGTAAACGTCTGTGCAAGAAAGGATGCACATTGTCAAAACAGCTCAGCTAAAAATACGCAAGACCTTGCATGCAGATGCGAGGGAGCTTTGCCTGTGCCCTGAACCAGCAGAATGTGATCCTGGGCCTAAGTTGTCCAGTGAAACCCAGTGATGTGCTGTTGTTTATGTGGTGTTGGTTTGGGGGGGGTACTCAGAGTCTGCCGCCGGTAGACATCTGTATGCTGTACTATATTATAAGCCATGAGGGTGCTGACCCTTTTCACATAGGTAAAATCTGAGGATTTGCACTTGGGATACACTGAGTTTGAATGAGAGACGACGATTTGGGAGGAGAAAAAAGGGGGGATATTCTTTGAGTTACTAAGTGTAGTGAAGCCCAGAGGATGAGGGCTGCGTACTGCCCTGCATTTGTTTACTTGTCTTTGCCTCCTCCTTATAGTGTTCATTTCTAATGGGGGAAAAAAGCCCTGTCTGTAGCAAAATTGGAAGACCTTCCCCAGCGGGGAGGGAGAAGGGTTGTACCGGGTGGCTGCACCTCTGTGCTGTAGTGTTTGTACTCATGCTGGATATAGGGTATAAAAACCTTGACTGGAAGCCAGCATACGCAATTAAGAAAACCTCTCACTGAGAACTGTGGCACTAATATAAGCCCAACACTAAGTATTGTTAGATTCTGACTTTAAAAGTAGGTTTCTCCAGGGTCACAATTCTTGGTTTCACGTTGTCCTATAATTTGTATCCTTGTTGTATTGGTAGTGAGATGAAATATTGTTGAATTTCATTATCCTTAATGCATTTGGAGGTTTCCCCCCTTTCCTCAGCCAGCTGGGAGGAAGTGAATGGCAGTCTCTATCCCAGCACTCCTTCTGCAGAGGAATCAGACTAATTCCTTTTTGGCATTGGTTTCAGCAAAGCTCTATTTTGCAGAAGGCTTGTGTTTGAACTGAACTTCTCATGCAGGAACGCATCTCAAAGAAATGTGGCATATGATGCTATGTAGTACTGCATATTCCATCTCATTAGGGCTTTATTGGCTGGGAAAGCTATTAATCATTTTGATGTCATCTCTAGCATTTTTAAAATGCTGTGCAACGTTTAAGTAGGGAAAAAATCTGACAGATTAAGGTTTACTCCAAAGAACAATTTTAGTCTAAGTGGGATAAAAATGCCATTATAATTATATTACACAGAATGATGTCTGGGCATTTACAAGCATGACCTTGTTCCTTCTAGACAAGAATAATTCTATTCAGCACTAAATACTTAACTTTTATTTGTCAGGCTGCATGTGACACTAACTGTATTTGGATTAATGCCTTCTTGGTGTCATTTTTTCCCTTTGTAGAGTTACAGGTAAAGAAAATGAAATCACAAATCTCCCGTGTATCTGAAAGAAATAAAAGGTCCAATTTATTTATTATGTCTAAGCCAAGGGTGGGGGGGAGTGAGGGCGAAACCAGAAAGTAATAGAATAAATACTGCTGGTGCTGAAACCTTAGTTACCTGAAACGATTCCCCCACTTAAATGCAGCTTAAGAAAAAATTGTATGATAGCCTCTGTAATCTTTATAGCTAGCATGTCAGAGTCTACAGGTGTGATGTGCGCTTGCATTACTGTCATTCCCTCTCTCTTTTTTATTGCCGAGCATATAATTTCTGTATATTAGACAATTTATGATTTTGTGTGTGGCAGTTACCTAACAGAAGCTGTTTTTCTGATTTTATTTGTCTATTTTTTTCTTACTGCATATCTTTGAGAAAATGTCACCTTCAGAAGCCCTTGGTTATTCTGAGTTCATGTCATTGTAGCAATTTGCTGTTGTGCCATGTTTTTTCAATTTGCTTTCTAAGTGTTTGAAACATCTGGGTGGCTTCAGACATGCACTGTGAATATGGAAATAAAATGTGTAAATATGTACTATGTTGATAAGATGGGCTTGGAGTTTTTGAAAATTGTGACCAGAATTTTCAGCTTGTAAAAATAGTAAACAAAAACTCAGGTGATCAGAAATTGGCTGTCTCTTCCGACATGTTGGAAGCTGAAGACTCATTCTTGTTTCTCTTCCACACTGAGCTGGGGGAGACAAAGAAGAGGAAAAAAATAAACCCAGCATATTTCAATACAGAGCAGCTTTCCCTCACTTTGTTATCCTGTCTCTTCTCTGATATGGAAGTGCCTGCTACTCTAATAGGAGTGGTCCATGAAATAAAAATTTCAGGTTCAGGTGGTACGTGCACCTAAGGTATTTTTGGTTCCCTCTTCTGTTTTGGCAAATTTTGGTTACATTCCCAGTCTGAACTGTGAAGGTATCATGGCCAGTCCTCCCAGCCTTGGGCATTAATGCCTCAGCACAGGGAGCACTGGGGACAATTTTTGCGCTGTGGAAAAGTTGACCGTTGCTTTGGAGCAGCTGCATTTTGGTGAAGTGGATATATTCTGAAGGCCTCTGTGGCGTTGATTGATGGGTGAACACTTCCTTAGAGCATTGTGTATGTTGGTGGAATTAAGATAGTAGAGGAAATTTTAGCTTCCTTTCTAGTTCTCTCCAATGTTGTGAAGCACGCAGCTCCGTCTCTTCTTGCCACAGGGAAATGAGAATCAGAGCGCATTTATTTATCTAATAAAAAATTCAGCAAGTTGGAACAGCGATATCAGTTTGAACTGAGCTGATGATGCTATTAATAGCATGTTGCAGAAAAGTAAAGAAAGTTATTTGTATAGCAGACACATGGGACAAAAAAAGAAGATATTTCTTCTAGGCTGCTGTGTAGTTTTCATTCTATCTTTACCTGTTCCTTTTGTGCCTTAAAGGCATCAGATAGAATGCTTGGAAAAAATATGGTATGAACTGGCAAAGGAAAAATATGGCAATGAACTGGACTGGGAATCTGACCATACAGTTTTTTGTCTGTTTTTATTTTAGGCTTTCTTAAAGTAAACTTAAATTCTGGGGTACCGTGCTGGTGATACTGTTGTGTCCTGAACCTGCACTGCTGTAGCGCCGTAGTAGTGTAGTGTCCATAGTATCAGTTACACAATCACACAATTAATTAGAAGAGGGAATGTTGCAATGGGTTGGTTTGAGTGGGTAACCCAGCCTGTGTCTTTCCACGTTGCTCATGTTATAGCTGCAACCTTAGACTATGCTGGTAAATGTGCTGTTTCTTTGTCAGTTGACATCCAAGGTTGCCTGTGTTGGGGGCTGCCAGAGTCACCAGACATCAGTACCTGAGGAAGGTCCCCCTTTTTGATCCTTTGCACCTGACCTATGGCTGTGGAGCTCTTCCTCCCAGCCTGGCTCAATGGCTGTGGATGTGTTGTGGTTCTGTATCCCCAAGTCCAGCCCCTTGCAAGGCTTAGCATATTTGTTTGTGTGCATATATATAAAACTATATATATATTAAAATATATGTGTATATATATAAAAATAGGATACACGCTATGTAAAATAACATGCATTTTTTTCTTTCTCTTCCTTTTAAAAAAAATCATAATAGAAAGAAGCTTGGCTGGACCACAAGCAGGAATGCAGGTGTCTTAAGAGCACTGAGCCTAATTTTCCTCCAGACTCTGTCAGACTTGCTGGAAGGATCGTTTTTAAACTAGTAAGTGACATTCTTTTAGATTTATTCAGTGTAGCAGATTCAGATAAATACTTTTTTCACTCTACATTTTAAATGTAATTAGGAGCTAGAAAGCTGAAGTTACTGGGACTGCTGAACAAAATTGGACTGCATATTGCGTTATAAGATTACTGATTAATTTGCAGAAATGCTGAAAAGATCAAGAAATATTAAAATGGTCATAATTAAGCTCAAGGGACCTATATATTGACTTTCTTTTCCTATGACTGTGTGGTAGCATTCTAATTTTATTTCTGCCTAGAAGGAAAGCACGGAGGGGCACTCTTCTTTGATACTACTGAAGTTATTGGTGCTTTTCCATTAACTTATCTGGGAACTTCATTCAGCCTTATTTGGCTGAGTGGTAAGGACAGAAGCTCTGTTAGCTAGTCCTGCCGTGCTTTCTGTATTAGGTTCTGTTAATTTCAATTACTTTTTTTCTTTTCCTTTTAATAAACTCTCTTGGAAGTCCTGGGTGTTTGACATTCCCACGGTTTGGTTAGTTTATGTGGACTAAATGTTCTGTTAGGTTAAGCAGCTTATGACTGTGTGAGGTTGTAAATCAAAAAGGATTTGCCTGCTTTTTTAGCTGACTCTGCCATGATGCTGTCTGTCTTGGATAAAAGTGTCTGCCTGCATTTGTTGTAGTCTAGGGTGATAAAAATATCATTTCACATCTTAATTTATACATTGCTGGGAAGAGCGTGTGTACGATTGTTTTTAAAGTGCAAATATGTACCTAGTATCCTGTGCATTAATTATAGTCACATGAAATCTGAGACTGCTTACTTCATAAAGGGCTTTCAATTATAGTATGAAGGACCCAAGTAAATTGCTAAGGGTAAGCTGTCTAAGTAGAAAAATAAGTATAAAATATTAGTAGAACATGTTTTAACCCCAAGAAAAAAATTATTTATTTATTTTTTTGAGGGATATATTACACAAAGTATGGAATGACCAGATTTATGTTGATGCTGTTAGCCTTACCTAATTGTCTTACAGGCATAGCACATGGAATAATCAATCTAGAGTTTTCAAGATCAAGCGTGCTATGTGTTAATTATCTGTGTTTCTTTATAGCTTAGGCAATCAGCGTGCCATTCTGAGAGACTCTACTCTTTTTCCGATCTTCAGTCAAGTAAGTAATTGCCAGCCATATTGCAGGAATTGCTTCCAAGTTCTGCTTTACAGAACAGCCATCCAATTTTCTTGCAGCTTGTGTTCTGAAGGTCTGCTTTGTAGAATAACAGAATCAACGACAAAACCTGCTAAAACCTCTGTGGGGACAAAAATGTGTCTTGTTCAAGCAAACCTCCCAACTGACTTTTTGGCTTTAATATTTTTCCTCATTTTGTAATGTATGTCTTACCTGTTTGGAATTTAGTTTACCCAGTCTGTCTTACCAAAACAGTGCCAATATTTTTACTTGCATATACAAAAATACATATACTTGTACACTGAGTTTTTACTTTTTTAGTAGCTATGTCCTATTGCAGAAAGCTTCAAAGTAACTTCCAGAAAAAGGAAAGAAATGCAGAATTTACAGGAGGTATGTGTATTTCTTCTACATTCAGTGGAGAAGAAAAGACAGAATTGCACAGATGTTATTTTTATGGTTTCACAAGTTTCAACTGCTTGGGTAGGAAAGGATGCTCATTATAATCTCTCAGCAGAGCTAATGTTGAAGTAGAACACATTTTTTTCCAGATTTTGCAGAAGCTTAAAGGTTAAAGACTTGTAAGGGAAGAAATACATACTCAGTTCATTCTTGCATCTTGCTTAAAGGGATTTTCTAGAGAGTAATGTGAATATTCTGATTACGTCAACATTTTTCAGTGTTATTCAGAGCTTTGGCTATAAACCAGCTTGATACAGTTAGATAGAAATAAAAGCCACATTAACCTCAAAAAAAAAAATGCAGTAACTGGTATTCTGTTTTACTTCTGTACATTCTGGCATTCTGCCACCTTGTCCCAAACTGAAAGGGCAAAAGACCTTAAAAAGGCAACAATTAAAAGGGATAGAAGGAATGCACTTCAATAATTTAGAACATCAGGATTTTCTGCCATGGATATTCTCAAATTGTGTAATAAAGGTTTATGGGGAATTACATAAGTATCTGAATTAAGAGCAGCATTTCCAGATGCTTCTAATGAAGTTAGAATTATGAAAATCTTTCATGCTTCGTGGCACTGCTGGGATCCAGGGAAGAAAATTCATTATGGTGCTCTATTGTACCAGTGGCTGGCTGAACAGTGGCACAGGGGGAGCTGTAGGGAAAAGTTTCCCTTTAAATACTGATAGCGTATACAGCAGCTTTCTTTAATGTAGGTAAGGATTTTTGTGTAGCTGATAAATCCATATACACTAATGTTTCTCAGCAAACTCCCCATTGGTGAGCGCGAGGTCAAGCATGGCACCTCTCCTTGTCAGCTCCTCTATTACTTGCAGAAGGAAGTTGTCTTCCACACAATGGAGCAACCTGGATTGCTTGTGCCGGGCCATACCGTCCCTCCAACAGATAGCAGGGTGGCTGAAGTCCCCCATGAGAACAAGGGCCTGTGAGCGTGAGGATGTTCCTATCTGCCTATAGAGCACTTCATACATAGAGTACTCCTGATCAGGTGGCCTGTAGCAGACCCCCACAATAATGTCCCTCATCACTGTTCTCCCTTTGACCCTAACCCACAAGCTCTCAGTTGGCCCATCACCCCTCCCCAGGCAAAGTTCCAGACCTCCAGGCTGTTATTGACATAGATAGCTGTACCCCCTCCCCGCCTGCCTGTTCTGTCTTTCCTAAAGAGCCTTTTACAGCAGCAGTTTCTCTCCCAAACCAGGGTTCTTACACAAATCAAAAAGGTTCCTTAAAAACACAAAATGAAAACATTCACAAATTACATTCCACTTTGCTTTTGGCCTTGGCATCTTGATGTGTTGTGAAAACCAGGTTGTGATCACTTGCCATTAAAGATTCCATGGGACTTTTTGCAGGGATCTTTAGCTTTCATGTCCTGGACAAATTCCAGTATGAATAATTGCAGTCTGCTCCTTACTCTGTCAATTCTGTCTGAGGTTCCAGTTGGATTTGATATTCTTGTTCACATCTGTTCTAAGCTGCAGTGGCCCTTTACACCATGCTGCCTACATGATTCCTCTTCTCCATTCTAGAGGTGTTTTATTTGCTAGTAGTGAAGCAACTCATGTCTTCCTTTGTTTGTCGTAATACGTTTTGCTGTTAGGTAGTTCAAGATGAATGACATGATGTGGAGGAAAAATACATCTGAAGGAAAAAGCGTCTTTATTTTCAAAAGAATATTATATAAGAAGTGCAAGTGTACTTTTATGGTGGCTTTTTTTAATCTTTTAAACTTGAGTTTTACAGCCATCTAAAAGTTTGCTGCTTTGCTTGAAGGCAGTCCTTATAGATATGATACTTTTCTGTACAAAAGACAAAAAAATCTCAGTGACATTTTCTTTAATTGCATCCTCTTTTTAAGTGAGTGACTAGGAATTAGCTTCAAAAAGGAACACAGATCTTGAATTGTCCTTCCAGGAGGCTAACAAGCTTGGATACAAAAGTACAGGAAAAAATCTTTCTTAGTAAAAGGTTATTTCCCTTCCCATTAAGGGTAGATGCTTAAAATAAGATAACAATTGACCATTATGCAGAGATGAAATTGATTCACAGTGTATGATAATATTTTTTCCCTTTTGTTATAGACTGATGCTTGAATCTTTTCACCTTCTTCATTTAGGCCTTGTTCATTTTTTGCTAAGTGTCAGGAAAAAGAAACGCGAAGCAGGTGATTAGGCACTGAACTTACTAGGGCAGTCATGTTTCGCTTTCCATTTTATCAGACCTGATGCGTGAATGATCACTTCATTAGAAACTAAGGCACTATGCTTATTTCTGCTTCAGAATTTCTATCCATAAAGCATGAATAAGGGTGCTTTAGTATTTAATAAAGTGATATTTGCTTAATAGTCTTCTATATCCATTCAGTTTATCAGCTGCTGTGTATGAAACTACCTTTGTCTCCGAATCACTTTCCCTTTTCATCTGCTATCATAAAGTGTTTCTGACACATCTATGGAGAATGCAGCATAAAAATCTGCACTGCTGAAAGGACAAAGGTACTGGTGCTTGAAATTTTTTGCAGATTTTAAATGTTACAACCTCAGATGATTAATTTTTGTGTGTAATGTCTTACATCTGCTTGCACATCTGTTTTATCTGTTGGCTTTTGATCTTTAACACACCATTCTATTCATATGATTTGGCACTAGTAACGTGCTAAACTCATCTGTGTGTTGATAGGTAGCCGTCACAAAAAATGACAAATGTCCACACTCTGTCAAAATTGCCCTTTGTAAGGATTAATTCTGGGCCTGGAAATGTCTAGACTGTATGACTGCCATTGGGCATTCTCAAAATGTTGGTGAAAGATTCTGTTTATGATCTGGTGTACTTTTTTTTCCCCCCTTCCCCTTAAGATATTGAACAGCTAAGTGAAGAAATGAAGGATGGCCTCAGGCACCTTGCACATACCTTGCAACTGTATTTGAAAGCAGAGATCCAGGATGCATCTCACTTGCCACCTGCAATTGACTTTTTTCAGATCTTCACAAAAGTAAGTGTTAAAATGTGATTGCTTGACAACTCATAAATTATCCTTTCCTTGTGTTCTTGATTTATTTTTGAGTGGGAGTTCAGTAGGTAGATCCAGAATATGATATATGACAAAGTGAAATCAAACTTTGTTTTCTGTTCAGTCAGTATCTAAGTGAAGTATAGCTCTTATATAATTGTAACACTTAAAAATTAAAGCAGCAGCCAGAAGATATTTTTTCTTTTCCCTTTTAAAATTACCATATTTAAGCTCGTGGAGTGGGGGTGTGGGGAAGTTGCATTAAAACCCAAACAAATTCAAAACCAATTGAGTCAATCAATCCAAGTTTTCCACAGTGAAAGAGCATATAACATCACTTTGCACCTTAGACTTTTTCTGCAGAGTGCAATCTTATATTTACATATATACTCACATCCTATTTTATATGCTGGTATTTGGGACAGTACTACATGTAAAGCACTTGAAATTAATTTCCACAATTTAGAAAATGTTTGTTAAGTTACTAACAAAATACTGTTGGCTTTTGCTGTACGTATTTTATTACTTTCAATTTAAAAAGCTTAATTTGAACAATGCTAGCAGAAATACTTCATATGGATGTTAACTTTTTCTCTGAAAAACCACACTGGCTGAAATATACTCAGTCAAAAGGACTCAGATAAAAACCTTATGCACTACCTAGTCTCCACTCAAACTGTTTTACTCTCTTGTGTTGGCCTGCTGGTTTGGCCTGAACTTTGTCAGATGCATTTCACATGAAATATGGATGCTGTCTTACTCAGTTTAGAGAATTTATACAGCTGAAGATAAAATTGTTGTATGAGAAGCTGAACAGCCTAACCAGTTTGAACTGAGTCACAGATTGTAAGAAATTCTTTACAAATGCTGTTGCCTTCTGTATAGTAAGAAGCTTAAGATGGCCATGGTGGCTTTACAGGAGCAGTGTGATGGTTCCTCAGTATGTTGGAGCACTGGTGAAGAAAACAGGGAAGCTTTTCACGTTTTTTTATGTACACACATGCACAAACTTCTACACATTTGTTCACCTCCTCTTCTGTCCAATGTATTTTGCCTAGGTGATGCAAGTGTGTGTCAGGACAGAGTGAAAGGCAAGACTTCCCAGCTCCATACCCTGTTAACTGGAGAACTAGGAATGTTCCTGTTAATGACATTTGTCGCACTACAGCTTTGCTAACACAAAGATATTTTTAACTCAATATATTCCTTGTGATTCCTTGTGTTGACTAGAAATTTGTTCCTGTTGAATGTACCGCAAAGTACTGAGTTTTTAAGTTGTTGCTTTATTTATTTTTTTTTCCTTCTGGAAATTCAGAGGCTCTCAGACCGTTAAAGTAGGTCTCATTTCCTTCTTTTGCTCATTTTGCTGAGCCTGTGTAATAGTCTGCCCTAGGCAAATGGAGAGTAAATGACATAGAGCTATCATGGGTACAGGTACTTCATATAACTAGCAATAAAATGAATGGACAGAAGGCAGAAAAATCTGATTGAGCAGGTGAGTTGGTTGGGAGAAAGGAGCTGTTGACTAAATATACCCATATGCTTTATTTGTGAGTAAAATTGATATCTCATTTGGAGTTCTGTCAAGCACAGTGCATTTTGGAAACCTTTTTACTCCATTTTTTCCATGTGGTAGCTAGCAGCCTTCCCAGTTTGGTTGTTTGTGTGTTATGAAATATGGCATTATATTAAAATATGATTTTAATATGCCCCCATCCCTAGTAAGGTAATAGCAGACATTTTCTGCCACTGCCGTAAAATGTTTTTTTGGGAGATAAGAGGAATGTCTATGTGAAAAATACTGGGTTTTTTGCTCGTTTTACTGTTGTTTTTGTTTTCTTTCACCTTCAGCTGTAGGGATGCTTATTCCCAGCAGGTAAATTTAAGGCTTTGGAACAGTAAAGTCCCTGATAAAAGACTTATGCAGTCTCTTCTCTAAAAAAGAACTCTAAAAAACACCAGCTGTGATGACTTCTCTGTGTGGTCATAGAATAAAGAAATACTACAGATACATGACTTCAACATGTAATCTTGTTTTCTCAACCTCTTCCAACATTCCTTTCAAGTTCAGTAGGTGCTTATTTTAACACTGAACTTTTTTGGATCAGTTCTGTCATTGCATGCCATGAAAAGATCCAGTCAAAGGTCATTTTTTATTCTGTTTGATGCTGGATCTTCAAGAAGGAAAATAGGCAGACAGAAGGACAGACAGAAGAGAACAGCAGTCCTGCAGTGAGGTAACCAAAACCAGAGAGTTCTTGGAAAATATCCAACCTGATTTAGGTCAAAAGAGCTTCACAGAAGCTCTTTTAAACAGTCCTCCTTTTGTGCTGGCCACAGCTCTTGTCTTTGTGAAAATTAATTATAGTTTTATTCACTGACTTGCGATACTTAATGAGCAGAGTCCCCTTGAGTACAAACTTTCCAGTAGAAACTTCCCACTGGAATTCAAAGAAAGTTTTGACATTTCTTTCCATTGGAACAGAATTTCAGTCCAATTTGTCTTTGCATAAGACATGAAAATGTCAGCTGTACTGAAAGGGATGTGCCCGTTGAGAAGGGTAAAGTACCTACCTTCCCTTTTGACAGTGTTGCCCTATCCTTATTTGTCAATTTGCTTTTGCATCAACTGTTCTTTGAGCTGGAGTTGGATTATTTTCATTCTTGCTTTCTGATCACTCTTCAGAAGCTGCTGTTTATTTAGCATCTCGTTTATCGAGGTTGTGAGTTTTTAAATTCTGATCTTCCATATTAAACAGAATTATCTGCAGTTAATTACGTGTTAAGGATTTAACTCCACTGAAACATTTTCTAATGTCAAGATAAATTTTAGACAGCATGGTTTTATGGTTGAATGATGTTTCCATAACCTTGAGATAAAATCAGTCCTTGCATTTTATTCTTCAGCTTTTACTTACATCTGTGAGGAGGTGGCCTGGAATCCTGTGTGACAATGAATGTGGGATACAAATTGAAATTTTTTTGTATACATTTATGGTCCTTCTCATAATAGCAGACAGAGCTACAGAAACTACTTGAGACATTGAATGAAATCTGTATCTACCATGTTGGCTCTAAAACTGTGAGTGACTCCACTGACTGTAAAGTCCAGGATAGGATGAAAAAGAAAGTCAGTATCCATATACATCAGAAACATGTTAATCTTTTGTATGTCAGTCTGATTTTTGTTTTTCTGCCTCGATTTTTTTTGAGGTTTGTGAAGTTGAAATTGAAGAAGAATACAAGTTTGATGCTGTGTGCTAGTCTCTGTATACCCACAGACAGTTTTAACCAGATGACGAGTTGTCCGTTTAGGCTCTTAGTATAATTAATTATATTCTTAAGAAGTAAGAAAGCTGCTGTGAATTGCAGAGGTACATCCTTCGAGACACCAAATGCCCTGGTCTCTTTAAAATCCTTTGTTTATTCCTCCTATCAAAGTTTAAATATATTTTACTTGTTCTTCTGAGTTTTTGGTACTTACTTTTTATTCTGCTCAATGTTTTGAAAGAGTTTCTTTTCAACATAAATGGCATTAGTACCAATTTAAAAAAAAAATCTTCTTTTTAAAGGGGTTTTGGTATGTATCTGCATAGGAAGAATTGAACTAGGAATTGAGCAGTGTCACCTGGACTTTGTAAAGTCTGAATGCTAAATTGTGGTAATCTATTTAGGTATCTTTTTAAGTATAAGTTGAAGGAAATAGTCTCACTGATGTGACTGGAAAAAGTATGTTTGATCTTCACATTGCTCTCTCTGACGTTATAGGCATCAGGTAGCTTATGTTTTCTGAGAAGACCTTTGTAGGTAAGATACATCTGCCTGGTCAACATATTCTTTAACTGCACTTAGATTACTCTTGCTTAGGATTCACTAGCTAACTTAGTAATCCATGTTAGCAGGGAAATTACAGCGATTTGTATCAAGAGAGTAAAAGGAAATATTAGGATAAAGTTAAGAGCATGTTAAAGTAAGAGCAAGTTAAGGGCGTACAGGTGAAGGTTGCTTTCTGATGCCAAGGTTTCTTTCTGATGCCAGGTTTGCTATTCAATTTAACACTGGATGCCCTTTTTTAGTTTCCCTATGATTAGGAGGCTGTGAAGTTCTTTTTCTGGAGATGACAAAAGCAAGTGCATGTTTATCCATCATTGCTCTTTGTGTAAGTCAAACCTAATGTACATTACTATCCTGTCTCATGCAAACTTCTGTATTTATGGTAAATTGAATACCAGACCAGTACTGACAAATTTATTTTTAGTCATGGCCCAGGAATCTATTTTGCAAAGACCTTTTCATTTTTATAGTTCTTTTTTCTTATAATACCCAAAGTCTTATAATTTCCAGAAGTCATTATACCTGAAGCCAACAGTGGTTAAGCCTAGGTGTTCCGCATACAGCTGTGTTTATATCAATCTTCTTGACTCTTTTTTTATTTTTGAGTTGGAGGAGTATGTTCCTGCTCATCAAACTATATCAGTACCTTTTTCTCTGACCATTGCTGTCATTGAATCTGTTACATGAGATTTGTTGATTATCTTTTAATATAAAGTGTTATTGGTTTAGTAGTTGTGTTGAAAAAAGATCTGTTTGGTGGGCATATGGATACGGTGTGTCTTCTGTTTCCTCTGGGTGTAGTTTTAAAAAGCTTCACACTTACAGCTTTTAAGAACTGACTTGTGATCATCAGAAATACTGTGTTCGGTTACTGCCTAAACAATTTAGGGGAATTTTTCTGTACTCTCTTTTGAGTGTATTCCACAAAAGCATAACAAAACTAATTCTGGTAGACCTTCATATTTGTCAGAGAACATGAATGATCAACTTTCCTAGCATTTATTATTGATTCTGAGGAGCTGTCTTATGTAGCAAGAGGGGACAAAAATAAGCTCAGCCTTTGCTTTTGCAGTATATAAAACCAAAGGAAATCGGGAAAACCTAAATATATTAGGAGAAAACTAAGCACTGATTCTTGCAGCATAGCAAACAACCAAGTTTTATCTGATTCTTGCAGCATAGCAAGCAACCAAATTTTATGAATATTGTATTTTGTTGTTTACGTGCTTTCACTTCAGCATTTTACTTTTTTCTGATGCAGTAGCTGAGACATTAGAAAGATTCTGCTTGGTACAGTGAAAGTAAAGCTATAGGACTACAATACTTTAAACTTAACTTATGGTATAGTTCAGGTCTCTTCATTTAGTTGCTATATGCACCATCTGTTTACAAATTGCCTATACTGTAAGAAGCACCAGGTATAGAAAACAAGGTAGAAGAATTTTAAAACAAGGAATGGTTGGGTAGAATTTGTAATAATTTGGTTGTGTGTAATAGGAAAGAAAGCTTTGTTCTTGGAGGGCAGGGATTAGAGAAAAGACGGTTTTTAAAGGAGATTAATGCAACCCTGATTGAAAAGCATAAGCTTTCTAGAAGAGTTATTTAAACCTTGAATGTGCGCAGGTGGGAAAGGTGTGGTGGTGGTGGAGGAAAGTGTATGTGCTTGTTCAGTTGACCCTTTTTCTGTCATGCTAAGTTGGAAGTGGTACGAAGGCAGAAGAGGGTCTGGGAAATAAATGTCAGAGCAGTGTAGGCTATTTTGCAGCTCACTTTTTTTTTTCTTAGTGCAGAATTGAAAAGGATCCAGGTGGCCGGAGACTTAATTACCATTACTTTGCTTAATGCTGCTCAGAGCATTTCCACAAAACACAGTGCTTAAAAAGCTAATGGTCTCTGACATGTTGTATACATCAGTTGCTTTTTTGGCACACTTATGGAAGTGAACTGGAAACAGTAATGATAAAAAACTTTAGCATTTGTGGCGACTGGAGTACATGCACAAAAATATGTGGGGTGAGGCACCTTCTGTGTTTAGGAAAAGCCAGGGTGAAACAAGGTCATGAAGATGTTTAGTAAAGGTCTGGGTAGTAAATGAGAAACACACCTTCTATCGGCAATTTTAAAAGCCTCTAATTAAGGAGGATAAGCCTGGTAACTGCTTGTAATGCTGTTGGCAGCAAACTGTTCTATCCTTGTCTTTAGCATGACCTACACTGAGGTTGCTTAAAGCGGTTTTGCCTGTTTGTTTTGGCTCTGAGCAGAGCTAGAATTGTGTGTGGCAGGATTATTGATCAGCTCTGAGGCTTGTTTAACGTGTTTAATAGATGCAAACGCTAAAAGTTGTTTTCCTTCCAGAATGGTGTTGGAGTAGATTGATTGTTGAAAAATACCATGTTCTTTGTATATAGGATGGGGAACTGTGTATTTGTGATATTACTGTTGATTTGCTGTTATCTCAGCTTCTTTGGTGCCTGTCTGAAAATGAGGGTAACTTTCTCTGTCTAAGGTATCCTATAGGATACCTGTGAGGATATCTTATATATAACTAGCTGTAACAGCCTAAGTATCAACAGAAGGTGAGAGAATTTCTATCATGTAGACATTTCAGTGGATATCAGATAAACGATACGTACCTACATGAAGTTTAGTTCTTAAAGTGTGTTCTCTCCCTATTCCCCAGTATATGGGTATATATATATATATTTGTTAACACTGTAGTTTTGACGTTAAAATTTTTTTTGTGTGTCCTATTTCATTCAAACTATGCCTAAGTTTGTTGTGGAAATAAGGTGGAGAAAGAAACAATAATCATACTGGGTCAGGATTGCAGTTGCGTTGATCCACTATCACCATTTAAAATGAGTGAGCCGCAGTCACAGAGTGGTTGTAGCCCTGGTACACTATGAGCTGGCTTGAGATCACTCAGCTTGTGCCATAGCAAGCTGAAGGCGACAAAGTTTAAATTGGGTAGTTTGTTGGCACAGCAGTGGGTATAGCTATTTTGTAGTAGTGGCTGGCAGCACATCCTGTGGAGCAGGGTGAAACAACTCTGTGACTGACAGTCAGTGACAATTTGCACTAGCTTACTTGCTTGTGTCTCCCTACACCCCTGCATTGGAAGTTCCCGTGCTGTCCTCAGGTGGTGTTGATTGTTGACTGACTGGCAGAGCCAGACCTAGGAATGTTTCTTTTAGGAGCTCATCTAAATTTTTCTTTCTTCTCTCCTCTGTACCCACTCCTTTCCTTGGTTGTGTAAATATTGACTAGATTTGTCATACCTATAGCCATCAATAATTGCATTTCTTCTTATAGATCCTTTGAAACTTCCTGTGCTGTCTGTGGGCTTTTTTTTAACTTTTGAATGTATGCTCTCAGATGTGTCCTTAATGTCATAGATACTGTAGATGATAGACTTGAACATGTCTCCCTTCAGAATTTAAAGTAATTGTAGATTGTTAAATCTTTTGTAATCATTTTTGGAAATTTGGGTGTATTTTTCTAGTTTAAAATAGAAAACTTTAGGAATTAAAGCTCCCTTTCATCTCTTATTCCACAAGAACATTTTTCAATCTGTCAATGAACCTTGTGCTTTGCCTGTACTCACAAGTACAAAATTAATCTTCTTTCTTCTTCCATTACCATCAAGGCCGAGGTTTCACTCAGCTTTCAGAGGAAACTGTATTGCATGCCCACTCATTGATGAATATTTCTGTGCATCACAAGATCACTGAAATCAGAGTTGTCTACACTCATCATGTAAATGGACGGGATGTGATTATGTGTTGCTACTGGTTTAGGTAGAAACAGTGAAGTGTCAGCCTACTGGTTTGTCAGCATTCATTCAGTGTTGTGGGTGAAAAATACTTTACCTTTTTGGGCCCCTAGCCTGGGAAGATAGTAAGAAGAAAGGTGCACAAATTGCTTGCTGTCTGTAATATCAATTTCCTCTGCTATGCAGAAATTACATAGACTAAACAATGCTGACATGTTTCTCATTCTGTAGTCATTTCAGCCTTACTGAATAAGCTTGTACTCAAATTAATAAATAGGCATTTAAAACAGCAATTTGCACTGTGTGTATTTGTGCTGTCTTATCTTTTGGAGAGTCACGTTTGTTTTTATACTTTATAGAGTAAGAGGTAAAGTTCTCGAAACTGGCTGCTAGTGAGAAATTATCAGCTTAGAATCACTTCTTTTGTTTTTAAACTTCCAACTTTTAAAAATGTTTTTATGCATTTTTTTTTCTTGGCAAATATCCATTATCCTGGTGATACTTTAAATGGCGCAAATCTGAAATAAGCATCTCTTTAAATGAGAGATTTCACTTCCCTAGATTTCTCTTTTTTTTCATTAAACTAACATTTTAGACATTTCAGACAGTCAGTTAGTAACTTCTGATGCAAGGTCCGGTTCATTTGACTGAAAAGACACAATTCTGAAAACAAGCTCCGGCAGTAGAGCTTAGTGCGGCACTTCACCAGTTTGCTCCCATTCTGTCAGTTTTCCAGCAATGACACTCAGGACCAAAATTTGTACCATTACCTGGGTAATGTAACTAGACTGACTCCACGGCCGACTGATGGCAGGAATGACCAAGACAAGAATTCAGCTTGTTGTCTTAATATCCTTGTACCTGTAGTTAAAAGAGGAATGAGTGTATTTAACCATCTCCTGTAAAAACAATGTACTTAAGATAATATAACAGTGGCTGCTGAGAATTACAGCAAGATTTATACCATCATCTTCAGTATGTATGAACTGTGAGGTACAAAGGATAGAAGCAATTTGGGGCAATTGTGTTAACTGTAATTTTGAAAAATGTGTTTTCCTGGTTAACTTTATGCAGCTCTCCAGAAAGACTTCTTGACATAATGAAGATGTTAATGGATAGGTTTCCTATCTTATTTATTTAACTGTTCTTGTAATATTTTGTCATGGCACAAAATTAAAGAATATAAGAACCTGGAAACAAGCAATGCTCTGTAACAGCAGGATCTTGTACAGCATTCATGGTTCTTATTTGCAGTAAGTTGTGTCTTCTTGAAAGCTGCTGAATTTTGGTAGATTTCATGATGTCTTGCAATGGCCCCTACTGCTGCGGGTGGTAGCAGTAGATAACGAATCATAATGCATGTTGTGTCAGAAAGACAAGGGCAAATATGTATGTGGCTATGAGATCAGAGAGATAATATATCTCTATAAGCACAGAAATTGTATAAATATAGAGAAACCCTGCCAAGAGAGATATGTCTGGTAGCTTGTGTATTCTGGAAGAAACTGTGCTCCATTGTTAGGTCTCTGGTGGGAGAGTGAATCAAAAGAGCTGGGAGTGTCCAGAGCTGTGAACAGTGTACTTTCAGCGGGAGATTATTGACTGTGAAGTAGACTACTGTTTGGGAGAAGAGTAAGCATATACACACCTGCTGTCCAAGCATGTTGCTGCCAGGTATCTTTCTTTGAAAGTTTTATGTGCTAATCAGGAATTGCACCACAAACAACAAGATTAATATAAATTATACTGGCAAACCTGCCCATGATATAGACAAACCAACTGACCCACCCATTTCAGTAGGTCCTTAGTTCTATGATTTCTAGCAGCTATTTTTTACTTTTTACTGCTATCTAAATGTTGTAGATTCACAAGAAATTAAATTTGCAAATTCAGTTTTCTGCTGTAGATGAGGGAAATGTGGATTCTCATGAGAAAGGCACAGAAAGAGAAATACAAGCCTAATTAGGGGGGAACTTCGTGTTTTCCAGTTAGAGACATTTGAGCACCATTGTTCGATGCCAGTGCATCTCTTGATTTTTTGTGGATGGGAATACAGATATTTGTAGAAGTTTAAGTGAATGTCTCTAAATGTAGGAAGTGGAGCTGACAAAGGGAGACTGGGCTAGTGGGGTTCCTACTCATTTGTGTAGTTCATCATATTTTATAATAGTTATTCTATTAGTGTTAATCTGTATACATAAGGGGAAGTGGGAAGTTGCGAATGTATGTCACAATGTGCTTTTAATCACTTTGTCTTGCTTGTACACACTTGACTGGAGTTTTATTGTCAGTGTGTGGAGGAGGATTTCCCTGGACTGCATTTTTGCATTGCTGGGGTGGAGAGGAGGGCTGGTGCATAGGCAGAAATATGATGAAGCTTGTTGCACCAAGCTTGTTGGATCAAGCAAGCATATAATAGTAATTTGTATTTATGTACTATCTTCTCCTGAAAGCTGTATAATTCCACAGTTGTCTGTCAGCTTTCCAAAGTGTGAAGGAGGAGTGTGTCACATTCTGTCTTTCTGTGGCAATTGATATTTAGTTCAGTTAAGATTAAGTGAGTAATGCTCAATTGTCTGGCAATAATTCTGTAATTATTATTGTTAGTGATTAGGAATCTCCTTGGGTCTAATTTAATGATTTATTTTCATTCAGCAATACGAAGAAAGGTGTGCAGCTACGTTTTGGCGGGTTTACTCCTGGTGTCTAGATTTTTCAGTGGGTATTTGTTGCACATCTGCCATTTCAGGGGAGAGATGTTAATTATCTTTGTTCTTTACAGCAGAAAAAGGAAAAACTACTTTAGACCACTAAAATTTTCTCCATCCACCTTAACCTGTCATTACAGTGCTACTAGCTAAAGTTCTCATCACTTAGGAGATGAGAAGCCCTGTGTATATGAATGATCTTGCCACTCTTCAGAATCAAAATTGCACAGAGAATTTGGAGGATGTTTGAGAGGGAGGGCAGGTGACTGTTCTTGCTCATGCAAGCAAATGACATTGATTAAATTCATGTAATGGTAAATGGTGGAATTTAGAATAATGAGGCACAGTGGCTTTATTTACCATTACAAGTAAAGCTGAGTACTCAAAAAACAAAAAAAAAGCCAAGCCAGAACAAAACCCAAATGAAAAACCCCACAGTAAAAGATCTGAGCATGGGATTCTGCAAAGTTCATCTGGTGTTTTAAAAAGCTGTAACTAGCTTTGTTTATGTAGTCAACTTTGCTCTTCTGCCAGTAACACTGATTTTATTACTAATGGAAAGAAAGCCAGTGTGGTTTTATATCCAGAATGCCTGAAAGATTTTTAAAGCTGAAAGATAATTTTGCATAGTGATGTTCATCTACCATTCTGGCCCAGACTGCAGATTAGCTTGCTATTCCACTTGACTTACTTGCTCTGAATTTTGAGATGTAGGGGTAATTTCAGCAACTGCTGTTTTTGTCTGTGCCTTCCACGCTTTTTCTCTAGGAAGACTGGCCTTGCCAGAATGGATTGTACCTTTACAGGCTTTCTCCTCCTCAGGACCTTGTAGCCTTTTCTTGATAAAAGCAAGCAACAGGGGCTACCACCAACAGTAATGCGCTATGTGAATCTTCAGAAGGTCTCCAAACCCCCCAAACTAGGGTTCAGAATCTGATCTCCCTGGGGTGGACCCACAGTGTCATGTTCCAGGGCATGCTGTTCTGCTCTGTGCTTCACCACTGACCTCATTAATTTACTGCATTTATGGTGTAATATTCATCTTCTCATACCCATTGTCCTAGATACAGACATGGTTAGGGGGTCTACTGATGCCTCCTGCGTGGGGTCCTGAAGGAGGTGGTGCTGTTGTGCAGCTGGAGAGCTATCCCGTTGGAAGGCACAACTTCCAGCTGCATGTGGGCTGCAGGGACCTTGCCCCGCTGTGTATTCCCATATGCCAAGGCATAATCCTGTCCTGGACCATGCTTGTGTATGTTCTTGAGCTCAGGCATGTGTATTCTGTTTGACTTGAGTGTCCATTCTCTCCATGTGGCCTTATGTTGAACCTTGTGTATTGAGATTCAATCAGTGGGAGTGCCATCATTGATTCCGTGGGATCAGGGACAAGATCTGAATATACTTATTGCTGCTTATGGACTAATGAGGAACGAAATTTGAATTTTTCCACACTGTTTCCTTGCCAGAAGCTGCCTGCATCCTCTCACATGTCATTCTGCCTTGGTAAGTCAATCTACTTCCACATATCTACCTTAGCTCTTCTGTGTTCTGGGAGATGTTATATTTGTATTATGTTGAGCATAATGTGAGTATATTCAGTGAGAGGTGTATACAGTTGTGGGTGTAAAGGACCTTGATGTGAAGGGTTTCTGAGCTAGACTAGCTGCTGGGAAAGCTTTGAGATAGCAGAGGAATGTTGCTGGGAAAGTTTTGTGAGTATTGCAGGGAAAGGTAGGCAAGGTAAGAAGGAAGAAAGAAGTGAGGAACCAGTATCCAATGAGGGGACAACAGCGAGAAGCAGGCATCCAGTCAAGGCAACCAGTGAGCAAGATATCAACCAATGACGAAGTGAAAATACCCACGTGGGTGGTGGTAGCTAACCAATTGTATTAGCTGCTCATACACGCGGGTACTTCGTATAGCCTATGTCAACCCTGGACCTTCAGGAAATAAACAGTTTCGTTTCCTAACCAGAAACGGGGTCCGTGCCTTATTCTCCACATACAGTGGAATAATTGTTAATGTTAGCAGTATTGTGCATGCTGTTAGGCTGCAGGTTGGGATGAATTAATTAGTACTGCTATTATTGTAGTGTTAGTAGTTAATCTTACACTCTAGCCTTATGCTATAAAAAGCTTTCAGTGATGGCTATTTTGCATATGTAACTGGAATGTGTTGTTATGCAAAAGAAAGGTAATTTAAATTGAGTTTGCTTAGGGTTTTTACTTTATGTAGGATGAATTTTCTAGGTAGAATGAAAATGGTATCTTGAAGATCACACAAGACTTCTGTATGTGTGTGTTATACAGAAGAGTATATGTGAACCTGTGAACTTTGAATCCCTAAGGGAAGACGTTTTTAATTGTCATGAAGCTTGCTCTCATGCCAAAGCACTCAAAAATCACTTTGAAAATATTATTGATGTGTTTATTATAAGGCAGTCAGCATCTTACAGAACTGCTAGTGTGCTTTGGAAGTTAGGATGAAAACTACTTTAAAAGTATCTCCCACAAACCCACTCTTGCTCTCTGATGCTTCCATATGGCTGTGAGAATTGCTTGTGCTCCTTTTTTTCCGAACTGTGAGGGAACCTGTAATTAAAATATAGAAGGATGCTCTGAAAAACAAATTGCGTCTTTACTTTCAGAATGCTATGGATTTCCTAGCTATGGGGATATTTTTATCTGTAGAAAAGTAAGACATACTTGGAAATGCAGAAGGCTGCTCTGGTATTCTCTTGAGACATCTGCCCTCAATTAGCTGTTTGAGTCAGTGATGTTATGTGTTTGTGTCTTGTTGCCTCAGAACCTCTCATTGATAGCTTCTTTTGAGAAAGAAGCAGCAGCAGAAGAAAATGTGCTCATTTACTGCTTTATTCTGATGTTGAATCATTGCCCAAATTAAATTACATATTTCATTTTCTGTGTGCTTTGTGGTTCTCTGATTAAGTAGTTGGGAAATAAGTTTAAAGACTTTTAAAGAAAAGCATAAAGGATGAAAGTTACACTGTTTAAAAAAGTTGAACTAGGGTGCCCCCATTTATAACTATCATGCTGATTAAAAGACACCCTGTAAACAGAATTTGGGTATGTAGTTATTTGTATTAATGGAATTTATCCATGAAAAATTAGTTCAGATGTATTTCTAGTGGTTGGTAAGTTAAAAGAAGCAATTTTATTTCATGTCTTCTAATGTGAGGCAAACACCTTACTGATATCTTGTGTTTTACGCTTCAACAGTTGTTGCCAACAGCTTACTTGTCCAAGCTAAATAGCTTTTGGATATAACCAATATACTTCAGATACATTTTTCCTTTTAATAAATGAGTACTTTTGGGGATTTCTGGAACTCACATAAATGTGAGGCAGTGCCTAAGCACTGACAGTGTCTAAGCTGAAAAGGTTGTTGGAATAAGATAGAAAAAGTATTTTTGTACTTATTTCTAGGCAAATGTAGAATTAAAATTTTAATAGGTCAATGGGAGTGAAATAATTTTTTTTTAAAGCAATTTTTATAATTTTCCAATGGTTCTGGAAAATTATACACATGTGGAGTCAAAGCTAGGATAAAATGATACTGATATTCTTTGAGCGGTGGGTTTATTACAGAAGAATTTCCAAGGATTTTAAATGGGTTGGTTTTTTTTTTACAGCTGAAATGCACCATCTTCTTCACAGAAGAGAAAGAGGGCCATTGTGATACCTAAAACTTCATAAACAAATTGAGTACTGCTGCTCTTGTAGGAAAGAGAAGTCTCTTTAGATTTAAATGACTTTCTTTGGGTCTGTCTGAATAATCCTGGTAATACTACACATGCGTCCTGTGAAGAGTCTTAGCAGCTAACTCCAGACAGGACATGATTCAGCAAAATCCCTCATGAATTTTATGGGCACAGTGGAGTTATTTCTGCCCTTTAAAAAGTACATTGTCACAGGAGTAACATAAAACTTAATGGATCTCTTTTTTTTTTGTATCATTTAAAATGTATCATTGACTTTGAGTGGAAACTGAGCTAGAAAAAGGGAAATGTTGATCATATGTGACATGATAGAGGATTGAATTGTTCGTATTTTTATACCTTTTGGCATTCTATATTTCTCTGAAATTTGCTTGTTTTAGGGTTAGAAAACAATAATTTTTATACAAAATTACTGTACTTGGTATTTCTGTGTAGGCTTGGCTTTGTCAGGGAAACGGGTTGCAACTACTGTGTAATTACAGGGTTGGGGGTTGCTCTTGGAAATCTGAATGCAGGAGATTACTGTTCATGACTTACAAGCTGGTGGACTTTTTGGCATTGTTGAAAGGGATGTTGTTGAAAGCAATTTTTTTGTTACTTGATTAAGCACAATCCATTTTGATAATTAGTTTTGAAGCTCATTTGTCTTTATTAAAAAGGGACTGTGTCAACTTCTTGCAGGCCAATTTTAGATTTGTTTGAATTACATGACTGGTGTACAAATGCTGCCTCCAGAAACTGATTTGTGAAGGGATGCTCTATTTGTTCTTGTACTGTTACTAAACAATTTGAAAGGGGTAAGACTAGTTCACATCAAGGCTCTGAAGCATCTAATGGCCTGTATGTTCCAGAATATAATACAATTCTTTTAGTAAATGAGTGCTTTTGGGGATTCTAACACTTCTTTTCTATTTCTATTAGAAAAATGCTAACTGTTCTTAAAGTGAGAGTAGAAAACCAAGAAACCATTTGACATGCTTGGGGAAAAGGAGCAAGAAAGGCAGAACTAAGGGGTAGGTGGCCTTTGCCTATTCTCCAATTAGCTTCAAGTGGAGAGGTACCAGATAAATGAGAAAAAGGCTGGAGTTCCAGTCACAATAGCATTTTATCTAACATTTCACAGTAAACAAGCTTTGGGTCTTATGACAATGGTTTTATCAAAGTCCTTTAAAAAAGGAATAAAATTCTGCACTTTAGTGTTTTGAATGGGGAGGTCTTCCCTGGCTGGGTTACTATACCAAACAGACCAAGACATTTAAGATTCTGAGATACTGTAGAATATTTTAAATTATTTTTACTTATAATTTTTTTGGATGGCATGAAACAGAATAGATCTTGTAAAATCTGATTCTCTCCTTTCTGTATTCCTGTAACAGTGGAACTGTTAGATCTGCAATAATTTGCATTGGTTAAACTATGGAAGAAAAACCCATTGATTATATAAAGGTACCACCTTTGGCTTGCAACTTCCTTAAGAAGCAAATCAGCAAAGCCCTGGAGATCGTATAAATGAAGTTTTGCCCAAAATAACACTTGTCTTATTCATGTATTCTTCCCTTGACTCCTGCTGCTAGCTACTTCTGGAGCTGAAAGGCTTGATGGACTTTGAGTCTGCGCTGATAGAGACGTGGATCGTTCTGAAGGTGTCTCAGGCTACTAAACAGCTCCTGTTGGGTGAAGGGTAGCCCTGCTGTCTGGCTCTGAGTTCAGGGTAAGAGTGGAGGCATCTGAGCAAGTTTTCAGGCATGAGGCAGGTGGTGATAATGCACTGCAGCATCTGCGAGTACCCCATGAAGAGCATTAAGCAGCTCTGTTTCATCTGGCCGTTTGGGGGTGGGGTTGAATAGAGCTGCTATGTTTGGGCTGTGCTGAAGTATAGCAACTGTTTCTTGTGTCCAAATCCTGATTCTGGCTTTCTCTGCTATGGGGTAAAAGAGACAGAAAATGGAAGGAGAGGATATATATGAGGATTGATTCTGTGATCGTGGGGATCTGTTACAGACCACCTGACCAAGAGGACTCTGTGGATGAAGCACTCTATAGACAGATAGGAACAGCCTCACACTCGCAGGCCCTTGTTCTCATGGGGGACTTCAACCACCCCGATATCTGTTAGAGGGATGGTATGGCCCGGCACAAGCAATCCAGGAAGTTCCTCGATTGTGTGGAAGACAACTTCCTTCTGCAAGTAATAGAGGAGCCAACAAGGAGAGATGCCATGCTTGACCTCGTCCTCACCAACAGGGAAGGAAGGGCTGGTTGGAAATGTGACGCTCCAGGGCAGCCTTGGTTGCAGCGATCATGAGATGGTCAAATTTGAGATCCTCAGGACAGTGAGAAGAGCATGCAGCAAGCTCACTGCCCTGGACTTCAAGAGAGCAGACTTTGGCCTCTTCAGGACCCTGCTCAGTAAGGTTCCATGGGATATAGCCCGAGATGGCAGGGGGGCCCAAGACTGTTGGTTGATATTCAAGGATCACCTGCTGCAAGCCCATGAGCGATACATCCCAACTAGAAGGAAGTGCAGCAGGAGGGCCAGGAGACCTCCTTGGATGGATAAGGAGCTGCTGAGGAAAATTCGTAGGAAAAAAGGGGCTTATAAAAGGTGGAAGCAAGGACAGGTGGCCTGGGAAGAATACAGGGATGTTGTCTGGGAAGCTGGGGATCAGGTTACGAAAGCTAAGGCCCACTTAGAATTCAACTTGGCTAGGGATGTTAAGGGGTGATAACAGGAAGGGATTCTATAGGTACACTGCAAATAAAAGGCAGGCCAGGGACAACATGGGCCCCCTGCGGAAGCTATCAGGAGAACTGGCTACCCTGGATTTGGAGAAGGCTGAGGTTCTTAATGACTTCATTGCTTCAGTCTTCTCTGGCAAATGCTCTGACCACACCACCCAAGTCTTGGAAGGCAGATGCAGGGACTGTGAGAGTGAAGACCCTGGGCCCACTGTAGGAGAGGATCTGGTTTGAGACCATTTTAGGAACTTGAATGTATACAAGTCTATGGGACCTGATGAAATCCATCCACGGGTCCTGAAGGAGCTGGCAAATGAAGTTGCTAAGCCACTGTCCCTCATATTTGAAAAATCATGGCAGTCAGGTGAAGTTCCCAATGACTGGAAAAAGGGAAATATAACCCCCATTTTCAAAAGGGGAAAATGGATGAACCGGGGAACTACAGAGCTGTCAGCCTCACCTCTGTGCCTGGCAAAATCTTGGAGAGGATTCTCCTGGAAAGCATGCTGAAGCACATGAAAAACAACAAGGTGGTTGGTGACAGCCAGCATGGCTTCACTAAGGGGAAATCCTGCCTGACCAATCTGGTGGCCGTTTATGATGGGGCTACAGAACTGATGGACGGGGGTAGGGCAGTTGATGTCATCTACCTGGACTTGTGCAAAGTGTTTGACACTGTCTCACATGACATCCTTGTCTCTAATTTGGAGAGACATCAATTTGATATGTGGACCATTCGGTGGATAAAGAACTGGCTGGATGGCTGCACGCAAAGAGTTGTGCTCAATGGCTCAATGTCCAGCTGGAGACCAGTAATGAGTGGTGTCCCTCAGGGATTGGTGCTGGGACCACTCTTGTTAACATTTTTGTCAGTGACATGGACAGTGGGATTGAGTGTGCCCTCAGTAAGTTTGCTGATGACACCAAGCTGTGTGGTTCGGTTGATACACTGGAGGAAAGGAATGCCATCCAGAGGGACCTTGACACGCTTGTGAGGTGGGCTGATGCCAACCTGATGAAGTTTAACCATGCCAAGTGCAAGGTCCTCCACCTGTGTGGGAGCAATCCCAGGCACAGCTCCAGGTTGGGCAGAGAAGAGATTCAGGGCAGCCATGTGGAGAAGGACTTGGGGGTGTTGGTTGATGAGAAAATGACCATGAGTCGGCTTCAGTGTGTGCTCACAGCCCAGAAAGCCAACTATATCCTGGGCTGCATGAAAAGGAGCATGACCAGCAGGTCAAGGGAGGTGATCCTGCCCCTCTACTCTGCTCTTGTGAGACCTCCCTTGGAGTATTGTGTGCAGTTCTGGTGTCCTCAACATCAAAAGGACATGGAAGTGTTAGAACAAGTGCAGAGGAGGGCCATGAGGATGATCAGGGGACTGGAGCAGCTCCTGTATGAAGATAGGATGAGGAAGTTGGGTCTGTTCATCCTGGAGAAGAGAAGGCTGCATGGAGACCTCATAGGAGCATTCCAGTATCTGAAGGGGGCCTATAGGGATGCAGGGGAGGGACTCTTCATGAGGGACTGTAGCGAGAGGACAAGGGGTAACAGGTTCAATCTTAACCAGGGGAAGTTTAGACTGGACGTGAGGAGGAAATTCTTTGTGAGGGTGGTGAGGCACTGGAATGGGTTGCCCAGGGAAGTTGTGAATGCTCCATCGCTGGTGGTGTTCAAGGCCAGGATGGACAGAGCCTTGGGTGGCATGGTTTAGTGGGAGGTGTCCCTGCCCATGGCAGGGGGGTTGGGACTAGATGATATTAAGGTTCTTTCCAACCCTGACTATTCTATGAGTAAAGGTTTTAATTTTGAAATTTTTCATTTATTTATTTTTGGTCCATATGCACAGCATCAAAGGTACTGGCTAGATACAGGCAAGAACTGGCAGGTCTGCCCTTGGATGCTGGATTATTTTCCCTCATTTGAGGTACCATCTGGCTAGGCTGATCTGCTATCTACTTTATCAGTCTTTGGTAAGTGGGATGGAGCTATGGGAGCCATTTAATCCTGTGTTTCTAATACTGTGTTTTGTTGTACTGTTAGTAGTGTGTAAGAAGTTGGGATATTGACAGGTAGGCGTTGGAGAAGAAGATAACATCAGATTTGTCATGTCTTAGACTGGTGTGACTACTGATTTGCTGATTTGAAGAAGAAATTGCTGCCATTTTTAAGATGAATACAGCCTTTAGCTGAGGAAATTCCTATGACAGATATTGGTGTATACTGAGATGTATATAGTAGTGTAAAGATCTCTTTATGTTGTTGCTATGTCTTTTCACAAGGAATCTGATGTGGGCCAGTCAGAAACATGGTACTGTGCTGCACATTGACATTTGGATGTAGCCACCATTAAATGATGATTTGCTAATCCTACTCTATAAAACTAAAACCCTGATGATCTGTCTGCCTGCTTCTGGACGTCCTCACGACTTTTTAAACATGGTTTAAAAGAAGGGTAGATGATTTTTCTCTATATTGGTGAGCATAGCAATGTTATCTGACATGAAATAGTTACTTTATTCCACCAATTCCTGATGTAAAGCCTGCTTTACTTACTACACATAACCTTAATGCTATCTCTTGTCTATGTTGGCATACCGATTTTGGGCTGCTATATTCTTTCTCCCTTTTATACCTCTTCCATCAGTGTCTTGTGGTGCAGAAAGTTAAATATAATATTTATTTTTTTAATCTTGATTTGAAATCAGAATTGGTTGAAACCTACTGAGTCTCATTACAAAAACGACTGCAAGTAAAGTAGCCAGTAGTTCTCCTTACTGTCAGTGTCAGGGCTTTTAACAAATCTTTTTTTATTTTAAAAGATCATTTCTATATAAGATTCCTAAAGTTATATTTTATTATTGTGCTGGAAAAAGGTGAACAACGCTCCAGTGGCTAACCTTTGACACTGGATTTTTTAGGAAAATTAACTAAAGGTGAGAATTCTGATATCCCTACTTGTATTGGAACTCACGTTCATAGGAATAAGAATTAAAGCTCCCTGACAGAGTGAAATTAGATTTTATGCATTTCAAATGCTTTAATTTTTTTTAAATAGGTCAGATTATTAAACAGGTTAGATATTTAATGGAGGGATGAAATTATAGTGATTGCTGTAAATCTTTATCCTTATAACACGCACTGGTCATTTCTGTATTCTAATGTGCTCTCTGCTTAGCATGTGAAAAATATTTAACTTTGGTGATCTCAGTGGATAGCTGTAATAATTTGTGTTAGGAACTGCAGTTGTGCACTTTTCTGCAGAAACAAAGTATAATGGTTTCTAGCAAGGGTGCAGCTGATAAATAACGTGGGTTTTATGATCAGTGAGTGGAAATGGTCTGCATTTGATTTTTATGGAGGAAAGGGAACACATAAATTACTTTTGTTCTTTCATAGGAATCATGTCCATGCCTGCTACAGTAAGCTGGCCTCTGGATGAGAATATAGAGTTGTTGGCTAAAGTATTAGCACTTATTGTTATATTTATAAATAAGGGAATATTACATAATAGCAGTCCTATTTTTTATTTTTTCATGTGTATGTGACCTTAAAAAAACCCCAACCAAACACTTTTTCTGTATTTGCTTGTCATGGGTTCAGCAGGAGCAGTTGCTTTTTCTCCTTCTTGGTAGCTGGTACAGCGCTGTGTTTTTGATTTGGGGCCTGGGAGCAGCGCTGATAACACCAGTGTTTATAGTTACTGCTTGGCAATGTTTTGGTTTGATCAAAGACTTTTCTGAGCCTCATGCTGTGCCAGGGAGGAGGGGAGCTGGGAGGAAGCAGAGACAGGACACCTGACCCAAACTGACCAAAGAGGTTATTCCATACCACAGCACGTCATTGTCCAGGATGTGAAGACGGAGAGCGGAGACTCGGAAGGGTGTGGTGGTGGACTGGGGGTGCACGGCATGGTCAGGTTTTTTGGTAGTGGGGGTTCACTGCTGTTGGGGGTGCACTGGCTGGGTCGGGCTTGGTGAGCAGTTGTATTCTCTTTCTTTGTACTTCGTCTGTCATTATTATTACTGGTAGTAGTAGTAGTGATTTGTGTTATACCTTAGTTACTAAACTGTTCTTATCTCAACCTGTGCGAATTGAATTCTTTTGATTCTCCTCCCCATCCCCTCGGGACTGGAGGAAGAAAGAGGGGGAGTGGGTGAGTGAGTAAAACTGCGTGGGTGGGGGGCTTAAACCACGACATTGCTTTATTTCAATGCCACGCAGTCTTTTTATCACCTTAACCTGACAACCTGGATTTAACAGGACAAAACAATGTCAGGAATATTAATGCTGGTTTCCAGGTCTTTGAGCTCTGAATTTTTTTGAAAACTGGGCAAAAAATGACGTTCAGTCAATATTTCAGATGTTCAACATGCATCGCTTTTATTTTCCAATTTTTCCTGTTAATAATTTCACTGTGAAATTCAAAATACTCTCTATAAAGACAACATACAGATAAAGAAGTCTTATCAAATCAGTCTTGACTGATCTAATCTGGAGAAAAGAGGGCTCAGGGGTGACCTTAATGCTTTCTATAACTACCTGAAAGGATATTATAGTGAGGTAGGTGTTGGTCTCTTTTCCCAAGTAACAAGTGATAGAATTGAGAGGAAAAGGCCCCAAGTGGCACCAGGAAATGTTTAGATTTGGTATTAGGAAAAAAACCTTCTTCCCTGAAAGGGTTGTCAAGCATTGGACCAGGCATCCGAGGGCTGTGGTGGAGTCACCATTCCTAGAGAAATTTAAAACGTATGTAGATGTGGCACTTTAGGGGCGTGGTTTAGTGGTGGACTTGGCAGTGCTGGGTTAACATTTGGACTCAATGATCTTAAAGGTCTTTTCCAGTCTTAATCATTTTATGACCTTATGAAAAACAGGTTCTTGTTAAACTAGCGATATGGGTTTTCTGGTGACTTTACATGTTTGGTGGAGAAATATAATATTAAGCATTTTTTTTTGTCATCTAAATTAGAAAAAAAAAATAATTGCATTCCAACTCAAAAATAGCTTGTATGGCAGATAGTGTTTCCTCCCTTCAGCTAACAGATGACTGCAGTACTGCATCTTACTACAGCATTACATAATGCTTGGAAGACCTTTCATGCTATTATCTTTATTTGAGGTTGACAATGTTTGTTACTTTTCCTTAACAAGGACATGGAGGTCAGAAGCTCTATGGTACTCACTCTGAAGCTAAAATTTTAACTTTATAGTTTCTTGAGAAAGAATCACCTTTCGATGATTCTTTACCAAAATGTTACGTGTTGTTATTACTAGTGAGAGGGCCAATGGTGTTTATTGATGAAAAGCAGAAGTAACGCATGTGTACTTGTGTCCAGCTTTTTTCACGCCATGGTATGTGCACTTGGGGGCAGAGCAGGAAGATGGGGGTGTCTTCCATTGCAAACCAGTGTTGCTCTGGGTATTGCAGTCACAGAAATACTACAGGTGGTCTTGATTTAGACATTGTTCTTTAAAATTACAGTAACATTTTAATAATAAGATTTTTCAGGTAAATAATTTCTTGGTAACTCTTCAGATAAGACTAGCTTGCTATTTACTTGCATAACTAGATAAAGATGTTGTCTACAATGTTTTATCTGGAACGAAGTCAACTGTTCACTTCTGGTAAATGAAAACAGCTAAGATTCTCCAAAATATCTAAGTAACTTCCTTTGCAGTTATTGTGATAGCAAATCATGGAGTTGTGCAAATGTAAGCCTTTCTATTAGGAAGTCACAAAACTGCTTAATAAGAGGGTGTTTAATAATAATATATTTAATAATTATATTAAGGCTCATTCTAAACTTGGAGATTTGGCTTCATAGAAAGGATTAAATATGAAGAAGTTGCGCAACTTCTTGGTAGACTCAAGACTTGGAGGGATATAGAACAAGTTCAAAATATACAGTATCCTCATTTCCTGTGGCTAAATTTATGCTGAGGTCATATTTGGAGATAAGTAATCTTTTGATGTTCTGATAATTAAATTGTTTCAAAAAATTCTGTGTTATAAATCTGTGTCTGTACAGTTATTTTATGCAGGAGATTTTTAAAAAATAACTTTTTGACCTGATAGCAGTGGGAATATTTTTTAGGAGTGAGAAAAGGCCATCAGTGAGGAATATATGTTTGAGATTATTCCTCTTTAAAATCTAACAGGTAAAAATTGTAGATACTTTTTGAAAAATACACTACATCCTCATATTACATCCCAAGGAAAACCTTGAGAGTCTTATGCTTAACCGATTTCCATAATAAGCCCTGGGTCCACCATTCCCTCCCATGTAAGGATAAAAAAATGTATATTTGGTGCTAGTGAAGTTAGCAGGTTCTGCCTTCTGCTGAGATAGGAGCTGTAGAGGCAAGGATATTTCATGAAAACACCTGATCATTAATGCTTTTCCTTTAAAGAGAGGTGATTTTAGCTAGAGTGTTAGGTGAATGTTTGCTGATAAACAAATGGTAACCTCTGTAGAGCTTTAAACAGTAAATGCCATCTGAAAAGAGATATATAGCTAAAGGCCAGCCTATAAAGGATTTCTGTTGTGTTGCCAGCATATAGTAAAATTAAGCAGCTGTTTTCTGCCCTGACTTCAGCTTTTAGCTGGCCTCGTATGGTCTGGCTGGATTATGTTTCAGTAATCTGTTCCTCATGTGATAGTCTTGGGTAAACGTAGCAATGAACATAACTGGAACTGTGTTGTCTTACAGATTTCTTTGTAGGAATTGAAGAGACAAAAAATAGTTCTTGCAACTTATGGCCATCCATTTGAATATGGGCGTCTCAAGAATTAATGAAACCCTTAGGCATGATTCTGTATAAAAAGAAAGGGACTTCAGTTCCTCCCCAGAAGAGCCACATGCACGTGTTAGGGATTTTTCTTTAATATTTACTTACGAGTTGTTTTAAAAAAACAGTTGTGTGCACTCCAGGTAGAGGAAGGTTTCCTTCTGTCCTGTTAGGAATTCCCTATACCAGCTCAGTTCTCTGCATTGTTTTCACCTAATCACTGCTTCTATTAGGTTTTCCTTGGCAGAAGCCATAACACTGTGTCTTAATTGCTCTACCTCAGAGCAAGGCTCTGTACTCTTACTGCATTTTGTTAGTACTGGCAAACAAAGGCAGTGAAATGATCTCCCACTGTTCTGATTGATTTTCACAATTTTTGGGTGGTATTTCAGTTTTGCCTCTGCAGCCTTAGCCAGCTGTGTCTTGTCCAGCTTCTGGCTCTATTCATGGATGGTGTCAGTAGCCCCAGTAAAAGATGTAGGTCTGATTCGCGTGTTTCAAGCCTGAAAAAATGACTGCAACCCTCTGTTTTTCCACAGGACAATCTGACAGAACAAAGGATCGTATGATATCAGCATAGTAAAACTGTGCCTGACTGAGATCCCTTTAAAACATACTGGTTATGTCTTTTTACTGAACTGAAGAGTGGGATAAAAATCTCTGCACTGTCCTGTTGAGGAGGAAGGGCTGCAATTTTTCTGTAGTTAGCTCATGGGAATTGCCAAAAGCAAATACATTCATCATATGCTGGGAACTGTTTATATATGAACAATTCTTTTATGGTTGCCACTAATTAATGCTTCCTTTAAAGTGTTGGTGCATTATATGGGTGCAGGTCAATTCAATTTGTCCTTCTAAGCAAGCGATTGCAAATGCCCCGGTACTGGTATTCTGTTTTAAGTCCATCAGATCCCTATAAGGTATGACCGGTTTAATGTGTGTTATGAATGTGTGTTTGGTGCGTTTAATGGTGACATATTACACAGGTTGGTTTTTGTTTCTTAAACTACAGAAGTGAACTCCTCTCTGCCTCAGATTTTCTGGTGGAAAAAATGCTCTAATAAGTTATGTTTTAGGAATAGGGTGTGAAGAATGGTGGATGCTTAAAATAGGGTCAGAAGTCACAGAAAATCAGACAAAGCAGGGAGGACAAAAAGGCTTAATGTGCTAGTTCATACTTTCTGTGGGATTTGGCTAAGTATTTCAAGGTTTTAGTTCTGACAGGGTTCTACTGTGCTGATCACATGCTTACTAATGGATTTTCATGCACTGCTAGATTATAGATTATTGAGATGAGACTTGATGCCTGAAAGTGGAAAATACTGGGTTAGCCGTACTCGTCAGTTGTACTATTTCTTTAGGCCAATGCAGAGTACAGTGCTGGCAGACATTGGGTGTAGTCCCAGGTATCTTGAACATTTCATGAAATGGTAATTCCAGCTGTTTCCTACCCTGTATTACCAGTTTCAACACTCTAATTTGTAGCAAGTGAGGAAGTAAACAGTTTTCTACTTACAGTCACAGAAAGGGAACTTGCAAACTTCTTTAATGTAATATGGATATATTTAATAAAAAAACCTAACCAAATTATAATACTGTAGCTGTTAGAAGTATATGCCTTACAATTATGGATTTACAACTTGTCTAAACAGTGCCATTTCTGCTTACTTGATCTTGCCATGCAGGATTGCTAACTTTTTAAAGTTATTTTTAATTTAAATTTTGAGGGAAATCCTATATAAATGCTTTATTATAAAGCATATGAGGTAATAGCTTTATAACCTTATCGTGACCCCTTTATATCTGTAAAGGTAGGGCCAGTTAAGAAGATGGATGTTTATTTTTTTTCCCCAAATACAGCATGTATAGATAGTATATGTACCTCTCTTCACCAAACACTTGCAAACAGAGGAAACAAAAGGCAAAATGAAGTATCTGGTGTGAATACAATGATAAAATGACATTTCTTAACTTTTCTAGAAAGATTATTTACCTTTGAGAACTTTTACCATAGTATAAACATTTTTTCCCTTCCCTAGAAAACCTGAAAGTGGTACAGATGTAACCACGAAAAATTAAAAAAAAAACAAACCAAAACCACCTCTCCCCCCCAAATGTTTGTGTTTCTCATTAAACATTGCCTGATTAAATACTTTCAACCCCATGCCTTTAATCTTTTGTGTACATTTGTTTATGAAGGAAGGCAATATGTATTTAACCACCAATAACATCGAATCAAATATTTTATCTGATGTTTTTAGTCATAAATAAAATTGCAGGACTGTTTGTTAGGACTACTGTGTGTTATTAGTCAACATCACTTAGTAACATCTAAATGTTTTCCCCTTCTTAATGTATGGTTCAATGTTAAATGCATTTTATGAGAAGGCACATGGGAAAAATGTGATATAGTTGAGAAGAATATACAATTTCTGTAAAGCAAACAGAATTACAATTATATAACACCTTGAATTTTACATTACCTAAATGCTTTGAGCTTTGAGTTTTCAGTAACATAAGTTCTGTAACTGTCTGAGTTGATTGGGTGGCATATCTGAATTAAATAACTGAAGTAGGAAAAGGAAATTTGAAAGTCAAATACATGTCACTGTGACACTGTGTTTGAATTCCTTACTGATTTCTTAGGGGAAACTGTATTTTTGATCAGGATGGGTGAGGTTTTTTGGTTGAAAAAGCTAACACTGAAAGTTTTGAGGGTTTTCCAAACTATTCAAAACTCAGTCAAAGAGCTGAAATAACTTCCTTATCTTTAGCACGTCATCCCTCTGGATATAGACCTCTTTCATCTGCATTTGACTCCATAAAGAGAGGACAAGGCAAAATAAGACTCTTTCCCTCCCAGTTGCTGCTTCAGTCATCCTTTGTTATCACTTTATCTTCTAGCATTTTCATTCCATTCTCCTTAAGAAGCTCTGGAATGGACTCATGCCAGCTTCTTCACAGATCTTACTATTTTATTTCCAGTTATATATCTTCCCATACTGTCATTCTGTTTCTTCTTGGTGCTTCATAAAATGTGGTGTTGTTAAACTTGAATATTCTGAAGCATGCAATGCAGCCTGTCATACCAAATCACAAGATTTGTAAGAGAAAAATAGACTACTGAAATCAGTCCTTGGTAGACAACTGAAAGTGTGTTCCCCCTGCCATTAACATTCTTTCTTATTAAAAAAAAAAGTAATTCTTGAGCTACCTGAATTAGCTTTATTTCCTGTTATAGATAAAAGTATACATCAATATTTCTAGTCCATTACAATGTCTACATGGCATATTGATTTGTGGGTTTCTAGCAAATGCAGTCAATGATTTTGGTATAATAGAGAGAAAACTCAATCTTATTTCTAAATCTCAAAAAACAAACATGAAACTCTGTTGAAAAGTACATCTTTAAATTAGATTTCTTATGCATTCACTGTAATGAAAGAATATCAAGAGATTTCAGGTGAAGGCAGATATTATAAAAAGTGCCAATCAGCTACCAAATGAATATTATTTTGGGGTACTGATCTAATGTTTAATTATATCAGAGTGGAATTGACAATTTTCAATTATCTTGTTATAGGACTAAAACAACTTTTGCTCATAAGGGATTAATTATCAGCATATGTTTCCAGATGAGCCTGTACTCGAATTACCATCATTGTGGTATCACTTCAAGGCATTGGTTTTAAGTCTGTTTTTTTTTCATAGGTGACTGTAAAATCATGAAGTGCTGAAAGATTGATGAAGTCTGTCATGGAAAAACTACTTAATCTTTTTCTGCTGGTAAACTTGAAACTGAAAAGACACGTTCCACCCTCTCCTCGCCATGCTGTAGTGTTGCCTTGTACTGGGCTTGTGTTGTGTAAACAAAACGTCTGGTCTGGTTGTTGAGGTTGCGTGGCTGACCTGAATTTAGCTGTGCAGTATCTTTGCATCTGAATTCTTATCACATTGAATTTTTTGAGTCATAGTTTTATCGGGGCCAGACTTATGCGAGAGAACGTGTTATTTGGTGAATTTTTTATTATGGGACCCCAGGTACCTAAGCCGGAAATGGAAATGAGCAGAAGTGCGGTGATGCTATCATCCTTAATACTAAAACTGAGCTAGCTGTGAAGCCCTTTAGATAGTGAAAGCTAATTCTCCAAAGGGGGGTGTGAAGATGGGTGTTTCTATTGTCAGCCAGTGTAAATGTGTCATCCCCCACTTACAGGACTGTGAGATCCTAGAGGGAGAGTAAAGGGGAGCCAGGAACACAGCCAAGACTGGGCTGGAGGACGGAATGAGCTGGTGGCATTCACCTCTTCTGGTGATGAAGCTTATAGGTAGGGACAAACCATACCTGAGAGCATGACTCCATGACTAAGTCAAACCAAAGTGGGGATACTTGTGATTTCCCTTTCTTGCCATCTTTAACCACATAGAATCATAGAATAGTTAGGGTTGGAAAGGACCTTAAGATCATCTAGTTCCAACCCCCCTGCCATGGGCAGGGACACCTCACACTAAACCATGCCACCCAAGGCTCTGTCCAACCTGGCCTTGAACACTGCCAGGGATGGAACATTCACAACTTCCCTGGGTAACCCATTCCAGTGCCTCACCACCCTTACAGTAAAGAATTTCTTCCTCATATCCAATCTGAACTTCCCCTGTTTAAGTTTGAGCCCGTTACATGTTCTTTGCTGCAGTATTGAAGCATTGATGCTCAACTGACAGAAAGGAGAAGGATGGTTCAGGCTCTGGAACAGCTGAAACCAATTGACAGGAAGCAAGATTCTTCTGTGTGAGGTGGAAAAGCAGGTCCTAGAATTTAGCATTCTCAAAGTCTGTAAACATTATAAATAAAAACATAGGCATGAAGGTGGCATCATAATTGTTAAGGCGTGGCTGTATCTTGATGGCTCAGAATTCAGTCACATTTGGTTGTAGCACATCTGGTTTTCAGTGCTTTCTGCTATAATCAATTTGTGGGTGACCTTTCAGCAAGTTAACTGTTCTCATGCATTTGCTTTTGGTTCATATAATAAAGCATTCTTCCTGTTTTTAAAATTATTCTTTAGGAATCGTACATTATGAAAAAGAAACTGATTATGAAATGTTTCTTGGAAAAAGTCTATTTGACCATACTGATATTTCTGAATGATCTATAGTGATCCAGGTGTTGAGAATTCCTTCTTGTTTAATCTAATTCCTTTATATGAAAGGTACTAATCAGCAAATGCGAAGTGGTAGGAAAAACCTCATGCTTGCTACAGAGGAACCAGGATTTGACATGGTGCTTGGCTAAAGAAAGCCAAGAGAGTTACTGAAAGTAAAGGGAAAAATGTTAAGCTTTATAGTGTTTTATTGAGAGGAATATTCATGGAGCTATTTAAGGTGGGACTGATGAAGTAGAAGGCTTTTCAGGCAAGAGTTTGGTCCTATCTTGAACTTGCTTTAGGAAGAATTTGAACTGCAGATACTTTGATTTAAAAAGAGAAATGAAATTTAGATTAGTCATGCTAAAATTAGTAGTATATATTCTTTAGATAAGATACTTCTGTGTTACCATTGGGCCAGTTCTTCTTTTGGAGCAGCAGCAACTGTAGGTAAATTTCTGTTCCTCATCCCTTTGGCAGTAACCAAGAATTGCAAGGGAAAAAAAAGGCTTATAAACAAAGTTCTGTGTAGAAAAGATTATAAACAATAATACATGTGGAGGCCTTATACTATAATTTGTGTGTTTGTCTAAGGCCTTTATTGTTAGAGCACCTTCCCATGCCAGCTATAGTAATCAGTGTTGGCAAAAATTTGTATTGATAGTTTATTCTGTTGTTTTATTGCAGTATTATGTAGACAAAAGAAATTGAGCACATTAGCTTTACCTTCTTTTTGGAGTAGAGCAGTTTGTAAGCTGAACACATCTGGCCTTTGGCAAGACATAGTTGTTTTTGATTACTTACTGAAGATGTAGTGCAGGCACATACAAGTTTGGTAAACATGCTGAGTGGGCAGTTCCCTTACCTCCCGTGAAGAGTATGCTTCTTAACAACTTGTTTTATGTAGAGTTAAACTGATGCAGTTTCTGTCAGTGAGGAACTTTTACCAAGACATTAATTACTTCTGTGAACTTATATGCTGTGCTTTTGCCAAAATTGATTTTAGGTTTAATATGCTGTGGTTATGAATATATGCAATAAAGCAGAGGTTTTTAAGATGCTGGATCTTAAAGGAATAGGAGGTTTATTCTTCGTGTTTTACCTGTAGATGATGCAATTACTCTGTGTAAGTCTACTTAGAGAGGAGAGGTAGCAAGCGTGAAGAATTTAGTGAAAGATTCATCAGCCTTGATCCCCACACTGCTTGCATGTGTGGTGTCTACAGTGGGACACAAGAAAGCCTTTGCTTAACCACTATAGTTCAGCAAAATATATCAGTAATATTTTTCTTTAACATTCTTCATTATGACAGTCATGAGAGCTTTATATTGCTGCATCAGCTGTTTTTTCTGCTCATCTTTCAGTTGGTATGATTTGGTTATTTTTTTAAAAGGGAAAGAAGACGCATAGCTAAAGAGTAATGACAACCTGATGAATATTTTTAATGTAACAAAGACATTTAAATAAGCCTTGACAATTTGAGTTATGATGTATGGCAGAACGAAGGGAAAAATGCTTTAAAGGGACTGTACTGTTCAGAGACATTCAGCGAGCTCTGCAAATCAATGCTAAGAATGATGGACTCATATATCAACCGTGACTCTGCACCAGCTTGAATGAAATGAGAACTTCAGTAATTTGGCTCTGCTATGGTTGAATGCTGCTTCTGGGTGAAGTTTCATGAGCATATTAAAAGTGAGACCAAGCCTCTTCTGTCTTAGCAGGCAGAGGTTATATTAAAAATAGTAATACTTACCCTAGAAATAAAACCTGGGTGAACAACAAACTGTAGCTATACACGTATGTGAGAAAAAGTGTATGTGTTACACTTCAGACACTTCTTTCCTCTTTTCTGTAGAGTTTTTGAATTGTCATTTCCTTATCAGATAGATTTGAGGGAAAATCTGTAAAAGAAGAGGCTAAGAAAAAGTATTCACAGGCAAATTATGAGAAACTGTTGAGGTTTATATTGCAGGTTATTGGTGTAATTCACTCTTTGGCAGATGTTAAAAAAGAAGAAAGAAAGAAAAACAGCGCTTTTATGTTTACGTTTTCTGGTGCTGCTCTCTTCATGCCTCCCTTATCTTAAAAAGTGATGTGTTTATTTGCTCCTCTTGCAGCTATAATGTGAAGTTTTACTATAGCCTGAGATATTGTAAAATAAAAAGGACTGATCTTTTGGTACCAATGGAAAAAAACTCAGATTTGGATTAAGTCTCCTTTTTGATGGTAGTTTTAGAGCTTTGCTTTAAGAAATTCTCCTAATGTTATAGTAGCTGACCACTGCATTCTGATAAGATTAGAATGACTTCCAAAAAAGTATTTTTATTGTTGTACCAGAATTGATCAGAATCAAATGACATTTACATGGTGATCACAGTCTAGCAGAGAGCCTCTGGAAGCTTCATTGGCTGGTTTGGGTTGGAAGGGACCTTGAAAGGTCATCTAGTCCAGCCCCCCCTGGAATGAGCAGGGACATGCCTAACTAGATCATGTTGCCCAAAACCACATCCAACTTGGCCTTGGATGGTGCATCTATCACTTCTCTGAGCAACCTGTTCCAGTATTTTACCACCCTCAGTGTAAAAAATTTCTTCCTCACCCACTCATGAAGGAAGAGGACTGACTACTGTTGATGCACAAACAACAGAACTCTCGATTTCCTAGCTTTTAAATTGCTTTCTAAATTATGACATTGTTTTCAGATGTCAGAGGTTTGTTCAAAGACAAGTTATATTTTTGATAATTGGCGGGAAGTGCCATTGGGTGGGAAATCACTTCTGTGACTCACAGAAGGGTCTGTTCCCCTTGCCCCCCCCCCCATACTCCAAGCATCTTTCTTTGGCTGCCCAGCTATATTTTATGCTCTGTAGGTTCAGTAACAGCTATAAGATATCCACATGGCTGTAAAAAGTCAGACTTGTGGCTTGCTTTTTTTTTTTTTCCCCCTTTTTTCTTGGGCCAAAAAGTAGCGTGCTTCCTTCCATCCCTCCATATATATATTTATTAAAGATCTTCTGCAGTAATCCGTGTCTGTCCCTTTCACAGTGTGCTGCTGCGATCTCAGATTAATTGAGGCATAACAGGAAGCTGAACTTTGCCCCTCAAGTTTGGAAATGGTAAAATTTTTGAATTTTCAGAGACTGAAATAAATCCAGTTTTCAATCCAATTTAAATTATTCACATTATTCAATAAAGCAGCTCTTGAATTTTTTTATTATATCTCAGCATTTTAAAACTCTATTTTCAATAGGTTTTCATGTATTTGTTATTTTCCTCATAATGACATTAATTTTAAAATGTGCAATTATAAAAAAAAAAGGTTTAATTACAGCATGAACAGATGGCACTTCAGCACTGAAATGACC